>FR989998.1:12926250-14384375 GCA_905404265.1 Fabriciana adippe | reverse complement strand
AACTGTTAACATCGTCACAATCAGTTTTGTTTCTAGCTATATTAAAAATGAAATAAGTATCATCACTAGAAAGTACTAAATTACACAAATTATTTAAATGAAAGAGTAGTCCGTTTATGTAAACGAGAAGTATAAAATCAGTCAAGTACGAGTCGAATACGCACAAGATGGGTTCCGTACCCTCGTACATGTATTTTTTACCCGACTGCTCGACGCAAAGGAGGGTAATGTGTTTATCAGCCTATGTAATATGTATGTATGTATGTATGAATGTATGTAGGTTTGTACGTATGTGGCACTATTTAGACCAAACGCGTGGGCCGATTTTAATAAATCGACGACACATCGTTTGATTCGTCGAGACAGCGCGAATGCTATAGAAAGCATAAAAATTCCCGCACTTGGCCAACGTCGTGGACTACGACCTGATCCCCCTTGCATTGAAGGGAGGCCCATGCCCAGCAGTGGGACGTTGAAATGGGACTGAATACATACATACAATACATTTCGTATGCCTTATAACTAATATGGTCAAGGGTGACACTAGACTTTGATCACTTTCACTCTAAAATTTTAATATTCATCTATGCGGTAAGGGATTCGAAACGGCGGGAACGGTATATTGAACAGCATATTGAAGTAAAGTACCTTTATAGTTCTTTTTTTTTTTACGCAATCGATTTTTTTTATTTTAGTAAATCAGTACCTGGGTGACCGAGCTTCGTTCGGAGTTCTGTTTTGATTTATCAATTTTTTATATAAAAAAAAAAAAAACTAAAAACTTGAATAAATACAAAAAAAAACAAAAGTAAAAATTTTATGTCCGACCGAAATTCGAACCCGTGATTATCAATCTTGATCCTGGGCCGCTTGACTGCGATGTATATGCCCGTCCGTAAGAAATTATCGATCATATTTTGCGTGGAATAATGCGAAAGAAAACCGCATGAAAACTCGAAAACAGGCGTTTTCCTAGATTTAAGACTAATCTAGATCGATTTTTCGCCCCCGAAAATCTCCACATACTCAGCGAAATCGTTAGAGCCGTTTCCGAGATCGCCGGTATAAATAAATAAATATATAAGAATTGCTCGTTTAAATATATTAAATCAGATAGATAAATATTATTCTTTCCAATTTTCCTTGTCGATATGCTTAAGTATTTCACATTAGTAGTAGAGTACTACAACTTTTACGTTGGAATTTTCTACATTATATATTCTCCCCTCGCAATCAAACATGCTCTGATTTGTAATCGTAACTATAACTCACAGCCTATTAAGACATATTTTCTTCAAAGATTGAGCTTTTGCCAATTCAATGTCGCAAGGATGAATTGGACAGAACTCCTAGATTGCAGAAACAAAGTGAATGTTAAATGTATATAATTGTGTGTATCCTGGCTGTTATTTTTTTATTTGACTTTTCGACACGTTTGGCTCAGTTTGTAGTGAGCCTACTTGCTGTGCTAGCGGTCGCGGGTTCGAGTCCAGCTCGGGGCATTTATTTGTGTGATGAGCACGAATGTTTGTAATCTAGTCATGGGTGTTTATATTTATAATATGTATGTATTTAAAATTATAGATATGTAGTGTATTAACTATCTGTTATCCATAACACAAGCCTCGTAGCTTACCATGGAACTAGATGGTGCTGTGTGTTAATGTCCTAACGTATTTATTATTTATTAATCATACAAAGATTATACTTAAGCTCTTTTAACATCCCACAGTTGGTTATGCCTCTCATAAATTTGTTGCGGACTGCGGACGGGCACGTTAGTCCACTAACGCTAGCTAAACAAACGCACGTTGGCAGAGTTTATACATCTCTTGAACACTAACTAGTAAAGATTCTTTGATATACATGTTTTAATTGAAAAGTATAAAAAATAATATATAATAAACATATTTTATTTGCTTAAAGGGATGCAGAGTCGACAAAGTTTGTGGTCGAGGTCCACTTTTAAGCGAGTAATTTTTGCCTGTATTAGGAGACCCCGCCCTTTCATAACAACACGTACAGATTTAATCCTTAATCCAATTATACAAGGTAATACAACAAACTTAAATAGGTAAGTTAATATAGATTTAATTTAGTAAGTACAATATAATAGTTTTTCAAAGCTTTGCTTACCCTAAGCATGGGTCAGATGCCCCTCGGGAAAGTTAGGTTGATATTTTTATCATAGAATCACCTTCTTTAGAGAAACATTTCCCTAAGTTATCACCAATCTGTACGCGCTAGTTTTTTTAAATAAAACAATTAATTGAATTTTAAAAAAATGACTTTTTTCTCTTACCACATATATTTTTTTTTGTTATCTTTTCTGAAAACGTTAGATACTCCAAATATATATTAATTAAGATTCGAAGTCTTCGTAGTGATATCGAAATATCACAAATTAAAAATTAAAAAAAAAAATGTCACGTATTTTTAGAGACACTATCACGATTTTTTTTTATAAATGACCCTTAATAATTTTATTTTTTATCTATTTAGATACCTACGTTATACGTTCATACACAGTTTGATTTTTTATAAATCCTTCAGCCGTTCATGTTGATATTTTATGTAAATACTTAAAGCTTTACATGATTTCTATTAGCTACTCGACTAGCGACTTGCTCTCGCTTCTCTCGGTTGCGTTCATAGGTGTCCTTTGTATTTATAGTATACATTTGAGCTAAGTCTTTACGCATACAATCTGTAGACATACAGGTGGTTATGTGGGACTCACTGGCTAGAAATGCCAGTACTACCCACTAAAACCCAACAAAACCTCCCCCGTCTTAATGGGGCATCGCAGGATCGCTTACGCACTCAACTACGATGCCCCGACGGCAGGTCTGCCAAAGCAGTCCGCAACAACCATGGAGTTGCTCCACAGTCCACTCTCCTATCAGAGAAGTACCAGGAGCAACACGCATGGCACACCGCCCACCGAAGTGGGCCACCTTCCACCGCCCACCGAAGTGGGCCATCGCCTTGTGCGTTTCATAGCTTCGCGCCTGGCTGAACTGCTGGACGCTAATGAGCCACCCTACCACGACAAGGTGAACGCACGTTGGGGAGGGGGGGGGGGGGGGGGACTAACACAGATATTCGCAGATATAAAGAATAACTCATCAGACTTTCATCACAGTCGGATTAATAAGTTAGGAATGCATAGAGGATAAACATACGAACATTCATTTTTAGGGTTCCGACGGGTGCCAACGGAAACCTATTACTAAGCCTCCACTGTCCGTCCGTCCGTCCGTTCGTCTGTCAGAATGCTGTATCTCATGAACCCTACTAGGTAGAGAGTTGAAATTTTCAAAGAATTATAGAATTTCAAAAAAAAAAATAAAAAAAAAATACAAAAAACATTTTATTAACGTTCGTAATCGATCATCGAAGTTAATACACTTACTAGATACTACATACATAGAGTACCTAAAAGTAATATTAATAAAAGTACATGTACGGTGGTAAGGAACCCTTCGTGTGTGAATTCGACTCGCACTTGACCGATTTTTATTATTTATACATATAGAAGATTTCTTCCAAATTCGTCCAACCGATTCAGCGTGAAAGAGAGAAGATTTTTTGTTTGTTTGGTTGAACGTGTTAATCTCAGGAACTACTAATCCGATTTAAAAATTTCTTTTTGCATTAGGTAGCCTGTTAAATGAGGAAGACTAAAGGCTATATATCATCCCGGAGAAATGTACGGTTCCCGTGGGATAGATTTGTTTTTGTCTAGGGACGAACGAAGAGAAGCGAGGGTGAGTCGCTAGTAACAAATATAGAGGCACATATACAAACATTTGCATATAATATGTATAATACTAGCGTAACTTCCCACTGTAGATACCTATATTTTCATAGTTAAAATGATTTTTAATATATTACAAACTAGTAACTTGCCCTTGCTCCGATCGGGTTCGTCCCTAGTAACGTTTTAACGGTTAGTATAGATTTCTCAGAGATGAGATATTTTGCCGCAGTAAAAAGTATTCTATATGTTGACCCGGATAACTAGCTATCATCATACGAAAGTTCATCAAAATCTATCCAGTGTTTTTCTTGTGATGCGTTCCCATACAGACAGACAGACAAAAATTCTAAAAACTATAGATTCGGCCTCTGTATCGATAATGACTATTTCAATAAGATTTTTCGAAAAATAGGTATTTAATGTACAGATTCGATTCAGAATTTTATTATACACTAGCGACTCACCCTCGCTTCGCTCGGGTTCGTCCCTAGGTTACGTTTCACTGCTGAACTGAGCTAAACGTTGATAAGTCAGCCTGTGAGTCGCGAGTAGTGAATAAAAATAGTAATTGCGAGTGTACCTTAGGTGATAGACATATAATATTGCGAACTTCCCTGTATAACTTTTTAAGACCTACAATTTTCTAGTACATTGTTTTGATTTATCTCTTAAGGTTCAGCCAGCGTTAGCCATATAAACTTCTAAGGACGACTCGATAGAACCAGTCATTGCGTTTTCCCGCGGGAAGGAAAAATGTGCCTGTAGTAAAAGGTATCCTAAATGTTGACTCGAGTGATAAGCTATCACTATACAAAATTTAATTGATATCGGTTCAGTACTTTTTGCGTGAAACGCGCACATCGATTTAACTATGTTAGTTTTGCTATAGGTATAGATAAGAATAGGTATTGCGAGTGTACCTTGAGAGATAGACATATACTGTTGTAGATATTTCTGTTGGCCTTTTCAAGATCTATAATTTTTTAGTACATTGTTTTGATGTATGTCTTTAGGTTTAGCCAGCGGAGGGTTCCTAAGGAGGACTCGATAAAACCAGTTATTGCGATTTCCCGCGGGAAACAAAGATTTTCCAAAAGTAAAAGTTATCCTAAATGTTGACCCGAGTAATAAGTTATCAGTTCACAAAATTTCGTTGAAATCGGTTCATTACTTTTTGCGTGAAACGCGTACAGACAAACAGACAAACAGACAAACAGACAAACAGACAAAAAGACAAACAGACAAACAGACAAACAGACAAAAAAATTAATAGCTATTGTTTTGGGGTCTATATCGTATACATAATACGTTACAGTCATTGTTTTTAAAAAATATTTCATGTACAGATTTCGCTAAGTTACTGCTTTATTATAGTATAGATATGTATAGAAGATAAACCATTAATAATGCAATATGCAATATTTAAAATAATAATATTCCTAGAATCACTTACATATTCATCGTATATCATACACAAGCCGAACATTCCTTCATCATGATTCTTTCAATTCAGTGTTGGGCGAGGCACGAACTGCTTTGGCGGGAAACGCGACATGCATACATATGTTCCAATATGGACGCTCTGACCACTACGATTTTTAATTTTGATCGTATACTATATAGCACAGGCCGAAAGGTTTACAGTTTTAAATTATAGGTTTTACTATAAGATTACAAATTATAGTAAAATATACTATACTAATATATTAGGTGATTAAATCTGGTGCAGAATATAGTTTCCATCTTGTAACTTTTTGTAGAAGGTAGCAGGTTCGTTCAAAATGCTTTAGGTGTTTAATAATATTTAAGATTTCTATTTCTATCTCTTTCACTCTTTTAGGTTAAAGATTCATTGTTCTTATTGATCGCTCGGTTCATTTTATATTCATTTTTCAATAAGGAGGGATGACCAACTTTTCCAATATGGAGTCCGATTGCCGATTTCTCATTGGCCATCAAATGGTTTTGTGGACAAATTGGGTCTGTAACAGCCTGTAGGTAGCTATAAAATTGCAAATATTATGCCTTTGATGAGTCGACCATTGAATTCAATTGCGCGTTTATTTTTATGATTATTATTGTTAGTCATAAAGCCATCATAGTTCTTACTACGTTTTTCAGAATTTATGCTACATTGTAAATTTAATAGGCAAAATGTAATAAAATATTAGATTCACTAAACGTGTATATAATACATACATATATTCAAATAAGTTAGTAATAAAAAGTACTTTATTGCGCGAGTGGTATTTATTACTTTCAGGAGTCATTATCAAACTCTTATTATTCATATTGTAGGTACTTGAAAAATGTATGTCTACAGTCTATAGGCCTATGATATTATAGATAAGTTAGGAGATTACGCTAATCTTCATGAGGTGTAAATATCGCAAGTCATTTATATCATATTTTATATAATTACATAAATAAGGCAGTGGTCTAATTCTTTTACATTAAAAAAAACTTACAAAATAGGGATGAAAGTTGGTATTGGGAAGCGAGCTAGGGACGAACCCGAGAGAAGCGAAGGTGATTCGCTAGTACCTAAATAAAAAAATCACAGAGTTACCGCGGTATAACAAATTAAATGAATGTTTCTGAATTCGGGGAATAACTTAACATGAACACCTTATTTTTCGTATAACTAATAATCCGTATTATCTGTATTAATATTATAAATGTGAAAGTTTGTGGTTGACGGCAGAACGGATCTGGATGAAATTTGGCACAGAGATAGATTATAGTGTGTAATAACACACAGGCTAGTTTTATCCCGGAAAAATGTACGGTTCCCGTGGGATCAGGGCTCGGATACCGGTATATTTTTTGAAACGGTTTCGTCTTAAATACCTAAAAAACGATTTGTATTGGTTTCGTTTGAACAGAACGCTATATAAAACGTTTTTGAACAGGAACAAAATTTAAATCGTTTTCGGTTAATAAAACGTTTTTAACCGTTTTTTTTTTTTCATTTTTCTGGGTTGTTCAGTACGAACTTTTACGAGTAATTTCATTCTCTTGGTACGCGTGGCTTAATTTAGTTGCATCGTTAAAATTTAGATAGAAAGTTATTATTATTCTTCTCTATTATTATAAATGGTGTATGGTTAGTAAGGTGAGCATAAGCATGGATGATTGAGGTAAGTACCTACCAATAACATTACAATACACATTTATTTTTATTTGCTTTGAACTACTTTTAAACAAATGTTTGATGATAAAAGGTACTTATATGAAATTTATTTCAGATGAGAACGCAATTATTGATTTAGCAGACAGTCAACCACTTTTCACTGAATTAGAGGAGGACATAATAATGCGTAATTACCAATATAAATATTAGTGCTCTAGGTTAATGTAGCGGTGTGGTAAGTAGTGGTTATGTATAGGGTTTACTGGAACTCTTGATTTTGTAAAAAAAGATAGTCAGTTATCTATTACACGATATTTCATTCTCTCGTTTTATCTTAAAACCAAATTCACTGAGACCATTTTTGTCAAAGCGCTTGCGCGTAAGACAAACTGCACATGCGCTTTGCTCAAATTGGTCATAGTGAATTTGGTTTTAAGCTATTACGAAGAATCATTACGATTTTTTACAGAATCAAGGCCCTGGATAGGTATAGTGCTCATGCACAGTGCAACTAAAAAAATATTACTTAGTAGCAGAACCCGCGGCTTCGCTCGCGCTAAACCTTTTTTTTATATATGTTCACCGATTACTTGAAGACGACTGAACCGATTTGGAAAATTCTTTTTCTTGTTTCAAAGAGTATTCTTTCCCGGTGGTTCCATATAAATTTTATCGAAATCGGTCAAGCGGTTTTTAAATAAATGGCTTAATCGAATATGTTTCTAAAAATCTTTCTTCTTACAAATTACCTGCTTATTACGTCTACACTAAAAATGGAAAAATAAAAACTTAAAAAAAAAATAAAAACCGACTTCCAGACACTGAAAAGTAAAAAATAACTAAACAGGGGTTTTCATTTAGAATAGATACCTAATCAGATATTTTTGAAGTCGGTGTGCTTCGATTTGTATCGGCTGGCTGTAAGATAATGATGTATTAAAATTATTTATATTGGATATGTATTAGTTATTTATTGTACCAAAAAATAATTACATGCATAATTTGAACGAAACATAAAAAGCATCCCCAAAATAGTTAATTATTTTTAACCATATTGTGCAATTTGAAGAAGAACCATCCTTATACACCTGTTAAATATATAAGTAATTACTTTATATTTATTATCTCAGTGCCTAACATAAAAAGGAGTCTAATTACTGTTCCGCAAAGCCAGGATACTAAGAAGCCTCAAGAAAAATCTGCTTTGTCAAGTCAAAATCCAGAACAGGAAAATGAAAAATATGAGTGTGTACTGTGCAATCAGATTAGCAATCAGAAGGATCTTAGGAATGAACATTACGGAAAACTTATTTCATCAGAATTATTACAATTTGTGGAGCCATGCCTGCGCACTTACGTGTACGTTATAATACTGAAGTTAATTCACAGGAACAAATACAAACACACACCACATAACAATATGTAAATAAAATAAAAATGTGACCTGAATGTACTAACATAGTTTTCAAAAATAAAGGAATAATAATATATATTTTTTTTTGCATAACGATCGTGAGATTGTAATAATAAATTAACTTGGTTTGTCATAAATTCTGTTATTTCTTAATACCAAAATATCGTCAATGATGGAATCTTTTAATGACATTCTCAAGTTATTTAAAATAAATTTTAGCGATGAAAATAATCTTTCAACACTAACTTGCGTTGGCGGAGTAGCTAACGCTATGTTGAATAGATAATAAAGTTGTGGATCAGTGAACCTTTTCTCGTACCAATATTTTAAATCATTTTCGTTTGTAGGCAACAGAGGCTGATTTAAAAAATCTATTAAAGAGTTTTTTAACTGGATGCATGCGTCTGTTGGTCGTTCTCTCTGGCGTTCCCTATATCGCGTCTCAAAGAAACAATCTATATTACTTCTTGATGTGTGTAGTTCTATATGAATATTGGCTTGGTTTGGATCATTTTCATTTTCCGATTGGTCCTGGGATTGCAATTGCCAATTGCTATATCTTTGGTACGTATGCGTTAAATGGTTACGAGCTCTTTCATTCTGTTCGTTCGAAAGTATCGAATTGACTCTCGGGTCCAAATGGACCGTTAATTCGATTGGATTTGGATGTTTATTTAAACAGCAGCTAAAAATGTGTCGTTTGTCAAAAGATTTCTCTCTCTCTCCCTCATACATATTACCAAAAATATTGCAATGGGACAGTTCAGTTCTTCTAGTTCTGATATACATTTTATCCATGCGGTGTAAAAATCGCCAAATATTAATTGTTCCCCTTGCAACCGTTTGGATAGTATTCTGCACGGTTTAAGGGCCTGCAAGGTCTCTTCAATTTTTGTCCATGTTTCATTTTCAATTAAAGCTGGATAAAATTCTTCACAAAACTGTTTTAAACCTATTAGTCTATCTAACATGTCGGCGGTAGACTCCCATCGAGTTGGACAACTCGGTGTGCTTTGATTTGTATTGGCTGGCACCGACTTCGAAAATATCTGATTAGGTATCTATTCTAGATGAAAACCCCCGTTAGGTTATTTTTTACTTTTCTGTGCCTGGACGTCGGTTTTTTTTTTTAAGTTTTTATTTTTCCATTTTTGGTGTAGACGTAATAAGCAGGTAAGTTGTAAGAAGAAAAAAATTTAAAAACATATTCGATTAAGCCATTTATTGAGACCCCTAATGACAGTCACAACCCATCTAGGCGTAAAGTTCTCATCAATACAAATTAATCAAGCCCAAACACCAGGTAATTGCTGTAAATCGTTGAGGAGTTTCCTCGACTGTCTTTCGGCTCCATTATCAGATCGACTCCAGACCTTCATTAAATAGTAGTGCTTTAAAATACTTAATGAAAAAAATTAACAAGCGCATTATCGCCACTACGATTTTCGAAGGTTCCCCTCGATTTCTTTGGGATGCCATCATCAGATCCTGGTTTCCTTATTATAGTACCACCCTTGAGATATCTCCTTTCAAACAAAAAAAGAATCATTAAAATCGGTTCATGAATGACGAAGCAATCCGCGAACACACATAAAATTACATACACGTAAACAAAAATTTTCATAGTTTTTTTTTTATGAAATGAAAACTACTGGGCCAAACTATGTAAATTTTTTATGGGACCAAATGGCAACTATTCCGCATCAAACAAAAAAAAAATCACGTAAATCGGATCATAAATCTCAGAGTAATCGGTGTACATACATAAAAAAAAATACCAATCGAATTGATAACCTCCTCCTTTTGGAAGTCGGTTAAAAATGAAATGAATAAATACGGCATACGTTGTCGCTGGGTAACTAATTACTAAACGACTTCATACTTGTCGCCGCACGCCGGGCGCGGTCGCGTCCTGCGGATTAAACCGGTTTTTCAAAACGTTCTCTTTTCGGTTCCGTTCCGAACAAAATGTTGTATGAAAAAGTTCAAAGAACTGTTAGAAACATTTAAAAAAACGGTATTTTAAATAACGTTTCCGAGCCCTGCGTGGGATAGGTTTGTCTTTGTTTTCCTAGAGATGAACCCGAGCGAAGCGAGGGTGCCGCTAGTATCTATAAAACGATTTAACATATTGATGTGGTCGTATGAATTTTAATAATAATAATTAAAATATTTCTTTTAAAGCACTAGCCGGTACCAAGGTCGGCGATTTTAGCGGGAATACGTCAAAATACAAAATGGCGGCGATACGTCACAAAGTAGGTACGCTAAGTAAGAAATCACGAGACGGCGGTTTTCTTAACAACTATGTAATATTTCTAAAGCTTCATGCTTATGTAATATGCATATATAATTGGTAACCGCGTTTTATATACTCAATTATCTACGTATCTAGATTTTAGACAAATAGTGTGTATAGAGGTAATCCAGTAAATTCTTAGTCTAGAATATAGATCATATCTAACAATGTGTGCTTTGATTTGTTTCGGCTGGTACCGACTTCGAAAATATTTGATTAGGTTACTATAGTAAATGAAAACTACCTATTAGTTATTTTTTACTTTTTAGTGCTTCTTTTGAAGTCGGTTTTTATTTTTTTCTTAAAAAGTTTTTATGTTTCCCTTTTTAGTGTAAACATAATAGTAGTAGCAAAGTATGAAGACTGACAAACTAAAATTCGCTTTTATTAGTAACACTAAAAATTCTGGCTCTAAAATCCGATTCTAACGTATTGGGCTCGTCAAACCAAACAAAATGAAAACTACGGGGCCAAACTATGTTAAATTTTTATGGGACCAAATAGCAACTATTCCGCATTAAACTAAAAAAGAATCACGTAAATAGGATCATAAATCTAGGTAAATAGGATAAATGGACTATCCAACACAAAAAGAATTTTTCGATTCCAACCAGTAGTTCCTGAGATTAGCGCGTTCAACCAAACAAACAAACAAACAATCAAACAAACTCTTCAGCTTTATAATATTAGTATATTATAATATGTAAGATAGATGAAATGTAGCGCCTGCATTGGTCCTAATAAATAATTTACGTCTTCTTTAAATAGTTTCTTTGAAAATTGGAATTGAAATAAGTCCCTAATAAAAATATACAAAAAAAAAGAAGTTCGTCGACGTTTAGTTTAAGTCGTATATATCTCCTATTTTGAAAACACAAGAATAATTCAGGTCGCGTAGCAGCTCCTCCACCGGCACGCGAAGATATGCGCACGCGACGTACTACTTGTGATAATTTGGCGATATGGAATATCATTAATGCCTCATAGGTACCCTTCAGACTACATTACTGCTATATTGCGATATTGTCATTGCCTAAACATACTTGTCTAAAATTGTAATTACCTAACTTTTTTATCATTTTAGCACGCTTTCTCTTCTAGTAGAAATAGATAGAAAAGATATTGACTTCTTTTTGCAATCTGGTTCTTCGCTATTTCAGATACTTTTCAGTACTTAATACCAAGGAGGCGTATTCACGTTTTTAAGATTAGCATATACAACTCCAAGCATTATATGGAGATACGGATACGAAGTATGATATCGAAAAAATACTACATAATTTTAAGATTTCATTAAAAATAAATCATGATATCTAAAGACCTATCCGTGCGATTATGCCTGATGTAGTGAAAGTAATAGAAATGTAAATAATAATGATATTTTACCTATATTTTAGTACTGGTAGCCCCGTGGCAACGCGCTCGCTTGGGAAACCAAGTGAAGCGGGTTCAAATCCTGGGTCTCACCTCTGATATTTTTATGTGCGAATAATTCTCAACAAGATCACCACTTCAGCGTCACATTACAGCGAAGGAAAGCGTTGTGAGGAAACCTGCATGTCTGAGAGAACCTAGCAAGTTTTCGAAAGACATGTGAAGTCCACCAACCTGCACTTGGTCAGTGTGGTGGACTATGGCCTAATCCCCCTCGTGTTGAAGAGAGGTCCGTGTCCAGCAGTGGGACGTTAAAAAGCCTGTCCCTATTGAATGACCAAGTAGAAGATAGAAAATGCAAGAACCTTTGTCCAGATTGGAATATCATAGTCAAAACGAAAACTTCGTGCAGAAAAAGGTGTCGCGACTGATAGAGTAACTAAACTGCGGAGGTGCATAATCCACTGTGCAGCGATGGTTATCTTTCACATAATGTACCATAATGCCATAAACAATATAAATAATTGTAATGAGGTCAAAATGTTGCAAACATTGACAGATTTTACATCTTTTTAGTTCTCTTTTTACATAGACGGGTTTTTTATTATTAAAATTTAATTTTAATTGTAGTTATCAACTTCAAAGTTCGATATTAAAAAAAAGGTTTGTTGGATCTAAATCTGGTAATATCTAAACAAGATTGGGATATTGTAGCTGTAGGCACTACGTAGTTAGTATTCTAATATAATATAATGACCCTCATATTACTCTAGGTCATATTATCATCCATTGCAGTATGAAGACAGAAGGTAAAACGTAGTGGTGACATTCTCTTTGACAGAAGGAATGATGATCATCATGATGATGATGATGATACCTACACAAATATATTCACCCATAAAAAAAAATAATTTATAGCAGTAACTTGTTGAGACAGTTGATATTGAGCAGATTCATCGAATTTCAGTGACATTTAAAATAAAAAAGTAAATGATCCTAAAATTCCACTGGCGATTTTAATCGACATTTCTACTATACGAGTCGAGCCGCAGGCGAAAATTATTATGATTATATCATTAATCGTTAAAAATTGGTGCACGAGAAATAAGATAAGTCACCTACTCAAATAACTTAATAACAATATATTATTATCTACTTTAAATATTTATTTTTCTCTTAAAAGATACATAATATATAAAATATTTACAAAGTTAGAGATGGAAATTTGTCGTGGAATTGATAAATGTTTTTGCCGTATAACCTATTCATTAAAAATAAAAAAAAACAGTCATGAGGACTGTCGACAGAAATGAAAACTATAAACTATAAACAAACAGTTATTTTTGGATATTCAAATTAATTGTTTGATCTTAAATTAAAAATTGTAAATTAAAACTGTTTACATTTATTTGGTTTTGACATCTATCGGCACTCTGAGTTTTTATTTGTCATCCATGCTCTGAGTGTTAGCGTTAACACGTCACGTGACCATGTCGATGACGACTTACATGAATTTACTCCCCATACAAACCTGCATATAGAAGTTTTCACTTCATAAAGATTCATGAAAAACGCTTAGCAACCGATTAAATACGTTAATATACACAAAAAAAAAACATTCACCGAATAAAATAAATCTTTATTTTTTAATGTCGATCAAAAACTTACCTACATGGTCAATTAAGTGTTGTCACATTCAACATTTACAATGGAAATATTCGATTTTAGGAAAACCTTACGCTTGTTTAGTAATTTAAGCCAACATACGTGACGTTTGTACTTTGTGTACCGTAATAATGTAAAAACAATGCATTCTTGTATTGAAGTGTGGTACATCGTGTGTGAGAGGGCGTAATTACTCGATTAGCGGGATGAGTCACGACTTGCATCACTCGCCGCCCATTCATCTATCGCGGCTACTCCCACACAATAGGGTTGCCATGGCGGGCTTATTTTGAACTAATTATATCCATATTAGGAAACGATGGATTTTGCTATGATATGCTACTTTTTTCTATTTTGACAATCATATTTCAGAGATGTTTTTGTGTGTATGGGTGTATTCCAAGTTCTCGTCTTTTAAAAAAAAACTGAATTAATAACTCGAACGCGCTTCTTTACACGTCTATTTTTTTTTTGTATTTAGGTAAATAGGTATAAGTTAAAGAGTATTTTTAGTTAAACATTATTTATATTTTATAGAGAGATTAAAAAGTCTCATTAATTCATTAATGACATTCTGCCGATTTCGAACCCGTCTCGAGGTTTTCTCTCATGAAATTATTAATAATAATCTGAATTATAAAGTTGTTTTCTGGGTATTACAGACTAGTGGGCTATAATTCTTATATACACCGGAGCTCGGGCTTTATGTGCCTCGGAGAGCACCAAAAATCGGTCTTGAGCCTAATCTCCTCCCGGTCATGTGTTCCCGCCTGATTTCGAGAGTATTTAATGTCCATTTGTGTCTTGTAGGCACACACTTGTGCTGTGCTGTGCACACATGGTTAACTTAACTAGGTTAGTGTGATATTATTTCCTTATATGCCCAATACATGGTAACCCTACACGAGATAAAACAGCTGTTTCTTACGCCCTTGTGTGTTTATTTAAATTGACTATAGACTTAACAATTAGAAATATTAACTATAATAACTGTTTATAAAATTAATACTTTCTTAGATTTCACGAATATTTGACATTTTAAAAAAAACTATCTTTTCGGATTATTTCGCGGATTTATTTTGATTTTTGGTTCCCGACGTTTCGAATGCTTTACAGCAGCGGTCGGCAACCTTTCAGCAGGCAGGCGCCACAAGGTGGCAATATCTAGTAAAGGCGTGCCGTATATACATAATTAAAATTTCTGTCGGCTCTGGAAATGGTATTAAAAACAAAATGCTTCGGGACCTTCTTTTAAGGATAATTCCGAGTGAACACTGTTGAAAGTTTGATTTTACTATAAGGGTGGCATAAACTGTACCCGATTAACCTATCGTGGAGATCCAGTGCTTTTTATTTTCACTTATCTATACTAATATTACAAATGTGAAAGTTTGTGAGTATTGATGTTTGTTACTCAGTCACGCCAGAACGGCTGAACGGGTGTGGATGAAATTTGGCACCAGTGGCGTAGCGTGCACTTATGCCGCCGGGGGCCGAAGTCAAATTCGCCGCCATCTTCTTTGGGCAATTAATTTAAGGCCAATAAATCGGGACCATTTCCGATTAATAACTTGGCAAGCGATTCGACCACATCAAGTGAGAATTCAGTTTATTATGGATTAATTATTTAACAATAAGGCCCAATGCTTTTGCTATTCCAAATCAAGAGGCATTTAATTGCGCAAAATAGGTTAAAATCTATAATGCTACAGGTCCGGGATCACAAATTGTTTGGAAATTAAATGACGGCGATCAAGGAAGAAACTGTAAATCACATGTGCTTCAAGAAGTTTGTAAGATTATAATATGAGAGTACAATATGCTTGATAATTATGCCATGTTATCTGCTGTCTGATGGAATGGTGAAAAGGTTAAACTAGAACTTGGAACGGCATCTAGCAAAGGTTGTGACTTGTGGATAGAAATTAAAGAATTAGTTTGAACATTTACCATTAATATATAATTCATTCATCGTAACGAACTGCCGTACACGAAAGTAATTTAAATCAGCTTATACTATCGGCAGTCTGCTACGCATATGATCGGGGGAAATCCCCAGAAACATTATACCACATATCCTAGTGACGTGAGAAAAGTAGCGCAAAACGCCTGCAACAGAAGATGCCTGCCATGGCGATCACAGTAGGCTTACGAAGCGGGACGTGAACAAAGCCACAAACAGCCCCAAACACCGATAAGCCTGGTGAAGCTAAAAGTGAAAATTACAAGGAAGACAAATAGGACAGGAGCCGACACGGGACAGGTTATTACACCAAACCTCTCACCAACCAAAGAAACCAGACACCACATGCAAAACGCCTATATATAGCGGTTGTGAGAGAAACTGGGAAAACGCACCTTACAACATGTGAAATATCAGACAAGCCTTTCGAACTTGGAAACGAGGGTTTGCTGAAAGCATTACAACATCAGAATACATTATGGGCAACAAACCATGGAGCAACGCCGCCAATCACATGGCGCTCTATAATGTGAAGCACGGTCTCGTGCAACTAGAAAAGTTGGAAGAAGGAAAAACCAAACCCCTTAAATAGGACTATAATATACTACAATGACTAAAGATGGTAAGACGAAGAGTTAATCAGAACGCTAGCATCCTAAACCAAATGTGCCAGCATAGGAAGCCAAAGAAACCTATCGGGAAGCTGGCAACCTACACCAATAATGTCAGAATCTCACACCAACATCACCTGAGAGCACCGTGAGAAAAAGAGGAAATCTCCCTCTGGCATATTACACCAAAAATGCCAGCATTCTACGCAAAGAGGACCTGAGAGCGCAGTACTAACTTATAGCACAACTGCTCTCAAAGCTCTTAAAAGTTGCAACGATGGGCTCATTTAGCCCGAATTAAAATAAAAAATCTCAAATAATGGCAAGGAAAAAGAGTATGTGGTGTTCGCATATTCCATGAAAAACGTTCTCTCTGAGGCGTTCTTTGAGGTAAGGTGAAGCATTGTCAATTTCCCAACTTCGGGATGTTACTGACAATTTCTTCACAGAAAAAAGAATTATTATCTCTGGTGTAAACTGGGACTCGACCACAGAATATTCTCAAAAATATGAATTTTCAATTTTATACTAACCAAAGTTAATCGTGGAAAAATAACCGATCAGTAATTGCAAAAATGATGCAAAACATTTGCTTTTTGTTTAATAATAACTATAACTACCTACTTCTTATCACACTAAAATAACTAAATAAATATAACTGTGTGTTATAATTTTGCATGTTTTTCACTTTTCACGCCTTTTGCGTATGAAGATTCACCCAGGGCGGAAAGGTTTTTTTTTTTAATTATTTATTATTAGTCTTCGAATAAAATGACTAAACTTCCGAGTAAAATTAAATGGACGAAAGATGATGATGATGTCAAAATTTTAAAGATTTCGTTTGAGCCATTTATTTATGAGATCTTATAATTTAGTAAATAATAACAATGATGTTATAACCTCGTTGAATAATAAAAATAAGTAGTTCTTCTTTGTCAAGTTTTTTTTTTAATTTTTTCGCACCGTTATATTTCAAAAGTAAAAAGTCTTTCGTAATCATAGTCCAGTAGCTTATATAGGGGGCGGCATGATCAGAAATCTTATTCAGCAATGAAAATTACTTAGCAATAACCCGATAGAATGTGTTGGTAGTGATTTTTGTGACAAATAATTAATTTTCTCTATTTCATGTTGGTACACATTATTTATTGTGAAATTTTGCCGCCACTTTAAAAATGCCGCCTGGGGCCGCGGCCCCTACCGCCCCCCGTACGCTACGCCACTGTTTGGCACAGAGATAGATCATAGTCTGGAATAACACATAAGCTACTTTTTATCTCGGAAAAATGTACGGTTCCCGTGGGATAGGTTTTTATTTTCCTAGAGGCGAACCAAAGCGAAGCGAGGGTGAGCCGCTAGTTTTCTTATAAATGCGAAAATTGTACGTGTATGTATGTTTGTTACTTCTTTACGCTGACAGGACGGATTTGGACGATATTTAGTAGTTATTACAGATAGACTACGACTTAGTTCTTGGAGTAGCACATAGGGTCGTGTAGGCACCTAGGTACGCACCCAAGCGAAGCGAGTGTAAGTCGCCCGTTTAGATTTAAAAATGAGCGAAACATCACTCTCTTAAATCGTAATAAACGTAGAAACATGACCTAAAATCTCTCAATTACGAAATTAGTCAAAATTCTTTAGGAACAATGTACATTCATTTATTATTGAAATACGATAGCAATCATAGACTTAGTCTGAATGGAATGAAATGTATGGAATGTTGAAAAACGACTCAGTTGCTCTATTTAATTGTCATTGTTAATCCGACCAGCTGGTTTAAAAAACCTCTTAATATCTAAACAGGGTTTTAGCATTACATTCCAGTTCAAGATCTTTTACACAACAGTAGTTACTATTCTCCTATACCTTATACAAAATAGGTGTATTTGATTTAGTGTATTTAAGGTAGTGGTAGCCCAGTTGTAATGCGCTCGCTTGGGAAACCGAGTGAAGCGGGTTCAAATTCCGGGTCTCGCACCTCTGATATTTTCATGTGCGAATCATTTCTAACATGATTAACATTTGCCTTACGGTGAAGGAAAACATCGTGAGGAACAGGTTTCCTCAGGATGTTTTCCTTCACAGAGAGATGTTTGAGAGAACCTAGCAAGTTTTCGAAAGACATGTGAAGTCTGCCAATCCGCACTTGGCCAGCGTGGTGGACTATGGTCTGATCCCCTTCGTATTGAAGGGAGGCCCGTGCTCAGCAGAGGGACGTTAAAAAGGGCTGAATACAATTTAGTGTATTTAATCTCATGTAAAGATGGAGATTTTATCACTCATCATCTCATCCTTTCTTTCACATTGTTTTAATATGTATATATTATATAATTTTGGGAAAGATTAATCTAATCTAAATCTAAAATTTAAATATTCTTAGTGTAAAGAAATATATGTTACAAAGAATATGGCTATAAAATTTAGTAATTGTAACAAACACAACAATCGTAACAAACATTCTTATCCTAATGATTATTACTTTACTAAGTTACAATTACGTAATTTGACTAAGTTCCACCCCGATGTGTGTTCACTTTGTCGTGGTGGAGGAATTCATTAGCGTTCGGCAACCCAGCCGGGCGCGAAGCCAAGAGACACACAGGGAGGTGTCCCACTTCGATGGTCGGTGTACCATGCGCGATGATCCTGGTACTTCTCTCACAGCAGAGTGAACCGTGATAGCAACCCCTTGCTTGTGTGGTCTGCTTCGGTAGGCCTGCCTCCGAGGCGTCGTGGTTGAGTGTGTAAGCGATCTCGCGACGCCCGACGCCCCAATAAGACAGGGGAGGTTTTGTTGGGTTTTAGTGGGTAGTACTGACTTTTCTAGCCAGTGAGTCCCACATAACCACCTGTATGTCTAAAGGTAGTATGCGTGAATGCATTTCTCAACATAAAAAAAAATTAATTTGACTGGGTTGGTATAGACATCATTATTTATCTCTAATCTATCTGTACAAAGAAAAAATAATTAAATATTGCATCCGTATGCAATACTTTATTTTTATAATATAAATGGATAGTAACTGTTGTGATTATTTTTAATGTTGAAAACAAAAAACAATCCTAAATTTTAATTAGTTCCTGAAATTTCCTTATAGATAAAATACTTGAATATTTAAGCATTTACAAACTGATTCGACACAAAATTCTCAGGGCAATGAAAGGTCTCAACTTAACATCGTTCGAGAGGTAGTTTAAAAAGCTGAGGTTACGTGACAGGTGTTAGGCAAAGGATTTTTTGTATCTAACCCATAGCCATCCTACGTGACGTGAAAGATAATTTAAATGAGTTGTTTATTTCCACCGGAGAGTGTTAAACTTAAATTTTAAACTTGAATGTGAATCACGCGTTTCCTGGACCAAAAGCGCTGAGCGGATATTGACCAGGATGTACCCTTATGGCAACTGTCTCCTCGACTTCCAGGGTTCGACTCCTTATTTTAAATAAGGCGGTGCTAGGTGTTTTGTAATGCATGCGCGTGCGCCGTTTCCTGCGTCGAAAGGAGTGCTACCAACCATTGTTCGGTTGGTGGGGATGTATGTGACCTGAATGGATATGTCGAACTAAAAAAACTTACGTTTTACTTCGTTACAACTGTTCAAATATTTTTATTTTGATTCAAATTGTTTTTTGTTGTATTTATTATGATATCAGGTATCTCCACATTTATATATTTTAAGATTATTTTATGTTATTATGAATGTTTTATTACTTATAGGAGTAGGTACATTTTTTATAGCTTTTCTATAAGAGCTTTTTAAACATTTGATTGTTATTTTAGTAACTTACAAATATGTAATAGAAATTACAAGTTAAATTAAATGCGACTTAAGGTAATGTAGACTTTTTTATAAAGTTAAACCTAAACATATCAGATATTATTATATTACGAAAAAATAATCTTAAAATCTTGATTTGCAATTTAATCGAAAGGTTATCGCCGTTAATAAGTAGATAGGCACATAGCTGTTATACACTTGTTACATGAGAAAACGAGTTAGATTCCACATTCTAGACGTAATTTATGTAAAAAAATTATTTACTTTGCTCATAAAAGTAAGCGTAGCTAATTACATAACCATTTCAGACGAACATGTGTAGACACATGCTTTAAATCGTACGCATTCGAATCCCGTGTGACCAACGTAAATGAGTGTTAAGGAACTCAATGGAAAAGTACATCAAAGGTACTCCCGTACCTTACAGTTTACACGTCCGTCTAATGACAAATAGCTAAGAATGTCTAATTGGTATTCATCTGAGCGCGTGTAGACCACGCCGCGGTGGGGAAGAGTTAATAGCCGGCGCCGCCTTCGCGCCCAGGCATATTGTTCCGAGCCGTGCCCGCGAGCGCCGCTGCGCTTACTCACTCCGTCAATATTCAAACTAAAGCCGGTGGCTGGGAAGGCAAGATGTCGGCATAGCTGATTGATATAATATACGGCTGTGTCACATCCAGCCAGCTCAATCCGCCGGCGTTCGACGAGAGAAGATTCGATGGATCCCGCAACGTTTCCGAACGCATCGCTCCCGTCATCCGGAGGGTGGAGGGTGGCGGCCGTCTGACAGCTGTCAGCGGTCAGTGCGCACTCTCCTTCACGATAGAGAAAATCTTTATTTATAACACACACGACCATGTTCCCGTAGAGTGCGATCGCGCGTGTATTAAATACGAAACGACAGAATGGCGAACGACGAGGTGCTAGGGCCGCGCAAGACGATGTTCGTTTTAGTGATTGTTGTTGGATGTTTCGCCGTCCTGTGGCCTAGGATCCTCTCCCCGCTGATCCTGGGCCACACAACTGAACAACTCAAGCCCAACCAGTTCGACCGGGACGCAGGTAAATCGGTATTTTTAACTTTAGCTCAATGTCAATATCGCTGGACTGACCGACTGACTAAATCTAATTATACGTTTCGCCTCAAATTAACGCATTTTTGTCAAGTGGCTAAATATATGATAATATAGGTGAGGTCGAAAGTTTCCGGAGCTAGTTAAGCGATGTTTGCGATTCTCAAGAACGAGATATTGCTATGCAAATATGTCTTGGTCCAGTTGTTGACTCTGAGCATTAATGTTTACAAAAGATCTAATCGGAATGCGGTCGGTTCTTACATTAGATAAGCATATATAAATGCATAATGCAAATTATATTTGACAAATGGATTGCATAGATCAATTTTTTCTCTTCCTTTTTGTAAGGCAATCATCAATATTTAAAACAGCTATAATATGATAAGACTGTAATAGTTTACATTTAATCATTTTTTAAATTTAATGTATATAATATGTAGTAAATATTAAAATATTAAAAAAATTATGTCAAAAAAAAATCTACAAATACTATGTGGAATGTGACAATATATACTATTGATTTTGTATGAGTTTGAGGAAAACTTATTGAAATAAATAATCACTATTTACAAACATAGGCATATACTTAAATATAAATTTATATGTTATTTTAATTAAACATCGGAAGTTGTAATTGGAATTTCCTCATTCACAAAAGCGGTAATTCATATATTATCAAAATTCTTGTTAAAACTTCTTATCAATAGTTAATTATTATTGTACTCTTTTTATATGTTCATTTTTGTATTATTAAAATATATTTTTTTTAGTCTGTAATTTTATGATGTTTACGTTCATTAATGAAATTTATTCTATTACTTTTTGATAAAGTTAAATTACATATATTAATCTTTGTTAATATAGTTTATCATTATTGTATTCATAAAATGTTATACATATTTTATAGAATAATTAGTTATTTTAACAAATATATTTGATATATTGTGGTTATTACAGATTGTTTAACAGGTGTGTGTGATAATTGTAGAATTTTTTTAAGTATAATGAGTATAATATGTATGTCGTATATTACATTTTTTATATGTTATCTAGTAAAAGTTTAATTGTAAGCAGGTTTTTGACGGTCCTTAACAGTCTTTAAGTGGTAGTTGTATTCAGCCCTTTTTAATGACCCACTGCTGGGCACGGGCTACCCTTCAATATGAGGGGATCAGGCCATAGTCCACTATGCTGGCCAAGTGCACATGTCTTTTAAAAACTAGCTAGGTTCTCGCAGACATGCAGGTTTCCTCACGATGCTTTCCTTCACCCCAAGTGGTAATCATGTTAGAAATGATTTGCACATGAAAATATCAGAGGTGCGAGACCCGGGATTTGAACCCGCTTCACTCGGTTTCCGAAGCGAGCGCGTTACCACTGGGCTACCACTGCCTGTAAGTAGTGGTAAGCAAAAATTATTTATTAAACTTGTATAGCAGTTATATCTCTACATATGACATCAGTGTTATTACTCATCTGTTATAATTGTAAATTTTTTTTTCAGCATTATTTTGTGAAAGGAATAATTTATGTTTTTATTATGCACCATGTATTACGCTATTTAAAAACTCCAATAGAATCTCATCAAAAGCGACAAAAGCCACATATAAACCAATAAATATTTATTAGTTTCTATGTGGCATTTGTCGCTTTTGGTTAGATTCTATTGGAATTTTTCAATATGGTGGTCTACTGGATGGATTTTTTATTCTATTTAACGTATTGATATCTGTACATTGAAGTATTATTTTGTTATTATAGTGTATTTTCAGTATTAATAAAGTTTTACCTTAGGCTGCTGTGAAGTAATATTCGAAACTGATGTGGCCGTTTTGGAATTGGTGAACGAGGTTTGCAATTCAGCATTGAAAGATGGCAAGTTCTCCGCACAATCAGCAATAGAATGTCGTAAGGCTGTGAACGAGACATGTGGCTTTGATATAGCCGCGTTCGCGAAACGCAATGAAAATGTGGGGAAAACGACGAAAATGATTGTCGAGAGTATGAAAAATAGTAATAGCTCATGTCTAAGACAACATTTTGGTGTCCCTGTGTACAGTATGGGGAATCACTTCGCTCTCAACTACTGGAATCAAACGGACAGTTAGTTTGTTTTCTTTATGCCTGGATTTTCTAACAATTAACTTCTAAAAAAGAAAGTGATGGTGCTGTTTCTAATTTTACTAACAATTATTAATTACATATATGGCAGATGTACGCAGTAGCGTACAATTCTAGTATGTATTTTTTTTGGTGAATATGACCGTTTAAAGATCATGGTTTAGTTTAGTTGGAATAGATAAGGTAAATCGAAATAATTAATGATTATAAACAATCCATTGAAAAATTACTCTTATGTACATATTAGCGGTTTGTGAATCGTTCTTTTTGTTTCTGGGTTAGCATATTTTATTTTGAACTAGAAGGACAAAAACAAATTATCCCACGGGAACCGTACATTTTTTCGGGATAAAAAGTAGCCTATGTGTTTTACTGATGTATGAGCTATATTATTGTGAAGTTTCATTAAATTTCATTCAGTAGTTTTTACGTGAAAGAGTAACAAACATCCATACATCCAGACATCCTCACAAACTTTCGCATTTATAATATTAATATAGATTGAACACGTGACGGATATCCTTGTACGCTGTCAGTCAAGTCTATAGGCTAAACTATTTTTAGATGCTGCTGTAAAATCTAAACTTTCAGATACGATATTTTACATGTATTCAAAATAATAGCGATGCATAATTTACAAAAGCTTAATATAAGTTTCAGAGCACTATTAAGAAAATTTAATATAACGATACCTTAATTGGCAAAACAGCCAACTCTACATTTCGTCAAAAAATATTTTTTGGTTTAGATTCTACGCAACAGTAATTCGTAGGATATTTTAGTAGGATTTTACAGTATCAAAAATAACAGCTTACGATATTATCTACCAACGATATTTTAGATTTTTTATAAGTAGTGTACAAAAAATTTTATAAAGTTTTAAGTGTCGCCTGAAAAATTTGCTCATATGGAGTTAGCTGGTTTGCCAAAATTAAATTATAAAGAAATTTAAAAACGATTTTCCGTATTACAGTACATTCGTGAGTGAAAAATATCGTATGATTTAACGTGTTTATGCTCTTTGACCGTCTGTAACAGATTTTCTGAATCGAGGCGGAAAGATTTTTTTAGATACATCTTACATCATGTAACAATACGAAAACCGACGTAAATAGCATACTCTATAATATATGATCTGTGATAGCATAGTATTTCGATATTAATTCTCGGGAGGAAACGATAAAATTAAAATAGAAATAGTCAAAATGCCTTATGTAATTAATCATATTAAAGGGCTCGTGAGGAATTAATTTTTGTTTATAATTTAAAATCTTGTACATTATAATATGAGAGACAGTATACGAAAATTAAGCAATTCAAATTTAAGTTAAGGTTTGGCGATTTTTTACTAGGGCACTGTATTAAATGTAGATTTAAAACGATGCTTTTTATAATGTTATTTTGCGTTACGTATTTTCAGGAAATTGTAGACTTTACTCGTGTCTCTATTTTTTTTAAAACGATGTAGGCCCAAGTAATTATGTGTATCGAAATATTATTTTTTTAGGTAAGCTATTTTATTATCTACTAGCGGTTCACCCTCGCTTCGCTTCGGGTTTGTTCCTAGACAAAAAATCTATCCCAAGGGAACCGTATATTTTTCCGGCATAAAAAGTAACCTATGTGTTATTTCAGACTATAAACTATTTCTGTGCCAAATTTCATCAAGATCCGTTCAGCCGTTCTGGCGTGATTGAGTAACAAACATCCATCCATCCTCACAAAGTTTCACATGGTAAGCTACGAGGCTTGTGTTATGGATACATACCAGATAGTTGATACACTACACATATATAACTTTAAATACATACACACATATTATAAATATAAACACCCATGACTGGTCACTGGAGTACAAACATTCGTGCTCATCACACAAATGAATACCCCCAGCGGGACTCGAACCCGCGATCGCTGGCACAGCAAGTAGGTTCACTACAAACTTTTCCAAACGTGTCTTCATATTAGTATGGATATATTTATAATAATTAAGTTTTTTCATAGAAAGACGTCGAGGAAACTGTTCCTCTGATACAAGAAATAAGTGTAGATTGGACGTATTATAAATAACACATGTTCTAGATTCAGTTAACTTATTTAGTTCAAGGGCAGCTGCATAATGTGAAGTGCCTCTTAGTACATATTTTACCTAGTTTTTTATACGTGTAGTCTATCTCCTTAATAATTAGTACTTAAAAAGTGCTAGTGCATAGTTTTTTTTTAAAAGAAACCTAAACTAAATGTTTTGTTATAATACTTTCTTAGATTTACACGAATATTTGACGTTTTTAAATAAAACCATCTTTTCGGATTATTTCGCGGATTTATTTTGATTTAAAAAAAAAATAATTTTTGTAAATTGTGGGTAGGCACTGTCTGTAACAAGTATATAACGCCTTTGAGTTGTCTAACACCTTAGTCTCTCCCGTGACCATGATTGCTATAAAGCATTCGAAACGTCGGGAACCAAAAATCAAAATAAATCAGAAAAGATAGTTTTATTTATAAATGTTTTTTTTTCGACTGTTCCTTGCAGTGCTAAAGCATTGTTTTTCAAAGTGTTTGTAGCATTTTTGACGATAGATACATGTGGTTTTCTGAGCTTATTTCAAAAGGATTTTTGACAATACACACACACATATATATATATATATATATATATATATATATATATATATATATATGAGAATTTTTAAATCAAACTGAGATGAATTATCTTATAATGATATAAAAGATTATAAGTTCGTTTTACGATATTATAATTATATTGTAAAATTGTATTAATCGTAAAACGTGTAAAACGTAAAAAACTTCTAAGTTTACGCATTTTGCGTTAAAAAAGAGCACATTACTAGTATATTGTAGGATAATAAAAATCCTGATCTCATTTAATAATATTAATATAAACACATACACATGTCTTTGTATATCTTAAAGACAAGTGTTGAGTTTTAAAGACTGGCTAGGAATTTAACATGTGTCCAAAATCCAGATTATAGTTTTTAACTATGACGTAAATGGTCGTAAACATGGTTCTAACCTTGTAATTTTTTTTCGCTTTATTTGATGGGAACCGTGTTATTATTGCTACACTAGCGATTTACTCTCGCTTTAATTTTGTACGTTTTAATTTTGTTGAGCGGAACCCTAATTCTTTTTCTAAAATGAAAGTTACTCCCTATAATATCAGCTATCTGCCAGTGAAAGTCCCGTCAAAATCCATCCAGCCGTTTCGAAGATTAGCTTGAACAAACACAGATGAAAATTTTAAAAGTTTCGTTTTTCTTATAAGTGTAGGTACCGTATATAATTCTTTATACATTAAGTAAAAAGCTGTGATTTTCACATTACAAATAGACACTTCAATTTTATTTATCTGTATAGATTAAGTTAATTTAGTAATAGCGCAGAAAAAATATATGTTAATTTCTTTTTCTTGCTATTTGCTTAACCGCAATAACAACATACCTAAAATCCGTCTTAGCTTTCTTGGTTCAGTCATTTTTTTCCATTTCTTTTTATCCATAGATGAAGTTAATAAAGGTCGCTACTATATGTCCCATTTTTTTATTTGGAATTATTATCATAATTAGATACTACTGAATTAATCCATGAAAATTACTGGTGCCTTAAATTTTATATTTCATTAGGTAGGTATTTATTATTACTAGAGCATTAATAACAGGTATGCACTGATATTGTATTAAATTGCACAAACAGTGTAATTTAAAGTTACGAGTTATGCAAAATAAAAAAAAAACTACATTTACATTTTATATTACACTAGCGACTCATCCCGGCTCCGCTCGGGTTCGTCCCTACTTACGTTTTAAAGTTTAGTATAGATTTCTCAGAGATGAGATATTTTCCCGCAGTAAAAAGTACCCTATATGTTGACCCGGATAACCAGCGATCATCATACCAAATTTTATCAAAATCCATCCAGTTTTTTTTCCGTGATGCTCTAACAGACAGACAGACAAAAATTCTAAAAACTATAGATTCGGCCTCTATATTGATAATATTTTCTATTTCAATGAGATTTTCCAAAAAATATTTAGTGTGCAGATTCGGCTTAGTTACAATTTTATTATAGGT
Organism: Fabriciana adippe; assembly: GCA_905404265.1. Taxonomy (NCBI): domain Eukaryota; kingdom Metazoa; phylum Arthropoda; class Insecta; order Lepidoptera; family Nymphalidae; genus Fabriciana; species Fabriciana adippe. Next base: position 14,357,075 of record FR989998.1, on the reverse strand, counting down.
ATAGATTAAAATTAAGGTTTTATGTTAATTATATAATATTTTTCATTGATAAATGTACGTACGAATGTTTTCTTGGAATTTTCTCTAGAAACGCGCAATATGTATGTTGCGTTGTAATAGTGTAAAATCAATAGATCACAGTGAGCGGGCTGACAGGTGCAATACCTTAGATGCTACATTACCAAGTTTCTACATGTTATCCTGACGGCTACATTCTGCGTTCTACTGAATTTATTGATTTTAGAAGAATAATCGATAATTATTATCGATATTGCAACGTTTTCCAATCTCTGTCAATTGCGTATTGCGTTTTATTTATTTATTTATTTATAGGACACACACTTGTTAAAAACATTATAACATCGTAACTAAAAACTGAACGCAAAATTAAAAAAAAAATGTTTAACTTTTTAAGGTGTCACAACATGCACATGACTAAATAACAGCCTTATATAATAAGGTTTTTTTCCAATGTTTTTTTGTATTTTAATTAATCATAGTATTTTAATTAATCAATAATCTTTAATATATTTTAAGTATCTGTGTAATTTGATCACATTCGTCTTTTTTCAACCCACTAAGGGTTTGCTTTAATGGTTTCGATTATAGCTTAGGGAATGATTTATATTGGCTATAGTAGTGTTGGAAGTGGTGTGATTTTTATTTGTAGGTAGGTCAAGAATTTTCCCGTGCATCTATAAAAACACTAAGTTTGTAAAATTGTAATACCAGCGTAGCGTATCACCTCAAGGGATGAATGGAAAAGAGGGAAAAGTGGTAAAGGAAAATTATTTAGGGTTGGGTATAACAAAACGCATTGAAACGAATACTGCTAATTTACGTTGATATTTGGTAAGAAAATAGCACTTCCCTAATCAAGCCGACTCATACTTGTCAACACTATAATGGTCGCACCACAAAAAATTTAATATTGATTACTTTTATTGTATATATTTCACCGTAAAATTGTAAACACCGCTAGATTACAATGTCGCGAGATAGATAACAATCTAGCGGCACTTACAATTTTACGGTGTCAAATATACTGAAATGCAGAAAATAATACATAATTACATAAGTTTTCAAAGGTGGATTTCTCTCTAGAAGGGATCTTTTACAGGCGACCTATGTTAGTGGGAGATAGTGTTGTAAAGCAGGCTCAAGTGCAGTTATAAATAAATTAATAATCTATACATATAATAAAATTGTAACTAAGCCCAATCTGTACATTAAATATTTTTTTGGAGAATCTTATTGATATAGACATTATTATCGATACAGAGGCCGAAAGTATAGTTTTTAGAATTTTTGTCTGCCTGTCTGTCTGTTACCGCATCACGGAAAAACCACTGGAGGGATTTTGATGAAATTTGGTATGATGATAGCTGGTTATCCGGGTCAACATATAGGATACATTTTACTTCGGGAAAATATCTCATCTCTGAGAAATCCATACTAAACGTTAAAACGTAAGTAGAGACAAATCCGAGCGGAGCGAGGGTGAGTCGCTAGTATGTAATAATATTGTATTATTATTATGAAGTTAATTTCTTCTGATATTTCACAACACTAAAGAATTTCTACTAACCGGTTATTCTGAATTCGAACTCAGTAACAGCGCAAGTGATGAGAGACGCTGACATCATGTTTGTCAATTGTCTAACAGATTGTGTTGTAAATGCAAATACAGCTTTCACAAGGCGACGTAAGTAACTCGTTTTAAGTGGCCTCTACTGGTAATACAAGAACAAAAGTATTAACGTCCTATTGTCACTTGCTAAGGTCACTGAGTTTGGGGGTTATGGCATGGGAGGTAGCGGAAGCGATAAGTGGCAGTTCCTTAAACCTAATCATGGTTATTGAGTTCATTATGTAATGTCTACATGAGTTTGTTTTTTTTTTTTAAATATATAAATAACAGTATATATGAGAGTATAATAAAATTATAACCTTGCTGTAGATGTACCTACTATAAGTATTTTGTTTTTTTTTTTCAACTTTTTTGTGTATGCTTAGGATATTTTTACCAGTATTATCTATGTATATTTTATTTGTTAGTTGTTTGACGACACGTTTGGCTCAGTTTGTACTGACCCTACTTGCTGTGGCAGCGATCGCGGTTTAAGTCCCGCTGGGGGCATTTGTGTTATGAGCACCAATGTTTGTACTCCAGTCATGGGTGTTTATATTGATGATGTGTAGTGTATCAACTATCTGGTATCCATAACACAAGCCTTGTAGCTTATCATGGATCTACATAGATATAGAGTCTGAAATTTATAAGAGTCTTGTGCATAATTTTTGCCTGGATGCTTATCTGATCATTAATTTTCAACAGTGAAAAAGTTTTAATGGAACTGTTTTACACTACAGGCAATAATGAATTATAAACCGTAGATAATTTCATATCAACCATTCATTCATTTTAATAGGTCCATCAGGGGCTTCTACCTGAAAGCTTTCCGTTATGCGAAACATTTTCATATGAGGATCAGTCTAAGGGTCGTTCGCAATATATTATGTAGATTCCTTCTCGAAGATTCCACATACAGATGCTAAATCTATACATATAATAAAATGTTGAGTCTAATCTGTACATTAAATATTTTTTTGGAAAATCTTATTGAAATACTCATTATTGTCGATACAGAGGTCGAATATATAGTTCTTAGAATTTTTGTCTGTCTGTCTTCTGGGAAGGCATCACGAGAAAACCACTTGACAGATTTTGATGAAATTTAGTTTGATGATATCTGGTTTTCTGGGTCAACATATGGGATACTTTTTACTGCGGGAAAACATCTCATCTCTGAGAAATCTAAACGTTAAAACCTAACTAGGGACAAACCCTAGCGAAGCGAGGCTAGGGTGAGTCGTCAGTAATTGTATAAAAGTTTAAAGTATAATAATTGTATAATTATTTCTCATGTATTTTTTTTAAGCCATTAAATGTATATTTCAGCCCTGTTGACATCTAGGCATCAATAAAATGCAGAATCAAACGAATTTGGCACTTATTCAAATACCAAAAGCATATGTCTTATTTAACCTCGCTCTAGACACAAACCGACGGCTCCACGGAGGCGTTACTTGTAATTTTTTCCACACTACACGTTGTGCTAATGACGCCTAAATATTCTAAGTGAAATGTCACTTAACTCGGCCGTGTTGAAAGGCGGATGATGTCTGAATTTGCATAAATCATTTGCTTTAATATGTTACCAATTCTTTTTTTTTTATGGTTAGAACGTTACTTCAACCTATTTCATACGTTTGCATACGAATATTTTAAACTTTTTCAGGATTTTCTTACATTTTGGAATGTTTTTTTTTTTTATATTATGAATAGTGAATACTGTAAACGTCTAAAATTTTACTGAATTATTTATCTGTATCCAAAATGTAGAGTATAAAATAGTGCAATATGCAACGATTAAATTTATTTTTAATTTTATTAAAAAATTTTGCAATTATGCACGCGCATGAGACAATTTTTTTTAAACAATTTAAAATCGTTTTTTTTTCTATTCTAGTCTTCATTGTACCTATGAAGAGTTTTTTTAAAAAAAACCATATAAAGAGTTCATAAGTTATGCGCGTGCACAGACAAAATTATTTTAGTTTACTATATATGTAAGTAGGTACTGCTTATATAATAATCGTCGAACCCGTACTCATTTTATTATGTTACGTGGTATTTTAGGTGCTATCTTCTATATATATAAAAGGAGGGACTCACTGATAATTATAATCTATACAATACTTATAATATTATAAAGCCAAAGAGTTTGTTTGTTTGTTTGGTTGAACGCGCTAATCTCAGGAACTACTCCGATTTGAAAAATTCTTTTTGCATTGGATAGCCCGTTAACAGAGGAAGGCTATAGGCTATATATCATCCCGGAAAAATGTACAATTCCCGTGGGATAGATTTGTTTTTGTCTAGGGACGAACCCGAAGCGAAGCGAGGGTGAATCGCTAGTAACAAATATAGACGCACATATACAAACATTTGCATATCTTAATATATATAATTCTTCTATACGAGTGTTAGTCACCTAAATTTTGTGTGTATGAAAATATAATTTTTAAAGTGACCAAAGTTTGAAATAATCTTTCGGATTAAAATTTCGTATTCAAAATTTTAGGTATTATTTCCCTTAGGAAGGGAAAGTAGGGGATGGTGTAAAAGTTAGAAGGAAGGCAATAAATAAATAAACTACGCGAGCATATCCGCGGGGAAACGGTAGTTTATAATAGATGCTGAAGAAAATAAATTAGAAATAAGATGGGATGCTTGAAAAATGTTTTCCTTTCATACCACGTATATATACCTCTCGGTTTTCACTGAAGTCATTTGTATAGAGTAGACTATAGGTATATAGGCGGCTTTCCAACGCTTCGGCTCCTTTGACGTTGTAGAGCTTTTGACCTGCTAAGATAACAATCCTCGTGCCGCCTAATAGCTTACACCGACTGTAACAAAACCAACGGTTATTTAGACGACACGTTTGGCTCAGTTTGTAGTGTAATTGCTGTGCCAACGGTCGCGGGTTCGAGTCCCGCTGGGGGCATTCGTTTGTGTGATGAGCGCGAATGCTTGTACTCCAGTCGTGGGTGTTTTTATTTATAATATGTATGTATTGAAAGTTATATATGTATGTGTAGTGTATTAACTACCTGGTATCCATAACTCAGCCTCGTAGCTTACCATGGAACTAAAAAGCGGTTATTTTAATATTACAAACAGACACTCCAATTTTATTTATCTGTATAGATTTTGCATTTTTAACCGACTCCAAAAAAAAGAAGGTTATCAATTGGACACGTATGTGTGTATGTAATATTATTGGAACTGCAAAATATTCATATTATGATAATCTATTAGAGCTTCCAAACAAATATACATTTTTTTATAATATATATTCAAAAGCACTTGTAATAAATGTAATTGAATTAAGTCATTTCATATAGATTGTCCACGCATTTCTCCGAAACTAGTAATCGGATCGTGATCATTCTTTTTTTATATGTTTACATTTATTTCAACTTAGGGTATAGTAAAGATATCATAAAAATCGGATTAGTAATTTTTATGATATGGACTAAACCGTGTAACGGCCTGACTTATTGATACAAGCTACGGGTACGGTGTCAAAGGGAAAACATCCCAAAACCTTGGTCAAATTTTAGTGCGTATGTAAGAAGAAAATCAAAATGGTCGAAACCGAACTCACGGTCTCGCGATACAGATCCGCGGCTATAACTAAACATTAAAATCTCTAAATTAAAAAAAAATATTTTTCAGTTTTACTTAAAACTAAAAAATACGAAATAAAAACGTAACTGAAAAAAAAATCGACTTAAAAAAAAAAAAACTTTCAGGCACTAAAAAGTAAGAAATAATACTTTCTTATATTTACGCGAATATATGACATCTATATATACATAAAATGCTTTGTCCTGACTGACTGATCGATCAACGCACAGCCTAAACCGCTGGTCGTAGAAACGTGAAATTTAGAGGACATATTCCTTATACAATGTAGGCATCCGCTAAGAAAGAATTTTTCTAAATTCATCCCCTAAGGGGGTAAACTAGGGAATAAAAGATTGTATGAAACTCTGTTATTCTTAACGCGATATACACGGTAAGTGGTATTTAGCTTTAAGATGAAAAATAAGAAATATATGTATTAGATTTTTTTCAAAATTCATCCCTTAAAAGGGTAAAAGGGGGTGATACAGTTTATATGGGCAAACAATTATTTATGATCAGAATTACTTGAAACTTGGTATTTATGCTCTTCAATACAATTAAATAAATACGTATTTAAGCATTTTTTGAAATTCAACCCTTAAGGGGGTAAAATGGCGGATGAAAGTTTGTATGAAACTCTATAGTTAATGCACGTAAAGTGGTATTTACCTTTGAAATGAAAACTAAAACAATACAGACATCTTTTTTTTTCGAAATTTATCCCTTAAAAGGGTAAAAGGGGGTTGTGCTGTTTATATGAGTAAAAATTTGTTTATGATCAGAATTACTTGAAACTTGTTATTAATGCTCTGCAATACAATTAAATAAACATGTAGGTATTGTAGAATTTTTTTTATACAGCCTCTAAGTGGGTAAAACTGGCCGGTGAAATTTGAGTTGTTGAATATATTTAAATAGAGTAACATGGCTCAAATTCTCTGTAAGTGCACATTAACTGTGTGAGATATAAAGCAGAGAACGGAAATTATTTCGAATCCAAAGGAAAATTATGTATAACTTTTCGGCTGGCCACAGCAGCGACAACTATAACAGACCTAGAGCGCGAGAAAGAGAGCCTAACCTATATTTGTGGTTAGTATTTTTAGTGTAGACTAACTTAAGTGAATCAAGAGTTTTACTTTAAACATAATATTAAAAATTCGATATGACAACATATAAATTCAATGGAAATTAAAACTGAGCAAAATTTTTAGTCCACGCGAGCGTAGCCACGGGCAAAAAGCTACAACAAAATAAGAATGGCACTTTATATACGTAACTTTAAAAAGAAGGAGAAAGAAGGAGACTGTAAGCTTCAGTATGTACATAGCATTGGGTCTTTAAAAATAACGTAGATGTTAGCCTGTTAGTATGTTAGTTAAAAAAACCATATTAGTCATGTTACATGATTCTAAAGTCGTAAACATTGTATGCGATTGTATCATTGTACTCTCTTCCTCTAACTTTGGAAAGATGGAGTAGAAAAAAGTACAAAAAATACAGGTAGTGCAGCTTGCTAAATACCTAAAGTGTTTACAAAATATACGCTTATAGGTTTTAAAATACGGGATATTTTGAGTTACGATCGCTAAAATTAAATTTGTTTCCAATATATATAGTTTAACAAATAATAAAACTTACACAAACTTATTTTTGCAAGTAATAAAGTATGTATTGCGAAAAAGTTTATTTTTTTCGTAGTTTGATCGCGGGCGAAGCCGCGGGTTCTGCTAGTTTTAAATAAAACTATAGTTACGAAAAGATAGTTTTATTTAAAAAGTGAAAAATAACTGTACGGGGGTTTTCATTTACTATAGATACCTAATCAGATATTTTCGAAGTAGGTGCTATCTGATGCAAAGTAAAGCTAAAATTAGTTATAATCTAGATTAAAAACAGCTCAATCAGCTATTTAAAAAATTGTATTGCGTAAAACAGTGTAATCAAGTTATCCTAAGGCATGCCCATGTAGCACTAGTGTCGACCATCTGCTCGCCGGCCTCCATCAAACATTACATATTTGCGTGACGAGTGTTAGGTACACGTTGTTTAAATAAACCTTGGTTTCCTATACGGGCTTAAACAAATTAGGTAATATACCAATTGATGAAGTGGGTCAAATTGTGATAAAATACTGTAATTTATAAGCAAAAGCGGAGTGTATCTATGTTCATGGATCATATTCTCTGTCAGTGCTGCCAACGCTTGAAATTTTATCCCCCTAAGAGTAATTACAAAAACCTAACAACCCTAGCTATTAAAAAAAATTGCCAATTTGTTCGAATGTAGGATTTTTATCTATTTTTTTTTATTTTATATGATTACAAGCAGCGTAAAAAACTTATTTATGGTTATTATTATAATAATTACATATAATCATTTAATAATAATACAAACATAGAAAAAACAGAACAATTGATGCAAATGATATTTAAATATATATGATTTTTTCAAGTCTGTAAACGAAACTTTATAAACCCCTAAAAAAGTCCTAAACATATTTCCCCCCTAAAAATCTCCATTGCAATTTTTTTACCCGTGGAGGAAAAGCCCCTAGTTGTAGGTATACACTGTTCTTTCTTCTCTTTCTATTCTTTCTCGTCAGTATTGAGAGTTTTTAGATAGCAGTATGTATTGCCGTGATTTGCCTTAAACTTTGGTTATAATAATAGTAAGTATGCAACGTTTGGGAATCGAATATGTGACCTTCCATAATAATTTAGCCAATGTCAGTCAAATATCAAAACATTATTGTGTAGGATGGTGGTGTAGTATTGTGTATTAATGTGTGGAGGAACTAATTACGATTGACCATAGGCACTGTCACTGCATTAGACGGTCTATAAATTGATGTAGTCTTATTTGGTTCCTTCTACACTTTGACCTACTTCAAAAGAAGGAGGTACTCCACTGGTCTGATTTTTTTGAGTACATTACTATATTTTTGTCGATTTCCTATCGATTTTCATGATACTTTTTTAGGTGAAACAATTATTTTTAAGTTATTTCTTAATTCGTCTTACTTTTCCTATCAGCTGAAAAATATAGTTTCATTTAAAAGTAACATACAAACTTTCTCTTCTTCACTAAGATCTCGACCTTCATTAACCCTCAGAGTTATCGGCCATAAAATAAGCAATTTAAATTAAAATCTATGCTAATATTATAAAACTGAAGAGTTTGTTTGTTTGTTTGGTTGTACGCGCTAACCTCAGGAACTACTAATCCGATTTGAAAAATTCTTTTTGCATTAGATAACCCGTTAACTGAGGAAGGTTATAGGCTATATATTATCCCGGAAAAATGTACCGTTCCCGTAGGATAGATTTGTTTTTGTCTAGGGACGAACCCGAAGCAAAGCAAGGGTGAGTCGCTAGTAAATAGATATAAATTATACAAAGAAGCTATCAAAACTTCAATTTTACTTGTCTAGACCATGTCGACTAATTTTACATAACTAATTACTGTCAGTCCGCTAAATTAACTATAAATAGCACACATGCCATGATAATAATTACTATACTCTATGAAATCCAGTCATATCCTAATTAGACGCGTTATACTCTCTGAGTCATTGAATTAAGAGGATCATTGAAAGCACGTATTGTATATGAGTTATGCCTGGTACTTTATATTCAGATTCCTCACGAACATACTGACATTCAATTTAAATTTGAAAAATGTAAAAAGTGACGTTTCAAAAATGCTTGTTTGTATACACTTTATAATTTATAGCGACTCACTCTCGCTCCACTCGGGTTCGTCCCTACTTGCGTTATAACGTTTAGTATAGATTTCTCAGAGATGAGATATTTTCCCGCAGTAAAAAGTATCCTATACCATCACCAAAATTTCATCAAAATCTATCCGGTGGTTTTCTCGTGATGCGGTCACAGAAAGACAGACAGACTAAAATTCTAAAACCTATAGATTCGGCCTCTGTATCGATAATAATGACTATTTCAATAAGATTTTCCAAAAAATACTTAATGTACGGATTCGACTCTGTTAGAATTTGATTATATGTATCGAAGGCTAATTAGGTTTTACTTTGAATGCATTTTTACCTTCATTTATATAAATTGATGCTGAATCTTTACGTATGTATGTTTGTATGTATACATATTTTGATGTATTGAAAGATGTGCGTGATGAAGCTAAGATGTGAGCGACACAAGAGTACTTTGTTAGTTATATACCTACAAAAAATATGATTTTATAATGCTGACTTGTGTTTTAAATTTTAATATTTGAAATTTGTTTTATCTAAGAACTCTTGGATAAGTTATGCCTTGAGGACAAAGGACTCTAGCACTATACGTGGGTTAAAGCGACGTGAAAGTTAGTGCGAAAATTAACATTGCGGCAAATGTTTTTATTATTTTATTACAGTATACGTATTGTTTTATCATGTACAACTTTTTAATGCTTCTTGCAAGAAAATATATGCTACATTTTCAAATAATCGTAAAATTTACTTTCATTACCAAGTTATTTGTCTTAAAGGAGGTTAAATATAAAAATTACCTCATTTTTGCAGATATCTTCACTGATTATAACAAGAATAATTTGATTGATGAATAAATCTATGTCTGTATAATGCATGATGGAATGTACTAACACTATTTACTACTAATAGTTTTATTGATTTGGTGACTTCACTGTCCCCTTAAATTTCTATGTTATTCAAATCCATCGATCAAAAAAGTACTAGATCAATCAGCGACAAAAAATGTCCTTACCTAATGAGCGCCCATTTGAACAATTGAGCGCGCTTTTAGTTGAAATCTTTTAAAAGCATTACAATTAAGGTTCAATTCAAATTCAAATTGAAAATATTTTATTCAGCATTAAATTATTACATTTTTTTACTGAACATCATGAGTCTACTACTAGTTCGGAAAGAAGAAGCCTCAGACCTGAGAAAAACTGGCGAAAGAAACTCAGCGAAATGTAAATGTATAATGCAAAAGTTCTCTTAAAACTGTCACCAATTGTGTTTAGGTAATTATTCTAATTGAAATAAATATACAACAATGTAAGTTGAATCTTAAATGCAATGCTTAAAGTTGTTTTCACAAAAAAAAAAAAAAACAAAAGCGCGCTCAAACGTTCAAAGGAGCGCTCATTCGATGAGGACATTTTTTGTCGCTGATTGTGTATCTAGTACTTTGATCGACGACTAAAACCCTCTATTTTTTACAGCGTTAAAGCAAGAGCGACCACCCATCCGAATGGCGCCACATCCGGCGTTACGTGAACGCGGTAGAGCCATCCCCCCTGGCACTCCGCCTCCGTCCCGCCCAGTAACACTACCTCCTCACGTCAGGGTACGATCACCACTCTCAGTATACTACGAACTGGATATCAAGGTATTGGTCTGCAGGTGTGCTGGCTTGGCAGGAATGGCAATGGCAGGTAGGTCCCATGAAGGTCTATTTGTCAGTAAGATTGTCAAAATTGTTTATTTTTTAACATAATTTTAAAATTATCAATTCTAGGTCCAAAAATAGGGTAATTAGGGTTTTAAATTAGCCTAAAGAGATAAGTCTTATGATATCTGCTACTAAAACTAATAAAAAAAAAAATTGATCGCAATTGATTATAAGCTTTCTGCCATCTAAGTTTGTTGGACTTATTAAATTTTTTTAATTTATTTATGTATACAGATAATTTATCTTGACATATAGACCTTCATAGGAAGATTTCAATGTTTTAATCTCAGAAGCAGCTTTGCGTTTCAACCGATGCCGCTATTAACTCCACTCGAGGTAAGTAGCGAATAAATAACGCATTTTAGTATAGTTCTTAAGTTATTAAATAATAGAAAAATAAACAGCGTAGATGTATATAAGACTAATAAAATCTAAGTAGCTTTGTGTAAATAACACTTTTTTTTAATTTATGTATTAATATTATATTTATATTAGCGACTCACTCTCGCTTCGCTCGGATTCGTCCCTAGCTTGATTCCCCATACAAATTTCATCCCCATTTTCACCTCCTTAAGGGATGAATATCCGGGATAAAATGTCCTATGTCCTTCCCCAGGGTCTCAAACTATCTTCTTACCAAATTTCATCTGAATCGGTTCAGTAAATCCAGAGATTACCCCCTAGAACCTCACAAATTTACATACTTTTATCTCTTTATAATATTAGTATAGAAAACGGAAGATAAACTCAAAAGGTATCGTGCTGTAAATCAAACCAAATAAGGTAACTGAAAGCTTGATTTCTCCATATGAAAGGCCGACAAGGGCGGTTTTTTAAGTTTAATATTAGTAAAACTTCAGATATAAAAATCAGTTTTACATCTTCTTCTAATATATAAATAATGTCGTGTCACGGCTCGATCGGTTTTTATGATTTTTTTTGTATATTTGGTAGGTATGAGAATAGATCGTAAAGTAGTCACCCTCTTACCCTCAACCCCTATTTTTTAATTGTGATTTTACCACTATTTTATACTATAGTATTTTTGTATGAACGATATGTTTGTATGAACAATATTACTGTCTAATGCAAAAATTAATTTTCAACGTACATAATATAACGACGTTAGAACCATAGTGGTCCGAGTCACATTTTCATCTTTTTGTGAAAATGAGGGAAACGCGTTTGGACTTGTTATTAAGAAAATAAGTACTTTTTAGGCGAAAATCTTTATTAAAATTATGCCTAGGAACTTAGAATAAAGTATAAATAAGGTTTTAATTAACAATGGTCATTGTTCTAAACACAATATTGGTTTTTTTACCCAAAAATTCACTTGGATCATTCTAGCATAAACAAAAAGTAATAATTAAATTGTAACTTAAGTAGATCACGAGTAGAAAAAATAAATATATATTATATTATCCTCTATATCCGTTGATTTCGTCAAATAATTGTATCCCAATTTTACATACTTGTCAAGTCTAACCGAAGCATTTAAAGTATTAAGCCGTCGAGATTTAATTACATAGTGGTTACATGAGAAGCTAATTAAAGCGTGCTATAAATAATTCATTTTTGTTCACATGCTATGACTAAACTATGACCTAAGTCCCTAAGGAAATGATTTAATGTAAAGTTTTGAAGACAATACGGGTTCGTCTCTAGTTACGTTTTAGCGTTTAGTATAGATTTCTCAGATATGAGATATTTTTCCTTAATAAAAAGTATCCTATATGTTGATCCGTATAACCAGCTAGTATCATATCATCAAAATCTGTCCAGTGGTTTTCTCGTGATGCGTTCCCAGACAGACATATAGGCTTATGTATATAATAATGATTATTTCAATATAATTTCCAAAAAATATTTAATGTGCAGATTCGACTCAGTTACAATTTTATTATATGTATGGATTAAATAGTATTCTATGACCTGTCTACGTTATAAAATATTAAAGTTCCATGGTAAGCTACGACGCTTGTGTTATGGATACCAGATAGTTGATACACTACACATATATAACTTTAAATACATACATATTATAAATATATATAATATATAACACCCATGACTGGAGTAGGTACAAACATTCGTGCTCATCACACAAATGAATGCCGGCAGCAGACTCGAACCCGCGACCGCTGGCACAGCAAGTAGGGTCACTACAAACTGAGACGTGTCGTCAAAGTGTTACTGGTAGTAATTCTGGGTCATCCCGTAGCCCAATGTGTGCAAGTAAGTAAATGTACTATGTAGCAAAGTGTTTATTGAATTAGTGTTAAATTAAAGGCAGTGGTAGCCTAGTGGTAGCCCAGTAACGTGTTCGCTTTAGAAACCAAGTGAAGTGGATTCAAAACCCGTGTCTCGTACCTGTAGTATGTACATGTGCAAATCATATTCAACATGATTACCACTCATTCTACTGTGAAGGAAAACATCGTCATGAAATCTGCATATCAGAGAGAAACTAGTAGTTCAAAAATACATGTGAAGTCCACCTGCACTTGGCCAGCGTGATAGACTATGGCCTGAGCCCTGATCCCTCTCACATATTAGACTAATTCCAAGCGTTGAAGCGTTAAATAGGGCTGAATACTGTCTAAAATCACTAACTAGCAAGTAAATCTTCCAAAAATATTAGCCAGCGTTGGCCGTATAAATTATTATTTTTTTTACTTAATATTTCTGATGTTTTAATACTTATTATCCTATTCCGGACTAAGAGAAATCCAAAAAATCAAATATCATAAAAATTGGTCCAGCCGTTCTTGAGTTATAAATGGTGTAACTAACAAGACTTTGTTTTATATATATAGATATCTCCATGTAGTATATCATAAATAATAGTAAATTGTTCACAAAACATGACAAACGTGTACACAAAGATGTCAAAATAAACCGAGGCAGAGCTACTTGCTGTCAGTACGCGCGCGTGTGCGCAGTGTTGGCGTCCTTCGGCTGTGGCCCTAAGTATAAGATGAAGCGAGCTATCCTCATTTGGTTTAAAATAAGCTTTGTAGGTTGATTTATGAATAATCAGATAACATCTAATATATATAAAACAAAGTCGGGTTTGTTACAACACTTATAACTCGAGAACTGCTGGATCGATTTTTATGATCTTTGTTTTGTTGGATTTTTTCACTTCGAATAGCAGAATAACTATTGGGTCATTCCATTATCGCGGGTGCAACATTTAGACGCATGTAATGTTTCTTAATAATAAAATAAACAATATTCTTAATAAAAATAATCTTGGAAGAACTACATTTTAACTTGTTCACTTTATATTCGTTTACAAGAATTTTAATGTAATATTTAAATAGTCAGGAGGAAGGTTCAAAGTGCTATCGCGGGTGCAACAAAATCGGCCCTACCCTTCTAGGTCATAAGAAAACAACACAAAAGTTTCTTAATTGTGTAACATTTATTATGTTATGCCTTGATATTTCGTAAGGTGTTAAATTAATCAAGTATAAAAATAAAGAAGTTTAAGTAAAACAAAAATTAACAATGAATTATTCACTTTTAAAACAATCGCGGGCGCAACATCAAATTATCGCGGGTACAACTCGTTTAATTTAAATGAATATAAATATCAATAAAAACATTTATAGGAACAAAATAAGAGATCAAACAATGTTTATTACTAATCAGTACACTTCTTTGTCACTAACGTTAATTATTTCTTTTCAAATACGTCAATATTCTTCGAAAACTCTATGAATATATTATTTCCATCAATATTTTTCTCTAGCACTTCCAACTTCGCGGTAATGTCTTTAAATTGCACGTCTTCTATGTCATTCACAATTTTAGTGAAACATTTGCCATTAATCGTTGTCAAAAATTGTACTCTAATTTCTCCATCTTCATCCATATCGCTCTGACCCATGCCCACATAACGATATTTAGTATTTTTGTCGGATTTTCAGAGTAGTCGTACGAGCACGTACAAACCAGTGCAAATATCTTTCGATAAGACAGTAGCACGAATAGTACCAGTTTTAGGGTACGCTTCTGCTGGTAATTTTCTGTAACTCTCCTGTCATTTTAACCGATGTTTCTATAAAAAGTAGAATTTATAATGTTAACACACATTAAATATATATCATCAATTATAAACAGCATATATTATTATTCTAGGTATATCAAAACTATAATATATATATATATATATATATATATATATATATATATATATATATATATATATATATATATATATATTCTTTATTGCACAAATAAAAAAATAAGAAAATAAAATACATAGAAAGTGACGTAGACAAAGGTGGACTTATCTCTATAAGAGATCTCTTCCAGTCAACCCATGCATGTGTGAAATAGTGTTAAGTAGCGGGACAGAAAGAGAAAGTGCAGAGAAAAAATAGGACCGTTGGGCAACAAAGAATATTTCGAGTTGATTAAACGTTTTTCCATACAAAATGTATGGGAAAAGATTTTGGCGATTTCTGTCATTTCTAGTACTCAAACCTTAAATGGCCCCATAGAGTCTTTTGATCCTTACATGAAATAGGATCGATTGACATGAAAAATTTTTTTTTCGTATTTTAGCATTTTTCTCGCTGACTGTACATTTTGTCCAAAATCTGTGAATGCAGTTCAGAATATCTCAAAAAGTTATGGATGGTCTCCTAGGAGCGTTTTCCTGTAATTATAGTATTTAAGGTACCTGCCCTTACTGTCCCGTCTCAAAAATCCACTCTGTATAAATATCTCGTATCTCGGTGTTTGTGGTCGCACTCCTTCGAAACGGCTCGACCGATTTTAATGTTTTTTTTGTATATTTGGTAGGTATGAGAATGAAATAAAAATGAAACCTGTGATTAAAAAAATAAACCTACGATTATTTTTTGTAGGTAATCCAATTCCAAGCAATCATCAATTTTTTTGAGAAATTAGTTTTTTTCTGATGGAATTTATTATTACTAGCCCCCTACGGCTTCTCCCGCGTGGCTAGTAAATAATAATTATAAAATAACCTACATAGCTCGTAAGTAGTGTACAAAGTCGTAGTTCCAGAGACAATCACCTACATATTACAAATAGTAATAAAAACAAAAATACATATTACAAACAAGATATAGATATTTTTATTTCAATGCGAACATATTGTATTTTTATCGACTTATACTATTTTGACACAATATTGAATAGAGTATTCACTATGCATTAGTACGCACACGGGACATTATTCGTAAAAAAGATTCCGACGAATTGAGAACCTCCCCCTTTTTGGAAGTCGGTTAATAAAACGCTTCACGCTTTTGCCTTACGACGTAGCAATAATGCGCATGATGTCATTCTCATTATTTTTGGACCTCAGCGATGTGATCGTCGCACGTCTATATTTGCTTGCGTATATCATTCCCTATTATATTGTATAACAATGCGTTACGAGAATATTTTATTAATATACTTTATACATTGTTACTAGATGTGTAGACTAGTTGTGCTCCGCGGTTTTGTTCAATATAACATAAAGGTTTGTGTATTCCAGCTTTTAATATATATTTATATTACTTTGGATTCAGCCCTTTTTAACGTCCCACTGCTGGGCACAGGCCTCCCTTCAATACGAGGGGGATCAGGCCATAGTCCACCACGCTGGCCAACTGCGGGTTGGCGGACTTCACATGTCTTTCGAAAACTTGCTAGGTTCTCTCAGATATGCAGGTTTCCTCTCGATGTTTTCCTTCACCTTAAGGCAAGTGTTAATCATGTTAGAAATGATTAGCACATGAAAATATCAGAATTGCGAGACACGGGATTTGAACCCGCTTCACTCGGTTTTCAAAGTGAGCGCGTTAGCACTGGGCTACGCTTGATATGGTATACATTATCTTATTATATATAGAAGGTACACAGTGAAGACAAGGATTAGTAGTAGATCGATTGTCACAAAGGCCCTCTGTATTTATAAGTTACAAGATCGTTAGAGTCAACACGTCGTATCACTTAGCGAGGTGACATAACAAGTGGCTTGTGCTTGGTACTTGGCAGACTGACAAAGGGCTATATATGGATCAGCTTGTTGTATACATATATTTTGCATAGGCTTATAATCTACTTATCTAAATGTATGTTTGTCTAAAAGAAGAAATAGAATATTATTTTTTTTTTTTCATTTATTGCTATTTAAACTTTATAGTCCACCCACCAGTAACCGTGAGTGTCTTTTGAAAGTGTGTCGATTTTAGGGCTAAAGGAAAAGTATAAAATTCGTAGTTTTAGGTAAAAATAAACTAAACTGAATATTACCTATTTAAGAAATACATTGAACTCAAACATAAAAGTATTTAAAAGCCAAATGATGACTTCAATACCATACAAATTGAATGTACGCACGTTATGGTCATTTCGGTCAAAGAGTCATTTGCATGACAAAGACGGAATGGCAGCTTTGTATTGTCGACTTAAAACTGATATACTCTTTACTTTAAGACACAATTGTGAAACGTTCGCTTTTCTAATTGTGTGTTGGAAAATATTTGAAATTTGTTTAAATTTGACGACACGTCTGGCTCAATTTTTAGTGACCCCACTTGCTGTGCCAGCGGTCGCGGGTTCGAGTCCCGCTGGGGGCATTCATTTGTGTATCAATTATCTGGTATCCATAACGTAAGCTTCGTAGCTTAACATGGAACTAGATGGTGATGTGTGTTAATGTCCCAACATATTTAAAAATTTAAATAAAAGCTTGTTACTATTAGTCCCTGTTTATTTACTATTAGAGACTAAATTACCTATATTTCTATATAAATCTAAAATTATATATATTACTAACGACTCACCCTAACTTTGCTTCGAGTTCTTGTCCCACAAGAACCGTACATTTTTTCGGGATAAAAAGTAACCTATGTACTACTATTCCAGACTATAATCTATTTATGTGTGTAATTTCATCCAGATCCGTTCAGCCGTTCTGGCGTGAAAGAGTAACAAACATCCATTCCTCCATTCTCACAAACTTTCACATTTAAAATATTAGTATAGATATAATGAAATCTTATATTAGATAAAAATAAAGGTATGGGTTACATGTAGAAAACTGTCACTTTGTTTTTTTTTTATTTTAAATAACGCTAAACATTCTTGTAGGCTTGGGTCTGTTAGGGTTTTTACATTCTACATTTCACAGATACCATATGTATGTATTATTTTAAATAAAACCTTGGTAATCAAGCTGAAAAATTGTATAAAAATTATCAGTAGAACCCCTGAATTTGAAATCCCCTTCCAAACGCCCTCTTAGAAATGATAGATTTTTGAACTGGTGGTAGAGTCAATGGCGACATGAAATCTTAGGGCGGTATTAATATTAATATGCTCAGTTCTTCTCTCTCACTTATGTAATGCTCGAATCTGAACTGTTACAGGCGAATGCTCCCGGTGAGGGACCGCCCTTTAAAACCAACTTTGCATAATAACGGAATTCTTAGAACCGATCCACTCTATAGTGCTTATCGCAGTCCGTTCTTGGTCCGACATCGGCCTGGTAAAGTATTTTTATCTAAGAAACTGAATGTTACTTATAGTGTGAATGTTGTTCGTAAGACCGATCCACAATGTAGTGCCTATCACAATCCGTTCTCGGCCCGATATCGGTCTGGTAAAGTTTTTTTATACAAGAAACGTTGCTGGAGTGTGATTCGACCGGAACGTGACTTACTGATAGTATGAATCAATCATTGTTTCTTGTATAACAATACTTTACCAGACCGATATCGGACCGAGACCGAACCGTGATCGGCACTATAGTGTGTATTGGTCCTTATTGTTTCTTTTATAAAAAAAATACCAAACACATATCGGACCTAGAACGAACCGTGTTCGGCACTTCAGTGTAGATCAGGTCTTATGGACTTAAGGACCTTTCAGTTCCGTCAGAGCAATTCCTAGTATTAGTAAGCAGATATACTTACAATTAGTTTGTTGTACCTGGGCAACCGAGCTTCGCTCAGAGTTTTTTTGTGTTATATCGTATTTTTTAGATAAAAAAAAGGTAAAAACTTGAATAAATACAGAAAAAAACAAAAGTAAAAACTTTGTATCCTACCGGGATTCGAACCCAAACGCCTGTGATTGTCAATTTTGCACCTTGGAGTTATGCCCGAACGTAAGAAATTATCGACTATATGTATTTGCGTGGAATAATGCGAAAGAAATCCGCATGAAATCTTGAAAACACGCGTTTTCCCAGGCATAAGACTAATCTAGATCGATTTTTCGCCCCCAAAAACACCCACATACCAAGTTTTAGCGAAATCGTTAGAGCCGTTTCCGAAATCGGCTGTATAAATAAATAAATATACAAGAATTGCTCGTTTAAATATATAGTTAGATAGGCACTAGTCATTTCAATGTTGCAGGTTATTTACATTAAATAAATCAAGAATTAATTTATTATATCAACACAATAGGTACATGTAGGATGCTGAAATTTAAATACCGGCATTGTGGTACACCTACTCTGTATGCTATATTCATTGTTTACTTAACTTCTATTAATGTAGTAAGATGCAGTCGAGTTTTAGAACTTGAAAATATCGATCTCTCTATCTAGGTATATGATTAGTGCGAGTCAGTCGTGTGGTGGATGGATCTGTACTCAAAAATTTAGCTTTTGCCGAGGAAACTTGAAAGCTTTGAATTATCAATTTCTCTGTGTTCTATTAGTGAGAAAGCTAATAAAAGTTATTTTTAAATTTCCTTATTTGCCTTCTAAATTACAATCCATTTATTATATACTAAAAGAACCTGCGGCTTCGCTCGCGCTAAAAATCTGATATACCTATTGTTTTATTTATTATTTTAAAGGTAAGGTACCTATAGGTAGGTTTCATACAAACTTTCATCAATATTTTACCCTTATGGGATGAATATTGAAAAATGCTAAAACACCTATTTATTTAATTGTATTGAAGAGCAGTAGTAACAAGTCATTCGAATCGTAAAGATTTTTTTGAGTTGTATTACATAACGTGTTTTTTATGGGAATGAGATAATCTCCCGCGGTAAAAAGTAGTCTATGTCGCTCTCCAGCCCTCTAACTATCTCCGTACAAAAAACAGCCAATCCGTCACTACGTTTCGATGTGAAAGAAGGACAAACAAATAACACACAAACACACTTTCACATTTATAATATTAGTATAGAAGTATAGATATTTCAGGGATATTGTAAAAGCCGTGAAATTATTTCACTTGCAATATTACAATTACACGAACTTTTGTCAATGGTCCAATCCAATCAATGACCGTTTTACAATTTAACTTTAGTGAAATTGCCAAAATCCCATTGGTTCACAATGTCACTGAATGTATCCAGGGAATTGGTCACCCACCAATGATCTATTTATACAAATTTTCAATCTTTATATTTTACTAGCGTTCGTCCCTAGCTTGTTTCCCTTTGAGATGTCTAACACCTTAGTCTCTCCCGTGACCATGATTGCTGTAAAGCATTCGAAACGTCGGGAACTAAAAATCTAAATAAATCCGCGAAATAATCCGAAAAGATAGTTTTGTTGAAAATGTCAAATATTCGCGTAAATCTAAGAAAGTATTAAATTATGATTAAAAGACATACGAGTAATATTCATTAACTAGCAACTCACCCTCGCTCCGCTCGGGTTCGTCCCTAGTTACGTTTTAACGTTTAGCTCAGAGATGAGATATTTTCCCGCTATAAAAAGTATCCTATATGTTGACCCGGATAACCAGCTATCATCATACCAAATTTCATCAAAATCTGTCCAGTGGTTTTCCCGTGATGCGGTAACAGACAGACAGACAGACAGACAGACAGACAAAAATTCTAAAAACTATAGATTCGGCCTCTGCATCGATAATAATGTCAATTTCACTAAGATTTTCCAAAAAATATTTAATGTACAGATTCGGCTTAGTTAGAATTTTATAATATGTATGGATATAGATTTTATTGGCTGGCATATTTTTGAATTTTAAGCATCAGCTACGTGTATTAGGTATACAAGCAAACAGTATTTGGGATGGCATGGCATTGGTATCGACACACGCTCGGCCTAGACGCAGAAATAAATACGACTCGCATCTAACGAGTAGGCGTATGTGATTCATTGATGTATTCTGTAAATGATTTAATTGAGTTTTGTATGAATTCATTGTTAATTTAGTGATAATAATTTATTTGATAATCATGTAGGTATTCTTAAATATCGTCTAAAAATACCTTTACAGTCATTTTTAATATTCATTACTAGTGACTTACCATCGCTTCGCTCGGGTGCGTCCCTAGGTACGTTTTAATTTTTTTGAGCGGAACCCTAATTCTTTTTCTATAATAACAGTCTAAGTTACTCCTTATAATATCATCTGTCAGTGAAAGTACCTACCGTCAAAATCCGTCCAGAAGTTTCGGAGATTAGCCAAAACAAACAGACAGACAGACAAAATTTTTAAATATTGATTTTCCTTTATAAGTACCGTATATAATTTCATATGCATTTAGTAAAAATCTGTTATTTTGACATTACAAACAGACACTTCAATTTTATTTATCTATATAGATTATCACTAGATACCTTTTTTAGCTTTTTAATCTATCCAAGATTAAAAAAAAATGTTTTAAGTGATTTTCATAATTATGTCATTTGAGATCATTTCTAGGAGCAATTGAAAAGGCAAAGGAATTGAATTGTACTTACATTTTAGATCAATTTTTTTACTATGAATTGTTTTGTGTAATATTTATACAATATTATGACTGAGTCACACAGGAAATATTTTATATATGTAGTTTATTTTTATATCTACACAAAATATGTACACATTCGTACATATGATGTATGTATATCTTACTGGGTAATAAAGTCACTTATTTGCTTCTAAATTTTTATATGTAGACAGCTGTGTATGATTATACAATTTTAGTTTTAACTAAATCGAAAGAAATTTTTGGCTTACATCATGCGAAAATCGTATCTGTAACTTTCTAACTACACACATTGCCACAATGCCAAATGTTCTTCAGATTAACTTATTGCAGAAGCTAAGCGATATGACATCGATGTAATTTATGTTGCGCTTATCTCAAGCTACTAACACCTCGGCTTCTATGCTGTAATAAATCATAAATGTCATTTCTAACTACCGTAGTAACCCGTTTTATCGTAGCGGCTCGACCTGACTTTGCTTTTTTTAATTCCAAATACGCACTTGTTATTTCTTATGGACTATTTAATTTAATTATTGTATTCAGCCTTTTTTAACGTCCCACTGCTGGGGGTGGGCCTCCCTCTAATATGCGAATCAGGTCATAGTCCACCACGCTGGCCAAGTGCGGGTTGCCAGACTTTACAGGACTTTCAAAAACTTGCTAGGTTCTCTCAAACATGCAGGTTTCCTCACGATGTTTTCCTTCACCGTACAAAAAGTGGTAATCATGTCGGAATTGACAATACATAATTTCTTAAATTACTTTATTACTCCCATATAAATACTATCCTCTATATTATATATATAGAAAATAGAGAAAAATATAATATTTTAAAATAATAAAAAAGTAGTGAAAAAGTTTACAGAGGTCTAAAACATTACTTGTTTTAACGACAAGTTAGCAGAACTGACTCTCGCATGTGACTTATTTATATTTTGACGTTACAAATAGATACATTTATATTTTACGGTCTGGATTTATGGCCATATGTTCTGCGCATGTTTCATAGACCTTTACAGTAACGCACTAGGATGTAGCTGTATACACTATACCCTATAAAATTTGTCGACACTATTCGTACAGCAAATGTGTACCATTCGGTATGTATGTATGTCTGTACACGTCTTGTTCATAAAAATACTTTCTTTGGCATGGTCTACTTTTTTCCCTCGGACATTAAGTAATTCCCGAAGGATTTTATTATAATTTTTGGTAAAAAAATACTGTATATTTTTAGAAGCGAAGTAATTATACATAAATAAATAGCTATTCTATAAATTTTTGCTTTTTGTAGTCTTCTCTATATACGTTTCAACTATGCCAAAGTTCATACTCATCTTTACGCGCAATATGCTTAAAAGGGGAGACAAAGTTTTCTCGTACTAATATAGAATAGTATTCGTCCAGTGGTTGGAATTCGACGATGATTTTTTTTTTTTACATTGATAACAGTAAAGCTCGTCAATAGCTATTAAACAAAAAAAAAAAAAGAAAATCGTTTGACAAACAGAGAAGAAAAATGTACTGAACTGTTTTGTCTTTGTCTATTTATATATAGATACTATATTAATAGATATCTAACTCATTCCAAATACACAAACAGACACGCAAATTTTATTTATACATAAGATGAATTGAATCACGATCTAATAAGTTCTGCAATCGCAGTACGTGGGAGCATGTATCTTTCACACAATGCGTCATTGTGGCATTTTGTTGTTTAACTCCTTTGCTACTCATTTTCTTTAAGCAGGATTAGAAATGCAATAAAAAAATTAAAATTTTGTAGTAAAAAAACTTATGTGCATTCTTAATAAAAAATGCATATTATTATGCATATATTATGTAATCTATACAGATAAATAAAATTGAAGTGTCCGTTTGTAATGTCTAAATAACAGCTTTATACTAAATGCATATGGAATTATATACGGTACTTATAAGAAAAACACAATTTTAAAAATGTGTGTCTGTCTGTTTGTTCCGACTAATCTCCGAAACGGTTAGACCAATTTTAACAGGACTTTCACTGGCATGTAGCTGATATTATAAGGAGTAACTTAGGCTGCTTTTATTTTAGAAAAAGAATTAGGGTTTCGCCCAAAAAAATTAAAACGTACCTAGAGACGAACGCGAGCGAAGCGAGGGTGAGTCGCTAATTCTTAATAATATTTGATAATTTTTGTATATCAACATTAGTGAATATACGTATGGCTACATTCAAAAAGTTTCACATACTTAATATTATGCATATTTTATTTTATTTACAAAAGGAAAGAATCTGCAGAAGAATTGAGACCCTTCTTAGACCAATCCCGCATTTCCTATAATAAAGTACTAAGAGATCCAGACTTATTTGGCAGACCCAGACAGACTCACGCACATCCGTTAGATTTTCATTCATGTAAGGATAGATTATAACTCGTAGAATAGCCGACTGTAGAGCTGACTGTGACCGTGTGTAGACTGTGGAGCTGATTGTGACTGTCTGTAGACTGTGTACCAATGAACAGGGCTAGGAGGAAATAATAATTTTATTTTACCAATTCTTCAGGCCTTCTCCATTTTACGTGACATTTGTGAGACATAATTAATGCTCTCTAGTCACGAGGTACATTTGAAAACAGAATAGCAAAGCGTTGCTTTAAAACAAAATGACTGAATTTAATTTATGCGATGCTAAAACCAAAGAAGTTAGATAGATTTTAATAAAGATTTGAAATATCCGTGCACATTAAAATCCCGAATGTCTGGTATAAACAGGAAACCACCGAGCGACGCCGTAACATTTTTAAATAAATTTTGATTCGGTCTCGAGGCATATCGCACAGCACCCGTGATTACATATTACTTTTTAATAAAAAAAAAACAATTTAGTGAAATAGAAAAAATTAAGGAGTTTCTACTTAAGTTATACTGAAAAGTTATTAAGTTATTTGACTAAAGTTTTTTTTTAAATTGCAATTATTTCTTGATAAAAATTAAAAAAAAAAATTGTTATACTATATCCAAAAGTCTTGCATAATATGGAACATAAAAAGGTACGTGCAATTATATTAAGCAAATAATAATTATACCTGTGAGTCCTGTGACAACTGACATCATCCTTTGTATCTCTGCCATACTGGCCAGTTTTCATAACCTTCACTTTATATTGGAACGCATAGAGTAGGAAGCTGAAGCTAAATTAGAGGCCGACTGCTCTGAAACTTAGTTTCATGAAATCTCGCTGTTCTTCCTAAGTATATTATACGATCATTTACATTGTTACATGTGGCTGAGTGGCATAGCATTCTTAACTGAAGATCGTAGGTTCGTTTCCCGTGCTGGGCATAAAAGCTTACACCGTTTGATTAACATAACAAGTGTTATATTTATAAGTATCCCTAAGATCTGAAGACATCCTAATTCTTATTCTAGCAGCTAATTTCGTATTGTTAACATCATTTTTTAACCGACTTCAAAAAAGGAGGAGGTTCTCAATTCGTCGGAATCTTTTTTTCTCTTTTTTTTTCAAATAATGATTAAATGGCTAACAAAATATAAGTTAGCTTAAATATATGTATAAATGTGAAAGATTGTGAGTATGGATGTATGTATGTATGTATATTTGTTACTGTTTCACGCCAGAACGGCACAGAAATAGATTATACCCTGGAATAACACATAGGCTACTTTTTATCCCGGAAAAATGTACGGTTCCCGTAGGATAGGTTTGTTTCTGTTTTCCTAGAAGCGAACGCGAGCGAAGGGAGGGCGAGTCGCTAGTATTACATTATCGATTAATAATAAATTATGATATTTGCAGAAATTTGCTACTGTACCTTATCTACGCCATAGGAAACAGCATTTCATGTTAAAAAGTGTAAACTATGATCGCAAAATAATACAATTAATTACATAATGAAATATAATCTATACAGATAAATAAAATTGAAGAGTCTGTTTGTAATGTCAAAATAACAAATAACTTTTTACTAAATGCATTTGAAATTATATACGGTACTTATAAGAAACACAATTAAAAAAAATGTCTGTCTGTTTGTTCCGGCTAATCTCCGGAACGGCTGGACTGATTTTGACGGGACTTTCACTGGCAGATAGCTGATGTTATAAGGAGTAACTCAGGCTACTTTTATTTTAGAAAAAGAATTAGGATTCCGCTCAAACAAATTGAAACGTATCTAGGGACGCACCCGAGCGAAGCGAGGGAAAGTCGCTAGTGAAATATAAATTTCAAAGCACTTATTTGTTCCGTAAAATATATTCGAGTAATTTAGTACAATTTACATTTACCAAGATGGTTAAGACGTACATGTAAATTGTGTATCCTTTACCTGTGGCTATTGAGCCTCGACCAGTAATTGTTTAGAGGTTAACCTAACAGTTTCACAACTAGTTTACAAGGCTGTAGGAAATATTGCTAGTGTAAACCTATATGACGGACATTATGTGATGAAAAGTATTTTATCGCTATAATAAAAATATAGAAAAAGGTACTAGTAGTCCAGTGGTAACGCGTTTGCTTGGGAAAACAAGTGGAGAGGGTTCAAATCCCGGGTCTTGCACCTGTGAATCATTTCCAACATGATTATCACTCGTCTTACGGCGAAGGAAAACATAGTGAGGAAACCTGCATGTCTTAGAGAACCTAGCAAGTTTTCGAAAGACGTGAGAGTTCTGCCAACCAGCACTTAGCCAGCGAAGAGGATTATGTAAAGCCTGATCCCCTCGTATTGAATGGAGCCCTGTGCTCATCAGTGGGACGTTAAAAAGGACTGAGTACATACATACATACATATATAAAAATATTCATTATCTATCCATGCTTTTAAATGTTATCGTTTACTATTATTTCTATAAGAAAATTTATAATTTAGGTACTATATTATGTGTTTGTTACAGTTTGCGCAAAACTTAATCGCGCTTAAGTGAAGTTATTGCGCAGATACTCGTAATATCGAGTGCAGAAATGTTATTGTCATGTTTTAAAAAAAATAATTCGTTTTCTTAGATTTATGCAAATATTTAACATTTTAAATAAAACTATATTTTTGAATTTATTGGCTGATTTATTTTGATTTTTGATTTCCGAAGTTGTTAGAGTAAATATAGTATAATAAAGTTAAATAAGACAAATTCTTACAATTTACGTTAGACAATTTAAACAAAACTATCATTTATTTACAACTAGCGATTCACCCTCGCTCCGCTCGGGTTCGTCCCTACTTACGTTTTAACGTTTCGTATAGATTTCTCAGAGATGAGATATTTTCCCGCAATAAAAAGTATCCTATATGTTGACCCGGATAACCAGCTATCATCATACCAAATTTCATCAAAATCCCTCCAGTGGTTTTTCCGTGATGCGGTAACAGACAGACAGACAGACAAAAATTCCAAAAACTATAGATTCGGCCTCTGTATCGATAATAATGTCTATTGCAATAAGATTTTCCAAAAAACATTTAATGTACAGATTCGGCTTAGTTACAATTTTATTATATGTATAGATGTGAAATTCGCGTAAATCTAACAAAGTATTACGTTAGACAAGTTGACATTCTGCAAACGATATCGCTAATAGAAAATTAAAAAAGCTGTCGAAATACGCAATGGGCTGCACTATTATGATTATTTTGACGATATTATTTTAGTTGATTCGGAACACGGTATTTCTTAATATAAATCAAACGGTAATATCCATATAAGGTTTTATTGCTGAAGAACTAAACACAAGTACCTATAATCTAATAATACAAATATAAAAAAAATAAAAATAAAAAGGCTTAATAAAAAGTACATAAGGTGCTATAGAATATAGTTTTTGAATAATTAATGGCAAGACATTTGTATATTCATTTGTGAATGAGTAGATTGTAAAGTATGCGAGTGCAAACAAGCAGCATACATCAAACATCATTGCCTAAGTTAGAATAACGATGCAATATATGCCAACAAATTATTTATCGACAAGTCTACCGAGTGAATTATTAACATAATATATGCATAATTTTTTGTAATTTGAACGTACCAAGGTTCTATTCAGAAGTTTCCAAAAAAGAAAAAAAAATGAAAAAAAAAAATCTCTTTAATCTAGCAACTCTTATCGCTGGCGATAACTACAACCTATCAGGTGGACGAATTAATTGATGGTGATTTTTCTCCCTTTTTCCATAAAATATATATTAAATTGCTGAGATGTAAATATACGCGTGTATACACATGTATACATTCATATTGTATAGATAACAAATACTAACATGAAGTCATTTAAGAAGCTAAGTTATAACGAATTATGTGATAAGCGCGGAACATAAGCCATAAAACATCAGGAAGGTCCGCAATATTATTACAAAGTAAACTAGTAGAATAATTTTTCGACGTAGTTTATTTACCTACTAGCGACTCACGCTCGCTTCGTACGCGTTCGTTCCTAGGTACCTACGTTTTGACGGTTAGCTATGTTTATACATAAATAGTAGCTGGCTACTGCTAAGATATTCATTTAAATTATATAGCGATTTACTCTCGCTTTGCTCGGGTGCGTACGCCGTAGGTGGATTTTGTTCGCAATTTCATGGATTTTAATTTCTTTTCGCGGAACCCTGATTCTTTTTCTGAAATAAAAGTAGCGTAAGTTAGTCCTTATAACATCAGCTATGTGCCAGTGAAAGTCTCTTTAAAATCGGTCCAGCCGTTTCGGAGATTAGCAGGAACAAACAGACAGACAGGCAGGCAGACAGACAAACAATTTTAAAAATTGATTTTTTTTCTTCTAAGTACCATATAAACTTTCACATGCATTTAATAAAAAGCTGTTATTTTTACATTTCAAACAGACACTTCAATTTTTTTTATCTGTATAGATATATAGAGACTATACATATATACATAGGTATAATGAGTCTATGCCCCTAATACTTGAGATATGATTGATTCCCCATATAAATTTCCATCCCCTTTTCACCCCCTTAAGGGATGATTTTCGGGATAAAAACTATCTTATGCCCTTCCCAGGGTCTCAAAATATCTCCATACTAAACTTTATCCAAATCGGTTCTGCAGATTAAGCGTGAAAAGATAACAGACATAGAATTACTTTCGCATTTACTTTTGTTGCCTGTGTATTTCTCTTTCGTGATTATTGATTGATGCATTAAATATGGGCCCGCTTTGGTGATGGAGAACAAGGATTTTAAGTTATAGCATTAAATTTACTTGACCAATTGAAACAAAACTTTTGATCAATTGAAAAAAAAAACAAAACTGTGACGACACGTTTGACTCAGTTTGTAGTGACCCTACTTGCTGTGCTGTCGATCGTGGTTTCGAATTTCGCTGGGGGCACACATTTGTGTGATGAGCACGAATGTTTGTACTCCAGTCATGGGTGTTTATATTTATAATATTTATGTATTTTAAGTTATATATGAGTAGTGTATCAACTATCTGGTATCCATAACACAGGTCTCGTAGCTTATCATGGAACTAGATGGTGCTGTGTGTTTGCGTCCCAACATATTTAAATTTACATATTTATTTATTTATTATTATTTAAAACAAAACTGAAATTGTACTGTTCAAAAGTAATTATTCTCTGGATTAAATTATTATTTCATCCTGCGGGGTGTTCCACAAAAGTCCTACTTTTACTTTAAATATCTTATTTTATCTGTACAGGACAGTAAGAGTCTTATATGTTTTTTTTTCTCTAGCCTCCCCCAATCCCGGGCATGCGACCACCCCTGGGATCTCCCGGAGGACCGGTCCCGGCACCTAAGTCGTCCATGGGATTTGTCATGCCTATATACACTATATGCATCATTGTGTTTTTCGTATATACTTTGAGCAAGGTAAGTAAAATATAAAGATACATATTTATTTTACCAATTCTTTTCAGGACTGCGATGAAGTTATTTCCTAATTGGTCATAAAGTCTAAGATCAGACACGTCACAGTTACGCTAATAAACTATGCGTAGTTTTTAAATATCAGTTTTTTTAATGAACATGTTGTGTCTATATAAAAACAAAAATATATACGTATGTACATACCTAACATTAGTTACCCATTTTTTAACTTTTTTTATGTTGGTAAATACATTTACGTGGGATTCACTGGCTAGAAAAACCAGTACTACCCACTAAAATCTTAATAAGGCGTTGCAAGATGATCGCTTATGCATTTAACCACGACGCCCCGACGGTAGGTCTGTTGAAGCAGACCACACAACCAAGGGGTTGTTTCTACGGTCCACTCTGCTGTCAGAGAAGTACCAGGAGCAACCCGCATGGTACATCACCCACCGAAGTGGGCCACCTCCCAACGTGTCTCTACTCTCTTGGCTTCACAACTGGCCTTATTTTTATTTCAAGATTATTATATTTTATTCTCAAGATTATTTTTTTTATATTTTCATTATCTATCTACATTATACCTTAACATTTCATTTATAGATTCTATTTAAGCGCACCGGTTCGCCCTACGACCACGTCGCTCCCGACCCTCAGTTCCGCAGACGAGTGTTCAGGGATGATTCGAGGACTTCACCAGATAAATTGGGTAAGATCTTTTTTATAATGACAATTTTATCTTTAATATCATTGCCATAAAAAATAGAGACATTATGACGACGTCATAATCACTCATCTTTCTCTTTTATTATAAGATATGAATGAAAATGAAATTTCCTAAGGGTTAGATTCGATTCGGCTTATTTTTTTTTAAATGTTTGTAAGTCCATATCATCAATCAAAAAAGTACTAGATACGCAATCAGCGACAAAAAATGTCCTCACCGAATGAGCGCTCATTGTAAAATTTGAGCGCGCTTTTAATTTTTTTTTTGTGAAAACAACTTGAAGCATTGAATTTAAAGTTCAATTTATATTTTTGTGTATTTATTTCAACTAGAATAATTAGCTAAACACAATTGGTGATAGTTTTAAGAGACTATTTGCATGGGATTGTGTATCTAGTACTTTTTTGATCGATAATCCATATAAGGTTATTAGAAAACAAAATATATGAGAAATGTTCAGAAAATTGGAATTTTCTGGAAAGACTGGAAATAATTTAACTGAATGATTTTTGCATACATTCAGTAGATCATAAACAAATGTATTGATACTTGGACATGATAATTTCTGTCGTGTTTGGTAGAAGGGGGATAACTTATAAGTTAGATATGTGATAAATGAAAGTATCTAATGGAGGAATGACAAATAACAACACGTATTCGAAAGCGGTTCTAGAAAAGGAAGTTTTGCTACCTTTTTATTTAAATGGAAATTGTACAAAACCGTTTAAATGTATGTAAATTAGTCTAAAAATCTGCTCTTGTAATTTTTTTTTCATAAAATATTATTTTATTATGCACATACAATATTTTACGTGGTAATTAGATTTTAATGATTTTTCATTTATTTATTTCTTACACTATATTATAAAAAATAGATTATCTGTATTGGGTAATTAACTGTTAAGTAAAAAAAAGTTTGAGTTTCAATTAAAATTTACGATGTTATTCTCAATCGCATGCAGGACATAAAGAAACGGACACAAGTAAGTATAAAAATAATTACGATAATAATTAAGCACATACATATAAAATATAACAGTGGGGTAAACTAGATAAGACTAATTAGTTAAAGGAAAAAAAATGTTAGTTATTGATAAGCTTCCACATATTTATAATGTAGTATATATAATGTAGTAGTAATAATATTTTACAATATCATATGGCTGTTCTTTCACAGCTAAAAAATGCAAAGCAGCAAGGTTTTATTTAGGAATTTTGCTATATAGCGTCTTATTGTGTGGTAAATGTTTTCAAAATCGTCCATCTATCTCGGGGTAAATGGAGAAACAATAGTATGTACAGGTTTCAGACGATTATGGAAATGTGTATTTGATCGCGGCTACCTACCCACTTTTTTTCTAGCCGGGTCAAGAGCAACTTAGCTGTTTATTCCCAAACACTTTCGTTAAGTAGAATCAATCCCGCGACCTTTATTTCAGTGTACAGGTACTACAAAACTACGAGTTTTCGTATTCGTCGCTTCATCCATTTGAACATGTTGATGTTCAAATCGATGAAGCACCGCCAATTCCAAATGAACTGGGCTTTATTTCACTTCTTAATAAGAATTTCCTGTTGCATCCCAAATTTAGTCCAAACTTGTTTTTTTTTTTTATAATGAAATACATATATTTATCAGACTTATGAAATGTACCATTCTTTTTAAATTTAGCCTTATAATTTTGGTATGTAAGTTACATCGACTTCCTTGTCTTTTTCCTTATTGATAATTATCATCAATATTTATGGTAGAGGTACTTTTGTCTTCCTAGGCAGTTATTAAAATGGCTAGGATATAATCAATCGTGAGGAACTTCCTTTGACCAAAATGTAGATATGTTGTGACTGAATAAAATCTCATGACATTTTAATAGTGATAGATAGTGTGTTGTAGTCTAGGGGACATTTTTAAATGATATGTTTTGATGGGATGTAACACACTGGATACATAATCCAGGGGACGCAGAGCTCGCCGCATTGAAGGCGCGGTTGGCGGAAACGGAACGCGCAATGCAAAGGATCGTTGGACAACTAGCGAGGCGCGACGCGGTATATTGTTAACTTACCAGAACTTGCGATTTGATATCTCGTTTAGTATTTATTTGTTTATAAATTTAATGTCTTGAGCATCCCGTAGTATATGAAAATAAATGTGTTAAATCGGAATACCATCATCACTATTTGATCGCATTGTTAGACATAACAATTTTTCAAAAGTTTCGAGGATTTGAAATTGAAATATTTTCATATTTAGCAGTTTCAGATTCATATCTGGAAATCAATTAAAAAGCGACAATAAAAAAAAACTAATAGTTTGTTTTAGACTAGTTTGAGCTCAAGCGTATTAAATATTCCAACGTAAATGTACTTATTTAAACATCTATACAGATAAATAAAATTGAAACTTCTGTTTGTAATGTCAAAATAACAGCTTTTTAATAAATGTATATGAAATTATATACGGTACTTATAAGAAAAACACAATTAAAAAAAAGTCTGTTTGTTCCGGCTAATCTATGAAACGGACTGACTGATTTTTTGATTTTAACGGGACTTTCACTGAAAGATAGCTGATATTATAAGGAATATTAGGCTACTTTTATTTTAGAAAAAGTATTAAGTAGGATTCCGCACCCGAGCGAAGCGAGGGTAAGTCGCTAGTTATAAATACGAATATAATTTAGTAAAATAAATTATATTGTAAATTACGTAACAACTTTTTTGTTTTTTCCTTATGTTCGTAATTGAGATATCAAATCGCAATCATAATGGTACATGTATAGATTCCTGCTCTTTCACACTTATGACCCTAAAAAGAGCTAGATTTAATATTATAGTGTCAAATAATATTGCGTGTATCCTTAGGTGTTTAATATATTCGCTTGCGGCATGGTGACCATTTTATTTGGTTTTTGTGTTCGGTAGCTAGAAACGGAATTTTAAATGTTGAAAAAAGTGAAATAAAAGTCCACTGAAACTCTGAATTTGCACAAAGAGAATGTAACTACAGCAATTTTAGTTGTACGTTCTGTTACGCCGTTTGAA
This sequence comes from Fabriciana adippe, assembly GCA_905404265.1. NCBI lineage: Eukaryota > Metazoa > Arthropoda > Insecta > Lepidoptera > Nymphalidae > Fabriciana > Fabriciana adippe. The sequence continues at coordinate 14,324,027 of FR989998.1, read as the reverse complement.
GAATTTGATATTTTAGGAATCTAAAAAAGGAACTAGCTTCACTACAAGGAAATTTAAATTATTAATTCTGAGTTCATCAAATGAAAAAAAGTTCAAAATAAATATTTGGAAATATCCAAACCGATACTGTTAATTCAAAACAAAATTATAATCGTATTTGAACCCGTGAATTAATGCCAAAATTGTATGCAGCGGTAAATTTTTGAAATAATTTATTATATTGTAGCAAATGCTATGATGAGCCTCGACTACGCTTTGGCGGTCATCCAGAATGCATGCACGATCGAACAAGCTATTTTCGTATTTACGTCCTTCGTTATTTGTTTTTGAAAGTATATTTTCGTATATCATTTTGATCATTACATAATCTTTGTTTACTTCTAAATATCTGCATTTTATATACAATGTTTAAATTTGAATATTTATAAAAATGCGAAGATTTGAAGAAGTGGTACTAAAAATAATACTAAGGGAAAGCTATGACTTGTAACAAAATTACAATAATAATAATCAATGAAATATAAAGTAATCCGAAAGTATTATAAAAATAGTCCAAGGACTCTGATAACGTTGGCTGATTATATAGCAAGTGACATGGCTTTTTATACAGGGATATATAAACTGAACATTTTAAATTGAATAGATTCTTATATTATTAAATATAAAGGAAGTAGATTGGATTTGTTTGCTTCCCTTTTCCTAAAATAAATTTAATAAAATAAAATACAAATTGTCACTAATTTCCAAGTTTTTTCTAATTTAAAATGAGTTTTACCAGTTATCACTTATAACAGCATTATTTTTGTTAAAAAAATGTATATGAGCTTTTTATCTAGCAAGTAATCTTTATATAAACGTTGTTAAAGGAAGAAAAGTCAAATTATATCTAAAATTGTAAAGCAAATGCTTACCTCATAAATCTTGTCAAATCTCAATCTACGATATAAGGAACAAAAATACTAATCAATTCTAACTTTACAATCTCGAGTCCCACATATAATGTGCTATTTGAGAGTAAATATTAATACAAATTTGTCGGCCGACAGTTGTATCGGCAATATCTGGTCTGGTAGCGGAGGTTCAACAGCAGATGGAGGCGAGCTACAACCAAAATCAGCAACGACAGGTCTTTGCATGATCACCTCATACAAGAATGCTCACAGCTTCATCATTTATAATGTCTTGATTGAGTTTGTAACTTCACGTTACTGCACAATATTGAAAAACTAGTCTTTTTTCAGATATACTCATATACGCTGCTTTCTTTCTTTTATAAATATCTAATGATAATGATAATTGAAATATCCTATCATTATTTTTATTCTAATTATAGCAGAAATTATTTATACACAAATGAATTTTTGAATACAAAATTTTGATGTATGAGCAAATATCTAAATTAAGCAAAAGCGTCGGAAGACCACCTCCGAGCCATGATATAATTTCAGTTATATTTTCAATAGTTTAATTTTCCCTACGTGACGCTTTGTATTTAAAAAAATAATCAAATATTCTTCTGTCTGATTATGGTATTTTTAATTTGCTTTTTTTATTTTCCTCCATTATATTTATCTCCGTATTGGTCTTGTTTCATTTTCCTCATAATCTTCATACATTATCATTAAAACTGTGCATTTTTTCAAAATTGCTGTTTATTTCGATATCCAAAATTAACTTTGAACCACGAGCAATGCGCTTGGCACAGTAAATCCGAATTTAAAGGGAATGCCTTAAAATATCTTTGGCACTATAAGCGTCGTAGAACATTAATTATTTGCTCAATTGTTTCATTTCTATTATTGCATTGTTTTTTTTTGTTTCTTCCATTTACCCTTTCTTTCATGTCGTCCGCTGTATTCATCTGTCTGTTTGTTCCCAGCTACCTGTACCTTACGCTTAAGGATATGCTAAACGTGTTACATCACTAAATTTTTAACTAATTATATAAAATTCTAATCACAAAATCTATAATAACACAATACTACAAAACTAAACATAATAAACCCATAAAAATCTACATAACAATCATTCCATAAAACGTGCCCCGGTTTTTTTTTATATGTGGACTAAAAAGTGCATAGAAGTAAACAGTGTTAATTTAGTTTTGTTTTAGTTTTTTTTGCAGATTTGGATGTTTTGGTAGAATTTCTGTTTATGTATATAGAAAAATTTTTGAACCCTTCCAAGTGTGTCTTGCTTGCGTATATTCTAATATAGCGAAGTAGATGACTTGTTTATGTAGGTTTAGACGTGTTGTATACATTTTTTTGGCTTGGCAGTAATACAACCATAAAAAACAATGATTACTTAATATTTATTTCTTATCATAGGAGACGATGGATAACGCTCGCCCATACACTAACGGTACAATTCTATTGAATAGCGGCCCTGTTCACATAGTCACTAGCGAATATCGGGAATCCAAAGAAAAAACTCCGGAACCACAAAAGGAATCCTCACCTGAGAAAATTGAAACTCAAACCGATAAACCCCCTGTAGAAATTAACGAAAGTGTTGAAGAGAAAGAACCGGAACCAGCAATTGATGCAGAGAAACCGGCGGACATAATTGAATTAAATGCACAAGATAAGCAAGAAATATACTCAGAACAAAAAGAAGAGAAGCCAGCAGTTGAAGAAGAATCCACACAAATGCAAAAAACAGATAAGCAAAAAGAGGAAGAGCTGAAAGAAGCTGCAGCAGAAGTTGAACAATCGCAATTAATCGAAACAAAGTCACAAAACGAAGATATCATTAAATCAACCGAAAATAATAATGAAAATGAAAATGCCAATACGGAGAATATTAAACTATCTGAAACAGCCAATGAAGATAAAGAAGATCTTCTTGCTAAACTAGCAGAAGAGTTTTTAAATGAAGAACGAAAAGAAGAGCAAAGGCAAAAGGAAACAACACCAGAACTTCTCGAAGAGGCCATTAAAGAAGATTCACCTGAAGTGGATGATAATGTAGAGGAAAATCAGAGTGTGAAGGTAGGTTTAAGCTGTTTCATTTATTTTTAGAATTAAGCGTTGGCTTAAAGTCGTAACAAGTGCCACAAATCCACAAAGGTTTAGGTTCTTGGTTAACTCCTAAAACGCGCCGCGACTTACAGTAGACTTATCTTTTTTGTACCAGAATAACTTACTTAAATAGCTAAATATATTATAACCTCACCATTCAATTCTAATCTTTCGCTTACTGTTCCCATTTGAAGCGGTTCGTGGCGATATTTAATGGCACTGGCACATTTAGTAGTAGTAATACAAAGATTTAAGAAAGATTCGATTTTGTGAATTGGTTTAATTTAATTAATAGTGTGGTAATTAGCTTTGGTTATTTGATTTGAGGTCGTCAACGTAAAGCCTATCGTCTATTCTAATTTTAAAGGATTTCAGGTATCTTTTCAACCGTTAAAGATGGCCGATTGAATTTGTACATATTATAAAAAAGTAGATTATAAAAAAGTCTTATTTATTGATATAAGTATTTTATAAATACTTAACACAAATACCTATATTGTGTAGTGGTACGAACCCTTCGGCACTTGAGTCCACTTGACCCGCACTTTGCCGAATTATTTTAAACAAAGGAAGCCATTCATTTCAGGGTCGTTTCAGGAGGTCATTTAAAACATCTTTTTTGCAAGTGAGTTTTTAAACCCGGTCCTAAATCCAAGCTCACAAAACCCATTCTTAATTTTTTATTTCATATTTTGAACACGAGTTATATGCCGATCTATAGTTCAGCTCTCTGAAGGAAAGAGAGGCCCCTAGATATGACAAAGTAGGAAAAGCATGGACACTGGACAGTTTAACATAATAGCCGGTATTTTGACTGTTGATCCTGAAACATCACACATCATCCGTTATAACAATGTATGAGTAATCATTTACATTTGGTTATAATTAAATCTCACAGGTAATAGGCATGGAGCTCACCGCGCACCCGGTCGACGGTGGCGCATACAAGCCCGAGCCGCCGCGTCCGCCGCAAGCCAAGCCGGTGAGCGCACAGATAGTAGTGCACATTGTGCAGACTTTGTATGAGTAGTGTAGATTGTAGACTGTAGTTTGGTGTTACACAAAATGTCATGTCAAATGTTAATGTCTTTTTTTTTTATACTTCTACTTGAGTTTATTGAAAAAATCCACCATAAAAGGTGTTATATTATTATTTTTTTGCTTAAAAAGTAGTTACATTTAGTAGATTTTTTTAGTCCATAATTATTATTAGTAGATGTCAATTGTGAATTTCAAAATTTTGAATTTATATTAAAAAAAAAAGTAAACATATCCTTTTTAAAATTTTTAATTTCAAGTTTTTTTTTGTTTTTAGAAGACATTTAATTATTAAATGTTAAATTATTTAATAGGTTTAATATATAAAATATTTAAAATAATTTCCTATCAGATGTCATGACATTTTGTGTGTAACGTTAAAAACTTAGTTCGCCTTAGCAATTTTTTATTTTGAATTGCCGATGTTATTCCATTGCATTAACCGTATGTAGTCATGTAGTAAAAATAACATAAAAAATAATAATAAAAACAACGCAAGTTAGCACGTTGTAAGTTGTAACAGATTAAAAATGTAACTTAAATCATAAATTCACATTCCAGTCAATTAATCCTACTCAGATTAACGCTCAAGTAAATTAAATGTTTTTGTGTCATTTTAACTTGTTTATGGATTAAACACCTTTTTATAAAAGTGTTGTCTTCATTTATATTAACAATCTTTATGTTACTAAAATGTTATTTTTTTTATTATACTAAAACTTAAGGAACCATAATAGGATAATTTATAACAAAATTAGTAGATTTTACATATTGTTGGTTTTTATTTTTCTCATCATTGAAATTAAATGTGCGAAAATTAGCTACCTACTTAAAATATTATTTTCTAGGTTGGTTCCCCATACAAATCTTCATCCCAATTTTTATCCTCTTAAGGGATGATTTCCGGGATAAAAACTATCCTATGTCCTTCCTAGAGTCTCAAACTATCTTCTTACCGAATTTCATTTAAATCGGTCCAGTAGTTTCGGAGCTTATTCGGTACAAACAAACAAACAAACAAAAAAATCTTTCTTCTTTATAATATTAGTATAGATAGAATCATTAATTATGGTCGGAATACCTCTAGTAAAATGTTTTGTCCAAGATTTAATCGAATCAAAATATGCGGCTGCACAGAGTGCCACGATTGTTTTTATCAACTCATTTTTCTTGTTGATGCCTTCAAAGCGTGCCAGATGAGCACAGATTACTACGCCAATGTCACGTAGAATGGAGAAGACACGATGGTTGTGTTTTCTTATTTTAGTCAAACGAAACTGACTGACGACTGACGTGACTGACACCTTTGATGAATTTAATCAATTTCTGCAATCAAAGTTATCTCAAATATGGGTTTTTGACCACCACCACACACCACTATGTCACGAATGACCATGGGCCACTGTGGTGGCACACCACCCTAACATGGTCATATACAAATCCACAGCGGTAGACTATAGAGAAAAATGTTCAAAGATGCACCGATTTGAAAAAAGAAAGAAGTTTTTAGTTTAGTTTTAGTAGAAAATAATAAAATTCTAAATATATTGAATTAAAATATGTATTACGATTAACATAATAAAATACATATCGACGATCGAGTAATACGATCGAGTGACGGACGCATTCTTAGATGTAGTAATGTAGTCCAAATTAAAAAAGTCATTGCTTAGAGCCTAATACTTAATGAAATATCGACAAATTATTAATAATTTCAAATCAAACACAAACAATTCTAAAGTTGCTTGGGAGGATTGCTTCTAGTGGTCGGGCCTCCTGTGCATCTCTTTTTTTATCTATATTCTCTTACTTAAGTATTTCTTGTGTGGTGTTCAATCAATTAAAGACACTTTGTCAATCAATCAATCAATCACAATTCCAGCACAAAGCTGAAGACGTGAAGTCGATATACCTCGAGACGGAGATCCCGCAGCAGTCGCGCGTGCTCGTCTCCGACTTCCAGCAGGACCAGGGCCGTCGCGACGTGAAGCCCGAGCCCAGCGACCGCTCTCCAGTGAGTCTCATTTAACATTTTAATTATTCTTTCCTAACTCGAGTCTATCCCTAGATGGCTAACAGTACTACCCTACGTGTTACTCCTCGGTGCCTGCCCTGGATGTAGTGGCTGTAGACTTGGAGGTCCTGGGTTCGAGTACCGGGTCGGGTCAAGTTTAATTACTGAGTTTTTCTGTTTAGATATTCTCAGTAGTAGCTCGGAGTTGGGAAGTTGCCGGTGTTGCAGACCCGTGTCTCAGAGAGCACGTAAAGCCGTAAGTTCCGTGCCTTGTTGTGTGTCTGCGCGTACACGCGCTGCACTATAATATCTCCTATACTTGGCTAGTCTCAGTGAGATGGCCACCGTGGCCGAAGTCGGTCAGCAGGACTTTATGTGTTACTCCAGTCAATCACGCAGGGGTAAAAACTATCCTATGTCCTTCCCAGGGTCTTAAACTATCTCTATACCAAATTTCGTCTAAATCGTTTAAGCGGATTAAGCGTGAAAAGACAGACAGAGTCATTTTCGAATTTATAATATTAGTATGGATTTATATTATTTATTTATGTATATATTAATTACTAGCGATTCACCCTCGCTTCGGGTTCGTCCATAGCGAATAACAAAAAAAAAACTATCTCACGAGAAACGTACATTTTTCCGGGATAAAAAGAAACCTATGTGCTATTCCAGACTATAATCTATCTCTGTGATAAATTCATCCAGATCCGTTCAGCAGTTCTGGCGCGATTGAGTAACAAACATCGATCCATACAAACTTTTTCATTTATAATATTTATGGGATTATTATTATTTACATTTTTTTATAATAATTTTATATGAACAGCTGGTGGTGAGCGGGAAGATCACACTCTCGCTGATACAAGACGCGCCGCGCGACACGCCCGATAGAGACCTAGGTAATGTATTTGAGTCATAGAAAACTAAGAAGAGTTGAAATCGCTATTTATTGAAGAATTTTTAAATTCGCCATTTTTAGTTACTACTAACACTACACGCGGCTTCGCCCTCGTTCAAACTTCGATCGCTAACAAACCTCACAGGATCATCCGCTGGGCTAATCTGAAGTTTGCCTGAAAATTTCCAAATTCATTTGCCTGAAAATACACATCGATTTTTATATTATTGTGTAGAGTTGTATATATACATTGATTTTTATCAAAATTTTGCAATGTGTTATGGACAAAGACGGTTAGATATTACTTAAGAGTAATTTAAATATTTTTTTAATAAAGAATGAATGAATTGTGTAATCATAGGTTTATATTTCAAAATAATAGAAAAATAATTTGATTTTATAAATAAAACTATCTTTTCTGAGAATCTCTCCCATGACCATGATTGCTGTAAAGAATTCGAACCAAAAATCTATATAAATCCGCGAAAAAGCCCAAAAAGATAGTTTTATTTAAAATGTCAAATATTCGTGTAAATAAAGGGAAGTATTATGAATTAAAATTATTATTTTTTATAAAAATGTCTGCGTCGAAAAGACTGACTGATAAACATATTTCAATATATAAGAGAAGAAATTCAGTAATAAACAATTATAAAATAATGTTTTCAGAATCAACGTTGGATGATTTCACAACAGCGAGCGGTCTGACTCAGCCAGCCGCGGAGGTGGGTTCACTTATTTGTTTTTTAGTTATATAGTACAAAAAATATTATAAAATATACGTATTATAACGAATCCTTAAGATTGAGGAAAGCAAGAGTGGGTTACTAGTTTAAAAAATAATTATTCATATATTTAAATTAAGTACTTAGGTAGGACGTTTACTTCTAGCTACAGTACGCCACAAGACCGGCTTAACAAAAACTAAAAAAATTATCTTATGCTCGCCGCATAAAATGCCTGCGTGTAAACCCGGCCTTGTGACTTACCGTAGTTTCTGTACTCAAACTTCAGTTGGCCTCAAAGAGTCTTTTGATCACATTTAAAAACAGGACCATTTGGCAACAAAGAATATTTCGAGTTGATCAATCGTTTTTCCGTACAAAATGTATGGGAAAAGATTTTGGCGATTTCTGTCATTTCTAGTACTCAAACCTTAAATGGTCTCATAAAGTCTTTTGATCCCCACATGAAATAGGATCGATTGACATAAAAAATTTTTTTTTTTTAATTTTAGCATTTTTCTCGCTGATTGTACATTTTTTCCAAAATCTGTGAATGCAGTTCAGAATGTCTTAAACGGTTATGGATGGTTTCCTAGGAACGTTTTCCTATAACTATAGTATTTAAGGTACCTGCCCTTACTGTCCCGTCTCAAAAATCCACCTGTATAACTAGCTAATAATTATTTTATAAGATTTTCGTTATTTAAAATTAATAGAGGTTTTTATTTAATGCATTAATTACAGAAAGGAGATGATTTTTCCGATGAAGAAGAAATAGAAGAAATCGAAGAAATAGAGGAGATTGAAGAAATTGAGGAGGAGGTGGAAGAAGAAGAGGAGGAAGAAGAAGAAGTAGCCCCAAAGGTTGAAGTTAAGAAGAATTGAACTGATAGCGTATACGATAAGATGGGAAGCTAGTTTTCTATGTTTTGATATTTATTTAAATTTAAAGCTAAAAATGTGTTTCTTTAAATTTAAATCAGGTTTTTTTTCTTTAAAAAAAAAACACAAATAAATATTAAAACATTAATATCTAGCTTTGGTATAGTTTTCCTACAAGTAAATATACCATTTTATTAAATGTAGCTAATTTTATCTTATTGTAGCAGCCGGCGTGCAAAATGGCCACTTCTAGCCCGTGTTGAACATATGAATAATCATTTTGGAGATTCTTCTTCAATTCAAATTATATTTTCTTAATTTTTAATATAAAGTTATTTAAATGTTTTAATATCCAATACTTATAAAATTAGTAGTACATACTTATAATACATACGTTGTTATACAAGTTAATGTAAACGTATAAGTAATATTAATATAGATTTTATAACAAAATCAATAATCCTAAGTATGATTTGATGCACTTCTCTTCGTGTCATATTTTTATATTTAATAAGGTATATTCGCATTTTTTTTAATATTCTCTGCAAATTTTATTATCTGTGTCTATTTAAAAATATTTATTTGACTAGGCTGTATAAATAAATCCTTAGCCTGTTAAAAGCATAATTAAAAAAAATACCAATAAAAATATGTCAAATACAAAAACTTCTTTAAAAATGAGTACAGATAATAAATTAATCATTACACATTATTTAAATTATGAATATTAAACGAATTTATTGTAACTTTGATTGGTGTTCATGTTGTATTTAGACGTTGTGTGCCAAATTTACTTATTTACAATTTTAGTGGACATTTTTATATGTGAGTTTCTACATAATATATATAAATATAACGGCTCCGACATAATATTTGAATATTGCTCATATATTATTAAATTCAAAAATTAAAAGAAATATATAAAAAGCCGTCGCGGGACGTCTGGCAGATGTGAAACATCAAAACTATTTTGCATAGAAAATATGCATGACAAAATGGTTTTTAAAGGCAGTAAATATGACATAATTAAAAACAAAATATTCATTTTTTTATAAAAGGAAAAAATAAAATCTTTATTTAAAAAACATTTTAATTTAATACCAAAAAAACTTAAAATTAAAATACGAGCTCAAACGATAAAATACGAGCCGAACCGAGTGAGAAGAGATTCTGATAGTTACGAACGCCAACAGCCGCTTAAGATGTTTCACATCAATAATTAAAACACTTCAGTATCTGAAGGAAATGGAGTCATATTTGTAAAATTAGAACAATTTATTTAGTAAACATTTATAAAATAAGGAAAATTTTGTTATTGTGATTGTTTCTAGTCAAATTTTGAAATGGATATTTTGGATTTTCTCTTGTTAAATTTGAATGTTAAAGTGATTTGTTAGATTTTATTTATTTCTTTGTTCAAACGAAATAATATATTGTAAAATTATATTTTACATAATAATTTGATTTTGTTTAAAACACTTATTACTTATCTGTTTTTATGTGTGAAAAGAATTATAGGAAATACGAATGCTTCTCAATTACAGATAAGTCTACATATAAGTAGTAATGGACAAACATGTTATTATTCATGCTTTACTATTTCTGGTGTGGCTCGCTTCTTGAACTTCTGCATTTAAATTATTTGTCTTTCTTGCTTTTGCGAACAATCTTAAAATTAATTTATCTGAAACTATTATCCCTTTACATTTAGATTTTACCTTAAAACTATATATTATAGATATATTTTGTTATTTACAAACTTTTCATTTATTTTTGTAATTATATTTAATAATATATTATATTTAGTATGTTTGTTGCTATCTCCAAAACGATGGAAAGGGAATCTTTTAGTCGCAGTCAACGCATGAACATTCCTTTTCGTGTATGAACAGAAAAAAAAAACTTTATTTTTTAGCAATTTATGTGATTTTATGGATTGTGTTAATATTTTAAATAGCATTTTGTTATCTATTGCTTGTTAAGTTCAGCTGTTTGATTAGATTTGTAAGAAATAAACTTTAACATAGAATGTGGTTTTATTCGACCTATTTTGTTTTAAGATCTGTTAGATTCAGAGAGCCAGTGATGGGAAACATAAAAATGTGTCGTGTTTCTAAACATATACCACCTCTAGGGCATATAAAGTGAGTAGCGCTTCAAACTTAAATCCATACTAATATTATAAATGTGAAAGTGTGTTTGTTTGTCCTTCTTTCATGTGGAAACAGAGTGACGGATTGTCGTGATTTTTTGTGTAGAGATAGTTGGAGGGCTGGAGAATAACATTGGCTACTTTTTACCGCGGGAGATCATGTCATTCCCACGGGAAAACACGCTATAATACAACCAAAAAAAAATATTTATGATCAGAATTACTTGGAACTTGGTATTAATGCCCTTCAATACAATTAAATATATACGTTTTAGGATTTTTCGAAATTCATCCCACAAGGGGATAAAATAGGGCATGAAAGTTGTATAAAACCTACTTTTTTAGAGCTTTTTGTAGTTTTAGCGAGCGAAGTCGCGGGCTCTGCTAGTACATCATAAATAACTAATTTCACTTAGAATACACTAGCCCTAACTGCACATTGAAGACTATGAGACCAGCAGTTTTCGATTTATAAGCACATATACTGACAGATAGATATTGAGTTTTTTATACTTATAGTCTGACTGAAAAAAGAACTTAAGAAGTTTTGTCTCATTACTATGTCAAAATTACTACTAGTTTTGACATAGTTACGATTAAAATGCTCATGGTATCTCCGGATTATGAAAGCTATCAAGTAGCATTTTTTTTGCTGATTCCGAATCTGCATATAAGTCATTTTTGACCAAATTGTTAATTATGGGTTACGGTCTTCTTTTTTATGACGGCACTATTACTCTATATTTTAGTTTAAAGTTGTGGAGCAAATGTACCTACAGTAGAACGCCGATTATCCGAATTAATTGGGACCGGGGTCGATTCGGATAATCGGACATAGACTGGTAATAAAGAAAAACGAAATGTCGCGACGCAAAACATGTAGTGTCATGCCTCCAGCTTTCAACCATAACAGTTGAAATATATCTGGACTCCAGCGAGTTCCAATTTGTTACAACAAAACAAAACAAAAATTACATTACTTACTTACAGTGCTTGGTTTAAATTTTTTATATTACGCTTAGGACCGATTCGGATAATTGGCGATTCGGTTAATCGGTGTTCGGATAATCGGCGTTCTACTGTATATTTATTATAACAGTCATTGTTAGTATCCCAAAAATGCCTTTGATGCCAATGATATAATTAATCTTGCATCAATTTGAAATAGTCTGAACATGATATTTTATTTTAGCCATAGTATAAGTTTGCTCACATATTTATTTATTAAGTAAAAATCAAAATGCAACTTAGATTCATTCAATAGCATAACATTAAGATGAGAAAAATTGTCTTAAAACTCTTTTAAAATTAATCTGTTGTTGGTTTGCTTAAATAAGTAGTCGAGTAATTTCAAGACAGTCATGTCATAGTCAAGTGGACATTTTGTTGGCAATACTTAATAATTTTTAATTTTATTTAAATATACAGCTTATTTCCTTACATTCAGCAAAAGTTTCATAGAAAAAGAGCTATTTGTAAGATTAAAATATTGTTTTAACTCTTGATTTTATGTTTATTATATCATATTTCGAACACAACTGTATAACATTATTGTTTGCTTCGAGACAAATGATAATTGATAACACTGTAATAAAAATTTATTTATATTGCTTTGCATATTAACTGATTTTACAGAATTTATATTTATAATAACTATACTTAAATGTGACGAGCTAATACTTTTTAATATATAAAACCGGTGAAATATTTATTATATATAGGTACTTGTAAAAAAGAAAAAGGTACATAATGTAAGAACACTACACTACTAGTAGCTGGGCAATCTAAATTTGTGAAATATCATAAAAATAATTTAGATAATTTTAATTTCTAATTCAAATGTAAAAGACCTTATAAATGTATTTGATATAATAAAAACACTCAACTTGGTATCACATCTTCCATGTATTTTCAAACAAGCTTTAAATAATGATATTGATCATATTTACAGTCTATTATATGCCATCTAGTTTAGGATTATTCAGTTATTCTTAAGATTACTTTGAACCTGAAAATATAAACAACAATTATTATTATTTTTATAAGAGGTAATTTTTAAAACTATCAATTGTAAAATATAACACTAATCACATTCAATGACCCCTAAAATACAGGTTTCAAACCATGCACACAATATTCACACATATGTAGAAATTAAATTTATGCCATTCCACTATTGTGGCTTGTTGCAAAATAATAGTAAAAACAACATTTTTTTTAATCAAGTCAAATCTTACCAGGAGACCAGGTTTTCAATTCATCGATATCTTTGACTAAACTCCAGTCATGTTTAACAGATTTAATAGATTTATGCATAGGATGTATCTCAGGGACCAAGGTCCAATTTTCATCTATAGCCATCTTTTTGACCATTGCTACAGCCCCAAGAATAAGTGCTACTGGCACAGCAACCGTAGCATTCCTTTGCCAAGCTCCAAATACAGCACCAGACACAGCACCTCCAAGGAAGTAGTTTAACTTGTCATTTTTGCCTCTGATATTCTGAGCAGTATTAGCAGTAACTGTGAACGCAGCGGCCATACCGATCATGGGGCCTAGGTAATAGGCATATCTGAACCCAGTGTTGAAAACTCCTTTAGGATGCGAGTACATGAGAACATCGAAAGTTGCTACTCCGAGTCCTGCCAAAGCAGCATATTTCGATGTTACAAAGACTTTCTTATAAACATCCTGGCCTTCAGGCGTGTCGTAGTATTTGTAAGATAGCATGGTTTCGGTTAAATATGGTCTTCAAGAAATTGTTACACAACAGACATTGAAAATTCGGATTTCGGCTGTCAAATTGACAATCTTCATATTCCGTGTTGACAAAGACAATTAGTTTTTTTAGTGTTGCTATATACAAAGTTACCAAACGATATTTTCCAATTTACGCAATGTAAGCAATTTATGAAAAGTATATAATATAGATAAAAATAATAACACATTCAACTTTAAAATATGTTTTCTCTTTATCTAATTTTATATATCTTTTACTTAAATATTTATTTTTAAATGAAACGTATATACTTTTAAACTCGGGACTTACTTAAAACATTATTTAATATATTTTCCATTATATACATATTTAAGTATTACTTGAAAATCTTTTATTATATAATATAAAGATTTTTATTAATAGTGACTATGACTATTATAATATTTAATTAAAATATAAAGAGATACGTCATTGTAACTTTTGTTGCCTATTGTACATGTAATGTGCATAGGGTACTTCCTTCCGTCATTAATTTGTCAGTGCAGTTGTTGATGGTCGTTACTCTTTTGCATCTGTGGTTGTGTCAAAAGTACCAAAAATGGCGGCGGACGGTGACGAAGTGATTAGTGATCAGGAAAAAGTGAGAATTGTTTCGGATTTTATACTACATTCGCCCCCAGGAGAGTTTAATGAAGTGTTCAATGATGTGAGAGTATTGCTAAATAACGATACTCTGCTCAAGGAGGGCGCGAGTGGAGCCTTCGCGCAGTACAATAAGGACCAGCTCACGCCCGTGCGTCTCGAAGGCTCGGAGCTTCATACGCTAATCACTGACCACAATGACCTCGGCGGAGGCAGGTTTTTCGACCCGCGTTCCAAGCGGTCCTTCAAGTATGACCACTTGCGAAAAGAAGCTTCCGAGTACGAACCGTTCGAACCGGATCGAGTGGCAGAGCCTTGGCGAGCCGCACTCGACGTGGAGCTGACGACATATGTCGCTGAACATTATAAACACGGTGCGAGTTTAGTGGTGGGTCGAGCTCTCGATTCTGGAGTAGTTTCCCTCGTCGCGTGTATCGAAGATCACCAATTCCAGCCTAAAAATTATTGGAACGGCAGGTGGCGTTCCGTATGGTCGCTAACAGTCGGCGGTGGTGCCACAGAACTGCGCGGGATGCTTCGCGTGCAAGTGCACTATTACGAGGATGGTAACGTCCAGCTCGTCAGTTCGAAGGAGGTGAAAGCGCCGCTAGTTGCCAGCGGCGACACTGGCACGGCCAAGGAGTTCGTGCGACTGGTGTGCGAGGCGGAGAACGCGTACCAGACCGCCATATCCGACAACTACAAAACGATGAGCGATACTACGTTTAAGGCACTGCGGCGGCAGCTGCCGGTGACTCGCAGCAAGATCGACTGGGCGCGGCTCGTGTCGTACACCATCGGCAAGGAGCTGAAGAGTCAATGATGTCCCGCCGCTGCGCTCTGAGCTGCAGCGGTCGCTCCATGCCTCTGTACATATTCTCGTAAGAGTAAATCTTGTTCAAATGTTTACTGGCGCCACGGGATGTCGCCCCCAGGCGCGTATTTATCTATGATTATATAGAGAAATCGCTATTGTAACTGTTAAATTTTATTGCATTTTGTTACTCTCATTATGAAAGGATATTGATCGCTTCGCCCGCTTTAAAGTGGAATTATGATATTTTTTTTATTTCAAAGAGAGTACTAACTTGACAGTTTCGGTTTGTAGTGATGAGATTATAGAGGGCTCCGTTTGTTATCTAGGTCCCAACTGTTTTAGAGTAGAGTCTGGGTCCATAGCAAACTTTATTTTCGACTAATTTAAATTTTTCATTTATAAAAGTTTATCGCAGAGTAATTGTTGTGTAAGCAATATAAATCTGATTTTGTTTTATTTCATCAAATGTTGTGTCAATTACAGAGAAAATATATTCTTAAAAACTATTGCTTGAGGTGATCGCTAGACTTTGGATTGTGAATAATATAAAATAAATAAAAAAAATGCTCAATTTGATGCCACAAAGACTAGAGTTGACAAAGGGATGAACATTTAGGCCTTATTGAAGCAAACTTTAGGTGGATGATGCAAAAATATTTTTTATTGTTTAAAAAATGCTTATTTAGACTAAACAAATGATATCCAATGTCTAGAGATGACTACACCTGCTTAAACATTTCGTCCATCCAATGATATATGAACATCAGTATTATTTGTATATTAGTTGTTGATATTGCTTGCATAATAGTACCGGGTATTGACAAAGTGAACTTCAAATGGTGCATTTAATTGTAGTTTAAAAGTCCACATAGCTTTAATGCAAAGGGCAAAGAGCACAATATTGATTTTATTCAATGGAAAATATGTGGTTTGCTCAAACGTCAGTAACAGTAAGTGGATAGAAGAAATTTATGGCATTGAGAGTGCGAATGAAAGCATTAACTTTTTATATGTATGTAAAACTCCATAAGGTTTATTTTGTAATTATTATAATTTAAAGAACGTACATTAAATTCAAGTATTCTGTAATGTATGATTGAATTCATTTGAATAAAAATATATATTAAAATGTTGCTAACAATTTTTTTATTTTTTTTTTCATATCAATTTACTAATAGAAATGAAAATATATTGTTTTATAAGGCTTGAATGTCAAGGTCTTTATTCAGGCCTTAGTGTCACTATTTTTGGGCGTCACCTAAACAAATAGAGCAGTTAGAATTTTGCTGACATATAAACTTATTGGCAAGCTAAATAAATACTGCTAAGTAATGAAGAGTAGGAAAGGCCATATCTTTTTATAAATAAAAATGAATGGCTAAATGTGTCACTAAGAGCAGAACTCTAGAACGGCTGGATCAATTTGGCAAATTTTTTTTTAATATTCGTTACAGTTCAAGGAAGGTTCTTATGAAGAGAAAAATTGGATTTTTTTTTATAGAAAAGTATAAAAATGTGCAAGTTTGTGGTGCTGTCACAGTCGAATAGCTTTTGACAGAACGACGTTTATCAGATCTTAGTTTAAAAAACTATGAGTGTGTAGTGTAATTTAAAAACCTATACATATTATAAAATTTTAACTAAGCCAAATCTGTACATTAAATATTTTTTTGGAAAATCGTATTGGGATAGACAATGTTATCGATACAGAGACCGAATCTAAGTTTTCTAAAATTTTGTCTGTCTGTCTGTTACCGCATCACGGAAAAACCACTGGACAGATTTTGATGCAATTTGGTATGATTGTAGCTGGTTATCCGAGTCAACATATGGGATACTTTTTACTGCGGGAAAATATTTCATCTCTGAGAAATCTATACTAAGCTTAAAAACGTAACGTAGAGATGAACCCGAACAGAGCGAGGTTGAGTCGCTAGTAGTGTATATTTTAAATTAGGATATTGTCATTTTGCTGACAAAAATAAACAAGGTAATGATGTAAAATGTGGAGCAATCGCCAATCAATGTCGCTTATCTTGATAAAATTAAGTATTTATTTGTTGATTAGAAGTAGTGATGTCAGTGGAGCATCATACTTATATTATGCTACTATAGCATATTTTTAGTAGTTTTATTGGACTTTTAAGCCTTTTAGTCTATTACCCTTGTTTGACAAAATACATGTAAAAAATATCTTGAATAATGTTTGTGACATTTTTGTGTGGACTCATCCTCGCTCTGCTCGGGTTTGTCCCTACTAATACTTACGTTTTAACGTTTAGTATAGATTCGTCAGAGATGAGATATTTTCCCGCAGTAAAAAGTATCTTATATGTTGACCCGGATAACCAGATCATTAAACCAAATTTCCCTCCAAACTCAAAAACCTCTCCAGTGGTTTTTCCGTGATGCGGTAACAGACAGACAGACAGACAAAATTCTAAAAACTATGGATTCGGCCTTTGTATCGATAATATTGTCTGTTTCAATAAGATTTTTCAAATAATATTTAATGTACAGATTCGATTTAGTTACAATTTTATTATATTACATATAGATGACGCTAATATTATAACTGAAAAAGTTTGCGAGTGTTCGCTACTTCTTTGAACTCTGCTCATTTTTTTTCAAAATAACATAAATACAACTTAATGATAAATCACGTAATCTCTGAAAGTATGAATGGTAATAACTTGCAACTTTTTAGAAATTCCACCCTTAAAGGGTTAAAAAAGGGGTTAGTCGTTTGTATGAAAATCTGTTATTTTAAACTATGCGGGTAAAACCGCGGGCGAATACTAGCATAGCCCACTAATCGAGCGAAGCCAGTAAAAAGTAGTTAATAATTTTAAAAGGTAAGAGGATAAAAACAAGGGTGTATGACGTGTTTGGTACACGGCGCGGCGGGATGACTCACGACGCCGTCACTCGCTCCTCGCTACATAATTACTATCGAATTTGAATTCAATGCACTCTATAAAATCATTCCTAAGAATTGTCGTGATGTCCTTATTTGAATTTTATTATATTTCCTTGAAAATATTCGATTAAGGAAAAGCATTGAATTATATTACTTTTTCGAATCGCCTATATAATTATACATACTTCAAGCACATACATATGTCAGATGCATAGATCAAAAATACTTGATAAAAGTTGAAAAAAGTTCTCTTAAAACTGTCACCAATTGCGTTTAGGCATTATTCTAGTTGAAATAAATATACAACGATGTAAATCGAACCTTAAATGCAATGCTTAAAGTTGTTTTCACAAAAAAAAAAAATTAAAAGCGCGCTCAAATGTTCAAATGAGCGCTCATTCGGTGAGGACATTTCTTGTCGCTGATTATGTATCTAGTACTTTTTTGATTGGTCAGATGACACCATACTAATCCTATTACTATACTATAATAAACCCACATTTCCCTAATAAATTACTCTATATTGGAAGTTTGTTAAGCAAATAAGTATATAACACATACATTAACTTTACTCAAACTCATTCGTGTCTTCCTCTCAGTTTGTGTTACTGGCGAAATGTTTTGTGTCTGGTAACGCAATCCTAAGTCATTAATAGTTCCCAAAGGGGACTCGAACCCGCGGCCTTCTGCGTAGAACAGACTGACCACTGCGGCAGGTGCCTGCCTATATTTTTAACCGACTTCAAAAAGGAGGAGGTTCTTAATTCGATTGGTATTTTTTTATGAATGTACACCGATTACGCTGAGATTTATGATCCGATTTACGTCATTCTTCTTTAGTTTGATGCGGAATAGTTGCTATTTGGTCCCATAAAAATTTAACATAGTTTGGCCCAGTAGTTTTTATTTTGTTTGATTTGACAAGCCCAATACGTTAGAATCGAATTTTAGAGCCAGAATTTTTAGTGTTACTAATAAAAGCGAATTTTAGTTTGTCAGTCTTCATACTTTGCTACTACTAATATGTCTACACTAAAAAGAAAAAAATAAAAATCGACTTCAAAAGAAGCACTAAAAGTAAAAAATAACTAATAGGTAGTTTTCATTTACTATAGATACCTAATCAGATATTTTCGAAGTCGGTGCCAGCCGATACAAATCAAAGCACACAAGTTCTAGAAGAAATCCAAAGCTAAGGGTGAAGTGACATGAAACTGCTTAATCTTTTTAATTGATGAGAAATCTTTTAAATGCCAACACCTGTTGGATGTAAGCTAACATGTTTACATTCATTTTAAATTGACTTAAAAAAAACTACTAATTCGGCTGTAGGTACTGCTTTTTGTTAGCTTATTCTGAACCGATTTTAATGATTTTCTGATATGCATTGAATAGGCCCAATTAATTTATTTTTTGTAAAGCAACTCATCCTTTGTAGTGTACTTAAGTCGTAAGTTTTTAGTTTGAGCATCATATGCGGGCTTTTACAGTTTCTATTCAACGCGAGGGGGATCAGGCCATAGTCCACCATGGTGGCCAAGTGCGGGTTGTCGGAGATAGCACGTCTTTCAAAAACTTACTACATATATTCTCTCAGACATGAATGTTTTCTCACTATGTTTTCTTTTATCATAAGACAGATGGAAATCATGTTGTAAATGTTTCGCATATGAAAATATCACATGGGCGAGATATAGGATTTGAACCCGCTTCTCTTAGTTTACCAAGGGAGTATGTTACCACTGGGCTACTACTGCTTAAACTCCGTACCATACATTTCCATAGCTTAAAAAACTTAAATTATTTTTCATTACACGCACCACAATCGTATTAACCAGGGATTGGTTTTGTAAGTTTACGTAATAGGCTTATCTATGTAACGCACAGCTAATATTTCCTTAATGGCTTTAGGGAAGAACATCATAAGTAATGTCAATTCGTTTTGTGACCTACTTTGACGACACGTTTGGCTCAGTTTGTATTGACCCTACTTGCTGTGCCAGCGGTCGCGGGTTCGAGGCACGCTGGAGGCATTCATTTGTGTGATGAGCATGCAAGTTTGTACTCCAGTCATGTGTGTTTATATTTATAATAAGTATGTATTTAAATTTTTATGTGTAGTGTATCAACTATCTGGTATCCATAACATAAGCCTCGCAGATTACCATGGAACTAGATGGTGCTGTGTGTTAATGTTCTAACATATTTATACTTTTACAGTTTAAAATGTTCCGTTAAGAAATATTTGATCTGAGATGAGAACAATCAAAACTGTAACATTTAACTGAATATCAAAGTTTGACTTCAACAAACTGGACTCGATAAAACAATGGAACTGTAGAAAATTGCCAAACCAAATTTCATTCTAACCAATCAAATGAAAACCTCAGTATTTCATTCTCTATCGAATATTCTGTGTATCTAACTGCAGAATATATGCATACTGTTAGTGTTTAGGTATGGCTTAGAAATTGTTTTTTTTTTCTTTTTTTTTTGCATTAATTAAAGTATTAAGAAATTGAGATTATCTATCCTTATTAACCGACTTTAATAAAAAGAGGTTATCAATTCGACACGTATGTATGTAATATTATTGGAACTGCAAAATATTTACAAATGATTATCTGTTAGGTCTTCCAAACGAGATATACGAGCACAGTGTTTCTATATCTATACAGATAAATAAAGTTGAAGTGTCTGTTTGTAATGTCAAAATAACAGCTTTATACTAAAGGCATATGGGTTTATATACGGTACTTAATTTTTAAATTTTTTGTCTGTCCGTCTGTTTGTTTGTTCGAAACGGCTTCGTTTGAAACGGCTGGACCAATTTTAACGGGACTAATTTTAATGGCAGATAGCTGATATTATAAGGCAGCGGTCGGCAACCTTTTAGCAGGCAGGGGCCACAAGGTGCCTATACCTAGTAAAGGCGGGCCGCAATTGTGAGAGCAAAAAAAAAAGCCTATACCACAAAATATATCCACTGCAACATTCAATACAACAATTCCTAAAATGACTCTTAAATGCTTATCTATGAGACGAGGAACATTTTCATTTTTTCAGCGATTACAAATTCAAAATACTTAAAAAACATACAAACTTTTCTTTATAAAACAGTCACGGGCCGCGGGCTGCATGGAGGCACCTCGCGGGCCGCATGCGGCCCGCGGGCCGCGGGTTGCCGACCGCTGTTATAAGGAGTAACTCAGGCTACTTTTATTTTAGAAAAAGAATTAGGGTTTCGCTCGAAAAAATTAAGACGTACTTAGGGACGAACCCGAGCGAAGAGAGGGTAAGTCGCTAGTCATAAGTAAAGAAAGGACAACCTGTCTTTTCTTTACTTTGCTAGTGTTCAAAACAAGAAATAGTACCAATTACTATCAAATAATAGAACTCGTGACGACTCTACCAGACATCCACTGTGCCAGACATTCATCATAAATAAGCATTGATTTATTAAAATAGTATAAAAAGTATGTCAAGGACCTGCGTTTTCAATGATTCATCGCATAAGAGCCTCGATGGATGTATTATGGAATTTATAAGGAAAATCATATTTTGCTATAAATATCTACTAATTAGTGATGCGCTCTCGCTTCGATCAGACACTTATTCGGTTTGCGTATATAATATATAGGTATGAAGAATTTCTACAATACATACATCTTAGGGTATCCTCTCGAGTGTACCACCTTGTCGTGGTGACTCGTGGGGTCATTAACCCGGAATAAAAAAAAACCAATGCCAAAAAGTTAATTTAAACTGTCATTAAAAGCGTATAGTACAGTGTTTCTCAAACTTATTGCAGTCATGGAGCACTTTTAGAATTTCTTAAAGTCCCCGCCCCCTTGGCAAAGAATATTGTAGGAAAAAGAATTAAAAATAACTTTTATTGGTAATTTATTCACACTTAATTAAATATTATCAAATATATTTTAGAATGTTAATTAGTATTTAAAATACATGCGGGACAGTATATACACGGGGGGTACTGCACCTATACTGTAGATGCAGTACCTCCGCGCCTCGTCCTGCTTAACAATAACCAGCGAGAGTAATGGATGAAACGAACGATGAGTTAGTTTACTCCACAATTTTTTAATTAATATCAAAAACTAATTGAGCTGCTGCGAATCCCTGACACATATTTCGGACATATTACGGACCACCCCGGGGGTCAATGGACCCCACTTTACGAAACCCTAGCCTATACCTTAACACTAAACGTTTCTACACCAAAACAATTATCAATTAGACGCTTACCGATTCCGAGAAGTGCTATCAGTAATTTCCGTTGATAAAGCGTGTTTAGTTTGTTTTTGTAGTTTCATGTACTAATTTTATAAAATTATATTCTGGCAACATTTTGATAAGAATGTGGGCCAGTCGGATGTTCAGTCTGAATGATTATAGCAGTATAGTTGGATTCAGTCCTTTTTAAAGTCCCACTGTTGGGCGTGGACGTCTCTTTAATGGGGGGTAAGCCATAGTCCACCACACTGGCCAAGTGCGGGACGGACTGAGCATGTCTTTCGAAAACTTGCTAGGTTTAAATTATTTACTTTTAATTTATACATATTCATTCAATTTCTTTTATTTTATTTTAAATTTATAATTTAGATCATTATTACAAATTATTGTGAAAATTCTGTTCAAGTAAAATAGTCCCACAAAATAAAATTCAATCTCGATGTTTGCGCGGGAAAAACAGTAACAGACAAAAAATATATTCTATCCTTGTTTATGTAATTGCTTCATACTGAGCTAACTTCACTTTGTTAAAAAATTAACGATATCTATGATGCTTTATTGTTTTGAATAAAAAACACATTGATTAAAAAAATAAAGCTATTGGACAGATAAAAAATAAAAAAGAGATACTCAGATATTTTTTATTAGCCGCCTTAGTTTGTGCCGCCATCTTAATTATATAATAAATTAACTATGCTAACAATTAAATAGTAACAATAAATGCTTTAAAAATACATATTATTTTACGTTTTTATAGAAATATTTAAATCGTGGATACAAAAGTAAAAGTTGCAAAAATACTTTTTTTAGGACTTTTTTTTTAAATGTAACTTTTTATTTTTATATCCACAAAAAATTCTGTTCAATTTTCATTCATCATCATTCACCACCAAATGAAATATTCTTTCATTCAGTACTTACAATACTAACGACAATTCAACAGCCATTGATTATTTTAAATATAGAGAGGGAAAACTTATGAACTATTAAGTAAATATGGCGTAACCCATGTTTTGAAAATAATATATAATAATAAAATTTTACACTACATTCTTATGTTATGAAATTTTTACATTACTATTAATTTTTTTTTGTTATAGTTTAGTATAGAAATGCTATTAAAATAATTATAAAATATGTTTCATTTTGGGTTAGGCCACTTTACTTTAACAACCTTATTGTATTATAAGGCAGAAAACAAAAAAATCTATATATGTACAATATGCAGAAAAGCTAATGCTGTTACTATGTAAGAAATTTCATATACATAATAAATGGTATACAATTTCAACTTTAGTAAATTCTGTAAAAGTACACTGTAAATAATAATGGATTCTGTTAGAAACCAGGGCTCGGAAATCCGTTAATTTATAAAACAGTTTTGGTTATAACCCCAAACCGAAAGGCTTTTTGCTAAGGTTTCGGTTACGTTCGTTAACCGGTTAAATCTCGGAAATCGGTTTTTGAGGAATTTGGGTTCTATAACCAAAATTAACCAGCAGGGTAATTACGTATCTCGCGACAGGTTTGCGACAGTTGCATATCGCGCGATCGCTGCTGTCAAACGTCACTTTTGTATTACGTTACAGCGGCAAGAGAGCAGACTGCAGTCGAGAGAGATGGGTTCATAGATTGTCCGATAGAGGGTGAAAGAGCTCGACTGCAGTCTGCTCTCTTGCCGCTGTAACGTAATACAAAAGTGACGTTTGACAGCAGCGATCGCGCGATTTACAACTGTCGCAAGCCTGTCGCGAGATACGTAATTACCCTGCGGGTAAAATTAGTTATTGTTCGTTAAAGAGGTTAAAGAAGCGATGAATTAACCATTACATTATCGAAATAAACATTTTTTTAAACCGATTCCGAACCCTGTTAGAAGCCTTCAATTAAAAAAAATGGAAAAACTCTTATCTATACTCTTAGCTCTTTTAAATATTTACTTCTTTCAATTATTATAATAAAAATAACTGGAATAAATCTAGAAATAATGAAAAATAAAAAGTTCAACCCAAAGAAAGATCGAAGTCCAAAACATAAAACTACTAGTTACTACATTATTTGGTAATTAAATAAACTTTATCAGAAACTATTGTTTTATTTTGAAAAGCATACAGACTTTAAATCGCTTTTAAGACTCTCAAGTAATAACTAATTTAAATATTCATTTGAAGCCCAAAAAGGCATAACTCTGCAACGGTTGATTTAAAAAAAAAAAACGAAAAATGCAAGGAGGTTTATTAGTTATATCAAACTATTTCTATCATCAAATAAGTTAACAAGTTTTGATATTTCGAAATTATTGGTTAGACCACTTTGTTTCCTTAGGCCTGAATTAAAAACCTAAAAAGAATATAATATGTATCCTTTTTTCTTCTTCACATGAAATCTAAATAAGATCCCCAAATACTGAATTCATTAATTATTAAATACATTTTCATTATTTACAAATGGAACATTTACTTGTTTATTTTTGGTATAATAACTGTCTTTATAAAATATAGGCTGGTAATATTGTATGTGGGGGAATGACCGCCACGACTGTGAGTATTGAGGCATTTCTGAAAAGTAACATTATACATATAAATAAATATACATTATTGTATTTGTACATTTTAAAGGGAGTATTTTTAGATCGATGTATGTAGGTTTTCGTCAAAAATAAATATTTATTGGTTTCTATGTGGCTTTTGTCGCTTTTGATGAGATCCTATTGGAGAATTTCAATAGGGATACACATCACCAGAAATTTCCCATCTCTCTGAGTGGAATAATTACTTTTAAAGTTATTTGACGTCTGGACTCTTGAGAGGAGCTCTGGAGTGAAGCTTTCGCTCTATATTTAGATCAATTGCAATGGAAGTTTGTTATGCTTTTAATTCAGACTATTTAAAATAATAATAATTAATATTATAAATTTGAAATATTGTGAGTATGTATGGATGTATGTTATGACTCTTTCACGCCAGAATGGCTGAACGGATTTGGATGAAATTTGGCACAGAGATAGATTATAGTCTTTATCCCAGAAAAATGCACGGTTCCCGTGGGATAGGTTTCTTTTGTTTTCCTAGAGGCGAACCCGAGCGA
This sequence comes from Fabriciana adippe, assembly GCA_905404265.1. Lineage (NCBI taxonomy): Eukaryota > Metazoa > Arthropoda > Insecta > Lepidoptera > Nymphalidae > Fabriciana > Fabriciana adippe. The sequence continues at coordinate 14,298,853 of FR989998.1, read as the reverse complement.
AGCGAGCGTGAGCCGCTAGTTATACCATAAACATTCTAAAGTACCTACCATTGAACCCGTATCTAATCAGATGAATAAAGCAGACAGACATATAAATGACAAAAGTATTAATATATAGTGTTCAATATATCCCACGGATCACGATAGAGTCCAAATTAAAAAGTTTTTCAAAAATAAAATTTATAAAAAATATGCGATGTACATTAATATCGATACAATTGAATTGAATTGGTGAGATAAATTTACGACACTTGGTACGACTCTTCCATAATCGAGTAATTGTGACAACATTTAACTATAGATATTTTCCATATAACTCCTAGCAGCGCTTTTAGCGGAAGTTTACTGAAACTAAAGTTGGCAATACTAAAAAAAACTACCGTTCACTCGATAACAATTGTCAAAAAAAAAAAGATCTTACCTATATCTGTGGGTATAACGAAATTCTTAGGCGGCAGCATCACCGCCGGCACTGGACCCTCTATTCCTGATGGCACGTCTAGATCTTTCTCAGAATTTATCACGTGAAACGATGACAGAGACGGATTGAAAGCTTCTTTCTCTTTCACATTGTCGATTTTTTCTTCTTTTTTATCATTTTCCGTTGTAATTTGATCTTTTGTGTTATTACTTTCTTCAGAGTCTTCCCTAACATGTATTTTGTGTACGTTTACTTCAGTTTGAAGAGTAACAGAATTTACTTCATTGTTTACATCATTTGGCTGAGTTTTATCATTTCTAGATATTTGTTGACTAGAATTTTCATTTGCAACATCTTTAACGTTAATTATGTTATTTTCCCTTGATATATTTTGATTATCTTTTTGATGTATAACAACATTATTATTTATTTCACTTTTGTCGCTTAAATTATTTAATGTATTATTCGTGTTATTTAAATTCAATGATTCTCCAATATTAATATTATTGTAATCTACTAAAATATCATTTTCTTTCACTCTATTATAATTGTTATCAATTTTACTAATTGTGCCTTGTATTTTGTTATTTTTATCATTTTTCTTTTTATTATCGTCTCTTTTAGTAAGATTATCATATATAGGGTCTTCTAAAGGAATACCCTCAGGTATGTCATCTAGAGAATATTCGTATGAAATTATAATTTCTCCACTTCCTGTCAAAGATCTAGCTTTGTTGAAGAGATTGTCTGACGCGTTATAATCGTTTACTTCTTCAGCGATTGGAGAAGGACAATCCTCTGGGATGGTATACATCTGTAGATAGATAGATAGCTGTTAACGTGAACTCCTTATCTTTATATTATATATTATCTAAACAAAACAATCGGAATATTTTTGCTTTTTCATTTAAATTACTATTAGAAAATAAATAGGTTTCATAGTAGGTATTTTCATTCAAAAATAATTCTTCGACATGTATGTATGTACATATTATGTCAATACTTATATGTATGTTATACATCTATCACATATTTTTCTTATTTAGTTAATTACATTTTTAGTACTAGATCTCAATTCTAATAAATCTTATAAGCCAATAATGTTATTACTAACAACTTAGTGCTATAATACCAGTATCATGTTCCTAATAAATAAACTAAGGTTAAAAAAAGATGATATTTTATTTTACGTTAATTATTACGCTGTTTTTATTATATTTTTAGTTAGAAATTAGATTTTGCTTATTTTTACTCATTTATCTAACTCTTTTTTTTATATATATTTTTAGTGCGTCTCTACCTTCTATTTAGAAATACTATTCCACATTTGACTCACCTGCGTGTCCACGATTAGAGGATTATAATAATCAGTGATTTTAGCATATGCTGGCTTAGTTTTTGTACTAGGGCCGACTGTATGGATGTTGTAGCAAACGTGTCCCGCGCGAGGTGTCGTGTCGCTCCCGTCCCGTGTGCCGAGGTAGAGACTCGCTTTACCGTTGTTTGGAGTAACCTCTATTCTACGAAGTACTGAAACAAGTTAAACATGTTAGTTTAGCAGAATCTATAAAGCAAGGTGAACTTATATGGTTTAAGTGTAGATTTCACTTTAATAAGATGTGAAATGTTTTTATGTATTTGTGGATGTCACATATTACTTTTAAATTGTTTCAAATTGCTTAAGTTGCGTGTATTATTACTAGTCTAGAACCTAGACCTAGGTCTTTTGAAGTATAACTTATGAGTCGGATTAAGCATAGTTATTGGGTTTCTCTATCAACAAATTCTCAGTTATATAACCAGTGTTACACTCTTATAACACAGAATACATAAAGCTCTACATAAATTCAGTCCTGCGCCTGATCGCTCTCCAGTCATGTAGAGTTTAAGTCCCACTAGGCTTTGGGATTGAAGAAAATGGAGAATTCACTTGTGTCTATGTACGAACTTGTGCCCTATATTATCTTCTATGCACTCAAGGCTAGTCTTCATGAGATTGGACGCCTTGGCCAAAATCGATCAGAATAGCATTATACGTTTCCTTAAACTATTTCAATAGTCTTAAGAATGTTTAGTTAAACAATCTAAATGTAAGAGCTTCGTTAAAATGATTCCGCTTTATTATAAACTTAGCCAAACACACACGACTAAAGTAATCTATTCCATATAAATAAAAATGAATCACCGAAATGTATGTACGCGCATAACTTCCGATCGACTGCACCAAATTGGATAATTCTTTTTTTTGTATTTGTTATTGTCAGTACAAGTTTTATATAGAAGAAAATTAAAAGAAAAAATTTACTAAAATAATTTTTTTTAAATCTCATGATATGAGAAGTGAGTGAAATAGTTTTTATCCCGGAAATCATCCCTTAAGGGGGTGAGAATGGGGACGAAAGTTTGTATGGGGAAGCAAGCTAGGGACGATCCCGAGCGAAGCGAGGATGGGTCGCTAGTAAAGTTATAAAAATAATTTAACACTTAAAAATTGAAAGTAACTACAAGAATTAGTATTTATTTTATAATTGCCAAAAAAGAAATCTACATTTAAATACGTAAAGGAACTCACGACTAGCTTACGTGGAAAAAGTATGAAAGAAAAGTAAAAAAAGAATGTTTTACGGGAAGTCATTGTTCGACAGAAATGTAAGCTTTATTTCCGCGTACAGCATGCATGGCTGAAACAATGAAAACAAAATGGTAACAACTATACTTTATCTCGCTTTCGGTGTAAAGTGTTTAAACTTATACATTACACGATGATTTTAAACAAAATAAATAGCAAATTTAAGTAAAAAATAAGTAGTTCAGTAGTTCACACGCTTGCTTGGGAAACCGTATGGAGCGGGTTCAAATCCTGGGTCTCGGATACCTCTGATATTTTCATATGCGAATGAATAATTTTAACATTATTACCACTTATGGTGAAGGAAAACATCGTGAGGAAACCTGCATGTCTGAAGGAGCCTAGCAAGTTTTCGAAAGCCATATGAAGTCCGCCAACCCGCATTTGGCCAGCGTGGTGTACTATGGCCTGATAGCCCGTATTGAAGGGAGGCCCGTGCCCAGCAGTGGGACGTTAAAAAGGGCTGAATACAAATAATAATATAAATAAGAAACCGTCCTCGACTACCATATTCGAATGATTGTGATACCATATTACTAGCCTACGCTATTACGTCCATTTTAAAGACTTCAAAATTTTAGCAAAATTTTTGAAATTACATAAACATTTTCTTTAACAAACGAATAAGAAGTAATTTAATTTAAAACAACTTTATTTGTATATTTTTATTAATTTGTGAGTTGAACTCGTGTTATTTTTCATATTTCATTTTTGCCGAATTTACTCAAATGAAACTCTTTGGAGTTCATATTATATTAGAGCTGATGTCAACGACTAAGCATGTCTTTGAAACGCGCGCCAGAAATTATTTTGGGACACTGTTAACTAATAACTTGCAATAGTGGGTCATATTGTATAAATATAGGATGCAGTCTGTACAAGCACAGATTATCGTTTTGAAATTTAAGACATTATAGTTTAGTAGCGACTCACCATCGATTCGCTCGGGCTTGTCAATAGGTACGTTTTAACGGTTAGTATGAAATACAAATCTTTGAATTTCTCGGCTTTTCTGTACTATAATATGCATGTATTATACAATAAAACTTCCTCTTGAATCACTATCTATTAAAGAAACCTTATCAAAATCCGTTGCGTAGTTTTAAAGATCTAAGCATATATAGGGACAAACAGCGGGAAGCGACTTTGTTTTATACTATGTATTGAAAATTGGATTGCCTACAGCTATTCAAAGACTGAACAGATTTATTTGCAGATATTTTTTTATCTGCAAACTTTAACAACTGAACTTTTTTATATCTTTATTGGTATAAATACTCAAAGAGTTTGGTTTGCTTTCTTTCATACGATAACATGGCAAAGGATCGACATACCTATTTTTTTTATAACGACTAGCTACTTACCCTCTCTTTGCTCGGGTGTGTCCCTAAGTACGTTTTAATTTTTTTGAGCAGAATCCTTATTCTTTTTTTAAATAAAAATAGCCTACGTTACTCCTTATAACATCAGCTATCTCCCTGTGAAATTCCTGTCAAAATTTGCCGAGCCGTTTCGGCGATAGCCAAAACAAACAAAAAATTGAGTTTTTCTTATAAGCACCGTATATAATTCCATATACATTTAGTATAAAGCTGTTATTTTGATATTACAAACAGACACTTCAATTTTATTTATCTGTATAGATAGTCTATAGTATCTACTTTAAGTTCTTTAAATTAATGTTTGTGTGTGCCTACTTATTGTACAAAATCTCAAATGGTTCTCGTAAGATTTGATTGGTCTATTGTGCGAATACCTTCCTGTTATTGATGTCACTGGGGGATTACTGCGACGGTAGAGTCGTTTTTTTCCATTATAGCACGCGCTACAACGGTAACGAGTAGCCACTCCTGACTAAAGTGAGGACGAGTCATTATCTATTTTGTTAGCCGTTATTGTCCCATTGCTGGGTAAAAAGGCTTCTCCTTCCTACTCTCTTCTCCTTCCTTCTAATATTAGCATAAAAAAGATTCCGAATCAGTTTCTTCAGTTTAAATTCTCCGAAATTAGCACGTTTTAGAATAAAAATATAATATTAAAAAATGAAAAAAATCAATTTTAATATATTTTTTTGGATAAAAATAAATATTTGCAGTGTAAAATATGACCCGGTCACTCATGCGGTCCGTCCGCTTTTGTGTTCCCAGACTCCGAGTATCTAGAACGAGTAATCAAGCATTTCACTGTACATGTTTTTGTTATTCGCACTGAATAACATCCACTTTTTCAATAGCACCGTTAAAAATATATTCTTAGTTGTTTTACGTTTTATCAATTAAGGTTTAGGCTGAAGACTAATTCGGACATTCTGCTCTTATTTTACCGCTTTATTTGGGTTTACATGCGTAGGTGATCTGTGGTCTGGTCAAATGTGTTTATGATGTATTTATATAGGTATAAGTTTCAACGTTTTAGTGGAGCATAATGTTAGATTAATGTCAAAAGTTTGAGAAACATGTATGATAATTTAGTACAGCACAATAAGAATGTGTATTTTAAGAAAACGATGACAGAGAGAGTGAATTATGATGAGTGTGAATTGTGATCATGTTTGAACGATTAAGATGATTAGTGTTGAACTTCCAATTTTCTGTGACTTAACTGGGAATATCTTTTTTATTTCATTTTTGCGGCTATATCATGTCATTACGACCATTTTGGTCTGTTGTGATTGCCGCATTTTATACTAGAGTGAACCACTAAGCCCTGCAGATGTTAAAAACTGCAGGATTTTTTTAGGGTTACACTCTTTTATTTCATCTAGGAATTGTTTTTCTAGATGAATACTGTGTTTCTGCATGAGTGGTCCACATTCCCATGGAAGATGATGTGGCATTTTATCTATCTCCATGCATATTCTGCAGGTTCGCGCTTCGCTCAGCCCCAGATTGAACATGTGCATGTTTAAGCAGCAGTGTAACTGGGAATATAGCTTTAATGCTCTAGCAAAAGCTATAGGTATATTATAAATCTATAAATCTCCGTATTTGAAATAATGGTCCCCTAGTTAGATAAAACGTAAAAAATTATGACGTATTAAAAATCTTATAAAATACACAAATATTATAAACAGATCATTTTATTTATTAAAGAAAACACCTATGGCAAAAACTACATATTGAAAATATATAAATTTATTTGAAATAACGGTTTCCCAGTTAGATAAAACGCATAAAACTAATTAAAAAATCTTATAAAATACAAAGTCTTGTAAACAGATAATTTTATTTGTTGAAGAAAGCATCTAAATAAATAAAATAAGAATAATTAATATCATCCACAGAAACAAAGTCGGGTGTAAATGACTGTTCATACAAAAGTAGTAAAACATTAAGTGCTTTAATGTGGTAGTTTTAAAGATAATAAATCTAATAAAAATTAACGTGAAATGTAAAGTTTAAAGCGTGCCCGTGACCCGGTCATGACGTATCTAGGGCATTGCACAGGAAGTAATAACGTGCCTTACGGTTACTACTTTTAATCATAAAGCTCGATTTTGGGTTTTTCCATACAAGTATCATGCCCAGTGTTTGCTCGCTTGGGAAACCGAGTGAAGTGGGTTCAAATGCCAGGTGTCGCACTTCTGATATTTTTATATGCGAATCATTTCCAATATGACTGTATAACTGACAGAATATAGCCAGTTTTCAAAAGACATATGAATTCCGCCAATTCGCACTTCGTCCGCGCGGTAAACTAAGGCCTGATCCTCTTTGTAGTAAAAGGAGGCCCATGCTCAGCAGTAGGACGTTAAAAGAAGGGCTGAATACGGTACGTATCATGTAAATATGTTCATATGTAATTGCCTCATTAGTTTACCTTATGCAGTTTTAGTCTTATTTGTACAGCTGTAGATCATGATCCTGAGTTCGAGTCCCGGATTTAGCCAAAATGCGTTACAAGATTTTCTGTCTAGAAATTTATAGTAGCTTGGAAATTAATTTGATTGCGTTAAATCCTCGTGTCATTTAAAAAAAAAATCTTTTTTGGGCTCTACATATGAACATAATAAAATTGTAACGTAACCTATTGTATTTGTAAGCTATAATCTAAGGAGCAGTCGAAACAATTTTATATGGACTTTCACTGGTGTATAAGAAAGTAATATGAAAGGATATATTGGATAAAAGAAAGATTTATTTTTAAAAGATCTCTCTGGCGGGTCTTCCAAATTAAGGAAAAAACTATTACAGATTATCTTTTATCCTGGCAAAAGGAAAGTTTTCCTGTGGGATCTACATTCTTGGTGGAGTGGAAAATAAATAATATAAATAAATATGTTAGGTCATTAACACACAGCATCATTCAGTTCCATGGTAAGCTACGAGGCTTGTGTTATAGAAACCAGATAGTTGATACACTACACATATATAACTTTAAATATATACATATTATAAATATAAACACCCATGACTGGAATACAAACATTCGTGCTTATCACACAAATGAATGCCCCCAGCGGTACTCGAACCCACGACCGCTGGCACAGTAAGTAGGATCACTACAAACTGAACCAAACGCGTCGTCAAAATAAGCCCACTTTTATCATCGAGCTGAATCTTATGTGAAAGCTAGTTTTAGTGAAATAACAAAAAAATAATTAAGAAAAAAAGGAAAAAAGAAAATACTAAAAAAGTCTCTTAGAACATATCACTTGCATGAAAAGCAATTACGTACGTCGCTGTAACAAGGCGCTCTTCACAGAGCGAAATAAAAGCGGCTCTCCATTTCGAAACTTGATCCTTTATATAGGGTTAGTATGACATTTTCCAAGCTTTTTAACTGCTAGCGCACTTTTTCATATGTATATGAATGAATGCAATTTAGAATATGGAAAAATTAGTGAATTTCTAAAGAAATATTATAAAAATTATTTTATAAGTACTCTTAATATTATTGAAAAGGAGTAAGGTATTTCTATCTCAGTTATTTACTTTATATTTTGTTTCAACATATATGCGACGTATAATAAAATTCTGAGTCGAATCTGTACATTAAATATTTTTTGGAAAATCTTATTAAAATAGTCATTATCATCGATACAGAGGCCGAATCTATAGTTTATAGAATTTTTGTCTCTCTGTCAGTCTGTCTGTCTGTGACCGTATCACGGAAAAATCGCTGTAGGGTTTTTGATGGAATTTGGTAGCTAGTTATCCAGGTCAACATATAGGATACTTTTTACTGCGGGAAAATATCTCATCTCTGAGAAATCTATACTAACCGTCAAAACGTATCTAGGGACGAACCCGAGCGGAGCGAGGGTGAGTCGCCAGTAATTATATATATTATATATACTTACTATAAGATATTTCTTTGATTTGAGTCGGGAGATTGTGTAAAAAATATTGTGTAACACAGTAAAAGTTCAAAACTTCTCGATAATCTAAAATCAAATATTATGATGCATCTAGACTCTTGGGACTATAGTTCTTGGGCTTGAGTTCGTTCACTATCTAACCAGCATGTACGATGTGTGCATTTTATATGTAAAATATAGTTAAAATGAGGTAAAGTAAAAACACCTGTCAAAATATGTAACTTTTGTCTTTTAAATAGAAATCCAACTTAATAAAAACATATCCTTAATATCTTATGTTATACTAGCAACTCACCCTCGCTCCGCTCGGGTTGGTTCCTTGTTACATTTTAACGTTTAGCTCAGAGATGAGATATTTTCCCGCAGTAAAAAGTCATATATCATCATATATGTTGACCCGGATAATCAACTATCATCATACCAAATTTCATCAAAATCTGTCCAGTGGTTTTCCCGTGATGTGGTAACAGACAGACAGACGGACAGACAGACAGACGGACAGACAGACAGACAGACAAAAATTTTAAAAACTATAGATTTGGCTTCTGTATCGGTAATAAAGTCTATTTCAATAAGATTTTCTAAAAAATATTTAATGCACAGATTCGGCTTAGTTACAATTTTATTATATGTATAGATTATAAGGCAGTTAACGAGATTTTTCTTGCGCATGCGTTACAGTAACATTTATGTATGCGTATTTATAGAGCCAAAATAAGAATACATTAAGAAAATTTATTGAACGGATTTAAAGTGAGTTTCCATGTTAGCACCCAAAGGAGGGCAATGTAAATACCGGGCTTTTCAATGCTACACGCTACGTAATGAACCGTCCTTGACCTGCAGCAAAATAGTGCATTTTTATTTGAATCTCTAAAGACGCGGAAATCATGAAAACGTATATTTTAAAAATTCAAATGGATTTGGCTGACGGCTCTTATGCTTATACCTATGTCATATAATATACCACTTTTTGAACTTTGAGGAAGAATTTATATAATGAAAATTTGTTCACTAATTACGAAGATATTGTGTAACATACGTAACAAAACTTACCCGAATTAGGATTCTCCTTCTTTTGAAATGAGAAAAAATTGTGTACAGTAAAAATTAAAGTAAGTAAAAATTGTTCAACAAATAAACAATAATAAACCCTTTAATAACATTTAATTTACATATACATATGTATGTATGTCTTCCATAAATATAATACAAATTTTACTATCTAGTTCAGTTTTTTTTATTGTGAAAGTAATTCTGTCTGTTACCTTTTCAAAGCTGAATAGATTTCGACAAAATTTGGCAAGGACATAGATTGTATTCTGGGATCAGACATAGGCTACCCTTAATCCCCGTCCCGCCTTACACGAGGGAAGCTGCGAGCAAAAACTAGTAAATTATAAATATGAATATACAGATACATACATATATAAAATTGAAGTGTCTGTTTGTACTGTCAAAATAACAGCTTTATACTAAATGCATATGGAATTATATTCGGTACTTATAAGAAAAAGACAATTTTTATTTTTTTTGTGTCTGTCTATCTGTCTGTCTGTTTGTTCCGGCTAATCTCCGAAACAGCTGGACCAATTTTAACGGGACTTTTACTGGCAGATAGCTGATATTATAAGGAGTAACTTAGGCTACTTTTACTTTAGAAAAAGAATTAGGGTTTCGCTCAAAAAAATTAAAACTTACCTAGGGACGCAACTATGAAAAACTAAAGTAAATTATAAATATGATATAAATAACCGGTAAATGAAACCCTTTGAAAAAGAATGGCATTATAAATATGAATTTTTTTTTCGTATTTTCAATTTTTTGTTTCCGACGTTTCGAATGTTTACAGCAAACATGACCCGTGACCTACTTGAACGAATTAGCGTTCACTCTAATGATCGAAACTATAATCATTATCATGAGGACAACATGTATGAATAGAATTTACGTATCTACCTATATATAAAAAAAAACTGTTTCAAAAAAAAATATATTGATAACCCTAAAGCTCGTCAATAGCAACTAAACAAAAAAAAAAAACGTTTGAAAACAGAGGAGAAAAAAGGCACCTGAACGCGTTTGTCGCGTGAAAAATTCGCATGAATGTATAAAAGTTTGCAAAATCTTATTGAAATAGTCATTATTATCGATACAGAGGCTGAATCTAAAGTTTTTAGAATTTTTGTCTATCTGTCTGGGAACGCATCACGAGAAAACCACTGGACAGATTTTGATGAAATTTGGTATGATGATAGCTGGTTATCCGGATCAATATTTAGGATACTTTTTACTGCGGGAGAATATCTCATCTTTGAGAAATCTATATTAAACATTAAAATGTAACTAGAGACGTATCCGAGCGGAGCGAGGGTGAGTCGCTAGTTCTCTATAAAGCAGTATTACGAATTTTCAGGGCGTAAACGTGTGGTAGTGGAATAAATAAACCTTTTTTTAGGTTATAAACTGTCCTTGGCCTACTGTCGAAATAAAAAGCCATGTAATAAAACTTAGGTAGGTCTTTAATATTTTCCATTAATTAGAACGTAATGACAGAATGTTAGGTGTGGCATAGATCATTAAGCATAATGGAATCTTAATAGACTATTTGTTGCCAATGCTTCGCGCGTCTGTACTGTATTTATTTTGACCAACTTCAATAAAGAAGAGGTACAATTTGGATGTATGTTAATTTTTGTGTATTATAAATAAATAAATATGTTGGGACATTATCACACAACACCATCTAGTTCCGTGGTATTTATTCTAAATAAACGACGACGACGAAATTAACGAAATCGACGACACGTTTGGCTCGGTTTGTAGTGACCCTACTTGCTGTGCCAGTGGTCGCGGGTTCTAGTCCCGCTGGAGGCATTCATTTGTGCGATGAGCACGAATGTTTGCCATCCAGTCATGGGTGTTTATATTTATAATGTGTATGTATTTAAAGTTATATATGTGTAGTGTATCAACTACCTGGTATCCATAACACGAGCCTCGTAGCTTACCATGGAACTAGATGGTGCTGTGTGTTTATCCCAACATATTTATTTATTTATTCTAAATAAGGTATCTAGGTATTTTAGAAGTTCCCATCGGTATATCCTACACAAAGGGTAAAGAACCCAAGATAGGTATTCCTTAGAACACTTATTATTCGATATTTTCTGACTAAATACATATCTAGAGAGCCCAAACATTAAATTTCGATATGACCAGGTTAATAAGTCTTCATAGATAAAATATAACATAATTACATCTTCTAAATAAATAAAAATGTATGTCGGTAAGCGCAAAACTCGAGAACGGCTCGACCAATTCAGCTATTTTTTTCGTATGTTCCTTAAGGTACACGGAAAGTTTTAATAAAGAGAAAAAATATAAAATAACCTACCTACTTTTCTATATCTATGTATGTACATTGTACTTACCGTTAAAACGTATGTACGTAGGGACGAACCCGAGCGAAGCGAGGGTGTGTCGCTAGTACATAAATAAAAATGGATCGCTAAAGTTGCTAAACGCAAAGCTCGAGAACAACTGAACTAATTCGTCTATTTTTTTATTCAAATATTCGCTAAAGTCCGAGGATATTTCTTGTGAAGAGAAAAATTGGAAAAAATGGCCGAAAAAACTTTAAAACACCACTTTTCTAACCGAGCTTGCTATACACTTGATTTGACAGAACGAGGTCTGTCGGGACAGCTAGTTTTAAATAAAACTATATTTTCGGATTTTTTCGCGAATTTATTATGATTTTTGGTTCCCGACGTTTTGAATGCAGTAATAGCAATGGTCACGAGAGAGACTGTTATATTTTATATCTATCCTCTAATTATAATTATTATTTGTGTCTTTATAATCTATGTTATATATAAGACAAAGTCGGGTTTGTTATCACTCGAGTTGTCACTTATCACTCGAGAACTGCTGAACCGATTTTCATGGTTTTTGATTTCTTGGATTTGTCTACGCCTCAAAATTGAATAAAAAAATATGAAAGAAAAATTTGTGCCACACTAAGCTCTATGACGTAGTAAGTGTCAAAACGTACCTTCTTTCGTATAATTTTTAATAAATCTTCAATGAATTTTATATTTACTTATAAATGTATACTTATAGTATTTAGTTATTTGTTTCCATTAAATCTTGCCTTTTATTTTTATGTATTTATGTATGTAATTATGATAATACATATATGAAAAAAACATCTGAGGTATATATCAAAAAGGAGGTTATTCAGTTGTCTATTATCGTTAACCATTATAGGACGTAATGTAGCTAAGTCTAGGATGGAAATAGATAATTCCAGTACAACTAGACACCCTGATGTATGATGCAGTGAGCTGCGAGGCATTAGTGAGGATGTTTGACCGAATTGCTCTGGCGTTTGACGTCGCTTTACGACCGTCTGTTACGTACGAGTAAGTGGTTTTATTGCACGTACGTGTATAATGTACACAATAAATGAATGGACTAGAAACGTTTTAATTTTTATGTGGTATCTTTTAGTTCTATCTAACGGAGTGTCTATTCATTTAATAGGATGAATAAAATGTAATTATTCGTTCTTTATAATATACATGCATTCGAGTGCTTTGTTAAGTTGCTTAAAGTAACCTATGTGTTACTTTAGGTTATTCTATCAGGTTAGTCTATCTACTTTACAGTAGTGTACTTTCTCCTTTTTTCAACCGTTTCAGTCTGAAGAGATAAAAAATAAACACTGTGCACATATACATACAAGCACACACACAAGCACACACACGCACACAGACATACACACGCACACAGACACGCACACAGACATACATACACACACGCACACACACACTCGTGCAGCACGACTCACGTCCGTCCGGCCGCAGCAGCGCGTACAGGCGCGCGGCGTCCAGCGCGTAGCCGGCGGGCAGCGCCAGCTCCAGCAGCGCCAGCGCCGGCAGCGCGCGCGTCCACTGCGCGCACACCTGCGACGATGCGACGGGCCGGGTTATTTTAGTTAGGTTACGTGAAATTACATTTTTGAGAACTTTTTTGTACTATTAGTTGGTACGATTGTCGGTTTGGGATAGGTACATATTAAAAAAAAATGAATCAGGTGTCGTGGGACATCAGATAGAAAAGAAGTTCCTTTTACATAAATATTAATTTCAAGTTCTAGACGAGGTTAAAAGTAAATAATTATTTGGGTATACATTTTTTATTATGATTTAGTTATCAATAAAAATCAAAAACTACTTAACAAAATTAGCATAACACTTTCATTTTATTCACGATAAAAATATATAATAACAACTAGTCATCACGTGGACTATATATTAGACACAGTATAGCGAACACACATCAAGTATACATGAAAACCTTACTCCATACATTTTCATTACGGACGTATTTTGCCGACTAAGGTACCCCTTCCGCATCGCCCCATGAGGAATTTCATTTCAAAAATTAAATGCAGTTATTCCTGTTTTTTTTTTTTTAAATAAAAGAATGTTTCTTTTGAGTAAAACTTGATAAGTTAAATATTTAAGGTACTTTTCTTCCATATCCCATCCATTCCACCCTGTATAGATCGTGTGCCGGCGCGTACCTCAACAACGGCGGCGCAGAAGCACAAGCCGGCGCGGCAGTGGAAGGCGCCGCGCGGCCGCACGCGCGCGCGCACGCCCAGCGCGCCGCCCGCCGCCGCCGCGCGCCGCGGCGCCCGCGTGTTGTACGCGCGCGTCATGTGCACCAGCGCGCAGCCCTCGCCTGCACGATGCACACAAATATAAATATGCTGAGACATTAACACATGGCACCATTTAGTTCCATGGTAAGCTACGAGGCTTGTGTTATGGATACCAGATAGTTGATACACTACACATATATAACTTTTTAAATACATATATATTATAAATATATACACCCATAACTGGAGTACATTGACGTTGACGACACGTTTGGCTTTTGGCGTAGCGGATTCGAGTCCCACTGGGGCATTCATTTGTATGATGAGCACGAATGTTCGCACTCCAGTCCTGGGTTATAACGTTCCTAGGGACAAACCTAAGCGGTGAGTGAGTCGCTAATTAGAAAATAAAATTCCATCTTGCAAGTTACATATATAGAGTCTTAACAGTTCTCAAACTTAAATTATAATAAAAAATCGTACCTTGTATAGAAATATTGAATTGCTGAGAAACATTCATGTCTGTGAACTGGGTGTAGTCCCTCGGTGGTGTCACTTTGGTGAACCTGAGGTTCTCCTTCTGTTCTCCGCTCTCGATGGTGACCGTCGCCACCGCTTTCTTTACGAAGTCAGCCCACGCCGATAGACCTTCCTGTGCTATTAGCGTATCCTGAAAGATAAATACAAATATTATTAACTAGCGACTCACTCTTACTTCCCTCGGGTTCGTCCCTAGGTGATTCTTTAAATTAACATAACTTTTTTAATTTATGAACCGATTCAAATACTAAATTTTAAATGAAGCTTACAACAATGCATTAGTGAAAACCGTATCCAAATCGATTAAGCCGTTTCTTAGATTAGCGCGAACATACGCACAGACAAACAGACAAAAATCTAGAAATCATTGTTTTTGGGTTCTATTGCGTTAATAAAAACCCTCAATAATAGTTTTTCTCAAATATCCTTTCATATACAGACAGTGATAAATTACACTTTTATTATATGTTTAGATAAGGCAGTTTGTTAATTTTCTATTGTATTTTTCTGCTTGTGTTGTATTTTTTTTTTTGTATCTTTTATTTCTGTTAAATAAATCCTTTATTAAACAGAAATGCAAGATTGCTTTAAAGAAAATAACATTAAATAAATAAAATTATTAAAAAACAAAAAGATTGATGAAGTCTCATCGCGGGGACGCTAGTTAGGTACCTGCGTGGCGAGGAAGCCGCCGCCGGCGCCGCGCTGCGCCGACAGCCAGCGCACGGCGCCCGCGCCCGCGCGCACGCAGCGCTCGGGGGGCCCGCGGGGCGCGGGGGGCGCGGGGCCGTCGGGGGGCCCGCCGTGTGCGGGGGGCCCGCCGCGCGCGGGGGGCCCGGCGCGCGCGCAGTGCCGCAGCGACAGCAGCGCGTAGCCCGTCGCCTCTATTGACGTTGCTAGGTTACCTGCAATACATCCCTACATTTACGAGAATATTTGACATTTTGAATGAAACGGTATTTTCGATACTTTTTTAATGTTAAATTCAAAGAAGTACGATACGAATACAGTTAATTACCTGTATGTTGGGAATTCTTTTTTGTTGTTATTTTTCTGTTTAGACTCTATAAGCACTTAAAACAATTACGATAAAAGGCTGAGGCCATTAGGCTGAGACCTCTTAGAATGGATCTCTTAGAATGTCCCTAGGGGCTAAAAGTACTGTGCGTTATTTTAAGCCAGTATGTATAGTTTATAATAATTTAATTAAACCGCTATTTACCTGTGTCCCACCACACATAACCGTTGTCTTCGGTAGCCATGTGCAAAAATCGATTCAGAATATCCGTCACTTCTTCCTCCTTTAAATAGTTGAGGTTGTTCTTCTCTTCGTAAGATTTTAACTTCATATAAGCGTATGTGACTAGTGACAATGGATATACTTTCTTAGATTTTGTAGGGAAAGCTCGGAGGCAAGTGAGGGCGTTTTGAATAATCTTCGGAGGAAGAGGAGTTTCTAGGAGGGAAGTTAAGACGTACGCAGTGAGGGCCACGCTTGACACGTCGCCGTCTTCGTTAAGACCTCCCTAGTAAGGAAAATTGTAATAACCACATTATCAATATTTATAGTATAAAAAAGGTGTTATTAAAAAATTGAAATTCTAAAAATATGGACACGCTTCATTATACTTTTTTATTATCTAAGTATTTCTCAAGTTTATATATATTATAAACTTTGTGTAGGCGTAACGAAGGTCTGTTACAGAAAAAATGTTGTCTCAATTTTTTTCTATTAATTATGCATCTAAAACTTTAAAGTAATAATATAAATCCCTTAATAAAATTAGTCTCGCTGAGTTCCTTTCGCCAGTTCTTCTCAGGTCTGAGATTTCTTCTTTCCGAACTAGTAATAGACTCATGACGTTCAGTAAAAAAAATGTAAAATTTAATGCTGAATAAAATATTTTGAATATCATCAATTCAATATGAACATTAATTAAAAGAAGTGAACACATAAGAAATCCAATGTTTAACATCCACAATACAAACCTTAAGGTCCGAGTGGAACACATGTCCATGGTTGCGGAAGCAGCCGCTCTCCGTCTGCTGGTCGCGCAGCCAGCGCTCGGCCGCCGCCAGCGCCCGCGGCGCCGCAGCCGACGCCGCCTGCCGGACGTACGTACATGTATACGTATATAGACGACACGCTTGGCTCAGTTTGTAGTGACCCTACTTGCTGTGCCAGCGGTCGCGGGTTACAGTCCCGCTGGGGGCATTCATTTGTGTAGCGAGCACGAATATTTGTACTCCAGTCATGGGTGTTTATATTTATAATATGTATGTATTTAAAGTTATATATGTGTAGTGTATCAACTATCTGGTACCCATAACACAAGCCTCGTAGCTTACCATAGAACTAGATGGTGCTGTGTGTTAATGTCCTAACATATTTATTTATTTCTTTATTTATTTATATATTCCACCATTAACGTCCCACTACTGGGCGTGAGCCTCCCTTCAATACTCGGAAGATTATGCCATAGTCCACCACGCTGGCCAAGTGCAGGCGTACTGAGCATGTCCTTTAAAAACCTTTTTGGTCCTTCGTGCTTTTGGACTTTAAAGCAATTTAGATGAAATTGAGCAATTGAGAATATCAATATTCCTATAGTCGTATGAAAGGAGTTTGAACATTTCTCAATAAAATTTGACATTTTAATTTTGTTTCGAATGACACAACGATGACTGAATGAATAGACGATACTTAAACATTTAATATCAGCAATACAAAATGAAATTTCTCGTTTCCTTTTTTTCTCTCTTTCTCAATATTTTTGTACAGCATTGATAAATTCAGAACTATAATTAGATTAGATTGAATAAAAACCTTAAAAGCGGTCCTCAAATATCGCACGCAAAACGCAGTGAGCCACGTCGATGCGGATGAGTCGGAAGCTCCAAAAGCGCTGAAACCACCCGAAGGATGCACGTATTGTAGCTGGCGGGTTATATCTGTGGAAATAATTTAATCTTTTATATGTTAGGACATTAACACACAGCACCATCTAGTTCCATGGTAAGCTACGAGGACTGTGTTATGGATACCAGATAGTTGATAACTTAAAATATGTACATATTATAAATATAAACACCCATGACTAGAGTACAAACATTCGTGCTCATCACACAAATATGTGTCCCCAGCGCGACTCGAACCCGCGACCGCTGGCACAGCAAGTAGGGTCAATACAAACTGAGACAAACGTGTCTTCTAATATATAGTATACTACAATGTGAAGGACTATGGATATGGGAAGAGGATTGATGAAACATATGTAACGAGGAGAGTGATGGAATGGAGATGGATGGAGAAGGAGAAGATCGAAGAAAAGATGGATAGATTGTGTGGGACAGAACGTGAAAGACGATGAGATGAAGAGTAATAGGGGAGAGTGGAAGAGAAAGTCTTACTGCGCCGACCCCAAGTAACTTGGGAAATGCACTTGGGCAGGGAGATTGTAATAGCCATTTATCTCCAAATGTAGATAGATATAGCTCTTGACTCATCACTTATACAGACATGCTGACATTGACTTTTCCCTCGCCCGCATTATCCGGACAACTAGATATATTTAATACTTTCTTAGATTTACGCGAATATTCGACTTTTTAAATAAAACTATCTTTTCGGATTATTTCGCGGATTTATTTTGATTTTGATTGGAACCAAAAATCAAAATAAAATCTCGAAATAATCCGAAAAGATAGTTTTATTTAGATATATTTACCTCTAGTGACCTTCATCTGGGCAGAGATGTGACCCCATGAACTGTTGTCTAACGATTGCAATGAGAGCAAGTTGATGGCGAGACGCGCCATGCTCTGCTCCCCGCAGCCGCCCTGCAGCTGCGCCATGTCCTCGGGGCGCTGCTATGAATAATAATATAAAGAAATAAGCTTGCCTAAATGGTATATTAGATAGCATAGCTATGTATAGTACGGTTGTAGATCCAACGGTCTTGGGTTCGAGTCCCGGGTGATACAAGTAAAGTTATGAAGTTTTTCTGGCAGGGAATTCTCAGTAACAGCCCGGAGCTGGGAAGTTGGCGGTCAAATCCTTGGAGATTAAGTAAAATCGTATTATTGTGATTACGCGTATATTTGTGTCCTGTAGTTGGCTAGTCTCATTGAGATTGTACCTATATAAAATTTCCCTTATACTTTTAAGAAACTAAACAATCTGTATGGCAAAATCGAGAAGAGTAGCATAAACAGCATTTCATGCTACTATTTTGACTTAGAATTTTTTTGACGGGCTCCGTCTACATATGTAAATAGCGACTCAACACTCTTCCCCATACAAATTTTCATCCCCATTTTCACCCTCTTAAGGGATGATTTTCGGTATAAAATCTACCCTATGTCCTTTCCAGGGTCCCAAACTATCTTCTAATCAAATTTCATTTAAACCGGTCTAGTAGTTTCGAAGCTAAATCAGTACAAACAAACAAAGAAAAAAATCTTTCCTCTTTATAATATTAGTATAGATTCTTCATTATTAGATACTTTATTCTTAGATTATTCCTCAGTCAAAGTAGATACTTACGTAGGAGTCCAACAAAGGTCCGACGACGTTCCCCGCGGCCCACACCGACACGCGCTCCGTCCCCGGCACCGCCTCCACCGGCGCCCACGACCACGACACCTGCGACGTACCCTCTTGTGAGCCGTTCTCATCTAAAAAATATGTTATATAATGATTTAATGTTATTACTACGTTGTATATTTTTAATTTTTACAAGTAACTTATTGTTATTGCGCTAACACGCGTTCACCTAGCCGTGGTGTGGGGGAGGGGGAGAGGGGGGGTCTCATTAGCGTCCGGCAGTTTAGCCGGGCGCGAAGCCAAGATACGCACAGGGAGATAGCCCACTTCGGTGGGCGATGTACCGTGGGGGTTGCTCCTGGTACTTCTCTGATAGCGGAGTGGAGTGTGGAGCAACCCCGCGGTTGTTATGGTCTACTTCGGCAAACCTGCCGCCGGGGCGTCGTAGTTGAGTGACGCCCCATTAAGACGGGGGAAGTTTTGTTGGGTTTAAATGCTTAGTATAGTGAATAGTAGTGGCTTCTCTAGCCGGTGAGTCCCGCATAACCACTTATATGTATGCAGGTGGTATGCGTAAATGCATTTCTCAACATTAAAAAAAAGGTCATAATTTATTTGTGTACTAAATTTCATTGCGTCAAAGAGTAACGAACATAATAAACACAAACTTTTTCGCATATTATAATTGTACGATTATATGTTAAAATATAAAATCTTAACTTGTCGGAACTATTTTAACTTCAGACTTTGGTTAAAAGTTATTTTGTCTGAAATTTTAGTTGAAAACTCCAAATTGTTATTTAAGAGGTTCGTATAACTTACAAGTTCAGCTTTCTACTTAGATCATATTATATTTAAAAAAATTTAGCCTAAATGATTTTAAAATCTAAGGAGGATAATTTGCCAGATTTTAGTTAAAACATGCTTGGCTCAGTTTGTAGTGACTTCACTTGCTGTGCCAGCGGTCGCGGGTTCGAGTCCCGATGGGGGCATTCATTTGTCTGATGAGCACGAATGTTTGTACTCCAGTCATAAGTGTTTAATGTCCATATTTATAATATGTATGTATTTAAAGTTATATATGTGTAGTGTATCAACTATCTGGTACCCATAACACAAGCCTCGTAGCTTACCATAGAACTACATAGATGGTGCTATATGTTTAATGTCCTAACATATTTATTATTATTTATTATTAGTTAAAACTGTTTTTGCAGTTCAATTATTGGAAATTTTACTTCAATTTTATAAATACGAGTATTATTCTAAAACTCATGATACGAAATGGGATTATTATTACATTCATTCTTGTAATATATCTATACATATAATAAAATTCTGAGTTGAATCTGTACATTACATATTTTTTGGAATATCTTATTGAAATAGTTATCATTAGCGGCATAACTATTCGGATTCTGTAGTTTTTTGAATTTTTGTTTGTCTGTCTGTCTGTTTGTTTGTCTGGGAACGCATAACGAGAAAACCACTAGACGGATTTTGATGAAATTTGGTATGATGATAGCTGGTTATCCGGGTCAGCATATAAGATACTTTTTACTGCGGGAAAATATCTCATCTCTGAGAAATCTATACTAAACGTAGTATATATAGATATTGATGTTTGAAACTCAATCACACACAAATTTCAAACAGACTTTAGATTAAGTCCTGAAAAATAAAACTAGAAAAAGACATCTTTTTACATGGGAGAAACCACAGGTAAAAATTAGTTAATTATTTAACATACCTGGCGCGCAAAGTAGTGCAGACTTGTATTCTTGCTCTGTTACGCCCTCGGGCTTTACTCTTATGACGACTTTGACTTCATCACTGGAAATATAATATTATTTATAGTGTATATCAGCAGTGCCGGATTCAATCTTAGCGCCGCCCCTGGGCATTGTAAAAAATGCCACCCCATTGTCGAAATTTTGCATTAAGTAGATTAAGTTTCGATAAAGTTTAATTTCTTTTAATTATTAATTTTTCGAAAAATGTAAAAAAAAAAAAAAGATTTATAAATGTTTTCAATTATTCGAAAAATGTACTAATATTTTTTTTAATTAATGTTTTTTTGGAAAATACAAAAGAATTTTCGATAGCATTAAGTTAATTTTTTTTCACCCTCTGAATTTTATCGCCCCTGAATATTTGCCGCTCTGGGCACTAGCCCCAAGTGTAGTGTAAATCCAGCGCTGTATATCAGTTTGTGTATCTGTTTGTACATATCTTCATTTTTATATATGATGAAATGAATTACGAAGATTTCTGGTTATACGACATGTGGTGCGCGAATCGTATCGTGTAATTTATGGATAGATTGAATACAATATAACCAAAAAATAAATAATTTAATAATAACTTCTATAATCAAAATTCTAAACAATCACCACTATTTATATTCAAGAAGAAGTTAGAAAAAAACAAATGTAATGAAATAAGAAAATTCTAAGAAAAATATGTAATTAGGTAGTAAAAAATACTTTCATTTTCACGCGGTATTCGCTTTAAAAGGTAAATCATTAAATGCTTTTAAAAAATCTTTGAAACAAATTGTACTGTACTTGACGACACGTTTGGCTCAGTTTGCAGTGACCCTACTTGGTGCGCCAGCGGTCGCAGGTTCGAGTCCCGCTGGGGGCATTCATTTGTGTGATAAGCACGAATGTGTGTACTCCAGTGATGGGTGTTTATATTTATAATATGTATGTATTTAAAGTTATATATGTGTAGTGTATCAACTATCCGGTATCCATAACACAAGCGTCGTAGCTTACCATGGAACTGGATAGTGCTATGTGTTAATGTCCCAGCATATTATTATTATTATTGTATGAGAGATCGTTGCGATTGGTCCGATGTTCTCTCTCTCTCTGTGTCTCTGTGTGCGTGCGTGTGTGAATGCGTGTCTATTGTGTGTGTGTACATAGTACACTACTTACCTAACTTTTCTTGTCTCGGCACTGCACTTGGGATCGTATACGGTAGTAGCCCGTATGCGAAGGTGCACGTAGTCTCGGTCCGGCGCCGCCAGCTCGCGGCGGGCGGCGAGCGCGGCGCGCGGCGACACGCACACCGTCTCCGAGTGGACGATTGTGTCCTTTGTTGATATCTTCACCTCCACCTTAGTTGGTGTTTTAAGGGGTTTTTTCATTAAACATTAATATATTAAAAAAATAAAGAGTGCGTGTATGGATATGTACACGCGCAAGAAGTAAAACTTCTGTAGGTTATCGGTACTCTTTATGAATTTCAATTTATCTTTTAAATTATAATTAGGATAAGTGAGATACTAAAAATAAGGCATATTAGGCATATTATAATCTTATATTTATAGTATATCATTTAAGGTAAGAATATAATATTATATATCGTTTGTCAGACAATAACAACGGTTACCATGGCAACAAACGTACGAATGTACATTTTTAACCGACTTCCAAAAGGAGGAGGTTATCAATTCGATTGGTATTTTTTTTTATGTATGTACATCGATTACTCTGAGATTTATGATCCGATTTGCGTGATTCTTTTTTTGTTTGATGCGGTTTAGTTGTCATGTGGTCCCATAAAAATTTAACATAGTTTGGCCGAGTAGTTTTCATTTTATGGAAAAAAAATTTATGATTTTTTTTGTTTACGTGGACGTAATTTTATGTGTGTTCGCGGATTACTTCGTCATTCATGAACCGATTTTAATGATTCTTTTTTTGTTTGAAAGGAGATATTTCAAGGGTGGTACTATAATAAGGAGACCAGGATCTGATGATGGCATCTCAGAGAAATCGGAGGGAACCTTCAAAAATCGTAGTGGCGACTAGTGCGCTTGTTAATTTTTTTTATTAAGTATTTTAAAGCACTACTATTTAATGAAGGTCTGGAGTCGATCTGATAATGGAGCCGACAGATAGTCGAGGAAACTCCTCAACGATTTACAGCAATTACCTGGTGTTTGGGCTTGATTAATTTGTATTGATGAGAACTTTACACCTAGATGGGTTGTGCTGTCATTAGGGGTCTGAATAAATGGCTTAATCGAATATGTTTTTAAAAATCTTTCTTCTTACAATTTACCTGCTTATTACGTCTACACCAAAAATGGAAAAATAAAAACTTAAAAAAAAAAAAAAAAAAACCGACTTCCAGGCACAGAAAAGTAAAAAATAACCTAACGGGGGTTTTCATTTAGAATAGATACCTAATCAGATATTTTCGAAGTCGGTGTGCTTTGATTTGTATCGGCTGGCACCGACTTCGAAAATATCTGATTAGGTATCTATTCTAAATGAAAACCCCCGTTAGGTTATTTTTTACTTTTCTGTGCCTGGAAGTCGGTTTTTATTTTTTTTTTTAAAAGTTTTTATTTCGTATCGCATTCAGCAGTTTACTCCCCAAGTCAAGCGTGCGTAAAGAAGTTTTACTTTAAATTTTTTTTTGATAAAATGTTTTTTTTTTCATTCAAGGTCGTGGCTTTTGTTTGGCACAGTTTGAAAATATATAACTCGAAAAAGGAAATGATAAATATGATAGATTATGAAAGTTCAAATATAAATACACTCCTTATTTTTTGTATTCTCAAAATCCGGTAGGACGACATATCGTAGTGAAAGACCGTCGTCTTCCAACTGTAGACTATTACCGAGAATTTATTAACTCAATAACTCAATCACTAAACTTAGACAGATTCGGAATTCGAACCCAGGACCTCCCTTTCTGCAAGTTGCTAGCCACTAGACCAACGAGACAGTCAGTGTGCATCTATATTATTTATTTATATACATATATTCAACATACATATGTACGTTGCAACAAGAAAGTACGAGTATATTTTAACAGACAAAATCTTTATGTTAATGCAAGATAAATGTATTCAGGATAGGGAATATGCGTGTGATTTAAACAAAGGTAAAATATTTTTTTTATAATCTTTATTGCTTTTGAATTAAGTTTATATCAATATATTTTAATGTGATTTCTTTTTGATTAAAAAAATAATAAATAAAAAGTGCAAATATAGGTGGGAAATTCAAAGTAGTTGAAACGAACGCCATTGGTCAGATCGTATATGACGTCAGAGTATATCATGACAGAGCGATTAGCGATTTTGTCGCTACAAATTGAGTCGTCATTTATGTGTATATCATACTGTGACGTCACGCCAAGCGCGCGAAATGGCGGGCGTTTAAAGTGTCCGTATCTGTATGATATTTTTAATTTTCTTTAACCAAACTTTAGTTTTTTGGAGTTGGCTATTTTTTAACCGACTTCCAAAAGGAGGAGGTTATCAATTCGATTGGTATTTTTTTTTATGTATGTACATCGATTACTCTGAGACTTATGATCCGATTTACGTGATTCTTCTTTTGTTTGATGCGACATAGTTGTCATTTGGTCCCATAAAAATTTAACATAGTTTGGTCCAGTAGTTTTCATTTTATGAAAAAAAAATTATGAAAATTTTTGTTTACGTGGACGTAATTTTATGTATGTTCGCGGATTGCTTCGTCGTTCATGAACCGATTTTAATGATTATTTTTTTGTTTGAAAGAAAATATCTCAAGGGTAGTACCATAATAAAGAAACCAGGATCTCATGATGGCATCTTAGAGAAATCGAGGGGAACCTTCGAAAATCGTAGTGGCGACTAGTGCGCTTGTTAATTTTTTTTCATTAAGTATTTTAAAGCACTACTATTTAATGAAGATCTGGAGTCGATCTGATGATGGAACCGAAACAGTCGAGGAAACTCCTTAACGATTTACAGCAATTACCTGGTGTTTGGGCTTGATTAATTTGTATTGATGAGAACTTTACACCTAGATGGGTTGTGAGTGTCATTAGGGGTCTGAATAAATGGCTTAATCGAATATGTTTTTAAAAATCTTTCTTCTTACAAATTACCTACTTATTACGTCTACACCAAAAATGGAAAAATAAAAACTTAAAAAAAAAAAATAAAAACCGACTTCCAGGCACAGAAAAGCAAAAAATAACCAAACGGGGGTTTTCATTTAGAATAGATACCTAATCAGATATTTTCGAAGTCGGTGTGCTTTGATTTGTATCGGCTGGCACCGACTTCGAAAATGTCTGATTAGGTATCTATTCTAAATGAAAACCCCCGTTTGGTTATTTTTTGCTTTTCTGTGCCTGGAAGTCGGTTTTTATTTTTTTTTAATTTACAATTATATAACGATGTAAGCTATTGTACAAAAAAAAATCATGCATATTCCCTATTCAGTAATATAAAATAAAGGAACTTACACTTAAAGGCTGGTACAGATAATTAAAAATCCTGTACGGTATAATGGCGACGTCACCGCGCTTCATTTCTTGAGGGCCACTCGCGTGGATGAAGAACTCGCGGAATACCTGAATACAATGTACAATAACAAATATCAGTTAAGTGCGAGTCGAACTTAAGCACTAAGGGATCTAAACCACCACATGATATGCATATTGTTGTTAATTAATTATCAATAAAATTATAGCGAAGTTAAAGACTCGCACTTTGCCAGTTATTTGTTTTTTTTTTTTTTTACTTTAGCGTAGGTTCAATGCTAGGATAAAATTTGATAGCCTCTGAAATCAGGGTATGAGATGTTAAAAATTATGTTTTGTACACTTAGAAATATTTCCTATTTATCTATACGAATATGTATTATAAGGAGACAAAATATATTTTTTGTACTTTGTTTGTAACGGATAAACTAAAAAACCGTTGAACCGATTTGGATGAAATTTGGTATTTCTCAAGCAAAGGATTATAAAACTCATCATACTTGCATATGTTTGCTTATATCATGTATATGTATATACTATACAGTAATATATAGTCTACCTATTCCATACTAACCGTTAAAACGTACCTAGGGAGGTGATGCGCTGGTATACATATATTTCTAAACTAGCGGTTCACCTTCGCTTCGCTCGGGTTCGCCTCTAGAGAAACAAAAACAACTCTATCTCACGGGAACCGTACATTTTTCCGAGATAAAAAGTAGCCTTTTTGTTATTCTGATGTATGAACTATATTATTGTACAGTTTCATTAAAATCCAATCAGTAGTTTTTGTGTAGGTACTAAGCTGTATAAGTTACTATAGTTTTTTAACTATCGCACGGGAACTCTTTAATTTTTTGGGGTGAAAAGTATTTAAGATGTTGACCGGAGATATAAGATGCCACCATAAAAAAAAAAACATTTAAATCGGTCCACCAGTTTCGGAGATTATCCCGTACAAAAAGACAAACAGACAGAGAAAAAAAATTGAAAAAAAAAATCTGGATTTGTTCTAGTTCTCTGCTTACATCCCTTTGACTCGGTTTTGAGCACTTTTTTTCTATGTACAGACGTTCGACCTCTACAGTTTTATTATATGTATTGGATGATTCTCAACAAACCTGCAGCACGGCGGGCGGCGACACGGCGACGCCGGTGCGCGACAGACAGACGGCGGCCGCCTCGTAGCGCGTGACGGCGTCGGGCGCGCGCGCCGCCGCCGCGCCCGCGCCGCCCGCGCCCACCGCCGCCAGCTGCCACAGCCACGACTGCACACATCACAACACACAAATAGACAGACAGGCAGACATTCAGAATTTAAAATTTGTTAACTTTCTACCGCTTAATAATATTATTGAAGTGAAACTTCTTTAGAATAGTTGAAACGGAAATGCGACACTAAAAAGAGATAAACACGTAAATATGTAGGATTAAGTCGACGAGAGAACGAGATAGAATACATTGCCATGTTGCCATGCTAACCGTTGTTATTATCTGACAAATGTATAATATTATATACTAATATAATAATAGTAATATGTCTAATATGCCTTATTTAATTAATTATTGATTTGTTTTTATTTAATTGCTATATTTGACAAAGAAGTTTCACTTCAACCGCGTCTAAAGGTTACACGCACCCATTTTTATTATATTTTATTATGCACTCGATATGCGCTTATTTCAACGAAATTTTTCGTAGATTTACTACCAGAATATCATTGAGGTGGATGGAGGAATGAGAAAGTTCAGTGTTCCACGGGTTTTTAAACAATATTTTACTTAATACTTATCTATCATATATAATTAAATCATTAATAAAATTAAATCAATTCCATTTACATAATGCTCAGTCCACTTACTTCAGAAAAATCACTCCTAGGTATGAGGACATCATCAGCGAGGAGGGGGTTTGGCGACGGGGAACAGCGCTCGGGCGGCGTCGTGGTTAGGACTCGCACGCCAGCTGACGCTAGCCAAAAGGACATCAGTTCTATACCCGTGCTGGGCAAATCTAGGGAGTCTGAGGCTGGAATAAAGGTTATTAATCTAAACATATAATAAAAGTGTAACTGATCGCTGTCTGTATATGGAGAGATTTCAGAAAAACGCAATAGAACCGAAAATAATTTGTCTCTTTGTCTGTGCGTTTGTACGTGCTAATCTCAAAACGGCTTAACCGATTTGGGTGCGGTTTTCCAGATGTATTGTGGTAAGCTTCACTTAACACTTAGTATTTGTTTTATTTCAATTGGTTTATAAGTAAAGAAGTTGTGAAAAGAATTACCTAGGAACGAACACGAGCGAAGTGAGGGTGAGTCGCTAGTATACTAACAGTGGTGTCTAACAATAGAAGGTTACCTCTCTGAGTACTGCACCCAAATCGCCCCTGACGTTACAACGTAAAGAAGACATATACATACACACAAAAAAGATTAACATTTATATTAAGACTAATGTCTTACCCTTGCTTCGGTCGACTGCATCCCTAGGTAAGCGGATTTTGTGCAAAATTTCATGGATTTTAATATGTGCGGAATTCTAATTCTTTTTCTAAAATAAAAGTAGCCTAAGTTACTCCTTATAACATCAGCTATATGCTAGTGAAAGTGTTCATTAAAATCGGTCCAGCTGTTTCGGAGATTAGTCGGAATAAATAGACAGACAGATAAACATTTTAAAAATTGTGTTTTTCTTATAAGTACCGTATTATGATTTTATACGCAATTAGTAAAAAACTGTTATTTTGATATTACAAACACATACTTCTATTTTATTTATTACTAGCAGAACCTGCGGCTTCGCTCGCGCTAAAACTATAAAAAAACAAAAAAGTAGGTTTCAAATAAACTTTCATCCCCTATTTTACCCTCTTAAGGGTTGAATTTTGAAAAATCCTTGCTTAGTGGATTCGTCATATGAGGAATGCGTGTGCGAAATTTCAATTTTTTAGACTTAAGGGTTTGGCCTGTGCGTTGATACATCAGTTAATCACTTTTGCCTTTTATATAAATATAGATAGAAAGATTATGTAATATACATATATACATAGGTGTGATGAGTTTTATATAACTCTTACTTGAGAAATGGTTGATTTCCCATACAAACTATCATCCCCCTTTTTACCCCTCGAAAGATGGATTCGGGATAAAAGCTGCGTGTCCTTCTCAGGGTCTCAAACTATCTCCATACTAAATTTCATCTAAATCGGTTTAGCGGATTAAGTGTGAAATGTACCAAACAGACAGACAGAGTTACTTTCGCATTTATAATATTAGTATGGATGCAAAGTGAAATTTTAATTATCCCAAGAAACCAATACTGCTTTTTCTATATAGACTTACTTAAGAAACATTCAGCGGCCGCGTCATGTTCAGTCAAGTTCCTATGCTCCTGCATAAGGCGGTTCAGCCCATTCAGTATGAGTGTCTTCACGCTGTCCCGCTGCACGCTCCACGTGGCCGCCGAGTCTATCACGCTGAGGGCGCAGAGGGCGGGCCCGGGGGTGGACACCTGGAGGGTTGTTTTGGACCCTGGAGGGGTTTGCCGAGACGCCCATGTTATTTCTGCCTATGAATTACAATAAATACATTTAAATAAATATGTTGGGACATTAACACACAGCACCATCTAGTTCCTTGGTGAGCTATGAGGCTTGTTTTATGTATACCAGGTAGTACAAACATTCGTGCTCATCACACAAATGAATGCCCCCAGCGGGACCCGAACCCGCGACCGCTGGCACAGCAAGTAGGGTCACTACAAACTGAACCGAACGTGTCGTCAGACATATGTACATAGTTATATGATAATGCCTATGAATACAATTTCATGTTGATTTAACGGATATGAAATAAGTAAATAAAAATTAAATTTGCTTTAATCTACATTAATATTATAAAGCTGAAGAGTTTGTTTGTTTGTTTGGTTGAACGCGGTAATGTCAAGAAGTACTGAATGGAATTGAAAAATTCTTTTATGTTGGATAGTCTATTTATCGAGGAAGGCTTTAGGCTATATATCATCCCGGAAAATGTACGATTCCCGTGGGATAGATTTGTTTTTGTCTACCGACGAACCAGAACTGAAGCGATTGTGAGTCGCTATACATAATACGATTGAAAAAATAATTTGTTTGCTAGTCAAAAATTAAAAAAAGTATTATTTTTAAAATTATTTCATGTATACATAATATGTAAATATGCTGTGAGGATATGCAGTTTCATCTCCATTCAACGTTCGGGGATGAAGTATCTAAAACCTTGTATTTTGTAAGATACTATAATTAAAAACGTCATAACTCAAAGAGCTACTTATTTAGTCTGTAATTACAATAAAACCTCACCTTATTAACAAAACATTCATCCATCCGCATATGTTTGCTGGCTGTCACAATCTCTCCGCCATATTGGAAGTACGCCACTAGATGGCTGTCGGGGCACATTTGCGGAGTCACTCTCACTGGTAGCAAAACTTTGGCCAAGCTTTCCGACTCAATGCCGTCGGTTACGGGTTCTATTCCCGGGCAAGTCGCGTTACGATGTGGCATTATTAAGTACGTATCAGTTCTGGTCGGGCATTGGGTGGTAGCGCCCCAACGGTAGATTATACCTCCTCGAGTTATTACCTGATAAAGCGATAAGTTATATTTTTATTAGGTGTTTACTATTTTTTGTTATTTTTCTTTGTATTTGATGTGAAATTTTGATGCATTTTTATATTTAAATAATATAGATATTTTTATTTTTTATAATATTATAATTATAAACTTTGCATAGGTAAAGTTTAAAAAGGTTCCAGGATCTATTGTACTTGTCTTGTACGCGTAACATTGAGATGAAATTATAAGTAGTTGTTTTTAAACTAACACAAAATTTAATATATTAGTTTATGTACCACAAAAGAGCTTCTGCTTTTTAGAGCCAAGATTATAAGGTTGAGATTTTTCTAGTGCGCTCTCACGGAAAATAACGCCTCATAGAGGAAAATGGCAACATAATATGTCAATCCCATATAGGAGCAAGAAGAAGAAGGAAAAAAAGAAATACTATATATGACATGGATGTATCGATCCCATGTAGCAAGAAGAGAAGAAATAAATAAAATAACGAGTGCGTGTATGAATGTGTACACGCGCAAGAAGTAAAATTTCTGTAGGTTGTGGGTACTCTTTATGAAGTTCAATTTATGTTTTAAATAATTAGGATAGGTGAGATACTAAAAATGACGCACATTAGGCATATTACAATCATATATTTATAGAATATCATTCAAGAAAATAATATAATATTATATATCATTTGTCAGACAATAACAACGGTTACCATGGAACGAACGTACGTACATGTTTTCGTAACGCATTCACCAGCTTACCCCCCAAGTCGAGCGTGCGTTAAGTTTTACTTCAATAAGACAAAGAAACATGTATATAACGGGTATGTACTCACAACGAAGTGTACGGTGAGCGCGACGGCGGCGGCGGCGGCGGCGGCGCGCGGCAGCGCCACGTACATGGGCAGCAGCGTGCGCGCGCCCGCGCGCAGCGCGCCCAGCGACGCGCGCGCCGCGCCGCGCCCCGCGCCGCGCGCCTGCAGCCGCGCTGTCGCGTTGTGCAATGACGCCTACGGGTTATCATGGGGGATTGTGTGTTAAAGCTACTTTTATACAGATAAATAAAATTCAAATGTCTGTTTGTAATGTCAAAATAACAGCTTTATATAAGAATTATATACCGTACTACTACGGTACTTAATATCCATTAAAACCTAATGGAAACCCCCCCCCCCCCCCCCCCCCCCCCCTTAATGTGGTCACAAGATTACGCACTCAACGTTCAAATTTAACATATACAAACTAACCTTAAAATTATAAAAAGGGCTTCCGTCATCATCAGCACTGAACATGACTCTTGCAACGCCCTTCTCATCTGTAACACCTTCGACACAAACACCAGTGTTTGAAGAGTTTGAAGAATTGGATGATATGGAATCATGTGAATTTGAAGAACTGGAAACGTCCAAGGTAGTTGATTTGTACCGACATACGTGCACCGTCTCGTTGCTTGCTGGCTTGTCATCCCAGCGAGTTGCTTTCACCTGAGATTGAATAGAACCAAAATTTTGGGTAATAATTTACTAAAAATTATATAGATTTCAATGGCTTTGCATGCGAATATTTATTTTTAATTTAGATTTCTTAAACACTAAAATTCTAAGTATTATCTCAACTTTATGAGGTTCCCTTTAACTTAGTATGGAAAAGTTTTAAAATATAGTATTAAAAAGAATAAAAATCAGATTACATTCTTAGATACCATTATTTTCTATATCAGTACATAAAATACTTCAATTAACGTAGACTTTTTAAAAAAAAAAGGCTATGCTTTATTTATGCATTAGTTTAGTGTATATTTAAATAATTATGTTGACACATTAACACACGGCACTATTTAGTTTCATGGTAAGCCACGAGGCTTGTGCTATGGATACCAGATATTTGATACATTACATATATATAACTTTAAATATACACATATTATAAATATAAACACCCATGATTCGAGTACAAACATTCGTGCTCATCACACAAATGAATGCCCCCAGCGGGACTTGAAACCGCGACCGCTGCCACTGCAAGTAGGGTCACTACAAACTGAGATAAACGTGTCGCCAGTAGAATTTTTACTTTAATGTTCTCATCATCATACCAATCTCATGACGTACGAGTATATTTTTATTGAAAGTTAATGAACAGTAAAATCAAATATACCAACAAAATAAAATAAAAGTTTGTAAAAACAAACACACACAAATTATCATATATTTATATGTATTTACTTTGATCTTGTACGGCAGTCCAGGGGACACGACGGCGTGGTGGCGAGTGAGGAACTCGAGCGCGACGGGCGCGTCCACCACCTGCGACACCACCGTTGTGTTCTGCCATACCATTGTACCCTCTTCCTGGTATATAAGATATATTTAATAAGAATTTATTTACACAGCGTTGATTTTAATGCTACATCTGGACGTGTAGATACAAAAATGTGCCATTTTGAGGCAAATACGGCGAAAATTAGCCAAATATTTATATCAGTAGGTTGTGCTAAAAAAGTTTTATAACCAAAGTCTATACTTGAATAAAAGTCTAATCACATCTATTAAGACCTGAGAAAAAAATATAAAAGAAATTATAAGGACAACATTAGATTTCTTAAAAAAAACAGCCTGTATTTTGTATATGCGAAGCTATTATTTGTCTCCACTTAGTAAGCAATGCACTAACCTGGAAAGAGAAATCAGCAATGACAACATCAGGCGCGGAGTCCCCGTTCAGGCCGATCCGCTTGGCGGCGGCGGCGTGGCGGTGACACGCGCGCGGCGCCTGCAGCCGCACCGCCGTGCGGATCCCGCCGCGCGCGCCCTTCCCCCCCGCACCCCGCAGCCGGATAACTAGCATCCCCTCCACTGCTTCCGACCATGGATACCTTTGGGGCCGTTCAATATTACGTCAGCAGAAATTTAGTAATTATTAAGCCTCCCCTCCCCCTTGTCAGCAAAAGTAAGCAATGCTCCCCCCCACCCCCTCTCCTATGCTTCCATAAACATTAATTTCAATTATTTTGGGGAATCCCTGAACTAGTAGTAAATTTAAGGATTAACTAGCTTCCCTTCCACTGCTTCCGATCGTGGATACCTTTTATCATAATTAGATGCGATAAGTTTTGTGTCATCAGTTGCTCCGAAAAACCATAAAAATCATAAAAAAAACCAAATTGATCCCAAATTATACATTACCTATTGTTAGAAATGAAATACTACTCGTTGATGACACTCGTATATTTTCACTCAATTTAAACTCAATTTGAACTCTAATGACACATCTTTCAATTGTCTTATATATAACGGCTAGAAACTTTAGACAGCGCGATTCAGAAAAAAACACACATAATAACAATGCCATCTCTTGTAAAAATATTAAATTAAAACTATTATACATTTTACACAGCTATACTTAAAATGAAAAGTTTTAGTCAAAAATAACTGTTTTACACTAATCTCGTATGGTTATATGGTATACTTCAGTCCAAACCGTTAATTTCTTATCAGGTAGAGCTCATTTTAGAGGCTAGTACTAGCAGGTTCAAACAGATGTTTATAAGCGACGATGAAGAAAATAGGCAGAAGATAAGGTGAGAATATTTAATCCAATTTGTCTTAAAAAAGAAAGAGTGGCTCGATTTCTTTGACGTAGACATAAAAGAAATATTTGTTTTTAATTATTCCTAACTAAAAACACCTCATCAAGCATAAAGACTTATCTTATCGCCTCTACTGGTGACAGGAAAGCTGGAGTATTTTTCGCCCAAAGAATCCATAGCCACTCTACGGGGGAATGCGTCTAGCATTCTTGCCACTATTCCACGCGGACATGACTTGTACAGTAATAACTAAAGTATACATTTGTTTTGTATATTTAGTATATATGTAATTAAACACTCAACTATAATCATCAAAAATCACCTTATAACTTAAACACTCACCTCACACAAACAGTCCAGGCGAGTCTCTCGCTGGTCCTTAATATTTTGGGTGCATGACGAACAGTCAATTGAAATGGCGGTAGCTCGTAGTTACCTACCCAGAAGGCTGCACCACCCTAAAAATATTCCCACGATAGATATGATTTAATTTTTGAATTAGTTTTTTTCTTTTACTTTAAAATAATACGTTTATATTTTCAGAGTTATATAATTGTAAATGACATTATCAGCAGGTGCAGTATATTTTTTTTTATAACAGGTATTATGTTTACTACATAATTTTATATATGTACTAGCGACTCACCCTCGCTCCGCTCGGGTTCGTCCCTGCTTACGTTTTACGTAAAGTAACGTTTAGTATAGATTTTTCAGAGATGAGATATTTTCCCGCAGTAAAACTATCCTATATGTTGACCCGGATAATCAGCTATCATCATACCAAATTTCATCAAAATCCCTCCAGTGGTTTTTCTGTGATGCGGTAACAGACAGACAGACAAACAGACAAAAATTCTAAAAACTATAGATTCGGCCTCGGTATTGATAATAATGTCTATTTCAATAAGAGTTTCCAAAAAATATTTAATGTACAGATTCGGCTTAGTTACAATTTTATTATATGTATAGATGTACATACGTGTGATCCATCCGCTAGTCTCGCTCTAACACTCCATTTTCCAGGAGGGGATTCATAATCCAATGTATGTTCCACTTGCGCCAACCCTAGCCGAGTGTGTTTATTCAACCATTGCTCTATCTTTATCCCGTCCCACGCACCACGTGGTCCTTCGAGCCAGATTTCTTCTATCTGGAAATGAAAAATTTTAATTTTTAATTTATTATAATTTTTTGTTTAAAATTGGTTACTTAAAAATATAGTTTAAATGGACAGGTTAAACTGTGAGAATGTCCCTTTCGAGGATGTCAAGTATAGATATATAGAGCGTATAGAACAAACTTTCTGTTAAACTCACACTTTGTATGTAATAATATGTAGTTATACCTACGCAATGCCTTTAATTCAAAATTCCTATTTATCTACCTAATAAATTTGAGTCTATTACATGTTTACATATCAACGTCCAAAACTAATTAAAAAGAAAGTTCAGCAAGCAGAGAGCATTAGGATTTTGTACGACATAGGGTTTTTGAAATTTGGTACCGGAATTATTTCAGTTTTCTTAAATAAATTCCCAAGCACTATGTACATTTTTGGCTGAATATAATATATTACGTTTTAACGTTTAGCTCAGAGATGAGATATTTTCCCGAAGTAAAAAGTATCCTATATGTTGACCCGGATAACCAGCTATCCTCATGCCAAATTTCATCAAAATCAGGAGGGTTTGTTAGCGTCCGGCAGTTCAGCCTACCTCGAAGCCAAGAAACGCACAGGGAGGTGGTCCACTTCGGTGAGCGGTGTACCATGCGGGTTGCGCCTGGTACTTCTATGCTAACAAAGTGGACTGTGGAGCAACCCCGTGGTTGTTGTGGTCTGCTTCGGCAGACCTGCCGTGGGGGCGTCGTAGTTGAGTGCGTAAGCGATCCTGCGACGCCCCATTAGGACGGGGGAGGTTTGTGGGGTTTTAGTGCGTAGTACTGGCTTTTCTAGCCGGTGAGTCCCACATAACCATCTGTATGCCAACAGGTGGTATGCGTAAATGTATTTCGCAACGTTAAAAAAAAGGAGGTGGATAGTGGAATTTTTCAATGGCTAAACCCATTGAGATTGTGCTCATATAATTTGATTTGACAACATCCATACATTTTAATTCACCAAAAGTGTGTTTTACAGTTTTTTTTAAATGTTTAACGTCTATATTCCCATAAGCCCTTTACATTATGTTATTCGGTTATACAGTGAGATAGTGAAAAATCGCAAAAAAATATCACGACATGCGCCAGAAGCTATCTAGTGCCGATAGAATAGGTTCGACATAAACAAAAAATCGTAAATATTTTCATTTGTGATTCAGCACAAAATTATTAATTGTAAGATTCATCACGTAACTGCTTTTGATAAGCTTAATGCTTAATATTAGCAATTTTTAATCACTACAAGTATGTCTATCTGTAATCCTTATAAGGACCATTGATACACTCTATTATTTGTTTTACTTTCAGCCGCGTATCATTTAAAACGTATTATGCACAAGCAAATTGTCTATACAGAAAAATAAAATTGGAGTGTCTGTTTGTAATATTAAAATAACCGCTTTTTACTAAATGCATATGGATGTATACACGGTACATATACCAAAACAACATTTTTTACAATTTTTGTCTGTCTGCTGGACCGATTTTGACGGGACTTTCACTGGCAGATAGCTGATGTAATAAGGAGTAACTTAGGCTTCTTTTATTTTAGAAAAAAAATAGGGTCCCACGAAAAAAAAACCAAATTAATTGATTAATTTTGTTTTGGGAAGCAACCTAGAGACGAACCCGAACGAAGCGAGGGTGAGTCGCTAGTAATTAATAAATATTTTCAACAGATGAAAATTCCATGAAATGACATTTTTACATCGCACTTTATTTATGTATGTTTATGCCATATACTATACACGTAGGTAAATCGTTTGCGATGACAAAGCGTAAAGGAAAGAGGTCAAACTATGTTTTTAATTTAGACTACTATCTTTAAAAGATGAAAAAAAAAAGTAAATTTTGTCCTGTTGTATTCCATGGATATAGATAAGTAGACAGACAGAGAAATCTAAAATTTAAAAAAAAACTGTCTGTCTCTGTCATAATTTTAATATATATATAGTATACTACCGACTGACCCTCACTCTGCTTGGGTTCGTCTCTTCGTACGTTTTAACGGTTAGTATAAATTTCTCAGAGATGAGATATTTTCCCGTAGGAGAAAATATTCTAAATATTAACCCGAATAACCAGCTATCATCATACCAAATTTCATCAAAATCTGCCAAGTGATTTTCTCGTGACAGACAGACAAAAATTCTAAAAATTATAGATTCGGCCTCTGTATCGATAATAATGATATCGAAATCGAAAATATTTTATGTACAGATTCAACTCGGAATTTTATTATATGTAAACATAGATCATAATAAAAATATAACAAATAATACGGTAATAAACTAGCAAGTGAAATTGTCAGGAAGATTCCCAAGAGCAACTAGACTTGAGTTTAGACCGGTCAAGGGTCTTCACTGTATGCTCTCAGTGTTCCTCGTGTGCTCGCATGCCCTTATATATTGTAGGACTAGCAACTCACCCTCGCTCCGCTCGGGTTCGTCCCTAGTTACGTTTTAACGTTTAGCTCAGAGATGAGATATTTTCCCGCAATAAAAAGTATCCTATATGTTAACCCGGATAACCAGCTAGCATCATACTAAATTTCATCGAAATCTGTCCAGTGGTTTTCCCGTGATGCGGTAACAGACAGACAAAAATTCTAAAAACTATAGATTTGGCTTCTGTATCGATAATAAAGTCTATTTCAATAAGATTTTCCAAAAAATATTTAATGTACAGATTCGGCTTAGTTACAATTTTATTATATGTATAGATTATAACATTTTATGTATGAAATCTTATTCAATCAAAATATCTTGTCAGTGAAACATTTTCTTATATTATGTCATTTCTGTCCGAGAGTTAAGAGGAGGCTCCCTAAATTTAACGCTGATTTGCCGGGATATTATATGTATACCAGATATCAAATCAATGTGATAATTTAAACATATGATTTTTCAAACCTTTTTCTAACGGACGTTACAAACAGAAACACAATTGAATGAAATTTTCTCGAGGGTTTTATTTTTTTTTAAATATGCCTTTTTTAGAGATTTATGGATTTTACTTGTAAATTACTTCATTCACATATGCAAAAAAAATACTCACATAAGGAAAATATAGTTCATTATGTCGTGTTTGAATATCATTGACCTTGACCAATTATTATTGTCATAATAAATTAAATTAGATATTAGACTTACGTCCTTTAGTTCTGTGCAAGAATAAGATCGATCGGATATTCGATATTCAACCTTATTCGCTAGCGGCTTAGGTGCAACGGCGATAGTGATTCAGTCGGCTGCTGGCCCTTGACGAGGTAGGACCTATGTCGCTTTTGCTCGCGCACAATCCCCCCGCTAATTTATCGAAATATTATTTCTTGGACATAGTGTAAAAAAATCAACGTTTTTGCTTTTTATACATAGCTTTGTCAAAACAACTTTAAAACGTACATACATTTAAGGTTGAATTTACATTATTGTATACTTTTTTAAACTAGAATTACCTAAACACAATTAGGTTTTAAGAGAACTTTTGCATAGGATTGTTTTCGTATCTAGTTTAGTGATCGATGAAATCATAAGTAAACAAATTCCGATTTGCCGTATACTACGGGTTTCGCGCGGCTATGCTTATGATTAACATTTAATATGAATAAATAATATAATTAATAAATATAAGTAATTTCTATACGCGTTGTATGTATGTGTGTGTATATAACGTACATACGTACATAATATGTACGCGTATTACTTTCGTACTAGGTACTTTTCTAGAGTTTACAAGTGTGTTATCAGTATGAACTTTCGTTTCGTTTCGTGGTGGTATAAGTAGGTATGAAAAGGTTTTTATGTAAGATGTTGATAATATTGTAATCTCTGGTATTAGATAATTATTTTTTTTAAGTCTATGTTGCGGGACGCAGACATACACCCAAACCTCTATATATCATCTGTGCCCAAACACTAATATCGATTCTGCCACGACTTCATCAAGCGATTGTACGCGTAGGATTTGGACGCGGGTTTCACATAAATCTACATGTGACATACCTACCAAATTTCATAAATATAACGTGGACTTAGCTAACCGAAACTAGTACGGGTAAGAAGGTATATCATAACAAAACATAG
This sequence comes from Fabriciana adippe, assembly GCA_905404265.1. Classification (NCBI taxonomy): domain Eukaryota; kingdom Metazoa; phylum Arthropoda; class Insecta; order Lepidoptera; family Nymphalidae; genus Fabriciana; species Fabriciana adippe. The sequence goes on along the minus strand of FR989998.1, from coordinate 14,259,995 downwards.
GGTATGTTTGTTCCTCAAGGATAATGCAGATTTCTATGATAGAAATAATTTTCAAATCGGACCGGTAGGTACCTATCTATATACTTATAACTTTACCTTTTATTATGTACATATGCCATTTTAAATAAACTGAAGACATTTTGGGAATATATTATTTACATCATAACAACATCAAAGTTTTTTTATGTAAAATAAAGCAGTATGTAAAGTTAGTGTAAATATGTTATTTGAAGTGGCGTCCCTGGTGGAATAGGCACAGTGGTTAGTGAGCGCAATCAGCTGAGCCCGGGCGTCGCGTCAGTTAGAAAACCAAGCGTTTAGAAAAAAAAGTGAATAAAAAATAAAAAAATATTTCGCACGTTATGAACCACGTATTTCACTTCACAAGCGAAGCATAAGATGGTGTAGCGGTACGACCTCGGACTATAATAACAATCATCGTAGGTTCGATTCTCCATACATGTAGGCATTTTTTTTCCTTTTTCTCAATTTATATATTGAATTTTGAATTTTCATGTACAAAGTTTTTTCGCATGCGCTTTAATTACTATTCCTTGTTGAAAAGTCCAAAATCCCATTTTTTTATCATTTCTATGCCTTTTGCATATCTGTACATATAAAAAAAACAATAAATGATAATAAATAAAGAAAATATTGATTTCTTTGCATAATTGAAAAATGAAAAATATATAAAAATTGAGAAAAAGAAAAAAAACCGTCTCGGTACAGGGAATCGAACCTACGACCATAGAATGTCTAGATCGAACTTTCACCGTTACGCCAACTTACACTTGGTTTGTACATCGAAATAAGTGATTCATAATCATAGTCCTTCAATTGCTTTTCATTATTATTAATTCAATATTATAAAAGTTACATAATAATTTGTAAATTTCTAAACATTATACCAATAAAAACATAAGTAACTTCCTGATGAGATTCCTGAAGTATCCATATGAATATATAAATAATTGAATAAAATATAATTTACTTGTTCAATATTTACTCAAATTCATTTATTGCGTAGGAATAAATGTCTTAGCTTTTCGCGATTACTAAGTATATACTTATTATAATAAAACAAAATGTTACCGGATCAATGCCCGTATTTTAAATTCCAATAATATTAAAAACAAATTAATGTAATAAGTTGGCCTATTGCCTACAGACGCGCTTGCGTACTCTGTGACGCTTGGCCTGTAGTTGTGAGTTCACGCCGGCGACGTGAGCGCACAGCTCGCTTTGCGGGAGGGGAGGTAGCGTTAAATGCCTACTTCGCGCGGACAGCCTGGTCTTAAAGTATAAATAAACACGATGACAGACAGATAACTTTTTTAATAGGGAATATGCGTGTGATTTAAGTAAAGGTGAAATATTTTTTTTTTATAATCTTTAATGCTTTTGAATTAAGCCTATGTCTAAATGCAAATATATGTAGGTGGAAAATTCAAAGTAGTTGAAACGAACGCCATTGGTCAGATCGTATATGACGTCAGAGTATATCATGACAGAGCGATTAGCGATTTTGTCGCTACAAATTGAGTCGTCATTTTTCTGTGTATATCATACCTACTGTGACGTCACGCCGAGCATTTAAAGTACCTGTATCGGTACGATATTTAAAAAAAAATACTAAATTTTACTTTTTTGGAGCTGGATATTTTTTTTTTACAATTATATAACGATGTAAGCTATTGTATATAAAATAAAAAAAACACGCATATTCCCTATTGTTATCTAGGCTTAGTCCTTAGAGCGCTGCTAGTGTCCATATGAGTAGCCATTTTGATTTCAATAGATAAACACCTGCTTAGTATTTATAAGTATAAATAACTTTTACTTAAAAGAAGTTGCCTTTTGCTAATCAGTCATAAAATATATATGCAGTCGAATTGAGAACTTCCTCCTTTTTTGAAGCCGGTTAATAAAAATCGAGAATTTACTTTTTTAAATTATTCTTCAACTTAATTGTGAAGTAAATATTTTATTTTAGATTATAATCTTTCCTTAATTCAGAGCACGTATCGATGTATTGGGAGTGTTTGCTCCTCAGTAAATAAAAAAAAAGTGAAATGTAATTACATCTTAAACATGTCATTTTTTATATAAACCACAAAGAGAGAAATTCGATTTGCATACTCGTCTGGTTAAGTAAATAAACAATCGTATTCGAAACTGTGTCAGTGTTCCGCTGACACTGTATTTATGCGAATTAAATGCTGCAGACAGTTGAAGAAAATAAGACATTAAATCAAATTTCTAGAAAGTATGTTTAGATTATTTCAATTAATCTTAAGATTATTATAAGTAAATCCCGTAGAGAAAGTGTTAAAGTGGACATTAGCCTAAATTTCTGGAAAGTAGTAACTTACGTCTGCATAGATTGTAGACTAAGTTAGGTAAAGAATAAATAAATATGTTGGGACATTAACACAGCACCATCTAGTTCCATGGTAAGCTACGAGGTCTGTGTTATGGATACCAGATAGTTGATACACTGTACATATTATATAACCCATGACTCGAGTACAAACATTCGTGTTCATCACACAAATGAATGCCTCCAGCGGGACTTGAAGCCGCGACCGCTGACAAGTAGGGTCACTACAAAATGACCCATACGTGTCGTCGACTCAAGTCGGGTCAAGTCACACTTCATTTTCAGTATATTAATGGTGGTTAGATTTGACAATGGCTTGTCGAGTTCATTTCAGTGTAATCGAAAAACCCTTGAAAGGTTACATTATATGACAAACATTTGACTACTGAAATTAAGAGTTCGATTTCCGCTTAAGGTAAAATAGGCAGCATCTTTATATATTTCTATTTAATACGCAACCCCATACATGATCCTAGTTTCTAGAGATTTTAAAGTAGAACGTACTATGGATCTGTTATCTGATATTCTCATCGATATACCTATTGAGAAAACCTGCATGTCTGCGAGAGTCTAACTAGTTTTCAAACGATATGTGAACTCCGCCAATCGTCACTTGGTCATGGTGGTGGACTATGGCCTGATCGCCATCACTTTGAAGGGAGGCCCTGACATCATATTGACTGATGATTGACATCATAATTTTTTTTTTTTATTATTTATTAATCCTTTATTACACCAAAACAAAAATACAATTTAAAAGAATAGTTTTACAACTATATATTTCAGTGTAAAGACGGCCTTATGATTTAAAGTGATCTTTTCCAGGCAGCCTATATTATAAAGAAACTTGTAGGGTAGCATGGATAAGGATTGGTGCAAAAAAAAAAAATATGAAAAAAGTCTAAAAAAGTTTATAACAAACTTCTTAACGGCACATACCACAAATTGTGCTTTGACGACACGTTTGGCTCAGTTTGTAATGGCCCTACTTGCTGTGACACCGGTCGCGAGTTCGAGTCCCTCTGGGGGCATTCATTAGAGTTTGGGCATTTGTTTGTACTCCAGTCATGGGTGTTTATATTTATAATATGTATGTATTTAAAGTTATATATGTGTAGTAGGCTTGTGTAGTTCGCGAACGAACTAGTTCGAATGAACGTTCCCAGAGATAAATTATGCGAACTAGTTCTCAGATCCCTCGCTTTTTAGTTCGTTAGTTCGTGTTCGATTTTAAGAATGTATGGATGTTATATATTAGTAATCTGTGTTAGGGATGTTTTTTTAGAACACAGTAGATACTTTTTATATGTACTTTGTTTTTTAATGCGGATAAACTTGTTCAATTTGTAATAAGTGGAAAAATAAATGGTAATGAAATAAAAATTAATAATAATAATTCGTTTAAGTTTTTTTTTTTTGCTCGCCACCTTGAGTCACAATAAAAGCGTGGCAGTATATGTTTATGATTGCAAATATAATAGGGACTTCGGGTATTCAGTGTAGGTAGCAGGTCTGTAATAAAGTACTATAAGGATTAAAGTAGTAAAGTGGAGAAACGAACTAACGAACTAAAAGACCGATCTAGTTCGTTAAAAAGCTGCGAACTAAATTGACCGCTCCCAGTCGCGAACTATTATGCCCAACTCTAATGTGTAGTGTATCAATTACCTGGTATCCATAACACTAGCCTCGTAGCTTACCATGGAACTGGATGGTGCTGTGTGTTCATGTACCAACATATTTATTATTTATTTATTTATACTATAAATTACACAAAAGTTTACATAAATAACAATAAAAACATATATAAATACATATATAAAATAATATATAAGTGTAAACAATATACGTAGTATATTCGTACGTATATTCTACAATACAACTTATATAAACAGGTTAGGTCATCATATAGGTTTACATTTGTTACAGTATAAGAATAAATACTTACATTCGTCGGTGAAGGGGTAAGATCAGCTTTTAAGACAATAGCTCGAATATGTATCTTATCGCCAGGACGATATCTAGCTCGGTCTGTATGGATAATCACTATCCTACCACTCGCTATCCGGATGGGCATATTACGTTCCCATGTGCATCGTGCTTCTGGATACCTGGAATTAATGATAAAAAAAAAAAAACATATTCAAAGATGGTACTTACCTACAGATCTAACTAAATTGCCTTTAAAGGTGTATTTTTTATATATGAGTATGATTAGAAGTATCATTATATTTTAAGGTATTTGATTGAAATTAATAATTGTGGCAATTCACAGAGAATACACTTAAAAATTGACTCGAAAACGTCTTTCTTTGAATTTAATTTTTAGTATAGTAACACAATTTTTCATAATTCTTAGATATTATTTAATACTAGCGGCTCACCCTCGCTTCGCTCTCGGGTTCGCCTGTACAAAAACAACAAACAAAAATATCCCGAGGGAACCGTACATTTTTCCGGGATAAAAAGGAGCCCATGCATTATTCTGATGAACTATATAACTGTAAAGTTTCATTAAAATCCATCCAGTAGTATTTGCGTGAAAGAGTAACAAACATCCATACATCTATGCATCCAGATATCCTCACAAACTTTCGCATTTATAATATTAGTAGGAAGTAGGATTTATCTAACATTGGTATTAAATAATATATGTCAATATATGTAGCTGTTCAAACTTACCAAATGTTAACAATAAGTTCAGCTTTTGTAGTAGGTCGCGGCGGAACTGATATATCTATGCACCCCCCATCTCCTGAAAAGTCAAAAATAATGTATATTATTTTTATACGTACATAATAGCAGTAATAGCTTTGTTTTTTTGTTTACTTTCACTGAAATGCTTAAAAAAGCTGTCACTGTAAGCTTATGCTTACTAAATATAATTTTTAACTTCATAGACTTTCCCATAATAACAGAAAAAATCTTTTCAGTATGGTACTCTGCCGGATTGTCAGTATATTGAATAACATCTGACTCAAGATAACTTAGTTGGGAGGCAACTTATATCAAGATAATGGGGACAAGTGACACTAGCATTTACACCGTGCGGGAATCAAATTCGCGATCTTAGGGTTTGGGAAGGCTATGCTATAGAACTCACTCATGTAATTTAATACGTCCTTAAATTTTTAAGGAGAAAATTGCTAATAAACACGCTTTAATTACTAAATTCTAAATATACCTGGTGCTAACTCCCTCGTCGCAGTTACATTCTGTTTTTCCGTCACAAGCGTCAGGACTACATTCGCTTGGCCCTCAGTGTGGAACCTGGAGATACAGGACCTGCTTGTACCACCAGCTGTCAGCACTCCTGGTGCTAAGAATATGTGATTGCTGTCTGTACATGGTGAACTGGGGAGAAAAAATGTTCCATTAAAACTTCTTTGTACGAGATACGTTTATTAAAAAGGTCCAGCAGTTCTCGAGTTATAAGTGTTGTAACAAACTCGACTTTGTTTTATATACATATATACATATAGATTAAAAGTGAATATATGTCCCAATGGACATACGTTCATTATATTTTCCAAAATACTATTAAAATTAAGTTATATACGTACTTATGTATATATCCCTCTAAAACAATTTTGTTGAAATAATTTTGAAAGTTTACGTATTATCGCAATTTATTTCAGAATTTTCTACCCATGTTTGAAGAGGTAGGGAAACGAGGTATCATGTTTCAACTAGAAGAGGCAGATAGTTAAATTAATTAACTATTTTAAATAGTGAGGCTTACAGGTGTCACACATATAGATTTTACGGTTTTTGTAAAGAAATATATGTAAGTTTTAATACTTTGTGGGTCAAAGTCGACATGCAAATGCTTAACAAGGTCTCATATGTTTACTGTTCCCTCGTTTTGGAGGTCAGAAATGAAATTGAGGATCTGCAAAGACGGTTTAGAGGTCAGAGGTAAGAATGTGGAACTTTACTACATGAGTAATGTGGAAGAGGTACTTTTGAGGTAAAATGTTTGGTTTTTAACCTTTTATTCTGTCTGCACATTTTTATGCTTTAATTATTAGCTTAAGATATTAAGATTAAAGATTTAGTACCTGAGCGAATGAGCTTATTGACTAAATAAATTAACTAAAGATTTTAATAATAAATAAATAATAAATATGTTGGTATATTAACACACACAGCACCATCTAGTTCCATGGTAAGCTACGAGGCTTGTATTATGGATACCAGATAGTTGATACACTACACATATATAACTTTAAATACATACATATTATAAATATAAACACCCATGACTGGAGTAAAAACATTCATGCTCATCACACAAATGAATGCCCCCAGCGGGACTCGAACCCGCGACCGCTGGCACAGCAAGTAGGATCACTACACACTGAGCCAAACGTGTCGTCAAAATGTCGTCAAAAAGATTTTGAATAAGCCCTTTCCATTAAAAATAATAAAGCAAAGTGGTTGCAGAGTAGATAGAAATAAAGATGGCTCGCATCAATACTAACTAACTTTCAATAACTAATTTTTGCCTGAAACTTTGGTCGCACTATGTTTCTTGACACACATTCACATGCATTGAGCCGTTTCAGCGTAAAGAAGTAACTAACATAAACTCCCAAGTCTTATTAATAATTTTAATGGAAATGATTATTTTAATGACACCATGATGTCGCGTTATTACAAGTGTCAATGGATAAGGTGTGAAAGCCGTCTTTATGACATACTTTCTTGCCTATGAATTGAAACAGGTTATGGACGACGTAATTAAACTACTTGATGCCTAAAACATTAATAATATTATGTTGGTACATTAACACACAGCACCATCCAGTTCCATGGTAAGCTACGAGGCCTGTGTTGTGGATACCAGATAGTTGATACACTACACATATATAACTTTAAATACATACATATTATAAATATAAACACCCATGACTTGAGTATAAACATTCGTGCTCATCATACAAATGAATGCCCCCAGCGGGATTCGAGTCCGCGACCGCTGGCACAGCAAGTAGGGTCACTACACACTGAGCCAAACGTGTCGTCATAGTTGCGAATGCAGAACTCCTAAAATCGCAAGTCTAAACCTATATTATGTCTAACCTATGACTTGATGATAATGTCAGAAGATAGTTATCGATATACGACATTGGAGATAGCCGTGGGAAATAGAACAATTTCCAGATAGAAATTATCAATAAAAGAACAATTCAGGAATTACTATAACTAGCATTTTCTTTAGGTATCTGATATCAGGGACTTACCCTCCAGGATGATCCGTTCGGGTGCATCCTTGAGGGTTGTATTTGTCTTACATCGTATTATTAGCACTTTGAATCTCTTGTTCTCTCTCACACTGGTTTGGAAGCACACACCAGCAAAGCAATTCAACTGTCACTTTTCTGCCGATTTTCATTAAAGTTATTTAATTTTTGACAGTAAACCCAATTTTATTGGGATAAAAAAACAGCCTTTAGCACTCGGCGGTAATGTAGCTTCCTATATGTTAGCGAAATAATTTTTAGATTCGGATCAGTAGTTTCAGAATAGAATTTTACTTTTTTATAATATTAGTGTAGATGTACAAATGATTGTTTGTCGACGGGTCAGTGTGAGTTTCAGGTTATTGAATGACTAGCGACTCACCCTCGCTTCGCTTCGGGTTCGTCCCTGAACAAAAACAAATCTATCCCACAGGAACCGTATATATATATATATATATATATATATATATATATATCGATAATTTTTCCGGGATGATATATAGCCTATAGCCTTCCTCAGTTAACGGGCTATCTAATGCAAAAAGAATTTTCCAAATCGGATTAGTAGTTCCTGAGATTAGCGCATTCAACCAAACAAACAAACAAACAAACTCTTCAGCTTATAATATGAATTTATAGTATTTATAGTATAGATTTAGATAAAATACGAAAAAGTGAAAAGTGAAGTGGGAATGGTACTGCTGTGCTCAATGTCTGAAAATGGTCCACGAACTATCATACTATATAAATGTCTATTCATGAACGCTGAGACTTATGTGTTTTCCAACAACTAGGAGGGTGAATGGCCGCTTGTACTTGTTTATACATTTCGCAAGATGTCATTTTGAAATTTAAAAAAATCTTGTTTAAATGGGACTTATGGCTATGTAGACAGTAGATGTAGAGGGATATCTTGAAGAGCTTCGGAAGACCATGTACTTATGTTATTTTAAGAATGTCTCAGAAGTTTTAAATATGACTTAAATAAATAATAAAGAAAATGTCTTAAAGTTATTACATGTTTTACACATTTATTGCTAAACTATAATATCTACAACTAGCGACTCACCCTCGCTTCGCTCGGGTTCGTCTCTAGGTTGATTTCTCATACAAACTTTCATCCCCATTTTCAACCCCTTAAGGGATGATTACAAGGATAAAAAGTATTTTATATCCTTCCCAGGGTCTCAAACTATCTTCTTATCAAATTTCATCTAAATCGGTTCAGTAGATGTAGATCCAGAGATTACTCCCTAAAACCTCATGAACTAAAAACTCATAAACTTTACCTCTTTATAATATCAGTATAGATAACGTATGCTTGTTGACCAAACTTTGTGAGATATATCTCACAAAGCGTTGCAGTGTACTGCAAAGTTTTAAGTAAAATAAAATTTGGTATGTACTGGTAGTATTAGATTCGCGCTAGGTACGGTGGTATAAAACGCTACTTACTTAGTTACAAAGTAACGAATTCACATCTCATCTGGTTATTTTCTAGATGAGCAGGTACTACACACTAAAACCCAACGGAACCACCTCCTCCATCTCAATGGGGCGTTACATTGGACTATGCCTTTTTTTAACACTAGGAAATGGAATTACGCATACTACTTGCATAAATATAGGGTGGCGCTAGGAAAGCTAGTGCAAACAACTGAAGGCAGCCAGCTCTCAGTGTCTCTTTGGTTTCACGCCCCGCTGGAAGCCCCCTCCCCCCTCCCTGGGCACTACGACAAGGTGAACACATATCAGGGCGGCATTGGGCTATGCCTAACAAAGATGATCCTATATTAATTATAAAAATAAAGTACCTATAAAAGAGACGTGTATATTTTTACTTTAAATCAATTATGTTTATTACTTTCAATCAGGTTTGGTTCAGTTCATTGAGTCTTATCAGCCAATTTAAGTACAGTTATCGAAGTGATGGCATTTATGTGTATTCGATTCATCTCGTTTGGGACTGTTAATTTTAAATATTTCTTATTTAAAGAGAATTATTATATTTCACTTATCGTATTTCTTTGCTCCGTTGCTCGAGCTAAAGAAGTAATAACTTAGTTTTTTGTTACTTTTTTTATAACTGACGTAAGTTATAAAATTAGTTTATTCAGAAAATTTGAATTCAACTTTACTATTTTTTCCATATATGTTAGAATTTGAGTTAAGGATAAAATGTATATTAGAATTATTAACGTCCCACTGTTGATTACGGGCCTCTCTTCAATATGAGGGGAATCAGGCCGTAGTCCACCACGATGGCCAAGTGCGGGTTGGCGACTTCACATGCCTTTCGAAAACTTGCTAGGTTCTCTTAGACAAGCAGGTTTCCTCACGATGTTTTCCTTTCCCGTAAGGTAATCATGTTGGAAATGATTCGCACATGATTAATATCAGATATGCGAGACGCGGGATTTGTACCCGCTCCCGTCGGTTTCCCGAGCGAGCAATTAACTATTGGACTACCACTTCGATACTCAGATTCTATTCAAGTACCTATTCCTTTTATTTAACGTATCGAATAGATATTTATAATAATAAAAACTTTTCCTTACTTCGCTCGGGTGCATCTCTGCTACCTGCGTGCTTAATAGTAGCCTAGGTGTTATTTTAAGACCTAAGTCATAATCTACGTTGGTCCCCCTCGATTTGTCTTCACCTTGTAGTACTGACTTCTCTTAAGCCGGTGAGTCTCACATTCCACATCCCACAACAATCACACAGATTCCTGATCACAGAGATTTCCTATTTATAATATTAGTCAGATTATGATTAAAGCTTTATCTTATTCTGGTGGTGGGATGTTTTCCTCAATAACACAGCGAGGAATGAATTTAACGATCTCTGACTTAACCGGATCCTAATTTTTTATTGTTTTGCCGTTATTAATTAACTTTTTTGTTCCATTAAAGGGTATATAATTATATATTGCGACTATTAGTAATTACGTAACTTCGTCGTGGGATAAACTGGCTTTTGTCTTTTTTACATGTAATCTTATATAGCTTATATGAAGTTAATTTATATATTAGTTTTTTTTATATATAGTAATAATAATCTCTTATTTAAATCTTAATCCACACTATCCGTGAATTGTAAAAAACCACAGAATAAGACATAATACTGTACTAGATGTAAATAAATTATTTTTTACTAGCGGCTCACCCTTGCTTCGCTCGGGTTCGTCCCTAGGTTAGGTTATGATGTATTTTCCCGTGGGAATAATCTCACGCGGTAAAAATTAGCCTATGTCACTCTACAGCCCTCCAATTATCTCCACACAAAAAATCTGGCCAATCTCTGTTTCGACGCGAAAAAAGGATAGACAAACAAACACACTAGTATATAAGTATGGATTGTAATACATATTATGTACTTACCTTATTGAAAAACTCCAATAGGATCTATCTTTCTATATGACTTTTGTCGCTTTTGATAAAATCCTATTGGAGTTTTTTAATTGGCTATATAAGCAAAGCCGCGGTTAAAAAGAGTATCGATTTGTAAAGTTTCTACATATGAAGATTTTGATACATACATGTATGTACATTCATATATGTAAATGTTCTAAGGTACAGATAAAATAATCAAAAGTATAATAATTATATGTATGCCAATTCTATTTATGTCTATCTTTGGTGGAATCTCCGTTAAAATTATTATTCTTAGTTCAATTTAAAGACATCAAAGTTTTTAATTTTAAGGCCTACCGCATATATACAACTTTTAATCGAACAACTGTTTAGTTGTATGTCAAAAGTATATGGAAATGTATGAAGGACCGCATACTATCAACTAGATAGTTGCTCGACAAAATAATCAAAAAACCACATCGACTGCTTTTTGACTAATCAGTTGAACAACTATCGACCGACAACTCAATATGTATTGCAATGTATTGGAGCACGCATACACTCGACTAAACAGTCGATGCGTGACGGTCATGCTGCCACGTTTGGCTCAGTTTGTAGTGACCCTAGTTGCTGTACAAGCGGTCGCGGGTTCGAGTCCCGCTAGGGGCATTTATTTGTGTGATGATAACGAATGTTTGTACTCCAGTCATGGGTGCTTATGTATATGTATTTAAAGTTATATATGTGTAGTGTATTAACTATGGAACCAGATGGCGACGAGTTTTATTGTCCCAACATATATTATAATTAGTAAAAATATATATTTCTAAATAATAATTATTATAAAAATATAAATATATTAATAAATATATTTTATAATAATTATTACTTATAAAAATAAATATTTATTATAAGCAAAGCATATGTGTACTTTTTTTTTATTTAGCATTGCCCTTGTATTCGATCATAATTGAGTTCTACAAAACAACCGCTTAAGAGACGAAACAAAAGAAAACTAAAATAAATATGTTACGACAGAGTTGATTGTATGCGCACCCTCGTCGACTAAACTGTTTGGTCGTCATGAAATCGACACAAGCACACAACTCGACTAAACAGTTTAGTCGATGTAACAGTTGTATATATGCGGTAGGCCTAAGTGTATTTTACTTTACTCCAAAATGTACGAAAATTCATTTTATTTATTAATACCTACCTGACAAATATTTTATTAATAAAAATACCTAACACATATCCGTACAGATATTTTGCAGATATTGTCTTTTTTACTTTAACTTTAAACAGATATTTTATGAATAAAGATACCTAAAATATATTCGTACAGATATTCTGCAAATATTCTCTTTTTCACTTTAACAATATATTCTCAGCTGGTGAGTCACATAATAAGCAACTTGTTTCCATCCTATATCCAATATCCATTCTGAAGTGTGTCTGTACCAAACTGTATCGTGTTTCCTTCTACTTGAATGAATCTCTTTGTTTGTACATAATTTGAATAAATAAAGAATATTACATTTACATTATACTACCTTAGCCCATGACTCCGCTCGTGTTTTACGAGTTACGACAAAAATATCTTATTTCGCTTAAGCTAAATAGTTATTTAAGCTTTTTTTTATTTTATCTCGTTGGGATCCTTTCTTGGGACAAGATATAAGTTAAAAAACTAAAACCTGACTACGCATAAAATCATACTCAAGAAATACCTATTTCCGTTTTAAAGTACTAAATTTCATGTCCTTTTCTTTTAATGTTGGGTAATGCATTTACGCAGCTATCACCTGCATACATACAGGTGGTTATGTACGAAGATTTGATAGTCTATTAGGATTGAAAAAATCATTCAATATTCTAAAATAGGCAAATAAGCGAAAACGTTATAAGTATTTATTAATGTGAGTGATAATATACAAAAATCGATTTTTTGGACGTGTGACTTATTTGTTTCCAATTATTTTCGAGAAGATCTTCGAATCGACCTACAATTTTAAAAAAACCGCATCACCGTTTAAATGATGAACAATGATATATTTTTTTTAATAAAACGAAACAATTTGAATAATGAATCAGCAATAACTACCACCTAAGTCAATAATAAAGATAAATACGCTATAATAAGTTATACCAACCTTGTAATATTTAGCGGTTCTTCGATCGACGCCTTCGCCGGTATTATAAACAAAAATAGTATCCACCACATAGTCACGTTTGTTTACATTTATTTTATAAACACTGCACTTAAGTCACAATACACACTTATTAACTTAGAATGTTTGTGATAAATCAGTTTTATTGGATTTTTTATATTTTTCGGATTACATTTTTATTTTTTACTAAAAATGTTTATATTTTGCTAACAATAATAAAAAACTTTTTAATGTCACGATTTATCTATAACAATTTCTTTTTGAAACTTTTTTGGCGCCAAAATAAAACTTGACAAAGATCAACAGTATTCAGCCAAAGAATTAAATTTTCAATATAATATTTTAATAATTTTAATTTTAAAGGAAATAGATCTGCGTTGCAAAGAGAGATGCGCTAGACTAGTTGACCGGCGCGCGCGCAGTCGCGAATGTGTATGGACAGTTGTTGAAGACATTTTGTGTTTATTATTATTGGTATATAAATTTGATATTATTGAAGACCCCTGTAATTTCATAATAAATTAAATTATTTGAACAGGATCTTAAATTTTTGAAGTTAATAGGTAGTTATTTAATGAAAAAAAAAGAAAAATTAAAAATAGCGTTTGCTAGTCAGGGATAGTTTTTCTAAAATAGGTTCTATATATAATTTATAATGTCAAAGATTACGGTAAAAGAATATAACAAAAGAAGTTTAACTTTTTTACAATTGTATAAGAAAAGGTATAAACTATAAATATTTATACCTAATATAGAAAGCCAGGGGAAATGACTATGTTTGGCGTAATTATAATATTTATTACTGTTATACCTTTTTTATTGTGACCTCGTTTGAATACCGTTTTATGTATATTGTTAGCGAGATGCAACGCATTATCAATAAACTAATAAAGTTTGAATAACCATTATTCTTATTGACAGTTTTAGAGGTCTGTCATAAAATTATTGAGGGTTTTATTTTGTTCAATTTAAATATGAAATGGTATATTAGATAATTATTTTTCATAAATGAATCACATATTGTAATTTATTTTTATTCATTATATTACTTTACTTTTATTTATTATTGGTTTGACTATCTGTTTCTATCTGGAAGTCACGTGTTCGGTCGATCGGGAAACATACATTTTATATGAATGATCTAACTACCTACTTCGTTGTGTAAGTTAAAAAAAAAACAAGAAAAACAATGTTCTGTTATAATACATAACTAATTCAATTATTTCTTTAAAAAAAGTATCATTAAAATTATTCGTATTATATAAGTTTACTTAAAAATTTAATATATTTTTTGAAGGATGAATATGATGATGTTCTTCCGCACATTGTTTAAAAAAAGGTGGTCTTTTTGATATACGGTAAGCTGTTAGTGTTTGTAATATAAATATGGAATTTAGAAGTAAGGAGGAGTCACTTATAATATGGGAGACAAGTTGAAAAAGTGCCCACCTGTAAGCTGAAAATAGTAGATGGCGCTATAATGCGAAAAGATACGATATGAATTTAGCTCTTGTAGACAGAGACGCCACCCTTATTGGACGGGTTTTGACTGACACTTTTTCATCGTAGAGATAGTACTCCTTACTATTCTTCATGAATCTATACTTAATATTATAAAGCTGAAGAGTTTGTTTGTTTGTTTAGTTGGTTGAACGCACTTATCTTAGGAACTACTAATTTGATTTGAAAAATTCTTTTTGCATTAGATAGTCGGTTAACTGAGGAAGGCTATAGGCTATATATCATCCCAGAAAAATGTTCGCTTCCCGTGGGATAGATTTGTTTTTGTCTAGGGACGAACCCGAAGCGAAGCGAGGGTGAGTCGCTAGTATAAAATAAGATGAGTTAGCTTATCCATTTTTCATTTGGGAAGAATTCACTAGTTGGTAACAGCTGTTATGTAAGTTGACGAGCATTAAATAATGTATGGAAAACCCAAGAGATATTGAATAGGAAATTAAAAGTTTTAGTAAGTAATTAAATGGGAGATCATTTTTATTCTTTAGGGCGGTCCCTCACCGGGATCATTCGCCTGTAATGTAACAGTTCCAATTCGAGAGTTACGTAAATGAGGGAGTAGAACTGAGCATATTAATATTAGTAATGCTCAGTTCTTCTCCCTCACTTAAGTAATGGTCGAATCTGAACTGTTATATTACAGGCGAATGCTCCCGCTGAGGGACCGCCCTTAGGTATTTAACGTGATTAAGGTAGCAATATCATTCCTGTGTCAGCTGCAAGTTACTAAGATTGACATGACTCATGTAGGCTGACGCACAAAGAAATAATAAGATTTTTATTTATATTTCAGTATAAAAAGTTAATTTATTATTATTTTTTATTGATTTTTATCAGTTTCAAATATTGTCAATGAAATGATTAAGGTGTGCTTTTTGTAATAACATTAATATGTATTATGACGTTAATAATAGTTTATTAATTTTATTAGCGGCCATGATTTTTTTTAAATAAAGCAAAAAGTTTTCTACCCTAGTTATTAGTTACGGAAACGTTGGTAAGTATATGTATTTATTTTATTATCGTTCATGTTGTAGGTAATACTGTTTGTTTGTCCTAAAAATAAATAAATAATTAAAAAAAAAACTCAAGAGTCAATATTCAAGTAAAATAACTTTTCCATATATATTTTTTTCATTCTATCTCTTTTGACATTTGTTTAACCACTTGAACCCCGCTGGTGCCTATGGGTACCACTTCCGGCGTTGCCGTTAAACCCCGCTGGTACCCATAGGCACCACCTCGCCCGCTGCAATTTTATCACTTATTAGTTATTACACGACGAAATTAGTTTATTTTATGCCAAATGAGTGATACACGCAAACTTTAGAAGTTTTATCAATTATATAATAAAATAAAATTTTAATTAAATGCCGACAACGTTAAAAACAAACGCGTTAAAAATTGTTTAAATTTCAAGTGAAGAGCGCGCGGTTCGCTATTGTTTTTGTGTAATTTAAAATATTTAAACTAGTGAATTTGTGCCGTAAACGTATAAATATTTATTGTTAGTATTCTTTGCCACTATTGAGATACTAATAAGTTTATAATCACGTTATAAAATTAGTTTTTTGGTCCAACGAATTTTGATGTATAAAATTCGTAAAAAAAGTCGCCATTTTACAACATGAATTTTGACTATTAATCATTGATTTGGTGCCTGATAAAGGTAAATCACTAAAGAAAAACTAATATAATTTCATATTTTCAGTTGTTTGTAGCATATTTCAATATTTTTATTATATAAAATATGTTTATTTACAAATAATACCTATAAGCTGTCAAATTTGACATATTTGAACTCTCATCAAAGACCAGTTAGACATTGACACATGTCGATATGTGATATCGATAATATCAATATTTTAATATAAATATGTCATAGTGGGGAATAAAATGCTAAATAAAATACTCTTACGTATTGTAAAATATAATAGTTATATTAAAAGCCTAAATACAAAGTCAAACATAATAAACTACACTATAACGGTATTCCCATTATAGTGTAGTTTATTACAGACGTTCATCCATATCTATATAAATAAAAATGAATGGCTAAATTTGTTGCTAAGCGCAAAACTTGAGGACGGTTAGACTAATTAGCCTATTTTTTTTCAAATATTCATTGAAGTCCTAGGAAGGTTCTTATGAAGAGAAAAAAATAGAAAAAAATCACGGAAAAACGTAAAAATCACATTTTTCTTTTTACTTATTACTATATTATTATGAACCCAACCTTAAAATTAATATATACTACTTGAATACATTTGTAAATTCACACTTTCTCTTTCTACGATATACAGTTTGACGTTGACTTTATTTGTTTGTTTGTTTGTACTTCTTTCATGTCGAAACAAAGTGCTGAATATTTGTGATTTTTTTGTGTGAAGATAGATAGAAGGCTGAAGAATGAAATTGGCTACTTTTTACCGCGGGAGACTATCTTGTTCCCACTGGAAAACAAGTTATATCTATTTCATACTAACCGTTAAAACGTATCTAGTGACGAACCTGAGCGAAGCGAGGGTGAGTCGCTAGTCTGAAATAACATAAGCGTTCCCTGACTGCCTGGTCGGTCTAATAGTACTGTAAAAAGCTTTAGTAGTAGAGTATATTATTGAGTTGATCTACTGGGAAATACTCAGTAATAATAGTTTAGAAAAGCTCTAAGTAATTTGCAAAACGCCCGCTTCATGTTACGTGGGACTTCAAAAACATAGTTGGCAAAAAAATATATACGTATTAAACTTGTGTCTACCATTTAAGTAACGTAACTTTACTTTACACAGGCATTTAGAGTAAATTAAAGTCTTCTTTGACTATCTAAATGATTCCCTA
The DNA here is from genome assembly GCA_905404265.1 of Fabriciana adippe. Classification (NCBI taxonomy): domain Eukaryota; kingdom Metazoa; phylum Arthropoda; class Insecta; order Lepidoptera; family Nymphalidae; genus Fabriciana; species Fabriciana adippe. The sequence goes on along the minus strand of FR989998.1, from coordinate 14,242,486 downwards.
GATTAGAGATTCTCTAGAAAAGATAATAAAAGGGTTGGTAATCCTCGAGAACAGCAAATTTCTTAAAAGAAATCTTTGAATCAATAAATATTATGTTCATCTAAATATTATTATTTTATCAAATTATTTTAAAAATAGCAAGATAGGAGGGCCAGTACATGGAACTAGTGAAAAATAATATTTAAGTACCATTTAAGCGGTATAAATTTTTAAATTGAGATAGATATTTCTCTTTTTTTAATTATTATTTAATTAATATATTATGTTACTTTTTCGTAATATATTAATTTACATAAATTAAATTTTTCATGATACGAAAGCTTGCGGGCCAGAACTTTTATCCTCGCATTTATTAATGTTTTTATAATAATTTTATTTGCTATATTTTTATGAAAATTATACTTTATTTAATATTTTTTTATCTAATTTGTCCAAAAAATTACATTGTTTTATTGCACTTATTTTGATTTTTTAAATACTTATTTTTTATTGTTATAAATAAATATAAGAATTGTAATTGTGTTTATTTGTGTTTAACGGTTCACGAAAATAATCGATAATTTTTAGTATTGTGGGGTACATCACTACGTATCAAAATATTATCAGTACATACTACATACATTATTACAGTCAACTTCACATGTTTAAATGTTTAGTTTTTTGAATAAAAAGTGTTAAGTTTTCATGTAGATGATAATGCTTAGCTTGTTCTTTTATAATTTGAGCTAAATTTATATACAGAAACGTTAATTACAATACAACACGAGCGTCTATGAAAAATAACCTCAATTTTTGTCTGTTTTAAGAAAACCATCCGAATTTTGATTACAGTGGCTTATTTTCAAGATTTATTTGCGAATATTTGTAAAGCAAGGATTATTATATATTTTAGTATCAGTTTTATAATGAATCCACCTACTATAACTCGGATGATTGATTTGAAAATTGCGCGATGAGCTGCGCAAATACAACGAAAGAGCCGCGAGTGCTATAGTTTTGAATTTGATTGTAACTAACAACTAATATAAATAAATCAAGAAATGGTTTTGTGCGATTACATGTTTATTCATAAAACAGTGTTTCAAATTTAATGTAAGTTTAAACCGTGGTATTGTCAGAAATCAATATATTACAACAACTACTACATTTTCAACTAACACTGATATATTGTCAGCTTATTTATAATTCATCAATAGTTTAAAGTGTATTTTGTACATTGTCATAAATGCTCATATTATTTAAAAACCCAAAACAGCTTATACATTTTAAATCGGTGCTATATTATTTGATTTATGAGTGTTTTTTTAAATCATGGTTGTATCGGGGAAAAATGACGCGCGGGCTCGGTGTTTAACGGGTGTTGCATGTCAAAAAGCGCGGGGTTCAAGTGGTTAAAGTATTTTCTTGTCTCAATGGTTTAAGTCATCTCCATACTACTTTTTAAATACTTCACTTATACATACTATGTATACCTTCTTCTAAGTTTTAACTATCGTATCGACTTTAAATTGATCATATGGAATTCGGGATGATAACATAATTTCTAGCTGATCTGATAATATAGTCTGGAGGTAGAAAGTGGAACTGAAGAGTTAGCCGAAAAATTTGGCGAAGGCTGAATGGATGGAGGCCTTCGCCAAATTTTTTAACTCGGGCTCATATGATTGGTTGAAGTGTTTCCTAAAATACCTGCACGTCTTGGTTAAAAACGTAACTTATTTAGTTTTAAAATTATAATAATAATTATTATTTAATTAGTAATTTTCAAATATATTACGTTTTTAAAACCGTACAAATGGTTCTTCCCCACTGGTTAGGTTAGCAGGTCGAGCATTGACCGAGTAAAACAGATCATGATATAAGCAATAAAAGCTATCACATCTCACGCGTTAGCGGTACATTTCATATTCTATTCATTGATTAATTAAGGTATTGATAATTTGCAACATTGATAATATCATTTTAATTAAAATAAGTATATTTTATTATGTACTAGCGGCTCACCCTTGCTTCGCTTGAGTTCGCCTTGAGAAAAACGAAACTATCCCACGGGAAACGTACATTTTTCCAGGATAAAAAGTATCTTATATGTTATTCTGATGTATGAGCTATATTATTGTATAATGTAAAGTTTTATTAAAAGCCATTTAGTATTTTTTGCGTGAAAGAGTAAAAAATATCCATACATCTATACATCTCGGCATCCATACATCCTCGCAAACTTTTTCATTTATAATATTAGTAGGATATTAGCATTATAAAATTACACATTTAAAAATATATTATACACTATACTCATTATTTTGTAATACTGTAGTTTTTATCTATTTGGACTTTATAATTTATATTTTGTATGAGACATTATTTTTTTTAGATAATTTACTAATGTTAAATCGATTTCTGAAATTCGATTACTGAGTTATTAACAAGTGAAGCTAATAAAAGTACCTACTATAAAATCACAGGCGCATAGCTACATAAACAGGCACATAATTTATATATATATATATATATATATATATATATATATATATATATATATATATTTAATTCCTTTAATAGTTATAATGTATAAACAAAACCATACGAAAAAGAAAATGAATAAATATTTTTATATTAGTGTAAATAATTAAGCATTTTTAAATATATTTCGTTATAGCGCCATCTGTATTTTAGTAACGATAACTTTTAAAGTATTTGCTGTTAGTTTTGTTTTACATAAAGCTATAAGTATAGTTCGGTAGATGGCGCTGACGATAAATTAAATGTAATAAAATAAAAAAAAATAAACTTTTACAAGCCTAAGGCTATAAAAAATAGTAATAAGCTTATTTACGTATATTTTAATTATTACATATCAATATTTCATCTATAATTATTTACATACGGCCACAGATCATATAACACTAATACTACTACCACAGATCATGTAATACGCTCTGCGGAAGGTTCACCGTTATATTATTATCATAGTTTCTACATAACTGGTTAGATGGCGCTGAATAAAAAAATAAGAATAAAAACATCAGAAATTAATTTCGTAATTTCGTAAGTTTATTATTGCTATTAAAATATATATTAGCCAAGTCCAATAATAATTTAATCTGGAAATGAAAGATATCAATAAAGTATAGCTTTATGTTCGTGTTATATGTTGGCTGAAAATCTCATATTGTAATTTGGACGACACGTTTGGCTTAGTTTACTGTGTCAGCGGTCTAGGGTTCGAGTCCCGCTGGGGGCATTCATTTGTGTGATGAGCACGAATGTTTGTACTCCAGTCATGGGTGTATATATTTATGATATGTATATTGTTATAGTCTATATTTATAATATGTATATTGTATGTATTTAAAGTTATTTATGTGTAGTGTATCAACTATCTGGTATCCATAACACAAGCCTCGTAGCTTACCATAAAACTAGATGGTGCTGTGTGCTAATGTCCCAACATATTAATTATTTTTTTATAATGTGATTCTATAATCTACATCACAAGTTTTCAGACGTTAAAATATCCAAGGTCGCAAAAATCATATTTTTGTGAATATCTTATTATCAAAACAAAGATTCTACAAGTTAATAGCTTGATACTTATCATTCCGAGGTTTGCCCCTCTTTTCCTTATTTGACTGGACTTACTTTAGTAAGTACATATCTACTCATATAATAAAACTGTAGAGGTCGAATGTCTGTACATAGAAAAAAAAATGCTAAAAACCGAGTCAGCGGGATGTAAGATGAGAAATAGAACAAATCCAGTTTTTTTTTCAAATTATTTGTTTCTCTGTCTGTGTGTTTGTTTGTAAGGGCTAATCTCCGAAACTGTTAGATCGATTTAAATGAAATTTTGTATGGTGGAACCTTATATCCCCGGTCAACATCTTATATACTTGTCATCCCGGAAAGTTAAAGAGTTCCCGAGGGAAAGTTAAAAAACTATAGTAACTTATACAGCTTAGTACACAAAAACTACTGATTGGATTTTAATGAAACTTTACAATAATATAATTCATACATCAGAATTACAAATAAGCTACTTTTTATCCCGGAAAAATGTACGGTTACCGTGAGACAGATTAGTTTTTGTTTATCTTGAGGCGAACCCGACGAAGCAAGGGTGAACCGCTAGTTATGTACAAAGTGCTTATATTTTATTTACGTACGTAATTTTTATGATAAATTTTAGGCTTTTAGGTAAAAAAATACTTTTTTTCATAGAATTATATAATACTAGTGACGTACCCTCGCTTCACTCGGGTGCGACTCTAGTTAGTAGGTTTTAAATAAGTAAAAATAGTTATTGCGAATGTATCTTAGGAGAAAGACATATGCTATTGTGGTTTTTTCTGTAGACCTTTTTGGCTTACAAGTTTGTAGTACATTGTTTTGATGTATCTCTTAAGGTTCAACCAGCTGAAGCTTGATGTACATATTTGAGGACGGCTCGATAGAACCAGTTATTATGTTTTCCCGTGGGAATGAAATTTTTTTCTGTAGTAAAAGGTATTGTAATGTTTAGCCGAGTAATAAGTTACGACTTCACAAAATTTTGTTAAAATCGGTTCAGTACTTTTTACGTGAAATGGACACAGAGAAACAGATATATAGACAAATTTTATAACTATTGTTTTGGAATTTGGGGTCTATATCTGTACAAAATACGTTGTAGTCTTAAAAATATTTCTTTTACAGACTACGTTTTGTTTCTATTTTATTATATATAGATTCAGTATAGGTAAATAGCCTGTGTAGTTAAATTGAACATATACACATTCTTTTGTTCAAATTTTTATAACCGTTTGGCAAAATGTTGTTGAATTTCATATTGTTCAATTTGCTTTTTTACATAATTTAATTATCTTTATTTTATAAGTTTTTTTTTACGTTTTATTTTTGCATTTATTCGTGTATTTTGAAATTGAATTATCTAGTGGCTCACGTGAGCAGTAGGTACTAAGTATTAAAAGTTATATAGTTGTTTAGTATAAAATTATCTTCAATATTCCCTGAGTAAAATAACTTTTACATATGAGCCTATACATAGACGTACATATATAACAATACTAGCGACTTACCCTCGTTTCGTTCGGGTTCGGCTCTAGGAAAACAAAAACAAACCTATCCCACGGGTATCGTACATTTTTCCAGGATAAAAAGAAGCCTATGTATGTATGTATTATTGCAGACTATAATCTATCTTTGTGCCAAATTTCATCCAGATCCGTTCAGCCGTTCTGGTGTAAAAGAGTAACAAACATCCATACTCACAAACTTTCACATTTATATATTAGTATAGATTATAAGAATCCCGTTGCATATTGACTATGGAAACCTAAAAACCTGAAAAAGAAATTAAAAAATCACATTAGCCAATAATTTCTCAAGCAACAACAATCCACACGTCAAAATATCAAAATACCATTTACATTTCCAGTTAAATTATAGTTTTATATTATAACAACGCTTGCACGTTTTTCGGTAACTACGAACGACACGTATCAGAAGTGCGGGCGTCGGGCGTGCCGTATGCAACGTACGTATAATCCTATTTCTGGATATATATACGAGTACAATGGAACAATTAAACACACATCATGAATTGCAAATTCAATTCCCTATTTTCATTGTAGCCTTGTTTCATTTGAAAAGTAAATAGAAAACAATACGTGTGAAATGTATATATTATATCTATACATATAATAAAATTCTGAGTCGAGTCTGTACATTAAATATTTTTTGGAAAATCTTATTGAAATATTTATTACTAGCGACTCACCCTCTCTTCGCTTTAGGTTGATTCCCCATACAAACTTTCATCTCCATTTTCACGTCCTTAAGGGATGATTTCCGGGATAAAAAGTATCCTATGTCCTTTCCAGGGTATCAAATTATCTTCTTATAAAATTTCATATAAATCGGTTCTGTAGATCCAGAGATTACCCCCTACAACTGTCTTAACTCCTTAGAATATTAGTATAAACTATAGATTAATTATCGATACAGAGGCCGAATCTATAGTTTATAGAATTTTTGTCTGTCTGTCTATCTGGAAAAGCAGCACGAGAAAACCACTGGACAAAATTTTATGCATTTAAGTATGATGATAGCTGGTTATCCGGGCCAACATAAAGGATACTTTTTACTGCAGGAAAATTCTCATCTCTGAGAGTTCTATACTAAATGTTAAAACGTAACTAGGGACCCTACTATAGAGTGGTCTAATCTTTTATCATTTAGTTACATGCTAATGTCGTTTCTTTCTTGTTTGTTTTTCTTTTAAAATAACACAGTAAAAGAGTGATGTAAATACTCGCTTAGATTTACACGAATATTTGATATCTTCTAAATCCATATCTATATCACTACATATTATAAAACAAAGTCCTCCGCCGCGTCTGTCTGTTTGTCTGTCTGCTCGCGATAAACTCAAAAACTACTGCACCGATTTCCATGCTGTTTTCACCAATGGATAGAGTGGTTCTCGAGGAAGGTTTTAGGAAATAATTTGTTAAGTTTTTGTATACATTTGTTGATATTTGTTGGAGGTATCGGAAAAAAATAAGCCGTCTGGGAGCTTTCAACGAAAACGCTGTCTAAACCCTTTGAGATATAACAAAATAATGTATGAGGCGCTATTAATATATATAAAACAAAGTCGGGTTTGTTACAACACTTATAACTTAAGAACGGCTGAACTGATTTTTATGATCTTTGATTTGTTGGATTCGTCTCCGCCTCGAATAATAGTATAAGTATATTAAAACATCAGAAAAATTCACGAAAAAAAAAGAAATTATATGGCTAACGCTGGCTAAGAACTATTCATATCTATTTAAAATGTACCTCACCGTACGTTTTAAATAAAACTATTTTTAGTATACATTGCCTGTAAAAACTACATATAATGACCTTTGTGAAATCCAAAACTTTAACCTCATAGCTCCCGTGATCATAATTGCTGTAAAGCATTCGAAACGTCGGGAACCAAAAAGCAAAATAAATCTGCGAAAAAATCCCAAAAGATAGTTTTATTTAAAACAGAGTGGTAAATTACAAAAAAACTTAGGTTTTCGTGAATATTTGACAATTTTCTTTGCGGATATGTCGCATTTTTACTCCGAGTTTTTGTTTCCAATTTCTAAAGGCTTTATAGCAAGCAAGGTCACGAGAGAGACTAAGGTGTTTGTCCCAAAAAATATTATATACATCCAAAATTATTCAATAATTTGGAAGAAAAAGAAAAATGGCGTCGCAGTACTTGCCAATACCCGGTAGGGGCTCGAATTAATCGAAATAATCAAAGGCTCTCCTTTGCCTTCTATTTTTTTGCATTGGGGTCCAAAAAGGTTAGCTATGCCACTGATATGGGTGTATGTTTGTCACAGTTTACAATTGAGCTGGACGGATTTGCATGAAATTTAGTACCTACTAGCGGTTCAACCTCGCTTCGCTCGGGTTCGCCCCTAGATGATTCTTTAAATTGACATAACTTTTATATTTAGGAACCGATTGAAATAAAACAAATACTAAATGTTAAGTGAAGCTTACCACAGTACATTTTGAAACCGCACTCAAATCGGTTAAGCTGTTTCTAAGATTAGCGAGCATAAACGCACAGACAAACAGACAAAAGAACTAAAAACCATTATTTTGGGTTCTATTGCGTTAATAAAGATCCCCAATAATAGTTTTTCTCAAATATCTTCCATGTACAGATAGCGATCAGTTACAATTTTATTATATGTATAGATTTGATCTGGAGAAGCACATAAGCTACTTTAAGTCAACTAGTGACGCATTCGAATTAAACGAAGACAAATCTCTAGAAGTTTAATAAAAGTCACGGGACAATGGTATATCAGGATGTTATTTTTTGACTAAAAAATTGACTAAAAATCTATACCAATACTATAAAGCTGAAGAGTTTGTTTGTTTGGTCGAACGCCCTAATCTCAGGAACTACTAATCCGATTTGAAAAATTCTTTTTGCATCGGATAGCCCTTTAATTGAGGAAGGCTATAGTCTGTATATCATCCCGGAAAAATGTACGGTTCCTGTGGGATAGATTTGTTTTTGTCTAGGGACGAACCCGAAGCGAAGGTGAGTCGCTAGTCTTATCTCTAAGTGATTTTTTGACTCCACTTTATATCGAAGCACATATATAGTTATAAACTAAACATATTCATATAGTCCAGTTGTTAACATAGCTTGACTTGTCTATAATAGGCCTATGAAAGACCTGGGACAAATTTTTAGTCAAAAAATAACGTTTTTTTTAACGTTATATTATAACAAACAGTGGTACCTACTCAATTTGTAATGCGCTCACTTTAAATACCAAATGATGTGGCTTTAAACCGAGTCTTGCACGTTTGAGATTTTTTAAGCGAATGATTTGAAAAAAATAATAATTATTTGCTATACGACGAAGAAGAACATCGGGTTACTAACATTTATTTCTCTAAAGAACACACTGTTCACTTATACAGAGATTAAGTACATATATATAAAGATAATATTTAACAGTATTTACATGGTACAATGCATTATATAATTTTTAATTAATTTGTTACTATATGGTACTCAGCCCTTTTTTACGTCCCATTGATGGGCACGGGCCTCCCTTCAATACGAGGGGAATCAGGCCATAGTCCACCACGCCACGCCGTGACCACGCTGGCCAAGTGCGGATTGGAGGACTACACATGTCTTTCGAAAACTTGCTAAGTTTTCTCAGACATGCAGGTTTCCTCATGATGTTTTCCTTCACCGTTACTATGTTATGTAATCTTTTTAAAAATATGAATATTGTACGAATACAATAATCATATTTTTTAAAATTGAAGACATGCAGTTATAAAATTTTATCTATAATATATGATTTTAGCTTATTCTTAAAATGCTTAATATTATTACAATCTTTTACAGTATCCGGTAGATTATTATATAAAAGTACACCTTCACACATTATATTTTTATTGACATAGGATCTCATCCGAGGCTGCCAAATTTGAAGTTTCTTTTTGTTTCTAAGATTATGTTATTATGTAAAACATCATGAGGAAACCCACAAGAGAATTTAAGTATTTTTCGAAACACGTGTGAAGTCCACACAACCCGTCATCAACGTCAACTCGCATTTAGCCAACGTAGACTATGGCCTGATCCTCTTCACATTTAGGAACGGCACATGCCCATTGCCCAGCTGTGGAACGTTAAAAAAGCTCAAATACAGTAGAAACTCGATTAACCGGACTAATTGTTGCCCTTAGTCATTCGGATAATCGAAAATCTGGATAATCGAATGTATGAAGAAAAACAGGTCTTTTCCTGAAACAATTGCTAACTAACTAAAACTATTTTTATCCCGGAAAAATGTACGGTTCCCGTGGGATAGATTGGTTTTTGTTTGTTTAGAGGCGAACCAGAGCGAAGCTAGGATGAGCCGCTAGTGCTTGCATAAATTCGACTTTGTAGGTATATAATTGGTCCCGGTTGGTAGTCCGGATAATCGCGAATCCGTATAACTGAGGGCCGGATAGTCGAATTTCTACTGTATAATAAAACAATGTACACTTTTATAGCCGTATTACGGACTACGGACAAAACAAACGTTGAAATGTTCTACATTATGCTAGTGCCTGCAGTATTTGCCTTTGTTTAATTGCTCTTTGGAAGGCTAGCGATTTACATTCCGGAAGAAATGAACTCGAGTCTTAATGATTTAAAAAAGTAGGTGGCGATAAAATACTGTTTAATTATGATTGTTCACCTTTATGTCCGATTAAGCCAGAAGGTGGTAAAGTGGTGTGTGTATACATTATACTAGCGACTCACCCTCGCTTCGCTCAGGTTCGCCCCTGGCTTGATTCCCCATACAAACTTTCATCCCCATTTTCACCCCCTTAAGGGATGATGATTTCCGAGATAATAAGTATCCTATATCCTTCCCAGGGTCTCAAACTATCTTCTTACCAAATTTCATCAAAATCGGTTTTGTAGATCCAGAGATTACCCCCTACAACGTCACAAACTTTACCTCTTTATAATATTAGTATAGATTATTTTAGAGCATTATAAAATTAAAAAAGTCTAGCAAAGAAGGCCACACATGGAAAAGTTATCTCCGTACAGTTTCATTACAAAACCTATTTATTTTTATTACTTTTAGTACTTTTTATTACTACTTTTTATGGCTTGCGACTACGTGTTAGTCAACTCTTCGGTTTCCTCAAAGACATTAATAAGTAAATTAATAAATTGGCAATCTAATATTAATTTTGAAACCTGGTTCGAATTTAATCTTGGATTTAGTCCTCTTGGTTTTAGTTAAGGCAATGGTAGCCCAGTGGTAACGCGCTCGCTTAGGAAACCGAGTGAAGCGGGTTCAGATCCCGGGTCTCGCACCTCTGATATTTTCATGTGCGAATCATTTCTAATATGATTACCACTCGCCTTACAGTGAAGGAAAACATCGTTAGGAAACCTGCATGTCTGAGAGAACCTAAGCAGTTTTCGAAAGACATGTGAAGTCCGCCAATCCGCACTTGGGCAGCGTGAGGGACTATGGCCTGATTCTCCTCGTGTTGAAGGGAGGCCCGTGCCCAGCAGAGAGGACGTTAAAATGGTCTGAATACATTAGTCCTCTCAAACAAAATATTTTCACGGCATATTAAATATCCTAAATCATTAATTATAACTTAATTTAGATAAGTTCGATATTGTTATTATTATTGAGTATTTTGTATTAATGTTAATGTATCCTCCTATACTCTATCCTCCTATCCTATATCCTTCTATCCTCCTTCTTTGCTAGAGCTTTCACTTTTTAGAATTTCACTAATGCTTATAAGAATTCATGTTTCACTGGATGTAAAATTTAATGGACCTAGGTACCTTACATTAGAAAGGACAATCTATACCTACATATAATAAAATTGTAACTGATCGCTGTCTGTACATGGAAGATATTTGAGAAAAACTATTATTGGGGATCTTTATTAACGCAATAGAACCCAAAACAATGATTTTTAGTTTTTTTGTCTGTTTGTCGGTTTATCTGTTTGTCTGTGCATTTGTGCGCGCTAATCTTAGAAAGGGCTTAACCGATTTGGGTGCGGTTTTCACTAATGTATTGTGGTAAGCTTCAAGTAACATTTAGTATTTGTTTTATTTCAATCGGTTCTTAAATAAATCCTAATGTTTAAAACAAATATGTGCTTTTTCCTCAATACGACAAGTTTTTTATAATTTATGTATTTTCTATAAATAAAATACATACAGTTTTTTTCTTGAATTTTTAAAGGTTTGTACCACTTTTCATCACGCGATAATCGAAGACGTGATTTTAAAAAAAAATATTTAAATGCCGGATATGTTAAATACTACGAAGACGGCGAGACAGTCATTCTTCCATTATAATTAATAGTCAGTGCTGGAATCGACCTTAGCGCCGCCCCTGCGCATAGTAGAAAATTCCGCCCTATTATCAAAATTATGAATAAAATGTTTAAATTTTTTAAATTATTAATTTATTGAAAAATAAAAGAAATAATTTGCAACTGGTTTAATTTTTCGAAAAATGTACTTGTTCATTTTTTTAATTAATCATTTTTTGGAAAATAAAAAAAAAACATTTTTGATAGTGTTGCTGACAACGACGAGCAACGAAGAACCCCGACGACCGACCGTCGCCGACAACGATGAGTAACGACAGGCCCCGAAGATCGACTGTTGCCGAACACTCATCGGTACGAGCAACGACAATCGCCGAGCGACAACGTGTGTTGCCGACGACGAGCCCGGAAAAACCCGACGGCGACCCGACCGCCGCCCGACTTGTTCCGATTTAGTTTAAACATGTCTTTACGTGTAAATATTGATTACTTTGTGTAGCCAATTAGAGTGGGGCATTTGAAATGTTTTCACTCAGTAGTATGTATGTTGCGCATGTAAATTGGGGTATAAATATAGGGGTGTTTTTATGTAAAGTGTATTCCAGTTCCAGTGTTAGTAAAGTAAGCTAGATAGCAATAAATGATAAAATAATAAATAGTCTTTTAATACAGTCCACCACAAGCTGGCCCATCGACCCGGATTGAAGAATGGTCATCACCAGGAGCCAAGGGGATGCTGCCGACCTGGAGGAGCAGCGCCGCCCAGGGACCAGCACCGCCCAGGACCAGCACCACCCAGGGACCGGCGCCGCCCAGGAGCAGTCCCGCCCAGGGAACAGCGCCGCCCAGGACCAGCGCCGCCCAGGGGCCGGCGCCGCCCTGGAGCAGTCCCGCCCAGGGAACAGCGCCGCCCAGGGACCGGTGCCGCCCAGGACGAGCTGCGCCGCCCTGACGACCTGCGCCGCCCAGACGACCTGCGCCGCCCAGACGACCTGCGCCGCCCTGACGAGGTGCGCCGCCCTGACGACCTGCGCCGCCCTGACGAGCTGCGCCGCCCTGACGACCTGCGCCGCCCTGACGACCTGCGCCGCCCTGACGACCTGCGCCGCCCTGACGACCTGCGCCGCCCTGACGACCTGCGCCGCCCTGACACCCAGCGACGCCTGGAGGGTCGACGACATCTGGAAGGTCGACGACACCTGGAAGGTCGACAACACCTGGAACACCTGCAATACCTGGATGATCAGCGACACCTGGATGATCAGCGACACCTGGAAGATCAGCGCCACCTGGAAGGTCGCGCCCGTATGGAAGATCGAAGCCAGGAAGCTGAACGTATCGAATTGGAGCGAAGACGAAGATTCTCTCAGAATCCACCAGCCTCACCGACCACACTCCTGGATACGGAGGTTGGGCTAGGGGCTACGAACGATGCCTCTGCCCCCACACCCTCCGCTGCCTACCGAACCCTGAAGACTGGAGACCGACCCCGAACCAGGTCACCAGGGCATTCAGTGCGATCGACGGCAAGTGTGACCGCTAGGGTGCGACTGGCGGAACTTGAAGCAGCAGAGAAGCTAGCAAACCTGAGGAAAAAAGAATTGGAAATCGAAGCTGAACTCATCAGAAAGCGGCTGGCCGCAGACGTCAGCAACATCCAAGAGGAGCAGGAGAGCCTGCATGAAGAACCTCTTGACCACCAACAAAGGGTGGACGCCTGGCTCCGCACCAACCCCATCAGCACACGGGGGGAGGAAGGGGAGCAGAGACGGACTGGAGGGGAACGGCACCTTCGATTCGAAACAAGAGGAAGGTCACCCACTCCAACCAGAACGAGGCCAGGGATCGAGCAATTGGCTGAAGCCCTGGAGAAGATGGCTAGACCCAGAATAAGATGCACTGACCTACCGATCTTTTCTGGAATAGCTAACGAGTGGCTGTCGTTCAGAGCAGCCTATCAAGACTCTACGAAGATATACCAGATATCTGCGAACGAGAACCTGCAAAGACTGAGGAGCTGCCTTCGGGGAGAAGCGAGAAACGTCGTAGCTGGCCTGTTACACGCCGCTACAGATCCTGACGTCGTGATGAAGACCCTCGAACAGTGCTTCGGGCGGCCTGAAGTCATCATAGATCAAGCCTTCCTGGAACTGAAGAAGCTTCCGAGACCTGGGTCATCAGCAGTAGACCTGAACAGCTTTGCAGTGAAAGTTCAAAGCGTAGTCAGCATCCTGAACAGCATCGGACGCCAGGGGTACCTCTACAACCCAATGCTGGCGAGGGAAGTCCTGGACAAACTGAGTCCTCACATCAGGGCACGCTGGTGTGACTACGCCGAAGAACACGACGGTACACTACATCCAGAGATTGTAGTGCTGTCTCGCTTCCTCATGCGCGAGGCAGACCGGGCATTGAAGTATGCATATGCCCCACCTACGAGCGTCTCAACACCTGCTGCAACCCGGAGGGAGACCAGACCCTCGATGAACACCGGGACCCAAAGGAAGAAGACAAGTGCCGTGTACAACGTGACTGAAGCTGAAGAGGAACAAATCAGCCGATGTCCTAGTTGTGAGCAGACTCATACACTGCCACAGTGCCCCAAATATAAAGGGCTCACGTTAGATGAACGATGGGAACTGGTGAAGGAAAAGAAGTTATGTTTCAAGTGCATAACTAAGAAGCACAGACGCAACAGCTGCAAAGCAAAGCTGTGCGGCGTGAACGAGTGTCGCCGTCCTCACCATCCGACTCTGCACCGGGAAGATAAGACGCCTAAACCCTCAACGACAAGTGAAGCCGAAGCTGTGCTGTCGGTGGCATCCAAAGCCACTGTGTCGACTCAAGCGGTCCTGCTGAAGATGTGCCCAGTCACCGTCGTCGGGCCACGGGGGGAGGAGAAGACCCATGCTCTACTCGATGAAGGGGCTACCATTACCCTCATCGACGAAGAGCTGGCGAAGATCCTGGTGGGGACAGACCACTGGGAATACATCGTATCCCGAGAGCTGCGAGTTGGAGGCCCGAATCAACCAGCTGCCTCCAGAACACAACTCGGCTGGGTGGTACACGGAACAGCACCACGCAGTGTGATCCACAACAGAGATGGCGTTCTTCACGTCTTCACCCCTGAACCTGGTGGAAACGTGAACGACCAGATAGATCAACGCCTACATGACCTGGTAGAAGAACACTTCCGAATCGACGCGCTCGGCATTGCTCACAAGTCACGAGTGAGCGATGAGAATTCCCGGGCAACGAAGATCGTCGAACAGACCTTAAGGAAGATCGAAAGTGGATACCAGGTAGGACTGCCCTGGAAACAAGACGACGTTAGAATGCCACCAAGTTACGACGCAGCACTTCGCCGTCTTACGAAGATTGAACAAAAGATGGATGCCGCCCCGACCTTCGCAGAAGAGTACACCAAGCAGATAGACAACCTGCTGGCGAAGGGATACGCAGTACAATGCGACGGCACGGAACGTTCGAGCGCAGTCTGCTGGTACTTACCACACTTCGCCGTGCAGAACCCGAACAAACCTGGGAAACAAAGACTGGTGTTTGATGCAGCAGCCAAGAGCCGAGGGGTTAGCCTCAATGACCATCTGCTGGAGGGACCTGACCTGCTAACTTCGCTTCAAGGCATCCTGTTCCGGTTCAGGGAGCGAACAGTGGCCATCACTGCCGACATACAGGAAATGTTTCTCCAGGTGAAGATTCGGCCAGAAGATCAGCCAGCACAACAGTTCCTGTGGAGGGGCGCCGACAGAGACGATCCACCTCGTCACTTCAAAATGACGAGCATGATATTCGGCGCAGCAAGTTCACCCTTCATGGCTCACTACGTGCGGAATCACAACGCACAGGTGCACGCTCAGACGCATCCTCGTGCCCTAGAAGCCATCACAAGGAGTCACTACATGGACGATTTGGTGGCGAGCTACGACACTGTAGAAGAAGCTCGACGCGCCATCAAAGAAATCAGGGAGGTGCACGCAGCAGCGGGATTCACGCTACGAGGATGGAACGCCAACAAGAACGAAGTGATTGGCGACGTGCCCACGCAGCTGCTGGCAACATCACCGACCCGACTAGGTGGAGACGGGCCCGCAAGTAAAATACTTGGCCTGCACTGGGACGCCGAACGGGACGAGCTGGGGTTCAACACCTCGATGAACCAAGTTCCTGCGGAAGTGCGCGCCCAGACCCGTCCGCCTACCAAACGAGAAGCACTCAGCGCGGTCATGTCTATATATGACCCCCTAGGATTGCTGAGTCATTACACGATACGTGCGAAGATCATCCTGCAGAGTCTCTGGCGCATCAAGATGTCATGGGATGAGCCGATTCCTGTAGAAGAAAACGAGATGTTTGCGGCTTGGCTGCAACAACTACCTGACCTCACCTGCCTACGACTGGAACGCTGTTACGCCCTGGAAGGTTGCCAAGGCCTGGAGCTGCACGTGCTGTGTGATGCCAGCGAACAAGCCTACTCAGCCGTGGCTTACTGGCGCATTACTCGACCCGACGGCACCATCAAAATAAGCCTCGTGACCGCCAAGGCAAAGGTCGCTCCAAGGCGCACGCAGACGATACCTCGTCTGGAGCTACAGGCAGCAGTCATCGGCGCCAGACTGGCAGACACAATCAAGAGAGAACATCGGATTGTGGTCCAGAGGACGGTATACTGGACAGACTCCATGACGGTGATACATTGGGTACGACACGATGCACGCAGATATACACCGTTCGTCGCGCACCGTCTTGGAGAGTTAGCCGAGCTCACCCAACCTGAAGATTGGCGATGGATCCCAACCAGTGACAATGTAGCTGACGACGCTACACGATTCGCGCACACTCGCATCACCAGTGACGACCGATGGTTCCAAGGGCCGGAGTTCCTACGTCACCCAGAGGAACTGTGGCCAGCCGAGGGAACGCCCGCAGAAGAGGAGGAGGTCCTGCTGCACGTGACCACAGAGGACAAACAAGGCGACGAGTGGTTGCCGGATCCTGCGCGCTTCTCCAAATTCGAAACACTGGTCAGAGCAACTGCGAGGGTGCTGGCTTTTATAGACAAGTGTCGGCGCCGAGCTACGGGATTGGAGCATCGTCACATCGAGGAAGCCGAGCGCGCACTCATACGCCGTGCGCAGAGAGATAGCTTCCAAGACGAATTACTACGTATGAAGTCATCTCGTCCCCTGCCTAAGACGAGCCGACTGTTCTGGCTGGATCCAGTGCTGGAGGAAGGCGTATTGCGGGTGAGAGGCCGCATAGGAGCTGCCACTGCACCGCTTGAGATGAAGCGACCTATCATCCTCGACGGACGCCACCGCACTGCGAAACTCATCGTGCTACGTGAGCATTGCGCTGCAGGTCACGCCAACCGTGAGCGTGTGACCAACGATCTGAGGCAGCAATACTGGATCATCCATCTGCGACCTACTGTGCGCACCATAGAAAGGGAGTGCGCCCTCTGCAAAGTGCGAAAAGCGAAGCCTCAGGTTCCAGCGACTGGGGACCTGCCTCGCGCTCGCCTCGAACCATTTCGCCGCCCCTTCACCCACTGTGGGGTGGACTACTTCGGGCCCATGATAGTGAAGATCGGACGACGTCGTGAGAAGAGATGGGGCGCGCTATTCACATGCCTCACGTCGCGCGCTGTACACCTTGAGATCGTCCCGTCACTGTCTACGAGTTCGGCGATCATGGCGTTGCGAAGAATGGCAGCCAGGAGAGGATGGCCGAGCACCATGCACTCAGACAACGCCACAAACTTCCGAGGCGCTGACAACGAGCTACGGGCCGCCTACGCAGAGTGGGCGCCAGCGCTGAAAGAAGAGGGCTTACTTTATCGCATGGAGTGGCGATACATACCCCCAGGTGCCCCGAATCAAGGGGGCGCCTGGGAACGGCTGGTGCGATCAGTTAAAGTCGCACTAGCCTCCACCCTGAAAGAGAAGGAGCCGACGGAGGAAGTGCTGTGGACTCTACTGGTTGAGGCGGAGTACTCCATCAACGCCCGACCCCTGACTCATGTAAGCGTGAGTCCACACGACCCGGAGGCCCTGACCCCCAACCACTTCCTGTTGGGGTCATCCACTGGCCTACCCACCACTGGGCCATGCAGCGACGACGACCGACGCATCTGGCGTGCCAGCCAGGCGCTCGCCGATCACTTCTGGCAGCGATGGGTGCGAGAGTACTTACCGACTCTCGTTCCTCGCGGCGGGCCAACCGACAACACCAAGCAGCTGCGATTGGGAGACATCGTGCTCGTGATCGATCACACCCTGCCACGCAACGTGTGGCCGATGGGATTCGTGGATCGGATCTACAAGGGACCTGATGGCGGCGTGCGAGTGGCGGACGTCCGAACGAAGACCGGCGTCTTCAAGCGTCCCGTCACGAAGCTCGTCGTGCTAGTGAAGAAGGAGGCTCGCAGCGCTGCGCCGGGGGGGAGAGCTGTTGCTGACAACGACGAGCAACGAAGAACCCCGACGACCGACCGTCGCCGACAACGATGAGTAACGACAGGCCCCGAAGATCGACTGTTGCCGAACACTCATCGGTACGAGCAACGACAATCGCCGAGCGACAACGTGTGTTGCCGACGACGAGCCCGGAAAAACCCGACGGCGACCCGACCGCCGCCCGACTTGTTCCGATTTAGTTTAAACATGTCTTTACGTGTAAATATTGATTACTTTGTGTAGCCAATTAGAGTGGGGCATTTGAAATGTTTTCACTCAGTAGTATGTATGTTGCGCATGTAAATTAGGGTATAAATATAGGGGTGTTTTTATGTAAAGTGTATTCCAGTTCCAGTGTTAGTAAAGTAAGCTAGATAGCAATAAATGATAAAATAATAAATAGTCTTTTAATACAGTCCACCACAGATAGCACGAAGAAAAAATTTTTCTCACCCTCTGAATTTTTGTGCCCCTAAAAATTTGAGGGTCTCTAGCCCAGAGTGCCCCTAGTGTAAATCCAGCATTGATAATAGTTTTAGTTAAATGCGCAAATATTTCAGCTATATAGTGTTGCAATAAAACCAGGTCAAATAGATTCAGCGCCGCTCCTCAGATACCTGTCTATTTGACAGTCGACTAAGTGACAAATCGTTCCTAAACGAATACATCGCAAATAGTATGCATTACGACAGACGATGCTCGCTGGATTGAAAAGCATGCAGTGAAGCCTGCGCTATCAAAGTAGGGCCCGCTTTTGACAATTATAATAAAACTAGAGACTCATCTTCGCTTCACTCGGGTTCGTCTCTACATTTTAACGGTTAGTATAGATTTCTCAGAGATGAAATATTTTCCCGCAGGAAAAAGTATCCTAAATGTTGACCCGGATAACCAGCTATCATCATACCAAATTTTACCAAAATCTGTCCAGTGGTTTTCTTGTGATGCGTTCCCAGACAGACAGAAAGACAAAAATCCTAAAACCTATAGATTCGGCCTCTGTATCGGTAATAATGACTATTTCAATAAGATTTTCAAAAAGATATTTAATGTTAAGATTCGATTCAGAATTTTATTATTTGTATAGATTATTATCATAAATTAATATAATCATTATTCGTATACACTAATATTAAAGTTTATTACTTTGTAAGTTTGTATGGAGGCAATTTCTGAAAGTACTGATAGGGTTTCGAAAATTATAATAGGAACCTACATTAACGCCAAGTTGTAGGCTATATTTTATTTATATTTTATATTATATATTTGGGATAAAAATGGTTTTACTGTCAAAAAATAAATAATTTTTCAGAAAAATGGCAGTTGAGTTGCTTTATTGGTATGCGCTGCCTTTATGTTTCGTAACTTATTGTACTATCATATATATTTTAAAATACATCAAGTTAAAAATTGAATACACTATTTTTTTCAATTGCATCAACAGTCGACATATTGTTATTGCATCACATTGTTATTTTCGCTAAGGAATTTTTTTTCCTGTATGCCAATACTTACTAGTGAGTTCTTATTAACGCCAAGCACGAAATTTATCGAATATCTTTAAAAAACTACTATTATACAAATTTTCTTCTGCCGCCCTTATATCAAATTAATTTGGAAATGCCTGCAAAAGAAATAGTGAATTGGGAACACAAATGCTACTTCAAAAAACATCGTTGCACGTATTTCTAAAATGTTATATAGAGTTTAATACCATCTTAAATGAAATTATTCCATCCTTGCGGTATATTTTTATACGGTACTGATCTATTCATTTATATCTTAAAAATCCGACTTTAATTTTGAAATGGATTACTTATTAATAGCTATCGAGTTTCGCCCCACTCCATTGCGCCCCTAGGTGTCTAACAGTATAAATATAAATATGTTGGGACATTAACATACAACACCATCTAGTTCCATGGTAAGCTATGAGGCTTGTGTTATGGATACCATATAGTTGATACACTACACATATATAACGTTAAATACATACATATTATAAATATAAAACCTATGACAGGAGTACAAACATTCGTGCTCATCACACAAATGAATGGCCCCAGCGGGACTCGAACCCGCGACCGCTGGCACAGCAAGTAAGGTCACTACAAACTGAGTCAAATGTATTATCAATAAGTAATAAACAGTATCCTGTATCGTCACCGTTAGACAACGTATTAGTCCGCGAGGCGAGCGACCAAAAATTGCAAGTATTTTCTAAAGGCTGATTTTTTAACATCACGTCATATTGGTGGAGTAGAAAAATAGTCTGCCGCCAGTGTGCCGATTTCGTTAGCGTTTGGCGCGTCTTTAATTATATAAAAGAACTACGTACCTGACAACTACTTTCTAAGACCTGAAAATTAATTTACGAGCAGTATATTAATTAAATATAAGTTTTACAAACGTCAGTCATGCAAATGTAACCGGGCGCGTCAGTCACGAGTTAAAGTTGTAAAAAATCGGTACGTACATCGTTTCTAAAATCTGAAATCACCATCTCGTCTGTGTGCATTCAGCCCTTTTTAACGTTCCACAACTGGGAACGGGCCTCCCTTCAGTACGAGGGGGATCAGGCCGTAGTCCACCACGCTGGCCAACTGCGGATTGGCGGACTTCACATGTCTTTTGAAAACTTGCTAGGTTCTCTCAGACATGCAGGTTTCCTCACGATGTTTTCTTTCAACGTAAGACAAGTGGTAATCATGTTGGAAATGATTCGCACATAAAAATATCAGAAGTGCGAGACTCGGGATTTGAACTCGCTTCACTTGGTTTCCCAAGCAAGCGCGTTATCACCGGGCTACCACTGCCTCGCATCTCGTCTGTGTGTTACTTAAAATACTTAAAAATGTATGAAAATAAATATCTAAAAAGCTAAGATAGAATAAATTTAGAGCGAAACGGATGTCATCTTATTCTAAACAAAATTTTTAAAAGGCTTTTTAAATTTATAATTCATCCCCTTAGAGCCGGATTTTAGAGAAATATCATTTTGATGTTAAGTATTACAGTGTTTTCAAGAAATCTTTACGTTTTATTTCTGCGTATACCTACAAGATTAATAAAGTGAATCCATGATTCATGATGGAAGGTTATTATTAACTTGTATGTATGTATGTATTCAGCCCTTTTTAATGTTCCATTGCTGGGCACGGGCCTCTCTTCAATATGAGGGGGATCAGGCCGTAGTCCACTACGCTGGACAAGTGCGGGGTGGACTTCACATGTCTTTTGAAAACTTGCTAGGTTCTCTCAGACATGCAGGTTTCCTCACGATTTTTACCTTCACCGTAAGGCAAGTGGTAATCATGTTAGAAATGACTCGCACATGAAAATACATATAAGAGATGCGAGACCCGAGGTTTGAATCCGCTTCACTCAGTGTCCCAAGCGAGCGCGTTACCACTGGGCTACCATTGCCTTATTATTAACTTAATATATTATTATATGTATATTCTGAAAAATTTCGCCATATTGTGATTTGTGGCTAAGATGTAACGTTTTAATTTAGTCCCTACAGAAGGACGAAAGGTCGAACAGAAGGCATAAATCCTACTAGTATTATAAATGTGAAAGTTTGTGAGGATGGATTGATGGATGTTTGTTACTCTTTAACGCCAGAACGGCTGAACGGATCTGGATGAAATTTGGCACAGAGATAGATTATAGTCTGGAATAGCATAACGATTACTATTTATAACGGAAAAATGTACGGTTCCCGTGGGATAAATTTGTTTTTGTCGATCGAGGGTGAGTCACTAGCAGACTATAAGTACTAAAAGTTAAATAGCCACATATCCTTTTAGAAAAATTGTATCTATGATATTTAGGAAGCCCTCACCATTGTACCTCACACCTCACGGCCTTTTAATTCATAATTCTTACGTACGATGAAAATTTTAGAGTATCCTAATAAACATCGCACCTGAGGTATATCCGCATCTCAAAATGTAATAAACTCAGTCTCTGCGACGTTAGCGTTATATTAAACTTCCTCAGGCACATTTGTGGCATTTTTCAAAGATATAAAATTCTCCATAGTGTAAAATTGTTCAATAATAAAATCCAATGAAAGGCGCGGGCTCGCTTCCGACACACTCGGGCGATACTTCGCAAATATTTAAGATTTTATAAAGCAATACTGAAAAATAAAAGAAGAAAATATATTGAATACTTACGTATCTATATATAGACAGGCAAACACAAAACTGTTCAGTACCTTTTTCTCCTCAGTTTACCAACCATTTTTGTTTTTTTTTGTTTTAGTAGCTATTGACGAGCTTTAGTGTTATCAATAAAAAAATTGAAAACAGTTAGTTTTTTTTCTTGGTTATATGACTTCCTTAAGGCAGTGGTAGCCCAGTGGTAACGCGCTCGCTTGGGAAACCGAGTGAAGCGAGTTCAAATCCCGGGTCTCGCACCTCTGATATTTTCATGTGCGAATCATTTCTAACATGATCACCACTTGCCTTACCGTGAAGGAAAACATCGTGAGGAAACCTGCATGTCTGAGAAAACCTAGCAAGTTTTCGAAAGATATGTGAAGTCCGCCAATCCGCACTTGGCCAGCGTGGTGGACTATGGTCTGATTCCCCTCGTTTTGAAGGGAGGCCCGTGCCCAGCAGTGGGACGTTAAAAAGGGCTGAATACATGACTTCCTTCCCTCTTCATGATATTTAAATACCTTTATAATCTATTACTCCTCAGTTTCTTCTTCACAGTTGCTACTTTCAAACTTCCACTAATATATTTATTTCAACTAAGTAACTTAAACAAACTCATTTCCACAATTTTAATATTGAGTAATGATTCAAAAACCTTTTCGTAGAAAATAATGGCTCTCTTCATCAAGCATAATAATTGGTGTATAAAATATTTCCGTAGCCGCCTGAAAATCGGTGGGACACGAATGCGTCGCACGCGGCATTAATCAAAGTGTCGCTGCGTAAGCATCCGTGAAATAATAAATCTTAATTGACAGACAGTAGCTCGTCTGCTATCAGTATATCAAAATTAAATATTAATTTTTAATGCTGAAGCATGACTTGTTTTACAGATAATTTTTTTTAAAGTATAACACTAAATAGAATTCGGGTTAATTAAGGCAATCGCATAAGAAGAAAATGATTTATAATGTTTTATCACTTAGTGGCTTTGGCTGAAAGCAAATCATATCTGAGTACTAATTCGTCCAAATTCGTCCGGCTGTTTTAGCGTGAAAATAAACAAACATACATACATATACATACATACATATGTTGGGACATTCACACTCAGCACCATCTAGTTCCATGGTAAGCTACGAAGCCTATGTTATGGATAGTAGATAGTTGATACACTAGACATATATAACTTTATATACATATTATAAATATACACACCCATATATAACTGCAGTACAAACATTCGTGTTTATCACACAAATGAACCAGCGGGACTCGAACCTGCGACCGCTGGTACAGCAAGTAGTGTCACTACAAACTGAGCCAAGCATGTCGTCATATAAAACTTTTATATTTTTAATAATAGATACGAAAAAAAAAACCCGCATACATACCTCTTCCATTTTGAGGTTGATAAAGAATAATTTTCAGCGCCCGCAGTCGTTAGCTAAATTAACAAGAGGCAGTGTGGAAATCGATTACGTTTTATGAAAATGCTTTGCATTTTTTTAAAGGTACCGTACAAACACATATGAATATCCGTATTCGATAGAATAAAATTTCAAAAATTTAATAAGTTACTTACTAATCTATACAGATAATAAAATACTGAGTCGAATCTGTACCTTAAATGTTTTTAGGAAAATCTTATTGAAATAGTCATTATTAATTTCCGGTTTCTATACTTAAGTAGTAGCCCAGTCAGTGGTAGCCCAGTGGTACCGCGCTCGCTTGGGAAACCGAGTGAAGCGAGTTCAAATCCCGGGTCTCGCACCTCTGATATTTTCATGTGCGAATCACTTCTAACATGATTATCATGAAGAAGGCAAACATCGTGAGGAAACCTGCATGTCTGAGAGAATCTAGTAAGTTTTCGAAAAGACATGTGAAATCCGGCAATCCGCACTTGGCCAGCGTGGTGGACTATGACCTGACCCACCTCGTATTAAGGAGGAGGCCCGTGCCCAGCAGTGGGGCGTTAAAAGGGGATGAATACATACATACCTAAATAAATAAATAAATAAATTATCAATACAGAGGCGGAAGGTATACTTTTTAAAATTGTTGTCTGTCTGTCTGGAAACGTATCACGAGAAAACTACTGGACAGATTAAGATGGGTATGATGACAACTGGTTATCAGGGTCAACATTTAGGATACTTTTTACTGGGAGAAAGTATCTCATCTCTGAGAAATCTATACTAAACGTTAAAACGTATCTTGAGACAAACTCGAGCGGAGCGAGGGCGAGTCGCTAGTACTAATAATATAAGCGATTAGGATAATATTTCTGATAGGCTAAAATGTGGAAATTGTAAATCGCATACCGCATACGATCCAAATAAAAAAAATTGCGTGCTAATGGACATGCGAGTGTGACAAATATAGCCGTGAGGTCTGTGATACATTTCTAGTTTAGGTAAAGCTGCTTTCACACTTCGTGTTTACTATAAACTTATTTATTTTATTTATTTAGGTACAGAAATAGAAAACAAATAAAAAAAAATTACAACTACGTATTAAAAGCTAAAACATTATTTTAGATATTTTGTCCAATTATTTACACAAAATTTAAATAAATACATCTATACAGATAAATAAAATTGGAGTGTCTGTTTGTAATATTAAAATAACCGCTTTTTACTAAATGCATATGCATGTATACACGGTACACATACCGAAACAACATTTTTTACAATTTTTGTCTGTCTGTCTGTCTGTTTGTTCCGGCTAATCTCCGAAACGGCTGAACCGATTTCGACGGGACTTTCACTGGCAGATAGCTGATGTTATAAGGAGTAACTTAGGCTTTTATTTCAGAAAAAGTATCAGGGTTCCGCGAAAAAAATTAAAACCCATGAAATTGTGAACAAAATCCGCGTACGGTATATGTAAATCGCTATATAATTTAAATATCTTAGGAGTAGCAAACTACTATTTATGTATAAACATAGCTAACCGTGAAAACGTACCTAGGGACGAACGCGAGCGAAGCGAGCGTGAGTCGCTAGTTTAATTATATAAACAAACTTAACCAAAAAGTGATTATTACAGTATGTGCATTTAAAGTTAGATAAAAATAATATCAACAAATATATATATATATATATATATATATATATATATATATATATATATTTATTATTTACATTTCATTTAAGAAAAAAGATCGAAAGAAAAAAAAAGGTGGAGAAACAGAGAAAGCATATCCTTATTACGAAAATCTAAAAGAAAATAAAAATTAGCAACGATAATTTATTCAATTTTTTCTTGAGTGAAAAAAAACTATTATTAAAAATGTCGTATTCATTATTTAAACTATTGTATGCTTTATACATTCTGTGTAAAGGGTTGTTTCGGGAAACATTATTAGTTACCGAAGGTATTTGCATATATAAAAGGTTTTTGTGTGCATTAAAAAAAACGTGAAATTAGATTTTAATTTTTTAAATATAAATAATAGAAAAATTACAAGCATTTAACGTAGAAAATATGTTTATATTTCTCAAAATTAAAAAATATAGAGATAATTATTTATTTTATTGGTTACCTCATATTTAATTTTGAATAAACAGACGTTTTTCCAGCACACAGTCTTAAAACAAACTATAAAGTTGATAATAAATAAATAAATAAATATGTTGATACATTAATACACATCGCCATCTACATAGTTCCATGGCAAGCTACGAGGCTTGTGTTAGGGATACCAGATAGTTGATACATTACACGTATGTATATAACTTAAAATACATACATATTATAAATATAAAACACCCATGACTGGAACACAAACATTCATGCTCATCACACAATTCCCTCAGCGGGACTCGAACCCATGACCGCTGCACTAGCACAGCAAGTAGGGCCACTAAAAACTGAGCAAAACGTGTCGTCAAATGAAAATACCCAACAAAAGCTTAAAGCTCAGAACCTACCATGAAAATGTTTAACGGTAACTTAAATCACAATTTATATTTCCACAGCGGCTGTAAACACGCCCTAAGCGTCACCGAACCACAAATCACCGAGTGTTGGCATATTTCAGAAATATGCATCGATATTCGGTACCGATAAATAACGCAGTGTTGCCAACGTTCGCAAACATTCCGCCTTGATTGGGTGTAAACTGTACATTTTACAGCTTTCACGCTCTATTCTGAATTATGACAGGGATTGTGATTTTTAAAGCTTAATAAAAATACTTTAAA
Source organism: Fabriciana adippe (assembly GCA_905404265.1). Lineage (NCBI taxonomy): Eukaryota > Metazoa > Arthropoda > Insecta > Lepidoptera > Nymphalidae > Fabriciana > Fabriciana adippe. The sequence continues at coordinate 14,216,227 of FR989998.1, read as the reverse complement.
AGCAAGTAGTAATTTAGAATTTCTATAGTTCATTTAATGCTGCATTTTTCTTAAATTAAAAAATAGCACGTTTAATAGATTGTTAATAATAAAAAAGGTTTTTTATTTCTAGCAAAAATAACAAGAAAGTGAACTAAGCTTAATCCTATTATTATAATTAATTAATCTGCAAGAACTACTACTATTAAATAAAAAAAAGAAAAGAAAATCGGTTAACAAACAGGAGAAAAACGTAGCAAACTGTTTTGTCCATACCTATTTATATATATGCCATAGAAAATCGTATCTGCTACCTTCGGCTTCGAGGCTGAATCAGACTAAGATAATAATTCAAAACAATCTAATTAGTAAATCATCCCTTTGGGAATATTATAATTATTCCTTTGAGGGCTGAGGTATGTTCTTTACAAATTAGTAGACTCACGATGACAAATAAAAAATTGAAATAATTTAATCTATACTATAATATTATAAAGAGATAAAGTTCGTGAGTTTGTGAGGTTGTAGAGGTAGGGGGTAATCTCTGGATCTACTGAACCGATTTAGATAAAATTTGGTAAGAAGATAGTTGGAGACCCTGAGAAGCATATAGGATATTTTTTATCTCGGAAATTCTCCCTTAAGGGGGTAAAAATAGGGATGAAAAATTTGTATTGGGAAGTAAGCTAGGGACGAACCCGAGCGAAACGAGGGTGAGTCGCTAGTGCTAAATAAAAACATTTGAGTTTACCATTTAGTCAAGGGCGTTGTGTACTGCCACAATATACAATGTCTTGATAATGTCGGAAATTGGGCGACAGAGGGTGGAGTCATGTCTTCGCTATCAACTTGCCAAAAAGAAAAACTGTGTAAGAAATGTTAGAGCAGTCTTCGCTGGATTTTATCTAGTCTAGATAATTTTTCATGTCTTTGTTTTTATGAGAGAAAATAAAAACAATATTCGAATGAATTTACAAGTGTATTTGAAAATAATTTCTTATAAATAACGATCTAGATTCAACCGCTTGTATAGAGTACTAGCGAGGTACGTTTTAATTTTTTTGAGCGGCACCCTAATTCTTTTTCTAAAATAAAAGTAGCCTAAGTTACTCCTTATAATATCAGCTATCTGCCAGTGAGAGTCCCGTCAAAATCAGTCCAACCGTTTCGGAGATTATCCGGAACAAACAGACAGACAAAAATTTATGATAATGTGTTTTATTTATTTATTTATGTACCAAAAAAAATACAGATAAAATAGACAACATATCTCTTTAAAGAGATCTCTACCAGAGACCCTCGAGCGGGAGAAAAAAAATAATAATAAGGTGCGGTGTAGGTGCGAACTATAAACATCAACTATATCTGTATTATATAAACATACACATATACAAACATACATACATACATACATACATACATACATACATACATACATACATACTTCAAGAGACGTATATAATAAGGTGTATATTAATTATGTGGATTGACTCAGATAAAATTCTTTTGCTTATAAGTACTGTAAACAATATCATATGCATTTAGTAAAAAGCTGTTATTTTGACATTACAAACAGACACTTCAATTTTATTTATCTGTATATATAGATGACTGAATATACAAGTATTTCCAAGTAAGCCGTTGAAATATAATAATGAAGTGATTACTCGGGGTTCGGGGAATAATTTGAAGTTAGAAAGGAAAAGGGTGAGTTTTGAAATAATTATACCTTTTCTTTGTGGTTGGAATCTTTAATTTCGTTTCAAATTGTCGATGTAAATATCTTTGTTCTTATTTACTTTGTAAATGCCTAGATAGACTTTAGAAAAGCTAGACTGGTTTGGTTTGTGGTAGCCTACGAATAAATAATAAATAATTATAAATAATTATAATAAATAATTATTATTTATTCGTAGGTGGTAGCATAAGTTTTTAGTTTTACGACAGCCTAAAGACGGTTCTAAATAAACTATGTATCTATCAAAAGTTTTCCTTAATAAAGATATTTTGACATACTAAGTTTCAAACAAACACTTTGTTACTATTTTATTACATATTTAGACTAGCGACTCGCTCCGCTCGGGTTCGTCCTTACTTACGTTTTAACGTTTAGTATAAATTTCTCAGTTATGAGATATTTTCCCGCAGTAAAAAGTATCCTATATGTTGACCCGGAGACCCAGCTATCATCATACTAAATTTCATCAAAATACTGCGGTCACAGACAAACAGACAGACAGACAAAAATTCTAAAAACTATAGATTCAGCCTCTGTATCGATAATTATGTATAGATAGTGTGTTACTAAGTGAAGCATTATATTCTTAAGACTTTTTTGTGGATAAAAAGAGTGGAATTAACATATATATATATATATATATATATATATATATATATATATATATATTCACTTATGCCGGATAACTAATGTGTTGTATTAAAATACTAAAACTTGACATATAAATGAATAACTGTTGAGTTTCTCTGCGGTTTTTTCCAAAAGAATTTCAACCCGGTGATTTCTCACAGACTGACTTTTTTAAATCAAGTTAACGATTCAAAAGAATCGAGTAATTGAATAATGCAAATTTTGATGTTGATTTTTGATCTTAAAAATTAACTTGGTATTTAAAAGTAGCATTCAATCTATTATCGCTTAATCAATTTTTTGAACTTACAAAAATAAAAGAAGAGCTAATCAAGAGCGCTGTGGTGCACTCAGCAGGGCGAGGCCGCAGAGTAATACAGAGTACATCTAACAAGTTCGCTACGTGCCGGCCTCAAATCACCTGGAATTTTATATTTATAAGGCTAAGTAAAATTTATATATATATATATATATATATATATATATATATATATATATATATATATATATATATAGTATGAATATCATCTGTCACATCTGGTACAATGCTATATTAATATACACATTTTCGTATTTCACAAACACATAACATGTACATGTGCATACGGACAATAATTATTAAGTTTTTACTTTATTTTGACTGGAAATATATATTTTTTAAGTTTTTATTTGTCCAATTAATGTAGACGTAGTAGTTAGCTTTGTAAAAAGAAAGTATTTAAAGAAATATATTCGCTCAATCCATTTAAGTTTGATGCCAAATGTATGAAAACTAACAAATTAAAATATTGTCTTTTATTACACTAAAAATCATGCTCTAAAATCTAATTTTAAGGTTTAATTGTAAGGTTTTGAGCTGGTCAAAGGTGTTTCAATAAGAGAGCACTACTTCATTTCAAAATAAAAACACGTATTTATTAAGTGAGTTGTGAAATTTTATTGCATTGTAAAGTAGACATGTTCCGATTAAGTATGGAATAAAATATCCGGCAAATGGCCCCCGTGACTCTGATGACAGGCCTTTACTCTTTTTACACGAAATTTTCTATGACTTTTTGACAAAGATGTGGCTGTATCTCATCGATGACGCGTGGGATCTCTTTTAGAGCCAGATCCCAGGGCCGCCAGACGTCACGTATTTTCTGACGAACGAAATGTGGACGATACAAAGTTTAAAGTCGATATGACAGTTAGAAGTAGGTAAAGACTATTATATATTATACTAGCGACTCAACCTCGCTCCGTTCGGGTTCGCCCCTACTTCCGTTATAACGTTTAGTATAGATTTCTCGGAGATGAGATATTTTCCCGCAGTAAAAAGTATCGTTTATGTTAACCCGGATAACCAGCTATCATTATACCAAATTTCATCAAAATCCCACAAGTGGTTTTTAGTACACTACAGTGTACACATTTAGTACACTGAGTATAGTGTGGAGTTACTCTTAGTAATAAAATTTACCAAAAAGTGACACAGCCTGTATATACATATGTAATTTGACGACACGTTTGGCTCAGTTTGTAGTGACCCTATTTGCTGTGCCAGCGCTCGCGGGTTCGAGTCCTGGGGCATTAATTTGTGTGATGAGCACGAATTTTTTTTCTCCAGTCATGGGTGTTTATATTTATAATATATATGTATTTAAAGTTATATACGTGTAGTGTATCAACTATCTGGTATCCATAACACAAGCCTCGTAGCTTACCATAGAACTAGATGGTGCTGTGTGTTAAAGTCTCAACATATTTATTTAAAAAAAGTGTATAAGTGTATAAGTAACTCTTATGTCCCTAAAATCAGCGCCCGAAAACAAACTTATGGTGTCACTACGTAATCTCAGCTTAACCCTTTAAATTAATAGACTATAAAAACTTTTATCTATGTATCATAAACTTTGAAGGCGAGATCATAAAGTTTGATTACTTTTTTCTTTGTTACCAAAACTACTTGTTTTATGAAGAGTCACTATAATGACCTCAATATAAAAATATTTACAAAAATCACAATCGAAATTATGATCAATACTAGTAGTCTAAGGGGTTATAACTTATAACTTGAAGCAAGATAACCTATCACTTCTGTCCTCCCTAATAATTAATAGGTCTCTCTAATTATTATATACTACTAACAGTACCCACGACTTCACCCGTATTCAAACTACTAAAAAAATAAACTCTTTGACACACCGACTGCAGCGCCACCTAGCGGTTCCAATTGTATTTTCAAACCATCCAAGAGCCCATTCAAATATACATACAAAATTTCATCCATATCGGTCCAGCCCTTTAAGAGGAGTAAGGTGACAAACACACGTACAGAAGAATTATATATATTAAGATAATATAATGCATTTTTTCAAAATCCTGCCGATTGTCCCTTAGATTATGCGCACAGATTAAAAATAAAAATTATATTCAATGTAAAAATCTTGTTGTACTTACAAATTAAAATTACTTAGATATTATTTTTGTCAATTTGTTAACATTTTTATAGGCATTTTATATAAATTGACAATCGTGTAATGATTTTGAGTAGTGGTGAAGAGGGAAATGGGTGAGGAAACCTCAAGCTAATGGTGCCAGTCATTGGCACGGATTCGCTAACGAACGCCCGCGCCGTGGTCAGCGTGCCTTTACCAATTACATTATAGGCTACGTACAAACTAACGACAATATAAAAATATCGAGGGGTGAAAGATTATTTGTTTTAAGCGACATTTTATAAACTTTACAGAAGATCCATTTAAAGATTCAAAATTTCGAAAAAATATAGTTTTAAAAACTACAAAAAAAATCTACTACTCATACTTTAAATGTAACCTTGGTATAACATACCATAATTTGAATGTAACACAGCTCAATCGATGGAGAAAAAATCGCTGATTTCGAATATATATAACTTAATATCGGCCGAAATGTCGTTTCAAACAAACAGCCTTTCTCCCCAATTTATATATTATATAAATTTATGGGTGGGTAACAAAAAACTTAAAATTAACTATAATTAAAAAGATTAAGACGGCTGAATCTAATTATACAGCAACTGTATAAATAATCGTCTGGATAATATAGAGAGATATTAATAAAGTGGACGTTTTGTTCAATTCAATTATTTTGTTAATTTCTTCAAAGCGTACAGATTCAGTACAGATTACTTCGCCAATGTCGCGTAGAATGAAGAAGTCCGTACAATAAGGTCATTAAATTTTATCAATTTTTTATGTGTATTGAATAGTTCCTCGTATTGAACAGTACGAGGGCGTGCTGGGTACGTCCTAGGAGTGGAACTTTAAAAGGGTTGAATTATTATTATTGAGAAAGCGATTGAATGTTAGTAAATAATAGAATATATTATTGCAAAAAAATCACGTTTGTTGTATGGGGGGCTTAAATATTTGTTTTATTTAATTTTTTTTTTAAGTGAATATATAACTAAATAGTCTATGAATATTTCAAGCGTCTACTTGTTGCCGTTATCAATATCGAGCGAAAACGAGAAAAAAATCTTGTTTATTGTATGGGATGGGTCTTAAATATTTATTTTATTCTATTTTTTAGTATTTGTTGTTATAACGGCAATAAAAGTACATCATCTATGAAAATTTTAACTGTCTAACTATCACGGTTCATGAGATACAGCCTGGTGACAGACGGACAGACACACAGACGGACGGACAGCCAAGTCTTAATAATAGGGTCCCGTTTTACCCTTTGGGTAAGGAACCCTAAAAAATCGCCAAAGTCTTATCCTAATGGGGAGAATGGCTTAAATCAAATCAAAATATACTTTACTCAAATAGATGTTTACAAGCACTTTGGAATCGTCAATTTTATATTTTAAATTTAAATTAAATGTCAGTGTAGTCAGTCTGTGTGGAAGCTACCAACGGCTCGGAAGGCAGTTCTGCTGAGAAAAGCCGGCGAGAAAGTCAACAATAATGGAAAGCACTAAAATAAAAACATCTTAGTAATGGCAAGGTTACAAAAAGCAGACATAATCTTTCGAAAGACTATTTTAACGTTGTTTGTCTTAAAGTGGTTGCAAGTTAGAAACAAGCCTTACAGATTGATGATGCTGATTGGCGTTTAATGTGAACATTTTGTTGAAAGCTTTTAAACGTATAGGAGAGTGAGTTATATACGATTTTATTTTACAAAATTATTCAAATAAATTCATCTTGTTAATCTATTCCAATTCTTTGATTTACGTTTTAAAGTTTAAATTATTTAAAGATTAAAAAGAAATCGGGTCGTAATTTCTATAACAAATGGAATTTAATTGTATCATAACGACACGTTTGGCTCAGTTTGTAGTGCTTGCTATGCCAGCGGTCGCGGGTTCGAGTCCCGCTGGGGGCATTCATTTGTGATGAGCACGAATGTTTGTACTCCAGTCATGGGTGTTTATATTTATAATATGCATGTATTTAAAGTTATATATGTGTAGTGTATCAACGATCTGGTATCCATAACATAGGCCCCGTAGCTTACCATGGAACTAGATGGTGCTGTGTGTTAATGTCCTAACATACGAGTAATATTTATTTATTTAATATGTATCATGAAAATTATAGCGATATAAGAAGATTCATATATTTCTTGGAAATAAATGGATAAGTGCAAATCGGATATTGAACAAAAAGTTTTGTTTTTCCTGGAAAATATAAATGTAATTCCAATTCCATTTTTTTCCAAAAATCTACGTAACTCTAGGTCCCATTTTACATGTGAATGAAAATAACAACAAAAAAATAAAAAAAATTAAAATTAAATTGAATTGTTGAAATATACATCTTATTATATAAAAGGCAAAGGTGATTGACTGATGTATCAACGCAGAGGCCAAACCCTTACGGCTAGCAAATTGAAATTTCGCACACGTATTCCTCATGTGACGAAGGCATCCACTAAGGAAGGATTTTTCAAAATTCAACCCCCAAGGGGGTAAAATAGGGGATAAAATTTTGTATGAAACTTTTTATTCCTTGGACATATTTGCATGAAATTTCGTATGAATTGAGTACGGCAAAAATAATGAGTTACGTATTTCAGAGTTTTCTAAAATTCAACCCCTAAGAGGGTGAAATGGGGTATAAAAGTTTGTATGAAACTTTTTATTCCTTGGACATATTTGCATGAAATTTCGTATGAATTGAGTACGGTAAAAATAATGAGCTATTTATTTCAGCGTTTTCCAAAATTAAACCCCTAAGAGGGTAAAATAGGGGATGAAAGTTTTAAATAAACGCACAGGCTAAACCCTTAGGGCTAGAAACTTAAAATTTCGCACACGTATTCCTCTTATGACGTAGGCATCCACTAAGAAAGGATTTTTAGAAATTCCACCCCTAAAGGGGTAAAATAAGGGATGAACGGTTGTATGGAAATCCGTCATTTTCGCAGTTGGAAACGTGAAATTTCATATACAAGCTTCTGATTAGAAATAAATAAATATGTATTTCAGAATTTTTGAAAATCTATCACCTAAGAGGGTGAAATAGGGGTTGAAAGTTTATATGGGAGGTTCGTCGTTTTTGAAGTAAGAAGTATGAAATTTCTTATACAATTTCTTACATTATACTTAAATAAATAAGTACGTATTTCAGAGATGTTGAAAATCTATCCCCTAAGAGAGTAAAATAAGGGATGAAATTTTATATGAGGAGTCCGTCATTTTTGAAGTAAAAAGAATGAAATTTAATATTAAAGCTTCTTAATAAAAATAAATACATACGTATTTTATCGTTTTTAGAAATTCAACCCCAAACATGAGAAATAGGATGAAAACATTAGTATAGAAATGAAAAAAAGGCCTGATTTGCTTCAAATTTACTATTTGTCTTTCTTTATTGAACTAATAAACAAACTATAAACATGTATTTCAAAGTTGTTCAAAATTCCATCTCTTAGACGAGAGAAGGGGTGAGAATTTATTTATGTTTGTTTCGAAGGGTTAGCATGTTTGTATGGACATATTCCCAAAAAAAAAATTGATGTACATACTTCTAAATACAAAAAGCTCAAAAAAATTATAAAAACTGACTTCAAAACACTAATAAAAAAACACGACTGCGTAAAAAGCGAACTAAAAGGTGAGAACAAGTTGACAAAGGATCTTTAAAAATAACGTAGATTTTAGCCTGTTTATAATACGTTAGCCGAGTTACATGATTCTTAAGTCGTAAACATTATATGCGAGTTCTATCATTGTAGTCTCTTCCTTCAACTTTGAAAAGATGAAGTAGGAAATGTGCAAAAAATAGAAGTAGTGGAGCGTGCTAAATACTTTAAACATAAATGAATTTACAGAATATACGTAAAATGTCTTTTCAGATACTGGATATTTTGAGTTACGATCACTTAAGTTTTTTTTTCTATAATATCTTCAAAAAATAGTATGAAACGCGAACTTATATAAATGAGTAAGTACAATCATACATTTGCAAATCATTACTAATAGCAAAAAGCCATAGAGGTTTTTTGTAGTACATATTTGCTTGAAATTTCGTATGAATTGAGTACGGCAAAAATAATAAGTTACGTATTTTAGCATTTTCCAAAATTCAACCCCTAAGAGGGGATGAAAATAGGGGATGAAAGTTTTAAATAAACGCACAGGCCAAACTCTTAGGGCTAGAAACTTAAAATTTCGCATACGTATTTCTCTTATGACTTAGGCATCCACTAAGGAAGGAATTTTCAAAATTCAACCCTTAAGGGGGTAAAATAGGGGATAAAAGTTTGTATGAAACTTTTTATTCCTTGGACACACTTGCATGAAATTTCGTATTTTACATAGTTTGATCGCGAGCGAAGCCGCAGGTTCTGCTAGTTTATTATAAAATACATAAGAGGAGGAAATTTCTTTAAAATCGTTGTGACTCGAAACGAAAATGCGACTCTAAAAAGAGACAAACACATAAAAATATAGGATTAAGCCGGCGAGAGAATGAGATAGAATGCATTACACAGGAAGTAAAAATAATAAAAACATTACAAAATAATAAGTAATGTAATATATGATAAAAAAAAAACGTAAAACAACTTTTTAACTTGGTAAAAGTATAATGAAAAAAATAATAATTAAAAAACTTTACAATAATTCTACTCCTGATACTCTATTCATCTCATTCTCTCGTAGGTTACTTTTTTGAAGTTTCACTTCGACACACAGACATTTTTTTTATTCTTATATATATATACATATATACATACATATATATATATATATATATATATATATATATATATATAAACAAATAGGAAAAGACTTACCTACTTACCTACTTCTGTTTTATTTTTCAGTCGATTTCTTGTTTTTGTTTGCTGTTTTTTTAAATTTAACCCAAGAAAACCCAACGTAACGATACTAATATGTTTTTAATGATATGATTATTAGACATATAGTGTATAAACTTTATGATCTTGCGATCGATTATATTGGTATTATATTAGCGATTCACCCTCGCTTCGCTCGGGTTCGCCTCGAGGAAAGTTTTAATTTTTTTGACCGAAAGCCTAATTCTTTTTCTAAAATAAAAGTAGACTAAGTTACTCCTTATAATATCAGCTATCTGCCAGTGAAAGTCCCGTTAAAATTGGTCCAGCCGTTTCGGAGATTAGCCGGAACAAATAGACAGACAGACAGGCAGAAAAAAAAATTAAAAATTGTGTTTTTCTTATAAGTACCGTATATAATTCCATATGCATTTAATAGAAAGCTGTTATTTTGACATTACAAACAGGCACTTCAATTTTATTTATCTGTGTAGATATTGGTGATTTTCATTCATCATCTCACGGATTGCATACGTAAAAAAGAAGTTCTCTGGAAATAGCCTCGTTAAGTATGGCTTCATAGTTGTCGATATTCCCGTTGAATAAAACCAATTGACGGTATCAAAGGCGCGCTAATCAAGTCTCATTAGGAGATGAGTAGCTTTGCACATTCAACTATTTATTTATAAATGTGGATGTGTATTCGTTAAATTCGTTGCTTTAGTACAACATATATGGCTTAAGGTTGAGAGATTCTGAGTTCGAATTCCGTGTCGGGTCTAAATGATTGATGGGCTTTTTTCTTGCGAAATACTCAGTGTTACACCCTTGACATATAATAAATTAATAATTAATTAATGAGAAGAAAAAATATATTTCATATAACATGTACGTTTTCTTTTTTCATGACTTTCCATCAAAAAGAAAGGAGAATATAGAAGAAAATATACGAGATCGTAAGAATTTGCTAAAATAAATGTCCATTTCCAAAAATAAGTTTTTCATTTGGAAACAACTTTTTATAATAAGAGATTTTGAAAAGTAAATTTGTATAACATTTAAATTACATCGGACGACTTTAGTCTGTTTTTTCTCAAGGCAATCTAATGGCTTTTAGAACTAAATGTATTTATCCTTAATTATATTAAAATGAAGTAAAACCTTTATTAATTGAACTTATTTTAACATTTAAAATTAGCTTTATTCAATACTAGCAGAACCCGCGGCTTCGCTCGCGCTAAAACTACAAACAAAAACCTTAAAAAGGTAGTTTTCATAGAAACTTTTATCCCCTATTTTACCTCCTTATGGGATGAATTTCTAAAAATGCTTAAACATGTATTAATTTAATTGTATTGAAGAGCATTAATAGCAAGTTTCAAGTTATTCTGATAATAAAATATTTTTTTCGGTAATATTATAACGTGTTTTCCCGTGGGAATGAGATAATCTTCCGCGGTAAAAGCCTATATCACTCTCGAGCCCTCCAACTATCTGAACACAAAAAATTACACCAATCAGTCACTATGTTTCGACGTGAAAGAAGGAAAAACAAACAAACAAACACACTTTCATATTTATATTATTAGTATGGAAGTATGGATTAGACTGATTATGCGATAATTAAAAACGGTTTTTTCTGTAATGGCAGAGTTGCGTTAACAGACCCAATACATTCCGCCAGATTCACGTATTGTGAGGAAGACATGAATGAGTTTGAGTGGTAATTTTGAAATTTAGCAGTTTTACTGTGGAATTAATACCATGAATGAATGATCGGTCTACATGAGTAATGTATAACAATAATAAAAACTTTTTAAGAAAAAAATAAAAGCCGATACCAAAAAAGAGCACTAAAAAGTAAAAAATAACTGATTGGTTTTCATTTACTATAGATACCTAATCAGATATTTTCGAAGTAAATTTTGAAATTTTGAAAGTTGAAGTCGGTTTTTATTTTTTTCTTAAAAACTTTTTATTTTTCCCTTTTCAGTTTAGATATAATAGTAGTAGCAAAGTATGAAGACTGACAAACTAAAATTCGCTTTTTTTAGTAACACAAAAAATTCTGGCTCTAAAATCATATTCTAACGTATTGGGCTTGTCAAATCAAACAAAACGAAAACTACTGGGCCAAACTATGTTACATTTTTATGGGACCAAATGGCAACTATTCCGCATCCAACTAAAGAAGAATCACGTAAATTGGATCATAAATCTCAGCGTAATCGATGTACATACATAAAAAAAACAATCGAATTGACAACCTCCTCCTTTCTGAAGTTGGTTAAAAAGATAATTACTCAATAAAAGAATGGCACAATGATTGAAAATAAGAATTAAAATTTATGCTTTCCATTTAGAATAAATGCAAAAGTTTACAGAAGTTCGTTGCGTCATCAAGACATGTATACATAGATAAAACAATTTGATACAGAAAAAAATATTCTAAAATCTGGTAAATGGTTTCTTTTTAATCGTAAGCAACGATGCGATACGAATACGATACTCACATTTATATTTTACACAAAATTGTATAAGTTTGTGAAGTCTTTGAAATTATTCCGCTACATCGCAACTTACAAAGGGTATTTATAAAAGAAAGGAACGGTGACGTCATGGCATTTACAATACAGCCTATGCAAGTTTATGTAAAGTCGTAGCAATAAACGTTCGACATCACAAAACCGTTTCCATGGAGTTGAATGCGAACGATTTCACGAAATCTCGTTTAAAATCCATTCTATTTCCTCTCGACATTTGCGGCCTTTATAAAACTTCTATCAGTGCTTGTTATCCACTGAATATATAGCGCGATACAATAATATTATTATGACATGATTTATACTATACTAGCGACTCACCCTCGCTCCGCTCGGGTTCATCCCTACTTACGTTTTAACGTTTAGTATAGATTTCTCAGAGATGAGATATTTTTACGTAGTAAAAAGTATCCTATATGTTGACCCGGATAACCAGCTATCATTAAATCAAATTTCATCAAAATCCCTCCCGTTGTTTTTCTGTGATGCGGTGACAGACAGACACACAGACAGACAGACAAAATTCTAAAAACTATAGATCCGGCATCTGTATCGATAATAATGACTATTTCAATAAGATTTTCCAAAAAATATTTTATGTATACGTACAGATTCGGCTTAGTTACAATTTTATTATATGTATAGATGTAGTTACATATATGTAATCTGTGTTTAAAATTTATTTCTTGTCTAATAATTTTCGATTCCACTTTGTACTATAGTTAAGGCATTGTTAAGTTACATTATATTATTAACTGAAATAATATAACATAATTATGGCTTTTTAAATTATTGAATCTATGATAATGCAGACAGTAACAACAAACATATTAGACGTATTACTATATCATATACAATTAATTACCTAATATGTTCCATCGCCAAAAAGTGAAAACGGAACCCTTAAAATGTTGGTCATGTTAAAAAATTTGAAGTCCACATAAAAGTATGGGGTAAGTCTTCATAGGTCTATAAATGAAAAATGTTGATAAATGTTTCTAAGTGACGTTGGAGACGCTGCTCAATAGCTGAAGAGCAATTGCAGAGCTATATTTTTCCAAATTCGTGAACATTATGTAAAAACAACTAATGAAGATGAAATAAATCCATCAATCTAAAATATATAAACCTACATCTCATAACTTATTGACTCATCTACGCCACAGTATGGACCTACATGACTAAAATTTTGCCAATAACAATGGATAATGAGTAAGAAATCACTGGTTGTTCATATTATTATTACAACTTATTTTTATAATTGGCATCAATATAAACGACACAATAAACGACATTACCATTCGGTGTATTTACCGTAATAGAGAAAATTTGCAAACATACTCGTACGTGCATTGAAAATTTGTATACATAAAACTAAAATTTTTAATGAAAAAAACTAGCTCTATCTAAATTCAGATATTTTTTAAATATAAAATAGTAATTCAAACAATTTAATCCAACAATTCAGTGGAGAGATACCTTCTCGCTTCACTCATAAGCGATTTATTTCGGGGCTCACAATAACGCATAAACATGATAATATATTATACTATATTATAGCTATATATCTAGCTGTAATGGAGCATCAGGTTAAAGGTCGCATAGCATTAGTCTAATGAAAATGGTTTTCAATTCACATCCAAAGCTTTTATGTTCCGCAGACGCAGTTTATTTAATTTATGATTATTTCAATTATACGGTAATGAGGGATGATCCGATTCGGTAAAGTTTGCTCAGCTTTGACCTATTGTTACATTTTTAATAAATTATTATGGGTTAACATTTTTTGTTTTATGGTGGATTTATGGCGGGAGGTAAAAAAGGGCGGGTCATTAGTTATTTATTAGTTTGTTTAAGGGTAATAAATAAATAATAATAAATTAAAGAGTGCGTGTATGAATATGTACGCGCGCAAGATGTACAATTTTGTAGGTTATTGGTACTCTTTATGAAATTCAATTTATGTTTTAAATAATTAAGAGATACTAAAAATAACGTATATTAGGCATATCACAATCATATATTTATAGGATATCATTTAAGGAAAGAATATAATATTATATACCATTTGTGAGACAATAACAACGGTTACCATGGCAACAAACATTCGCCACGCATTCACCAGCTTACTCCCCAAGTCAAGCGTGCGTAAAGAAGTTTTACTTCAAAAGTGTTTAATTAATTTCCTGTTTTAGACTTCAAAGACTACGATCTTCAATAAAAAGTTAATTTTAAACCACTTTAATGTTACCTTCGATATATAAGGAACTCCTGTAGAAAATTTCATGTTTATAAAGCTAGTGATGTAGGCTGTGTGATATGTTTAAGGCAGCGGTAGTTCAGTGGTAACGCGTTCGCTTAGGACATCTGTGAAGTGAATGTGAAGCGAGTTCAAATCCCGGATCTCAAAACTCAATATTTTTATGTGCGAATAATTTTCAACATGATTAATACTTGTCTTACGGTGAAGGAAAACATCGTGAGGAAACCGGCATGGCTGAGAGAACCTAGCAAGTTTTCGAAAGACTTGTGAAGTAGGTACACCAACTCGCATTGGCTGGCGTGGTGGACTATCCTGATCCCCTTTGTAGTAGAGGGAGGCCCTTGCCCAGCAGTGGGTCGTTAAAGTATGACTGAATATATGTCTATAGTCTGTCTATCCATCAGTCAGTATTAATGTTTAAATTACCTTAACAAAGAATGAATGATAATCAAATATTTTGTGTATTTCGATAACGTTACAGCGTAATTAGAGAAAAAATCTCCTTTCCTTTAGCCGCGGATCCCTAAAAGAGGTAAAAATATTTACATCGCAGTTTTAAAATAAATCCTATAAATATCGAAGTGATGACGTAAACAAAAGCGATGAGTGAAGCGTAGTCGTCAAATGCACTAATTAACTGGGACATGTAGCGACCATGTAATTAAATTAGGCATTTTATTCTAAACTAGTTTTTAAACCCGGTCTTGCACACATTTTTCATATATTCTTCATGTTTTAATAAAATAATTTATCAAAACATTACTGAGCCATAAATAAAAAAAATATTTTTATTTGCAAGAAAAAATATACAGTGAAAAAAAAAAAACTTATTATATATAAACATAAACAAGACAACTTGTATGTACTAGGTATACTTAATAATTATTGTAAAAGTCATATCCTTGTGGAATTGTGGCAAGAATCTATTACACACACACACACACACACGCACGCACACGCACACGCGCACGCGCACGCACACGCACACGCACACGCACACGCACACGCACACGCCCACACACATACACACACGAGCGCACGTACGCGCACACACTAGTAAAATACTGTAAAATACTTGCTATTCAAGTAATATATACACACATATGCGGGCAAAATATATATCAATGCACTGTCTATCACTATTTTTGACCCGATATAAATAAATAGTAAGCTATTTATATTCATATCTGTAAACGCTATAAACTAATAAAAATTAATATAATAATAACCAATAACAGACACGTCGATTTCATTTACATATACATATATATAAATTGAAAAAAAACACTCAAATTATTTGTTGTTTATGCTGCATGCTTATCTGCAATCCAAATCATATCGATATTCGATATTTTCAATATTGTGTATTTAAAATTCATTTTGCTGATATTTTTGTTAGAGAAAGGAATAAAGTATATTACGAAATTCTTTAAAGTTTCTAAACTTAAGTCTTCCAATATGAGAAGTCGTCGTCGTCGTCTCAGCTCAAACACGTCCACTGCTGGACATAGGTCTCCCCCAAAGATTTCCACGACAACCGGTCTTGTGCCATCCGCATCCAGTGGGCTTCAGCGGCTTTGACCAAGTTGTCGGTCCACATTGTGGGAAGTAGTACTAACAAAATATTACCTAAAGACAAAAAAAAGTCATTGCTCAACTGGTACGCTTTGAAGCCGTATTGAATTGAATACAAGAGAATTGAACTGAATAATTATTATTTTTACTAGAGAATTATCTAATATCCATCTGTTACAGGGTGAATGAGTAACAAATATACATTCAAACAAATTGCATTTGTAATAGTAGACTAACTACATAGTCGGTATCAAGTGGAAAGTATCCATTTCAGTGCCATCTTAAAATTGGATTCTTTTTCTTAATTTCACCATAAGCAGTATATTTCCCGACGATAGCGCCGGACTACTTAATATTTCAAGCTCCCTGTGATTAAGCTTCCAGTTAGTATTGAATTTTTTGTGTTGTGGGAGAATTTTTGAAAAATTATGGTTTATAGGGTTAAAGGATAGTTGTAATTTCTGTTTTCAATTGAACCGGTGATTCGTCCTTGCTTTGCTTAGGATTTTCGTTTTGATGACAAAACATCGACATTTCTTTGTTTTTTAACCGACTTCAAAAAGGAGGAGGTTCTCAATTCGACTGTTTTTTTTGCTTGTTACCTCAGAACTCCGTCATTTATTAACCGACTTGGACAATTTTTGTTTTGTTCGAAAGTAATTTTTCAATTTGGTCCCATTTAAATTTGAAAAAAATAATAATACCAGCCCTAAGGGTAGAAAAATAGCTAATGATGAATTTAACCTACTTCTAATTGTCATATTGACTTGAAACTTTGCAAGTGTTTTCATTTCTGTTGATACTGCAGTGATACGGTATCGTCGATCTCATCTGATGGTAGGGTCAGAAGGTGGATATGAGGAACTCTTCAACGGCTAATATATACGGCATATTTCTAAATGGATTTAGAAGCTATGGTCTTGTATGGTATATTATTGGATTACAGCCATATTTCAATAAAATTGAGTAAGACTTCTTATAAATTGAAGTGTTATTTGTTTCAAATAAACAACACAACATTACTTTTACAATGATGATATTAGAGAGAAACAGGAAAGGAACAAGCAAAGTCTGTATATAAAGATACTTAAATATTTAGTTAATTTATAAAAACACCTTTAAGTTTATTTATTTTACGGGAAGATTATCTAATGTTAGAGTTAACTTTCAAGTGGCATTTAAACTTGAATGAACCAAGGATAAGTCAACATGACTTACAAAGTAAATATACATATAATTACAGTGTTCCCTGCAACAGTAATCATTTAGCTCTAAAACTAATAGTATTGTTGAAACTTACCTCTAGTTTAGTCGAGAATTAGGAAATCCTAACTCCTTTCAGAGCACGGCGTCGCGGAAACAGTGAGATAACACGGACTTAGTGTTTAAGTTGCGCTGTTCGAATACAATGCTTGCTCTCAAGTATTGCGGAAGTGGATTTGGATGAAGAAAATTGTACAACATACTCGCATGCAAGAAACTTCTCTAACTTTAGTCCCAACGAAACACAGATAGCTTGTAGTTTATTTATCAAAATATTTTGTGTAATAATAAATGGTTGTGAAAGTGAAGGCGTTATCATTATGCTGGGACAATGTCACCTCATTTAGAATTTAGCTAAGTATTCGTCCTTCGTTTACTTTTTGTAATATGTCCTACTGGCCTTTACCCTATATCTAATTGGGGTCAGCTCTGCTATTTATTATTCTTCACTGACTCTTGCCAATATTGTCGTTGTATCTTAGTCTTTTCTTGTTAGGTCTGTCATCCATTGACAGTTATGTTTATCGAGGTCTACGTTTGGTCTCTTTAAGGTGCAGCACTTTATTGATCATTTGTTCTTCGGGTCTTTGCATCGTCACAGGTACATCCTAGAAAAGTTACTTTTTGTGATATGTTCTACTTCCTTGCTCATCAACTATCTATGTAAAAGTCAATCAATTCCGATATTGCGTGAGAGAATAAACTGATAAATTCATTTTCGCAATTTTGAATAAAGCTATCTTTTTAGGTTTTTTCGCGGCAAAATCCCACAAGATTGTTTTATTTATTAAAATTAAACATTCGCATAAATCTAAGAATGTATAGATTTCCATAGTTTTTTAAGGGGCGGGCTTAATACACTAGGATATCTGTAATGGAGCCCTTGTTATCATGGTGCAGAGACATGAGAGAGACTCTTGCTAACAGGTCCTACTGGTAGAGTAGGACCGCTTGTGCATAACTCTAACTTAAACAGGCCTGGACTAGTCTAGCACGTGCCTTTAAATACAAGTAAGTATACAAGTTAAAAAGATCACAAAGTTAATGAAATATTATTCTTATGTATACTTTCCAGTTATTATGCATAATATATTAAGTCAACTGCCTCGGTGGTGTAGTGGCTAGCAGAGTATGAGAGTGACAGGAATAGGGAGTGTATTTGTGTTTGCGCTTACACTTGTGCATTATAATATCTCTTGCGCAGTTGGCTAGTCTCAATAAGATTGGCCGCCGTGGCCGGAATCGGTCAGGAGGACATTATTATTAAGTCTAAGTCCAGCAGAGGACGGTTTTCTACAATTTTTAAAGAGCGGAAGCAAAATATCGCTAACAATCCAGATCCCGTCCGCTTCTGGGTAGAAAGACCTAAAATCTTGTTAAGCCCTTTTTCAGATTTAAATCTAGAACATTTGCCAAAAGAGTAGTAACATCTATGTATAAATGGGCAAAGATAAACAGTTCTACCTTTATCTCGTTTGTTTTCGGCCGCTTTTTTTTGTTTTCTTTTGTTTAGAGCTACTGATGAGCTTTAGTGTCATCAATAATTCTGGAAACAGATTTTTACATAGATAGGTAAATTCTATTTATATATGTTTTCCTCAAATTTTCAATAATGGCTATAGACGAATTATGACCACTGGGCTTAACTAAAAATAAAAAAAAAAATAAATATAAATATGTTGGGGCATTAAGACACAGCACCATCTAGTTCATGGTAAGCTACGAGGCTTGTGTTATGGATGCCAGATAGTTAATACATTACACATATATAACTTTTAATACATATTATAAATATAAACACCCATGACTGGAGTACAAATATTCGTGCTTATCACAAAAATGAATGCCCCCAGCGGGACTCGAATCCGCGACCGCTGGTGCAGCAAGTAGGGTCACTACAAACTGAGCCAAATGTGTCGTCACAACAGTTTGTGAGTATGGATGTTTGTTACTCTTTCACGCCAGAACGGCTGAACGCATCTGGATGAAATTTGGCACAGAGATAGATTATAGTGTGGAATAATACATAGGCTATTTATTATCCCGGAAAAATATACGGTTCCCGAGGGATAGTTTGGTTTTTGTTTTTCTAGAGGCGAACCCGAGCGAAGCGAGGGTGAGTCGTTAGTATATTATAAATGTGAAAGTAAGTCTATTTGTTACCTTTTCAAGCTTAAACCGCTGAGCAGATTTCGATAAAATTTGGCAAGGATGTTAAGTGATAAATTTTAGAATGTATAAAAAGTTTCTATTCCTTGCCGCTTGGTGCGTTATAATATGTTATCTGTTTTTTTTTACTCTGTCATCTGTCTCTCGAGAAGCTGTTACTGTATTTTATAGCTATAAAGTTATCAATAAAAATCAAAGAAATCTTGCTCAATTATATTATTTATAACCCAAAATAATAGGTTATGGGCCCAGGTACGCTTCGTAATTAATTGAGTAAAGAGCAGGACTTACAAGGTAACGCACGTTTTTGATAGTGAATAACCTTTAAAGAAAATAAAATGGAAGTCACAAATTCAATGAGAATTGAGAAGTTTAATGGCAAGGATTTTCGACAATGGAAATTTCAAGTCAATTGTGCCTTAAAAGCGAAAGGTTTAAATATCTACGAAGAAAAACCAGCAGTGGGAGATACGAGGCAGTGGGACAAAAATGATGGCATGGCCATGTTTCTATTAACTTCGTCTATGGAACTAAACCAAATCTCATTAATTGAAAATTGTGGAACGGCAAAGGAAGTGATGACAAGGTTGGAATCAATTTACGAACAAAAATCGGAGCTGAACAAAATGATGGTGCATGAGAAGTTCTATCAATATAAGATGTCATCAACCGACAATATTGCACAGCATATTTCTAAAGTCGAGAACTTAGCTAAACAATTAAAAGAGACTGGCGAAGAAATAAGTAATACAGCAATTATGACAAAAATATTAAGCACATTACCTTCAAAGTATCGTTCTCTGCGTCAGGCATGGCTGTCATTAGATCCACATTCACAAACAATTCAGAATTTAACAGCAAGATTATTAGATGAGGAAGCGAGTTTGACTAATGAAGAGGAGTCTGAGAGTGCTTTAGTAGCCACGAAGCATTCTAAACCACAAACAAAATTTCAGAATCACAATAGCAATCACCAAAGTTCAACGTCTAGCAAAAATAATCAGCATCGATTTATATGTTATAATTGTAACAAGAGAGGGCATTTTGCAAGAGATTGTCGAGTCCCAAAGAAGTCTGAGAAGAAACCTCAAGAGCAAAAGATGCTTGCATTTAGTGCCGAGCAATGTTTACAATCTGAAGCTGATATAGATACATGGATCCTTGACAGTGGTGCTTCGGCACACATGTCACACAGGCGTGATTACTTCTGTGAGTTACTAGATTATGGCAAGAATAGTGGTGGTACAACTGTGAGATTGGGAAATAAGAAGGAACTAGTAGTGCAAGGTCGTGGAAATATATTAATTAATAGGTGTGTAAATGGAATGTGGGAGCAAAGTATTCTAGAAGATGTACTTTATGTACCAGAGCTACGCAGAAATTTGTTCTCAGAAGGCATGGCAACAAGAAAAGGCTATGTTATAATTAAGAAGTACAATGAAGCCTTAATATTGAAAGATAATACAGTTGTAATGACTGCAACATTGAAGCAGAATAATTTATATGAAGTAAATATTAAAACCATAGTGCAAATGGATTGTAATTTAGCACAATCAAGTTTGAAAATCTGGCATGAACGCTTGGGACATTTAAACTTGAAGGAAGTGCAAAACATGAGCAAGAATGGTGCAATTCCAATTAAGTTAACAGATGACATAAACTTTGTTTGTGAGGCTTGTCAATATGGCAAACAGAGCCGCTTGCCATTTTATAAATCTTGTAGAGGAAAATGTGAACCTGGTGATTTAACCTACAGTGATGTGTGTGGACCTGCAGAACATACATCTGTATCTGGAGCAAGATATTTTGTATTATTTAAAGATGGTGCTACCAGCTATAGGCATGTGTTTATAATCAAGCATAAAAGTGATGTCCTGGATTGCTTTAAGAAATATAATGCAATAGTGAAAAATAAGTTTGGTCATGGTACTCGTATATTGCATACAGACAATGGACGTGAATATGTTAACAATGAAATGAAATCTTATTTGGATAGGGAAGGAATAATCCATGAGCGCACAGCACCTTACACACCTGAACAAAACGGCAGAGTGGAAAGAGAAATGCGCACAATCATGGAGAGTGCAAGATCTATGTTGTACTCTCGTGATATTTCATTGAATCTCTGGGCTGAAGCAGTAAACTGTGCTGTTTATTTATTAAATCGAAGTTCTTCTACCCAGACAAAGGATGTATCCCCATATGAGCTATGGAATGGACAGAAGCCAGCCCTTCAACACATAAGAGTATTTGGTTCAGAAGGTTATGTTCATATACCTGATGAAAGAAGAAGAAAACTAGATAAAAAGAGTGTAAAACTAATATTAGTAGGATATGAAAATGAAAATTATAGAATGTTTGATATTGAAAGTGGGAGGATAATAGTAAGTAGAAATGTTCACTTTAATGAAAATAACATACCAGTACAGAGGAAAAACACCACTTCAATTTCTATCACCAATGAACAAGAACAAAGTAAAGAAATACATGATATAACAGTTTCACCAGAAGATAATCACAATATTTCTGAATCTAGTTTTGAAAGTGTAGAAACACAGGAGGATGCCAATGATATAACATACCAGCCACCTTCACAAATAATTTCTGAATATGAGGAAAAAATATTACACTGAGACCTAGAAGGAACAGGAATGAAGAAGCAAATTTTATTGAGTTTGATGTACCTATGACATATGAAGAAGCTATAAACTGTAAAAATAGTCATAAATGGAAGGAAGCTATAAGTGAAGAATTACAGTCACTAGAAGAAAATGAAACCTGGAAGTTAGTAAATAGAAATAATGAGAAAACAGTGACCTCAAAATGGGTATTTTGTGTAAAAAGAAATTCAGATGGTGATATAGAAAGGTACAAAGCCCGTCTTTGTGCACGTGGGTTTACACAAACTAAGGATGTTGATTACAAAGAAACATTTTCACCAACAACAAGATTTGATTCCATTAGAGTAATATTATCTCTTGCAGCTCGAGAGAATTATGAACTTCAACAATTTGATGTGAAAACAGCATTTTTGTACGGTGAGTTGTCAGAAGATGTCTATATGGAGGTGCCTGAGGGTGTCCATGCTGAGCCAAGGAAAATCTGTAAGTTAATTAAATCCTTATATGGCCTAAAACAGTCATCACGCTGCTGGAATAGAAAATTCTCTTCTTTTCTAACTACTTATGGTTTTGAAATGTGTCCCTCTGACAACTGTATTTTTGTTGGTCATTTTAATAATTACAAAGTTATCTTGATCTTGTATGTAGATGATGCTTTATTATTGTCAAAAAGTAAAAGTTTATTGTTGCAAATTATAAATGATTTAAAAAAAAGTTTTAAGATAAAAGAGTTAAATTTAAATATGTTTGTTGGCATGGAAATAACTAAAAATAATGGAATAATTACTGTAAGTCAAAAACAGTACATAAAACAAATTATAAATAGATTCAACATGTCAAATGCCAATCCTTGTAGTACCCCTGCTGACAATAATGTAATTTTAAAGAAAAATAATAATGAGAGTAATATTGATTTTCCATATAGGGAAGCAGTGGGAGCCTTGATGTTTTTGTCAACTGTATCTAGGCCTGACATCTCTTTTTCTTTGAATGTAGTTAGTAGATATATAAATAATCCCAGTAAAGACCATGTAAATGCTGTTAAAAGAATTATTCGGTACTTGTTAAAAACAATTGATGTTTGTACAATATTACTTATAATTGTAACAAAGAATTAGTAGGTTTTTCTGATTCTGATTTTGCCTCAGATATTGATTCTAGAAAATCTAATACAGGATATATTTTTATGATGAATGGTGGGCCTGTTACTTGGGCTAGTAGAAAGCAAAATACTGTGGCATTATCAACTACAGAGTCAGAATATATGGCAGCAAGTGAGGCTGCCAAAGAAATTTTATGGCTTCGGCAACTGTTAATTGATATCGATGAACCACAATTGGTGGTAACTCTATTTATAGACAATCAGAGTGCTATTAAATTCATTCATAATCCTATTTACCATAAAAGAACAAAGCACATAGATGTAAGATATAATTTCATTAGAGAAAAGGTCGAACAAAATGTCGTAAATATCCAATATGTAAAAAGTTCAAATCAATTTGCAGATTTTTTAACAAAAGCTTTACCTTCTGGCAAATTTATTAATAATAGAGATAAAGTTCTAAAATATATAAACTAAGTTTGTTATGTATAATATTAATATAGAAATATGTACTTAGATTTAAAAGTTAATATTGTCAGAAAATAATAGGTTGATTTAAAGTTTAATATTGTAATAAATCTAAAGTAATTATTATTAGGCTTATAGGTTGATTTTGTTTAAAAAATAGGTTGATTTGAAGTTTATTGTAATAATTCTAAAGAAATTATTAGGTTTCAAAGTTGATATTGTTTTTAAATAATAGGTTGGTTTGAAGCTTAATTTTAAGATTTAAAAGTTAATATTGTTAGAAGATAGTAAGTTAGTTTGAAGATTAATTGAAACTTAATATTATAATAGTTCTAAAATTTAAGTGGGAGTGTTAAGTGATAAATTTTAGAATGTATAAAAAGTTTCTATTCCTTGCCGCTTGGTGCGTTATAATATGTTATCTGTTTTTTTTTACTCTGTCATCTGTCTCTCGAGAAGCTGTTACTGTATTTTATAGCTATAAAGTTATCAATAAAAATCAAAGAAATCTTGCTCAATTATATTATTTATAACCCAAAATAATAAAGGACATAGATTGTATCCTGAGGACGGATCCCAGCCCTACTTACCACGCGAGCAAAGTCGCGAAAAAAACCGAGTTAGATATAAAAAATCAATGCCTCAAATACAACTCCACAAACCCGCACCAAACGAAAAGTACTTAGTACAAAACCAATACTCAGAAAAATGGGAATAATCAAATTATTTCCAACAATACAATCGAGTATCTGTTTGACGTAAGAAAATATAATAACGGAGGCTTGTAGCGGCTCGCTAAGAACATTCGTTGGAGAAAACAGTCGGATAACATTAGTATAAATAAGGAAACGGATTAAGACTTTTATGATTCGTGACTTTTGGAATAACAAAATAATATTGTATATGTACACGCTAGGGCGAGATGAGTCGTACGTGATAATACTAATCAAAGATGATGGGCAAGTGTTTGCGTGTATTACATAAATAAATAATATGTTTTATTAATAAATGCTAGTTCTTATTTTTTTTAGATATAATAAAATTCTGAGTCGAAACTGTACATTAAATATTTTTTGGAAAATATTATTGAAATAGTCATTATTATTGATATAGAAGCCGAATCCATAGTTTTTAGTATTTTTGTCTGTCTGTCTGTCTGTCTATAACCGTATTACGAGAAAACTACTGGACAGATTTTGATGAAATTTGATATGATGATAGCTGGTTATCCGGGTTAACATGTAGGATACTGTTTACTGCGGGAAAATGTCTCATCTCTGAGAAATCTATACTAAACGTTAAAACTTAACTAGGGACGAACACAAGCGAAGCGAGGGTGAGACGCTAGTATTCTTTATAAAACTATATTACAAATAACGTATCTTGTCTTATACCCTTTAACCTATTTTGATCATATGCAAGAATCGAATTCCCAACCTCTGACATCAATAAAAATTCCAACACAGCAAATTATACTATATTATATCAATATTTGTTGCTAGGGTAACTGTATGCTTTTTGATCCTATTATCAAAATAGACCGTTTAAACAGCCAGATCGTAACCTCAAAAGAAGTTCAGGTCAAAGCTTTATTATTTAATAGATATTCACGTATTTTAGATCCCCATTTAATCCCCTGTCCTTTCTGTAACAAGTCACTTATAACTCCAGTTAGCGGGGTCGTGTATCATTGAAGCTTACCGCCGCCCCTGAATATTGGATTTACTTAATTGACCAACATAAATTTTGCGTACGAGCAGACATTGTCGTTATTATTTTGCTTTACGTTATTTACATAAAAATACGTTAGTATTAATGTCCTTTAGAATATCATATAATATGCTATAGGCAGTTGTAGCCCAGTGGTAACGTGCTCGTTTGGGAAACCGAGTGAAGCGGGTTCAAATCCCAGGTCTTGTACCTCTGATATTTTCATGTGTGAATCATTTCCATAATGATTTCCACTTGTCTTGACGGACAGCGTGGTGGACTGGCCTGATCTCCCTCGTTTAGGAGGGAGGTCCGTGCCCAGTAGTGGGACTATGGGACCATAATATGCTGGAAGTTTAGTCTAAAAGCAAACATATTTAAGCAATAGGAACATTAAACTCGCTTTGCAACTTATAGTCGTATAAACAAGTCGATTATAATCAATATTGACTGTTACTTGAACAAGAATAGCTTATCCTCGAACAAAATCACATCAAGAACGTTAGAGTAATTTTAGTTGTACAGACAAACAGACATGACACATTTTTTAATATATAATAACAGCAGAGTTATTTAACAATTCAGCCAGGAAAATGGAGGCAGACTAATCCTAACTTAATGCTTATAATCGATACATATAATAAAATTTTAATTGAGTCGAATCTTTAAATTTTTTTTATGAGATTCAGTGACAAACGAGCAGACAGACCACCTGATGGAAAGCAGTACCTGTCGCCCATAGCACCTACGGTTCATGCACTTAGGTTTTAGGTAACACAAATGCAGAGCTGCAGATGCGTTGTCACTGTGAGGACTAAGATGATATGCCTCTTGCCTGTAATTGCGCTGGCTACCTTATCCTTCAAGCCGGAACCCAACAATGCAATCATTGTTGCTTGGCGGCAGAAATAAATACCCTTCCAGTCGGACTTCTTAGGCTTGACTCTGTCCTACCACCGGCAAAAATTAAATATTTTTTGGAAAATCTTATTAAAATAGTAATTATTATCGATACAGAGGCCAGATCTATAGTTTTTAGATTTTTTGTCTATCTGTCTGTTCGTCCGTCCGTTCGTACGTCCATTCGTCTGTCTATCTGTCTGGGTACTCATCATGAGAAAACCACTGGACAGATTTTGATGAAATTTGGTATGATGATAGTTTGTTATATGGGTCGATTTATAGGATACTTTTTACTGCAGGAAAATATCTCATCTTTGAGAAATCTGTTCTAACCTTTAAAACGTACCTACGAACGAACCCGAGCGGAGCAAGGCTGAGTCGCTAGTATAAGTAAGTAACGATACTCGTATTAAAAACCAATTAGAATGGAAATTCGAATGGTAAAGTTAGGTCTCTTTTAATTCACTCCGTTCTTTTTCTACTAAGTTTCAATTTCATTTACTTCAACACTTACACTGATTAATTGCTGAGCTCTAGATTAGTTTAATTACTTAACAACTATTTTTGTAATTTGATACAGCTTTTTATTTCCTTTTAAGGTTATTGCTGTTATTTCTATTTCTTGAAAAGCTTTTCTTATTTTTATACTAATGACTTACCCTCGCTTGGTTCGGATGCGTCCTTAGGTGCGTATATTAGGCTATGTGTCACTCCAGGTTACAAACTATATGAGTACTAAATTTTATCCTAATCTGTCCAGCTGTTTCAGGGTGTTGAAATAATAAGCATAGACACACATACAAATCTTAGCAATTATATTGGTATTTCTGTAGATAGCTGTGGTTGCCCGCTGGTAACGCTTGCTTGGGATAAGGGGACTCCAAATGGAGTGGGTTCTTGCGTATCATTTTCAATAGGATCACCACTTGTCTTACGGTGTAGGGAAACATCGTGAGGAAACCTGTATATCTAAGAAAACCTAGCAATTTTTCGAAAGATATGTGAAGTCCGCTAACGCGCACTTTGCCAGCGTGGTGGACTATGGCCTGATCCCGATCGTATTACTTCTATTTTTGGCCCTACTTTCTTTTTTTGTTAATCTTACTAATATTATAAAGGTGAAAGTTTGTAAGAATGTATGTATGTATGTATGTATGTATGTTTGTTACTCTTTCACGCCAGAACGTCTGAACGGATGTAGATGAAATTTTACACAGAGATATATTATAGTCTGGAATAACACATAGGCTACTTTTTATCCCGGAAAAATGTGCGGTTCCCGTGGGATAAGTTTGTTTTTGTTTTCCTTGAGGCGAACCCGAGCGAAGCGAGGGTGAGCCGCTATTAGCAAGATAAAAAAATGCACAAACATTTCAGGAATCCTAAAAATAAGAAAAATATGCTATTTATATATATGTATAGTATGTTATTGTTATAACGTGATATATGTTGATATAACGTGGGCTGTATGATAGAAACTTCGAACTATGTAGGTGTCGAACTGATGCAATATGTTAGAAATAAATCTAAGTTTACTTAGAGCTGTGAATAATGTTCAGTTACAAGTAGCATGATAGGTCAAGGCAAGACGTTTAAATGAACGAATTAATTACAAAGCTAGTGTGGTATCTATTCAGTCAGTAGACTTGAGGGCTACTGTATACTGTAATAGGGTCACACGCAAGCCTCGTTTAGAGATAGGGTGACTATGATTTATTATTAATGTTTGCTCCGTAGTTAAAATTTGGAACATAATCAGTTTGAAAATTTGAAGAAAACATATAAGAAATAACTTTCTTAAATTTACGCAAATATTTGACATTTTAAATAATACTATGTTTTCGTATTTTTTTCGCGGATATATTAACCAACCACAAAATAAATCCGCGAATCAGAAACGCGAACCAAAAATCAAAATAAATTAGCGATGTGTCAACTCGGTTTGTCAACTCGGGTTAACCCGAGTTGGCGTCACGTCGAGTCGGCCCGAGTTTGACCGATTATAACTCGGGTTAGACACCGACACCCGAATGACACACGAACCTCGTTTCCTATATGGAACTTCGTTTCACATTTCCTACACGAATGACGAAACGAAGTTTGCTTTCCGAGGGATAGTCCAGTCAAATAAGGTCTGAAATCAAAATGTTGACACTCAATTTTGCATTTTTGATATAATGTAGTTTTAATGATACAAAAACAATGTGTAAAGGTTTTCGTGTCCGCAACCCCCGGCAAGGGTCCAAAATAAAGTGTCAAAAGTGTTTTTTCGCAATTACTCGAAAACGGTAAAAATTAGACAAAAAAGTTTTAATAAAAACGTATAAAGCTTAAAATTTTGCATAATAAAGGTCTTATGACTTTTTTTCCTCCGGTCAAAATTAACCGAGTTAGGGAGGTTTTCAGACCGATGGGAATCCGTTTATTTTTAAAAGAATTTTTTTTAATTAAAACCTGAAGTTTTATGGTTTTAAAATATTAGCAGGTATATAAGGAATAGAAATTCGTAAAATGCCCCTGATGCTCAGCTACCCCCGCGAAAAGCGCTTGTGGCATAGGGCGCTCGTGGCCTAGGGCGCTCGTGGCCTAGTGCGTTGTGGCCTAGGGCGTGGTGGCCTAGGGCGTGGTGGCCTAGGGCGCTCGTGGCCTAGTGTGTGGTCGCCTAGGGCACTCGTGGCCTAGGGTGCCCGTGGCCTAGGGCGCTCGTGGCATAGGTCGCTCGTGGCCTAGGGCGCTCGTGGCCTTGTGCGTTGTGGCCTAGGGCGCTCGTGGCCTAGGGCGCTCGTGGCCTAGTGCGTTGTGGCCTAGGGCGCTCGTGGCCTAGTTCGTTGTGGCCTAGTGCGTTGTGGCCTAGTGCTTTCCTGGCCTAGTGCGTTCGTGGCCTAGTTCGCTCGTGGCCTAGTGCGCTCGTGGCCTAGTGCGCACGTGGCCTAGTGCGGTCGTGGCCTAGTGCTTTCCTGGCCTAGTGCGTTCGTGGCCTAGTGCGTTCGTGGCCTAGTGCTTTCCTGGCCTAGTGCATTCGTGGCCTAGTGCGTTCGTGGCTTAGTGCGGTCGTGGCCTAGTGCTTAACAGCACTAATACACGTATACACTATGCATATTAAATGAAGTTATGCATGTAAAGTTGCTGTCAACTGTCATTGGAACAAGTCGCACTTTCGAAGCTCTGATAAACTAAATAAGAATAAAATAGTTTAAACTTCTGAAGAACAGTGAACTTTGCAAAATTGTGTTGAAATAAGTGAAAGAAAGTGAAATATACATTTGATTACTTAGAAATCTTAGGAAAACAGATATATTCTTAAATCACAGACAATCATCATGAGGGTATGAGCGATTTAAATCATATTTCTGTGACATAAACGATTTTGACTTTTT
This sequence comes from Fabriciana adippe, assembly GCA_905404265.1. Lineage (NCBI taxonomy): Eukaryota > Metazoa > Arthropoda > Insecta > Lepidoptera > Nymphalidae > Fabriciana > Fabriciana adippe. The sequence goes on along the minus strand of FR989998.1, from coordinate 14,186,608 downwards.
CACTTCTACCTACATAAAATTCACAAGCATTATTGCCATATAAAACAAAATAAAAACTACCATTTTAAATTGCCAGTAAGAAATATGGATAAACAATTAGAAAGGGTATAGCCGGATATACATATGAAATTTGCCCCCGTGGAATTTTCTCCTCATACTTTGGGGATCATTTAGGTACCAAATAAAAATAATTCTGTCAAAATTTCATCTTTTTATCTCAAGCCGTTATCGAGATATTCAAAAAAAAAACTACTTTTTCGATTTTATTTTTTTATTCATAGTAAAATTAAAATTTGATAATCGCCGATTTTTTCGCTAATACTTACGAGTAAAAGGCATGAAAAAAAACAGAAAATGTCTTTTGTACTCCTTTATACTCAGGATTTTTTTCAATTTTTTTGATGTGGTGGAACAATGTGAAAAAAATTAAAAACATTTTTTTTTCTTACATTCCAATGAAGTAATATTTTATTATTGATAGAAAAGGACCAGGTGGCGAATGTTAGAGAAAAAGCAGTATGCAAGTATATTCATGGAAAAAATAGTGGAAAAAAAATATAGAAATGGATGGAATGCAAGATAAGTAAGTGGATGAATGTTGGAATGAAATGGCAATTTATATAAGTGAGATAGCGCGGGAAGTGTTTGGAGAAACGAAAGGGAACGATACTATTGATACACTAGGTGGTGAAGTGAGGAGGTACAGAGAGCTCTGAAAGAAAAAAAGATGCATTTAAAACATGGAAAAATGAGTAAGGGAGTGAAAGAATTAAGGAAGTTAGAAAGTGTGTATACAAAGAGCGGGAAAAGAAGGCAAAAAAGCGGTAGCAATAGCCATAGCTTAGGCTCAAAACAGTACGTACAGCCATCTTCAAGAACCAAAAGGACAAAAAGAAATATACCGCATTGCAAAGAGCAGGAAAGAGTGGGCAAAAGACATTAAGCATGTGAGATGTATATAAGATGAAGAGGAAAGGGTGTTGATAAAAGATGAAGATATAAAAGATAGATTGAACACTTATTTCGAAAAACTTATGAATGAGGACAATGACTGGAGTGGGGTGTATAACGATGTGCTTGTGAATATTGGATTAGTGAATAAGATTAGTATGAACGAAGTTAGAATGGCAGTACGAAGTATGAAAAATGGTAAAGCAGTTGGGCCCGATGGTATACCAGTTGAAGTTTGGAAGTTATTGAAAGAGGACGGATATCAGTGGCTGACTTTATTCTTCAATAAGTTGTTGCATGAAGAAGTAATCGATGAGGAATAGTGTCTCTGTTCTCTCGTGCTCATCACATAATCACAAAAGAAAGGAGATGTACAAGAATGCAACAATTATCGGGGAATAAAGCTCTGTGCTAAGTTTATGCCAGGACGCAGGGCAATAGATGTCGTATTCGCGATGCGCCAACTATATGAGAAATAAAGACGCGCACATAAAAACTTGCATATGGTGTTTGTTGATCTAGAAAAGGCGTATGATAAGATTCCCCGAGAGGTTTTGTGGTGGGGCTCTTCTGTCAAAACAGAAGAAGGAGTGCCTGCTAAGTAGGTTTGTACCAAGGATTGGCTTTAAGTCCATACCTCTGCCTGTTGGCATTGGATGCTCTGAAAACGGATATACAGGGGGAGTCACCTTGGTGCGTGATGTTTGCAGACGATATTGTGTTGATCGGTGAAGATGGGTGCGAGGTCCAGAGCAGACTGGAAAAATGGCAACAAAGACTGGAGAATGTTGGTTCGAAAATCAGCAGAACGAAAATTGTATACATAAGCCCAGTCCAGTCCAGTCCTCAAACTATTTCGCTAGATAGAGGAGCGTAAACAGTCTCCTCCGACTTCACGGTTGGTAAACGGTATTTACGAGTATTTGTAATGGAACATATATTCGCCATCAAAAAAGTACAAATAATGAATACCAGAGAAAATCATATTCTTATCAAAAAAAAGTACCTCTGTGCAAACCATTTACAATAAGCACTACGAATGGTTTTGTTCTAGTTATGCTTGGGGCTTACCTTACACAGCTAACATGAACGATGCTGAAATTATAAAAATCGTCTCGAGCAAGCCTAATGGTCTCATTAAGTTACTTAAAAAAGATGATATTATCATAGTAGATCGAGGCTTTCGTGATCTAACAGAATATTAGGAACACCTAGGATTCAAAGTGTTAATGCCGGCTCTTAAAGGGAAACGAAATCAGTTTATTATAGTCGAGTCAAATCAATTCCGTTTTGTTACCAAAGTGCGCTGGGTATTTGAAGCAGGTCATGGTAATATCAAGCAAGAGTCCAAATTTTTGATCATAATCTAGACAATAAACTAGTTTTTTTAGTCGAGTTTCCTGTTTTCTACACAATGAATTTGGTACGAAACTTGATTCAGATGTTAAGCACAATGCTAATGGAAGGCGTACTACTGGATGCTGCTCTCACATTACAGCGGTTATATATTATCTTGCCCAGGTTTGACATTTGGCTAAGATAATAAGACCTGCCGAAATATTGAGTCATCTGTTTATAGATGAAAAGTTAATGTTATAGTAAATAAAGATAGTGACGAAGATTAACTGACATGTTCTTCCGGTCAAAAATATTTATTTATGTATTTTTCTATCAATGTTAAAATATTAGTTTTGATAGAAAAATACATATATATAATTTTTTTTCTTACATTGGAATATGAGAAAAAAAATGTTTTTAATTTTTTTCACATTGTTCCACCACATCAAAAAAATTGAAAAAAATCCTAAGTATAAAGGAGCACAAAAGACATTTTCTGACAAAATTTGGAGGTGGACACTTTTCAAAAATACGGTCAAAAAAATAATTTTAGTTTTATTTCTTTTCTAAAAAATTGTCTTTTGGTCTGGGAATCATAAAAAAAATTTTTTTTCATGCGTTTTACTCGTAAGTATTAGCGAAAAAATCGGCGATTATCAAATTTTAATTTTACTATGAATAAAAAAATAAAATCGAAAAAGTAGTTTTTTTTTTGAATATCTCGATAACGGCTTGAGATAAAAAGATGAAATTTTGACAGAATTATTTTTATTTGGTACCTAAATGATCCCCAAAGTATGAGGAGAAAATTCCACGGGGGCAAATTTCATATGTATATCCGGCTATACCCTTTGGCAAAGAGATAGATTATAGTCTGGAATAGCATAAAGTTTACTTTTTATCCCAGAAAAATATACGGTTCCCGTGGGATAGATTTGTTTTTGTCTAGGGACGAACCCGAAGAGAAGCGAGGGTGAGTCGCTAGTTTTAATAGTCCAGTCAAATAAGGTCTGAAATCAAAATGTTGACACTCAATTTTGCATTTTTGATATAATGTAGTTTTAATGATACAAAAACAATGTGTAAAGGTTTTCGTGTCCGCAACCCCCGGCAAGGGTCCAAAATAAAGTGTCAAAAGTGTTTTTTCGCAATTACTCGAAAACGGTAAAAATTAGACAAAAAAGTTTTAATAAAAACGTATAAAGCTTAAAATTTTGCATAATAAAGGTCTTATGACTTTTTTTCCTCCGGTCAAAATTAACCGAGTTAGGGAGGTTTTCAGACCGATGGGAATCCGTTTATTTTTAAAAGAATTTTTTTTAATTAAAACCTGAAGTTTTATGGTTTTAAAATATTAGCAGGTATATAAGGAATAGAAATTCGTAAAATGCCCCTGATGCTCAGCTACCCCCGCGAAAAACGGGGGGACGTTTGGAATGTTTACGTCGACATTGTATAAATAATAAGCTCAAATTAAAAACTTAAGGCCACGATTTCTTTCCTTTTTACCAAAATTTACCAAAAGTTTACCAAAATTTTGTCAATAAAGTTACAATGATAATTAAAAAAAAATGTAGTTTACAAAGTAAAAATTATCGAATTCTCAATTTTTTTTAAATTTTGGGGGTGTTTTTACAGGACTACCATACATTGTTTTTATTTCCACGAGAAGTAGAGTTCAAGACGAAAAAAATGAGCCCTATGTGAAAATTAAACGATAAAATTTAAAGGTAATTTTTAGCCTCCCGAAACCATAAAATATCAATTTCTCAGAAATGGCTAAATATTTCAATTTCATTTTTTTTTGCTTATTATATGTATTTCGAAGATTACAGTCTTTTAGTTTCACGAAAATGAGAAGTTTATTGTAGAAATTAAAAATAAAAAATAAAGGAAAAATTAAAAACCGAGTTTTTTGCAAATATCTCGAAAACTTTGAGATTATTGTAAAAGTGTAATTTATAAAAGTTGTAGATTTTTAATAGACCTATAACTTTCGTCGAAAACATTTTTCGATAGAACGTCACAATAAGCCGGAAATTAAAAAAAACGATTTTTCAACGCTTTGCGTCCCCCCGCTTTTCGCGGGGGTAGCTGAGCATCGGGGGCATTTTACGAATTTCTATTCCTTATATACCTGCTAATATTTTAAAACCATAAAACTTCAGGTTTTAATTAAAAAAAAATCTTTTAAAAATAAACGGATTCCCATCGGTCTGAAAACCTCCCTAACTCGGTTAACTTTGACCGGAGGAAAAAAAGTCATAAGACCTTTATTATGCAAAATTTTAAGCTTTACACGTTTTTTTAAAACTTTTTTGTCTAATTTTTACCGTTTTCGAGTAATTGTGAAAAAACACTTTTGATACTTTATTTTGGACCCTTGCCGGGGGTTGCGGACACGAAAACCTTTACACATTGTTTATGTATCATTAAAACTACATTATATCAAAAATGCAAAGTTGAGTGTCAACATTTTGATTTCAGACCTTATTTGACTGGACTAGGAAGCCGACTTCACCCGGATGCTTACGAATCTTTGCGCGCGAACGAGGTAACATTAGGAATTTCAGTAGGTACTTAGGTAGCGAGTTTCCAAAAAGTAGCATTTTTATTAAATTATATATAATAAATCTATATATTAATGAAATTAATAAAATAATATAAAATAAATTTTTGTTTGGTTGTCTGCATATCTGTTTGTTTGTATATCTATATGCATTTCACGCCAAAAGTACTTAACCGATTTTAACTAAATTTCGTGTAGTGGTAACTAATTACTCCGGTTAACATTTAAGTTACCTTTTACTATAGGAAACTTCTTCATTCCCACGGAAAAACACAAAAATTGTTTCTACCGCGTCATCCATAGAAATTTACAAACTACTAGGTACTAGCTAAACATAAAAACAAGGCACTAGAAAATTTTAGATGTTTAAAAAGGTTGCAATAGTATATGTCTATCTCCTAAGTTACATTCGCAATAACTATTTTTATCTACATATTTATTTAAAACCGTAAAACGTACCTAGGTAGACACCCGGGTGTAGACCGGGCACGGTACCACCGTTTGGCAGTATCTCCATCAACCAACATTTTATTTAAATATTCTTAAAGACTTTAATTTTTATTTTAATATTAATATCGTTATTTGTTATTTTTTCATGTTTATAGATGTTAATTTATCAAATTATAATTTGAGAAGTGGTGTTGTTATTTTAATTGCTTTAGCCTAAGCCAAAAGCTAAGCCATGTTTATTGTTTCTTTACTTCTTTATCTATAACTAATACACTGTACATTAAAAAAATATAATATAATAATAATATAACAATTTCTTTCATTTGTTTACCTATTATATTTAAAAAGACTTACTTACGTAGCCAATAGTCAAAACATGTCAAAAACTTGAAAAAGAATAGATGTATTCAACTCTAAATACGAGTAGAATGAGAGAATGTATAGATTTCATAGCACAACATGCTAACTCGATTTAACTCGGGTTGAACTCGAGTTACCATGATTTTAACTCGTATTAACTCGGGTTAGCGAAAACCCGAGTTGGCCCATCTATAAAATAAATCCACGAAAAAAACCGAAAAGGTAGTTTTATTTAAACTTTATGAAAAGAATTTTTCCTATCTATATAAAAAAAAACTGATTGTTTTTAATTTTTTTTAATTGATAAGCTCCATATAGATATATAGAGCTAATTTAACTTTAACTTCATCTCGAAGACATTATATCAAAATAGATAACGTAACGATAGCGTTTAAATAAATAATTCACATAGAAATTTTAGTCCTTAAAGCATGACGAAAAACGTTAATTTATGTAAAACTTTGATAAAAAAAAATCATAAAGTTTAACTTAATCCATACTAATATTATAATTGTGAAAGTTACTGTCTGTTATCTATTCACGCTCAAACCGCTGAACAGATTTTGATCATAGAAATAGACATCCTGGGATTGGAACTAGGCTACCTCTTATCCGCGCTCCAAAAGCACACTCTACTCCATATCCATACTCCATGCTAACATATAAATGCGAAAGTAACTCTGTCTGTCTGTCTCCTTTGCACGCTTAATCCACTGAACCGATTTAGACGGAATTTGGTATGATAATAGTTTAAGACCCTGGAAAGGACATAGAATAGTTTTTATCCTGGAAATCATTCCTTGAGGGTGTGAAAAAGAGGGTGGAACTTTGTATGAGAAATCAAACATTTCTCAGCTAAGGGATATAAAACTCATCATACCTACATAGATAAACTATATATATGTACATAGACTATATAGTCTATGTATTCCATACTAACCGTCATAAGGTATCTAATAAATAGAAACGAAATAAACAAATATGAACCTAAACAAAACAGCTCGAACATTTTTATACAAACGGATGGTGTTACCGTTCGTATTGCATTGATCTGATAGGTATTATCTAGTGTTAAATCTCAGCCGCTATCGCTGATCAGACGGCTACATACTAGTGCTTGACCTGAATAATTTACACTTCGTTATTTAACTAGAAATTAGGTAACTCACGTTAATAGAAAAACACCATTTAGTTCCATTGTAAGCTACGAGACTTGCGTTATGGATACCAGATAGTTGATACACTACACATATTATATAACTTTAAATACATACATATTATAAATATAAACACCCATGACGGGAATACAAACATTCGTGCTCATCATACAAATGAATGCCCCCAGCGGGACTCGAACCCGCGCCACTACAGCGAGTAGGGTCACTACAAACTGAACCAAACCTGTAGTCGAAAATGTGTGTAGTTTTATGGTTGGTATATTCTAAAAATCTTCAGTTAAATTAAGTTTTGGAAAGCAGATATGACAATTTTTAGGATACTTTTACCTCAAATTCGTGAGAGATGTGAAATCGATGTATACAGGTAGTTAATTAGAAAAAATATTTTTGAATTAATTAGTGTGTTTACTGCTTAGGTATTATCATCACGGTACGACTCTTAGGCCTCTAGCAATTATACTTAAGTCTAACTAAAAGATGGAAGTCGCGTGTAAAAGCTAGTTATTTATACAAATTATAATTTTTATCTCTTTTTACACTGAAATAAGTCCTTCTGCCGTATATAAATGAAATAAAATCATAATTATATCAATATTTTATTCAAATAAACTTTTACAAGCATTTTTAAATCGTCAATTTTACATTTTTAAAAGACTAGGGACTACTTGAGTTTTAACGTTTAAAGTATCCTATAGGTTGATCCGGATAACCAGCTGTCATCATACCAAATTTCATCAAAATCTCTTTAGTGGTTTTTCTCTAATGCGGTCACAGACAGACAGACAGAAAAAAATCTAAAAATTATATGGTATCGGTAAAAATGACAATATCAATAAGATTTTCCAAAAAATACTTAATGTACAGATTCGACTCAGAATTTATTACAGTATGCATAGATTGGGCCCAAATGTCAAAGTGTCATCCAACATCAAAAAAAAATTTGAGCAACGTGTTAGGAAGGTCTCCTTTAAATTAAATGTTAGTGTAGTCGGTCCGTGAGGTATCGACTACTGATTACTTGCTACTTGGCTTTTCTAATTTTTATATAAGGCGTAAAATAGACTTAAGTTATAATTCACTTAAAAAAGAAGTAATTTGGGTGTATGTTTGTTTGTTTGTTTTAGAAACAATAATAAAAATACTGATAACTATGCCGAGTTATATATATATATATATATATATATATATATATATATATATATATATATATATATATATATATATAAATATATATAGGATAGAGAGAAAAGTTCTATCTGTGTCAAATTATTAACAAATAATTAAAATTATTAAATAGATAAATAAATGGCTAGTTTGAAAATAAAATATAGAAAAGAATGTATCAATCCTGATATAGTGTAAATAAAATAGATACAATGAGTTTTGTGTATTAAAACTCGAATTGAGTTACAAGTGACCATAGGTGCATTGGTAGTGGTAACGGACGTATCAAATGCATTAGAAAGAGGGTAAACGTATCTGCCATAGATTAAAACATACCCAAAATATGTACATACATCCATACCGTGACAAATACGTATATGGGACATACAAAGTAACACCTTGACTGTGTCCAGCGATAGTGTAGTGCATTCTAAAATTAGTATTAATGAAGGTAATTTGTGCCCGTATGTATAAACTTCCTCCATCTACTGACCAGTATTCAAGAACGTACTTTGCAATGTGTTATTTTTGTTAAGTTATTGACATTCGACTCTATTTTAATTATTATAACACACAGTTTGGCTTAGTTTGTAGTGACCCTACTTACTGTGCCAACGGTCGCAGGTTCAAGTCCCGCTGGCAACATTCATTTGTGTGATGAGCACGAATGTTTGTACTCCAGTCATGGGTGTTTATATATTTTATAATATGTATGTATTTAAAGTTATATATGTGTAGTGTATCAACTGTCTCGTATCCATAACACAAGCCTCGTAGCTTATCTGGAACTAAATATTTCCATAAAGAATAATAATAATAACAATATCCTCCCGACCGACTTCGGCCCCAGCGGCCAATCTCATTGAGACTAGCCATCTGCGCAGGAGATATTATAGTGCACAAGTGTACGCGCAGACACAAGTGCACTCTCTATTCCTGTCACTCTCATACTCCGGTGGGACGACACGAGACACGACCGGCGAGAGTGTCGGCGCAGGATCGACGTGACACGTGCTTTCCGAGGCACGGGGGTGGATCACTAACTTCCAATTCCGGGCTGTTACTGAGGCTTAGTAAACAGAAAGACTTAATAACTAAACTTGGCCCGACCCGGGACTCGAACTAAGGACCTCTGGATGTGCAGCCGTATTATTAGCCACTACACCACCGAGGCAGTTAAAATAAGATAGATTAATAGTAGTATTGAACAGAATGACATTACCGTAACAAAAGGTAGATTAGGCGAGTGCTATCAAGAGTTCTTGATTTATGTGTTTCCTAGATAATTGAATTTGGAACTATAGTGACACTATCTTACCTTACCTACTAAAGTAATAATTAATTACCTAAATATATTTCGTTATATATTAAAGTGTAATGCAATGGAGTATTGTCAAATAATTTTGTATTGCGAAATTGGATTTGAGATGGTGAAGTAGGTTCGATTAAGTGTGGATAAGTTATAAAAGAGATGTGTTATGGCCGCTTATAGTGCTTAGGCTTGCTTGTTTTGCTATAGGATGGATGGATATTTGTTACTCTTTTACGATAGAATGGTTGAACGTATCTTGATGAAATTTGGTACTGAGGTAGATTATAGTCTGGAATAGCACATAGGTCATTTTTATCCCGGAAAAATGTACGGTTCCCGTGGGATAGATATGTTTTTATGTAGAGGTGAACCCAAAGCGAAGCAAGGGTAAGTCGCTAGTATTTTATATTTTTATATGCTCATAGCACTTGAATAATCTATACAGATAAATAAAATTGAAGTGTCTGTTTGTAATGTCAAAATAACAGCTTTATACTAAATGCATATGGAATTTTATACGGTACTTATAAGAAAAGCACAATTTTTAAAATTTTTGTCTCTCTGTCTGTTTGTTCCGGCTAATCTCTGAAACGACAGGGCCAATTTTAACGAGACTTTCACTGGCAGGTAGCTGATATTACAAGGAGTAACTTAGGCTACATTTATTTTAGAAAAAGAATTAAGGTTTCGCTCAAAAATTAAAACATACCTAGGGAAGCACCCGAGCGAAGCGGGGGTAAGTCGCTAGTCGAATATAAAAATTTACATTAACTTAAGATAAAATAGCAGTAATATTTTTATATTTATTAGAATTGTACTAATTTTATGATTTCTGGCTTCAAAATTGATTAATTTCCATAAACATCGACACCTGATAACTTCTTTAGGGGATGATTTTCTTCAGATCTTTTCTTAGCGCTCACTCGAAAAGAAATTTATGCTAAATATCATAAATTATAATTCTACATCTACCTGTTAAGGCTTTTTGGACTTATTAAATCAGTACAGTGTTAGAATATCACCTATTAATATATTTTCACAGTACGTTATAGGAAGAGAAGCTTATACTATCTGAATCACTACATAGTATAAAACAAAGTCGCTTCCCGCTGTCTTTTCCTACATATGCTTAGCTCTTTAAAACTACGCAACGGATTTTGATGCAGTTTTTTTAATAGATAGAGTGATTCAAGAGAAAGGTTTATATGTATAATAGATGCATATTATAGTACAGAAAAGCCGAAAAATTCAAAGATTTGTATTTTATACTAACCGTTAAAACGCACTTAGGGACGAACCCGAGAGAAGCGAGGGTGAGTCGCTAGTAAGAGATATTCTCTTTCTCAGAATTCCATATTTTGGGATCCTACATAGGCATATTTAAATTTCCAACACAAAAACTGTGACGTACAAAAATACATTGATATTCCACGTTCACTTATGAGTTTTGTAAGCATACTATGTAATTATCTAAAGCAAACACAATCTAAACGAAGTGCAGTTTATTCGGGGTTCAAACGCCGCTTCAATCCAATCAGGAACAGTAACGATACGGGTTAGTTAGTTTAAAAGACTGGACGTAGCGTATGTGGACCTTGAATAAATAGAATGTATTGGACGATGTAATTACGTTAAGATTTTTTTTTATAAATAACGTAACTACGGCCTGGTTCCCTTCGTTTTTAGGGACTTGGCCAGCTGTGGGACGTTGAGTACATAAATAACTTATGGAAAAATATATTTATTACTAGCAACTCACCTTCGCTCCGCTCGGGTTCGTTCCTAGTTACGTTTTAACGTTTAGCTCAGAGATGAGATATTTTCTCGTAGTAAAAAGTATCCTATATGTTGACCCGGATAACCAGCTATCATCATATCAAATTTCATTAAAATCTGTCCGGTGGTTTTCCCGTGATGCGGTAACAGACAGACAGACAGACAGACAGACAGACAGACAGACAAAAATTCTAAAAACTATAGATTTGGCTTCTGTATCGATAATAAATTCTATTTCAGTAAGATTTTCCAAAAAATATTTGATGTACAGATTCGAATTAGTTACAATTTTATTATATGTATAGATTTAAAGCTTTTAACATCATCATGGAATACTTTGTAGATGTCAATATGTGGGATTAATGTCTGGTTGGATCTCACGTAGGATAATCAGATAATTATTGTATTACAATATTGTAAAGAAATATTATTTTAAAAGAGCAACTGTTGAGTTTCTCGCCGGCTCTTCTCAGCAGAACTGCCTTCCGAGCCGGTGGTAGATTCTCACAGACTTACATATTTAATTTAATTTAAATTATGTTAAGTGACGATTCAAAAGTGCTTGTAAAAGTCTATTTGAATTAAGTATATTTTGATTTGATTTTATAAGCAATATAACTCATATGAGTAGTCAATGTTATTAAAAAATATTTTTTCATTTTGCGAAATTGAACTGTAATATTGTATAGCGGTTTACATGAGAGCTTCCTAACTAAATAGAAATTGGTTCTATATAGCTGAAATTAGCAATACACGACTAGTACAATTGCTGTGACATACGGACAGACGGATTTGACAAAGTTAGAAGGGTTTCATTGTTGCCTGTTTTAATCCTGTAACCTTGACTTAATTTCAATTCATAGATTATTTTATTATGCACTAGCGACTCGCTTGTGGGTTCGTCCCTAGACAAAAACAAATCTATCCCACGGGAACCGTACATTTTTCTGGGATGATATAAAGCCTATAGCCTTCCTCAGTTAACGGGTTATCTAATGCAAAAATAATTTTTAAAATATGATTAGTAGTTCCTGAGATTCGCGCGTTCAACCAAACAAACAAACAAACAAACTCTTCGGCTTTATAATATTACTATAGATAAGAACAAATTAATTATTTTATTTTTGGCCGATTTCAAATAAGGAGACTAAGGCGTGCGTATGTTTGTATCTGTCTATTATAATATATTTTGTCTTAATAATCTTCCTTTTTTAATAGCTTAGATCTATATAGATTTTATGTTCATCCCTAAGAGCGGGTTATAATTATTAAATTATAAATTCTAATAAATGTATATTTTTGATGGGCTTTCAAGTTATCCGGGTACCAGGTGTCGATTTAAAGGATTCGGTCAAAGGGTTCGTTTAAAATATTCCTTTTTCCGGGTCAATAGATTGAGTGAATTGAATTGACACGAAGAAAAGCTTTTTGCCTAAAAAGGTATGTTATGAGCGCTGGCTGTAACGTTTTAAGTTGACTTCAGGTGAGTTTTCTTCGATTTGTGACGGGAAGATTTATCAATTTATCGCTAATGTGGATGACTTGTTCAACATGTAAGACGACACGTTTAGCTCAGTTTGTAGCGACCCTACTGGCTGTGCCAGCGGTCGCGGGTTCGAGTCCTGCTAGTGGCATTGATTTGTGTGATGAGCACGAATATCTGTACTCAACTCATGGGTATTTATATTTATAATATGTATGTATTTAAAGTTATATATGTGTAGCGTATTAACTATCTGGTATCCATAACACAAATCCCGTAGCTTACCATGGAACTAGATGTTGCTGTATATTAATATCCCAACATATTTTTTTTTTATTATTATAACATTATGCTGTTTTTAATAATCTTGTTTATTCATAAGAATACTTTTATTTGAAAGTACATTCAGCTCACGCCATTACTTATCTTCTTTCTTAATAATGATAATAAAATTTCTTTCTCTAATTTTAATTGACATAAACTAAACGCATTTTTTTGAAAGCCTACACATAAACAAAATTGAATTAGACACTAGTGTCTGAGTCGGTATTCCTCAATATAAATGTTCAATGAGGTGAAATACGAGTTCGAAAAGGAAACGTAAATTCATAACATTGTATTCAGCCCTTTTTAACGTCCCACTGCTGTGCACGGCCCTCCCTTCAATACGAGGGTAATCAGGCCATAGTCCACCACGCTGGCCAAGTGCGGATTAGCAGACTTCACATGTCTTTCGAAAACTTGCTAGGTTCACTCAGACATGCAGGTATCCTCACGATGTTTTCCTTCACCGTAAGGCAAGTAGTAATCATGTTAGAAATGATTCGCACATGAAAATATCAGAGGTGCGAGACCCGGGATTTGAACCCGCTTCACTCGGTTTCCCAAGCGAGCGAGTTACCACTGGGCTACCACTGCCTTTTTAAATTCATAACATTAACACAACAAAATATATGTTAAATAAACAAAAGACAATTTTATTTCTCCGTGGGATTTTTCCATGAAAGCAATATTATAATAAACTTTAGTGCTAGTCCAGGATAAGGTTTGTCTGATATGAAAAAAATAAAATTTTTTATTATAAAGAACTTGTGTTTTTCGTAGAAAAATTGTAAATTTTGTACGTTTTAACAAATGAAATCATCTCTTTTACTCATCGGAAAGAGTTTTGCTATATGACATATTGTGAACCCGTCGAAGAGCGTGTAGTATGTAATCAAAATGCCAAAGGACACTGATGAGTATCACATCAAAGGCTATTCGAAACTTTATTACCTAGCGGCCTTCTACAGGATGCCAGGACCGGATGAAATCTGTTGCAGTTCAATTTTCCTAAAGTATGTTTTAGTTTCAGACTTACGTTGCAAAATGGCAAAATATATACCAATGGTTTATATACATATGTATATGCTGTTATCTTCACCATCGGTACATCTGACCAACAAATACTTTTTTACAAAAAAGGTACACTGTCTTTTTTACAAATTAGTATTAATTATTATTAATTCCAGGGCGACCGAGGTTCACTCGGCAGTTTTTTGGAAAAGATATAAAAGTCACCTATGTAGATAAATTTAAAAAGAAAAACTTCATCTAAATATAAAATTTGATTCAAATCATTGGAGCCGTTTCCGAAATATACGGAATAAAATTATATATATACAAGAATTGCTCTTTTGACATCATTAACATCTGAGCGACCGAGTTTCGCTCAGCGTTTTTCGGAAAATATACAATTGGTGAAGATATCGCGTACCCAAAAACTCAATCAAAGTTTACAACAAAAATTTTTGCACAGAGGTTAAGAGATGATGGTCCTATGTTATAATATCTTATTTTATGGTAGGTTATACGCAGAATGCGAACATATTTTCCGCGAAGCGAACTCACAGTTTCACGTTATTTTGTTTATGGTTAATTTACTCATGTTGGTAGACTGCAAATTTTCCGCGCTTGGACGTGAGTTTTGGCGGGAAATAACGTTTTATTAGGTTCCAAAAATACAGAGCGACGGCTATTTTGTAACTAATTGCAAAATAGTCATTTTAGTTGTTTTGAGAGTTTTTAACCTAAAGAGTTTAGTAGGAATTCTATTACAGAGACTACATTGTCCGCTATTCAGTATCAGATCCTTTTTAATCGCTACAATACGAGATACTAGCGACTCACCCTCGCTTCGCTTCGGGTTCGTCCATACACGAAAGCGTATCTATTCCACGGGAACCGTACATTTTTCCGGGATGATATATAGCCTATAGCCTTCCTCAGTTAACAGGCTATCTAATGCAAAAATAATTTTTCAAATCGGATTAGTAGCTCCTGAGATCAGCGCGTTCAACCAAACAAACAAACTCTTCAGTTTTATAATATTTAGGCACGAAAATCAACAGATATGATTGTTGGGCTAAAATAAGTACTAAAATGTATACACACATGTATGAATACAAGTAGGTACATGGAAAAAAATACATGAAAATGACATGTTATATTATTCTGCGATATAATGATCAATGCTTAAACGATTAATGATTTTTAAAACTTCTAGTAGATTGCAGAATGTTGGCAGGAGTTAAGTTTTTAAAATTTGAGTCAACACGACCGTCGTTTATACATAAAAACATGCAACACTCGCAAATTCCCAAAGTAAAGGTACTCGTAAATGGTATATAAGCAAACAAAAAGTGCATTAAGGCCATATAAAGCGTTTAATTAAACACTGGCACTAGGATATTACAGTTGAGACCTAACTTGGTAAGACCTGGAAGTTTGTACCGCTTCGCAACGCTTCACTTAGGACACCGGAGATGTAAACTTTGTGCAGTAGAAAATTTATGTAAATTTGAGAATACGACTACGACGTTGTGGTTGATGATTTCTTGACGTCAGCACTTCATATATCTATTATCATTGCCATCTCTTGAAAATAGTGTATTTTTTTATAATTTTGGTTAAAATTCATTACGAATATTTGTATTATAAAATTGTTAGTTCATTTAAGCTGATCTGAACCTCTGATACACTTACCAAAGAACTGCATTCATTTTTATATACATTTAGTTCACGTTTGGCTCAGTTTGCAGTGACTATACTTGTTGTGCCAGCGGTCGCGGGCTTGAGTCCCGCTGGAGACATTCATTTATGTTATGATCATGAATATTTGTACTCCAGTTATGAGGATTTATATATATAATATGTATATATGGGTGGTGTATCAACTATCTGGTATTTATAACACAGGCCTCGTAGCTTACCATGGAACTAGATGGTGCTGTGTGTTATGTCCCAAAAAAAAAAAATAGCTTATTATTTTACTATAATTTCTAACAAGTGCCTAATATTATTTATCATCCACAAAGTATCTTTAAGCCACGAAAATTCTAAATTCACTAGATTGACATCAAAATAATGCTCGAATAATAATAATAGATACAAGTGGCACATACCTTGGAAGTAAGAACTGGCTTTCGGCAACTTGAACCAATACGGGAGCATAATTAATTTTAGAGCCCAAAGATTATGAGTTTGAAGTCACGTAACATTGTTAACGTACCGAAACTAAAGATCAGAGGAAAATTACTAATTAGAATATCAATAAGTATTATATTTTGTCTTCAAATCAATCTATTCATTTATACATATAAAAAAAAATTGAAGTTTCTGTTTGTAATGTCAAAATAACAGCTTTATACTAAATGCATAATATGGAATTATATACGGTACTTATAAGAAAAACACAATATTTAAAATTTTTGTCTGTCTGTCTATCTGTTTGTTCCGGCTAATTTGTGAAACGGCTGGACCAAATTTAACGGGACTTTCATTGGCAGATAGCTGATATTATAAGGAGAAACTTAGGCTACTTTTATTTTAGAAAAAGAATTAGGGTTTCGCTCAAAAAATTAAAACGTACCTAGGTAAAAGAACCCGAGCGCAGTGAGGGTAAGTCGCTAGTACTATCAATAAAAAACTGAAGAGTTTGTTTGGTTTGTTTGATTGTGTTAATTTCTGGAACTACTAGTAGTACTCGAATTTTTTTTGCATTTTTTAGGGTTTATACCCAAAGGGTAAAACGGGACCCTATTACTAAGACTTCGCTGTCCGTCCGTCTGTCCGTTTGTCACCAGGTTGTATCTCATAAACCCTGATAGTTAGACAGTTGAAATTTTCACAGATGTTGTATTTTTGTAGCCGCTATAACAACAAATATTAAAAAACAGAATAAAATAAATATTTAAGGAGGCTATCATACAACAAACGTGATTTTCTTGCTCGTTTTTGCTCGATATTGATAACGGCAACAGGTAGAAGCTTGAAATATTCACAGAATATTTAGTTATATATTCACTTTAAAAATAAATAACTAAATTAAAGTAAAACAAATATTCAAGGGGGGCTCTCATACAACAGACATGATTTTTTGGCATTTTTATAGATAATGGTACGGGACCCTTCGTACGCGAGTCCGATTCGCACTTGGCCGGTTTTTAGCCCAATTCTTGAGCATGGTAGGCTATCTAACCTCACACTGCGATTTTTAGGTTCAGAATAAACAGTTGTTACATAAATAGACTACACAAACAGAACCGCAGGAAAAGCTAGTGATCTTAAATTATTACGTATAATTGCTTGCTTCGAAGTGTTGTAGTATCATGATAAATACTTGTAGAACCTCTTCAGCTTAGCATCATTGGTATAGATTAGCGGCTCACTCTCGCTTAGCTCGGGTTCGCCCCTAGATGATTCTTAAAATTGACATAACTTTTTTTACTTAGGAACTGATTGAAATAAAACAAATACTAAATGTTAAGTGAAGCTTACCACAATATAATAGTGAAAACCGCACCCAAATCGGTTAAGCTGTTTCTAAGATTAGCGCGTACAAACGCACAGACTAACCGATAAACAGACAAAAAAACTTAAAATCATCGTTTTGGTTTGGTTCTATTGCGATAATAAAGATCCGCAATAATAGTTTTTCTCAAATATCCTCCATGTACAGACAGCGATCAGTTACAATGTTATTATATGTATAGATTTAGTAAGTAATGAAGCTGTAACTTCAGTGGCGGATTTACCGGGAAGCAAAGGAAGCAATTGCTTGGGGCCCCGCTTGGACAGGGGCCCCAAAATTTGCTAAATTTTGAAAACATATTCGCAAATGTGAAAAAAAAAATACAAAATACAAAATAAAAAATCCAAAATAAAACAATCCAATCCATCCATATGGTAAATAATATCGAAAGTTAGTAAATTATAAGTAAACTGAATAATATATTGATTTTGCAAAATTAACTGGTTATTTATTATTTTGAAATATTCTTGGGGGGGGGGGGGGGGGGGGGGGGGGGTTAATGTCAGAATGAGGGCCCCAAAAACCTGAAATTGCTTGGGGCCCCGTCATAGGTAAATCCGGCACTGTGTAACTTTAGAATGATAGATTAAGCAAATTTCATAATCAAAATCCGTCAATTTCAAAAAGTTCGTATGAATGTCATGCATAATGTAAGAACCACCTGCGCTCAATAGTTTCAAGCTCACAATTAGTTACTTCACGTAAAATTTTCAGACAACGGGATTTAGAAGCTCGCGTTCTGAATTTTGCAAAAGAACTTAATAAGCATATTTTATAAATTCTTTGTAAAATTTCATACCACTTCAATTTTATACGTTATGATTATAATAAGGAATGTCTTACATAATTCTTTTTCGACATATATAATACAAGTGACTCACCCTCGCTTCGCTCGGATTCGTCCCTACTTACGTTTTAACGTTTAGTATAGATTTCTCAGAGATGAGATATTTTCCCGCAGTAAAATGTATTCTATATGTTGACCCGGATAACCAGCTATCACTATACCAAATTTCATCAAAATCCCTCCAGTAGTTTTTCTGCGGTAACAGACTGACAGACAGACACAAATTCTAAAAACTATAGATTCGGCCTCTGTATCGATAATAATGTCTATTTCAATAAGATTTTCCAAAAAAATATTTATGTACAGATTCGGCTTAGTTACGTTATATGTATAGATGTATGTTGTATAAATGTAGTTAAAGTATGTAGCTTAGTGGTAACGTGCTCTCTTGGAAAACCAAGTGAATCGGTTCAAACCCCGGTCTCGCATTTCTAAGATTTGCTAATACGGTAAAGGAAAATATCGTCATGAGACCTGCTTTTTTGAGAGCTTAAAAGTTTTCGAAAGACATGTAAAGTCTACCAATATACATTTGACCAGCGTAGTGGACTATGGTCTGAGCCCTTCGTATTGATAATAGGCCCGTATCTAGCTGCGGGACGGCAAATAATATTTACCAGTGATCGCCGCATGCTTGAAAATCAACCATAATTCATTAAGTTATATATTTATTGTCTTGCGTATATTACAATATTAATCTATTGTCAATTTGACCACAAACTTTAACAATAAACAAAAGAGCATATATGTGTGTGTGTCAAATACATGGCAGTGTGTGTAATGTTTTTTTTATTGATTTATGATATTTTTTATGCATAATTTTAAAAAAATATTAGCATTCTGCACTCCTTCTCTATATAAACTATAAGTGTGGGAAATTTCATACCTCTCCGTTCGCGCAGTTTTCGTAAAAAGGGGTACACAGTTTTAGTTTCACGTATTAATATATAAGTAGATGACATTATTAGTCTACTGCGGGCTCGAGGGGGCCCAGTCGTTAAGAGGAGGCTCCCCAAATTTAACGCTGATTTGCCTAAATATTCTATGTATACCAGATATCAAATCAATGTGATAATTTAAACATATGATTTTTCAAACCTTTTTCTATCGGACGTTACAAACAGAAACACAATTGAATGAAATTTTCTCGAGGGTTTTATTTTTTTTAAAATATGCCTTTTTTGGAGATTTATAGATTTTATTTGTAAATTACTTCATTTACATATGCAAAAAAAATACTCACAAAAGGAAAATATAGTTTATTATGTCGGGTTTGAATAACATTGACTTTGACCAATTATTATTCTCATAATAAATTAAATTAGATATTAGACTTACGTCCTTTAGTTCTGTGCAAGAATAAGATCGATCGGATATTCGATATTCAACCTTATTCGCTAGCAGCTTAGGTGCAAGCGCGATAGTGATTCAGTCGGCCGCTGGCCCTTGACGAGGTAGGACCTATGTCGCTTTTGCTCGCGCACAATCCCCCCGCTAATTTATCGAAATATTCATTCTTGGACATAGTGTAAAAAAATCAACGTTTTTTGCTTTTTATACATAGCTTTGTCAAAACAACTTTAAAACTTACATACATTTAAGGTTGAATTTACATTATTGTATACTTTTTTAAACTAGAATTACCTAAACACAATTAGGTTTTAAGAGAACTTTTGCATGGGATTGTGTATCTAGTTCTTTAGTGATCGATGAAATCATAAGTAAACAAATTCCGATTTGCCGTATACTACGGGTTTCGCGCGGCTATGCTTATGATTAATATTTAATATGAATAATATAATTAATAAATATAAGTAATTTACTATACGCGTTGTATGTATGTGTGTGTATATACATACATACGTACATAATATGTACGCTTATCACTTTCGTACTAGGTACTTTTCTAGAGTTTACAAGTGTGTTATCCAGTATGAACTTTCGTTTCGTTTCGTGGTGGTATAAGTAGGTATGAAAAGGTTTTTATATAAGATGTTGATAATATTGTAATATCTCTGGAATTAGATAATCCGATTATAAAAATGTTTTCAATAATAGGAAGATATTATACTTCACGCACCCAGAACCACTGCATTTTTTATTTTTTTCTAAAAGTCTATGTTGCGGGAAGCAGACGTACACCCAAACACACTTACCGACTCTGCCACGATTTCATCAAGCGATTGTACGCGCAGGATTTGGCCGCGGGTTTCACATAAATCTACATGTAAAATACCTACCAAATTTCATAAACATCACGTGAACTTAGCTAACCAAAACTAGTACGGGTAAGTAGGTATATCATAATAAAACATAGGGTATGTTTGTCCCTCAAGGATAATGCAGATTTCTATATTGTTATATTTTCTGTAGTTCAGCAGATTATCTTCATACTTATAACTTTACCATTTATTATGTACATATGCCATTTTAAATGTACTGAAGACCTTTTGGAAATATATTGTTTACATCATAACAACGTCGAAGTTTTTTTATGTAAAATAAAGCAGTATGTAAAGTTAGTGTAATACTAAATATGTTATTTGAAGTGGCGTCCCTGGTGGAATAGGCAGAGTGGTTAGTGAGCGCAATCAGCTGAGCCCGGGCTTGAGTTAGAAAACCAAGCGTTTAGAAACAAAAGTGAATAAAAAATAAAAAATATTTCGCACCTTATGAAACACGTATTTCACTGTGCAAGCCAAGCATAAGTTGGTGTAGTGGTATGATCTCGGACTATAATAACGATCATCGTAGGTTCGATTCTCCGTATGTGTAGACATTTTTTTCCTTTTTCTCAATTTATATATTGAATTTTGAATTTTCATGTACAAAGTTTTTTCGCATGCGCTTTAATTACTATTCCTTGTTGAAAAGTCCAAAATCCCATTTTTTTTATAATTTCTATGCCTTTTGCATATTTGTTTACATATAAAAAACAATAAATGATAATAAATAAATAATATATTAATTTCTTTGCACAATTGAAAAATGAATATTATATAAAAATTGAGAAAAAGAAAAAACGTCTCAGTACAGTGAATCGAACCTACGACCATAGAATGTTTAGACCGAGCTTTCACCGCTACGCCAACTCACGCTTAGTTTGTAGATTGAAATAAGTGGTTCATAATCATAGTCCTTCAATTGCTTTTCATTATTATTAATTCAATATTACAAAAGTTACATAATAATTTGTAAATTTCTAAACATCATACCAATAAAAACATAAGTAACTTCCTGATGAGATTCCTAAAGTATCTATATGAATATATAAATAATAGAAATAAAATATAATTTACATGTTCAATATTTACTCAAATTCATTTATTGCATAGGAATAAATGTCTTAGCTTTTCGCGATTACTAAGTATATACTTATTATTATAAAACAAAATGTTACCGGATCAATGCCCGTATTTTAACTTTTAATAATATTGAAAACAAATTAATATAATAAGTTGGCCTACTGCCTACAGACGCGCTTGCGTACTCTGTGACGCTTGGCCTGTAGTTGTGAGTTCACGCCGGCGACGTGAGCGCACAGCTCGCTTTGCGGGAGGGGAGGTAGCGTTAAATGCCTACTTCGCCCGGACAGCCTGGTCTTAAAAGGCTTGCGTAGGGGCACAAGTACAACACGCAGAAGTCGCTTAAGAGATTTAAATGTTTAATGTGACGCATCAGCCGAGATCCATCTCTGAGTAGCACATAGGGAATTGTTCAAAGACAGTCCACGGATAATACGTAGGGATGAGAGGAAAATATGAAAAACTAAATTTGTATATGGAATGGAGTTTGGATTGGTTATAAGACTGGGTTATTGAATAAGGTTAGCGGACGTCTGTCTTCTCAACAGTTTGAATATTGAACCTTAGGTGAGTCGCCTTCCCCTACATTGGCCCCCATAAAACGTCATAGTACCATCGCGAGAGTGCTCGCGAGCAAGTTTTTCCTACCAGATTGAGAACTTGTACCAATTATTATTGTTTAGTGTTATATTGTTGGTTGCATCTCGTTGTAATAAATTGTAACATTTTGTACGCACGTGTATCTAAAGCGTAATACCCTTGAGATCTCGATCTATTTAATAGTTTTTATAATAATAATAATGCAAAGGGAAATAAAAAAAGACAATCTCTCATCTATGGTGGAACCACAATACACCACCAGTCAGAGATCAGGCGTAGGACCAATGGTTTTACGTGCTATCCAAGCACGGGGGTAAAACACCGCCGACTTCCCAATTCCAGGCTGAGGCTTTTTTAACAGAAAGGATCAAAACCAGGCCCAACCTGGGACCCGAACCCAGCACCTCCGGATCTGCTGCCGCACATGCCACAAGACTACCGAAACAGTTATAAAATGTATTACACGGGAATTGAACTTGCTTTCTTCTTAATAAGCTTCCATTATTCTTGACCATAACAAGACTTGGTTAGGTGACCACACATATTACATAATATAGTATCTCTTTTTTATTTAATAGTAGTAGATGATATATAAAATAGCTATAGCAGTGAAATTTTTCCCAAACCACATAATTTACTTCGTAAAATAAGGTAACTTATTTTGCGTTGCTCTGATTTTATTCTCTTTTAACGAAATGTTGGCCATTTTCTGTGATATTATATGGATGAGATATGGTTTCACATTGTAAATAATGTTAGAAAACATATTAATAAATCTCTGGATAGTTGTTATTCATACCAACGACATGTTTGGCTCAGTTTGTAGTGATCCTACTTGCTGTGCCAGTGGTCGCTGGTTCGAGTCCCGCTGGCAGCATTCATTTGTGTGATGAGCAGGAATGTTTGTACTCAGTCATGGGTGTTTATATTTATAATATGCATGTATTTTTAGTTATATGCGTATGTGTAGTGTATCAACTATCTGGTATCCATTATACAGGCCTCGTAGCTTACCATGGAACTAGATGGTGATGTGTGCTAATGTCCCAAATTTTTTATTTATTTATTATTATTTATACCATAGCACTCTTTTTTAAACTAAGTAATTTTTACATTCAAATTAGCTTTGAACTAATGTATTCTAAGGAAAATCTTTCTTGGTTTGTAAGAATTTTCCCTATGTTTAGTTTAATTTCAAGGAACAGCTTTTTAATGTAAATCCGGAAAAAAATTATACTAATAATGAAGTAATCTGAAAAGAGATATTTACGTCTTGTTTTTGGTTAATTACGAAATTTTACATAATTTTTTTTGCCTACGGCTCGACTATAGCGATAAGATAGTATATATATATATATACCAATTGCCGTTTGTTAGTCTCGCTAAAACTCAAAAATGGCTGGACCGATTTGAATAATTCTTGTTTTGTTTTGCTGGGGTTGTGTTAGGGGGTGGTTTAAGTATAAAAAAATTGGGAAAATCCAAAGTATAGCTGAGAAATCGAAAAGTTCAGAGATGTTTATTTTGTACCTATGTACCTATATATAATATATAGTCTATCTATTCCATACTAGCCGTTAAAACGTACCTATGATGAACCCGAGCGAAGCGAGGACGAGTCGCTAGTATGATAATAATAATATAATTAATGTCCCTTCATTTGTCCTAGTTAAAAATACCCGTGTGACCGAAAATATGCTAATATCGATTGAGACCGAGGGGTCAGGATAAAAATAGACTTTATCCTCATCCTATTGCGTATTTATTATTGTACCTACGTGGTGTTATTAGAAGAAGGATATAATTATATTTTTTTTTAAATCTAAGAATCCTAAATAAAACTATCTTTCTGGATTTACTATATAGACTAAGATAAAACCTTAGTATTTCCCGTGATCATGATTGCTGTAAAACATTCGAAGCGTCGGGGAAAAAAAAAATTAAAATGAATCCGCGAAAATCCGAAAAGATAGTTTTATTTAAAATGTCAAATATTCGCGTAAATCTAAGAAAGTATGACTAAGAATCCTAGTGAAGTTATTAGAGATAGAAATTTAATAATAAGTTCCATATACATTAGGGTAAGTCCGGGAGAGATGCTCATAAGGGAGAGATGCCTAATAATTTTAAAAATTAAATTAATTAATGTTGCGTGATTCGGAACGCGTCCATAATACGTCAGTCGACAGTCAATGTCAGTGTGGAAGTTTTTACACAAAGACATATTACTTATAATTAATATTTTGATGTTAATTTGTAAAATAAGATAAGCGTAGTTAACTTTTACGTTAGAATATAATCTTTGAGATAGTTTGCAGTAATTTTTTCCCCTAAATTCTTTAGTTAAATAGTATTAAATTGTTTCATAATGTAACATTGTGATCTTCTTTTGTTAACAACCCACCAATTTCTATTGAAAATGCTTTACGGTGTGTTCAGAGTCGATAGGCATCTCTCCCTAATGATCGGGAGAGATGCCCAATAATATTTTGGGGTTAGATGCCCAGTATATTAATTGGTTCCCCCCCAACGTGCGTTCACCTTGTCGCGGTGGGAGAGCTCATTAGCGTTCGGCAGTTCATCCAGACGCTAATTAATGCAGTGGTAGCCCAGTGGGTAACGCGCTCGTTTGGGAAAGCGAGTGATATTTTCATGTGCGAATCATTTCAAACATAATTACCACTTGCCTTACGGTGAAGGAAAACATCGTGAGGAAACCTGCATATATGAGAGAACTTAGCAAGTTTTCGAAAGAAATTATGAAGTCCGCCAACCCGCACTTGGCCAGCGTGGTGGATTATGGCTTAATCCATATGGTTGCTCTTGGTACTTCTCTGACGGCAGAGTGGACCGTGGGAGCAACCTCACGGTTGTTGTAGTCTGCTTCGGCAGACCTGCTGTCGGGGTGCCCCATTAAGACGGGTGAGGTTTTGTTGGGTTTCAGTGGGTAGTACTGGCTTTTCTAGCCGGTGAGTCCCACATAACCACCTGTGCATCTACAGGTAGTATGTATAAATGCATAAAAAAAGGATTTTTTGCGTCACTAAGCAAAGTACGTCTGATTATGCACTAATTACTCGTCCTATACCTATCCCTGACATCTATAGGCAACTAACCCACATGTCTGGGCGAGATGCCTATTTTCTACTATTTTTTAAAAACATTTTTTAATCTAGAATATATTGCACAATAGTTCCAAATTTAATCTGAATGGCATAAGTAAATATTGAATTAAAATAAACTATGCTTATTTTATGTAGTATCTTACACATATAATTAATATTGATCGTTTTTTAAAACTATAGGCAACTCTCCCGGACTTACCATATCATAAACCATCCCTAGTAAGGAAAACTTCCAATGGATAGGCAATTGAAATTCGCTTGTTGATTCTATGCTCTATTATAATTATATATCCGGGATAACCCAGTGGAAACTGGCTCGCTTGGAAAACCAAGTGAAGTGGGTTGAAATCCTGCATATACGAGATAACCTAACTAATGGCCAGCGTAGTGGACTAAGAGTAAATTTTTATGTATCTTGTTTTAATATATATGTTGAGACATGAACACACAGCACCATCTAGTTACATGGTAAGCTACGAGGCTTGTGTTATGGATACTAGATAGTTGACTACTACACATGTATAACTTTAAATACAGACATATTATAAATATAAACACCCATGTCTGGAGTACAAACGTTCGCTCATCACACAAATGAATGGCCCCAGCGTGATTCGAACCCGCGACCGCTGGCACAAAAATTTGGGTCACTACAAACAGCCAAACGTATCGTCGAATGTTTATGGCTGAATACTTTCATTTGAACAGTAATTGACGATGTCACAACCATAGTGATCCAAGCGACATTTTTGTCAAAAGGAACTTTTTGTCATTAACATCGCAAACAAACATATATTTTTCATGCCACACTGATCCAAGTGCTTAAGATGAAAATGTGACTTGGACCACTATGGTTCTAACGTCGTTAATTGTGTTGTATGTCATATGATGTATTGGCAATGACCACCAGAATTTGTATGCCAGGGCGCTAAGACTACTGCTATTATAAAATACTAGCGACTCACCCTCGCTTCGCTCGGATTCGTCCCTCGGTACGTTTTCAACTTTTTAAGCGGAACCCCAATTCTTTTTCTAGGATAAAAGTAGCTTAAGTTACTCCTTATAACATCAGCTATCTGCCAGTGAAAGTCTCGTGAAAATCGGTCTAGCCGTTTCGTAGATTAGCCGGAACAAACAGGCAGATAGACAGACAGACAGATAAAAATAATAAAAATTGTGATTTTCTTATATGTACCGTATATATTTTCATATGCATTTAGTAAAAAGTTGTTACTTTGACATTACAAACAGACACTTCAATTTTATTTATCTGTTACATAGATTACAATTTTCAAACCATGAATAAATCAACCCATTTTATAAACGTCGGTCGTTAAGAGAACTGTGCTTAAATGACGACTTGCCAACTTTTTGCGTAATAATTAAATCGAGTTTCAATTAATTTCAGTACGTGGCTGGAACTTCTTGGCGTTTTGTTCTTGCTTTGTTCATTTCGACTTTATCTATGGTTATTGTATTTTAATAGCTTTTATTCGGTATTTTTCCGGTTTCAGCGATTATTCGATTGAAATTTTCAACCGCCTTCCAAAAAGGAGGAAGTTCTCAATGGTTCTCAATTTGACGGTATATATATATATATATATATATATATATATATATATATATATATATATATATATATATATATATATATATAATATTTTATGTGTATTCGCGGATTTCTTCGTCGTTTATGAACCGATTTTGATGATTCTTTTTATGTTGTGTAAACGACGCTTTAAATGTTTGGTTTAAACAATAATATATGTAGGTATATAACCTTATTAGTGATTTTATCAGTTTTACATATGAAGGTAAATTTTTCTGATATATCCTAAATTTGTTAATGAAGACTTTCTATGGAGAATATCTATAAACGATATTGCTAATGGAATACTATAAGGTATACATATATTTATTATGTAAATGACTTATTCCGACCACGTGTCATTATAATTTCTATATGTAACAGTTAAAACGCGTTTTCTATAGTCAAAACTAGTTTTTACTGTCTGTTTTTATTTCAACCCGGAACTCTCATGCTCATTTCTCTTAGTTTTGGAGCCCAAAAAATAACTATTTCAACATTTTTCCTTCACAACACATTCTCAAAATGCGTTTTGTCTAGTTAGAATTAGTTTTAAATGATATTTTTTTTTGAATAATAGTAAATTCTAATTGTAACAAAGTCATTTAGTAAAAATTAGTTTTAACTAGATTAAACGCGTTTTAACTAAAAACGCGTTTTAACTGTGACGTATATATCTTTTTTCTCCTTCTTCTATTGTTAAAAGGAATTAAAATGTTTGATGGATTGAGAATGATTGCAGATTGCATCTTATTTAAGAATAAGACTGACTACGCAAACCCTAAACAGCTGGAAAAAGAAGCATGAGAGTCTAAAAGATCCACTTAACATCACTCTTTACTCAAATTACCGATAAATTAGATAACTTTATTCATAGTTAATACAAATCCCATAATAGAATCGAACCCAAGACCTCTTTCATAGTAGGCAGCATCAGGTAGTTTTTAATTTGTTCAACAATAACTAAACCAAAGGGTCAAGGTGTTAGCCACTAGACTATATATGATTAAACTTAATTTAGCACTCCGTTAGAGAACAAAGAGGTTAATTAGAACTTTAGCCGTTCAGTTTATAACGTGCTTCACTCGGTTACTGTTAATTATTGGATGAATTAATGAAAACCTTTTGACCTATTCAGTTCAATATGGATGGTCTGTGGCTCTTTGCTGCGTTTGAGCGTGCAGTGTAGTCTGAATCAAAAAGATGCTTTTTATCCTAAAGCGGTGATGCAATTAGTCGAAAGGCAATGTGTTTGTCCCTATAGGGCTATGTTTCTTCGTATTTTAACAGTTGAATCGATTTTAAATAATACATTGTAAGATTCATACGAATAAGGAGTGTCGTAGGGTATTTTAAATGATAAAAAACTGGAAAGGTTCACCTTTTTTAGCTTTTGAGCGTCTTATTTGAAAAAAAATAATAATAAAAGGTTTTAGGCGTTAACCAATAAAATATATACAACTTATAAGTTTAAAAGTAAAAGTGGTCAATACTTAAAATCGTAAAAAGCTTATTAGTTATAAGATGTGACATACATACTATTATGGAGTCAACATAAAAAAAAATAATAGTTCGTTTAGTTTTTATAATGTAATAGCGACTCACCCTCGCTTCGCGTTCCTTCGGTTCGTCCCTAGGTACGTTTTAGCGGTTAGTATGGAATAGAGAGACTTTATATTATATAGACATAGGTACAAAATAAACAGTTCTGAACTTTTCGATTTTCCAGCAAAACCACCCCCAAAAAAACAATAAAAAAGAATTATTCAAATTGGTCTATCCGTTTTTGAGTTTTAGCGACACTAACGAATAGCAAATGATTTTTATATACATTATATATAGATTAGTCGACCAAAAACACTGCTTAATTAAGAATAGATAACCAAAAACTTCTAAGCAAATACTATAAAATACGAGAGAGATCTCGAATTCTAGGGAAGTAGTTAATCCTACACGGTTGAGTGGAACTCAAAGTATATCATGAACTTTGTGACGCGGCGTCGTGACGTACTCGCTGTGACAAGAACAAATGATTGCTGAAATTACTTGAATTATCATACCTACCGTTATCAAAGGATGTTTGAATGAGCGTGTCTAAAGCTATTCATGTCCTTAGTTTTGAATTAAAATCGGTGCTTTGGAATTATGGAAATTTTGATTATTTAATATGTTTGGATTTATTTGTATGCGATAAGTCGTGTTGTTTATTTTACGTTTAAACAGACAGATAGACAAAAAAGGATAAAGTTTTTATATCGCATAGGTAAAAATAGTATGAGCTCAATAGTACTATTTTGTATCTTGCTTCTTACTAATATTATAAATGTGAAAGTTTAGATAGATGTTCGGATGTTTGTTACTCAATCACACCAGAACGGCTGAACGGATCTGGATGAAATTTGGCACAGAGATAGATTTTAGTTCGGAATAGCACATAGGATACTTTTTATTGCAGAAAAATGTATAGTTCCCGTGGGATAGATTTGTTTGATTGATTTGAACGCAAGCGAAGCGAGGGTGAGTCGCTGCTAGTGTCATTTTTTTTTATTATTCATTTCCTGCGATTTAACTCATATTAAGTTATGATTTTATAGTTGAAAATGTCCTTTTTGTGGTGGATTAAACACAATTACGCATATTATTAAATCATCATTAGCCGATTAAATTCAAATTCCCCAAGTACTAACATCAAATTAAACAGAGATTCGGGGTTTGTAAATAAATGTGTTGGTTTATTAAACGCATTTGAATCGTACAGAAGTATTTGTTTTAAAACTGTTGAATATTATGATTCATAATTGATTTGTGTTTGTTTTGAAATACCACATTGAATTATATGATAATAAATGAAAATAAATAAATGAAAAATAAATAAAGAAAAATAAATGAAGCTTTCATAGGTCTTGCTAATTATATATGTGCTTTTAGGGAAGGGTATTTTTTTAGTGAAGAGATTATAAGCTATATAATTCTTTTTATATAGCCGGTGGTAGATTCCTCACGGACTGACTACACTCCTTACTTGCTGTGCCAGCGGTCGCGGGTTCGAGTTCCGCTGGGAGCATTCATTTATGTTGAGCGCGAATGTTTGTACTCCAGTCATGGGTGTTTATATTTATAATATGTACATATTTAAAGTTATATATGTATAGTGTATCAACTATCTAATATTCATAACACAAGCCTCGTAGCTACTATGGAACTAGATGATGCTGTGTGTTAATGTCCCAACATATTTATTAACTACAAAAAGTTAAGTGGGTGTCCCTGCATCATTGGGATTGACGAGATGAAATCAAATGTCTAGTTTTCCTCTGGTTACAATGGTTGCATCTCTACAGCATCTGAAGTAAAGAGATAGGATGCTGGAGTTATTTTTTATTGCCATTAGAATAGTATATGCTTACAAAATTTCAAATTACAAAAATGTATTTCGAGTAATATAACCAGATTTAAGAATCGCGCGTTTCAAGTATCTAGAAAGAAATATATAAACATGCGGAACAAAATAAAATCCTTCATGAAAACATCCATCACTTAAACAAACACAATTTTGTTTTAAAATTGATATTTTGTGAAGTATCGAAATTATAAAGCCGATCACAACAAATATTTATAATATATTTGACGCCAATCTTCACATTTAAAATAACTACAGAATTCAATATATTTCAGGAAAATATTAAAACTAAATTATTCATCCTTTATAAAGCAGTTAATTGTATTACGTTGTCATCATGTTTAAATAGCCGGGAGTTATCGGAACCATTGATTTTATGAATATTTATCGTGAATTTTGTCCCTCTGAATTAAAAGTGGCTGTAAAAATAAAATTAAAAACGGATGAAGTGGCTTCAGTCTTGTATTTAATATTATCTATACATATAATAAAATTCTAATTGAGTCAAATCTGTACATTAAATATTTTTTAGATAATCTTATTGAAATAGTCATTATTATCGATACAGAGGGCGAATCTATAGTTTTAAGATTTTTTATCTGTCTGTCTGCTTGGAAGCGCAACACGAGATAACCACTGAACAGATTTTGATGAAATTTGGTATGATGATAACTGGTTATCCGGGTCAATATATAGGATACTTTTTACTGCGTGAAAATATCTCGTCTCGGGGAAATCAATATTAAACGTTAAAACGTAAAGGGACGAACCCGAACGGAGCGAGGGTGAGTCACTAGTTTTAAATATAACTAGTAATAAATATGTTATAGTGCTGGAAACCACTACTTTTTTAATTTAGAAGAATAGATAAAAAAAAACCTCAAAGGCGAACTTACTGATTTTCACTCTTTCTCTTGGAAAGAGGTAATTTGGTCGGAATAAAACTTAAATGATGAAAGTTAAATTGCTCTCCGGTTTAAAATACAAAAGCTTACAATATACGAGTCTAATTAGAATTGTAACATTGAGGGCTTCGTTTAGTAACTTTTTCATAATATAATAAAATTGAACTCGGGACCACCTTGTGTTAAGGTTATCATAACAGATTATAAACTGTCTAAATTTAATACAGGTGGTATACAGCTTTTTATGATACCAGGTATTTTTTTTAAATCTATAATTTTAGTATGTATATTATTTGTATCTGTCGCAGGGAAACTGTGAAATCCGTTAAATTATAATTTTACAAGTGAAATTATAATTACCCGGAGTATTGTCAAACGTCTGTCTCCTTTTCTTACAATACCGCGGCAAGCACTTGGCTTTGGTCGGGTTCTTCCCTAGGTAGATTTCCCATACAAACTTTCATTCCCATTTTCACTCCCTTAAGGGATGATTTCCGAGATAAAAATGTCCTATCCTATGTCCTCTCTGAGTTTGTAGGGGTAATCTCTCGATCTGCTGAACCGATTTATATGAAATTTGGTAAGAAGATAGTTTGAGACCCTGGGAAGGATATAGGATACTTTTTATCCAGGAAATCATACGTTAAGAGGGTGAAAATGGGGATGAAATTTTGTATTGGGAAGCAAGTTAGTAATAACTTATTTACTGTCTGAAACACTACCGAAAGTCTGCAAAAAATACCGCAGTCTGAAAGCTTTCAAATTAAGCTCAGCGAATAAATACAAAATATCCATATATATCCATATAACCTATAAATTTCGTCGAAGTCTGAAAGCAGGTCATATAACGAGCGGCTAAAACCTTAATTAAACCAAAACTTGTTCTTCTATAGGAGATAAATCAGGCTTATTCAAAGGGATGGGCCAGTGGTTAGCACCTTGATCCTTTACTCTCAAACAAAGGACACAAGTTTTGAAATCGCGTCTTTACCTTTAGTCTATAATATCCCCCTAATTTTAGCTATTCAATGTATATATTGACTTTAAATATTACATTTTTACTAGCTTTTATTTAACTTAAATAAAATGTTTTACTTTTATAGATTAACGTGGATATTTGTAAGTTTAGTTCAAATTTTTCAAGTCTTTAAACAATATAGCACTCATTATAATATAATATAACAATATAAATATTTAAAATAAAGAAAATTACAAATATATTTAATTATATATATTATATAAAACAAATGTACACTTAATTATGACTGTACAAATCATGTCCACGTGGAATAGTAGCAAGAGTGCTAGCTAGCGCTGAATGGCAATGCCGATTCTTTGGGGTGAAAAATGAGCCAGCTCTCCTGTTACCATTAGAGGCGATAAGACGAGTTATTATAGCATTTAAGAAGTGTTTATCACTTTGACGCCATTGGTATGGAGTTAAATCATGGTTTTTATAACAAATGATATAAAAATTTAATTTTGACTAAGGGAGGCGTGTTATAATTTTAAGTAGTTTTCTTCATTGAAGTTTCGCTATATAGCTATTTGAGTTTTATACAGCACACACACACATTATGTGAAGTTATACACACTTATTCACAAACTTACAAAATGTGTGTGATAATAAATTTTCAATATAAAACTTTATATGGTACGGAAGAAAGGATTACACTGGTGTAACAATGAAGTACAAGCTTAACGCGTTCTGCGGGCGTATCTAAAAGAAGATTTTATATAATAATAAAAGCTCAAGTTAGAATTACTAACAAAATTATTTCTATTTGTAGAAAGCTTAGGAGTTAGAATCTTGAAAAATGTTGGTGTGCGAAGTTTTTAAAACCATAAAAGTGGATACAAAGTGCATTTAAAGTTCCGTTTGCTATTTTGTTGGAAAAGTAGTACATTATTATGTAGGAAGATTCATAGACAGATTATCTATCCAGACTGGACTGTCAGTGTTATTATATCACTTTAATTGCCTCGATGGTCTAGTAGCTAGCATGTTCGACATCAGATATAGTGGTCCTGGGTTCGAGTATCGGCTCGAGCCAGGTATAGTGTGAATGTTGAATTATCATCCCATCGAAATATGAGAATGACAGGAATAGAGAGTGCACTTGTGTCTATGTGAATTTGTGCACTATAATATTTCCTGCACAGTCGGCTAGTCTTAGTAATTGGCCACCATCGTCGATTTTGGCCATGAGTTCACTATCTATATATTAATCCATGAAACAAAAACTTTGTACCCCTTTTTACGAAAATTGCGCGAACGGAGGAGTATGAAATTTCCCACACTTATAGTTTATATAGAGAAGGAGTGCAGAATACTAATTTTTTTTTTATTATGCATAAAAAATACATTAAATCAATAAAAAAAAACATTACATACACTACCGTGTATTTGACACACACATGCATATATATCTACTCTTTTGTTTATGGTTAAAGTCTGTGGTCAAATTGAGAATAGTCAATAGATTAATATTGTAATATACGCAAGACAATACATACATAACTTAAT
This sequence comes from Fabriciana adippe, assembly GCA_905404265.1. NCBI lineage: Eukaryota > Metazoa > Arthropoda > Insecta > Lepidoptera > Nymphalidae > Fabriciana > Fabriciana adippe. The sequence continues at coordinate 14,152,878 of FR989998.1, read as the reverse complement.
GAATTATGGTTGATTTTCAACCACGCGGCGATCACTAGTTATTATAAATCTCTATTATCATAAATCACTTAATATTACAAATTCTGACACTCGTAGGTAGCCTTATATTCTGGTTTAACATATAGGATGTTTTTAATTGAAGTATGTACACCAGTATACCTCACAAAATTTTAAGGAGCTCGTACTTATATGATAATTTTGTTTGGTAAAATATTTGTAGGATAATTTAGAAGTACCTACTCAAAACCGAGTTATTTTTTATTATATAACTAGCGACTTACCCTCGCTTCGCTTGAGTGCGTCCCTAGATACGTTTTAACTCTTTTGAGCGGAACCCTAATTATTTTTCTAAAATAAAAGTAGCCTAAGTTACTCCCTATAATATCAACTATTTGCCAGTGAAAGTCCCATTAAAATTAGTGCAGCCGTTTCGGAGATTAGCTGCAACAAACAGACAGACAGACAGACAGACAAACATTTTAAAAATTGTGTTTTTCTTATAAGTACCGTATATAATTCCATATGCATTTAGTATAAAGCTGTTATTTTGACTTTACAGACACTTTAATTTTATTTATCTGTATAGATTTAATTTTTATTATGTCTTTTTGCAAACAGCATAATTTAGAATACATATTTTTTTCTATCTTTATGTAGTCCTTTACAGCCTTATATTGTTTATTGCCGTTTGTGTAGCGGTCAAAGTCTGTCACTACGACAGAGGTTACGAGTTCAAAAGCTCTTGTTAGAATTAACTGTTAGCAGTCTAGGATTGTAATTAATCATAATTTAGTTTTTTGAGAACAAACTCAAATTGATTTCGAGCAAAAAGTAATAATTATCTATACTAATATTATAAAGAGGCAGAGACTATTTGTTTGTTCGTTCGTTCTTTCGTTTGTTTGTTTGTTTGTTTGTTTGTTTGTTTGTTTGAACGTGCTAATCTCAGAAACTACTAATCTGATTTGAAAACATATTTTTGCATTAGATAACCCGCTTATTGAGGAAGGCTTTAGGCTATATATCATCATGCTAATACCCAAGGGGGCGAAGCAGTAATCATACATGTCAACAAATCAGGCAGATTTCCATACATTATTGTAAAACTGATGTTTATAATCAAACTAATTTAACTCGGATAAAACCGCGAGGCACAGCTAGTTTTTCAAATATACCTTCATACCAAGTTCATCCTTCCAAAATATTATTATTTCATCATTGTAGATTTTTTCTTGAAATGTTATTGATACATATTTATGTACATATCTTATAATATTAAATGAGCAATTCTTGTATATTATTGTATAAATTTATTTTGTGTATCTCGGAACCGGCTGTAACGATTTGGATCAGACATTTGTATTTTGATGAGGTCTTGCTTTTTAAGTGTATTTATATATGTAGATGTGTTTTTTTAAATACAAGAATTTACAAAAACAAACGCCAAGGAAGACTCAGCCTCTTAGATACTCTATATATGAATAGGCAGCCAAAACAATTTAGTAATTTTTTCTTCTTTGTTTCTCAACTGATTATATGTTTAGTAGCTATAGACAAGCTAATGTGTATGTTGTCAATAAAAAAATGTGAAAACTTTTATATAGATAAATTATTTCGAATCATAATATGTTTTCCAAAAATTTTCAATAATGATTATGGATGAATTTCGATTAATAGGCCAGCACTCGTAAGTTAGAAGCCTTTCATAATCGGCACAAATAAGAACTTAAAAAATCTGAAGTAATTAGTGAACTTTAAATCTGCACTAATTAATTTTGACATTCCTCTGGCATATTGGATGGAACATCTGTTTCTAATAAAAAGGTCACGGGTTTCAAATCCCGCAGGGGTAAGCTTTAATGTTAGTCTTATAAGTATTTGAATTAAGTAGTTATGGTTGAATTCGTGTGGTATGTTTAATGTTTATATTGTGGAAATCTGATACATTATTTATTTATTATATTCTACTGATATTTATATGTATGAAATATTAAGGAAAATAAATAATAATAAATAAATAAATATATTGGGATATTAAAGACCATTTAGTCCCATGGTAAGTTATGAGACTTGTGTTATGGATACAAGATAGCTGATACACTACACATATATAACTTTAAATACATACATATTATAAATATAAACACCCATGACTGGAGTACAAACATTCATGCTCATCTCACAAATGAGTGCCCCAAGCGGCACTCGAACCCGCGACCGCTGGCACAGCAAGTAGGACCACTGCAAACTGAGTCAAACGTGTCGTCAAATGGAAGTTTAAGTATTTAATAATACCTAGTATTTGAAATTTCTTTTTTGTTTGTTTATTTTTCTAGTATTGAGAGCTTTTCCAATGAAAAAGTGTTAACAATATCCAATGATTGAGTAAATTGTCACGCGTAAAAACAGTGCAAAATAAATATTTTTACGAGATATGTATTTTTAGAGCTAAGAATATAAAATATTAATATTACTAATAAAAATGAACAGCAAAAACTTTCCAACTCACCAGCGTCACTAATAACCATCGCGTTTTATACAAGACATCGATTTTCATTACCGTCAAAGAGTATCGGCAAAAAGAAATTCTGATGAAGCATGAAAATTTATTCTTAAAAAGACTGATTAAGTGTCTATTGAAAATATTACTTAAAAATACTCTGCTATACCTCGTTTGGTATTAAATTAGAAACTATCAATATAAATAGCATAGGCAGTGGTAGCCCAGTGGTAACGCGCTCGCTTGGGAAACCGAGTGAAGCGAGTTCAAATCCCGGGTCTCGCACCTCTGATATTTTCATGTGCGAATCATTTCTAACATGATTACCACTTGCCTTACGGTAAAGGAAAACATCGTGAGGAAATCTGCATGTCTGAGAAAACCTAGCAAGTTTTCGAAAGGCATGTGAAGTCCGCCAATCCGCACTTGACCAGCGTGGTGGACTATGGCCTGATTCCCCTCGTATTGAAGGGACGCCCGTGCGTAGCAGTGGGACGTTAAAAAGGGCTGAATACAATATAAATTTAGGTTATTTTACGAGAACGATAAAGACTATGAGAGCTCAGTTGAAATTTCATGCTGCTTTTATATGTAGTGTCATTTTACGAAAACAATCTAGCCTTATTTATGGGTCCTATAATAAGCAAGCGAGACGATGCGGTCTCTGACCGCAGGTTTATGTGTCTGAGGCCCATAGCGGTAAATTTAGGTGAACTATGACATTATGTTTCATGATGTATTAATTTTTGTTTTGTTTTATATAAATATAAATATGTTAGGATATTAAACACACAGCACCATCGAGTTCCATGGTAAGCTACGAGGATTGTGTTATGGATACCAGATAGTTGATACACTACCCATATATAAATATATAACTGCAAATACATACATGTTATAAATATAATAAATATAAACGCCCATGACAGCGGGACTCGAACCCGCGACCGCTGGCACTGCAAGTCACTACAAACTGAGTCAAACGTTAACTTTTAACGTTAAATTAACGTTTCATTTTACTATCTCAATTTTAATGCAACTACAAAATATGTGTGGGTTTCTAAATAACATAGGAATTTAAATTAGAATGTATTTAAGTTTAGCAATCCTAGTGAGGTATCATTTTTTTTGCATGGAAGAATATGGGTAGAGTGACATAGGGTAAATTAGGTGGTTCCAGTTGGGTTACTAAAATACGCCCGAAGAATAGTTTGGTTTTAAAAACTTGTAGGTTGGTAGTACAAATATATCTAAACTAAATTCAACATACATTTTTAACTTATGAATTCATGCTCATAAGCCAACAATGAAAAGTCAAATAAACACAAATTTTACAACCTTCAATGTAGTAAACACTTTTTGTACTTCTTTGAAACCGATTTCTGAGCGGTCTTATGCCTGTGTAACTTTTCACGTTTAAACTACTAAACAAATTTCGATGGAAATTTTGCATGCACACAAATTGGCAACGGAAATAGGCTACCATCACGCTTAACATAAGTTCGTCGACGAGAATAAAACTCTGTCTTTTTTACTATTAACGACACACGACAATTTGACGACACGTTTGGCTCAATGTGTAATGACCCTACGTGTTGTGCCAGCAGTCGCGGGTTCGAGTCCCGCTGGGGGCATTCATTTGTGTGATTAGCACGAATGTCTGTACTCCAGTCATGGGTGTTTATATTTATAATATGTATGTATTTAAAGTTATATATGTGTAGTGTATCAACTAACTGGTATCCATAACACAGGCCTCGTAGTTTACCATAGAATTAGATGGTGCTGTGTGCTAATGTCCCAATATATTTATTTATTTATTAATTTCAGTATCAACGTTCTAATATTAAGACCGACTGGAGAGGTCTTCTAGCTGTAGATAATGGATAATATTTTAATTTCTCTACAAGATGTCACACATCATATTCAGTAAAGCCGGTAAGCTCAGAGCTGAGGACTTAGTGTCTAGTTGGAGCCAAGCTGCAAACTTTGCTCAAATCAGCTTCCGCTATTCTGTTATGTAACAACTTCATAATTTCTCCATTCATCCTCTAACATTGTTCGAAACGATTTAATAGATTTTAAAGCTTAATTTCAAGTGTTGTTTTAAATATTTACTAATGTTTCTCAATTTGTAAGGGAAATGTAGATACTAGACACCTGACCTGGTTCCCTTCAGCTTCGCTATCCCAATTACGATAAAATGAAATAAATTTAAATGAAATGATACTTTATTCTATTAGACTATTCCTCCTCTTTTCACTTCATTTCTAATACGATTTTCACTTGCCTTACGGCGAAGGAAAACATCGTGAGGAAACCTGCATGTCTGATAGAACCTAGCAAGTTCTCGAAAGACATGCTCACTCCGCCCGCACTTGGCCATTGTGGTGAACTATAGCCTGATACCCCTCGTATTGAAGGGAGGCCAGTGCCCAGCATTGGGACGTTAAAATGGCTTGAGTACCATTATGTACGTAGTTTGACAGAAGAAATTATATAAATAGTTTTTATTACTGGCTTGGGTTTTAATTAATGGTTTCAATTCAATGTTGAACAAACAATATTAGTTGTAGCAAAAGTAGATGAATAATGTCGAATAATAAATGACTAACGTCGCGTTGAATTTCTTTCACAACTTATTCTCTAACCTGAGGAAGTTTTTTTCAAATTGATGTTCTTTTCAGAACTTTGTGGATGCAAGTGAAAGTTAAAAATCTTATAAGTGCGAGTATGATTCACGTATAGTGTTCCGTAGCATCAAATAGGCTTAAAATAGTTAAAATAAATCTATTTTGGTAATTTCTGTAGGTATAATTGTTTTTTTTTTTGTTATTTATTCCCGATGTTTCAAAAGCTTCACAGCAACCATGATCGCGGTAGTTAGTAACTAAGGTTTTGACGTCATAAAAGTCATAGTTATTATAATAATCAGAAAAAAATATTTTATTTAAGAAAGATGTCAATAATTCGCGTAAATTTAATACACAGCTACAAGTCCTCATTTTTTTCGTATGGGACATCTATGTATCTACGAGAGTAAGATAGCTAGTATCTGAGCGACCGAGCTTCGCTCGGAGTTTTTGGCCAGAACTACAATAATTTTACTTTCTTAGATTTACGCGAATATTTGACATTTAAATAAAACTATCTTTTCGGATTTTTTCGCGGATTTATTTTGATTTTTGGTTCCCGACGTTTCGATTGCTTTACAGCAATCATGGTCACGGGAGAGACTAAGGTGTTAGATGTCTTAAAGGTATTATATAGTCGTTACAGACAGCCTACCCACAAAAAACAAAAAACTTGAAAAAATTTTCAAGTTTTTTGAATTCATTTTGTTATTGAGACATCTAACACCTTAGTCTCTCCCGTGACCATGATTGCTGTAAAGCAATCGAAACGTCGGGAACCAAAAATCAAAATAAATCCGCGAAAAAATCCGCAAAGATAGTTTTATTTAAATGAAATAATTATTTATACAAGTACTTTGTAGTATCATATGAGAATAACTTATGAAATCGCTTATTTACCAAATATTCCATTACAGGGTGCTTAAATTATAGTAGAAAATAATAAATTTATCACATTGTCACGTGTCTACAGACAGAAAGACGTGTACTGAATTTTGCTGCTATATTACACATAAGCAACGCGCTAACTTTATGGTATAACTAAATCAAATATGATATAAATATATCTGAAATTATAATATGAATTTCCAAGACTATTATATATATTATCTGTAAATACATAGAGCTCAGTTGTATTTTAGCATGAATGAAAAACTAAGAGATCTTTTTGAATGTATGTATGTTGAGTCAAGTAAAGAAAAAATGGTTCTGCTCTCTAATATTCAAATGTATGTCTGTAGCTGAAATAAATCACTTTTCCTAAGTTAGATACCTAGTTTTACTTAGTACCTAATAGTACCTTAACTAGATACCTAGAATTCTAGTTCTAACGTTGTCAAATTATTATTTTTTTATAGCTTTTCTTTGTACTGTTAATTTGATTAACAATAAACTATTGAATTACCTTTCTCTTTTTACTCTTCACTCGGGTGCACCCCTAGGTAGGTACATTTTGTGACTTCATACAAAAACATCGATTTTTCTTTACATAGGATAACAAATACATCATGTAATACAGCATAGTGCATACATCCATTCATCTTTAGGTAAATTTAATCACTACCTGTTACCTATGTATAACAGACTATCTGTATAGTGTATATAGGTATACAATATATTAAGTTTCATTCAACATTCAACAAACAAACACACGCGCACACGCATGCACGCACACACATATCCGCATATGCACACGCACACACATGCCTGCGCACACACACATGCACATTAAGCATATTTTATAATAGTAGCGTAATTGCTGGTGTTTTTGGAAGGCGAATAAAAAATACTTGCATTATTCACCTATTTTTTTACATTTTACTATTATTTTAAATAACATTAAAAGAAATAAAGTCACACTTAATACGATATGGCTTTACGTAGAGACGTGTCTCGAAATGGGACGTGCGTCGCATGCGGCTGCTAGCGTGTATTGTATGGTAGAGTACTGACATAAACATTGCACCTGCTTGTGCGAAATATCTGATACAACTTAAGTTCATATTTGATACCTTTATAAATCTTTAAGTCTAAAATAGTATTATCTAGATTTCCACGCTCATCTGGATGCCCTCAGTATTTATAAAATATCAGAAGTACTTTGAAGAGATGATTTCCGACTTAATTCACAAGTATCATCTTACTAGTAGCTTAGTTCGGCCATAATATGTTTATTGATTATATATATATATATATATATATATATATATATATATATATATATATATATATATATAGGCAGCGGTATCCCAATGGTGACGCGCTTGCTTAAGAAAACGAGTGAAGCAGGTTCAAATCTCGGGACTCGCACCATATATTTGTATGTGCGAATCCTTTCTAGCATGATTACCACTTGTCTTATGGTGAAGGAAAACATCGTAAGGAAACCTTCATGTTTGAGAGAATCTACCCATTTTCGAAAGATATGTGAAGTTCATCAATCCTCACTTGGCCAGTATGGTGGACTATGGCCTCATCCCCCTCGTTTTGGAGGGGAGGCCCGTGCCCAGCTGTGGGACAATAAAATAGGGCTGAATATATACAAACGTATTATATGATTATAATCTATAATCTTCTTAGAAAGTCCCTCTTTCTATTGGTAAAACTTATAATAAAGTCCGTACAGTTATTTCTGAGCTAAGCCTAAACAGATACAAACTCAGCAGGACGGAATACTTTATTTAATGAAGCTGTATTATTTTAATGTTTTGGACCAAAAATGAAATAAAAAGGCGAAAACATATGTAAATGCTATTTTAAAATACATTACAATATCAAATAAAATCGCATTGCTATTTACTTTTTCCTATTCCGCGTGATTGGATTGTATCGGTTATGTAGCGTCTGTACACAGCGACCGATTTAAAATCTGTTTGATGTTAATTAAAAGGAACGTTTGCACGCTATAATAGGATATTTTCACTTTATGGATAACTAGCGACTCATCCTCGCTTCGCTTCGGGGTTCGTTCCTAGGCAGAAACAAATCTATCCCACGGGAACCGTACATTTTTCCGGAATGATATATTACCTATAGCCTTCCTCAGTAAACGGGCTATCTAATGCAAAAAGAATTTTTCAAATCGGATTAATAGTTCCTGAGCGTAGTGCGTTCAACCAAACAAAAAATATCGTTGAGCTGTTTTAAATAATGGAGCTGTTTTGTAAAACAGCTAGCTGTTATGTAAAATAACTAATTTAGCAGTCCATCAATATTTTAATACAAAACTACAAGTAATCGAAAACAATGAAAAACATTTTCTAAGAAGCAATATACATATTAAATTAGAAATTCCCAAATATAAAAATAATTATGGAAAACGGGTACTAGAATATGTAATCCCTTCTTTAATTAATAACCTATCTAAAACTTTAAAAGAAAATTAACAAACGATATTATATATATGTATTTAAGATTTTGTTATAATATATATAAAAAAAACTATTATCTAGAGCAGCCTGTATAGTACAGTTATATTACTAACCGCATATGAATCCACAATGTACGGGAAAATCATACATGGTTTTTGTTGCACTGTTTGTTTTTTGATTAATGTGTTAAAAAATGTGTGTTTAAACAAATAAATAATCTGCGACATGTATATAAATGCATTTTTCAACGTTAAAAAAGTAATTAAAACACGTTGTCATAGTAGACATGTTATGATTTACTATTAGATACATTATATGCTTGTTAACGTTCTTTGTGTTATGTTACTCCGGATCTATAGCCCCTAATGATAAGATGGTAATCGAGCAACTTGACTGAGGTAATTCAAGATCGTTAAGCAATTGCGTCTATACGCCTTGGGGATGAACCCGAGAGAAGCTTACAACAAATAATAGTTTTTGTGCTTTGGAAGGCATATAAATAAACTAGCGACTCGCCCTCGCTTCGCTTCGGGTTTGTCCCTAGACAAAAACAAATCTATCCCACGGGAACCGTACATATTTCCGAGATAATATATAGCCTATTATAGCCTTCCACAGTTAATGGGCTATCTAATGCAAAAATAATTTTTCAAATCGGATAAGTAGTTCCTGAGATTAGCGCGTTCAACCAAACAAACAAACAAACTCTTCAGCTTTATAATATTAGGATAGATTAGTTTTTGCCCGCGGTTTCGCTCGCGTACATTAATTTCGTATAATTCCTTCGCTTCTATGAGTTGAACAGCCCTTAATAAAAATATTATATTTCTCAATAAATAGACTATACAATTAAAACTTTTTTTTTAACTGATTGATATTTTAAACAAAAAGCTCTAAGTGGAAGGAAATTACTAAAAAATTATTATCTGTTTTATCCAATATTTCCGTGTATCAAAAAACTCTTACAAAAAAATATACATTGGTTTCTGCTATATTTATGGGGAAATAGTAGAAATAACTCCCAATTAGGTTTTATTTTAATATTTAAATAACCACTAACTATAACAAAGTACTTAAATAAAACCTTATGTAATTACTTAAATAGAAAATGAAGCTAGCACCTTCTAAGAAATTCTCTTATATGTTCATTTAACACAACACGTAGTACTTCGTCTTAACTACATCGTTGGTTGAAAACTTAATTGTATTATTTTAAAATATATCTTAAATGTAACGATTTAGGGTTTAATTTACTTTGAAGACAGTTAGCGTGGTTTTCTTATGAATTAAATTAATCGCAGGACACCAGCAACAAGAGAACTAATATATAGTATGGAGAGTTCGTGTATTAAATGTTACGATGAAATAAAAACATTACTTATGTACTACTTATGTGTAGTATGGTTGTAAGATTTCAAGCTACAAATTGTATAATCGATTTTTGGTAACGATTTATGTTAATCTATACTAATATTATAAAGAGGAAGGATTTGATTGTTTGTTTGTTTGTTTGCACCGAATAGGCTACGAAACTACTGAACTGATTAAGATGAAATTTCGTAAGAAGATAGTTTGAGACCCTGGGAAGGATATAGGATAGTTTTTATACCGGAAATCATCCCCTAAGGGAGTGAAAATGGGGATGAAAATTTGTATGGGGAATCAACCTAAGGACGAATCCGAGCGAAGCGAGGGTTAGTCGCTAGTCTAAAATATGTTTAATATTCCAAACTCTACTTACTGTATAAGTTCAATATCAACAAATCATTCTGAAGTGAAAAAGTCATCGCAGGTCTATATATTCTTCCACTTTACTTAGGAATTATTTATTAACTGATGTTATACTAAGTAATTTTTTGAAAAAGCCAAATAACCCAAGCTAATCCTATGTGAAAGTTAAAAAAATCTACATTATCCCTTAACTATGCTTTAAATTTGAGTAAATTTCGATGCAAAATCAAGGTCCTATTTTCTATTTCTGAAAAGATAACCTAATAAACTCTATTTTCCAATTATTAAGTCCTTCCAAAAGCAGTGGTAGCCCAATAGTAACACGCTCGCTTGGGATACTGAGTGAAGCGGGTTCAAATCTCGGGTCTCGCACCTCTGATATTTTCATGTGCGAATCATTTCCAACACGATTACCACTTGTCTTACGGTGAAGGAAAACATCGTGAGGAAACCTGTCTGAGAGAACTTTACAAGATCTCGAAAGTCATGTGCAGTCCGTAAACTCGCACTTGACCAGCGTGGTGGACTATGGCCTGATCCCCTTCGTATTTAAGTGTGGCCCACTCCCAGCTGTGGGACGTTAAAAAGGGTTGAATACAAGCCCTTCCATTAAGTGTTATCAGGGATGAATAATTATTTCAATTAAATATCCATTTGCAAAAGATAAGTTATAAATTTAAATAAAATTTAATTCAACAAAGGTATATTCTGATTTTAAAATATACTGTAGGTAGATAAAGGAAAATGTTTGAATCTTAAATAAAATTTTCATACATTTACTGATTATCGTATAATGTATAGTAATGCTATATTGTACTATGTATTCGAAGATGATGCTGTTTACATTATGAGCTGTTAAAAAACTGTAAATTGTTATATTAATTGATTTTTTAATAATTAATTTATTTTAGTACATAATTTCTATAAAATAAAATATTTCGACAATTGGTGGGTCAAAGCCATCTATCGTCTGTCTATACATAACTTAAAAAAATAAGCAAAAATAGCACCAATTAAGGCTGTTCAGTTTCTTTGAATGGCATGAGTATCTGTACCAAAATATTGTATAACCTTTGGTCTTCCACGCTCAAATTTAATGACACAGACCCATCTCTTTTAGATTTTTTATTTTTAAAATCACACGTGTATTCCATAATATCTTACATTTCTTTGCCCGCGGTGAAATCAGGCGAAAGACCTATTGCTGTAAAGCATTGAAAACGTCGCGAACCAAAAATCAAAAATAAATCCGCGAAAAATTCCGAAAAGATATTATTATTTAAATATTTTCTTCAAGCAAATCCAGGTGACATAGCTTGTATAATATAGTAACATCCTCGTCTCGACGGTCGCTAGTAGAGCAGACCGCAAACAGTAAATTTTCAGCGTACTGCGAATATTAAGAGCCGGAGCCCCTTGATTAAACGCTATGGACTACATCTGAATTAAAAGCTTAGTTGAGTTCGTGTTCATATACTAGTTGTGTTCTCTGATGATGCTCGATATTATCTGAAAAATAATTATTTTGAAATTAAACATATGCATTGTTATTATTTATTTATAAAAAGTAAGACGACATGTTTGGCTTAGATTGTAGATCTACTTGCTGTGTCAGCGGTCGCGGGTTCGAGTCCCGCTGGGGGCATTCATTTGTGTGATGAGCACGAATGTTTGTACTCGAGTCATGGGTGTTTATATTTATAATATGTATGTATTTAAAGTTATGTATGTGTAGTGTATCAACTATCTGGTATCCAGAACATAGATGTCGTAGCTTACCATGGAACTAGATGGTGTTGTGTGTTAATGTCCCAACATATTTATTTATTTATTTATATTATTTTATAATTATGTGTAATCAACGTATACAAATATAATAATTACTACATTTTTTTTCTTAAAATACTCGTATATATGGGGATATATACGTATTATATTATACTCTAAAATTAAAAGGTATATATTATTAAAAACTATTAGAACCCGCGGCTTCGCTCTAAAACTGCAAAAAAAATCTCTAAAAAGGTACGTTTCATGCAAACTTTCATAGCCTATTTTACCCCCTTATGGGATGAATTTTGAAAAATGCTAAAATATTTTTTGTGTTGTTTTATATTCAGTCCCGTGGAAATGAGATAATCTCCCGCGGTATAAAGTAGCCTATGTCATTCTCCAGACCTACTACTATCTCCACTCAAAAAATCACGCCTTTTCGTCATTTTGTTTCAACGTGTGAGACAGACAAACAAACACACTTTCACATTTATAATATTAAAAAAGTATGAATAATAATAATTATTATTATTTAACTAAATAAGTTACGGTGACTTCAAAAACACTCTAAAGTAATTGCTATTAGGGTGGAATTGAAACCTTATATCACCCTTGAGGTTCAATAAAAAAGAGGATGAATATCTATTCATAATTAGAAAAGCTAATTATCTCCTTGTTGTAAATTAGATCAAAGAACAGTTCACTATTGATAAATATATCGTAGAACATACACATCTATACTTAATATTATAAAGCTGAAAATTTTGTTTGTTTGTTTGGTTGAACAAACTCTTCTTTTTAAAGATAATCAAATATCTCATCTAATAATCAAAATTACGATTTATATTTAGTAGTACTTGCTTACTGGTTGAAATTTCATTGTAATATTTTTTTATTGATAACACTAAAGCTCGTCAGTAGCAACTAATCAAAAAAAATCGGCAAAATGAGAGTCGGACTCGCGCACGAAGGGTTTCGTACCATTACCATACATCCATAAAAACGGAAAAAATATCATGTCTGTTGTATGGGAGACCCGTTAAATATTTGTTTTATTTTAATTTAATTATTTATTTTTAAAGTGAATATATAACTATTTTGTGAATATTTCAAGCGTCTACCTGTTGCCGTTATCAATATCGAGCAAAAACGAGCAAAAAAATGACGTTTGTTGTATGTGAGCCCCCATAAATATTTATTTTATTTTGTTTTTAGTATTTGTTGTTATAATGGCAACAGAAATACATCATCTGTGAAAATTTCAACTGTCTAACTATCACTGTTCATGAGATACAGCCTAGTGACAGACGGACAGACAGCGATATCTTAGTAATAGAGTCCCTTTTTTTCCCGTTACGGGACCCTAAATAAAGAAAATCAGTTGACAGAGGAGAAAAAGGTATTGTACTGTTTGGTGCTATATAATTGTTTATTGATTACATTTTAATATTTATGCTACCAAATAAATAAAATTAAAAAAAAAGCTCTAATTAAACTTTTTTTTTATCTTTTTAGACGAAGAAAATTATTCATGTCTAGTCTTACTAATATTATAAATGTGACAGTTTAGATGGATGTTTGGATGTTTGTTATTCAATCACGCCAGAACGGCCGAACAGATCTGGAGGAAATTTGACAGATTATAGTCTGGAATAGCACATAGGCTACTTTTTATCGGAAAAATGTATTGCCGTGGGATAGATTTGTTTGTTTTTTTAGTTATGTTATATTTCTATAGAGAACCTACTTAGATACTATGTAATAATTCTCTTTCTGTTGGACGACCTTTTATAAAAAATAAATAAATAATCTAAATCAAAATAAATACTGTATGTATGTATGTATGTATGTATGTCGAGAATCTCAAAGTCGCAAGTCTGAAATTATTTTGGTAAAAAACTACACGTTCAAAACTATGGATGGAGCTTGTTTAGAATTTTGTATTATATGCAATGTAAGAAGAGAACATGCAGGAGATGAGAGGGATATCTAGTAATTTAATGAAACCAGACCCGTTGCATAAACTTGAATAGTGCAATTTGGCTAAGTGTTGCAGTTGTTTATGGAACGTTGTGATCTCCCTATTAGTAGATACTCTTGTGTTAGATTTAGTTAAACGTCATAGGTTCAATTTCTGAGGTAAGCAAGTATAACTAACATTGAAAAAAACTTGTGTACAAACCTTTTTTTCATTGAAATTATAATCAGTACATGGGCGACCGAGCTTCGCTCGTAGTTCTTTTTTGTTATATCGTTTTTTTAGATAAAAAAAAATAAACACTTGAATAAATACAAAAAAAAAACAAAAGTAAAAATTTTGGATCCCGACCGGGACTCGATACCGGGCATATGTGTTGGCTAACTTGCGCCGCTTGACCATGATGCTTATAAGCAAGTGTAAGAAATTATCGACCATATTTTGCGTAGAATAATGCAAAAGAAAACCGCATGAAAACTCGAAAACACGCGTTTTATCAGACATGAGACTAATCTAGATCGATTTTTCGCGCCCGAAAGTCCCCACATACCAAACAGTGAAATCGTTAGAGCCATTTCCGAGATCGCTGGTGTAAATAAATAAAGATATAAATATACAAGAATTGCTCGTTTAAATATATTAGATATTACTTTCTTTCTAAAACATAGAACATCTAATCTTATTAGCGCCATCTTTGATGATAATAGGGATCGTTTTTCGCCTAAGAAAATAGCGCTGTGAGTTGTGACCCAGCGGGAGAATGCAGCTAGCATTCTTGCTCCTTTTCAACGTGGTCAAGACTTGCATATTAATTAGATTATTAAATGTGCATTTATTTTATATAAATTTTTTAAATAAATAAATATGTTAGTACATTAACACACAGCACCATCTAGTTCCATGGTAAGCTACGAGGCTTGTGTTATGGATACCAGATAGTTGATACACTACACATATATTAACTTTAAATACATACATATTATAAATATAAATTATCTACATAGTTACAATATATTTTTTAACCATTTTTGAAAAGAGAGTTTTTTTAAGTGTATGAAAACAATACACGTTCAATAAAACATTGTCTTTTCTGCCTGTATTTTGATTAGTTTGTAAAAGCAGGTCTGTATAGTTTTGTGGATAGAATTAGATATTAGGGTTTAGGTACTGGGTTCGAGTCTCCGTTTGTGCTAACTAAATATAATTATTTCTATTTTCTCTAGAGAAATATGAATACTATTTGCTATGGAAATAATACATCAACTTCTTCATAAGGAAATTGAGAAAAGGATTGAATAAATAAAATTAATTAAATGTTATTTATTTACTAGAAGATACCAAGTTTTTACAAAGTGAACTTGTTCTTCGCTGAGCTCGTCGCGTCGCGGACTGCGCACTTATCTTTAAGCATTTGTAGAAACTTGTGATTTAAAGGGTAACTAACTTTTTCTCGTGGTTCCATTCGCGACGAGCTAAATTTGAACAGCACACTGCAGTTTTGTAAAACTTTCCTATTTTATTTTTATTTTTAAGTATGCAAAGTTTCAAGATGTATTTATGTATCTAAAATGTTCGTATAAATAATAAATATAAATATGTTGGGACATTAACATACAACACCATCTAGTTCCATGGTAAGATACGAGGCTTGTGTTGTGGATACCAGATAGTTGATACACTACACATATATAACTTTAAATACATACATATTATAAATATAAACACCTATGACTGGAGTACAAATATTTGTGCTCATCACACAAATGAGTGCCCCCAGCGGGACTCGAATCCACGACCGCTGGCACAGCAAGTAGGGTCACTGCAAACTGAGCCAAACGTGTCGTATATAGTAAACGATAAAAGCGTAGATATATTATTATGTTAGATGTAGTTTCGTGGCGAATTATAGATAAGTATTATTATAATACAGATACTTATGAAGGTAATTTTTAAGAAACTTACTGTTGATAATTAGCTCTTTTAAGCTATAGGCTTAAACAAAATAACATTTTTACAATAGCTAACCCTAATAGAGAACAAAAAAATGTGTGCTATTTTGAAGCGTTGTGTTAAATAGTTATACATTAGCATTTTAATAGATTTTTAATTTTCTATTATCGATATCGATTAGTTAATTTGTCTACAACCTACAGGGGCTGTGTAAGAATTTTTATTGTCGATACAAATTATATGCAAGATCTAAGATGCATGGTACTTTGTAGACATTACTATTTCTTAGTACATTACCAATAAATATACTTGTATGTTCAATTCTGATATTTGAATAATATTTTTTATAAATAATTTTATCTATACTAATATTATAAAGCTGAAGAGTTTGTATGTTTGTTTGTTTGATTGGTTGAACGCGTTAATGTCAGCAACTACTAATCCGATTTGAAAAATTTTTTTTGCATTAGATAGCCCGTTAACTGAGGAAGGCTATAGACTATATATCATCTCGGAAAAATGTACGGTTCCTGTAGGATAGATTTGTTTTTGTCTAGGGACACACCCGAAGCGAAGCTAGGGTGAATCGCTAGTGATATTATAATTAAAATATGAAAATCCCGAATATATGTACATATTGTAAGAGTCAATGCATTTAATTTTTTTTAACCTCACTCTTAAAACAAAAAACAAATTTTAAGCTCGGTAGAATAGATTTTTATTTCCACATAGAAACTTTTGCACCAAAAATCCTAATATCCGGATGGATTGGCCTTTTTATTAAAAAAAAAAACAGAAGGAACTCCCAGTAATTAATGACGAACCGACATAAGTCGGACGAATTTTTTATGTATGCGGTTATCCTGTGACCATGTTTGCTGTAAAGTATTCGACATATCGGGGACAGAAACTCAAATTATAACTCCAACAAAATCCATAAAGATAACTAAAGAAGTATGTTGGGTCATTAACACATAACACCATCTAGTTCCATAGTAAGCTACGAGGTTTGTATTATGGACACCAGATAGTTGATACACTACACATATATAACTTTAAATACATACATATTATAAATATAAACACCCATGATTAGAGTACAAATATTTGTGCTCATCACACAAATGAATGCCCCCAGCGTAACTCGAACCCGCGACCGCTGGCACAAGTAAGGCCACTATAAACTGAGCCAAACGTGTCGTGAAATAAAAACACTTTCTTTTACTAAATGTTAACAAAGTATTTTTAGTTGAATATCAATTGAATAAAATATCACGATAACAGATTGTCCTGTAAAAGTTAGACGTCTAACTTCTCCCATACATTTCGTTGATTATTTTGGTAAGTTTTCATTGCTCTTCATTCCGAATTGGAATTAAATGTACAGATTTAACCCAACATTGTATTAGAAACTACTTTCTTGGGTTAAAACTACGTTAAAACAAGTTTGTATTACGTAAATGTTATATGAAGCATCCTCTACATAATCTCTACATAATATATATATATATATATATAATAAAAGTGTAACCGATCGCTGTCTGTGCATGGAAGATATTTGAAAATACGATTATTGGGGGTCTTTATTAACGCAATAGAACCCAAAACAATGATTTTTAGATTTTTGTCAGTTTGTCTGTGCGTTTCTTTCGAATGCTTTACAGCTGTCATGGTGAAGTGAATATTATTGTTTAAAAATTGTTAAAATAATGATTTTCGAAAAGAAATATTTTTCATTGATTGATATTAGTTAATACTTTAACTTAAAAGTAGTCAAGTTTTATTTTAACTGGGTACATTTTAATATTAGCCGTATTTGATTATTTTAAACTAAACTATTTTCTTGAGCGAAACAGTTAACTAAAGCTAGTCTAAAATATACGTCCTTTCGTCGTAAATTACTTCTATGTACGTGGTCGTTAAAGTTAAGATAATTTATAGTGCAAGAGTTTTTGGTTATTATATTGTACCTAAATGTAAATAAGTTGTTCTAGATGAATTCCTTCCGGTTGTACACCAAGTTATTTGTATCCATTAAGAAAAAAAAAATTAAAGAGTGCGTGTATGAATGTGTACACGCGCAAGATGTAAAACTTCTGTAGGTTATGGGTACTATTTTTAAAATTCAATTTATATTTTAAATAATTAGGATAGGTGAGATACTAAAAATAACTCATATTAGGCATATTACAATCACATATTTATACAAAATAATTTAAGGAAAGAATATAATATTATATATCATTTGTCAGACAATAACAACGGTTACCATGGCAACGAACGTATGTACATTTTTTCGTAACGCATTCACCAGCTTACCCCCCAAGTCAAGCTTGAGTAAAGATGTTTTACTTCAAAAGGATAACTTTTTTTTGTAATAGAAGAGATATTAAATATATACATTATACTAGTTTTTATAAGTAGCTCTACTTTTTTTGGTATACATCTGTATATGAATACATATCTGTGGTGTCGGGAAGAAACATGATAAGTCCAATTTGTTCAAATTTTAGTTAGGTATTATAATGACATTAAAATTTTTTAAATTTCATTTTAGTCTAACCTACCCTTAACTTGAAGATAAAATAGTTGTATTTTATTAAATTATCTAAATAGGTCACAATATCGGTCACAAAGGATACTTTTTACTGCGGGAAAATATCTTATCTCTGAGAAATTTATACTAAACGCTTAAACGTAAGTAGGGACGAACCCGAGCGGAGCGATGGTGAGTCGCTAGTAATGTATATAATATAAGTTGTTGTAATTTTAACAATTCCCTGTTAAAAAAGCTTTACTCAGACAATTCATTTCTCAACATCATTTTTAAACACACATCGTATCATGTTATTTAAATTTTGTTAATCGATTTAAAAAAAAAAAGATTTTTAATTAAAGCTTCTAAAAGTTTTTTTTTTTCTTGTTGTTGTAATTCTTTTCTGTACCTCCAGAGCAGTATTTTATTTAAGGTTATTTTACACTTGTTTAAATTAATCTGGCTTAAAGTATTTATTATTATAATAATCTCAATGACCGATTTCGGCCATGGCGGCCAATCTCATTGAGACTAGGCATTTGGGCAGGAGATATTATAGTGCAGCGCGTGTACCTGCATTCACAACGTGCACTCTCTATTCCTGTCACTCTACGGTCGGTCATACTCCGGTCACCGGTGCGACGACCAGGGAGAGTTAAGGTGCAGAACCGACGGCTTTACGTGCTCTCCGAGGCACGGGTGTGAAACACCGCCAACTTCCCAACTCCGGGTTGTTACTGAGGCTTACTATACAGAAAGACTCAATAACTAAACTTGGCCCGACCCGGGACTCAAACCCAGGACCTCCGGATATGGAACTGTATATGTTAGCTACTACATCACCGAGCCAGTTTTTATGATACTCTCATTTACTCACACATAATGGTCCATTTTAAATAGATTTTTACGTTCTCGCGTTAGCATTCCGCGCGTGTTCGACGCCAATTTGGCCATATTCAGGGATACTCGTTAAAACTTTCGGCTGCAACGCGATACGGAACTTCTAACTAGTTTTTATATGGATTCGCAACAAAAAACATTTTGAAATCAGAGCGCAAGCGCATAACAAAAGTATGTAAGGCGAATTAAGGAAATTGCTGCAACGTTTGAATACTGATTTGATCAACCTTTAAAATATTGAATGACTAGCGACTTCCCCTTGCTTCGCTCGGGTTCGTTCCTAGGTATGTTTTAACGGTTAGTATGAAATAGAGAAACTCTGTGAAAAATCAAGTCAATCTGTCAACTCACTTTTTTGTATGGAGATTTTTTAACCCAAATTTTTCACTTTTCCGTACAATTTTTCAAACATTTCTTTCACACAAATCTTGTCCTGACAATCAAAAACAACAAAAAAAAAATAGACAAATAGCAGCAGGCGTTCTGAAGTTATTTGCTTACATATCTACATTTGGCAATTGATTTTTATTTATATAGAGATAGATTTTAAAATATTCTGTTGATACATATAATATTGTAAAGAAGTAAGTGATTCAGTTTGCTGTATTCATTTTGATAATGTTTAAGTTAGTATAGAAGTTAGCTTATTATTAAAACAAAATAAATAAAATGTGTCATTACACGGAACCTTCGGAGTGTGAATCAGACTCGCACTTGTCCTTTTTTTTCTTCAGTCGTCTTAGAATCTCCAGAATTACTACATTAGGATTTTTTTAAATCTACATCTACGTTACTATTATAATATAGAGGAAAGATTTGTAGTCTTGTATGTTTGTAGCGAATAAACTCAAAAAATACTGGACCGATTTAGATGAAATTTGCTAAGAAGGTAGTTTGAGACCCTGGGAATAATATAGGAATATAAGTTTTTTTTTTACGGAAATCATCCCTTAAGCGGGTGAAAATGGGGGTGTAATTTTGTATGGGGAATCAACCTAGGGACGAACCCGAGCGAAGCGAAGGTGAGTCGCTAGTTTAAAATAAATTACAAATATATTTAATAATGTATTCACAGCAAACGTAATGTATTAAAGGATCTTTATAAAAACGTCTAACTAAATATAAAAATAATAATACTTTATTTCTCTATTTCTCAAAAAAGTTTACACATGTGAATTAACATTTTTAACTTATTTTGATATATATATATATATATATATATATATATATATATATATATATATATATATATATATATATATGTATGTTCAACAGAACATATCTTAGACAAAGTCAGGGGAATTTAGGGAATCCCCCTAATGCATTTCTGGAAGGTAGTAATTTGACTTAAATGTCATCTTAACAATACTTTATTTATACACATATATGTATATACCCAAGTTATTGTGTGACATTCAAATTGACCAGACCGCCGTATAGAATAGTTCGAGTATTTCCATAATTAAAATGCTTTCAGAATATAGGATGTCTCCAAAATTACATTTTAAAAGTGAACCTGTATTACTCTATGTGACTTGGTGAGAGTTGACCCTATTTCAGATGAGAGGACAGTTGTCAAGGGAGATGCGAATGTGGGTTAAAACAGTAGTCAGTTGTATTTAAAAATAGTGTTGGAGCTAATATGTTATGTTATTATCTATATAAAGATATCACATAAAAAAATAATTGTAACCAAGCCGAATCTGTACATTAAATATTTTTTGGAAAATCTTATTGAAATAGACATTATTATCGATACAGAGGCCGAATCTATAGTTTTTAGTATTTTTGTTTGTCTGTCTGTCTGTCTGTTACCGTATCACGGAAAAACCACTGAAGGGATTTTGATGAAATTTGATATGATGATAGCTGGTTATCCGGGTCAACATATAGGATACTTTTTATTGGCGGAAAATATCTCATCTTTGAGTAATCTATACTGAACGTTAAATCATAAGGAGGGACGAACCCGAGCGAAGCGAGGGTGAGTTGTTAGTTATTTATATATCACACAAGTTTACGCCATGATGGTGACAACAAGCAGTAAATGCGTGCATCACTAACTGGTTACCAGATATGGTTGACAAAACGAGAGGAATAAAAGGAGAAGGAGTGAGGAAAAGAAAGTGAATGAGGAAAAAAAAAATGGTCTTCCAGCACTTTTACTCACATTACAAAGCGCAACATTACGAATATTGTTTCTTTAAATCGATATTGTGATAAAGTGTCGTATAGTTTATTATATTTATAGATGATATAATAATGTCGAATAAATTAATTTCTTTAAAAAACGCAACATAAACTGTTAAGAAGCAAGACGCTTCGACGTTCGCTTCGACGGGTCCTTCACTACATGTTAAAGTCTATATTGAGGGAATGCATTCTTTTCATCGGGAAATAAGTATTTTATATCATTTTTAATTTAATTAAATTATCCGCCTGTAGAAATTCCTTTAAAATAGATTTAGCCGTTTTTCATCCAGAATATTACACGAGAATCCTTTTATTTTTCTCGTGACAATTTGCCCATATCCTTAATGAATTTTTTTACACTTAAATGGAAAAAGCAAACAGACAAATATTAGTCATTTAAGTTTCCAATAAATAGCTATATATAGATAATCACTATATATTTTAAAATAAAGTCCCCAGCCATATCTGTCTGGCTGAACGCGATAAACTCAAAAACTACCGAATGGAGTTTGGATGGAGTGATTTATGAGGTTGGTTTAAGTGTATTATTCATTAAGGTTTTATGTAAATTGGCTGAAATATGACGATGATTGTTGAAGATGTCGGAAAAAATTATGCCGACTGGGAGCTTTACTGACATGCGCCGCGTAAACCAATAAAGTTATATTAACAATCTATTACTGAATAATTTGTCGACACGTTTGGCTCAGTTTGTAGTGACCCTACTTGCTGCGCCAGCGGTCGCGGGTTCGAGTACCGCTGGGGGCATTCATTTGTGTGACGAGCACGAATGTTTGTACTCCAGTCATTGGTGTTTACGTTTATAATATGTATGTATTTAAAGTTATATATGTATAGTGTATCAACTATCTGGTATTCATAACACAATCCTCGTAGCTTATCATGGAACTAGATGATGTGTGTTAATATCCCAACATATTTATTTATTATTTATTATTATTTTTCTTAAAACGATCTTCCTATTATACTGTAGCAACGCTATGTCCTATATCTCTATTAATATACAGTAAAAATGACGGATTTGTATTAAAATCATAAAGCCATTATTAAATCTATTCATAATCATTCACGTATTAGTGTAGAAAATTCTGTCGCTGTTGCATCATATCGTCTGTCAAGAGATTTCACATTACAATCTATATTTAAAAGGTTTATATTTACAAGGGAGTTTTTAAAACGTACTCTAAATTTTGGCGTCAAAGTTCGTAGGAAATGAGCTCTTGCTTTTCGAGAAAATGAATTCGCTGCGGAAACACGCGGTGACCCGATTTCGGGCAGACATTTGTGGAGTTGTGTTTTTGGGGACAATTCAATAGTGGTTTGGACTTTGAGATAAATATTCCCTATTTGAAATACCTTTGTAAATAAATTTAAAAAGGACGCATACTAAATACCTGAGTATTTTAGCTTAAAGTCAGGTTTATAATTCATATTGGAATAAATGCTATGTTATACTTTATGTAGCTAAATATCTTCATCAAATATTTAGTTGATAAACTGTTTGAATATTATGTACTATAATATACTATCTGTAAATTTCTACAGGATCCAAGACCATTTAATTTGATCAACGTTGTAATATGAGTACATATAATGAAAAGTGGAATCTGTTCGTTTAGACTTTTTTACCTGATTGAAATAAAACTTCGCTGTATATAATTCAGACAATTTTTGTATAGTAAAAAATATATTGCTTATTCAGGAATTGTCGAATACGCGATAAAATGACGGTCAGCTTCTATTAGGTACTTGCCAAGCATGTCCCAAAAACATTTTATTTTCGAATAATATTATTAGTACCTGGGCGACTGAGCTTTGTTCGTTTATTTTTGTAAAGCATATTTTCAGAAAAGACACCTAAACTTAAAAAGCAAAATCTTATCTAAATACAAAGTTTGATCCAAATCGTTAGAGCCGTTTCCGAGATACACGAAGTAAAACTATATATAAGATTTGCTTATTTAATATTATAAGATACAATTTAAAACAATTGGAGCTTTTATAATTTCATTATTATGATGTATCATGGAATTTACATGTTCGTAATATGTAACTTGTAACATGTTAGGAATTCAGTAAGTTCCAGCAGTTAAACAACATGTCGCAATAACGCTAACATTCTTCCGGTGAACACTTAGCACCTAACTTCCGCTATATATCCCGTTGATTGTTTCCCCAAGTTTGCATTGCTTCAGTCACTAATTAAACGCAGATTTAACACAAAATTGTGCACATTGGTTAATGAAGGAGATTAGTTTTGAACGATACTTCAGTATGTGATAAGGGAGTATGTAAACTAAGCCTAGAAGTTTGGTTTGAAATTGTCTTGTAATACACTGTTTGTGACGTAACCACATGGTATATTTTCTGTAAACAAATATGTAGAAGCTAAAGCTTTATGTTTGATCAAATTTATATAAATCCTAACTATTGTTAGAAATTTTAATTTAAATGATTAACTTTGAAAAAGAATGTTTCACTGATAAATTATTTTAATCGTATTCGGATGGATATGGATAATGGACTATAAAGATAGTCCATGAATCTATTTTGCTTTATGTTGGATTATCTCAAAATTAAATAACAAAACAACCTGTTAGTAATAAAATTTAGACAATCACCATTTCGACATGTTCCTCATCATTTTATCTATCACTAGCTACTCACCCTTGCTTCGTTTCGGTTCGTCCCGGGGTACGTTTTGACGCTTAGTATAGATTTCTCAGACATGAGATATTTTCCCGTTGTAAAAAGTATCCTATATGTTGATCAGGATAACCAGTTATCATCATACCAAATTTCATCAAAATATGCTCAGTGGTTTCCTCCTGATGTGTTCCCAGACAGATAGTAAGATAGACAAAAATTCTAAAAACTATAGATTCGGTCTCTATATTGATAATAATGACTATTTCAATAAGATTTTCCAAAAAAAAAAATTATGCACAGACTCGGCTCAGTTAGAATTTTATTATATGTATAGACCACTGAAAAATGGGCGGTACACTGTATACTATTAGTGTGTATTCAAGAACATCTTATATGATGAAAACCCCTCATACCAGACCAGTCCACGAATACCATATTTAAAAGAGAATGTAGATTTTAAAAATTTAATGTGGCTGTTGAGAAGTTTGATCAAGGAATCCAATAAATATTCCTGGCTTGATCTAATGCAAAATACTTAAGGCATCTGCAGAAACTTGCACTCGACCAACGAAAGTGTATTGACAAAGCTAGGTAAGATTGTGTCAGGTCATGTCTGAAAGTTGGGTCTAGATTTACACAGTAAATGCCTTTTATCTAAATTGTTAGGAA
The DNA here is from genome assembly GCA_905404265.1 of Fabriciana adippe. Classification (NCBI taxonomy): domain Eukaryota; kingdom Metazoa; phylum Arthropoda; class Insecta; order Lepidoptera; family Nymphalidae; genus Fabriciana; species Fabriciana adippe. The sequence goes on along the minus strand of FR989998.1, from coordinate 14,127,974 downwards.
CTTTATAAAACGATATAAATTTGTCAAGTGAAGCCTTATCCAGTGCTATTAAAGATCATACAGATGTTGAGTAATCTGATATTTCATTAAAAACAACTTAGTGTAGGCGAGGCGCATAATCGGTGGCTCGTACATGTTCTTTATATGCTGGTGTCACACTGAGAGTAGTTAATTTAAAAAAAAAATCTTATCCCATAAATAAATATTATATGTAAATGCGAAAGTTTGGATGGATGGATTTGTTACTCAATCACGCCAGAACGGCTGAACGGATCTGGATGTAATTTGGCACACAGATAGATTATAGTCTGGAATAGCATATAGGTCATTTTTTATCCTGGAAAAATGTACGGTTCTTGTGGGATAGATTTTTTTTTTGTTTTTCATTCGTGAGTCGCTAGTGTTAGAATATGTATTTACGCATATCGCATTTACCACAGGCTCACAGGTACAGGATGAGTAGGCGTCGGTAGAGCGACAAATCACTTTTATAGTGATTTAGAAGTTCATGTATTTCATTAAAAAATCATATGCCAATAACATAAATACGAAAATATATTAGACCGACTATTTATTACCTTTTTACTGCCAAACTGATTTTAAAAATAATTTGGCACAGACTAAGCAGTATCCTTTAATTTATGGAACAATTGACTATATCTAATCTAATATATTTAAACGAGCAATTCTTGTATATTTATATCTTTATTTAATTATTCACACCAGCGATCTCAGAAACGGCTCTAACGATTTCGCTGAAATTTGGTAAGTGGGGGCTTTTCGGCGAAAAATCGATTTAGATTAGTCTCATGTCTGGGAAAACGCGTGTTTTCGAGTTTTCATGCGGTTTTCTTTCGCATTGTTCTACGCAGAATATGCTCGATAATTTCTTACAATCAGGCATAAGCATCGTGCTCAAGCGACGAAGGTGCAAGATTAACAATCAATAGGTGTTTTTGAGTTCGAATCTCGATCGGATATAAACTTTTACTTTTATTTTATTTATTCAAGTTTTTAGTTTTTTTTTTATCAAAAAAATACGATATAACAAAAAAGAACTATGAGCTAAGCTCGGTCGCCCAGGTGTTTAAACGTATAATGAAAGAGATGAAATTTTACTGTTTAGTTTTTTCTACATACATAATATTTATTTTGAGCATTATATCTGAAACTTTTGAATCAATTTTTGAAATTCTTTTAGTAATAGAAAGCTACACTATGCTTGGGTAACATAGGCTATGGCAAACATAAATAAGATTAAAAAAGACATAAATTATTATGAATGAGAAAGCCTGTATGTAAGTACATATATGTTTGTTTGTTTGTTACTTCGTTACCCTGAAACGGCTGGATGGATTTGGATGAAATTTAGTACACATATAGATTATGACCTAGAGTAACACATAGGTTCCTGTTAGGGCACCTAGGGCTATAACTCATTAATTGAATAGTTTTTATAATTATTGTAAATTAAAATACCATTATTTTTCCTGATAGTGTTCTTAATACTTGTAATACGACACTGTAAACAAATCTAATATGTAAAAAAGGTCTCTGACCTCTACGTCAGAGGAATTTTGGCTATAATATAAAAAAAATACCTGTAATACATAGCTGCAATGAGGTAATAAAAGACTAGAGGAGCATCGTCCAACAAAAACATTGCAAGAAAACGTAACCACTTACAAGTTTAAAGACGTAGCTTTGAAAGTGATACATAAATATATCAATTCGTCTAAATAATTATGTTTGTCTCATTTTTTCTCCCGCCAAACTAATTACGTTGAAAAGAGACAAGACATTGTCATTGACAAAATGGTCAGGTGTTAACATTAATCAACATAATTTCCCCAGAATGAATGAAAGTTTAATTTTTTTTCTTGCTGCCCATGTTTGTATTAATTACTATGAAATATTGTTCCATGGATCTTTCAAAAGATTAAAGAATTAGAGAAATTGATGAGGACTAAAAGATTAGGATGAAAAAAATGCGTAAATGTATATTATATGTATTTCAAAACTGTAAAATCAAGGTGAAATAATACTTTCTAATACTTTCTTACTAAATAATATTATATTATAGATTCTCAAAGTTTTTAAAATATTGTAATATTTATAATAATAACAGCTAAAATTAAACAAATAATATTTAATTATAATGCTTATTAAACTTTTTAAATATGTTTAGAATTAAAATCAACAAATATTGTAAGGTACTTTGGTGCCATTTTTGAATTTTCAAAATATTTTTGTAAATTGTGGGTAGGCAGCACAACACTATTGCCCACATATCATAAGCGATAACAATAATTTTACATTTAAATATAAATAAAATATAATTTACCGCTTAGGTGGTTTAGGTGTTTAAATTTAAGAAAATATGTTATATTAAGGTAAAGTAAATGTGAATGTTTTATTTTTTTGTTCAGGGAGTGAGTACTATACTAGTGTGTTTAACAAAACAGACTTTAATAATAAATTTAAACTTACACTAACATACACACATACGTCATTCACTAAGCTCCCAACAATCTGGGAAATTCAAAATCGTATTTACTGGTAAAATTGATTGCAAAAATGACGTTTGATAAATTTATTTCGTTTTATAATGTTTTTATGGATAATCTGAAGAAAATTGAACAAACTTACGTGTGAAAAGTAACACCACTAGCTTTACTAATCTTTTCAGACCGTGATGGGCACACTTTTACCACACATTTCACCATTTTGATTTTTTTATCGCCAAGCAATCACTCTATTGACATCAGACTGACAACTGAGGCCCAATATGCCTGTGGACATATTCAACCTAGTCGCACATCGACGCCGTACAATGCTTATCTAGTCCTGTATAACATCATTGCATAGCTGTACAAATGAAGATTGATAAATTGTAATATAATATTTATATATGTAAATGCTGCTTACGTATACTGTTGATGTTCTTATTTTAATAAATAAATCTGTGCAAATAGAGGGCAAAGTGCCTAACAGATATATATTTTGTAAACTTTATGCTTAGTGTACATCAATCTTGCGAGACTCGCTTATTCAAACCAGGTAGGTGAGCAAGTAAATTGGATTTCAAGTTCTTTAATCTTCTAGAACTCGCACTGCGTAAGATATTTTATCAATTTGAGTGTTGAACAACTCTTGACAAAGTGGGTTTATTCTTATGAGTATCATCGTTTAGCACCGTTATGATATACTCGTAGCTCAGAGATGTAAATTATCGTTAAAAGTAATCTTGACTTGAGGACGCTTGTAGATTTAGAATATTAATTTGTCTCTCGCATTTTTATATTTGAAAATAAGTTATTTTGGGTTTAGAATCAGGACGCTTAGATAGGATACGTGGTGGATAAGACTAGCGGTTCACCCTGGTTTTGCTCGGGTTCGCCTCTAGAAAAACAAAAACAAATCTATCCCACGGGAACTTTACATTTTTCCATAATAGAGAGTAGCCTATGTGTTATTCCAGACTATAATCTATCTCTGTGTCAAACATTTAGATTCGTTCAGTCGTTTGGTTCAGTGATTGAGTAGCAGACATCCATCTAAACATGTAAATTTTCACATTTATAATATTAGTAAAATAGCCATTCACTCTCGTTTCACTCGGGTTCTCCCATTGGTGCGCTTTAGCGGTAAGTATGAAGTAGATAGACTATATATTATATTACTGTTCCGCTTCCTTGAGTATTAGTATGATGATATATAGCCTTCCTCAATAAAGGGGGTATCTAATACAAAAAGAATTTTTACAAATCGGATTGGTAGTTCCTGAGATTAGCCGTTGCGCGTTCAAACAAACAGACAAACAAACAAAAAAACACTCTGAATCTTTATAACATTATAGTATATATAAGTTTATTATAAACATGGTACCTAAATCCAATAAAAAAACAAACTGTTCATGTACCTATTAATGTAGAACTAGAAAACTGTATTTCAAAAGCTAGGTAGTACCTTCCCACATCAATAGATAGTTTTATTTAAAACGTCAAATATTCACATACATCTAAGAAACTATTATTTTACAATAGTTATTAGGTTATCTTGAATTTTTGCGGTCGAATGCTCAAGCGATCCCGTGGCCCTATCTTTTGCAATAGGGATCACAGTGGTGGTTTTAGTGGGTAGTCTGTCGCGCTTCTCGCGGCAGGAGTCCCACACACCTCGCGCGACCCCCCGCACCCGTAAAGGGGTTTCCCCACGAATCAAAAAAAAAGTTATTTTGAATTTACAGACAGACATCTCAGTTTTATATAAAGATATAAATGTATAGTGTAAACCATTTTAAAATTAGCATTAAACAGTATTAACACCATCTATAAGCGCTGAACAAAGTATAAAAAACTGTTCATTTCAAACGAGCTACAAACTCGAGTCGAGTAACGTTTAACGTTGTTCAAACAGTAGAACAACTCCATTGGTTTCAATAGTAAATTCTACGCGGCACTAGAAATTACTGCGTGTAATTTGCACTAGTTCGCTTAATTAAACATAACTAGACCAGCTCTAGCTTGACATAGCGTTTTAGTATAATAATTCCTTTCTAATATTAAAAAATATGAAATGTCTATCTATTTTTTATGTATTTACTAAGAAATTTTCATGACAGGTTTTTAGGGTTAGGTAAGTCAGCAAGGAACCCTTATAGTTTCGCTATGTTCGTCTGTCTATCCGCAGCTTAGCTCAATAAGTAGTACTCAATAAAATAAAATTTTGAAAAAAAGAAAAAAAATTTTTTAGGTTACCTCCTATAGACGTAAATTGGACATGTTTTATTTTCACGTCTACCCTATGGAGTGGGGTTTTATTGGATAGGTCTTTCAAAAAAAATGCGGGGTCTTAAAAACAATTTTTCGATTAAGAGATCCGTTTGTAAAACTATTAAGCTTTAAATGCTAATTTAGATTTAAGTGCCCCTCTCCCCCTCCCTCCTCTCCCCGCCATCTAATGGTTGTTTTTGGGTGAAAAAAATCACGGTGGTAGTATATATAATGAAGTTAAAAGGAAAATTAACACGGCTAAGTAAGCATTACAAGTTTAAGAGTAATAGTCGACCAACGTACAAAATGTACTTGGAAAAGTAAAAATTTCGTACAAATTCCATTGAAAATTATTTATATAACGTTGTTGGTTATGTAAAATAGGTAGTAAATATAACTTTATGAACCATGTATGAATATACAAAAATAAAATCATTACAAAAAACCCTCTTCTTCCGCATTATTGTGATGCAACTACGGAACCCTGTATTGCGCGTGGCCAGACACGCACTTGGCCAGTTTTTGTTGAAATAAAATAATATAGAGAAGGTGAAATGTAGAGCTTTGAAATTTCATCGAATTAATCTACGAGTACTTAGACAACACACGTCTTAGTAAACATCTAGTAAATCTTACATTCAGACTAATTTAGGCCAAAGCTCTGGAAGTTGTAGAAATTCTCATGGATCCCGTGAGTCTTTCTGTCAGTCTATCATTGCCTATTTACGCAAAAATTTTCTGAATGGAAAAGTTGACATTTGATTTATTATGATAAATATACTCTAGGGGGTTGATAGCATGGAAGACACTAGGGGCGGAAATCGATGGTGTCATTCCTAAAAGCATTCCTCCTTTATCGAAGCTCTAAAGTAATTAAAAAATATTGAATTGTAATTGTAATCGGAGTCACCCCTTAAATAAATTGCATCACTACAATCATAAGTTTTCCACATATCTAATTTTCAAACAGATGGCACTAGCCAGGGAAGAAAATTGGGTATTTTAACGGAAATTTTATGGAACCACTCTGCACAAATTAACAACTCGTATCATCGATCAAAAAATTCTAGATATACAATCAGCGACAAAAGATGTCTTCACCGAATCAGCGCTTATTTGAACATTTGAGCGCGCTTTAATTTTTTTTTGTGAAAACAAGTTTAAGTATTGCATTTAAGGTTTAATTTACATTGTTGCATATTTATTTCAAGTAGAATAATTACCTAAACACAATTGGTGACAATTTTAATAGAATTTTCGCATGGGATTGTGTATCTAGAAAAAAGAAAGAAAGAAAGATACAGGAAAGAAAATTTTCATGAAAACTAGTTCACTATTCACATAGATGTTGCGTAACATACAAACGTACACAAAAAAAAAACAAGCAATTCAGTACCTCCTTTATTTTGAAGTCGGTTGAAAATTGTAACCAAACATTTCTCAAGACGTGCATTTGGAATTGCAAATCTTAATACTCTTACCGGTAGACTGCCTCCATAATGTATTATAAGGTGCTTATAAATCTCTTAGAAATTTACATTCCCCTGATTAATAATGTAAATGTATGAATGTATGTTTGTATATTCGTTATTTAAAACACTAAAACTTATGAAGGAGGAAGCAAGTACTTAAATTATGTGTCTATTTAATATCTATACAGATAAATAAAATTGGAGTGTCTCTTTGTAATGTCAAAATAACAGCTTTATACTAAATGCATATGGATTTATATACGGTACTTACAAGAAAAACAACGTTTTAAAAAATTTTGTCTGTCTGTCTGTCTGTTTGTTTCGGCTAATCTCCGAAACGGCTGGACCGATTTTGACGGGACTTTCACTAGCAGATAGCTGATGTTATAAGGAGTAACTTAGGCTACTTTTATTTTAGAAAAAGAATCAGGGTTCCGCGAAAAAATTTTATAATCCATGAAATTATGAGCAAAATCCGCGTACGGCGTACGCACCCGAGCGAAGCGAGGGTAAATCGCTATATAATTTAAATGAATATCTTATGAGTAGCAAGCTACTATTTATGTATAAACATAGCTAACCGTGAAAACGTACCTAGGGACGAACGCGAGCGAAGCGAGCGTGAGTCGCTAGTATTTTACCATATAACCGTTACAATTTATTCCCTTTAATGAATGATAATGATTTTGTTACAAAATATTCCCTTACGATTTTAGATGTGAAATTTTCATAATAATATTAAATTTTCGGCAATCAATTACTTTCGCATATATAATGTTAATTAGTATTTTATAGACTTAAACACGATCTTGTTATATTATTTATATTTAGACTGGCGACTGACCCTCGCTCCGCTAGGATTCGTCCCTAGTTACGTTTTAACGTTTAGTATAGATTTCTCAGAGATGAGATATTTTCCCACAATAAAAGGTATACCAAATTTCACCAAAATTTCTCGTAATGCGTTCCCAGACATACAGATAGACAAAAATTCTAATAACTATAGATTCGGCCTCTGTATCAATAATAAAGACTATTTTAATAATATTTTTCAAAAAATATTTAATGTATAAATTCGACTCAGAATTTTATTATAGGTATGTAGTATAAAGGAAAATTACTGTGCCAGTCAAATTCGTGTAGGTGTCGTAAATACTTAAAAGTTCACTGTATTTTTCCTATAAACGATGTATAGTGACGCTCGGTCGCTCCCATAATTGTACAATTTTAGACATGTTTTAAAAAATGGAGTAGGATTATTCAATACTAGAGACTCACCCTCGCTTTGCTTTGGGTTCCTCCCTGTACAAAAACAAATCTATCCCACGGGAACCTTACATTTTTCCAGGATGATATATAGCCTATAACCTTTCTCAGTTAACGGGCTATCTAATGCGGAAATAAATTTTCAAATCGGATTAGTAGTTCCTGAGATTAGCGCGTTCAACCAAACAAACAAACAAACTCTTCAGCTTTATAATATTAGTATAGATTCATTTCAAATCGTATGCGGAATCCTAAAAAAGTGTTATGAAATAGATTTTTTGCTTTATCATGGCATTAATGTACCGTTATGTTAGCATGGAACGATGCATACGTTGTTTGTTGATTAATATATAGAATATGATTCGTCATTAAAACTTACTTTTGTACGATGTAGCAATATTGTTTTTTCAGTAACTTGAAAGTATTTTAAGTGTTTTCCACTTAGTAGATAAATTTTTTCGACAATTTTTTGCAAGACTTCCATAACAATAGCTATGAAAATACATGATACATTAATATACATCTGTTTAGAATAAAATTATAAATATACTAACCACTCACCCTCGCTCCGCCCGTGTTCGGCCCTACTTACGTTTTAACGTTTAGTATATATTTCTCAAAGATGAGATATTTTCCCGCAGTAAAAAGTATCCTATATATTGACCCGGATAACCAGCTATCATCACACCAAATTGTAACAAAATCTCTTCAGTGGTTTTTCCGAGATACGGTCACAGTCAGACAGACAAACAGACATACAGACAGACACAGAATAATTATAAAAACCATAGATTAATGACTATTTTAATAAGATTTTCCAAAAAATATTGATAATACAGATTCGGCTTAGTTATTATATGTATTATATGTATAGATTATATATATTTTTTTATGTCATCTTGTTGTTTATTTCCTGCGTTTTTATTACGTTTTCTTTGAAAACTCATATGTATGTTCTTCATATGCCCTTGTTAGAGTCTGTAAAAGTATAGGTAAAAGCCGCAAATAGTTGTTATTAAACATAACCAATATTAACATAATTTAAATAATAAATTTTATGTAATAAGAAGGCTTCCTCAAGATGAATCTGTACATTTGTACAGCGGCTATTGCTAAAAGAACTAAGTATAAAAATGATATATTTAAACGTTATGCCAAGTTTTCTGTTTTTTTTTTTTACGTTTTCTGTGTAAAAATTGAATTAGACTTAAGTATGCATCAATAAAAAATAATTTTTGCAATAATAATACTATGCCAGGAATAAAAAGTGCCCTGTAAAAGTCCTGTCAGCGTCTTCTCAAAAGACCACATCCATTTGTTATTCCATTTCATAGTTAAAAGGGGTAAACCAACAAATAAACTTTCCGGTTTACAGCATTAGTAAGAATTATGTAAAGATTAAATTTCCCTCATAGACAGCTCTACCATTTCATCCAACATTCTGACCCAAATATTATATTTACTTCCAAACATTGCAACTTAAAAGAGCGTTGGAAGTTACATGCGTACTATACACGCCTTTTGGAAATAATCGGTTTTATTCAAATAAAGTTATTTTAACTTAGAATGGATACTTAGTAATTGTGTCTTCTTCATTCTATGTGTCCAATAAATAAATAAATATGTTGGGACATTAACATACAACACCATCTAGTTCCATGGTAAGTTACAAGGCCTGTGTTATGGATACCAGATAGTTGATACACTATACATATATAACTTTTAAATATATACATATTATAAATATAAACACCCATGATTTGAGTACAAACATTCATGCTTATCACACAAATGAATGCCCCCAGCGGGACTCGAACCTGCGACCGCTGGCACAGCAAGTAGGTTCACTACAAACTGAGCCAAACGTGACGTCGAATAACCAATGAGTGAGGTGTCTTTATATTACTTCAAGTAATAGTTTATATATCTATCTGTTTACTAAATTTTATCAGAATCGGTCCAGCTTTTTCAGCGTGAAGAAGTAACAATTAACATACAAATTTTCGTAAAAATGAATAAATGAAATACATATGTTGGGACATTAACACACAGCACCATCTAGTTCCATGGTAAGCTACGAGGCTTGTGTTATGAATACCAGATAGTTGATACACTACACATATATAACTTTAAATACATACACACATTCTTTAGACTACCTTCAAGTAAGATTAGTATATTGTAGGAATATTTTTTAATACAAAAGGTCTTAATTTAAAAGTAATAATTTCATTTTAAGGTTTGTTTTTTTTTTTTTTAATTTATATGAGACCGTCTAGGAGATAAAATTTATTGATTTAGAAAGAAATTAAGAAAATTGATTCATACCTAACAAATGAGTGTCTCCTTTTTGAACTGGTTCAATTATGAAAAGCATGTATTGTATTCAGCCCTTTTAAACGTCCCACTGCTGGGCACGGGCCTCCCTTCAATACGAGGGGGATCAGGCCATAGTCCACCACGCTGGTCAAGTGCGGATTGGCGGACTTCACATGTCTTTCGAAAACTTGCTAGGTTTTCTCAGACATGCAGGTTTCCTCACGATGTTTTCCTTCACTGTAAAGCAAGTAGTAATCATGTTAAAAAAAAAACCATGTATCCCAACGTAATATGTGGCCTGAATTTATCAAGACAAATGTATGAAACCTACAAAATATATTTCCATGCCATATAACAGAATTGCCCACTAAAATTTAAGCAAAGGTAGCTAGAAGTTATACTTATTACACTGCCTTTGGTTTCCACTCACAGTAAATCAATGTTAAATGTAGAAGAAAATATCGATGAGCTTCCGCACGAGTTGTTCTGCGGTGAATGTACTTATAATAGAATGATAACTAATCTTGCTGAGTTTCTACATTATATTTTAGCATTTTTATATTTTTTCTTAAGTAAATCTATACTATACTATTTTAATATTATAAAACTGATGAGTTTGTTTGTTTGTTTGTTTGGTTGAACGCGCTAATCTCAGGAACTACTAATCCGATTTGAAAAATTCGTTTTGCATTGGATAGTCCGTTCACTGAGGAAGACTATAGGCTATATATCATCCCGGAAAAATGTACGGTTGTTTTTGTGTAAGGACGAACCCGAAGCGAAGCGAGAGTGAGTCGCTAGTAGTTTTATATATTCAGATATTCTTAAATTGTGGTATACTGGTGATGGTGACACATTTTTTTAAACATGTCTTTCAGTATGTTTGAAAAGAAAATAAAATTAAAAAACAGCCGAGTAAAGTCAGGAATTGTTTCTAGTATAATATAAGAATATGGCTTAAGTAAGTTAAAGTCGTTGATTTTTTAACTTTATCCAATTTCACTGGGACTTTACAGACTAGTTAGTAGTTGTATGGGCGTGCAACTGGTTGAAGTTTTAACGAGTGTCCCTATATGGTTGTATGGACGGAGAATTTTAGCGGAATCACTGTGAAAAATGTATGTCATTCTCTAGGTAAGATACTATTTCAGTATGCACTTACACGGATTTGGGTTAAAATTTCAAATATTTGGCTATCATAAAATTTTACTCTGTTTCATCCACAAAATACGCTTTTTAGTGTCACTACAAATGTCTATCTAGACTTGAACTAGTAATTGAATGCCACCTGTGCAATATAAGTAAATATTAATATTTTAGATCAGTGAATAATCGTTAATTTCTTTTTTTTTTGTGGAAGCGTATTTTTTTTTATTGTATTTTCCTTTCAAGCGATGAAAAAGCTAATCAACGTGACTTTTCGTAGAGAGACTGCATGGCTGGATATTGACAGGAAATAGAATATTTATAATACTAGCGCCTCACCCTCGCTTCGCTCGGGTTTGTCCCTATTTACATTTTAACTTTTAGTAGTAGATTTCTCAGAGATGAGATATCTTCTCGCAGTAAAAAGAATCCTATATGTTTACCCGGATAACCAGCTATCATGACACAGTAACAGACAGACAGACAAAAAATCTAAAAACTATAGATTTAGCCTCTGTATCGATAATAATGTCTATTACAATAAGATTTTCCAAAAAATATTTAATGTACAGATTCGGCTTAGTTACAATTTTATTATATGTATAGATAAAGTCAAATCAAAATAAGTCCGCGAAAACATCTAAAAAGATTATAAAATCTCTAATATTCGCATAAATTTAAATAAGTATTGTCTTTTTTTAACTCATATTTTGAAATTTGAAGCAATTACCTACACAGTACATATATTTCTAGTAGGTTTAATTAACTTACTGCAGTTGGACATCGATCGTAGGTAAAGAAACCTCTTTAGAACAGATACATTATAAAGCAAACCTGAGTTTTTTCATTACTGCAAGAGCCTTATTAGCTCTATGCATCATTCTGTGATGCACTTTTGTGGTTAACGTTAGAACGTTGGATTTTCAATCCTATTACAAACAAATAAGATCAAAAATACAATGATGAGTTAATGTGTGTTGCTCGTTTATGTAGAGGTGAAGGAAATACTGTCCAAAAATGGGAAATTTTAACTTAATATGTAATACTTTAAATAATTTTAAATGTACGTTATATTGCTGATTTTTATAATCGTATTTTTTCTTATCTCTCTATCCCCCAGTCTCTCCAACGTCTTTAAAAAGAACGAGGTGAGGCTAATGGGTCTAAAGGATTTAGCCAGGGTATAGTCCTCTCTGCCCGGTTTTGGGATGAACATTATTTTTACTTCTCTCCATTTTAACGGTATGTAGCGGTGTGCTATGCAGGCTTGGAACAGCGTTACCAGATATTCTGCCACGATGTTCACGCTCCACTTTAGCAGTCCGGGGAAGATACCATCAAGGCCGGCGGCTTTGAAAGGGAGAAAAGTGTTTATGGCCCATATTATTTTCTCTTTATTGATTATGTTTTTGGCTGCGTTCCAGTCTAGACTACTAGTGGCCCTCTCTCCGTATGGTTCCCATAATTGCGTGTTTGCAATTTGGCAGCCGGGGAAGTGGGTTGTTAAGAGTAGTTCACTGGTCTCCGCGTCTGATTTGGTATAGGAGTTATCTGGTTTTTTGAGGCAACCAATTGAGTGATCTGTCTCTTTGGAGAGGCATGATTTCACTCTGATTGCCTGGTTGTTGTTTTCTATGCTGGAGCAAAAGTGTCTCCAGCATTCTTGCCTTCTGAGGCGTATGAGTTTTTTATATTGTTTCCTGGCTGCCGAGTAGGTATCCCAGTCGCCTTGCGTTCGACTGTTCCTTGCTCTATTGAAAAGTTTCCTGACTTTCCGGCGGTGCCTCTCAAGTTCGGGGCACCACCAGTGTTGCTTCCCTCCCCATCTAGGTATGGTAAGGGGACAGGACTGTTCATAGCTCTCCAGGAGTAGTGTCGTAAGACTTTCTACGTAGTTGTCTATGTCGGTTACGTTCAGGTTGTTTGTTGTTGTCAGTCGATTACCTATATTGGTACTGATCAGCCTAATGAACTTAGATTGATCCGTCCTTTGTGGTATTCTTCTAGGTAATGGCTTAGGTAGGTTCATATCGATGGTGAAACGAATCCATCTGTGGTCCGAACAGGATAGTTCGTTAGAAACATGCCAGTTGCGGATGTAGTTCGACAGATTTGTCGTCACCATCGTTAGGTCTATAATAGTTTGTGATCGAGCGTTTATGAATGTTGGCTCCGAGCCTTTGTTGAGTAGGGTAAGGTTGTTGCTAAAGATAAAGTTAAGTGTATCCTCACCTCGGTTGTTTGTATTGGCATTCCCCCACAACGTATGATGTGCGTTGGAGTCTGCCGCGATGATTAGGTCCAGCTTCTCCCTCTCACAGTACTCAACCAACGAGTTGAGCTCTGGAGTCGGTGTGTCCTCGTCACTCGGCAGATAGGCAGAGGCAAGGACAACGTCGGGGAGTTGCTGGTCGGTTCTTGGTAGTTTAATTACTGTTAGGTTCCTTGAACATAAATCGTTTATTAGTAGGGTTGGTACATGTTTCGGCATGAATATGCAGGTTCTTGGGTTACTTACGGAGGTATCAAGTAGTATTTTCCCACCGATGTTGCCAAGACCACATATTCGGCCATTCCTTATCCACGGCTCTTGGATTAAGGCTATGGTCTTCGGGTTTAGTTCCAGCACCCTGCGTAATGAAGCCGTCGCAGTTTGGCTGTGCTGGAGGTTTGTTTGTATGAAGTTAGCAGTCCGGGATGGGGGAGGAGCGGAGACAGCTGTCGCTGAGTTCACTCCCCCCCGTTTCCGGAAAGCATTCTTCATCTGTTGTGTTTGGCACTGGTGATGGAGAGTGTGTTACTTCCATTGCAGCCGGTGCCCCAGTCCCCTCGGTGGTCTGCGCAGCGGCCTCCGTCAGAGGTGCCGGATGCACAGGCTGCGAGGAGTCTGGTCCCGGTGCTGTGGGAGCGGTTGGGGCAGTAGTATCCTCCTGTGTGGGGTCCTCCTTGTCCAGAAATCGTACATAGATATTCCCCATAAGGTAGTAGATGCGCCTGTCCTGTTCCTTGAGTTTCTTAACGTCCCTCTCCGGCACACGGAAAAAGAGTTGAGTTCCTGGTGGATCTTGTTTACTTTTCTCGTGTGTCAGAGACCAGGCCTTCATGTTGAGGTGGCGGTTCTGCCTCATGAGAAGTCTCCTTAACGTCTCCGTGTTCCCGGTATGTCCCGGGACATAGAGCATGCAGGGAATCTTCTTTGGTATTGCTGATTGAGGCAGCACCACCAGTTTTGAGTCTGTTATTGGTGACTTAATGTTATCTACCGTTCGGGTCAGCCAACCTAGCGTGAAGGCATCCTCGCACCATGTCTTGAGAACGCCGTCAGCAAAGTGAGCTCTCCCCCGAAACCGGATGTCGTTTGGTTCTGTTTGAAGGGTAGCTTCAGGTTCAGCCATGAGGTCGTCCCGTATCTTCCCCTCGATGGTAACGCGGATGTCATCCGCCTGTTCCGGTGTCAATTCCGAGAAGGGTTCAGTCATGACAGCAACACAGAGCTCATTCGCTCTGTAGGACGCCGCTGCTTCTGCGTAACTGACCGAGGTTCCTTTCATCAAACGGGGTTTGCTGGGTTTTATCCTTTTGCTTTCCCCGGTTGGTGTGACGGTATCTTCGGGTCGTATACGCTTCTGCCCCTTTGTTGTTCCTTCGCTTGTTTGCGTGTTGGTCATTGGTTTTTTACGGCCTCTCGGCTTTAAGCTGCGCTTGCGCACGTTTTGCGCGGGCGCAGTGTTTGGTTTCGCCTGGGTAGGTGCCCCATCCTTAGGCGCTGAAGCTATAGCCTCTGCACGAAGAAGGTTGGGATCCTCAATTTGCCTCGCGGCATCAGCTGTCTCTGCACGCTGCGCCGCCGCTCTGGCTTTCTTAAGGCGTCGTTTCTTGGACGATGTCAGATGCTCTGTGAAGACGGGTTCCACCTGGATGGCGTTTCTCAGTGCCGACATGTCCATTGTTGTTTCGCTTTTGGTTTTAGAGGTTGAGGGCATACTCACTCGTGCGGCCTGGGTCAGCCCCATCAGGTTCGCTGCAGATGCCGCACCCTCAGACGCAGACGTTACCGTCGCATCTTTAGGCGCAGCCCTCTTTGGCTTGCCTGTGCTAGGAGCCGTCCCAGGTGCAGTAGCGTGTGCACCCTTCGTCGTCGTTGAGGTAGTGGACTTTGACGCAGAGGTAGCATGCTGAGACGCAGCCCGGTTTGGCGCATCTCTGGCCGCTTTCCTCTTTGCCTGGTCCGAGGACGCTGCCTGGTTTGGCGCATCCTTTGTGATTGTGGTCGTAGGGGCATCTTGAAATGTCACTTCGGGCGATGAACGCCTTGGTGCATCTCGAGACGCAACCCTTGCCATGGTAGGGTTTGGCGCATCAGATGACGCTGCCTGTGTTGGGTTGTTGTTTATTTGTTTTTTTGCCTCTTTATCCATTGAGGTGTTGAAAATTCTTCACCGTTGGAGCTCTCCACCCGCCACGGAGTCCTCAAGTCGGGGACGTCATCTGCTCAGCAGATGATCGCCAGAGCTACTCCTCCGGTATAGAGCCAGTATGTTGGGAGATTGACGAGTCCGCATGCCGCAAAGGAACTCAGGGTTGCATGTACCACGAGACTATGATACACGCTCGCCCCAAGCCCCGTGCAGCACCGACTGCCCCCCCCCCCCCCCCCCAGACACCGACTCTCGCTTGATAGCCCGCTTATGGGATATCGCAGCCGATTGACCATGGTTAGCTACTCCATGGCCTCCCGTGTGAGGAGAAATCCAGACCAAAGAAGTGTGTTGTGTGCAGCGTGCAACTATTGCCGGCCCACTGCTCCACTCAACTTCCAGGACTCCTTCATCCTCCGGTACGGGTCCCCGCGCACGGCACAAACACGCGGGAGGTCATTGGCTATCCACCATCTTGTTCTTTTAGATGATGAACTCGCAAGGACATGACCTCTCCATCCCTGCAATAGGGCGCCTGGTGGTTTCAGTTGTGTCTAATGCTGAAGGCATTAGACCTATAACAGGGCTGGCAACCTCTTGAAGGGTAGTCCACCAGACTTGCCTTGGGGATCTCAGCGACCTGCGCTACTCCCAAGACCACGCCCCCCCACCGCCTCTGAAGGAGGCAGTGAGGTAGGCCTGCGCCTATACTACCATGCAAAGCAAAGCATAAGCAAAAGCAAAAACATGTCGTACTGGGAACCGTAAAAGTATAGGCCCAGACCCGCCCCGTACACCTATGTAACCCATATAACATACTCAGCCTTCTAGTCTAAAAAAGTACAATAATGAATTAATTATTTGTGTCAATGTTTATTTTCTTTGGATGTATAATTGTGTGTTTCTTAGCAAACAGACTAAAATCTGTATACGAAGTTCTAAAACACAAATAATAATATATGTATGTACATATGTATACAATCACAGTGCATAGGCCGGGTTCAATGGAATTTAATACAAAGGTTAAAAGATATTTGCGTAGGACCAAAATTATGTTTACTAAACACAAATATGTGGAATCTTACCATTTCTCAGAGAATGGCGACTATAATAACTTATGCGGATACATTAAAATTACATCGTGTACATAACGTAAGTGTATACATAATGCCAAGTTAAACTTGACTTAGTATTTATTACAATTTTTCAACTTTTGTTTATTTATTTATAATTTAATCTATGCATATAATAAAATTGTAACTAAGCCGAATCATTAGTTTTTTGAAAATCTTATTGAAATAGACTTTATTATCGATACAAATCTATAGCTTTTAGAATTTTTGTCTGTCTGTCTGTTACCGCATCACGGGAATACTACTGGACAGATTTTGATGAAATTTGGTATGATAATAGCTGGTTACCCGGGTCAACATACAGGATACTTTTTACTGTTGGAAAAGATCTCATCTCTGAGCTAAACGTTAAAATGTAACTAGGGACGAACCCGAGCGGAGCGAGGGTGAGTTGCTAGTATTATATAAGGTGTAAAAGCAATATCAACAGTATATATTTCTAAGCAATTGCTTAAATGTTAGAATACCAAAAATATGAACGATATATCAATACAATACTGAGCTGGCACATCCATGTATAATTCAAAATGAAGACTTTTTAATAAAGAATGCTGCAACCTTGACCATACGAAGCATAAAAATACTTGGCAATGTTCCTACAAAGAGAACCAAAAAGTATGCATTTCAACGTTTCGTTTCATTGTGGCACTATGAGTAATAGCCTGTGCCGATGTGAGTGATGGCGGCAAGGCAAGATGGCGTCCGTCAAAATGGCGGCCAAGTGTAGATCATCATTTATAGCTCGTACATATCACAATCGAGGTTTATACTTAAACATAAGTTTTTAATTTCGAAAATTATTTGAGTTGCTATTAAAACATTGCGGCCTTTTTTAAAATATCTTTTGATATTTATAAAGTGCGCCTACATACAAGATACATATTATATTTTTAATCTCTGATAAATCAATCTCTGATGAATCTGAGGTAAAAGTTATTATGATACTTTTAATTTTTATCATCTCGATTTCAAAATATATTTATTCCAGTAGAATATATAAAATAATTTTGACATTTCAGAAAAAAATTACAAACAAGCGATGAAAACCGTTTATCATAATATACATTTAACACACACAATATGTACACAATATAGCTATTTCATACAAATTAGTAGTGAATATAGACTTTAAGTCACTAATCAGTTTTTATGGCCATTATATTAAAAACAGTAGAAGATTATATCACTTACTTAAGTTCCTATGTCACCTAGGTGAGGCAGAGGGCGTCCACAGTGCATCAAGAATATATCTAATATATAAAATTCTCGTGTCACAGTTTTCGTTGCCATACTCCTCCGAAACGGCTTGACCGATTTTGATGAAATTTTTTGTGCTTATCCGGTATCTATGAGAATCGGCCAACATCTATTTTTCATCCCCCTAAATGTTAGGGGTAGTCCACCCCAAATTTTTTTTTTTTATTTTTTACACAAAATTTTTAATTTCTATTTTTTTATGATACAACATACAAAAATACATACAATCCTCAATTTTCACCCTTCTACGATCAACCCTTATTTTTTAATAGCCATTTTAGTAATTTAATCATTTTTCCTCTCCGGTCGAAAACTGATCAATCGTGATTTAATGCAAGCTAGGGACGAACCCGAGCGAAGCGAGGGTGAGTCGCTAGTATATATATATATATTCTTTTCTAGCGACAATGGTCCCTCACCTCATTTTGTGTAATATTAGAGGATTATTATGTATTCACTGTTCGAATTTACATCTTCATCGCTTTATACCTTTTAATACTAAATAATCTTTAACTTTCTGTAGCCAATAGTTTTTTTGCATGTGTTTATTTTTCATTAAATACCGTGGCAGAGTAATAATTGATAGTGATGTCCTACCGAAAAAGAACCACTCTGTCACAGTGTTTTCTCGAAAATCGCCACAAAACAAACAACATTACGGGCATGAAAATAAAGATTAAATGATCCAAATGAAAATTAAATGCATTTGCAAAAACATATCTAACACTGAAATCAAAATATTGTTACTTGAAAAACTCGAAAAACTGAGAAACACCAATTCATTGTCGCAAGAAAAGAAGAACGACCCATATATGTGTGTATAGCTTCCCATCATATGTATGTGTCTTATTTATAGAACTAGCGACTCACCCTCGCTTCACTTGAGTTCATACCGTAGGTACGTTTTAACAGTTAGTATTGAATAGATAGACAATATATTATTTTTTCCAATTTAAACTTGAGGCATTGTTGTAGATGTTAGGTCAGCTACTAACGTCATCTATTGAAAGTAATCCGAAGTGATTCCTATACAAAATAAACAGTTCTAAATTTTTCGATTTTCCAGCAGTGCTTTTTCCGGGTTTTTTTCAATTTTTTTTTATACTTACATCACCCCTGATACACCCACAATAAAGCAAAATAAGAATTATTCAAATCGGTCCAGCCGTTTTTTAATTTTATCGAGACTAACTGATTTATATACCTATATATAAAATTATTAAACCTAAAAAAATTACAGCATCGTTATTTCTCTGAATAATACTTCTTTGTACTGTATTCATTCGTATTTTTTATGAAAATTTCGTCAAAGCTCGTTCCAGAAGAGAGAAAGATTCTCTGTATAAAGCAAAAAGTGACCGCGTCTCTCTTTTGTAGAGGCTAATTTCATTTGCAATAATTTTGGACTACTCATATTTTTTTGGTTGGATCGTTGAAATAGCATCTATTAGAGAAATGTATATAGAAAACATGAACTATTTTATAAAATTATTATTATGTCATGTTTGTTTGTATGTATGTAGGTGATCGTTTATTCGTTCAATAATAGATAGCAAAGCAATTTTAAATAAAACTATCTTTTCGGATTATATCCCGGATTTACTTTGATTTTTGAATCATGGTCACGGGAGAGACTAAGGTGTTAGGTGTCTCAAAAGTATTATATAGTTGTTACAAACAAAATGAATTCAAAAAACTTGAAAATAATTGGCACCAAAGTACCTTACAATATTTGTTAATTTTAATCATTTTTATAATTTTAATTGCTTTTATACTTGAATATGGATTATTATTTATATAATTTTAGCTTATTTAAAACATACTATACTTATGTATTTACATATAAAGGTACTCGGATTACAATGTATCATAACAAAATAGTCAAACGTCAATTAAATAGTTAAACGTCAAATATAATCTGTATTATGCAATGATAACTTTTTTGATTTTGACAACGTAAACATATTAAGTTTTATCATTTCGCCATGCGGTGGCGTTACTAAAGCGATATAATGACGTCACTGGCGTTTGAATTTACATTAAAAAACACTTTTAATTGTAAATTTCAATTGAAAACGAAAAGTCAATTGTTATTTTTTTTTTCTTAATAATTTTTAGTAAGCTTTAACAAAAAAAAAACATGCAACTTCTCTGTTTTCCAATACAATGGAGTAAATATCAGAAAATGGCGTGCGCTAAGAATATTTGGTTTGATATTAATTTTTTTGCTATATAACAAATATTATTGGGCAATTATTATTATTTGTATTAATGTATATATGGGGTTCGGTGACATAACACACTCGTTTTATTTCTTTATAATAACTTTGTTATTTTAATATTTTATTGCTAGCATTATAACTTACAAACGCGACACCTTATTTCTAAAAAGTTCAAGCAAAGACAAGAGAAGTGTTGCCAGTTAACCTAAGCATAGAATGGCACGGACGTATGTCTGTGGGCATTAGAGTTACTCAAATAAAAAAAAAAAAACTTCAGCATAGAGAAAATCCTAACAATTTGCAGCCATAAGAGAATTGAATTATATTTTTATCAATTCTTTAACTTTATTAATTCTTTATAATGTCGATAAAGTAGTAGCGTATCCTGAAACAAGTAATTTACATACACATAGTGTATTAAACTTATGTCTTAATCTTACCCAGGGCCGGATTTAGGGATGTGGAGGCCCCGGGGCAACAACGTAGTGGAGGCCCCTAATTATTTTCCGAATAAAATGATTTTTTTTTATCAAGTAATTTAAGTATTTATTGCGAAACAAATTAAATTATTTCAATAAACATATGTAGATATAGTCAAATACAAGAATTATTCGAAATTAAATTACAGCGTTAATGAATGGAACCTTGAGAGCTTTTTTTGACAAAAAATAGTTGATGATTACGCTTAACGTTAATGCTTTTTTATTATGGATAGAAGTCCTACATTACCCATATAAATAAAATCACCATATACATTATAGACTTAATGTAAGCATAAATAATCTATGATAAAATTACTTTTTAAGTAAAAGAATATAAATTATTTTAATAAAATATAATATACTAAGATAGTATAGTTGATCAATAAATAATTTAAAACTATATTTTACTTTCATCAATTGATTAAATGAAGCCGGATAGCTATTTTTTTATATTGGAATAGATACAAATAATTTTGAGATGTGGATAAGTACTGTTTTACTAAAACTAAGGAGATTTTTGATGGACAATACACACAACTACTCCAGAAAATTATTTTTTACAAAAATAAAAAACCGACTGCATAAAAAGCGACCTAAAAAGAACAGAACAAGTTGACAAAGGAGCATAACGTTATTATTATTTTATAGTCAGAGATATACATACACGCACCTATTCTAAAACATGTAGGTTCATAGTATATGTATGTCTCCGACTGCATAATACTGTGCTCCTTCGTCAATTTGTTCACTTCTTTTTAAGAGTTAGACATTTTTAATTTTATTTAACAATTTCTTATCCTAAATTCCTTTTGAACATATAAGTTGTAAATATTTCTGTAATCGCCTCTTAATAAATTGTATTTCGATACCCCACTGGATTTATTCGGACGATATTTTTTCACTATATACACAAATTGGCACCTAGGATCCGCCATTTTGATTTTTAATAATATCTATATAGCCTATGACACTCGCATTATCAACACTTATCGAATTACGTATGAATCATCAAAATCGGTTAAGCCATTTAGTAATTACGAACGAACATAGAATTAGACATACATACAGGTTAAACACATAACCCTGTTTTGCCGCAAACATCTATATTATATAACATCAGCAACAGCATATAAATAAACCTTATTCACTTGTTTTAACAGGATATACCATATGGAAACTTTTAAATTTAAATTTGGTGGACTGCATTTAAGGTTTCAAAATGAAACTCTCGTTGGTTGATTGTTCCTTAGCTTTTCTTGCTAGTTGCCTCTTCTATGGCTATCCGACAAATGGTACACAATGAACAAAACCTCGTTTTTTTATTTCTAATTAACAATCTTATTAGATAAGCTACTGGGCGTTTAATTCAGGCATTAATTTAGTCTAAATTCTTATTGTATTTTACACTTAAGCTAAATTCTGCTGTCACGTAGACGTAACATACATCATCAATTTAAGTATTATATTGTCTATGAATTTGTATAAGTCTAAATTAATTTTAGTTATGTTTTGATTGTGGTTGATTGTGGGTGAATTCAATAAAAAATGCAGTTATTTTATCTATACCTACAGATAAATAAAATTTATATGTTTGTTTGTAATGTCAAAATAACAGTTTTTTACTAAATTCATGTTAAATGCATATACGGTTTAAATTTTTAAATTTTTGTCTGTTTGTTCCGGCTAATCTCTGAAATGGCTGAACTGATTTTGACGGAACTTTCACTGGAAGATAGCTGATGTTATAAGGAATAACATGGCTTCATTTATTTTAGAAAAAAAATCTAGGTTCCGCGCAAAACATTAAAACCCATGAAATTGTTAATAAACTCCGCGTACCCGAGCGTAGCGAGGGTAAGTCGCTAGGTAACAATATGTGTTAAGATTTTATAATAAAAGTTATATAGTTATGTGCATGCACTCAAAAATACAAAAAACAATAGAAAAGGGTCGAATAAAATTTCTTTCAAATTTGAATTAACAAACGTGAATTCACCTATTATATAAATTATATAAATTATAAAATAAATAAACTTACGCGAAAAAAAAACCGCTTGATAATTAATTAATTATAATCGCTTTGTAACTTCTTTTTACCCGACTGCGATGAACTGCGGTGAACGAATATGGATAAATTGTTTTTAATATTTAGGAACAATTATATAATATGTAAAATCAATCATATTTGTTAAAAATAAAAACGAAAAAGTTGTCGATCAGTCAGAGTTTGTTTTTTTTTATTAAATCTCTTTTGTGGGGGCCGCTCTCTTGTGGAGGCCCCGGGGCTGCAGCCCCGCTTGCCCTCCCTTAAATCCGGCCCTGATCTTACCATTTGTCTCTAATATATGTACGTACGAGTATGTCAAACCGCAAAGACGGCTTTTGTAAGGCATAATTAATTGTTGATATGCATGTATCTCTAGTTTTAATATACAAACTAGCGACATGCCTTGGCTTTGCTTGTTATTTTAGGGTTCCTTATCTTAATCTGGTAAAATGGAATTACTTTTCCTCAATATTGATTAAATTTATTTTAAGACTAGCGACTCATCCTCGCTCCGGTCAGGTTCGTCCCTAGTTAGGTTTTAACGTATACTTCAGACATAAGATATCTTTCCCGCAGCAAAAAGTATCCTATATGTTGACGCGGATAACCAGCTATTATCATACTAAATTTCTTCGAAATCTGTCCAGTGATTTTTTCGTGATCCGGTCACAGACAGACAGATATATTCTAAAAACTATATTATAATGTCTATTTCAATAAGATTTTCCAAAAAAATATTATTCAGCTTAGTTAGAAATTTAGTATATATATAGATAGTTGAAGTATGATAGATACAAGTGGGTATAGTATGTAGATGGTATAAAATATTTTCCCAACAAATTATAAGATAAGACCATTTATGTCACATGTTTGGACACTCGCAAACCTACTCATCAGAACCCTATCGGTATCGTTGACTTAGAAACATTAAAGTCAAGCAGTTAAGTTTGGAAATTTTCCGCAAAAGTTTTACAGTTTATAAAGGAAAATATCCAAAATTCTGTATTTGTAATTATATCACGTAGGGAAATATCTTCAAGCCTCAAAAAATAGATGGTAGTCATCATAGGTAGTAATATAATAGATTAATTAACATTCTCAATGATTTATCTGAAGTTTTTTTTACTAAAGATGTAAATTTTACATAAGAACTTCCAAGTTATGACAACTCCTTATTAGTAAGGAGAACCACAGATGCACATGTTATTGGGATTCCGCCGGAAATCAACACAAACATTGAGAGACTTTTGTTGTCCTACAGCAAATCGTATTCTAATTTTTATTTATAAGTAGGTATATACTCCTTATATAAACACATAACGACAAACGACTTAGCCTTACTTTGCTCGGGTCCATCCCTAGGTAAGTTTTGATTTTTTTGACCGGAACCCTAATTCTTTTTCTAAAATAAAAGTAGCCTAAGTTACTCCTTATAACATCAGCTATCTGCCAGTGAAAGCTCGTCAAAATCGGTCCAACCGTTTCAGTTTAACAACCGATTAGCCGGAACAAACAGACAGACAGACAAACATTTAAAAAAATGAGTTTTTCTTATAAGTACGGTATATAATTTAAAATATGTTTAGTAAAAAGGCATTATTTTGATATAAGAAACAGACCCTTTAATTTTATTTATCTGTACAGATGAAACGTTCTGGCAAAAGAACTATATTTGTGGTTTAAAAAGTAACTAATGCATTTCGTTTTTAAAACGTAAGTTTCAAATTTAAATATGATAGGGAAATTCTTAGGATTATATTAAGGTTTTTTGAGGTGCAGTGTGAAATTTTTTTGGTGACCTATGACCTCAAAATCGACAGCCAAATTGTATTGACACTAGGCATGTGTGCAGGAGATATTATAGTGCACATATATCTGTGTATGTGTATTCATAAGTACCTATTATTTTTCTATTAATACTTACTAAGTTATACTATTACTAGCTGTGCCCCGCGGTTTTACCCGCGTTAAATTTGTTTGAATACAAAAATCAGTCTTACAATAATGTATGGGAGTCTACCCGATTTGTTGACATGTATAATTACTGTTCCGCTCCCTTGAGAAGTAGCACGATGATATATAGCCTATAGCCTTCCTCAATAAACGGAATATCTAATACAAAAAGAACTTTTCAAATCGGATTAGTATTTCTTGAGATTAATGCGTTCAAACAAACAAACAAACAAACTCTGTCGCTTTATAATATTAGTATAGATTATTACTATTCTCTTATTTGACGCGACTGGTGTGATTACTTAATCTCCATGGATTAATTTGATACAAAAGCGATCTTTGAGGTCTTGAGGCTTTACGAGGGTTTAACACTGCCGACTTCCCAATTCCGGGTTGTAACTCAATAATTTTACAGGGCTCGACCTATCAATCGAACCCAGGACCTACAGGTGTATAATGTATGTACATGATAGGTACCAGACTTACACACTCACATTTTTAATATTTTTTTTTATGTATGAATATTTTTTTTTGTTATTATTTTTAACGCATGGTTATTTATTGTTTATTATTTTTTACTCTAGTTTTTACATATTCATTAAGTATTTTATTTTTCATAGGATATACTGCAACACAACTGTTAGCCTATAAGTGTGTAGTGTATAAGCGTGTGTGGAGTCTGTAGTTGTATTATGTAAAAATATATTCTATATGGAACTATGTATAAAAGATAAAAAAAACACAGTATACTATGTTGGCTTCCTATATAGTAAATAAATAAAAATAAATAAATAGACTCATGAGTGGGTGCCATATGTCATAACCGTCAGTTTTTATTATAGTTGATGGATATAAAGCAGCGATAGTTGTAATGGAAAAAGAAAAAGACCGTAACGAAAATTCGCAATAATTTTCTACTGGTCTATTCGAAAATACCACACAAAAATAAAAAGAAAATCAGCAGACGAAGCAATCACTTGGCAAGTTAATGTAACATTTTCAGTATATAAGATACGCTTTACGTTTTAAACATCAATCCATTAAGAGCTGTACTTTAAATTACGAAGAAATCGTCAGTCTATTACGGAGTAAATTAAAGTGGTTGTTGCTTTAGCGATGCGATCGGTTAGAGCAGCCATCTTTGCTTTCGTTTACTGCCACTTCGAAACCAAGATATTTAATCGGCTTCGATTGTATGGCAGGGAATAAATATATTATAAGCACAAAATACTAGAAAGTTTATTACATAAATCTAACAATTAATTATCTATTTTTAATTTAAACACTTGTATTAATTTCTGGTTTATGAATACAATTTAACAAAAACTGTACAGACAGACAGACAGATAGACAAGAATTCTAAAAACTATAGATTCGGCCTCTGTATCGATAATAATGACTATTTCAATAAGATTTCCCAAAAAATATTTAATGTACAGATTCGATTTAGAATTTTATTATATGTATAGATTAATGTCAAATTTCTTAAAATATAATTGTTTCTTTATGTATAAAATCTGATTATTCTATATTGAATTGTATATTTAGGTTTTGCCAGTTAAAATAATGCAAATAAGCCATTCTTATTGTATTCTTTATCCCGTGGTATCGCCTTTCCTTCCTCGGGATAAAAATTACTCAAATTAATTTAATTTTATTCGGAGAATAGCGGGTACAAATAGACTGTTCACTTAAAACGTAATGTTTAATACATACTCACACCCATGCTCACACAATTATAGGACATATTCATATATAACACCCACACACACACACACACACACACGCATCTACACACACACATACACACACACGCACACGCACACGCACACGCACACGCACATACACGCAATATTACAGATATTTCAATAATTGTATTCAGAAATATAAAAACGAAATTATTTTTTAAATTTTTAATAAGCGTAGAACTTCTACTAAATCATCAAAACTGTCACTGTCCTAGTTCTCGTCGCTCGTACGCTCGTTTACAGATGTTTTAGATATAAACGTGTTTTATGGCTGCAACCAAGTATATGAAGGCTACGTCTTGAAATATACTGTATCAAATGTAACTAAGAAGTAAGACGTTATTTTCTTATATAAAATTGTCATATATTTTTTTTTATATTTTATTCTAATTTTGATCGGAGATGAAGAAAGCCTTATAATATTAATGAGCAATTCTTGTATATATATATATATATATATATATATATATATATATATATGTATATATATAAATTGATTTCGTGTATCTCCGAAACGGTTCTAACGAATTCGATTAAAATTTGTATTTAGATAAGATTTTGCTTTTTAAGTTTATCAGGAGTCTTTCCCGATAAAACGCCGAGCGAAGCTCGATCGCCTAGATTCTTAAGTTTTGTAAGGGAGTGAGTTTTTGTTATTGATTCTTTTGCCCTGTTGTAAGTCTACTAAAAATTTTAAATGACTATTTCTTCGGATTTTTTCGCGGATTTATTTTAATTTTTGGTTCCCGACGTTTCGAATGCTATTCAGCAATCATGATCATGCCGCATGATTCATGCGAGAGGCTAAGGTTTTAAACGTCTCAAAGTTCATTATATACGTAAATCCACGAAAAATTCCGAAAAGATAGTTATATTTAAAATGTCAAATATTCGCGTGAATCTAAAAAAAAGTACTATTAAAAAAAAACTTCCCTTTCCCTCTCAAGCTCATACTTCACTCACTGTTAAGAACACTCATTATTTTTAAATTAATTTGCCTATTAACTACTTCTACAAATGAAATGTATGCTAACATCTAACATTAGCTTTCTATGAAAATAATAATCTATACATATTATAAAATTCTAACTAAGCCGAATCTGTACATTAAATATTTTTTGGAAAATCTTATTGAAATAGACATTATTATCGATGCAGAGGCCGAATCTATAGTTTTTAGAATTTTTGTCTGTCTGTCTGTCTGTCTGTCTGTCTGTCTGTCTGTCTGTTACCGCATCACAGAAAAACCACTGGAGGGATTTTGATGAAATTTGGTATGATGATAACTGGTTATCCGGGTCAACATATAGGATAATTTTTACCGCGAGAAAATATCTCATTTCTGAAAAAAAATACAAAAACTGGTAGGAACAAAACCACGACGATACTATTTGTAAACAGTTTAGCAAGGTAACTTACAAAATATGGTAAAAACTATAAAAATTGCTAATCTTGAAAATCAAATTATCAAAAGCGCTATTTTATCCATTAAAATAATTATTTTAATTAATATTTATTTATGTATTATTTAGATATTCGACAATAGATGTCGCCATGTGTTTTTAAAATACATAGTTTTAATCCCAAAAAAATTAATATACAGATATGACCTTTTTTCGATTTTATTAGAATTACTACTAAATCACCCGCGGCTCCGCCCGTGTTTAAATTATCAGTAAAGCAAACTTTTTCGCTTCATAAATTAGTAAAGTTATACATACAATAAAATTGTAACTAAGCCGAACCCCTAAATTCAATATTTTATCGGAAAATCTTATTGAAATATTCATTATTAGCGTACATTATTAATGTAGAGCCCGAATCTATAGTTTTTAGATTTTTTTTCTGTCTGTCTGTATGTGACCGCATCACAGAAAAACCACTAGAGGGATTTTTATGAAATTTGGTATGGTAATAGCAGGTTATCCGGGTCAACACATAGGATTCTTTTTACCGCAGAAAAATATCTCATTTCTGAGAAAAAATACAAAAACTGGTTAAAGTAAAAGCACTATGATGTTATTAATATTTTAGCAAGGTAACTTACGTATATATTATGTTAAAACTATTAAAAAAAACTTATCTTAAAAGAAATATTAACAGCGCTGTTTTATTCATTAAAATAGTTATTTTGATGAAAATTTATTTATGTGTTATTTAGCTATTTGACAATAGATGTCACCATGTGTTTTTAAAATACGTAGTTTTATCCAAAAAAAAATGTACAGATATAACCTTTCTATGACTTTATTATAATTACTACTAAATTACCCGCGGCCCTGCCCGTGCTTAAATTTTGAATAAAACAAACTTTTTGGCTTTATAAATTAGTAACATATTAGTAATATTTTATTGGCCGAAACAATTTTCAAATGAGAATATTTGTAAATTTTTATTATTTAGTAAATAATGTTAGTGTTTTTTAATCTTTTAATGTAAAAATTGGGCAAATGTAAATCCAACTCGCGCATTTTAGGTTTCGTGTAGGAAAATGCTATGTTGTTTTTCTTACTTACGTGTTTTGTATGGTTAACACTAAAATAAATACGAATAATATTTACTTTTCCACAATACCTACTCATTTTTTTGCACCGTAAAAATAAGTTCAATTTATATTATTTTATAAAATTTTATGGAAAACAAGTTTATGGCTGTTAACTGCCAAAGCGGGTAACTAAAAATATTTCATATCTCAAAAACTATGAAAAAGTATTTTAGGAACTGTTATACCTCAACTTTTTCACTTTTTCTTGACACCTTTTCTTGGAAGGTAAAGGCTTAAAGGACACAATAAAATGCCGAGCCATATGAAATAAAAAAATGTATTCGCTTAGAATTATTTACTTATTACACTTTCTTTTCAAAATCGTTTTGGAAAATATTACTAACTAGCGCTAATTAAGAAAAGTTATCATTATGTAATTTAAAAAATCTGCTATATATTAAATTAATCTATAGCTGTCTATTAGTAAAAAATGATTAAAATTAATTCCGTAGTTTGAGAGTTTATCGTGAAAAACTAAAAAAAAACAAACAAAACAGAAGTATAGACATACATAGATGTTATTTCTAAAACAAAAAGTTCAATTTAACGGAGGAACCTTTGTAGCATTGTCAATCTCTGCCATTATTTAACAATCATGCGGTGCGCAATGAAAGTAATGTATAATATAAGAGTATACTAATGTGTAAAACCTAAGAATTTGGTTTTTGATCATCTGAACGCGGGCGGAGCCGCGGGAAATGCTAGTAAATAAATAAATATGTTGGGACGTTAACACACGTCGCCATTTACGTAGTTCTATGGTAAGCTACGAGGCTTCTGTAATGGATACCAGATAGTTGATACACTACACACATATAATTTTTAAATACATACATATTATAAATATAAACACCCATGACTGGAGTACAAACATTCGTGCTCATCACACAAATAAATGCCCTCAGCGGGATTCGAACCCGCGGTCGCTGGCATAGCAAATAGGGTCACTACAAACTGAGCCAAACGTGTCATCAAAGTAAAAATATAGATAATAATATTGTATTATGTAAAGCTACGTTGAACGGTAAATGTGTTAACCTAAAAACGCACTGTGTCTGTTCCACAAAGCTAAGGACTTCTCTTAAGAATTAAGATGTGTCGCCTCAAAAATACACACTAGAACTTTGTAGTAAGCTAAGTCAAAGCTTTATAGAAAAATAAAAAAAAATGGTGTATGGCTAGTATATCTATATGCTTGTATAATGTATATACGAGTACATTCATCTATTAATATGTTTTTAATTCAATTCAATTCAATTTTCTTGTTAACGGCTTCAAGGTGTCAGTTGAACACAAATTATTTTGCCAATGTCACGTGGATATTATTAACTAACTTCCAAAAAGGAGGAGTTCCTATATTATACGTCTGTATGTATGTTTTTTTATGTATGTTCACCGATTTATCGGAGATGGCTTGACTAATTTTGCTATTTTAAATTGTATTGTATTAAGGTAGGTTTCGAAATGGTCCCATAAAATTTTCTTTGACATAGAGTGTACCGTTTTCAAGAAAATCAGGAAAAATTCGGAATTATCTAATTAGGTGTCTATTGTAAATGAAGACCCCTGTTTAGTTATTTTTTACTTTTTAGTGCCTGGAAGACGGTTTTTAATTTTTTTAAAGTTTTTATTTATTTTATTGTCAACTCAGATAATTGTGTTGATAAGGAGTTGATATCTCTTTCTTTCTTAGCATTTTTTTTATGATTTGATAAGATATTCGCCATAATTTCGAATAAATAACTTGAAAAGTTTAAACAATACGCACGATTAAATTATTTAACACAGCTGGAAAGATCATTCTATAACATAAATCTGACTCATTCCTTTGAATACGTAGCCCTAAAAAGTACTCATTAAAAGTTTAAACTTTAAAAAGAACTTACATAATATGTAACTTATGCTAACGTATGTTTTGAATGTCAGTTAAAAGTCAGAAGTGTTGTACCAACATGTAGTGCTCTATGACCTGCGACCGTACTCAGAAGCACGCGTGCCTAAGTGGGAGAAAAAACAAAAAAAATCTTTTGATGTCCAAATGAAGTACGTCTTAAGACATGACCCATATTTGTGAAATAACAGTACTTATTTAGTATAGTAAAAACATTTTACTACAGTGCTTATGTCTAATGACTGTGTAAAGTCGCTTTCGAGTGTCGTGATATTAAGTAAACGTTAGCTTGCTAAGCTCTTTTGATATAAAGGATCTATTTATATATTTTTTCTAGCGATTCACCCTTGTTCCGCTCGGATTCGCCTCTAGCTACATTTTAACGTTTACAATAGATTAAAAAGTATCCCATATGGTGACCCGGATGATTAGTTACGAATTTCATCATACCCATCAAAATCTGTCCAGTAGTTTTCTTGTCATGCGTTCCAAGCCAGACAGACAGACAGACGGACAAAATTTTTAAAAACTATAGCTTCGTGCTTTGTATCATCGATAATAATGAGTATTGTGATAAAATTTTCCAAAAAATATTCAATGTACAAATTCCACTCAGAATTTTATTATATGTATAAATTGAATGGCTGAAATAAAAATACTTTTATTATAAGTTTTTTGTTCTATATAGTCAAATATTTGTAATTTTTATAGTAAATTGTGTCTATTTTAAAGGAGCTTTGTAGTACAATAGGTTTATACAACAAATGCTTAATTGGAATTATTTAGTTTCATTTTATATCCTATTATCATTGGATTATATTCAACGTCCCACTGCTGAGTACGGGCCTCCCTCCAATACGAGGGGAATCAGGCCATAGTCCACCACGCTGGCCAAGTGCGGATTGGCGGACTTCACACGTCTTTCAAAAACTTACTAGGTTCTCTCAGACATGCAGGTTTCCTTACGATGTTTTCCTTCACAGTAAGGTAAGTGGTAATCATGTCAGAAATAATTCGCACATGAAAATATCAGAGGTGCGAGACCCGGGATTTGAACCCGCTTCACTCGGTTTCCCTAGCAAGCGCGTTACCACTGGGCTACCACTGTATTTGATTGGTCATGGATCATTGGATTGAATATTCCAATTTTCATGCAATTTTAACTAAAATATCAAGGAGATATACGAAAATAGCATATGTAAATTAATATATTGCTAAAGGTGAAGGATTCTTTGGGAAAGGTCATCATAGAATTCGTGCGTAAGCCATTGGATCTCTACAAGGGTAAGTGGGGCTGTAAGTTTGAGTACCTCTAAAATATTTAATTATAAACCCTCTGTATTAAATACTAAACTTAAGAGGTTATAAATGAATCTTTTCAATATCTTTTATGCCTCTTAAATATTTAATTATCTAACAGTCAAAAATTAACTTTGTTATTTTGTTTAAACGTATGTATAAATTAGTAGGTTACCATCTCTTCTGTATAACGTTGAAAGTTTTAAAACTGAGTTTAGTTCAGTTTGTTTCAATAGTAGTTGGCTAACACTACCATTTGTAGTAAGAGCCGATGTAAATACGTAGTTCTTATATTAAAAATATTGATGACAACATTAATTATTCATATGGATTTAATATTTTGTTTTAATTTAGTAAAAATATTTTTTTTTGGACCTATCGAATACAATATTATCCTATGGCAATTTCATATTAACTCAATACCCAAACAGACTGATAATGATTCCTCCTTCCTGTTTTATATTATAGAATATTATAAAGAAGCAGAGTTTGTTTGTTTTTTTGTTTGTTTGTTTGTTTGAACGCGCTAATCTCAGGAGTTATAATCCAATTTGAAAAATTCTTTTTGCATTGGATAGCCCGTTTATTGAGGAAGGCTATAATCTATATATCATATAAAATATTTATTCTATACTAGCAACTCACCCTCGCTCCGCTCGGGTTCGTCCCTAGTTATGTTTTACGTTTAGCTCAGAGATGAGATATTTTCCCGCAGTAAAAAGTATCCTATATGTTGACCCGGATAACCAGTTATCATCAAACCAAATTTTATCAAAATCCGGCCAGCGGTTTTCCCGTGATGCGGTAACAGACAGACAGACAGACAGACAGACAGACAAACAGACAAAAATTCTAAAAACTATAGATTTGGCTTCTGTATCGATAATAAAGTCTATTTCAATAAGATTTTCCAAAAAATATTTAGTGTACAGATTTGACTTAGTTACAATTTTATTATATGTATAGATATTCCATACTAACCGTTAAAGCTAGTCTTTTTATATGGTACTATAACTTTAGCCATGAGATAAATTACATTCCATAAAAAGTACCTTCTTAACGGATATACTTTTAACTTATGTTTTCTTCAAAATCACAAAAATATACTCAGATTTTTTTCTTAGATTTACGCGAATGTTTGACATTTAAATAAAACTATCTTTTCGGATTTTTTCGCGGATTTATTTTGATTTTTGGTTCCCGACGTTTCGATTGCTTTACAGCAATCATGGTCACGGGAGAGACTAAGGTGTTAGATGAAATTTTCCAAAAAATTGTAATAATTATAATAATAAAGCTAAAATTATATAAATAATATAAAATTATATAATATAAAAGTAATTGAAATTATAAAAATGTTTTAAAATTAAAATTAACAAATATTGTAAGGTACTTTGGTGCCAATTTTCAAGTTTTTTGAATTCATTTTGTTATTTGTGGGTAGGCTGTCTGTAACAACTATATAATACCTTTGAGACATCTAACACCTTAGTCTCTCCCGTGACCATGATTGCTGTAAAGCAATCGAAACGTCGGGAACCAAAAATCAAAATAAATCCGCGAAAAAATCCGAAAAGATAGTTTTATTTAAATACTTAGATTTATTTATATCTTATAAAATAAAATGAGCAATTTTCGTATGAATTATTTTACTTTTCGAAAAACGCCGAACGAAGTTCGTTCACCTTATTACTGAAGAAGTAAAACGGAGTACAGTCTACATATGTTGGATAAATAAATATGTTGGGACATTAACACACATCACCATCTAGTTCCATAGTAAGCTACGATGCTTGTGTTATGGATACCAGATAGTTGATACACTACACATATATAACTTTAAATACATACATATTATAAATATAAACACCCATGAATGGAGTGCAAGCATTCGTGCTCATCACACAAATGAATGCCTCTAGCGGGACTCAAACCCGCGACCGCTGGCACAGCAAGTAGAGTCACTACAAACTGAGCCAAACGTGTCGTCAGAATGACAGCAAGCAATGAAACAGCTAATAGAGTTTTTTAATAATGCCTTGGCTAAGCATCCTAAATGTAGAATGTGGAAGCTAAAACTTTATTTTAATTATAAGCTATAGTAATGAAAAGTATATCGTGTGCTATACATTAAAGATGTCAATGAAACTAGATGTTATAGGGAACAAGTGTACGCGCAGACACAAGTGAAATTTATTCTTGTCATTCTCGTACTTAGATGGAATATCGAATGGATACTTCGATTCGACTGTAAGATATTAGGCGCAAGACCGATGGTTTTACAAGCTCAAAGAGGTATGATGTCTCGTGGTTGAGTGCGTAAGAGAAGTTCCATTAAGACAGGGGAGGTTTTGTTGGGTTTTAGTGGGTAGTACTGGTTTTTCTAGCCGGCGAGTCCCACATAACCACCTGTATGTATACGGGTGGTATGCGTAAATGCATTACCCAATATTAAAAGAGAAAAAAGAGGTAAGACGCCGTCATTTTCACATCTTCGGGCTCTTATTAAAAATTTCTTTTCAAAAAAATCCAATCGCTATACTTGGCGCGACCCAGAACTCGAATCCAGGACCACCAGATGCAGCTGTATACCACCTAGGCAGTTAACTGTGTGGTATACTATACAAAATACTACAATAGTTTTTAAGTCCTTATAATTTATAGAAACCAAATGTTTAAGCGTGTTCCAGCATTTCAACCACTTTCAAGTATTTCTGTAATGCTTTGTGAACTCAATGCTAACTTGTCATACTCGACTAATTAGGTTAATAGTGCATATACCTATACAATTTATATTTGAAAGTTTCTTATTTACTTTATACATTCGTGTTAACTTCTACTTCATTCTGTTTCAAAATACGTTTATAATCAATTATATATATATATATATATATATACATAGATTATATAATCGTAATTCTTTTCTTATACAAAACTACACAATAGGTTAAGTTTCATCGATTTACCATTCAAGCGCAGTAGGTTAGGTTTTAGGTTGGGCAGTGTGCTGCGGGTTGCTACTGGTGCTTCTCTGATAGCAGAGTAGACTGTGGAAAACCCCATGGTTGTTGTGGTCTGTTTCGGCAGAACTGCCGTCGAGGCGTTGTGGTTGAGTGCGTAGGCTATCCCGCGTCGCCCCATTAAGACTGCGGAGGTTCCGTTGGGTTGTAGTTCCACGCCTCGTACCTAAATGCATTTCCCAACGTTACAAAAAGTACACTTTTGCACTATAATATGTTATCTTCTCCACACATGGTAAGTCTCTTTGAAATGAACCGCCGTGGCAAAATCAGTCAGTCATTATTGACGTTTAACAATCTATACATATAATAAAATTCTGAGTCGAATCTGTCCATTAAATACTTTTTGGAAAATCTTATTGAAATAGTCATTAGGTATTATCGACACAGAGGCCGAATCTATAGTTTTTAGATTTTTTGTCTGCCTGCTTGGGAAAGTATTACGAGAAAAACACTGGACAGATTTTGATAAAATTCGGTATGATAATAGCTCAACATTTAGGATCCTTTAACATCGATACACGGTACCATCTAGTTCCATGGTAAGCTACGAGGCTTGTGTTATGGATACCAGATAGTTGATACACTACACATACATAAGTTTAAATATATGAATGCCCCCAGTGGGACTCGATCCTGCGACCGCTGGCGCACCAAGTAGGGTCACTACAAACTGAGCCAAACGTGTCGTCCAATGAAAAGTGCTAGATGTAAATAAATCCTGAACAAGTCTAGGGCGAAAAACTAGCAGTATTGTAAATCGTATGGAAGTCACATTTAAATGAATGTTCTACATTACATTTTGGTACATTTTCCATTTTAGTTTGATTGTTGCTGACACAATTGTTAGTTTATACAAACATTAAATCAAATTATTGAGATTGTGTGTAATTAACGTTGAATAATAATGAATTTATAATATCTCTTACACTATTTAGAGTAAAAAAAAAATTAAGAAATCTAGAAAGCTTGAGTGAGAACCATTAGTAATGTTCCGTTGGGAACAGAACCGGCTACAGTGTCGATTTATCTTCATTTGTTGGTTCTCAATATCGTCGAGTAATTGATTAGTACGTATTGTTTGCATATAGTTTTATGTTATGCTTGTTTGTAAGCCAAAGTTATTGTTGTACTATATTATACTATACTAGTTAGTTATATTATACGAGTTCTTTACGGTGGCAGGTAGTTAAAGCCCAGTGGTAACGCGTTCCCTTAGAAAACTAAATGAAACATGTTCAACTCCGGGTTTTTAACATTTTTTTTGTGGGAAATGCAATATGGAAATGGAAAATTTACGCATACGACGGAAAAAGTTCTCACTTCCCGATTCCTTGCTGATATAAAGAATTTCTTAATAGTTAGTCACTATATTACTAATATTTTTAAAGGGTTTGATATTTTTCTTTGGGTGGGCTAAAAAAAATTGACGACACGTTTGGTTCAGTTTGTAGTGATTCTACTTGCTTTGCCAGCGGTCGCGGGTTGGAGTCCCGCTGGGGACTTCATTTGTGTGATTAGCACGAATGTTTGTTCTCCAGTCATGGGTGTTTATATTTATAATATGTACGTATTTTAAGTTATACATGTGTAGTGTATCAACTATCTGGTATCCATAGCACAGGCCTCGTATACCATGGAACTAGATGGTGCTGTGTGTTAATGTCCCAAAAAAAAAACTTGACAGACTTGATTTGGTTATAAATTTTTGATCATTTAGAATTGAACACAGCTTTAGATAAGTAAATAACAACTCGTATAGTGAAAATCGATATAAGCTTCGAGTAGTTGCATGGATGTATATTTTCCATATAGTATACAATAGGGAATCGAACCTGTAATCAGATTATTGAAATGAAACTCATATATAGATGTCCTCGGTGGTGTAGTGGCTAGCATGTACGGCTGCACACCCAGAGGTCCTGGGTTCGAGTCCCGGGTCGGGCCAAGTTTAGTTATTGAGTCTTTCTGTATAGTAAGCCTCAGTAACAGCCCGGAGTTGGGAAGTTGGCGGTGGTTCACCCCCGTGCCTCGGAGAGCACGTAAAGCCGTCGGTCCTGCGCCTTAACTCTCACCGGTCGTGTCGAATAGTCGTCCCACCGGAGTATGAGAGTGACAGGAATAGAGAGTGCACTTGTGTCTGCGCGTACATTTGTGCACTATAATATCTCCTGCGCAGTTGGCTAGTCTCAATGAGATTGGCCGCCGTGGCCGGAATCGGTCAGGAGGACATTATTATTACATTATTATTATTATATAGATGTTTTATTCAGGCGTTACTGGAAGTTATATATTTCAGTTTAAGCCTGTTAGCAAATGTGTAAAAAAAGCTCGTACTATCCATCGGTAGTAATATTTCTATCTATTCCACCTGTTTGGAAATAAACATTAAATAACTAACTTAAATACTTTCTAAGATTTATGCGAATATTTGACATTTTAAATAATAATATTTTTTCGGATATTTTCACTTTGTAACGTCTAAAATTTAAATAAATCAAAATTGAAATATACCTTATTCAATTTATAGAGTTTTAACTTAGTCTCTTCCTTGATCATGATTGCTGTAAAGCACTCAGAATGTCGGCTCTAACGATTTTGATCAAATTTTGTATTTATATAAGGTTTTGCTTTTTTGAGCTTTATATATTTATATCTTTTCCGTTGAATACAATTTTTTCAAAAAAAAAAAAAAAAAAAAACGCCGAGAAAAAAGTATAATGTGTAAAGAAAATCCGAAAATCCTTTCAAGGTCAAAAGATTGTATAGAAGTAAAGAACCTCCGAATCTCATATGAAAACATCTAGTACAAAAAACTATGAAGAAATACTTCACTAACATTATGACCTACTCTCGCAGTATGTCAACAGCCTTCAAAAAACAGTACCATTATATGGGACTGGAACTTTCAAAATATATAATGAAGTCACAAACTTCAAATGAAGTCTAAGCCCCCGTCGCGTCTGAAGTTTCAGAGGACAAACAAGAACGCGTGTTTTATCAGAGTCGCGCAAACTGGTCAAAGTGTAGCCTCATTAAAACTTGGTCGACAAATTGATGAAAGTCGAGGCAAATATGTTCGGGGAACTTCACATTGAATTTGAACTCGATTGTCGGCAATCATTTTAAGATTAATTTTGTATTAAATATATTTTTTTGTTTTAAATGTTAAATAACTTGTTGACTTGTTTGTAAAAATATGTCTTTCTATACTGATATTATAAAGAGGAAAGATTTTTTGTTTGTTTGTTTGTTGGTTTGTACCGAATAAGCTCCGAAACTACTGAACCGATTTAGATGAAATTTGGTAAGAACATAGTTTGAGACCCTAGGAAGGACAAAAAATAGTATTTATTCCGGAAATAATCCCTCAAGGGGGTGAAAATGGGGATGAAAGTTTGTATGGGAAAACAAACTAGGGACGAACCCGAGTGAAGCGAGGGTGAATCGCTAGTTTTATATTATTATTGTACATGAACATATCATAAATTACATAATTATTTTTCAAAGAAAAAGTTTATCAATTATTTTATAAAAAGAATGTTATATTTAACAATAATATACAGATATTTAATGATATTTTAGTTCTTGAAACCCTTGAGATTAACATATTCTTAAAAAAATAATTATAAAATGCACAATAAATTAATAAAGTAAAATACATCATAATATATAAACCCCAAAATGTATTTATTTATCCTTATTTATGCTGCAACGGATAAGATCATTTTTTCATACGGCTAATTTATTAGCCATAAAGTAAATACTATACCTATTATTATCCTGGTATAAAAAAGTACGTCAAGTAAATATAATCTACTAGCGACTCACTCTCGCTTCGCTTCGGGTTCGTCCCTAGACAAAAACAAATCTATCCCACGGAAACCGTACATTTTTTTGGGATGATATATATCCTATAGCCTTCCTCAGTTAATGGGCTATCTAATGCAAAAAGAATTTTTCAAATCGGATTAGTAGTTCTTGAGATTAGCGCGTTCAACCAACCAAACAAACAAACAAACTCTTCAACTTTATAATATTAGTATAGATTATAAAAGATACTTAAAATTACTAATTTAATGAAAAAAAAAAACAGGTTGTCTGAAAGCGCTCTTATATCTGATCAAATCATCAAAGTTACCTGATACGATAGAAAACTTCGTGACGGATTAAGTTCGTAATTAAGGCGTCATTATCTCAAGGAGGTAATCGGATATTGATATAGGAAATTAATGGAATCCATATTAACGTTATTTGGGATTTGAATATCATAATATTCTTGCTAGTCTTTGCTCGTGGCACTGCTTGCGTTATAAGCGGGGTGGGTTAATAATAGCCTATAGTGTATAGATTTATGCAAATATTTTTGAAGTAAAACTTCTCTACGTACGTTTGACTTGGGGGGTAAGCTAGTGAATGCGTCACGAAAAAATGTACGTACGTTTGTTGCCATGGTAACCGTTGTTATTGTCTGACAAATGACATATAATATTATATTCTTTCCTTAAATGATATTTTATAAATATATTATTGTAATATGCTTAATATGCGTTATTTTTAGTATCTCTCTCTGTAAATTGAATTTCATAAAGAGTACCGATAACCTACAGAAGTTTTACTTCTTGCGCATGTACACATTCATACACGCACTCTTTAATTTAAAAAAAATACTTTTAAAAATATAAAAAGAAAATCGTCATCGATATTCAAAATATAAGCATACAAGTCTCAAATTATATGATATTTTTCTAATAATACAATAAATATTGTAGTCCCCGACTTTTTTATTCGCTACAATATACATAAATATCTGTATTTTACTTACTTTTTCACCAGCTTTTACTTCTAAAACTAAGATGAATAAAACTACATCAAAGCTATCAGTATCAAAGCTGGAGTGTACCAAAACACACTACCCTCTTTTTGAAGGAATCGGATAAAAGCATATTACATAGCACTCAATTATGAGAAGTCATATAGAGCTGTTAAATGCTTAGTAATAACATAACTTTCTGTTGGTAACTGGGAAACTTTTAATCAAGTAGTGAACGTTAACGATTACCGCGTTTTGAATATGGGCTGTGTTACTAAACGTCCGTTTAAGGGGTAGTTGTACGAATTATTAACATTTTTTTATTTAATTTAATTTAAAATAATTTTTTGATTTGCCCTTTTTTCGTTGATTGCATGCTTATTTACTTGATGGTAGCTTATATGTTAATTTTAATATATTTTGACTCGCTTTTGCTTATGGTTTTACACGCGTTTGTATACGGACTTGATTAGTAAAAATAGATAAAGTAACAATATTCTCCTTATACATATATTCATGAGAAATAATGTTTGAATTTCACAGCTTACTAGTGATTTATTTTGCCTCGCTTGGGTTTACTTAGTTTGTTTTACTTCTTTCGCTGCTTTTTGTATACTCTCTATTTGCAAGTTTTATTATAAAAAAGAAAATGCGTTATTTGAAGTCTGAAATTTACTTGTGTACCAAATTGCATCCAAATCCCTCCAGCTTTTTCACCGTAAAGGAGTAACACATATACATACATACAAAATTAATAATTTTAATAAAATTATATTTTTAGTTTAGTTTATCTAATGCCATGATAATAATGAGTATTTCAATAAGATTTTCCGAAAAATATTTAATGTACAGATTCATCTCAGAATTTCATTATATGTATAGATGTTGAAATATTAGTTATTATTAATACAATTGAGTCGTGTCTGTGATTTCAAAATAGCTACATACATACATATTGAGTTCTGAGAATTGCTCTTAAGAATTTTGCTTAACTCATTATACCCCCCCCCCCCCCCCCTTCTCTCCTGAACTTCTTAACTGCCAAAAGACTTTATAGACGGACATACAAGATTTAGCTGAGACTGACATAGTGTTTATTGATGTGACACATCTATTGGCACACCTTGACAGTAAAACTGACTTGTATGGCGTGACGGCAAGCGGCATGACGCTGTCATGCCATCATGCCCCTTCTACGCCCCCGCTCTCGACTCCCTTGTGTGTGCGTGCGCGTATATTATACACGCTCCATTGGACAACAGTCTCTATTAAATATACATATTTTCTATTCTATTTATGAATGTTATTCTGTAATTATATTATAATTAAAATAATAAGGATAATATATAGATTTTATTAATGAAACTATATTTTTTCTTTATTTTACTCCATATTTCGTTATAGGTTTTTATTAATTATGAATTCTAATATTAACTTAGATGTGTCACATCTGCCGGACGTCCCGTGACGGCCAACTTCTTTTTTCTAATCACAACACTCCAGCAAAGTTTTGCGTGAAAGCAAGTTAATCACCTAATAACCAAAATAAAATTTCTTTTGTTTGAAACTAAATCAAAGTTTTTCAATAAAAAAGAAACAGCCATATTATAATCGCGCATCTTTTTCGCCGTATAAGTGAGACTCTTCATAACTTTTAATAAAGCCGTAAACGCTAACAATCTCTGTTCTGTATACGATAGTTTGCCGAACTTTAATTTAAGGGGCAGTTTGATTTTTTTTCAATTACGTTAATTAATAAACGTTAAATAATACAATAATATAACATAGACAATATGGCATACATGAAAACAAATCAATACACTTGCAACTAAAACATTAGGAGAAATATATAGATAAATAAATATGTTGGGACATTAACACATAACACCATCTAGTTTCATGGTAAGCTACGAGGCTTGTGTTATGGATACCAGATAGTTGATACACTACACGTATATAACTTTAAATACATACTTACATTTTATAAATATATACACCTCTGACTGGAGTACAAACATTCGTACTCATCACACAAATGATCGCTTCCAGCGGGACTAGAACCCGCGAATGCTGGCACAGCAAGTAGGGTCACTACAAACTGAACCAAACGTGTCGCCAAATGTTGTTTTTTTTTTTTTAAAAAAAGGTCAAATTTTATACAATACTTGTTTTTGGCTTTATTTACGTGGTAAGTGGGGTCGAGGATCAGAGGTAGTATATGTCCGTCTCCAGGATGCAATCTATGCCCTTGCCGAATTTTATCGAAATCTATTCAGCGGTTTGAAAAGGTAACAACAAGAGTTACTTTTACATTTATAATATTAGTATAGATTAGTAGTCCTTTACCAACAGTGTATGGGTAAATAATGGTCACTTGTTCCAAAATGGGAAATTAAATGAAAATTTATTATGTTTAGGTATGATAATATATATTTCTCTAAAATAACTTACTCGTCTCACATTTTTTTATCAATGACAATTTATATTTTTTCTTTATTTTACGTTCTTTGCTTAGTTTAAAATACACTTATTTATTTTTTTAAATATATACAAACTATTTTGACTTGATTGGATTTACATGAGTATATGACATTTTAAATAAAACGATCTGTTCGGATTTATTTTGATTTTTGGTTCCCGACGTTTCGAATGCTTTACAGCAATCATTGGTCATTTATTAATCTCTCCCATGACGGAAGGGATTAAAAGATAGTTTTGTAATATGAAATTGCATGTAAATAAATAAATCTTTATTTTCCGTATTATAAATATTTTTGTATATTTTTCGAACGAAACGCGTTTTGTGAATTTCCAAACAAACTTTTATACCCTCTTAAGGACTTACCTTCGGGAGATAAATTCTCAAAAATCCATTCTTAGTACATAGCCTCTTTCAATAAACAACTCCCATGTAAAATCTGCTTCCAGATCCAGATTTAAAATTTGTGTTGTTAGGCATTCAGTTAGTTCATCAATATAAGAATTTTGTTAAGAATATTATCCCAGTGGTATCGCACTCGCTTGGAAAACCGAGTGAAGCGGATTCAAATCCCGGGTCTCGCACCTCTGATATTTTCATGTGCGAATCATTTCTAACATGATTACCACTTGCCTTACGGTGAAGGAAAACATTGTGACGAAACCTGCATGTCTGAGAGAACCTAGCAAGTTTTCGAAAGCCATGTGTAGTCCGTCAACCCGCACTCGGCCATTGTAATGGACTATAGCTTGATCCCCCTTCGTATTGAAGGGAGGCTCGTACCCAGCAGCGGGTAGTTGAAAAGGGCTGAATGTAGATACAGATAGGTACAGATTGTATGTTTAAACACTTTTTGACAGTATTTTTTAAATTATGCTTATTTTATTATGCAAAGTAGTGCCGGAAATTAGTATAACACTTAGCCTTAACTCTGGCAAAGAAAGCGCTTTAGTAATTTAAATAAATTACTAGTTATATTATATACATAGGAATATTACCGCTAAATATTACTTTGGCTTCACCCTAAATAGCTTGTCAGGAACAATAGCAGTTAGAAAGTGTCACTGTAAAAGCCCAAACCACGATGGAACTTGTTCTCAACGACGAAATACTTTTAAAATGATCGCAATAGGGTATTGG
Source organism: Fabriciana adippe (assembly GCA_905404265.1). Taxonomy (NCBI): domain Eukaryota; kingdom Metazoa; phylum Arthropoda; class Insecta; order Lepidoptera; family Nymphalidae; genus Fabriciana; species Fabriciana adippe. The sequence continues at coordinate 14,084,549 of FR989998.1, read as the reverse complement.
AGTGTAGGCACAAATATATACATACACATCCTTTTTTATAGTTGTCCATTTTATATTTAGACCTTTTCATTAAACTTTTTTTTATAAATCATATCATGACATATTGGAAAAAAGAAAAGAAATGTATTGATATTAAAAAGGCAAGTACAATTTTTATTTCTATTGCTAATGAAATAGTTTAAAATAATCAAATATTATTGCAACGGCCATAGCAGTATTGAAAGTTATCCAGGTCACTTATGCGTCTCATGGTTTTATTTCATGTTAGTACCTATATTGTAAATTCGAAAAAATATTTTCATGGCGGAAGGACATATAAAATTGTTTTGTTAAATAGCTATGGTAAATAACATCAAAGTTTAGTCTATACTAATATTATAAAGAGAAAAGATTTGATTGTTTGTTTGTTTACATCGAATAGGCTCCGAAACTACTGAACCGATTAAGATGAAAGGTGAGAAGATAGTTTGAGACCCTGGAAAGGATATAGAATAGTTTTTATCCTGGAAATCATCCCTTAAGGGGGTGAAAATGGGGATAAAAGTTTGTATGGGGAATCAACCTAGGAACGAAACCTAGCGAAGCGAGGGTGAGTCGCTAGTATATAATATGCACATTACATTAGCACTGTCGTATAATATATTAGTATATTTACCTTATAACATGGAGATTCCCCATTTTTAAGTAAAAAATGACAAATCCGTGACTATTTGTAGAGTGGTAGCTTTATTATAACTTTGTCTTTGTCAACACATGGACAAAGAAACTAAGTTATTATTAGAAATATGTTTCTTTGAAATACAGTACAGGAATGTTATATACCTAATATTAGAGATCCTTTACCCACCATGGTTAGTTTTGAAATAATCAAAGTCTTTTTAAACAAAAATAAAATATAACCACATTATATTAATTCACTAAAATATAATAGAAAATGAATTTGTTCATTCACTCAAAAATGAGTATACGTGTGAATAATTTTGATCAAAGCAAATTAAAATAGAAATAGAATTAATTGAATATATTAAATACTAGCAGCTCACTCGCTTCGCTCGGGTTCGTCTCTAGACCAACAAATCTATCCCACGGGAACCGTACATTTTTCCGGTATAAAAAGTAGTCTATTTATTATTCTGATGTATGAACTATATTATTGTAAAGTTTCATAAAAACCAATGATTAGTTTTTGTGTACTAAGCTGTATAAGTTATAAATAAATATATTGGGACATTAACACACAGCACCATTTAGTTCCATGGAAAGCTAGGAGGCTTGTGTTATGGATACCAGATAGTTGATACACTACACATATATAACTTTAAATAAATAAATATTATAAATACAAACACTCATGACTGGAGTACAAACATTCGTGCTCATCACACAAATGAATGCCCCCAGCGGGACTCAAACACGCGACCGCTGGCAAAGCAAGTAGGGTTACTACAGACTGAGCCAAGCGTGTCTTCACACACAATTAACACGCAAGAATAGAAAATACCATTGAGAATTACATTGAAATTTTCACTATGCTTGGTGACTGAAATATAAAAATGGAAACATTTTTCAACATGTAGAGGTATAATATTCTAAGAAAGGAAATTTCAAAGGAAAATAATCTTCGCGACACACAATACTATTAAATTCCAACGTTAAAGGTATTTACTGTACGATGTTAGCAATTTTACATTACAATGGAAATATTTCATTTATGTCGACTATTTGGTGTGAGAACGACATATTTACTGTGCAAGAGATTATGAGTTTGATTCCTATTGAGGTAGACGACACGTTTGGCTCATATGTGACCCTACTCGCTGTGCCAGCGGTCGCGGGTTCGAGTCCCGCTGGAGGGATTCATTTTTGTGATGAGCACGAATATTTGTACTCCAGTCATGGGTGTTCATATTTATAATAATATGTATGTATTTAAAGTTATATATGTGTAGTGTATCAACTATCTGGTATCCATAACACAGGCCTCGTAGCTTACCATGGAACTAGATGGTGCTGTGTGTTAATGTCCCAACATATTTATTTATTTTATTACAAACTGAGCCAAACGTGTCTTCATCGTCACGTCGACCTGTTGACCCGTTATTGTGCGAAACCACTTCCGCTTTATATTTCCGCTGGAATCAAACTCATGAATTGATACTGAAATATGTAGATAGTATCACGAAAATTAAATTTAACATCTCATTAACATCATGCTGAATTTAATCGAAATTAATAAATACTAATATTATAAAGCGGAAAGATTTTTTGTTTGTTTGTTTGAAGCTACTAGAATGATTTAGATGAAATTTGATAAGAAGCTAGTTTGAGACCCTGGGAAGGACATAGGATAGTTTTGACCTCGGAACCCCTTAAGGGGGTAAAAATGGGGATGAAAGTTTGTATGGGAAATCAACCTAGGGACGAACCCGAGGGAAGGGAAGAGGAGTCGCTAATAAATAAATAATTTCGTAGCACCTTCTTTCAAAATTATTTCAAAATCTATATTTTCAATTGATTTCATGTATAAGAAATTCTTTTATGTATATGATCCGTAGCTTTGAAGGTCTCGAATAAGTATGAACTCATATTATTGGTGTGCAGTGTATCGTTAAACATCTCTGAAAGAGCTTATAGGAGTTACATTTTCCATTATTCATAAAAAGTTCTTGTTAATAGAAAGCTTCAAAGGAATAAAAACAAAGTACTTGACTATGCTATAAATCCTTGGTATTTTTACTGAAAAATATATGAAAATAAATATTTTTATCTATACATATATAGGCTGGTCAAAAGAGACATTCACCCTTGCATAAATTCCCAAGAAGCTGAAAATAAACTAATAATAAAAAAAGAAATTTTTGTCTGTATTTCTGTGTGTATTTCACGCAAAAACTAGTGAACGGATTTTAACTAAATTTTGTGTAGTGATAACTTACTACTCATTTTGATATTATATTTTTAAATTTTATTTATTAATATTTCTAACAGACGTTTTTTGCTCTTGCTGCTAATTTTTATTGTAATTTAGATGGTAACGGCAATTTTTAATATTTTTTTTTTATCTTACTAAGGACAACTTTTTGTAAGTTTGTGTAAAGTTTTATTAAACCTTTAAGCAAATAAATTGGTTTATCGATAAAAAAAAAACTCGGTAATTATATAAGCATAGCGTAGAGTTCTATATGTTAACTATTTTATAATCTTATCTACTTATTCTAAATAAACATATACTTCTTTCAATTATGAATTACTAACGATATGCCCTCGCTTCGCTCGGGTGCGTCCCTAAGTACGTTTTAATTTTTTTAAGCGGGACCCTAATTCTTTTTCTAAAATAAAAGAAGCCTAAGATACTCCTTATAATATCAGCTATCTGCCAGTGAAAGTTATGTCAAAATTAGTCTAGCCGTTTCGGAGATCAACCGGAATAAACAGACAGACAGACATACAAAAAAAATGTGTTTTTCTTACAAGTAATTATTTATTTTCATATGCATTTAGTAAGAAGCTGTTACATATTTTGGCATTACAAAGAGACACTTCAATTTATATAGATAATAATTTATATCACAACATAATTTATATAACTGCTTCGGTGGTGTAGTGGCTAGCATGTAGGGCTGCACATCCGGAGGTCCTAGGTTCGAGTCCCGTGTCGATCCAAGTTTAGTTATTGAGTCTTTCTGCTTAGTAAGCCTCAGTAACAGACCTGAGTTAATAATTTATAATATCAGAACAATTAAAATATAAGTAAATAGTTTTAAAATAAGTGAGTTTTGCTGGTGATTTGTAAAGCTTAAAATAAAATTAACAAAGTGTTTCTCCGCAACACAGTTAAAGTTTAACCAGTTCATTAAAACTTAGCGTGCAGCTGAGAGCTCTGTGATATCGGCGGTGTACTGTTACAATAATTTACAGCTTTTTATTTATAACAAATAATATTTAATGACCTTACAATCCACGTGTATTTAGCTTGAATTTACTCCAAATTTCAGGTCTCGCACCTCTGGTATTCTCATATGCGAATCAGTTTTAACAAGTTTAACACTTGCTTATACAATGAAGAACATCGAGAGGAACATGTTAATATTACCGTCTTTTTATATAGTAGGTGGAATACAGGACAAGATAATATGTTAGTTTTTTTGTAGTCAAACATAAATAATAAGTGTTTTTATTTTTTTATTTTTGATGATTATTATCCTGTAAAGCCGGAGAATTGCGGATAGAATATGCTGACGGGATAATTTTAAATTAATGTATAATTTCATAATCCCATTATATTTCGTTTTTTTTTATTACGGGATAGTTCCCGTGTTAAAAAAAAATAAACTTTATTAAACAAATTTATTTATTTTGCTAGTGTTCGCCCAATTTTATTAAATAAAAAAAAAGAAGAAAATCGGTTGACAAACCGAAGAGAAAAAGATAATGAACTATTTTGTCTTTGCCTATTTATATTTAATTTGTATATATTAGACTAGCGACTCACCTTCGCTTCGCTCGGGTTCGTCTCTAGGTAGCTTCCCAAAACAAAATTAATTAATTGATTTGGTTTTTTTTTCATAGGACCCTATTTTTTTTTAAATAAAAGTTACTTCTTATTACATCAGCTATCTACCAGTGAAAGTCCCGTCAAAATCGGTTCAGCCATTTCAGAGATTAGCCGGAACAAACAGACAGTCAGACAGACAGACAAAAATTGTAAAAAAATGTTGTTTTGGTATATGTACCGTGTATTCATCCATATGCATTTAGTAAAAAGCGGTTATTTTAATATTACAAACAGACACTCCAATTTTATTTATCTGTATAGATACTATTATTTGATACCATGCATTTTACATGAAATGCAACAACAAAGAAACAAAACTTTCTTTTCGCGAGTTCAAAGTAGGCCAATAGTGTATTTGTCACGTCGCGGTACAAATTGTTCAAAGTTGCACGTATTTAATTCAATATGTATGACAGAGCGACCGGTTCCGATCGTAAAGTTGGCTCCTATGGATAAACATTATTGGACCAATAAAGGAGAGTTTATCTAAGTTTGAGATTGGCCTTCAGTTGGCGTATTACTTGTTTGAAAATTAATCTTGTGCAGTTAAAAGTTTATGAAATAAAAACTTTATAAAAATATTATTTTAAAACTAGTGACTCACCATCATTCCGGGTTAGTCCCTAGTTACGATTTAACGTTCAGTATAGAATTCTCAGAGATTAGATGTTTTCCCGCAGTAAGAAGTATCTTATATGTCGACCCGGATAAGCAGCTATCATCATACCAAATTTCATTAAAATCTGTCCGGTGGTTTTCTCGTGATGCGGTCACAGATAGACAGACCGACCTCTCTATCGATAATAATGACTATTTCAATAAGATTTTGCAAAGAATATCTAATGTACAGATTCGACTCAGTTAGAATTTTATTAGGTATATGTATAGATAATAAATAATAATTATAATTTTATAATTATAAAAAAATAATCATCATAGGTAATTTTGCGTTTTAAAAACTAAAAACAATTTCATGGAGTGTTGTTTTAAAAAGATTTGCAAATATCCGACTATCGGAATGCTTAAAATAAAAGTTGCGATGCTATCTCTGGAACGAGCTAATAAGAATGAAGTTAAGTTGAATTGGTTTTTAACTTAAAATTCCGTAGAAAAATAAATATTACAGTAAGTAGTTAAAGACACAAATTCATTCTTAAAATAAATCATTTAATACCAAAAAGTATGAATATACAAGGGCATGAAGCCGATCGTATTGAAGGTTAGTGCCCAGGTGTGGAACGTACTACGTACTACGTACGTGGGAATACATATATAATGTATATGTTGCAGTTAAAAGTCTTTCGTGGTCAGAACTATTTTTGTCTGACAAAAACAGTCAAAGAACCAGTTTTGACTGTCATATCCGTCAAAACTCTAAAAAAGTTAAGTAGGTAGATTGAAGAATGACACTGCAAAAGAAGTGTATTCATTTTGTCGTGATGGGGGGATTCATTTGCGTCCGACAGTCCAGCCGGGCACGAAGCAAAGGGACACTGAAAAGTGGTCCACATCGCTGGCAAGTATACCATGCAGGTTGCTTCTAGTACTTCTCTGACAGCAGAGTGAACCTTGGTAGCAACTCCTTGGTTGTTGTTGTCGGTTTCGGCGGGCTGAGGTCGTGGTTGAAGTGAAAGAGTGATCCTGCGACACGTCAAAAAAGGAAAAATTAAACATTTTTTTATTTATTTAAAGTGATTTTGACTAACGCTTTTGATTAATATCAGTCTAAAGTGATATTGAACAATATTTTTTAGTTAAAACTAACATGGTCAAAACCAAACTCTTCAGTCAAAAGTAGATTTGACTAAAAAAGAGTTTTAACTGTAACATATTATATGTATGTTACCTAGATATCTACACTATTTCCACGGAACCCTAATATGCAACGATAACACCCGATAGGTAGCCATTACACAAATGAGGAGTAATTTGCTCCGTAATGAAGACAATAACTATTAAGATTACGCTGCTTTGTATATTTCAGTTTTTCCAGCGATATTAACTTTTTGTTTGAAACAGTTTTTTTTGGGAACACTATAATGGCTTGTTGTTTCAACCCGTTTTTTTAAATAATAACTTCTCTTTGTAGTAATCGAGTAACCAGCTTTTGCATCGCCTTGGGCGTTTTTAAGTATTTATTATTTCTGGATTTTGGTGATTTTATTTTCTTTTAAATAAAACTATATTTTCTTTTTTTTATTTTGATTTTTGGTTTCTAGCGTTTTTAATGCTTTATAGCAACCATGGTCATGGGAAACTCCGAAAAAAAAAATCCGAAAAGATAGTTTTATTTAAAATGTCTAATATCCGCATTCATCCAAGAAAATATTATATACAATGAAATATAAATCTTTATTTACTTTTAAATATTCCAGCTACTCTTCACACTATGCAGGTGGGTATGTGATGAGATCCAATGGTCAGAAGATACCACAACACTCACTAAAACTCAGTGTACCTGTATGGGATGTCCTTCGCCTTACAATTTAAACACTTTACATCGCCAAAACATCCTGAATTATGGATCATTCTTTTTAATGCTCATTTCAATACAATTTATTAAATTTTACTTCAATTTTTGTATTAATGGCGTAAAAAATGCCTGTTAGGAATTGATTACTTGGACAATGTCACGTTTAAAATTTTTTATTCGTAAGCAATTGTATAATATAATTTCGTCTAAGCCCACTCTTTCGGTTTAACCCCTTGTAGTTGCCAACGTTAGTCTCTTAGAGGGTCCATTGAGTAATTAATATCCTTGTAAAGTAAATACCTTTAAGTGAAGTCTGGTCAGATTAAATGGGATCTTACTTTGACTTATGTCTGTTACACTACTCGTATGTATGTATTCAGCCCTTTTTAATGTCCCACTGCTGGGCAAGGGTCTCCATGCAATGCGAGGGAGATCTGGTCCTAGTCCACCACCAGGTTGGCGGGCTTTACATATCTTTCGAGAACTGACTGTGTTCTCAGATATGCAGGTTTCCTCGCGATGTTATCCTTCACTGTAAGGAAAACGGTAACCATGTTGGAAATGATTCGCATAAAAAAATATTAGAGCGATTTGAACCCGCTTCACTTGGTTTGGCCCTTCACTGAGCTGCCACTGCCTCTGTGCTCTCTTGGCCTACTCATTTCACAGGAATCGAAATTGTGACATATGAATTAAGAACTGAACTTAGCCCATTATTAAACTAAATTTTGTTCCAGGGTATTATAAAAATAATAAAAAGGAATTGTTTCCAAACTAATGTTATCTATAAACATTTAAAGACTCATTATTAGCTTCATTTCGTCAGTTAAATGTAAATTTTAGTATCGATCTCGACTTTTCAGGTGTATGAAATCCGAATGACAATGCAGTTTTATATCACCGAGACGGTCTGAAGATGGAGCCATGAGATACTCGTAGATAGTGAAACTCTTCAACGGCTACTAGCAAAACCTTCGAGTTTAAATACGATCGTCGTGCCTTATATATTACTAGCAGAACCCACGGCTTCGCTCGCGCTAAAACTACAACAAAAAACTCTAAAAAGGTAGGTTTCATAGAATACTAATATAGAAACTTTATTCCCCCATAAAACAAAAAATATATATATATATATATATATATATATATATATATATATATATATATATATATATATCCAAAGATTGAACACGGGCGTAGCCCCGCGGGTTCTGCTAGTACTCATATATATACAGATACCCAGGTAAATGAAGTAGCTACCTTGTGAACTATTTAAAACAGTAGTTGATCGTATTCAAAGGCAAGTGTTTGCGACAGATATTACTTCAAAACGTTTGTGAAACAACACTCAAAGGACTGTAGTTTCCTTGCCTTATTGGCTAACTCCTATTGATCGAACTATAAGACTAAATATTTAGTCGGAACAGACGTAGATATTGGACTATGCTTCTAGCGAGTCTCGGAACTGGTTTAAAAAACTGTTAATTTCTATAATGTAATTATTAATCCATCGCTCGTTCATTAACCGGTTTGTTGAGAGTTTACATAGAGGCGCAACAGATGGCGCTACGGTACATCTGAATCACGCTATGGTTTGGTTCAGTGTAAAATCATAAAGGCAATTTTAATTTTTTTCATTAAACGTGAGGCTCAGGAATATCTAGTGTTTTATTTCTACGAGTGGCTCCAGATACTACCATTGGATATCCCTAGGCATTTTTGGGACACGGTTAATAAAAACAAACAATTTAGTAAACCGAAATAATAATAGTAAATTCTTAGGGAAAGACTAAACTTACGTTTTAATACTTAAATAAATCGGTCAATTAAAAAACTTACATGTTTTTTTTACCGATCAATTTTCTATCATGGAACCTAAATTCAACCGGTTAAAGAAAATAAGCGAAACCTTTAACCGAAAAACGGAAAAGGTTGGATTTTTAATAACCAAAACCAGTTTAAAAATTGAAAGTCTTTCTGAACCCTGGTTTCTAGTGACATAACGCACATCGGCTACGAGAGCGTCACAACACAATAAATGTAGTTTTTGGGAAATCACGAATTAATTTTTTTTGTAACTTATAATTCCATTTAAATTTTTCTGGGAAAGCGTATCAAAGAACTTATGACATATTTAAGAAGATTATTTAATGCTCTATTATGTTTTTATGGAAATTAAAATCTAAAGATATTTGTTCCATTTTATATTTATTTTTTACTTTTAAATTCCTCTAATGTGTCACTTTTTCAGACAAAATTATCAAACATTTCATGAAATAAAACACTTTTATTTCTTAATACTTTGTATTGGTTTTTTAAAATAAATAGTAATTATTACCCGTTATATTAAAAACAAACAAATAAGGTATCAAAACTAATCATATAACATCAATGTAGCACATGTTCAGACAATAGATAGTCTAGAAAACTATTATTAAAATTTTCCAAACAAGATGAAATTGTATTGCATGATTTGTGTGAACTTAACCTTAAGCCTAGAAGTAAAAAATAGCTTTGTGTACTTGCGTTATACTTGTTCTAAAAACTAAAACATTCTAAATGTGTAACAAAATGAAAAAAATCAAACCTTTAACAAAACAAAAGTGGAAATCTCTATAAAAATACAATAACTACTCAGTTAAAATTAATAGGAACATAGATCAACAGTCTTCAGATAAGCAAATCTTCAAATAAAATAATGGATATTGAGAAATCTGTAAAACGACTCATAGAATTAAGGAGTGTGATTACTTTCAACCAAACCTAGTAAGTCATTTATTTTATTTGGTTTCATTTTAGGTTTAGTTCTGAAGGCTGGTTTCAAACTTATCTCGCTCAAATTTATTTTTCGAGACAACTCTGCTGTCAGGAACACTGGTTGGTTAAACGAAGTTTCATAAAACCTTTCCTTTCCTAAAACTTGAATTCCTAAAACTGGAATTTGAACGCGAAGTACTAGAACTTAGAAGAACTTGAACCAGAAGATAAGCTAGAACTCGAGGATGAACTACGTCTCCAGACGTACTGATGGTCGATTGAACCGAAACGTGTTAGAGTGGAGACCGCGTTTAGGCAAGCGTAGTGTAGGACGCCCTGCAGCACGATGGACAGATGACCTAAGAAAGGTGGCTGGCAGTGGATGGATGCTGGCTGCGAAGGACCGGGATGGTTGGCGCTCATTGGGGAAGGCCTTTGTTCAGTAGTGGACGGCGATAGGCTGATTGATTGATTGATACGCTGTCGTCACTATTTTCGATAAAATCGTCTTCATTTGAAGGTTCTACTATTAGTTTCATTACAATTCTTAATAGTTTTACAAACACAATTAATCATAATAAAAATTACAAAAATAAAGTAAAAAAATTATATTTATAACCACCATCCTTATTAATGAAATATTCATCTTCGTGTACTTCTACTGCGTCATCTAAATTATTATTTTGTAGACTAAATTGTTTAAAACTTGTAGATGCTGGTGCTAAAAATTGATGTGAACAGAATATTAATAAATGTAATGAAAAGTTTTGTAATTACGTAGGTATTTGAAAAAAAAAATACTATCACTTACGTATTACTCGTCAATATTAGAAAGTTTATTGTATTGTTGATATTTTCTTCATAAGTTTCAGATTTATCCAAGCCAACGGATACTTCTGGAGTGTCATTGCATAAAACTAAATCAATTATGAACTTGGTCCTTGAATTCCTCTTCATTATGCCCTAATAAACTAAAAAATAAGTATAGTTGTAACAGTTGTAATGCGCCCTAAGATAAATTATAAACACTATATACAGCAGAATTAAAGACACATTATTAAATAATACCCCATTAAATACTTATTTTATTCGGCAATATAGTTATATCACATGTTAAAACACTTTCTACCCATATAGTAACTAGGTATCAACTAACGCTAAAGCAAGAAAATTGTCATTTCACATGATATGACAGTTCTATTCTCTAATTTTAAAATACTTAGTGAGAATAACTCAAAAATATGGTCATTCCACATGATGTGACTGTCTTTTTGCCGAAATCAAAGCAATTATATGAGAATTACTTACCGTAATAGGGTCGTTACACAGGTTATGACAGTACTACACACACTAAATGCACGACCGCTCTGTATCAACTTTGATGTGACACTGTTTACGCCGCAAAAGGTAGGAAAGTGGCTCGGTGAAAAAGGGTATTAAATGCCATCTCTCGGCGAGGAATCGCACTATAATTATGATGTTTTTTTAGCAGATAAAGTTTGTGATTGCCTTTCTAAAGGGATACTTATCTCAATTTCGTATTTTTATGTGATATGACTCTCTTGTTGCCGATGTGCGATAAGGATAATTTTATTGAAATGCATGGTGTTTTTCCGGTCAGTGTATTAAACATATCATATCAAATTGTATTTAAATCAATGCTGCGTAAAATAATATTTCATGTAAATTAGAAGTCGTCCATTAATCACGTGAGGTTTTTTTAGCAACTTTTTAACTCCCCCCTTCTCCCTGGTGATACGTGGTGAGGTTTAAGACTAACCTCCCACCCATCCCCCCTCCTATCCAAAATTATTTTTGGTACAAAGTATTTTAAAAATTTTCTGAATATAACCATGTTATTCGATACTCCTGCGAGAATTTGTCTAGCCTTCTGAATTCAACGAAAGAACGATGAACGATGAAGTTCAACGAAAAAATAAATACACGTGATATCTCACTACACCCCTCCTCCTCCTTTGTGATATTTTTTCTTAAGCACCCCCCCCCCCCCTTCCTCTCTTTCGAACCTTACGTGATTAATGAACGATCCTTTACCATTCTGTGGGAGAAAATAATTTCCCTAAGAAATTGATAATCATACCATCAATAAATGATCAATCATTTGACGACACGTTTGGCTCAGTTTGTAATGACCCTACTTGCTGTGCCAGCAGTCGCGGGTTCGAGTTCCGCTGGGGGCATTCATTTTTATGATAAGCGAATGTTTGTACTCCTGTCATAGGTGTTTATATTTATAATATGTATGTATGTATTTAAAGTTATGTATTTGTAGTGTATCAACAGCTATCTGGTATCCATAACACAAGCCTCGTAGTTTACCATGGAACTAGATAGTGCTGTGTTAATGTCTCAACATATTTATAAAAAAAATCATACCAAGCTTTATAACACATGTATGTACATAACATATTGTATATATTATGTACATAAGCTTTATAATATCAACTATGCAGTACTAGTTGCATACTAACGAAACCACGTCGTTGATTCGGTTTTGAAAAGAATTTCCTTTAATTACTAGCGACTCAACCTCGCTCCGCCCGGGTTCATCCCTAGGGTGGACCACCCTTATTAATGAGGGATATGAAAAATAGTTTACGTCCTATTCTCAGAATATACACACAAAATTTCATACAAATCAGTCAAGCCGTTTCGGTCGAGTTTTCTTACAAACACTGTGACACGAGAATTTTATATATTAGATAAACAATAACTACTAACATTCTACAGAATAATATTCACAAATAATGTTTTTTGATAAGTTAATTAAATCTTGATTTTCATATAATATTGTATTTATTTATTTTTTTAAACTATGTATATATTTTAAAATTACATAATATATAAACTTTTTACATTTTTCTACGATTACGATAAAAGCTCATTATAAATTTTGTAATTTGTTCAGAATTCAGTTCATTTTACTAGGAACCCGTTTTGTTAGAAATTTTATTATATTTTCAGTAGATTTTTCACTAGATTTCTAGATGAAAAAAAAAAAAAAATAATAGATAGAATATTTGGCGTCTATACATATATTAAAATTGTAACTAAGCCGAATCTGTACATAAAATGTTTTTTGGAAAATCTTAATGAAATAGTCATTATTGTCGATACAGAGGCCGAATCTACAATTTTTAGAATTTTTGTTTGTCTGTCTGTCTATATGTCTGGGAACGCATCACGGAAAAACCACGGGGGATATTTTGATGAAATTTGATATGGTGATAACTGGTTTATCCGGGTCAACATATAGGATACTTTTTACTGCGGGAAAATATCTCATCTCTGAGAAATCTATACTAAATGTTAAAACGTGACTAGGGACGTACCCGAGCGGAGCGAGGGTGATTCGCTAGTTTTAAATAAAACTATCTTTATCGATTCCCATCGTTTCAAATGACACTTCCATGACCATGATTAAAAATAAATCTGCGAAATAAACCGAAAAGATTTTAGAAGAATTTTTTATTTAAAATGTGTATACACGCACTTTTAGACATTTTTACTTTATAGATATACAGACGAATTTGAAACTTTAAGAAGTAACAAGTTTTTAATTGAAATGAGCTTGATTTTTCTAATCTTACTTAATTTAGATTACATAATCCAAAGATTTAAAAAGAAAACTGTTAGTTAAAAGTGATGATTAACATATTTTATTTGAAAACCCAAATAAGAGATTATAGGATTTACGAAACGGCCTGAATTTAAATTTAAAAACCACACAAGTGAGAAGGGTTTTAGCTTAAATTACTAAGTGGAATTAGGATTTAGGCGATATACATATAATATCATGTTTGTGTGTGTGTTATTTTATTTTATTGGTCCTTTGGCGAAGTGACTACTGACTCAGTATCTCTTTCTATAGCGAAGATAGCAGATTTGCTCATCCGATAAGAATATTGTATTGGTTCCTTTGAAACATCTAACACCTTAGTCTTTCCCGTGACCATGATTGCTGTAAAGCATTCGAAACGTTGGGAGCCAAAAATTATAATAAATCCGCGAAAAAATCCTAAAAGATAAGAGATCAGGCGCAAGATTGATAAACTTCCAAATTCCAAGCAGTTACCGAAAACATCTTAACAGAAAAAAACTTACTCCAACCCGAACCGAACCCATGACCTCCGAATCTGCAGCCGATCGTACTAACCACTAGACCACCGAAGTTAAATAGCAAATATAATAATTATACTTGATTAAGGTCATTAGATATGTACAGACAATATTTACTTATACTGTATTTTGTGTGCATGACATCTGTTTATCGAATTAGTTAGTTCAACAGTAATTGTTATTAATTATAGTAGAAGGTAAACACATAAACTATTTGCGGCTTTAGTTTGAACCTTATAATGTCACGTGTGTCTTTATTAATTTTCAACCGACTTCAAAAAGGCGGAGGTTCTCAATTCTATTGGTTTTTTATGTATGTATACCGATCACGCTGAGATTTATGATCCGATTTACGTGATTCTTCTTTAGTTTGATGCGGAATAGTTGCCATTTGGTCCCATAAAAATTAACATAGTTTGGTCTAGTAATTTTCATTTTGTTTGATTTGGCAAGTCCAATACGTTAGAATCGGATTTTAGAGCCAGAATTTTTTGTCAGTCTTCATACCTTGTTACTACTATTATGCCTACATTAAAAAGGGAAAAATAAAAACTTTTTAAGAATAAAATAAAAATCGACTTCAAAAAAGCACTAAGATAAAAATAACTGATTGGTAGTTTTCATTTACTATAGATACCTAATGAATTAAATTATCGAAGATCGAGAAGAAGATAATAAATTATCGAAGTCGGTGCCAGCCGATTCAAATCAAAGCACACCGACTTCGAAAATATCTGATTAGGTACCTATCTACAGTAAATGAAAACTACCAATCAGTTATTTTTTACTTCTTAGTGCTTTTTTTGAAGTCGGTTTTTATTTTTTTCTTAAAAAGTTTTTTATACTAATACTAGCGTTTCCCTACAGCTTTGCTCGTAGTATTTTATTTACGTATGCTCTTTTAGAAATCCTTATCTTATTCAATAATGTTATAGTTTTAGAAATTAGTACGTTGATACAAACAAACAAATAAACTAAGTTCAATATGTTACTAATAAACTTCCCTTTTTAACCCTTAATATAGAATTTCAAAATATTGTAGCATAAATGACAAGAGGTGTCACAAGATGTTATACTCCTTACACAATACATGACACTTTATTGACATGGCGATTATATTATCTATATATAAATAGACAGAGACAAAACAGTTCAGTACCTTTTCCTTCTCTGTTTGTCAAACGATTTTTTATCTTTTTGTTTAGTAGCTATTGACGAGCTTTATAGTGTTATCAATAAAAGAAAAATGGAAACAGCTTTTTTTATATACCTACGTAGATATATAAAGGCAAAATATTTCAGTATTATTGTTTATTCAATAATGATTATTGTATTGTATCATGTCTTAAATTTAATTTTTTAACGATTGTACAATGATTTTTTTTTAAATCTCAAGACTGGCAAGTTAAAATATGAAATCAATTCGTTTAGGTGTAAAGTTAGGTATAAATGTTATTTTTGATTAGTTTTTCAATTTATGTACATATTTTTTTTGTAATGTTGCTGGTGGAGGGCGTTAATAATTGTGACACAGTTTCTTAACTTCTGCAATTATTATCGTTTATATCTATTTTTGTTATATATGTACTGATATTTCATTAAAAAAATAATTAAAAAAAAAGGAAAAGAAACTATCTATAAAATATCGACCCAAATTAATTTCATTTCGACCATAGTGTTACTAATTTTAAAAATTGTAATACAAAATAAATTGTTCACTTACTGTGGAATTCAAATTTACTGTAGCTTTATAATAAGCCCCCACTATCCGGCTTAATATGGATACATGGAACATACATTTACACTAAAAATATATTTTCTCTTTGTTTCTTAGAATAGAAAGAAACTTGTAAAGAAATTTTCACCTTAGCACGTGTTTTCTTTTCCTTTCAACAAAAAGCTAAAGAAACGTGGGTGCGATAAGCATTTAAATCTGCTTTTGTAAATAGTACTCCAAGAATAATATTAGAACAGTGTCTTAAGAAAAGATGGCCGGTCATTATAAAGCTAACCTAGCTGTATAGTTAATTTTACTTTATTTTTAACTTTATTGTTAAAATTTTTCTTAACTTTATTATTAACATTATTGTTAACTTTATTGTTTACTTTATTAGGACTATTAATATTGTGAAAAATTATATGTATGTGTCTCTTTGTTACTAATTAACCTTAGAACAGATAAATGGATTCGCATGAAAAGTACACAGAACTGGAGCAGCATATTATAAGCTATTGTTAGGTACATAAGGACGCACCCGAGTGAATACGGGTTAGGCGCTAGTTCTAAATGATATTTTTTTAAACTACAAACTAGCTGTTGCACATGACTACATTTTCATGGTGCTGATAAGAGGTAAATATTCTATAGATAATACGTAAATTCCATAATAGGGAATTTATATTCTCAAAAAAAAAAAAATATCGAAATCCGTTCAGCGATGTAAACGTGAAAAAGTAACAATAACACAGACAGTTATGTTTAGTATATTAGTATGTATGTATTTCTGAATGTAATTATTACTGTATTTTTGTCTGAATTACATGAGTTATTATACCATTCATTCGCAAAGCTTTGGAAAATCATGCGTAAGCTCCTAAGCCTTCCTCACACAGTATTATAACGTATGATAATTATTTCGATTATAAACATTTACTTATCTATACATTATTATAATAAAATTAAATATGTCGGTACATTAACACACAGCGTCATCTAGTTCCATGGTAAGCCACGAGGCTTGTGTTATGGATACCAGACAGTTGATACACTATACATATATAACTTCAAATACATATATATTTTAAGATAAACATCCATGACTGGAGTACAAACATTCGTACTCATTACACAAAATCGTGTGATCAAAAATATTATTGGGGGTTTTTATTAACGCATTAGAACCGAAAATAATTATTTCAAAAAATTTTGTCTGTCTGTGTGTTTTTCACTCGGGAGTGGTTTTGTTTGAGTTTGAGTGAGTTGGTGGTGGTTAAAAGTTATGTCAATTTAAAGAATCATTGAGGCACGAACCCGAGCGAAGCGAGAGTGAGTCGTTAGTATCATAATAAAACTAGTAAGTGGTAAGTATATAAAAACTTAAAAAAAATAAATAAAAACCGACTTCCAGGCACTGAAAAGTACAAAATAACTAAACAGGGATTTTCATTTAGAATAGATACCTAATCAGATATTTTCGAAGCCGGTGCCAGTCAATACAAATCAAAGCACACCTACTAAAAGTACAGATTAGACGAAAACTTACAACATAAACTCAGTGAGGCCATAAGTAAGTATTTTTTGAAAAAAAAAAAAAAAAACAATTATTATAAATTCTTCACATCGTGTTAACTATATGATAAAAAATAACTAATTAAAAATTGATAGAACTACTCTAGTAAGAACTTGAGCACGGTGGTCAATCTCTGTGATACTAGCCATGTGCAGAGGAAAAATTATATCCCGTAAAAAAAATGCATGATACAAGGGTTTGCGCATACACAAGTGCATTTTAAAAGTCCAGTGGGACGACTATTTGACATAATCGATGAGAGATTCAGGGCCATTGATGGATTCTCTGAGTTATGGCAACCCCAATTTCCCAACTCCAGGCTGTTATTGAGAATTTCTTGACTGTAAACCCAATAACTTGACCCGACCCGAGATTTGAATCCAGGACCACTAGACCACAGACATTCACAATAGCAAACCTACTTTATATAAATAACTCTTAATAAACATAAAATACCGCTTTAAGTTAAAGTCTAAGTAAAACCGTAGTAAAATGCGATGTTTTCTCAACTCGACAGTACTTAAGCGACAGCTCGGCTATTGTATTTTTATGAAAATCACAAAGTTCTCCAACCACCGCCGCGCCGTTCAGGTTTATTTTAAAAGGTTTATCTTTTCCTGCCAGATGGAAGTGACTTTTGAATCTATTGCGGGCAACTAAGCACGGCGAGTACAATCAAATTTGTTTCTTAAGTTAAATATTATATCTATGATACTAAAATTTCTATACATTCATATTTATGTATGCTTTTTTTAAAGCTTCGAGACATCACTACATAGTATAAAACAAAGTCGCTTCCCGCTGTCTATCCCTATATATGCTTAGATCTTTAAAACTACGCAACGGATTTTTATGCGTTTTTAAATGATAGAATGATTCAAGAGAAAGGTTTGTGTGTATAATACATGCATAATATAGTAGAGAAACACTGATAATTTTAGAGGTTGCTAATGTGATGTCGTAAATAAATGCATTTCTTGCGCTTACATTACAAACGCTGGCTGAACCCTACGAGATAGATCAAAATAATGTACTGCAGTATTGTACACCTTAAAAAGGTCTACAAAAAAGTCTGCGATGGCATATGTCTATCTCTTAAGGATAACATACTATATCCATCTCACTATATCCAAGCTAGGGATGAATCCGAGCGAAGCGAGGGTGAGTCACTAGTAGTTTATGTATAATAATAATATTTTTATGAACTTTTGATGACCTGTATGGGACTCGTCAAAATGAGTCAAACGCGTTCAAACTCAATGGTTTAATATGGTATGAGAGCCTTTTAATGTCGGCCTTTTCATCAAATAAGCGGATGGTATCATATTATAATGTACTAGCGACTCACCCTCGCTTCGCTTAGATCCGTCCCTAGGTAGGCAATGTAAGCACACAATACAAATTTTTAAATTTCTCGGCTTTTCTGTTCTATGATATGCATATATCTATATATACATAAAATGCTTTGTCCTGACTGACTGATCGATCAACGCACAGCCTAAACTGCTGGTCATAGAAACGTGAAATTTGGAGAACATATTCCTTATACAATGTAGGCATCTGCTAAGAAAGGATTTTTCAAAATTCATCCCCTAAGGGGGTAAAATAGACGATAAAAGATTGTATGAAACTCTGTCATTCTTAACGCGAAATGCACGAAAAGTGGTATTTAGCTTTAAGATGAAAAATAAGAAATATATGTATAAGATTTTTTTCGAAATTCATCCCTTAAAAGGGTAAAAGGGGGTGATAAAGTTTATATGGGCAAACAATTATTTATGATCAGAATTACTTAAAACTTAGTATGAATGCTCTTCAATACAACTAAATAAATACGTATTTTAGCATTTTTTGAAATTCATCCCATTAGGCTGTCAAATGGGGGATGAAAGTTTGTATAAAACTCTGTAATTGATACACGGAAAATGGTATTTACCTTTAAAATGAAAACTAAAACAATACAATTTTTTTTCGAAATTCATCCCTTAAAAGGATAAAAGGGGGTTGTGCTGTTTATATAAGTAAAAAACTGTTTATGATCAGAATTACTTGAAACTTGGTATTAATGCTCCTCAATACAATTAAATAAACATGTATTGTACATTTTTTTTAAAATTCAGCCTTAAGTGGGTAAAATTGAGCGGTGAAGTTTGAGTTGTTGAATATATTTAAATAGAGTAACATGGCTCAAGTGTGAGATATAAAGTAGAGTAAATTTATTTACCGAATATAAGCTTAACATCTTATACATATTTTTGCAAATAATAAAGTATGTATTGCGAAAAGTTTAATTTTTTCGTAGTTTGATCGCGGGCGAAGCCGCGGGTTCTGCTAGTTATACATATAAACCTTCCTCTTATATAACTTTATCTATTGCTGAAAACGGCATTGAAATCCACTGCGTAGTTTAAAATATATAAGAGTACAAACAGCGGGAGCAACTTTGTTTTGTATCATTAATGCTTACAAAGTTCCAAATCAATATGAGAAAATATGATATAACTTACGAAGTAGCGTCTCCTATTGGACAAACTACTTGGATATATTTAATTTAATTTATTGATTTACTTACAAAGATTTTTGAATACTGTTGCATGTGTGCATGTTCAATCTATACAGATAAATAAAATTGGAGTGCCTGTTTGTAATATTAAAATAACCACTTCTTACTAAATGCATATGGGTGTATACACGGTACATATACCAAAACAACATTTTTTACAATTTTTGTTTGTCTGTTTGTTCCGGCTAATCTTTGAAATGGCTGGACCGATTTTGACGGGACTGTCACTGGCAGATAGCTGAGGTAATGAGGAGTAACTTAGGCTACGTTTATTTTTTTTAAAAATAGGGTCCCACGAAAAAAAATAATAAAACCAAATCAATTAATTGATTTTGTTTTGAAAAGCAACCTAGGGACGAACCCGAGCGAAGCGAGGGCGAGTCGCTAGTGTACAATAAAAATGAAATATAACAGTAAAAAAATAATATAGTGTAGTGTAGAATAAATATGGTGTAACAGGCTTCCTGCGAGAACATTGCTATTCTACATAGTTCCAGGACGCGCCGACAATTAGCTTAATATCGACTTTCAAAATTTAATTACAACCGAAGCTTACAAAAGCGTGTTAGAATTTTAATCGATCATTTAAAACGAATTACAGTTCCATTAGAACTTCACTATAAATATATTGGGACATTAACACACAGCACCATGTATTACAGATACCAGATAGTTGATACACTACACATATATAACTTAATATGATGATGATACTTGATGTCCTCCTGACCGATTCCGGCCACGGCGGCCAATCTCATTGAGACTAGCCAACTGCGCAGGAGATATTATAGTGCACAAGTGTACGCGCAGACACAAGTGCACTCTCTATTCCTGTCACTATCATACTCCGATGGGACGACTATTCGACACGACCGGTGAGAGTTAAGGCGCAGGACCGACGGCTTTACGTGCTCTCCGAGGCACGGGGGTGAAACACCGCCAACTTCCCAACTCCGGGCTGCTACTGAGACTTACTAGACAGAAAGACTCAGTAACTAAACTTGGCCCGACCACACAAATGAATGCCCCTAGCGGGACTCGAACCCGCAACAGCTGGCACAGCAAGTAGGGTCACTACAAACTGAGCCAAACGTATCGTCGATATACTTTAAAATCGATTAAATACTACATTGCCTTTACCAATACAAGAAAACAGAGCTAAGTAAAACTTTATTATTACAAGCCGTACATTAAATTCTATAAAAGCATCTGTTAAAAGATATTCTATAATAGAGCAAAAATGAAGTAACTTACAATGTATATGATAGTAAGCTGCTTGGATGCACAACCATATTAGCTTCGTCAAAGTTTCTAAGCCTGTGACCGCTGTTTTACAGCGAGCTGTTAAGGAGACAGTATATTGTATCATATATTTTATTTTCTTTTTGGTATTGTCTTATGTCATTTTGTCTGTCATTTATTTCAGCTGTCTTTTCATTTTATTTCGTACTAGCGTCTCACCCTCGCTTTGCTCGGGTTCGCCTCTAGACAACAACGAAAACAAATCTATCCCACGAGAACCATACATTTTTCCGGGATAAAAAGTAGCCTATTTGTTATTCTGATGTATGTAAAGTTTCATTAAAATCCAATCAGTAGTTTTTGTGTACTAAGCTGTATAAGTTACTATACTAAGTTACTATATTAATACTTTCTTAGATTTACGCGAATATTTGACATTTTAAATAAAACTATCTTTTCGGATTATTTCGTGGATTTATTTTGATTTTTGGTTCCCGACGTTTCGATTGCTTTACAGCAATCATGGTCACGGGAGAGACTGTGACCATGATTGCTGTGAAGCAATCGAAACGTCGGGAACCAAAAATCAAAATAAATCCGCGAAATAATCCGAAAAGATAGTTTTATTTAAAATTACTATATTAAGTTGAAACCTGCATGTCTGAGAAAACCTAGCAAGTTTTCGAAAGACATGTAAAGTCCGCCAATCCGCACTTGACCAGCGTGGTGGACTACGGCCTGACTTCTCTCGCATTGCGCGCCCAGCAGTGGGACGTTAAAATAAAGGGCTGAATATAATACAATATAAAAACATTTCAAACGCAAAATAAATTTACTTTTTACCTAAAAGCTGAACAGATTGCCAAATTAGTTAAAATAAATTATTTCGTTGTAAGGGTGTTTTTTTTCATGAAATTTTATTCGAGTCCCTTGACGAATTCATTTCACCTATTCATTAAAAAGAAATCTTATAAATCAAGTTGAACATATAGCGTAGCATTAGCAAAAATCAGACTGTCTCGTGGGACCTTTAGCCGTCTGCTCTTGGCTCATAAATAAGATTGTAAAAACTGTCACGAGTATTAGGGTATCATAAACATCAAGCAACGTATATTGTACATATTGAAGCTCATCAAAAAAGGTCTTTTTTTTATTCGTGGGGAAACCCCTTTACGGGTGTTCGAGCGTGGGGGGCGTGCGGGGTATGTGGGACTCCTGCCGCGAGAAGCGCAACAGACTATCCACTAAAACCACCACGGTGATCCCTATTGCAAAAGATAGGGCCACGGGCTCGCTTGCGCATTCGACCGTAGCAAGAAAGATCTGCCCAGAGTGTTTACGAATTTCTTACAAAATACACTTTTGAATAGTTATGATCGCCTGGTACTTATGATGACGTCCAATTATGCGATTTCCTCAGCTCATAATAACTGGTGACAATAATTGACACGTGTACTAGGGGACCACAAACATCAAAAACACATAGGATGCTCTTAGAAAATAACAAGCGACTCACCCTCGCTTTGCTCGGGTTCATCCCTCGGTTGATTCCCCATACAAACTTTCATCCCCATTTTCGCCCTCTTAAGGGATGATTTCTGGGGTAAAAAGTATCCTATGTCCTTCCCAGGGTCTCAAACTATCTTCTTACCAAAATACATTTAAATCGGTTCAGTAGATCCAGTGATTACCCCCTATAAGCTCACAAACTCACAAACTCACAAACTTTACCTCTTTATAAAATTAGTATAGATAAGTATAGATAAAAAGTGTCGTGACGGTCGTATACTCCACTTGTTTCCGTCTATTTTTGTTTGTTGTTGCACCTATCTTCTCCTTTTTAAAGTTTAACTAAGCTACCCAAACTTTTGAGTTCCATTAGAAAACAAAAATATATTAAATATATTTGAAACAAAGTATAAGGACCTTTATATAAAAATCCTGTGATATCGAAAACCATATATTTATTGCGGTATTGCGACGTTGGCTTGTATCGCTTTTCTATAACGCTGCGTGGTATTTTGTCTTGCCATCTACCGCATTTTCTTTAAATAGAAAATGTGAACAGTAAACTTATAAATAACTAATGATTTAAAATAGTATATTATGTTTAAAAATATAATTTTTCGAACTGAAAATAGGCTTAGTAGGCATTAACCATTAACATTAGGCAGTGGTAACCCAGGAGTAACGCGTTCGCTTGGGAAACCGAGTGAAGCGGTCCAATCCCGGGTCGCGCACCTCTGATATTTTCATGTGTGAATCATTTCTAACATGATTAGCACTTGCCTTACGGTGAAGGAAAACATCGTGAGGAAACCTGTATGTCTGAGAGAACCTAGCAAGTTTTTGAAAGACATGTGAAGTCCGCCAACCCGCAGTTTGCCAGCGTGGTGGACTATGGCCTGATCCCCCTCGTATTGAAGGGAGACCCATGCCCAGCAGTGGGACGTTAAAAAGGGCTTAATACAGGCATTAACCATTTTGAAATACTAGTTTGCGACCACGACTGCGCTCGCAGGGTGGGTATTTTGATAATCTATTATATCGATAGATAAAATATCAGAGAATGTGTAACAATTTTCTTTTCAACCGTAAGCAACCTTTATTTTTTTATTTTGTTTAATATTTTTTTCTTAATAAAAAGTAAGATTTCCTTAATAAAGGTTATTAAAAAAAAGGTAAAAATAATGTTATAATAGTAACCAACATTAAATAACAAATAATATTTAATATTCAATTATATAACTTACTAAAATTATAAAATTAATTAATGTTAAGAACCTAAAATTAGAATAAATCCATGAAAAAATCCAAAAAGACAGAAGAAAAATCCAAGAAGAAAGAAGTTTTATTAAAAATCTCAAATATTCGCGTAAGTCCGAGCAAGTAGTTAATTATAAGTTGAGTATATGAGATTACTTTTTTAATTTACATCAAATAAAAAAATAATAAAGAAAATATGCTTGTATTCTCCGGCGGCCATTAAAAAGATTGAAGGGACTTATTAATACTGAAGGAGAATGCCTTCATTATAGAGAAAGCTTACGACAAACATCGTGACGCTAGAAATAAAGACCATCGTTAATCGACTCTTATTGTTCATTACTTATTTTTATTTCAAAATAAAGAAAATATTATACCAGAACTATCTAGTATGTTCATATATTTTTTGACTAATTTTTGTCTAAACAGATAAATAAAGAAGTGTCTGTTTGTAATGTCAAAATAACAGGTTTTTAGTAAATACACATGATATTATATACGGTAGGTACTTATAAGAAAAACACAATTTTTAAAATTTTTGTTTGTCTGCCTGTTAATCTGTCTGTTTGTTTCGGCTAATCTCCGAAACGGCTCGACTGATTTTCACTGGCAGATAACTTATAATATAAGGAGTAACTTAAGGTACTTTTATTTTAGAAAAAAAAATTGTGGTTCCGCTCAAAAAAATTAAAATGTACACGTGCGTCCCTATTAGTATATAGTAGCGACTTATATTCGCTACAGCTCTAAATCACTACATGCTTAACAGCAGATTATTCGTTATTACAGGTCTTAGTGTATCTGTGTAATAAATTATATTAAAATTTGTTCAGCCGTTTTAACGTGAAGCAAACAATAAATATATATATATATATATATATATATATATATATATATATATATATATATATACATATATATATAAATTTTCGTAATAATAGGTAGTCTCACTGTATGATTTAACTAATTTCAAAAAAAGAGGAAATATTGAGGTGCTATACTTATTAGTCTAAGGCCTTAGCCAATTTGGATGATAATTTAACTTAAAAGTTACATGTTTTAAATATATTTTGCAAAAAAAACGTACTATTTAACGTTTACTAAAAGCTTGAAAAGCTTTGGTGTGAGTCGCCATAACGTTACCTACTGTATGCATACTAAATGTAATACTCTCTAGACAAATGTAACTTGTCAATTTTCATAGATTTCTTCATAAATATGTGAATAATCCAATTTTTCATCACTGCTTTATCACTGGGAATGATTGATCCGCCTATTCGGGTGACGAACGCGTTTGGAATACAATTTATGAGTACGGCTGCATATATTGAATACTAGAAGTGGATATATTTCATTGCGATCCTGTGATTTCGATGGTCGGGTTTAGCCTTAAAATTTGGAATATATAACGGTAGGATTGTACAGAAATTGCTCTCGGTCAGAAAATGCCATAAGGCATTTAATTTCATATTAATATTGTATTCAGCCCTTTATAACGTCCCACTGCTGGGCACGGGCCTCCCTTCCCTTCAATACGAGGGGAATCAGGCCATAGTACACCACGCTAGCCAAGTGCGGGTTGGCGGACTTCACATGCTAGGTTTTCTCACACATGCAGGTTTCCTCACGATATTTTCCTTCACTGTAAGGCAAGTGGTAATCACGTTAGAAATGATTCTGAATATGATGATACTGAATAGATTTCGATAAAATTTGGCAAGGACATAGATGACATCCTGGGATCGCAATCGCAATTATAGTTATTGCTCTTATATTATACTGTGCATTAAGAAAAGTTTTATTTTTTTATTTTAGTGTAATCTAAAACTTTCTTAAATTCAGCTTTATATTATACTAGCAGAACCCGCAGTTTCACCCGCATTCAATTTGCAAAATAACTCTTTGGCTTTATGTCACATAGCGAATCACCCTCGCTTCGCCCGGGTTCGTCCCTATTGTGTATAGTTTTACAATAATATATGGAAGTTTGCCCGATTTGTTGACATTTATGATTACTGCTCCGCTCCCTTGGGTAGTAGCATGATAGTTTATAGCAGTCCTTAATAAGCGGGCTATTTTATGCAAAAATAATTTTTCAAATCAGATTAGTAGTTCCTGAGATTAGCGCGGTCAAACAAACAAACAAAGAAATAAACAAACGAGTAAAGAAACAAACAAAGAAACAAAGAAAGGAACAAACAAATAAACAAACTTTGCCTCTTTATAATATTAGTATAGATTTTGTATTGTTTTTGGGTTTTTAAAAAGCTTAAAGTTTTGTTATGGTTCGTTAAGAGGATTGTGAAGCTGTTAATTTTCATACAAAAAGCGATAACGTTTTTCCTCCCATTAACATAGTCTAATTTTCATAATTTCTGGAAATGTTGTAAATATAATAAAAAAATAGGTCCGTACGTTTTTATTTTAAAGAAATATTGAGTATGATAGAAGTTATTAGCATCTAAATATCTGTATTTTTGACTTAAAAACTTCCTCGAGTGTTTTTATATTTTTTTAATTAAACTAAACTGAATTATTAAAAAAGAAAAACGTACAGACCTAGATTAAGGTATACTGAATCTAATGAGACTAAAATTGTCTCATTACGTAAATGTTTAGGGGGGTGAAAACGTTATCGCCCGAAACAATATTTCAAACAAGAAATGTACTCGTAGGTAATTGCCTCTAAGATTTGCAACTCTCTCTCTATCGCAGTTCTCTATCTATACGGGTTAGCAAATCGAGCGGTATGAAACAGATAGCATTTTTTTAAAAACCAACTTGCGCTGCGTATCGACACTTCACAATCCTCTTAAGCTCCCCCAAAACGTTAGTCCATATCTTAAGAATGATAACATGTAAACGTGATGTGCTAGCCGTACGACATCCTCATTGCATGTCTAAGATAATATTATATGCAAAGTATATCATTGAAGAAATAATGAAACAGTCTAACGTAAGGCCAGATCTACACTATAGTGACGACCGCCGTTCGTTCTCGATCCGATATCGGTTTAGTAAAATATTTTTATGTAAGAATCAATGTGTTCCGATTGAATCATACTGCAGCAAAGTTTTTGTGTAAAAATATTTTACCAGATCAGGTAGATATCGGACATATCGGCATAGTGGCTAGTATGTACGGCCACAGATCTGCAGGTTCTGGTTCAAATCCCAGGTCGGGCTAAATTGTAATTATTGGGTAATACTATTAAGAAATTCTCTGTAACAGACCAGACACTGGACCAACTTCTCTAAAGTTCGCGGTGTTACATTCTCTTGCCTCAAAAAGCCTTTTAAGTCGTCGGTATTACATTTGATCTCTCACAGATAGTGTCGAATTGTTGTTTCATCAGAATTTGAGAATACAAAGAGTGCAAATTACGTTTGCACACACTTTTGTACTATAACAACTCCTGTACAAACGGCTTATCTCAGTGAAATAGGCCACCTTGTCTGAAATCAACCTGGGGGGTATTATTATTATTATATTAGTTATAGGGAATTTACAGAAATAACTTGTACACAGAAAGTCACTATTTAGTCTGTGGGTAGTGTTAATGTAAAAAAAAAATATAGATCAAAGTACATATGTATATGTATATAGATGATAAAGTAATAAGTACTCGTCTAATGCTTCTTCCGAAAACACTAAGGACATGTAATCACCGCAATATATTTGATGGACCTAATGTCCCATCTTCATAGATGGACGAAATAGAAGTTGATCATTTTGTTTTTTCTGGCTATAGCGCAAGCAATATACGAGGACATGCATGTAAGCATGCATTAATTCTTTATCTTGCTAAGCAAAACTATTACCCTAATAAAATCTCCTAAAAACAGATAACAATAAAGATCTGACTTGTTAGCTTGAATCTATACTTGACTACTAAACTGACACTGAAATCTATTATTGTATGGGAAAAGCAACCTTATTCCATTAGAATAGGGGTGATAATGGGGTTTTGTAAGATTTTAGAGTTCATGTCAAGGGACCGTTCTGATAAGAGTTGCTTATTGTATACACGCACGCTACAATGGTTGGTCGTGACTTGTAAAGTGCCTTATTTGATCGTTTATACGTGGTGATATGACCTTACCGTACATAGTATGAATATTTTAGAAGTAAATTCATATGTGATCATGTCACCATGGTTTGATAAAGCAGATTTGATTCCATTTATTTGGCAAATCTTTTAATTGGACCTGTGCATATAATTTTTGTTGGAGAAAGTAAAATTTAGTAATGAAGATACGATACTTGGGGGAAAATGTATAAGGGTATCAGGAATATGCATTTGAATGCATTTAAATGTAAAATTTTATGCTCTATAATATGTATGTACTATGTATATTTATATACTAAAGTCTTGATCAACACTGACCAATATGGTCAAATTTGCAAACTCTTGAAAGTCTTGAAGTAATTTACCATACCCATAATTACTATTTAAGAAAAAGGTACACCCGATACATTCTTAGATTTATTCGATTATTTAACATTTTAAATATAATCAAATTATGTTTCGGAATTTTGGCGGATTTTTATTTTTATGTATTTAGATATTTTAGTTTGTAAAGTCATAAACTTGAGATAATATTGAAATTAAAAAAACATCAAAATTTCAATAGATGAAAGATGGCTATGTGCTCTCAGCTGATAAGATATTTTTTATTTAAAACTTCAAAATGCTATAAAACTAATGATCCATATTTAAGTATGAACGTTATATAGTTTCAGGCTTTAGTACTATTAACGAACATACACGTAAAACGTATACGTAGAAATTAAGTCTTCCTCTTTTTTGAGAGCGGTCAACAAAAAGTTAGTCTTCAATAACTTTATCAATAACACAAGTTAATGAATGTCAGTACTCGTGGATATGCAGAACGAATGTATATGAAATTTGCGCAGTGCGGGAACGATAAATAATGATCATTTCTCGAAACGTGATTTCTTGCTTAATAACGTTTTGTTTCTATAATACTGGTGTTCTGGCGTTTGTTATTTCACTGAGCCACAGAAGGCATCTATTTTTTAACATATTCAAATTCAATCATTTCTATCCAGTGTTACATTATCATATTTTTATTGAATATTTCAGTTTGTAGTGACCCTACTTGCTGTGCAAGCGGTTACGGGTTCGAGTCTCGCTGGGGGCATTTATTTGTGTGATGAGCACGAATGTTTGTACTCCAATCATGGGTGTTTATATTTATAATATGTATGTATTTAAAATTACACATATATGTGTAGTGTATCAACTATCTGGTATACATAACACAGGTCTCATAGCTTACCATAAAACTAGATGGTGCTGTGTTAATGTCCAAACATATTTATTTATTTATTGAACGTCGTGTTGTTAAAAGTTTATTAAAAAAGAAAATTTTTCATCCTGAGAAGCACTAAGGGGAAATTGTTTTTTTATCCTTATATTATTTTATAACCTTAAATAAATAAAGGTTCTTTTTCTTTTAGCAAAGATAGTTTTTTAAAACGTTTTCCAGTATATTTTATACGTAAAAGAATTACAATTTCGATGTTTGTGATTTAAAGTAACATATGTATAATGTATATATGTATATATTACATCAATCACCCAGTTAAAGAAATCTATATATAATTTAATTATAACAAGCTATGAATTGTTGTTTCTTTTGATCTTAAAAGTACCACGTTATCTTTTCTTATTTCTATCTATACTTATAATAAAATTCTGAGTCGAATTTGTACATTAAATATTTTTTGGAAAATCTTATCGAAATAGTCATTCTTATCGATCGAGACCGAATCTATAGTTTTTTGATTTTTTGTCTGTCTGTCTGTCTGTCTGTATGCTTGTCTATCTGACTGTCTGGGAACACACCACTAGAAAACCGCTCGACAGATTTTGATGAAATTTGGTATGATGATAGCTGGTTATCCAGCTATGGATACTCTTTACTGCGGGAAAGTATCTCATCTCTGAGAAATCTATACTAAACGTTAAAACGTAACTAAGGACGAACCCGAGCGGAGTGAGGGTGAGTCGCTATATTATATATTAGTATAGATTTTTATAATACCCATATTATAAAGATGTTTGTGTTTTTCAACGCACTATTTGAAAGTACCAATTCGATTTTTTTTCTCCATTTTATGCCTACATATTGAGATTATTTTTTTATTAGATATCTAACACATGACTACGATCCTTAGGAGTAGAGATGCATAAATAAACAAACATACATATATAAACTACGAGAGTGAGAGCAATCAATTAAAATCATTCAAAATACTCCTTTTTGTACTTTAAAAGAAATTTCATTAATTCAGTCGAGAATCAAACTTTTGACTCAACGACACATGCCTACAGACCTTACATAAATTAAATACGAAAAAAAACGTACATATACTATATACTAATACAAATATTTTCTCATATGCATTCCAAATTATTGCATTTCATTTTATTCAGTAATGATGTGCAGATGAGAGGCTCAATCCATACGTTTTAATTGGGATTCATTAAGTAACTGCTGAGTTTCGATCGAAATTCTACCTCAAAAGTACGTAGTTTTTAATTTATATTCTGGATTATAGGAACTTATTTAAAAAAAGTGGTAACGCGCTCGCTTGGGAAACCGAGTGAAGCGGGTTCAAATCCCAGGTCTCGCACCTCTGATATTTTCATGTGCGAATCATTTCCAACATGATTACCACTTGCCTAACGGTGAAGGAAAACATCGTGAGGAAACCTACATGTCTGAGAAAACTTAACAGTTTTCGAAAGACATGTGAAGTCCGCCAATCCGCACTTGGCCAGCGTGGTAGACTATGGCCTGATTCCCCTCGTATTGAGAGGAGGCCCGTGCCCAGCAGTGGGACGTTAAAAAAGGGCTGAATACATTTAAAAAAAAAACGTTTTAAAGAATATTGTTTTGTAGCAATCTTTTAGGGGTGGTAAGATATGAGTCAACTTTATTTTATATTAGTTTAAACTTCTGCTAAAATGTTAGACATTAAGAGATACGATTATTCAAAATTCTTAAAGTAATTTAAAAAAAAAACAGGTTATTTAAAAAAAATCAAAAACATATAAAAGATTGTATAAAAAAAAATTATTGCCATAATTTTCTGTAACGATGCGACCTTTGAAGATGGACATTTATTTTTTGCTACAAAAAAGTCATTTTCATGTTGAAAAATATTAAAAATTTTAAGTTTGAAATATTAATCACAATCTAGGAGCTGGTGCTAAAATTTGCCTTGAATACTAATGAGGCTGAACTACTGCACTTAAGTTGAGGGGCTCGAAACGTAATTATAAAATACACTTAACTCCTTTCTGCCTATAACTCTCTTTATATCAGTTAAATACATTCTAAGTAATTATGACGAGCACAAGCGTGCCATAGAAATTAATAGAAGAAGTAATAAATTAAAAGAATACTACATCCAAACTGTTTGCTAGCAATTGCAGTAATTTGGCTGATATTTAAAAAAATAGATTTTCCCATATTACTTAATACTATCAAATTAATGCTATCTAAACATTAGCTTTATAGTTATAACAATATATGTATATAAAAAAAAACAAATCTATCCCACGGGAACTGTACATTTTGGATCCTGAGATTAGCGCGTTCAACCAAACAAACAAACAACAAACTCTTCAGCTTTATATTATTAGTATAGATTTCAATATGTTCCCTTTATTATTATATATGTCAAAAAAAACAGCTTGCAAAAAGACTTAGACATGTAAAAATATATTAAAACCTCAACAAAAAGAAATCTAAAATACGTGTTTTTTTTTTTGGTTAGGACCTCAGCAGTCGATTTTTTATTAAAAAAAATATTCAGATATAGTATACTGTAATTTTTTTGCTTTAAATATATGCATAACTTCATTTATTAAGTAAAGACTGAAGAGGTTCATAACGGGAACAAGACAACGTACAATGCATAAGAGCCCTATAACGCCATTCAAGTACTAATGCGATTAGATGCATACTCAATGGAGTGTCTACAGCTAACTCAATAGACAGTGTATTGATAATTAAATTGAAAGGTCATGTGTCACGTTTATTGTATTTCCTGTTATCCTGTGAGGATGTATGGATGGATATTTGTTACTCTTTCATGCCAGAACGGCTGAATTTCCTATGGGATAGATTTGTTTTTATCTAGGGTCGAACTCGAAGCGAAGCAAGAGTGAGTCACTAGTATTACAAAAGTAAAAGTTTGTGAGGATGAATGGATGTTTGTTACTCTTTCATGCTAGAACGGTTGAACGAATTTAGATGAAATTTAGCACAGAGATAGGTTATAGTCTGGAATGGCACATAGGTTAATAGCATACAGGTACTCGCAATAAAATTATAAAATATGCAAATGTTTGTGAGTGATTGTATTATTATGTGTAATTTAAAAAGTTATCAGAGTAGATAGTCCGTGAACGGCGCAAAAGACAGTTCTGCTGAGAAAAGTCAGCGAAAAACTCAACCATTGCTCTTTTAAGTACCTACTCTATTCAGCAATAATAGTATTTTTATTTAAACTTTAAAGCTAACTCGCTTCAATTTTATTTAAATACCACATAGTTTCATCTAAGTAATATCCATGGATAATACATAGGTTTTGTACTATATAGATATGTATCAGGTAGCAAAAATGTACATTAACTAAGTAAAGTTGCCTGGCACTATTGTATTGACTAGAATGGCGGGAATGCAATTCTTTCGAAAGAGGTCTGCTTAGTTAGGGCGGCTATCGGAGCGTCGAATAAAATACTCAACAGTCCCTAATAGGGTACTCGGTATAAGAGGTCATTAAGTACTCGTACCTACGTGACAAATGCTTTTATGACCCGTACATATATATGGCTCAAATGGGCCTCGATTCCAATCTATACAGATGAATAAAATTGGAGTGTCTGTTTGTAATATTAAAATAACCGCTTTTTACTAAATGCGTATGGATGTATACACGGTACATATACCAAAACAACATTTTTTACAATTTTTGTCTGTCTGTCTGTCTGTCTGTTTGTCTGACCGATTTTAATGGGACTTTCACTGGCAGATAGCTGATGTTATAAGGAGTAACTTAGGCTACTTTCATTTTACAAAAAGAATCAGGGTTCCGCGAAAAAAAATTAAAACCCATGAAATTGTGAACAAAATCCGCGTACGGCGTACGTACCGAGCGAAGCGAAGGTAAATCGCTATATAATTTAAATGAATATCTTAGGAGCAGCAAACTACTATTTATGTATAAACATAGCTAACCGTGAAAACGTACCTAGGGACGAACGCGAGCGAAGCGAGCGTGAGTCGCTAGTATATTTATAATACTAGCAGATTTCGTGGCTTCCCCCGTCTTTGTTTTAAATTTCGCGTTAGAAGATTTCTTTTTATTTTCACACATAAATTTTGGAAGTAGTGTTAGTTAACTGGTAACGCGCTCGCTTGGAAAAAAACGGGATCAATTCCTACTTTATACTAGAGATGTGCCGACTAGTAGTCGGCCGATTAGTCGGCCTTTTCCAAACGACTAGTCGGCTAGTCGACAAAACTTTAGTCGACCCACCTCTACTTCACACATCTAAGATTTTCAAGTGCGAAAAATTTGTATGTATTGTAAAAAACATCTACTTGCAGTTACTATTGTTATTGCTAATATATATTAAATTCTTTTATTTGAAAGCTTATTGTGCTAAAAAGTCGGATATCATAATTTTCGCAATCGCGAAGCGTAGTAGGTATGCACTTTATCTATACATATAATAACATTCTAAGTAGAATCTGTACATAAAATATTTTTTGGAAAATCTTATTGAAATAGTCATTATTATCGATACAGAGGCCATATCTATAGTTTTTTGCATTTTTGTTTATCTGTTTGTGTGCGGTCACACCGCATCGCGAGAAAACCACTGCACAGATTTTGATGAAATGTAGTATGATGATAGCTGGTTGTCCGAGTCAACATATAGGATACTTTTTACTACGGGAAAACATCTCATCTTTGAGAAATCTGTACTAAACGTTAAAAAGTAACTAGGGACGAACTCGAGCGGAGCGAGGGTGAAATAGACTGAAAAATGTATGGAAATGATACATTTTATCTTTTAGAAAATCAACTAAGGTTCTCATCTTTTTCCTATTATCATGGACAATTAAATAAAAAAAATGACGAAGTCTTTGAATAAAATATATTTCCTTAGTAATATTAGTAAAAAACCGACCAAACGTCTCGGAGATCCTTTTAGCTTTCTTCCCTGAGGCGAGGCTAAAGTACATCGTAGTTGATGAAAAAATATTTTATATAATATATACTTTTCATCTTTATATAATTTATTATAAATATTATTATTGAATTTATATAATATTTCTTTTGGATGATTTGCTGACTGATGGTGAAGTGGTTGGGTAGTACATATTTGTTAAGTTCGATAAAGTACACTATTTATGAAAGATTATATGTTATCAGTTTACATCGAAACTACTATATACAGAGTATTTTACAATTAACATAATAAGGAAACTAATGCGATCTCTTCTCATTGCAATTTTAATAAAAACAAGTAAATCCAATCATTTTTAATAGCAAAATATTTTTAGTATATGCTTTTTACTGCCTATTAAGGTGTATCCTGGATGAAAAATATAATAAAGTTGCAGCATGTTTTGGCATCTTTTATTACTAAGAGAATCCTATGTGTTACTCTAGGTAATACTGGCTTTGCAAGTGAGTCCAACACCTCGTGCCTAAATGCATTTCCCAACATTAAAAAAAAAAAGAAAAAAGTACATAATTTATGTACTAAATTTCATTTAAATCTGCCAAGCGGTTTCAGAGTATAAGAGTAACAAAAATCCACACATACACAAACTTTCACTGAAAATTGCAGTCCAACTGTCCTTATAGTATTCAAACTAACACACTCTGTGTATTACAGCATTAATAACAATCAGATATACGTTGCGGGTCGGTATCACCTGTAATTAGGCTATCTAGCTCGGTTGGAACATGGAACAGTAAGTAATGCGTGGTCGAGCACATATATTATGTAGTTACACTATTATCCATTTCAATGCATGTTTAGAGGTGAATGAATAATTCCAGCTATGGCTTTTGCTTTTGTGCGCTGTGAAGAGAAGATAATTTTACTCCATATATGAGTTATTACCACGTTGGCCTTAACATTCTTATTTGTACTAATATTATAAAGAGTTTGTTTGTTTGTTTGTTTGTTTGTTTGTTTGTTTGTTTGAATGCGCTAATCTCAGGGACTAGTAATTCGCTTTGGAAATTTCTTTTTGCATTAGATGGCCCGTTTATTGAGGAAGGCTATAGGCTATATATCATATAGTATGTAGACTATCTATACTATACTAATTATTAAAACGTAACTAAGGACGAACACGAGCGAAGTGACGGTGAGTCGCTAGTATGTGAATATAATTAGTGACTTACCGTCGTTTCACTCGGGTGCCTATTGCGATAACTTGCTACAAAAATGTCTATTTTCCTTACATTCCGCTAATATTATAACTGCAAAAGTTAGTGAGTGCGTATGCATGTTTGTTACTTCACTCTGAAAGTGGACTATAGAAATATGAATGATCGAAATCGAGGAAAAAGTAGATATTGCTTAACTTTACGTTATTTGGTACAGTCTTTTATTTTACATTTATGTATTTTACATTAAAACGTTTTATTCGTAATATTAATATTGTTTCTTAAAATGTGAAGTAAACTTTGTGTGGAGAATAAGATTTTTCGTGTGTCAAATAAAGTAATGTGTACGAAGTCTAACTCTTCTTGGCTATACGTGCTGCGATGGTGCGGTCAGCTTCTCCCCAACAGTACTTATTTCACGTTCCACTTTTTCCTGTCCATTACAATGCTTCTATATAGCAATAAGTGTCTTTGTCAAGTCCGTTTTACTTGCTCTTGGCTAGTTTCGTAATAGAAAAATTTTCTATACATAGAATGTATTTATTTTACAAGTTAAAGATTTTTAGAAACCCTTTTAGTCTAATAAGCCTTAGGCGAAGGAAAGCAGCTTCAACGTTTGAGAAATAGAAAAAATACGTATGACATCTATAAATTTCAGGCAAAATGATAAAGTAAAAACCTATTTCGGCGACAGACGCGTAAAACGTATTTTTTATGTCAGTCTCTTTCTATTACGTAGCTTACAATAGATATGTCTGACACTGCATATATCGCAAAATGTAGTGGGCTTGCTCCCGTTTATGAGTATATTATAAGTCTTCTGCTAGCTAACATATGATGACATTCTACAGTCGTTATCGCTAATAGAAAACAAAAAAAAATATTAATATGACTATTTGATATAATTCTTAATTATATTTTCATTCGCATACGATTTTTAGTTTTCTATTAACTTAAAGTTACCGAATATAGAATCACATTAGTTTTTCTAGCAGCTCACCCGCTCTTCGCTCGGGTTCACCTCTAGAAAAACAAAAACAAATGTATCCCACGGGAACCGTATTTTTCTGAAATAAAAAGTAGCCTATGTGCTATTTCAAACTGTAATTTATCTCTGTGCCAAATTTGGTCCAGATCCGTTCGGCCGTTCTGACGTGATTGAGTAACAAACATCCACCCAAACACCTAATAAATACTAATAATAGAACACTCTAATAAAGTTACTAATAATAGAATATTGAATACAAAATTGTGATGATTTATATGTATACTATGTATTTATTTACTTTTTTCATGAAAAAGGCAAATGATATTCCTACTAAAATGTGGGTAGTAACAACCGCATTAGGTAAGCATGAGTTTTAAATGTATGTGTCTTACGACACGACCTAGTTCTAGCTCAGCGTGTATATTCTAAATATCATCGGACTTATATAGCGAAAGTTTGTTTGTGTGTGTGTCTTTGTTACTCCTTAACGCTGAAAAGGATGGACGGATTTAGATAAAATTGAGTACAAAGATCTATACATATAATAAAACGGTAGAGGTCGAATGTCTGTATATAGAAAAAAAAATACTAAAAACCGAGTCAGGGGGATGTAAGAAGAGAAATAGAACAAATCCAGATTTTTTTCTATTTTTTTGGTTCTCTGTCTGTTTGTCTGTTTGTACGAGGTAATCTCCAAAACCGTTTAACCATTTAAATGAAAATTTGCATGGTGGTATCATATATCCCCGGTCAACATTTTAAATATTTTTTTATCGAGGAAAATTAAAGAGTTCCCATGGGATAGTTAAAAAACTATAGTAACTTATACAGCTTATACACTAGGCGAACCCAAGCGAAGCGAGTGTAAGTCGCTATTAAACTATAAATGAATTATATATTTAGATAAGATTTTGCTTTTTAAGTTTATCTATAAGTATAGATGTCTCTTCGATCGCCTAGGTAGTAACTAAAAAAAGGCTTTTAAGATATAATCTCAGATTTTCTTAATTGATTTCCATTAAAGAATATGAGATTAGACAGAAAGTATAACGGACGGAAGTGCGTATATGAAGCTCTGTATGGTAACCACGTTACATACTCGTATGTGGTATTCGACGTACGGAGTATCTCATACCGCTATTGAAAACCTCTTGAAATATCTAAATAACTGTCTACACATCAATAAACTAGCAATTTTATAGACCGACGGTATTTTTTTTAATATAAAACATATCTATCCCACGGGAACCGTACATTTTTCCGGGATAAAAAGTAGCAAATGTGTTATTTTGATGAATAAGCTATATTATTGTAAAGTTTAATTAAAATCCATTCAGTAGTTTTTGCGTGAAAGCGTAACAAACATCCATACATCTATACATACAGACATCCTCACAAACTTTCGCATTTATAATATTAGTAGAATGACGTATGTCTTATCCGATTTTGGCCTCGTCAACCAATCTCAGTAATACTAGCCTACTACTTAAGGGATGATCGAACGTAGGTTGACAACAGACCTCCGAAGCACGAGAGTGTACATTCTGCTAGCTTCCTTACTCTGCTGATTACTACTATAGATAGATACTATTGATTAATTTCGTCACACAAAAACCCAATAAGCTTGAATTTAAGACCTTATGTTCTGATACCGAACATATTACCCACCAAACCACCGGGATATAGTAGATATAACCAAAGTAAATTTACGCCGTCCGGGTTATGCTCATAACTCACCCAATTATTGGTTACGCAAATATTTTGTGAACGGCTTTAATTGGCTACATAGTTGGCAGTATTCTGATGTACATGAAGATCGATGTTTGAAGTAGTTTAGCTTGTACTATGAATACATAAGAGTTTATTACGTTCGAGACTTTTACTCAACATCCTAATAAATATTTAAATATATATTTTGGCTCATTAATACATAGCACCATCTGGTTCCATGGTAAGCTACGAGGGTCGAGGCTTGTGTTATGGATACCAGATAGTTGATACACTACACAAGTATAACTTTAAATACAACATATTATAAATATAAACACCCATGACTGGAGTACAAACATTCATGCTCATCACACAAATGAAGCTTGA
This sequence comes from Fabriciana adippe, assembly GCA_905404265.1. Classification (NCBI taxonomy): domain Eukaryota; kingdom Metazoa; phylum Arthropoda; class Insecta; order Lepidoptera; family Nymphalidae; genus Fabriciana; species Fabriciana adippe. The sequence goes on along the minus strand of FR989998.1, from coordinate 14,046,223 downwards.
CTTGAACCCGCGACCGCTGGCACAACAAGTAGGGTCACTACAAACTGAGCCAAACGTGTCTTCAAGATACTGTCCACGAGAAATACAAAATCTTCTTTAGTCGTTATGGTGATATTGTTAAGATTTTAACGTAAATAAATATTATTACTCAATAGCTCCTTTTATATTAATTGCATTACAATAGGTCTTGAAGAGATTTCGTGTTGATAAGATTTTCCCCTCATGGGAATCAAATCTGAGACTTTATCCCATTAAAGAGAGAGGAAAGCCATTTAAATATCGTCTTATTTAAATATTTAACTAACAGTTCTATAAAACTAAAATTTCTACGTTTTAACATTACTGATAGTAAAGTGCCATTTTTCTTTGGTCGAATATACGAACCAGAGATTGTTGAAACTTAAAGCGGGCGATATGGCTGGGAAATTTTCCTTGCAGTGCCAGATGTTCAAAAGAATTTGCAGGTTTCTGAAAATACTACCTGTAGAAAGCAAGTGTGTTATAGTTCGTGTTAGGTCTGAATGATAACAGTATAGTGGAAATAACATTTTATAAAAATACATAGAGAGAAAACCCACGTAGTGCTACGATAAGTGGTTATTAAAAAAAATACTTTTATAGAGAACGCAGATTTGATTCCAGCTATTGTATTGACCAACTAGCGACTCATCCTCGCTTCGCTTCGGGTTTGTCCCTAGAAAAAAACAAATCTATCCCACGGGAATCGTACATTTTTCCGGGATGATAAATAGCTTATAGCGTTCCTCAGTTAACGGGCTGTCTAATGTAAAAATAATTTTTCTGATGGGATTAGTAGTTCCTGAGATTAGCGCGTTCAACCAAACAAACAAACAAACAAATAAACAAACAAACAAACTCTTCAGCTTTATAATATTAGTATAGATTTGATCCAAATCGTTACAGCCGTTTTCGAGATACACGAAATAAATTTTCATGTACATATGTACATATATATACAAGAATTAAAGTAAAGATGCGATTAACACTGTGTCGAAATCATTCTTTTATTCAGGGCTGAAATATTACTCTATTACTTATACTACAATGTAGACATATTTCTACCAAAGTTTTTATAGCCTGTGCGTGACCGTCAAGAGTTTGTTAAAAAAGCTTTATTTATTCGACGCTGTTCAAAGTCATTGAGCTTTTTCATTGAAGTAGAAATGAGAATTTTTGAGATTTTTTCATAACTATAGTGCAATTGTTAAGATTTTTAAGATTATTATCGGATTACTATTTTATTATTATTAATGAAATGCGAAAGTTTATATGTGTGTATGGATATGTAGCTTCTCTCTCACGTTAAAATGGCTGTACGAATTTAGACGAAATTACACACAATTTATTTATTTGATTGAAACTATATAAGTCCTCCTGACCGATTCCGGCTACGGCGGCCAATTTCATTGAGACTAGCCAACTGCGCAGGAGATATCATAGTGCATAAGTGTACGTGCAGACACAACGTGCACTCTTTATTCCTGTCACTCTCATACTCCGGTGGGACGACTACTCGACACGACCGGTGAGAGTTAAGGCGCAGGACCGACGGCTTTACGTGCTCTCCGAGGCACGGGGGTGATACACCGCCGACTTCTCAACTCCGGGCTGTTACTGAGGCTTACTATACAGAAAGGCTCAATAACTAAACTTGACCCGACCCGGGACTCGAACTCGGGACCTCCGGATGTGTAGCCATACATACTAGCCACTACACCACTGAGGCTGTTGATTGAATTGATTGATGGAAACTAGACATATAATCTATTGAGAAATTCTTAGTTACTATTGTATATTATATACTATTATATATTATGTTTGTTTTTATAATAAAACTAGCGAATCACCCTCTCTCCGTTTGGGTTAATAAACTTTAAAACGTAACTAGGGATAGTTACGTTTTAAAGTTTAGTACAGATTTCATAGAGATGAGATTTCTTTCCGCAGCAAAAAGTATCCTATAAGTTCACCCGGATAACCAGCTATCATCATATCAAATTTCATCAAAATCCTATGCGTGATGCGTTCCTAGACGGACAGACAAAAATTCTAAAAACTACAGATTTAGCCTCTGTGTCGATAATAACGACTATTTCTATAAGATTTTCCAAAAAATATTTAATGTAGAGATTCGACTTAGAATTTTATTATATGTATAGACGATAATTACAGCAATAATAATAATCAGTATATTATATTATACATACATTGATTACGAGTACTTATTATTTTTGTAATTTTACATCTAGTATTTTCTATTTCTTTTCTAATAGTTGTCAACAAGAGGTTACTTATGGCTCCCTATAGTAAAGTTTTCATCATATTTATTTATAACTGTTGTGACACCCTTCGCGCAGGTGTGTCTTAAAGTGCCTTTCAGTAACATGTAATATGTGGAAATTACTTAAAAATAAATATCAAGATTCCTTATTAAACGAGTTTGTAAACTCTGAAAGAAAATTATGTATCCTGCACTATCATGAAAATTATAGCTTCACTATAATTGACGACAGGTTTGGCTCAGCTTGTAGTGACCCTACATGCTGTGCCAGCGGTCGCGGGTCCGAGTCCCGCTGGAGGCATTCATTTATGTGATGAGCATGAATGCTTATAATCCAGTCATGGGTGTTTATATTTATAATATGTATTTATTTAAAGTTATATATGTGTAGTGTATCAACTATCTGGTATCCATAACGCAAGCCTCGTAGCTTACCATGGAACTATATGGTGTTGTGTGTTAATGGCTTCAAAACGTGCTAATTGAGCACAGATTACTTCACCAATGTCACGTAAAATAAAGAAAACACGAGGGAAAAAATATCCCTTAGTACGCATAGCTAAAATGGGATACTTACTTTTTTAAACACCAAATTAGTTTTTTAAGGAGGACTCGATAAAACCAGTTATTATGATTTCCCGTGGGAAAGAAAGATTATCCTGAAGTAAAAGGTATCCTAAATGTTGACGCGAGTAATAAGTTATCACTTCACAAAATTTCGTTTAAATCGATTCATTACTTTTTGTGTGAAACGCACACACACAAACAGGTAAACAGACAAAAGTTGTAATAACTATTGTTTTGGGGTCTATATTGTGTACATAATACGTTACAGTCATTGTTTTAAAAAAAATATTTCATGTACGAATTTCTCTAAGTTACTGCTTTATTATATTATAGATTGTATTCAGCCCTTATTAACGTCCCACTGCTGGGCACGGGCCTCCCTTCAATACGAGGGGAATCAGGCCATAGTCCACCACGCTGGCCAAGTGCGGATTGGCGGACTTCACATGTCTTTCGAATACTTGCTAGGTTTTCTCAGACATGCAGGTTTCCTCACGATGTTTTCCTTCACCGTAATTCAAGTGGTAATCGTATTAGAAATGATTCGCACATGAAAATATCAGTATATCACTCGGTTTCCCAAGTGAGCGCATTACCACTGGGCTACCATTGCAAAATACTATACAATATATGCTGAAAATAATAAAGAAAAATAGGACAATAACAATAAAATTAAATATTCCAAAAACATCTACCAAGACAGTCTTTAAGCATATAAAAAATTCATCAAAACCAAACGCCTTGGGTGCGTATAAATAATTCTATATTACGTTGAACTCCCAATAAAAGTACCCTAAACGCTAATATTCAAAGTTGAAGAAACTTCTAAGTCATTTAAAGTCGGTAGGGCACTTAAAATGTCGACATACTTAAAATATTTATCTATTCCCGTTCTACTTTATTTCTTAGGGTAATGTTTAGTTAAAATTTAGGAGTTTTCATTATCTTTGGTTCGATTTTTAAATGTTTCGTAACCATATTATACCGTAATATTCAATGTACTCGTATATGGGAAGCCTGGAGCAAAGTTTTTCTGACAACCTCCCCCCCTCCCTCCCCCCAATATGTTTTATGGTTAAAAAAATCATCTGGAAAAAGAGGGAAGATCGGGATCTCGTACTACCAATATTTGACATTTTAAACAAAAAGTATCTTTTCTATAGCGTAGCCTAAGTAAAACTATGGTTTCAAATGGAACGTCGAGAACCAAAAATCAGCACAAATCTGCGTAAGAATTGGAAAAGATAATTTAATATTAAGCTAAAAGATGGCGCTGTCTGTGCACAATATTATAAAAACATAATGCACTCAGGGAAGAACTCAAGCGACACGAGGGTCGATATTGGTTTTGTATCTGTAATAAAATTTTAACTGAGTCGAATCTGTACATTAAATATTTTTTGGAAAATCTTATTGAAATAGTCATTATTATCAATACAGATGCCGAATCTATAGTTTACAGAATTTTTGTCTGTCTATTTGTCTGGGAACGCATCAGAAGAAAACCACTTGACAGATTTTGATGAAATTTGGATGACGATAGCTGGTTATCCGAGTCAACATATAGGATACTTTTTACTGCGGGAAAATATCTCAACTCTGAAAAATCTATACTATCCTTAAAACATAGGGACGAATCCGAGCGAAGTGAGGGTGACTCGCTAGTGATATTATAAGAAGGTTAATATAACGAAATCAATTCATATTTCAATAAATTAATTAAACAAATGAGACGATTTTGTTTTGGAATGTAGATATAAAGCGAAGCCTCTGGGCTTAATTGAGAGCATGTATTGCAAATATAAAGTTCCTCCTACATACATATTAATATACTTCTATGTTTACTGCATATTTTTTATTTCTTGATAATATTATATGAATATAGGCCTATCAAATTAAAACTTCCTTTTAAATTAAATCGATGTATGCATGTATGTATTCAGCCCTTTTCTAACGTCCCATTGCTGGGCACGGGCCCAGGCAGGTTTCCTCACGATGTTTTCCTTCACCGTAAGAAAAGTGGCATTAATGTTGGAAATGATTCGCACATGAAAATATTAGAGGTGCGAGATCCGGGATTTGAACCCGCTTCACTCGGTTTTCCAAGCGAGCGTATTACCACTAAGCTACCATTGACTGCATGCAAACCTGCATTTCTGAGAGAACCTAGCAAGTTTTCGAAAGACGTGTGAAATCCGCCAACCCGAACTTGGCCAGCTTAGTGGACTATGGCCTGATCCTCCTCGTACTGAAGGGTAGCCCGTGCCCAGCAGTGGGACGTGAAAGAGGGCTAAATACATTATCAATTAATAGATCACTACACAAATTAGTTAATGCGGGATCCTAATCGTATTCATAGAGTGCAATTCTGAAGAAAATTATTATTTTTATCATTCCTACGTATATGGAAATATTTGGATTTTCATATATATATTTTTATTTCCTTTGAATTTATTCTCAGTATTTTAGAAAGCATATTTTATATGACACCGTACATAACGTCATACTCATGCGGTCTCAGAATCGGTGGTCGCCATATGCGGTTGTTGTACGGTTTAAGTTACAAGAGATGATAATGAAAGTTGTAAAATTAAGCAAGTTTCCTTCAATAAGTTAACTTTTACAATCGATATCAAAAAAATAAAACTAAAAACTATGAGAATGACAGATTGTCACTTAATGCTATGTGACAAAAAGCTTATATACTGTTACGTTCTCTGAGTTAAAAGATCGTTAATTGAAGAACGTATTTTGCATTATACTAAACTAACTCGCTTACTAAAGTAATTTACAGTATATGCGCTGAAGGTGTAATAAAATTAGGCTATTATATGTATTTTATTTTATATTAGAGACTCACCCTCGCTCTGCTCGGGTTCGTCCCTCCTTACGTCTTAACGTGTAGCTCAGAGATGAGATATTTTCCCGCAGTAAAAACTATCCTATATGTTGATCCGAATAGCCAGCTATCATCATACCAAATTTCATCAAAATCCCTTCAGTGGTTTTTCTGTGATGCGGTAACAGACAGACAGACAGATAAAAATTCTAAAAACTATAGATTCGGCCTCTGAATCGATAATAAAGTTTATTTCAATAAGATTTTCCAAAAAATATTTAATGTACAGATTTGGCTCAGTTAGAATTTTATTATATGTATAGATTATGAAATAATATGAAATATATATTATTCAAACAGACTTATTACAAGTACTTTTGAATCGTCAATTTAATTTAAAGAGCTGTCCGTGAGGAAGCTACCACCGGCTCGGAAAGCAGTTTTGCTGAGAAGAGCCGGCGAGAAACTTAACAGTTGCTCTTTTAAATATCGTATATTAATAAATATAACAAACAATATTGATAGCACGCATATCAATATACTCTTAATTCCACACATTTCTATCAACAAGAAACTCTTGAACAGTGTAATACGCTTTGCTCAATAAAATATTTTTAATTTTATCTTTAAATTTTTGAAAAGGTAAATCCAGGATAGTTTTGGGAATTAAGGGTTTAGGAATCTTATTATATATGCGTATTCAGCTCTTTTTAACGTCCCACTGCTGGGCGCAGGCCTCCCTTATAGGCAGTGGTAGCCCAGGGAATCAGGCCACAGTCCACCACGCTGGCCAAGTGCGAATTGGTGGACTTCACATGTCTTTCGAAAACTTGCTAGGTTCTCTCAGACATGCAGGTTTCCTGACGATGTTTTCCTTCACCGTAAGGCAAGTGGTAATCATGTTAGAACTGATTCGCACATGAAAATATCAGAGGTGCGAGACCCGGGATTTGAACCCGCGTCACTTGGTTTTCCAAGCGAGCGCGTTACCACTGGGCTACCACTGCCTCTATATATGCGTATTATAATATACTTTTTCTTTATATACTATTACTGGTTCTTAGTTAGAAGTAGTATTTATAATACAACCAATTTAATTCAAAAATAGTATAGCAAAGATGAAAAATGATCTTGAAAATGAAATTTTATTACACAAAATGCTAATACTTCATGTATTCGATACAGTAGACCAGCTGGTGACACATAAATTCTTTGAAATTTCAAAAGTTGTGTAGCAAAGATGCTATTTAAGTATACTTAGTTCTGAAAATTCCGTCCCGAGTCTATGCAGGCGTTAAGTTTGTGCGGTCTCGTAAGACTGTGAAGTTCGCATGGTGCAAAGTAGAAGCGATGTATAATAATTACATCAAATAAAGAAGTTTTTACGTCATATATTGATATAATATTTAAATATACAATATATTAAATAAAAGCTCCGAAAGTGCTGAACCGATTCAGAGGAAATTTGGTTAGAAGATAGTTTGAGACCCTGGGAAGGATATAGGATAGTTTTTATCCTGGTAATCATCCCTTAAGGGGCGGGGGAGGGGTTGGGAGGGGGGGAGGGGGTAAAAGTTTGTATGGGAAAGCAATCTAGGGACTAACCCAAACGAAGCGAGGGCGAGTCGTTAGTCTAGATATAAATAGGCAAAGATAAAATAGTACAGTACCTTTTCTCCTTTGTTTGTCAAATGATTTTCTTTTTTTTATCTATTGAAGAGCTTTCATGTTATCAACAAAAAAAGCTAGTTCTTTTATACTATGTATAGGTAAATTCTATTCGTATATATTTTCCTCAAATATTCAATAATAATTATGGACGAATTTCAGCCACTGGGCGAATACCAGTAATTTTTAAAACGAAAATGCATTTTTTATATTCTTTTACTAAACTTAAATTACAACAAATTATCCCCTAAAAAAATTAAAAATATAAAGTGTATTTAATAATAATTGTTAAAACTAGAGATAGACTACTTTATATCCTGAAAATCAAGAACTTCTTTTTTCTTTTGCTAAAAGATACTTAGATACTTTTATTTATCACTAGTGACTCACCCTCGCTTTGCTCGATCTCGTCCCTAGGTACTTTTTTTTTTTGAGCGAAACCCTAATTCTTTGTTTAAAATAAAAGTACCCTAAGCTACTCCTTATAATATCAGCTATCTGCCAATGATAGTCCTGTTAAAATTGGTCCAGCCGTTTCGGAGATTAGCCGGAACAAACAGACAGACAGATAAAAATTTTAAAAATTGTGTTTTTCTTATAAGTACCGTATATAATTCCATATGCATTTAGTATTAAACTGTTATTTTGACATTACAAACAGACACTTCAAATTTATTTATCTCTATAGATTTATTACTATTATAATATTTGTTTGGAAATAATGTACATCTGTTATTTATCCTTTGTCTTCAATAGCTCACAGTCTACATTCACTTAGTAAGAAAGCCTAGAACTATGTAATAAAAGTTTTACCCAGCAAACTTATTTAGAGTGTAATAACGTAATTTAAAATTGTACCATAATAGAACTGCCTAACTTCGGTCCCTCCTCAAAACTTGTTGCTTTGAGTTTTCTGTAAGAACCCGGGGTCCTCAAACAACGCCGTTTCATGGTTAACAAACTTCAAAATTGAATCGCGTAACGTAACTCAACTTTAATTAGTATCTTGTATGGAATATTTTAATAAAATTCATGTTATACTTTCCTAAATTAACTCGGATATTTGAGAATTTATATAGAACTATTTTTTCGCAGTTTTATTTTGACTAGTTTTCGCTCAGTGGTTGGAATTTGACCAAAATTAATATTGATAACTGAATTAAATTTACCTATCTACATAAAAAAAAAATGTTATCAACATTTTTTAACGATAAAAATAAAGCTCGTCAATAGCTACTAAATTAAAAAAAAACATTGGTTGACAAATACAGGAGAAAAATCTACTGAACTGCTTTATCCTTGTCTACTTATATTGTATATAGGTATTTTTTTGTTTCCGATGTTCTGCCTGTATTAAATAAAACTCAAAATCAAAATCATGTCACGAATAATTAATTGAAAAAATTGAAAAAAATATTATGAAATAGCGACCCTGGTTATGCTTAAATAAAAAGTGACTAGCAAGAAAAGGCAAATTTTTTGAAAAATAAAACTAAGGAGAAAATTTCATTAAATTGCGTTTCTGTCCTAATAGCGGATAGAAAAGGTTTGAAAAATCATACATTAAGGTTATCGTATTGATTTAATTTCTAGTTTACTTAGAATATCCAGGTAAGTCAGCGTCAGCGCAACCCCACCTTAATGACTGGTACATATACATAGTAAATATTTTCATAATACTTTCTTTCCTTGATTTTCAGTATTATTTTCATTTACACATCAACTCTGCATATTTTATGCATATTTTAGAGAGATTGTCTGATAACAATGAGCCTTTATCGGGAAAAGCTGTAAAATGTGGAAAATGTTGAATATTAAATAAAACAATATGAAATTTTGATTATATACGCAAAACAATAAACATAACGTCGGATTATCCAAACAGTTTATATTGAAATCACGCTTGTATATAATTTTGCCGTTTGATTGTAAATATAATGGTTATTGTATGTAATAAAAAATAATTTGAAATGATAAATAAATACATACATAATTCATTTCGCGAGGATACGTTTGGTTTAGTTTGTAGTGACCCTACTTGCTGTGCCAGCGGCCGCGGGTTCAAGTCCCGCTGGGGGCATTTTTTTGTGTGAGGAGCACAAATGTTTGTACTCCAGTCATGGGTATTTATATTTATAAAATGTATGTATTTGAAGTTATATATGTGTAGTGTATCAACTATCTGGTGTTAATGTCCCAACATATTTACTTTATTATTTTTATTATTATTTGAGTATTGTATGAAATTAACAGCGAATTTATGTAATTTATATTAAAAAAAGTAGTGATGTGTCTTCTAGATAACCACTTTATGTACGGATAAAAAGGAGTTTATGTCAAAGTGTAGTCCATAGACTATATTATTATCTATATATACAATCAATCTATTGGTATGTTGCTACATTATTATGCTTAACTAGCAATACCCGCGGCTTCGCCCGTGTTCAAATTTTTGATTCCAAACTTCCAAGGTCACCCGCTGATGTGAATATTGGCTGAAAATTTCATCATAATCGCTCCAGCAGTTTTGAAGTCTATAAGGAACATACATACACACATTGGTTTTTATATATAGAGTAAAATATAAATTTCTACTTCCCAAAATTGTACGTAACTTTTGAAACTCAAATCTTCAAAGAAGATCTTTTGATATCATCAAGCTGATTAGATGATGGAGTCCAAACGTGGAAAGTGAAACTCTTCACAATCTATAAAATCTTTGAGTTTCGCTCCATTTTATTAAAAGCGTTTTTTCTTAGTTTTTAAAACTAATATAATTTGATAAACGTTTTTAAGTCAGCATAAATAGAATTTTACAATCCAACTGTCTATTTGTCTGTCTTTCTGTATATTTGATATAAATTATAAAAAAAAATCTGCCCTTTAAAGTGGAATATAATTTTAAAATGTCTTTACACTATATGAATACAAGATAACCCCTCACACGACATAAGGTCAGAATAAGTTATTTTGAAGAGCTTTAAGCTTTAAAAGATTAAAAAAATCACTTAATCACCCCACAAATAAAGCGAGTAAAAGGACATTTATATTCAAAAAATCAAAATATTCATTTTTAAAATCCTAACAGAAATAGCTCTCGGTAATCGTTATTGGACGTCAAATCAAAATGATTTATAGTTGAACTCTTCACGTTTGAATTACGGCTGTATTTTAAAATTGAGTTGATTTTAATACGAAAAATTTGGTATTATAAATGTATTTTCAAACTTGTGTTTTAAAGTCTTAAAGTCATTCAATAATTTGGTTATTATTTTAAAACTAGCGATTTACCCTCGCTTCGCTCGGGTTTACCTTTAGAAAAACAAAAACAAATTATCTTACAGAAACCGTATATTTTTCTAGGATAAAAAGTAGCCTATGTGTTATTCTGCTGTATGAGCTATATTATGGTAGAGTTTCATTTATAAAAGTTCAGTACTTTTTGCGTGAAAGAGTAACAAACATCCATACATCTATACATCCATACATCCTGACAAGCTTTCGCATTTATGACATTAGAATAGATTTATTTAATTTTTGAGTGGTGGGTAATGTTCGCTTGTTTTTGCTTATAATCATATTTTTTTTTATATCCTTTAAAGCACTTATATTAAAAAAAATATGAATAACTACGATAATTATCAGCTAACTTTATTTGTACGTCTGTTTTAATTTTTGAATAAAAAATATACAGTTTTCTAGGTCTAACTGGTATCCAAATATGCTGAAAGTTGAAATACCTTTTTTACTTTGATGACAATAATAATATATTATGCCGTATAAATAAAGCATTTTGTTCCATTGCGGAATATATTGCAGATGTAAATGTGTGGGATTTTATTAGTTGATACTACGTAGGATAAGAACATAATTTTACATTGCAATATTATTAACTAATATTATTTTAAGAGCAATCGTTGGCCATTTCTAAGATGATTACCACTTGCCTTACGGTGAAGGAAAACATCGTGAGGAAACCTGCATGTCTGAGAGAACCTAGCAAGTTTTCGAAAGACATGTGAAGTTCGCCAGCCCGCACTTGGCCAGCGTGGTGGACTATGGCCTGATCCCCCTCGTATTAAAGGGAGGCCCACCCCCAGCAGTGGGACGTTAAAGGGCTGAATACATACATACACATACAATCGTTGAGTTAATTGTTATAGTTAACTAACATGATTGAGGCTTCGTAGAAGCTTAAAAAAATAAAGTTAGTTTTTTAAAAGAATTTTCACGTACGTAAAATAATTAACATATAATTTTTAAAGCAGTACTATTTGATATTGTATATAGTTTTGTAATTTACAGCATTTAAAAATATATAGTGGCACAGTGAGATGTGTGTGAACTATACATACGTAGCTGCTACGCCGTAGAGCCCCACCTACGAGGCTTGAATTTCGTAGAGAGCAAATATTTGTATGAATCATATAGGCTTATTCTGTTTTATTTTACTAATATTTTAACATTATTTTTTTTCTTATTTCAGTAATTTGAAGTTCTTTTTTTCTATAAATAAACAACATAATAAAGACACCATTACAAATAATATTGAATCACCATACAAGTTATGGTCGATGTAACAAAATAAAACTATTTTTTCGGAATTTATTTAGATTTTTGGTTTCCAACTTTTCGAATACTTTACAGCAATCATGGTCACGGGAGAGAATCTCTCGAAAAGATAGTTTTTTTTTAAAAATCTCAAATATTCGCGTATGTAAAATTCAGAATAACTTGCTATTTGAAGTCAAATGTAAGTACGTGCAAATATAATGTAAATTTATTCTTTGATTTTTACACGCTTACCGGAAGCCATAATCATAAACAGGTAGAAATAACATTTTAAAAGGATAAGTAAGCTTTATGACCATGTTAGTTTTCTACTAAGCTTTTCTAATTTCTTTACATGGATATTAAGTTTTTGCTAAAAAAAGTACAACTTCAAAACTATCTAGAAACTATCGCGGACATGACTTGTACAGTAATAACTAAGTGTACATTTGTCTAGAAATTGTGGATTGATATAAAACAGGATAAATTTATTTAATAAAAAAAAAATTAAATATCGGGCGATGACACTTAAAAATATAGCCGAAATTTTTTGTCACTCAAGAAGATATTATTATTTCTAAAAAAAACATCGTCAAAGAAAAATACATTAATTAAGGAATTAGAAATAGCTAAAGTTAGCACTCACTGGCTGAAATATCATCCCTAATATTAAAAAAAAACTTTAATTTTTTTATAACACTAAAGCTTTCATAGCTCAAAGCTCTCATAAGCTTACCTTAAATACGTCATTTTTATACAATTTTATTTCTAACGCACTAAATGAGATTGCGCCTAATACTACGTTCATAACGATTTTTTTCTCTTTAAACAATATCTACTCTTCTATTACTGCCTCGGTGGTGTAGTGGCTAGCATGTACGGCTGCACATCCTGAGGTCCTGGGTTCGAGTCCCGGGTCGGGCCAAGTTTAGTTATTGAGTCTTTCTGTATAGTAAGCCTCAGTAACAGCCCGGAGTTGGGAAGTTGGCGGTGTTTCACCCCCGTGACTCGGAGAGCACGTAAAGCCGTCGGTCCTGCGCCTTAACTCTCACCGGTCGTGTCGAATAGTCGTCCCACCGGAGTATGAGAGTGACAGGAATAGAGAGTGCACTTGTGTCTGCGCGTACACTTGTGCACTATAATATCTCCTGCGCAGTTGGCTAGTCTCAATGAGATTGGCCGCCGTGGCCGGAATCGGTCAGGAGGACATTATTACTCTTCTATTAGCGATAGCGATTGTAGAACACCTTATGTAACCCCTAAAGTGTTTTAATGAACACACAAATAGACTAAAAATATTACTATATTAGTATAAAAGACATAAAAAAGTATAAATGAAATGTGTTTCAATCACGGAAAGAATCCCGTTATGAGTTATTGTTATGTTTTATTTTAATGGGAAGTTGAATTTTTATGAATAAATCGCATGACTATGTTATTTGAATGTTAAATGATCTTTTTTAAAACAACTCCGTCTTGTAGTCGGTAATAATCGTAAATTACCAACAGTATAAATAGGCTCTCTTTAGAAAAAATCCGTGTATATACATATATAAATAAATAAGTTTGTACACGTGTATGTTTGTAACTTTACAATTAAACATTTCTTTACAAAACGGCTGGGTTGGTTTTTATGAAATATTATATAGATATAGAGTATATAGATACATAGACTATGACCTGACTGATATATAATAATCATTTATTGCAGGCAATTTTCAAAACCCATAACATCTAAGATGAAAAAATAAAAATTACAATTAGTTGTAAGGGACCAAAATCTAAGCAATCATTAAAAAAATCTGTTTGTAGTCTCTAATCTCCCGAACGGCTCATTCCTCTTTTTTGAAAGTCGGTTAAAAAACTGTAATAATCTGTATTATATAAATATTCAGTGACATAGCTATGGTGAGCTTTAATGAGCTATGGTGAGCTATGGTGTTATGCCTAAAATAATCTATTCATTTATCAACCCTCAGTAATGTATATAATGTGTGAAAATTTGGAAAACTTCTCGTTCATTGCGCCATAGGCAAGTAGTTACGAAAGAAACGTCTTATTTTTTTTTGGTTTGCATATCAAATATAAGGATATCATTCTAAATCGGGTGACATCCGGGACAGAGCGCCCTCACCACTTCACCGTGGCTATATCATAGCTAATCTGTACCTACATATAATAAAATTCTGAGTCGAATCTATACATTAAATATGTTTTGAAAAATATTATTGCAATAGTCATTATTATCGACACAGAGGCCGATACTATAGTTTTTAGAATTTTTGTCTATCTGTCTGGGGGAACGCACCACGAGAAAACTACTGGACAGATTTTGATAAAATTTGGTATGATATATATGGCTGGCTATATGGGTTAACATTAAGGATATTTTTTACTGCGGGAAAATATATTATCTCTGAGAAATGTATACTATCAAAGCGTACCAACAGAGGAACCCGAGCGGAGCTAGCTAGTAGTGCTAGTCTATACAGATAAATAAAATTAAAGTGTCTGTTTGTAATGTCAAAAACAGCTTTATACTAAATGCATATGGGATATACGGTACTTATGAAAAAAAAAAAACACAATTTTTAAAAATTTTGTCTCTCCGTCTGTCTGTTTGTTCCGGCTAATCTCTGAAACCGCTGGACCAATTTTAACGGGACTTTCACTGGCAGATAGCTGATGTTATAAGGAGTAACTTAGGCTACTTTTATTTTAGAAAAAAAAATTAGGGTTTCGCTCAAAAAAAATAAAACGTACCGTAGTTCATAATATAATCAGTAGGTCTGGAAAATCTTAGCATGCATCTCGTATTCGAATCAAGAGCCCATCACAGTTTGTGATGATAATTCGATAAATCAGTTAGACATCGCAAAATTTCAGTACAAAATAGAAGGGACAAGAAAGTTCTAAATAGGTGTATATATCCTACATAATATATAGCGTGTCAGGAACACGTTAGAGCTGTTTACATTACTTCGTGATATATGTGGACGGGTCACGGAGACGGACCTCCCTAACTAATGCCCAAATGTTTTTTCAGTTTCCTTTAAAATTACTTATTTTTGTATTTAAACTTTTTATCTATACATACAATAACTAATTCGAATCTGTACATTTAATATTTTTTGGAAAATATTATTACAATAGAAATTATTATCGATACAGAGTCCGAATCTGTCTGGAACCGCATGACGAGAAAACATTGGACAGATTTTGTTGAAGTTTGGTTTGATGATAACTGGGTATCCGGATCAACATATAGGATACTTTATACTGCGGGAAAATATCTCATCTCTGAGAAATCTATACTAACCGTTAAAAAGTTCCTAAAATTTTAAGATTTTCCTAAAATTGAAACATAGTAAATCTATATAGATAAATAAAATTGAAATTTCTGTTAGTAATGTCAAAATAAAAGCTTTTTACAAAATACATATGAAATTATATACGGTACATATTAGAAAAACACAATTTTTAAAATGTTTGTCTCTTTGTGTGTCTATTTGTTCCGACTAATCTCCGAAACGGCTTGACTTATTTTGACGGGAATTCACTGGCAGATAGCTGATGTTATAAGAAGTAACTTAGGCTTTTTTATTTTAGAAAAAGAATTAGGGTTCCGCTCAAAAAAAATAAAACACATCGATGCACCCGAGCGAAGCGAGGGTAAGTTGCTAGTTAATATTATAAAGACGAAGAGATGTTTGTAATTTAGTTCTTTTATATGTTTGTACGCCTTAATTTCTATCAATTAAAAAATTTGCTCAGTCTTTTTATTAAATGATATGCGGATCCGCGAGCAAAGTTAGGCATAAAAGGCTTACTAAAGTTTAATTACATACATACTATTTGTTATCAAATAGGTAGGTACTATATATTATTTCGTATAGCTATGATAGGATCAAATTTCCTAATATAATTTATATAGGTATATTTCTTAATGAAACTAAATAAAGAAAAAAATCACAAAATATCTTTTCGGATATTTTGATGGATTTATTCTGATTTTTGACTTTAACGTGTAATTTTATGGGTAGAAGCCATCTATGATAACTATATTATAATAACTTTTGAGAACGTAAAGACCTTAGTCTCTGCTGTGACCATATTTGCTGTAATTCGAAACCGAAAATCAAAATAAATCCCCAAAAAAAATATAGCAACATTTATAATGTCAAATATTCGCGTAAATCTAAGAATGTGTTACGTTTATTTTAATCGAAAAAAGATAGAGTTTCTGATTTTTGCTATATAAGGCTGGGCTTAGATTGTGCAAAATTTAAGTACGCACTTACTTTACTTTTGCCGGTACCTAACTTCACTGGCAAAAGTATGTTTTACACAAAAAGTTTTTTAACATTTGGTACGGCCTGTATACAAAGTAAGAGTAGGTTAAGTGGATGAAATAAAACTCCCGAAATATCGCAGCGTGTAGGAAAAACGAGGAAATTTTCAATCAATGAACTTTGAAACGTGATGTAAAGGTTCGCTCAAGTGGATTTTCAAATTAATAATTTGATTTCTTATTTAAATTATTTCTCTTTAAATAATAGTAATTCGGTGTAGGAAAACACCGTGAGGAAATCTGCATGTCTTAGAGAACCTAACAAGTTTTTGAAAGACATGTGAAGTCCGCCAACCCGCACTTGGCCAGCGTGGTGGACTATGACCTGATCCCCCTCGCGTTGAAAGGAGGTCCGTTCCCAGTAGTGGGACGTTAAAAATGGCTTAATACAATAGTAATTTACGTCTCATATGTTTCATGAAAATTCCTGAAGAGGTCATTTAGTTTTTATTTATAGTTTTTTTAAAGCAATCTGCCGTACCATGATTGCTGTAAAGTATTCGAAACGTTGCATCAGGAACCAAAAATTAAAATAAATCCGCGAAAAGTTCAAAAAGATATTATTTTTAGAAGTTTTATTTTATAGAAATCTACTTGCGTAGGGACTTCATTTTAGTTTTGATTAACCTAAAAATTCTAATTTATATGTATTTATAACGAATGGTCGGAATTCGTTAAAATTTTCCGATTTACGTCCTAATAACAGAAGAAAATGGTACTAAACTGTTATGTCTTTACCTATTTATGTATATATACATAACTAGCGACTCACATTATATATTATAGTATATATTTCTCAGAGACAAAATATTTTCTCGCTGTAAAGAGAATTCTACATGTTAACCCGGATAACCAGATATCATGATACCAAATTTCATCAAAATTCCTCCAGTGGTTTTCTCGTGATGCATTCCCAGATAGAGAGACAGACAGATAGACATAAATTTTAAAAATTATAGATTCGGCCTCTGTATCGATAATAATTACAATTTTAATAAGATTTTCCGAAAAATATTTAATGTACAGACTCGACTGAGTTAGAATTTTATTATATGTATAGATGAATAATTTTAAAGTAAATAATAAGTTTTTGGAAACTGTACACAAAAGCCAGTTTATTTATAAACCTTGGCTGTCTTGAGTAAAAATTGAGCTCTCATTTTATTGGCAATGAAGAATAAATATCACGTGTACATTTTATAGAGGAATCTAATAAAAGGAAAATATAGAAATGTCGATGAGATCGCCAATGAACGATAAGTGAGAAAGCGATGCTGAACAAATAAGGGTTTACTCACACTTGGTTACACATTACGTCGTATCAAACTGAATGTGCTGTACATAAAAAAAGAAATCTATATATATATATATATATATATATATATATATATATATATATATATATATAATAAAATTGTTATTGATCGCTGTCTGTACATGGAATATATTTGAAAAAAAATATATTATTAGGATCTTTATTAACGCAATAGAACCCAAAATGATTTTTAAAATTTTTGTCTGTTTGTCTGTGCGTTTGTGCGCGCTAATCCCACATGGCTTAACCGATTTTGGTGTAATTTTTACTAATGTATTGTGGTAAGCTTCAATTAACATTTAGTATTTGTTTTATTTCAAACGGTTCATAAATAAAAAAGTTATATCAGATCAAAGAATCACCTAGGGATGAACCTGAGCGAGGATGAGTCGCTAGTATAAAATATTTTTTTCTGTCGACTGTTAAGTATATAAGAGAGATTGGTTCTAGTTCTTAGGTTTAGGATTTTGGACCAATTTCAAATAGAAGAAGAAGTACTCGATTCGAAGTGTGTTTTTGTGTGTTTAATATATATGTACATAAATTGTATGTATATATATTCAAATTCAACTTCAAAATTCAAATTCAAAATATTTTATTCAGCATTAAATTATTACAATTTTTTACTGAACGTCATGAGTCTACTACCAGTTCGGAAAGAAGAAGCCTCAGACCTGAGAAGAACTGGCGAAAGAAACTCAGCGGGACTAATATTTTTTTAATATATATATATACATACCTAAAAGGTGAAGAGTACAATAATTTTAATATTGTAAGAGTTACTGAAGTCAGTGTACCGTTTTAGTTGAAAGTATTTGAAAAAAATTGTGTAACAAATATTTGCGACGTAATTCCAAGCCACATCAAAAGCAATATTTTTTAATAATTTAGATTGTTGTCTTTGATCGTAAAAAAAATTAGTTCCGCTGAGTTTCTTTCTCCAGTTCTCAGGATTGAGGCTTTCCTTACTCGTGGTAAATCATGGCTTCCTGAAAAAACATTAATTTTAATAATATTCTTTATTGCACTAAACAAGTAATAAAAAATGACTTATTAAAATTAAAATTAAATTAATCTTAAATTAAATTAAAATTAAAGACTTATATAAATTAAATTAAAATGAATTTATGTATGTATTCAGCCCTTTTTAACGTTCCACTGCTGGGGGTGGGCCTCCTATCAATATGATGATGATGATATGGGAGATCGGGTCATAGTCCACCACGCTGGCCAAATGCGGGTTGGCGGACTTCACACGTCTTTCAAAAACTTGCTAGGTTCTCTCAGACATACAGGTAAGTGGTAATCATGTTAGAAATGATTCGTACATGAAAATATCAGAGGTGCAAGACCAGGAATTCGAACCCCCTTTCTCGGATTCCCCAACGAGCCACCACTGAGCTATCACAGCCTTCATCAATAATTTTATGCTAAAAAAGTATTATCGATCACTCGAAACCAACAGAATATAGAATAACACCCCACACAGTGCTTACTGTATGGATGAATTACGTCATTGAATCAGTTTGAAACATTCCAGACAGTGTGGTCAAGAGCGAGAGATAGTAGAGCGAGTTAGTACTATTTGCCAAATACTGTAACCTGTTACTACTCCTCAATTATCTTATGCATTCCTATCATTGAAAGTATATTTCATGTATTGATATATTTTTCGACGGTTCAAATAGGAAAATGTACTCGATTCGGGTGAACGTTTTTTTCTGTCTCTCTGTGTGTCTGTCTGTCTGTTTGTCTGAGAACGCATCACGAGAAAACCACTGGACAGATTTTGATAAAATTTGGCTTAATAATATCTGGTTATCCGGGTTAACATATAGGATACTTTTTACAGCGGGAAAATATCTCATCGTTACGTTAACGTTTTTTAACCTGTTGAGAATCGCGGGCAGGCTGGCATGTCAGTGAACAATTAATTTCTTAGAAATTATCCAGAAGGTGTTAAAAGCTAACTAGGGACGAACCCGACCAGAGTGAGGGTAAGCCACTAGTATTATAATATAACTTTTGCTATATCATATTATGTCATTTCAATACAATTTTTAAAAAATCTATTGTAAAATAGAACCTTATCTAACCCCTATTAAATGCTATGCCAAATTAGTCCAAAGAAAAACTAACACTTGAACAAAATAATTTATATAAAAAAAAATATGTAAAGCATAATTAAGTTTTAGATATTCTTATTTTTTAAAATTTATTTGATTACGGTAATAATTTAGAGCTAGTTCATTTTTTGCTTCTATAAATAATTTTTATCATAGCATTATTAAGTACATTTTACTTGGCGTGTTTTGAGTAAATAAAAGTTGATTCGTTATGAAGTAAAGCAAATTGACCGACTTACATCTACACATATAATAAAATTGTAACCAAGCCGAATCTGTACACTAAATATTTTTTGGAAAATCTTATTGAAATAGATATTATTATTGATACAGAATCTATAGTTTTTAGAATTTTTGTTTGTCTGTCTGTCTGTCTGTTACCGCATCACGAAAAAACTACTGGAGGGCTTTTGATGAAATTTGTTATGATGATAGCTGGTTATCTGGATTAACATATAGGATACTTTCTACTGCGGGAAAATATCTCTGAGAAATCTATATTTAAAATTAAAACGTAAGAAGGGACGAACCCAAGCGGAGCGAGGGTGAGTCGCTAGTTTGAATATAATACCCGATATGTAAAGGGTTGCACGTTATGTTAATAAATTATACTGTTTAAAAATATTAGTGTTTATTAAAGCCAAATGTTAACATTTCTTAGTAGATGCTTTGATTAAGTATGAACAATAATTTATACCTTATGTTGTATACAGGAATTTAGGGGTTCGATTCACGCTCAGATAAAATGTTTTGGCATGATTTATATTAACTTATGGTTATATTTCATAGAAATATCTTGATTTACCATTCAATATCATATTTTAGTATATTAATTGACTTATCGTTGGTTTAGTGGGTAGCATGTACATACATACATCCATTTACACCCGGAAGTCCTGAGTTCGAGTCCCGGGTCGAACCAAGTAGAATTATTGGTGATTTCTGTCAGTAAAGCTGTCAATTCCGCGCATGAACTCTCACTGTGTCAATTTTTTTTAATTTTTATTCAAAGGAATATATGTGCATTGGCGTTTTGGTACAAGCATGTATACCTACTATAATATCTACCGCGAAAAATCTTTTTAATGTTTTCTTACTATTTTGTGTTTATATTTTTAAACAAGTCTTCTTTATACATAATATATCAGATTCATAGTGCGTCGATACTTAATAAAACAATTTAAAAGGCGCTGGAGGGTCACGCCAGCTGCCATATAAAAAACTAGCGGCTCACCTTCGCTTCGCTGGGGTTCTATATATGTATATAGTTTTACAATAATTTATTTCTGTATGCATGATAATACATAACCTGTAGCTTTTCTTAATATACGGGCTATCTAATGCAAAAAGAATTTTTCAAATCGGATCAGTAGTTCCACAGATTAGCGCGTTTCAAGAAACAAACATACAAACAAACTCTGCCTCTTTATAATATTAGTACAGATGTTCGAATAACCTTTGATCTTAACAGTATGTCATTCTATTATACAAATATAGTTCGGGAATAATAGAAAGCTACCTAATACTATATTAACCAATAATATTATAAATGCGAAATTCTGAATTCTTTTACGCTAAAATCACTGAACGACTTTGGATGAAATTTAAAAGACAGACTATGGCTTGGAGTAATTTACAGAAACCACACTTAAACGAAGTAAGGGTAAGGAACTAGTTTATAATATAGCATCTATACTAATACTTACTAATATTATAAAGCTGAAGAGTTTGTTTGTTTATTTGTTGAACGCGCTAATCGCAGGAACTACTGGTTGGAATTGAAAAATTCTTTTTGTGTTGGATAGTTCATTTATCGAGGAAGGCTTTAGGCTATATATCATCCCGGAAAAATTTACGGTTCCCGTGGGATAGATATGTTTTTGTCTAGGGACGAACCCGAAGCGAAACGAGGGTGACTCGCCAGTTAATTATAATATAATACATTTAAGCATATTCGACTATTACTAAAATCGACTTATTTTTTTGTAGATTTCCCACTGTACTTGATATTTTTTAATCTTGCATTACAAGCCAGAATATATTATATGTATAAACGTATATATACGCCTATATGCAATGTACAGTATATTCTACGTTCTTTGATATGCTAATATTATACTCTTTGATCTACCCTACTTTTGACGTTATGATCGTATAGAGTCTTGACATTCTTACATTATTTTGAGGTTTAAATAATAGGCTATATTGAATATTTTTGTGGTTTTTCTTTTACAAAGTCATTTCTAGCAATGATGAAAAAGAGGGTATATAATTAACAATACTAGTGTCCGTCTAGGGGTTGAAATTCGACCGTAAATAATAATCTATATATACATATAATAAAATTCTAACTGAGTCGAATCTATACATTAAATATTTTTTGAAAAATCTTATTGAAATAGTGATTATTATCGATACAGAGTGTTACGTTATCCTTAATTTAATATTAAAATAAAATAACTATGATAGGAGGTAACAAATATATATTCAATTACAAACTAAACTTGACAACTAAAAAAATAAAATATGAACTATATTCGTAAGGTTCACACATCAAAGTAAATTCTAGCAATTACAAAATAATAAAATTGAAATACTACTATCCTGGCTAGCAACACTGCAGGTGTAGCTTTGGCTTGTAGTCGAGTTATATCAGCACTCGGGAGCAGGATAAATTTGTAGGTTCGTCAGGTCAGGGGAACGCTCGAGGAATCTTCGCAACGTCCGTGTAGACACTTCCGAAATGGTAGGTACAAAAACCCTGTAACGTTATCATCAGACATTTTAATAAATAACTGATTTTGTACACCGGACTGCAACATTCGATTACATCAAATGCAATATGTATTGTTACTACACAAGGCACAGGAAGAGTAGTGTACAGTATATATTATATAGATGAGGCAGTCCAGGCAGAATTAAATTAGTTTGTAATAATTATAACTAATAGTTAAAAAGTAGGTAGGTACAAAGGCAATTACAATAAAATGTACGCGTATACATTAAAGTACATTTAGCAAAGCACATCATAACGCCATAAAACAAAATAAGTAAAAGTATTAACACTGAGAGTAATAAACTATTTATAAGTATAAAAATAATAATTTTAAAACAGAGTATATACATGTAAAAAGAAGCTAAAATCTTATATCTAATACAATGATAAAATCGTCTTATAACACTTACCCAGTCTGGGGATTATTGCACTTTCGTTTTAATATTACAAATATGAAGTAAAAGTAGAAATATAAAGATTAATCAAGTAACAATTAATATGTTGCTTATCGCATCTTAGCTCGTAGTATTCTGAGCTAACGGCGGCGACGACGGGGCGTCGACGAGGTAAAATACCGTCCGCCGTTATTATTCGCTTACCGTCCAAGATACATATTATAATTAAGAAATAATAAAATGTAGTTTAAAACAAGTATAAAAATAGAAATAATCGTATTTAATTAGAATATGTTACAAGAGCTGAACCTATAGTTTTAGACTTTTTGTCTGTCTATCTGGGAACGCGTCATGAAAAACCCACCGGACAGATTTTGATGATATATGGTTATTTGATGATATAATAGCTGGTTATCCAGGTCTACATATAGGATACTTTTGTACTCTGTATCTGTACTTTCATTCTTGTGTAATCACTACATAGTATAAAACAAAGTCGCTTCCCGCTGCCTGTACCTATATATGCTTAGATCTTTAAAACTACGCAACGGATTTTAATGCGATTTTTTTAAAAGATAGAGTGATTCAAGAGGATGGTTTATATGTATAATATATGCATAATATAGTAGAGAAGCACTGATAATTTTAGAGTTTTCTAATGTGATGTCATAAATAAACACATTTTTTGCGCTTACATTGCAAACGCTCGCTGAACCGTACGAGATAGATCAAAATAATGTACTACAGTATTGTACACCTTAAAAAGGTCTACAAAAAAGTCCGCGATGGCATATGTTTATCTCTTAAAGATAACATACTATATGCATTTTACTATATCCAAGCTAGGGATGAACCCGAGCGAAGCAAGGGTGAGTCGCTAGTCTATACTAAACCTTAAAACGTAACTATGGACGAATCCAAGCGGAGCGAGGGTGAGTCGCTAGTATATCAATAAAATTAGTTGACCTTTGCGTTATAGCAATAGATAATGGATTATCAAAGAATTTTCGCTAATTGCTTCCACAAGCATGAACATGAGCATGTTAATTTCATTTAATTGGTTAAAGCCTGTTCTATGGGAACTCAAGTGCGTAAGTTTATTTAATATTAGGGCGGTCCCTCACCGGGAGCATTCGCTTGTAATGTAAGAGTTCAGATTCGGACCATTACGTAAGTGAGGGAGAAGAACTGAGCATTACTAATATTAATGCCGCTAATTTCTGGGTAGTTTGGCTCGGATCGGCTTCCACCATCTCTTTCAATTCATTGTTATTCACCTGCGCGGGCGGTCGTCCACGTGGTTCGTTCTTCAAATCAAAGTTTCTATCACGAAAGCGTTTAAATCAGAATCGCACTGTGCGTTCATTAGCAGTGCCCTCTTCAAACGCATTGATATTGCGAGCTGTTTCTGCCGCGATAGTTCCGCTTCGGAACTCGTATTCAAAAATCATTCGAATTTTCGAAGTATCCATCTTTCTTGTCTAAGCTGAATAAAAAAACAACTGAAAGTCGATAATCGAATGTTGCACATTTTTTTAAAGAAGAACTACATAGGTACCATGTGAAAAAGGTTTCACTCAAAAATCTCAAACCATGAAGGTTCTATATCAATTAGAAGTACCTATTACAACAAAATTGCAATTTCATTCTTTAACCCCTATTATTAAAGACTAGCGACTCACGCTCGCTTCGCTCGCGTTCGTCTCTAGGTACCTTTTCACGGTTAACTATGTTTATATATAAATAGGAGCTTGCTATTCCTAAGATATTCATTTATTTAAATTATACAGTGATTTACCCTCGCTTTGCTCGGGTGCGTACGCCGTACGCGGATTTTGTTCACAATTTCATGGGTTTTAATTTTTTTTCGCGTAACCCTGATTCTTTTTCTAAAATAAAAGTAGCCTAAGTTACTCCTTATAATATCAGCTATCTGCCAGTGAAAGTCCCGTCAAAATCGGTCCAGCCGTTTCGGAGATTAGCCGGAACAAACAGACAGACAGACAGACAGACAGACAAAAATTGTAAAAAATGTTGTTTTGGTATATGTACCGTGTATACATGCATATGCATTTAGTAAAAAGCGGTTATTTTAATATTACAAACAGACACTCCAATTTTATTTATCTGTATAGATGTATAGATAACAGCAGTCAATGAAAGTATTTTTACTCAATCCTAACAAGATTTACCCAATATAAAAAAAATTTGCTCAACATCTCATATTTACATTTGTGCTTGGAAACACATTACGAAAAAACTACAGGACAGATTTGATGAAATGTGGTATGATGTTAGCTGGATATCCGGGTCAACATATAGGATACTTTTTACAGCGGCAAAATATCTCATCACTGAGAAATCTATAGGTACTAAACGTGAAAACGTAACATCGCTACTGGACAATAAAATTAACTTGTACTGTTTTCTTTTCTAAACTACGGCTACTAATGAAATGATTGTATAGTATTGTATTCAACCTATTTTAACGTCCCACTGCTGGGCATGGGTCTACGTTCACTACGAGGATGATGAGGCTATAGACCATTACGTTGGCTAAGTGCGGGCTGACTGACTTCAAGCCCTTATTCCCTAGTCTATACATATAATAAAATTGTGAGTCGAATCTGTACATTATTTTTTTTTGGAAAACCTTATTGAAATATTTTTATTGAAACAGAGGCCAAATCTATAGTTTTTAGAATTTTTGTCGTCTGTGTGTCTGTCTGGAAACGCATTACAAGAAAATCACTAAATAGATTTTGATGAAATTTGGTATGATGATAGCTGGTTATCCGGGTTAACATATAGGATACTTTTTACTGCGGGAAAATATCTCATCTCTGAGAAATCTAGACTAACCTTAAAAATCGCTAATAACCATAGAAAAATAAACTAAATCCATTTACTACTTTAATCTACGTATCGACAAATTGAGTGATAAACGAAACTAAAATAAAACTTATCTAGATTTTAACCAAACACAGCTGTTATCAGATAAATTAAATTTTACAACGTTTTCAAAGGGCTATATATTATCAAAGGCTAAAAATAAATACAAATATACGACAACTTGTTTAGATATGAACGTGCTAAAAGCAATTACTAATAAAAATAAAAACACCGGTGTGGTGTTACTTTCTAACTTTATAGGTAATTTTCGGTTTATAGTTTTTTTTAGATCGTTCGTACACGCGATGAAGTGTCAGTAACATAACACCTTTTGTGAAGTTATTATAACGCGACGGTTATAAAGGATAAAATATTATAATAGTTTAATTTTCATATTTTTTGTTTAAAAATTCATAGTATATTACTGTTGAACCTGAAAGTCATTAAAATTACGATTTTATCTATACATATAATAAAATTCTAACTAAGTCGAATCTGTACATTAAATATTTTTTGGAAAATCTTATCGAAATTGTCTTTGTTAAGGCTCATCATTTTTAATTTTTAATTATTACACACAATAGGAATATTAACAGAAATGCAACAAAAACGCGGTTTTAAAAATACGAATATTGAGTAAAATGTAACACTATAACTTAATATGTATTATACTTAATTCGACAAAATGATTCGAAATGAACGCAAATAATAAAATGATTCGGCTTACGTCCCTCACTTGACGATAGATAGGTACTTGCGGAGGCTGCTTATCGCTCGATCAGCTGATGCACTGCTAGCTTGGCCGTTACACCGATGAACGTGTCTCGTAGCCAATACTGAAATGTTCGGCAAAACTACTCAATATAACGTAAAAGATGTCGCGAAATAAATTTATTTTAACATTTATTTAATATTAAATGATTTTAGACAAAAGTAATTCCTTTACTTTTAAACAAAGAACAATTGAAAGAATTATTAATTATTTTTCGGGTAATTGCTAAAATTTTGAACGCTTTATTACACAAGTAAATTATAGTTTAAATATGATAAATGGTTATATTATAGGCAAGATTTGGGAATTAGGATAGGAACAAGACACTTAACTGAATGAACTAGGCTGCGAGATGATGCGTTAGCTGGTCACTGCTCGGCGATGTTCACCGTTCACGTGGCTGGTTCTCCTTATTCCGGGTCTTTTAATATTTGTTTCGTCTCAGATGCTGTTTCTTCAAAACCACCAAACGTTCTGACGAAGTCTTGTAGCTTCAAAAAGGTAGGTCAGTTGTTGGCGTTTTCAAAAAATCAGGAACGGTACTTAGGGACAATTCTCGATTGTGTCCTGTCACGGTCGCCAATTTATGTCTCATAGGGACATAATGGAGACGAATTAAAAGGCTTGATGCGTTCTAATAAATTTTAATTTTAAACATAGGCAAATTGGTATCACAAGTTCAGTAGAAAGGTTGCTACTACTCGCTTTGACGGTTGAATAGAAAGTGAACGATGACAAGTAGTACACATACACTTGCTCACGCGCATGAACATTTAAAATAGCAAAAACACTCGTATGACACATTGCCAACTTTATGATGAGCCTTAACAGTCTTTATTATTGTTACAGAGACCGAATCTATAGTTTTTAGAATTTTTGTCTGTCTGTCTGTCTCTCTGTCTGTCTGTCTGTCTGTCTGTTACAGCATCACGGGAAAACTACTGGATAGATTTTGATGAAATTTGGTATGATGATAGCTGGTTATCCGGGTCAACATATAGGATACTTTTTACTAAGGGAAAATATCTTATCTCTGAGCTAAACGTTAACACTTAACCAGGGACGAAACCGAGCGGAGCGAGGGTGAGTCGCTAGTATACTATATACTACTACTATTGTATACTACTTGTATACTATGTCGCACACCTAGATCTAAACAGAGCTAACTCAAAAATCTCATCTTTTTAGTTACGCATACCATCGAATTCCTTAACTTAATAGCTAGCGACCAATAAAACAGATACAAAAATAGGTACATTTCTCAACGTTATGTGACACTAAAACCCCTTTTTGTTACACGAAAGAGCCCATTCCTCCTCCACCAAAACAGAAACATAGCTAATTACAGTCAGTATTACAAGCGAAACGCATGTGCCCGTCATAAACAAATTAGAGCTATTTTGAGTTGATTCTATATTGTTGAGGTAAACCAGAAAATTGTAAAAACTATATTTGACTTGTCCCCATTTTGATGGTTAGTGCTAAGTAAATTAAAGCAACATTTTGACTTAAACCAGTATTCATAGGCAGGTGAGTAAAGTTTTCGTTTTTATTTAGAATTGTTGCCGTGTTGTTGAAACATTTTTTAATTTTTAGTTAACTCTTTTTTGTTGAGTCATTTTTTAAACTCTTATATTTCTTTAAAACCCTATTTAAAATAAACTTTTTTACCAGCGGTGATTAGAGCCTTTTCATCTTAATATTATTTTATTTTTATCCTAGTAATTACAAAGCTTATTATGTTTTTATTAAACATTTTTCAAGTTAGACCTTTTTTGATGGGCTACGCTGTATCAAATTTCACTATATCGAAGTTTATCAGATCGCAGACGTAATTAGGTTTTTCAAATCGATGTGGTGTAACGGATCAGATTGATTTGCTTAATTTAATTTTTTTTTCAAGAAAATAATGAATCGTGGACTATTTTTAGTAAATATAGTTGAGCCTTGCTCAACACACAGGGACAAAGAAATATCGGCCCTTGCTTACTGACTCAATATGAAAATATGCAACGATATACTAGACCTTTACAACAAGAGTTTGAACCAATAATACAGGAGAAGACGGTACTAGAAAACAAGCATCAGCAAGAAGACGACATAAAGATATCATCGAGCATATCCGTGGCTGATAAATCTAATCCGAGCACAACTAGACAACTGCAGACTGGTACACCAACTTGTTATATTTCACCAATCTGAAGTGATGAAAGCGTCATTGACGTCTCAGATGAAATTCCCAATTTCGGATTTGTTCATAAAAATAAGACATCATCTTAAGTCGTTCGTACTAGTTTACCGTTTTCTTCGTCCAGCACCAATAGTAACAGCTCTAGTAATTCATCAAGCTCTAGTAGTTCTCGGATACCAAAGATAATAGTGCGCATGTACTGCTTGACTCTCAGAATGCAGTTCTTGCTGAAAAAAAGATTCTTAAGAGTCCGTGATAGAACAAAAAAAGGGCAAATAAAGAGCACATAAACAAGAAATGTGGAAATCAAAAATTGCAAGTGTTTCGAAATTTTGGTACAGCCAAAGTCTTAAGCATACAAGTCTCAGAGAAAAATGTCGGCTACAATATAAACTATAAAGATTAGATGGACGAACTATCAAGGCAATCGCTTTTTGATGCATTTTAGGGTATTCGGAAATCTTAAAAAGCAGAAAGAATTCGTAGTACCTACGACACTTACAAAATATAATTATTTTTTTTAATGTTTTATTTTTAATTATTAATGAAAAATAATATCTGATTGAGGGCTTAATTCAGTGTTTTCTTGCTAATACCTAATAATCAGCCATTGTACACCTACTTTTGGTCACAGACTCCTCTATTAGTCAGATTATTATAAATACATTCAAAATGCTGTCCCTTTTAAATTTATAAACACTCTTCAAAAGAGAGTCAACTAAACACTAGATTCACCAACACAGGTTCAACTACAAATAACAAAAAATAAACTTACAATTTGTTAAGCAATACAGAAGCAACTACAAAAATCCAATTTTTAGGCCTAAAAATGAATTAAAACACAAGATTCCTATAACATTTTTCATCTATTTTTATTTAAAAAAACATTGATCAACACAGAACACTTCTGCAGTACACAGGGATTCGGTAATCAGTTTTTCACGTTTTCTGAAAAAGGTGTTTTTTTGAGTTAATCGCTGTTTAGATCTAGGTGTGCGATGTATTCAGTCCTTTTTAAGGTCCCACTACTGGGCACGGGCCTCCCTTCAATACGAGGTGGATCAGGCCATAGTCCACCACGCTGACTAAGTGCGGGTTGGCGGACTTTACATGTCTTTCGAAAACTTGCTGGGTTTTATCAGTCATGCAGGTTTCCTCACGATGTTTTGCTTCACCGTAAGGCAAGTGGTAATCATGTTAGAAATGATTCGCACATGAATATGTCAGAGGTGCGAGACCCGGGATTTGAACTCGCTTCACTCGGTTTCCCAAGCGAGCGCATTACCACTGGGCTACCACCGCCATATACTATGCTATAGCTATATGTAAACTATCGCTCTTCAAAATTTAACACGACAACAGTGTATAGAAAGATCGAAAAATGTACAAGAGGCAACCTTAAGGTGTAGGAAATAACACTACGATACAAGGGCGTGATTCAAATAAGGAGATAAAATAAAATATTATATATATATATATATATATATATATATATATATATATATATATATATATATAGGGTCGGACTGGTCATACAGTTGATTTGGCATTTGCCAGCCGGGCCCCAGCCTACGCGGGCCCCCCACGGGCAAGCGATAAACCCAGCAAGCCAGGTGGTAGGTAGGATAGGGGGCCCAGCTCTTGCAACCTACATGTAACTAGATCAGATAGTTCGTTCATACAATTAGAGAAGAATGAAGAAGAGAAATGAAATAGAAAAATTCGAAAATGGTTGAACCTGAGCAGGCCATTCCTGTTCCCTGAAACTAATTTTGAAAATTTCTGAACGGCGATAACTTTTGATTGAATCAACTTATTTAGACGTGTATCATTATAGTCCGATCGGAATCCGGTTTGGGAACAAAAAACGAAAACCTGAAGTTTTATGTTTTTAAAACGTTAGTAGGTATATAAGGAACAAAAATTCGTAAAATGCCTCCGATGTTCCAGCTACCCCCGAGAAATGGAGGGATGAAAAACGTTAAAAAAATATATTTTAATTTTCGGCTTAATGTGATGTAAATTGACCAAATTTTTATAAACTGATTACACCAATGAATTTTGCGAGACAAAACGAAAAAAAACGGTGTGCATAAGTTTTTAATTTGTCGCTATTACTTATACAATGTCGCCGTAAACGTTCCAACTTTGCATTTGATGAGTCGTGAAAAAATAAAAAATTGCAAAGCGTATATATATGTATACCGTTTCTTTTGTATTTCTTCCATTAAAATCTATTTTTGTTATTTTTTCGAGTTTATCGATATTTTTATAAATGTTTGATTGATTTTGGAGTTAAATTTAAATTTTAAAGCCTTAACAATAAAAAAAGTATGGCATAAATGACAATATAAACTGATAAATATCCTAAATAATTGATTAAGATGAGGCTTTAGTGTTATCGATTAGTTTTTATATTTTTTAAGTTTTTCCGCATAAATCTGCATTTTCTTGATACACTACTATAAAAAAATCAAAGGATCGAAAAAAAATCCTACATTTTTTAAAGATTTTTGAATGGCTGTATCTCAGCGGAAAATAACTGTATCGAGATGAAAAAAGTATTTTAATGCTTCAAGTTTCTAGTTTTAAGGTATTTAAATATATATTTTTTTCAATGTACGGTTATTGCGTAATCATAAAAAAAGGTCGTAAAATTTTTTTGAAAACTTTGGGTTTTTTTTTTGATTACTCGGACTTAATTTCTTTTTTAAGTTAAACCAATACATGAATTGGATAACATGATTATTCAGCTTTAATTTGATCTATCCGTTATCTCTTTACGTTGATTTTTTTCCGAGATAGTCGACTTTCAATGAAAAAGGATCCTTTTCTCTTTAATAATCAATATCTTAGCATTCATTTATGAATTTTTTTAATGATTTTTAACAAAACTGTGACTACATTTTGTAAATATCAACTTATTTTCATTATATTATATTTTTGAATAATTAATAAGCAAGATTAGACTATGAATGAATTCCATTTCTTTCTGATATTAACTTAAAATCTAAATTTTCAGAAAAAAAAAAACATTTAATTTAACTCCAAAATCGATTAAAAATTAATAAAATATCAAAAATAATAACATAAATTGATTTTAAGGGAAAAAATACAAAAGAAGTACTATACGTGACGCCCACTTTTTTTTATTTTCCCGCAAAATGCATTGGTGTAATCAGCTTATAAAAATTTGGTCATTATAGTTCACTTTTTCAATGATTATTAAAAATAATATAGTTTACAAAGTAAAAATTATCGATTTCTCTATTTTTTTTTTTCAATTTTTAAAGGTGTTTTTACAACATGACCATACAATGTTTTAATTTCTTCGAGAACTAAAGTTCAAGACTAAAAATTAACCCTATCTTAAAATCGAACGATTTTTTTAAATGTAAGCATCCTCTTGAAGTTGGGGGCGATTTTTAGCTTCCCGAGACCATAAAACATTAATTTCTCGGAAACGGCTAAATATTTAAAAATTTTAGTATACGTATTTCGAAG
Source organism: Fabriciana adippe (assembly GCA_905404265.1). Lineage (NCBI taxonomy): Eukaryota > Metazoa > Arthropoda > Insecta > Lepidoptera > Nymphalidae > Fabriciana > Fabriciana adippe. The sequence goes on along the minus strand of FR989998.1, from coordinate 14,013,974 downwards.
ATTACATTCCCGTAGTAACTAGTGTCATGAAAATCAAAAGATTTTTGCAGTAATTAAAAATTAAAACAAAAAAAAAATTAAAAACCGGGTTTTTTGTAAATATCTGAAAAACTTTTAGGGTATTGTAAAAAGTGTCATTTATAAAAGTTGTAGATTTTTACTAGACTTACAACTTTTGTAAAGAACATTTTTCGATAGGACGTCACAGTAAGCCAAAAATTGAAAAAAAAAAACTATTTTTCAACGCTTTTCATCCCTCCATTTCTCGAGGATAGCTGGACATCGGGAGCATTTTACAGATTTTTGTACCTTACATACCTGCTAAGGCTTTCAAAATAGAAAACTTCAGGTTTTAATTTTTGTTCTCTTAAAAATAAATGGATTCCGATTGGTCTATTTTAACAGAGTGTTTTAGAGGTAAAACTAAATTTAATTTTTAGATGTTCTTAAAAACTCTATCGATTCGGTACATATCTTTTAAAAATGCGAAAGTCAAAGTTTTCAATTTTCATAGTGAGAAAATAAAAATTAATTATGATTAAATCTATTATCTAGTCTCGGGCCCCGGCTTGTGGAGCCACCCGGGCCCTTCCGGCCCAGTCCGACCCTGTATATATATATATATATATATATATATATAGAAGAAAGTATGTTCGGCTTAAGTGGTAGATAGTTTGTTTTAAAAAATTGTATATAGTGGTTTTTTTAAACAGTTGTTTCAAGAATCGTAATCTGTTATTGTGATCAAATTAGCGTATTATTGCCCATATCAGGTGGTTTCTTACACGACATGGTTCATGTAAGTTTAATTAAATTACAGCTGACGGTGCAATTGTAGTTATTTTTGACCTGGCTCAAAAAGGGCAAAGTGCTCATTTAGGGTATTTTTTGTGTGTATTTTATAGAATTTATTTATGTATTAGATACAGTTGGATATAAATTTCAAGAAAAAAAATTGTTTGTAAGAGTGCAATTATTAGTTTTATATTTACTAGCGGTTTACTGTCACTTCGCTCGGGTTCGCCTCTAGAAAAACAAAAACAAATCTATCCCTCGGGAATCGTACATTTTTCCGGGATAAAAAGTAGCCTATGTATTATTGTGATACATGAGCTATATTATTGTAAAGTTTCATTAAAATCTATTCAGTAGTTTTTGCGTAAAAGAGTAACAAACATCATTACATCTATACATCGAGACATCCATACATCCTCACCAACTTTCGCACTTATAATATTAGTAGGATTAGGAGAAGAGTGTCGGCTCATATTTTATTGTATTACGTCTTATAATTTATATAAAACTTTAGTACGTTAGTTAACCTTTGTTTTAATGGAAATAATAATTTAAGTAAAATTTTAAAACTTAAATTCTAAAAATCTTCTTTTAAGACATAAGCTTATGCAATAAGAAACTGTCGTGCGCAGAAAACAAATAGATTAAATTCTTTATTTTGTATGGCTTTCAAAACAAGTCTTCGATAAAATTCATTTTGTAATGCGTTTCAATGAAATGTGGTTACATTTATTCTATTGCTTTTGAAAATGTGCTATTACACACAAATATGTAAGTAATTTCAAAAGGTTCGATAGACGTAGCCAAGAATAGCTTGGGGAGACATTATTATATGTATTGAACGAATACCTGATGTATAATTGTATAAGTACATATATTGGCTACTAGAAACTCACATTCGCTTCGCTCGGGTTCATTCCTAGATTGATTTCCCATACAAACTTTCATCCAGAATTTCAAGGGATAAAAATTGTCCTGTATCCTTCTCAGGATCTCAAACTGTCTTTTTACCACATCTAAATCAGTCCAGTACTTTCGGAGTTTATTTGGTACAAACAAACAAACAAAAAAATCTTTCCTCTTTATAATATTAGTATAGATAAATAACTCAATTTATCTTGTTCTGACAGTTTATGTATAAGATATATTTATAATAGCATAGATCAAAGTATGCACAGACGATAAAGTAATTAATAGCTGACTAAAGTTAGTTTGAACGTAAGCCACTCGGGAACCCTCCAGCAATATTCGTAATGGCTAGAATAAATAAGTTATCCCTAATTATTACGGATAGAAGTCATCTAAGTCACATTTAGCGGATAAAGTAACTCAACGGATATTTTTTACCAACTTCAATTGAAGTTATTATGATTTCTGACAGTATACATACGTACATATTTTGTCAGAATGAAAAATAACGGTAATGTAGTACTACATACATATTATACTACAAACGACTCACCCTCGCTCCGCTCGGGTTTGTCCCTAGTTACGTTTTAACGTTTAGTATATATTTCTCAGAGATGAGATTTTTTCAAGTAGAAAAAAGTATCCTATATGTTGAGCCGGATAACCAGCTATCATCATACCAAATGTCATTAAAATCCCTCCAGTGATTTTTCCGTGATTCAGTTACAGTCATACAGGCAGACAGAGAGATAGATAGAATATAAAAATCTAAAAATTATAGATTCGACCTCTGTATCGATAATAATGTCTATTTCAATAAGATTTTTCAAATAATGTACAGATTCGGCTTATTTACAATTTTATTACATGTATAGATGCAAATCGAATTCACGATCTTTTATACTGTTATAATTAAGCTATGCTATTACATGAACACTTTGTGAAAATATCATCCTCAAGTTAACAATAACATTAGTTAAATCGTTAAGGTGTGTTCTGTCGTTCGTCACCCGCTGATATATCGCGAAGTGCATGCCCAAAGTACTGTATGGGGAGCGATTGAGGGTTATTTATGGGACCCTATAATACTTATCGTTGTAATTTTGTATTTCCTTTTCTATGGAAAATCACAAATTGTGTAAATTTTCATAATTACTTACTTATGTATTCATTGTTACTAGCTAGGGTTCTGTTATCGTAATTAAACTTGGTCACTCGCAATATAGATGTTTTATTTCTATTTATATTTCGAGGACACGTTTGTTTCAGTTTGTGGTGACCCTACTTGCTGCGCCAGCGGTCGCGGGTTCGAGACCCGCTGGGTTCATTTGTATGGGCACGATTGTTTGTACTCCAAACAAGAGTAGTTTATATTTATGATATGTATGTATTTAAAATTATATATGTGTGTTGATACACTAACTACCTACCTGATATCCATATCAGTGGCCTCGTAGCTTACCATTGAATAGTTACTCGATGGTGCTGTGTTAATTTCCCAACATTTATTTATTTATTTTATTTATTACTAGCGACTCACCCTCGCTTCGCTCGGGTTCGTTCCTAGGTACGTTTTATTTTTTTTAGCGAAACCCTAATTCTTTTTCTAAAATAAAAGTAGCCTAAGTTACTCCTTATATTATCAGCTATCTGTCTGTGAAAGTCCCGTTAAAATTGGTCCATCTATTTCGGAGATTAGCCGGAACAAACAGACAGACATACAGACAAAAATTTAAAAAATTGTGTTTTTCTTATAATTACCGTATATAATTCCATATGCATTTAGTATAAAGCTGTTATTTTGACATTACAAAAAGACACTTCAATTTTATTTATCTGTATAGATAAGTGATTGTTTTATTATATAAGTGGCACCCTTCGGGCACGGAACCCTAATGCTAAGGCTCCGCTTTGCATCCATCAATCCAGCACAAATTTTGAAAACAGCTATATTATTTTATTCATATATGTTTTACTTATATTTTCGACAATGATTACGTATTGTACAATGTACGAATTTTGACTACTAGTGATCTAATATCAATAATTATCTATACATTAAATAAAAGTGTAGCTGATCGCTGTCTATACATGGAAGATGTTTGAGAAAAACTATTATTGGGGGTCTTTATTAATGCAATAGAACCCAAGACAATGATTTTTAGAATTTTTGTCTATTTGTCTGTGCGTTTGTGCGCGCTAATCTCAGAAACGGCTTAATCGATTTGGATGCGGTTTCATTAATGTATTGTGGTAAGCTTCACTTAACATTTTGAATTTGTTTTATTTCAATCGGTTCATAAAATAAGAGATATGTCAATTTAAATAATCACCTCACTACAATTTCTTATACTATGAACAATGTACCATACATTTGTAAACTATTGTTCAGTACTGTACAAAGAATATAGTCGTATTTACATAGAAAATATATCAACCAGAACTAAGCCTTATTCGTTATGTTATTAAGACCTGTAATCGTTTGTAGTATTTTCATTTAATAAGCACAACAATTTTCTCGTAAGTGTATGTGAATGCATGCAATTATAGGCTTTGATGCATTAGTTTAAAGGTTATAATGCTGTAATTGTACGAGATCGCGATATTTTTGGGAAACATTTGGTAGTCTCGTATTGTTGTCACTTTGGCTCCATATCGGAAATTTCATGTAAGATATTTTCTTTTAGGTTATTAGAGCAGTAAATATGATCATATATCTAATATTATGTTATCAAAAATAATTCATTTCTACGTATTATATGTATTTCATAACATGGGTAAGGCGGTGGTAGCCCAGTGGTTACGCGCTCGCTTGGGAAATTGAGTGAAGCGGGTTCAAATCCAGGGTCTCGCACCTCTAATATTTTCGCGTGCGAATCGTTTCTAATATGATTAACACTTGCCTTACGGTGAAGGAAACATCGTGAGGAAACCTGCATGTCTGAGAGAACCTAGCAAGTATTCGAAAGACAAGACCGCTAACCCACACTTTGCCAGCGTGGTTAGACTATGGCCTGATCCCCCCTCTTATTGAAGGGAGGCCCATGGCCAGCAGGGGGACGTTAAAAACAGACTTTAAAAAAAAGGGCTAAATACGTACATACATTCATACATACATAGTGTGGGATAGTCTCCCCAAAATCCTATACGAGAGCCCTTTATAATAATATTTTCTTAGATTTGATTTGACATTTAAAATAAAGCACCTTTTCGGATTATTTAGGAGTTATAAGTAAATAGATGTTAATAAATAAAAGTAGCTAACGGATTTTCTATACATATAATAAAATTCTAACTGAGTCGAATCTGCACATTAAATATTTTTCGGAAAATGTTATTAAAATACTCATTATTATCGAATCTATAGTTTTAAGAATTTTTGTCTGAGAAAACCACAAGACAGATTTTGATGAAATATGGTATGATGATAGCTGGTTATCCGGATCAACATATAGGATACTTTCTACTGCGGGAAAATATCTCATTTCTGAGAAATCTATACTAAGCGTTAAAACGTAACTAGGGACGAACCCGAGCGGAGTGAGGATAAATCGCTAGTATATATTATAACAAAGAAAAAAAAGCGAATATTATACCATCTCTTTCAATGGAAACAGAACTTATGCTTAAAAAAGATGAAACAATATTTTTTACTGTATATAAAAAAAAATGTATATTGAGTTAACTAATACATATGTATGTATGTGCCCTTATTCTTTTTTTTGACATTGACATTTATTTTTTCCGTATTATTTATGTTTTTTCCTCTTGTAATCGATATGCATGCCTGATTTGTTTGGCTCAGTTTGTAGTGATCCTACTTTCTGCGCCAGCGGTCGCGGGTTCGAGTCCCGCTGGGGGCACTCATTTGTGTGATGAGCACGAATGTTTGTACTCTAGTCATGGGTGTTTATATTTATAATATGTATGTATTTAAACTTATATATGTGTAGTGTATCAACTATCTGGTATCCATAACACAGGCTTCGTAGCTTACCATGGAACTAGATGGTGCTGTGTGTTAATGTCCCAACATATTTATTTATTTATTATTTTTTTGTTGACCGTATTGTTTAATTAATGAATACAATAAAAAAAGTCCATCCCACTTAACTATTCTGAAGATAAAATCGAACAAACAGGCACATAAAATTTAAAAGCTACTATTTTAGCACTTTATAGCCGCAATGGTAAGTATCGATTTCCATGTACAGACACGGTCGTGTTACATATTTATTTTATGTATATTACGTGTATTATTCTGATTTATTCGAAGATTAAAGTTAAATGCTTATGGGAGATATTTAAAATTTATTTGATTTTCATGTAAAAACCATTTTATTTGTGAATTTTGATTACATTGTTATAGAAATGTGTTACAAAAGTTATCGCTTTTGTTCCACTATGATAATAAACAGATAAATAAATATTCGTTTCGATTTTATTCGTTTGTCTATTTGAGGGAGGGGAAAGAAAACGAAAGTAATATGTATTCAGCCCTTTTTAACGTCCCACCGCTGGGCACGGGCCTCCTTTCAATACGAGGGGGATCAGGCCATAGTCCACTACGCTGGCCAAGTGCGGATTGGCGGACTTCAGATGTCTTTCGAAAACTTGTTAGGATCTCTCAGACATGCAGGTTTCCTCACGATGTTTTTCTTAACCGTAAGGCAAGTGGTAATCATGCTAGAAATGATTCGCACGTGAAAATATCAGAAGTGCGAGACCCGGAATTTGAATCCATTTCACTCGGTTTCCCAAGCGAGCGCGTTGTCACTGGGCTACCACTGCCCCTGAAGATAATATATGAAGGAAGAAATTATAAAAAAATGCATCAATCAACAGATGAATAGGATTGAAGTGTCTGTTCGTAATGTCAAAATAACAGCTTTTTACTAAATGCATATCAAAGTATATACGGTACTAATGAGAAAAAAACAATTGTAAAATTTTTTGTTGGTCTGTCTGTCTGTTTGTTCCGGCTAAACTCCTAAACAGCTGAACCGATTTTGACAGGACTTTCACTGGTAGATGTTATAAGGAGTAACTTAGGGTACTTTATTTTAGAAAAAGAATCAGGGTTCCGCGCGAAAAAATAAAACCCATGTGATTGTGAACAAAATCCGTGTACCAAGGGATGCGAAGGTAAGTCGCAAGTAATAAAACCACCTTGAAATAACTTATGTTTTTTTTTTTATTAAAGAACTCATCTATACTAATATAGGTAAAGTTTGTGAGTTTGTGAGGTTGTAGGGGGAAATCTTTGGATCTACTGAACCGATTTAGATGAAATTTTGTAAGAAGATAGTTTGAGATCCTGGGAAGTATATATATTACGTTTTATCCCGGAAATCATCCCTTAAGTGAAAATGTGGAATAAAGTTTGTATGGGGAATCAACCTAGGGATGAACCCGAGCGAAGCGAGGATGAGTCGCTTTGTCGCTTTTGTTGCTTTGACAGAAAGGAACAAAATGGAAAAGTTAAGTGTTTAATTTAGACGTCTAGATTTTTACTTAGCCTATAATATATTTTTCCGTGATAACACGTGATTATTATACTATAATATATTTTTGCGTATGTAATAGTTACAATATTAAATGCTAAAGATATAGACTTAACTAGGTAGATAGATTTAGACTATACTTTACATATTTACTTATTACGTACATTATACCTACATATAATCCAAAAACAATCCTTCCATCATTCATTACATTAAATCTAAGCAAAACAAAAATTGCATAACGAAATCACAAAGAAACACACATTTTAATGAACACTCAAACAGCAAATGAAAAAATATTATTACAAAAACAAAACTGACGGTTAATTAATAAAGTCGCATTGAAAATCACGCCGTTAGTTACACTTGTCGCTGCCAGCCTGATTAAACAGAAAAATACCGCAGAAATAAGCTATTGTTGTGGTGTCGAGCTCTAGTGTTTGTTATACTGGGGATATTACGTGAGTGAATAGAAACTGATATATTGTTATTAAAAGTATACTTTTGTTCTTTTACCGCTACAATATATTAATTCTCGTTGATGAAATAGCTTGAGTAAATAATATGTATACAGGGAGGGAGGAGAAACGCATTAGTAGGTGACCCACTTCGATAGGCGGTGTGCTAACCATGTGGGTTACTTCTGGTACTTCTCTGACAGCATAGGGGACTGTGGGAGCAACCATTTGGTTGTGTAGTCTGACGAGGCCCCGCCACGACGCTCCGACGGCAGATCTGCTGAAGACCTACTGTCAGGGCGTCGTGGTTGAGTGTGGAAGCGATCCTGCGACGCCCCATTAAGACGAAGGAGGTTTTGTTGTGTTTTAATGGCTATACTAGCCAGTGAGTCCCACATAATCACCTGTATGTGTAAAAGTGGTATGCATAAAAATATTTGCCAACATTAAAAAGAAAAAAAGTAGCTAGTTTGTACGGCTGTAGATCTGGAGGTCTTGGGTACGAGACTTAGATCGGGTTTTGCTGAACTTCTGAGTATCAGCTCGGAGTTAAGGAGTTGGTGATACAAAACCGGAGGACATGTTAAGACCTGATCTCTCATCGGTTGCGTCAAATTATCTTGCTGGATTTTGAGAGGAATATACTCGTACATTTTTATTTGTGTACAATAGTATGTATGTATGTGCACTTGTGTGTAGTATTTTACAATATCTCCTGTGCTAGTCCCAATTTGCCACCGTGGTCGAAACACTATATGAACCACCGAGACCATTATATGAATACGTCGGCTCAGATGAGATCTTAAAATAGTCTTATTCAACTTTAATCAAATAAAAGTGAATAATTTTTCTATATTATATGTCTTTAATATAATTTACTTCGTAAAAGAATGAATTTGTTATACGCTATCTCAGTATAAAATCTATTCACTTAAAATTTTCTAAGCAATAATAATTATACTACGTTTTTTTTCCTAAATAACCTAGTTTTTTATTAAAGAAAGATTTTTTAATCCACTCAGAAGTTCTAGATATTATTCTCAACGGAAATATTTTCCACGTTTAGTCAAACAAGATGTCATTTCCACAAGTGCTATCTATGTATTGATAGCTATTCATACGCTATACTATCTATTCAAATGACATATAAAGCATAATGTTAGAGGTATTACTATATCATTCTCAAGTATTATTCACATTTCGATTTCCATTAGCGTTATCGGTTGTAGAAAGACGATCGAAAAGCGATTTCTAAAAAAGCAATAACGAATATAATCGAGAATCGAACCCCAAACTCCCTGCAGAATAGGTAATTTCAATAAGACGACAGACAGCTTTTTTAATTTAGCTCTAAATAAAAATCAACACGTAATCAAGTTGGTAAATTAAAATCCTTCAGACTAGTGGCGTGCTTGTCCTAGATTAAAAACAGTCCTACATTGCGATTTCACGCTCCTTTTATTTATTTTTTGGCACAAACTTTAGTAAATTTTCATATATTAATAAAATTAATTTATGTTAATTATTTTCCACTTTTCCTTAGTATATCTGACATAGTGGCAGTATAGTTAGTGTATTAATTATAATTCCCAAGTTTGATGGGTTTTTTTTATTGTGTGTGTATTCAGCCCTTTTTAACGTCCCACTGCTGGGCACGGTCCTTCCTTTAATACGAGGGGAATTAGGCCATAGTCCACCACGCTGGCCAAGTGCGGATTGGCGGACTTCACATGTCTTTCGAAAACTTGCTAGGTTTTCTCATATATGCAGGTTTCCTCATGATGTTTTCCTTCACCGTAAGGCAAGTGGTAATTATGTTAGAAATGATTCGCACACGTAAATATCAGAGGTGCGAGGAGGGCTACCACTGCCTATACCACTTTTTTATGGTACATACATATTTTTTTTTAAAGTTGGTAAATTTAAGCATACCTCCTGCATATATACAGGTTATGTGGGACTCATCGGGTAGAGAAGTCAGTACTACCCACTGAAACCCAACGGAACTTCCCCCGAATTAATGGGGCGTCACATGATCGCTTACGCACTCATGGTACATATCTATACATATAATAAAATTGTAACTTAGTCGAATTTGTACATTAAATATTTTTTTGGAAAATTTTATTGAAGTAGTCATTATTGTCGATACAGAGACCGAATCTATAGCTTTTTGGATTTTTTGTTTGTCTGTCTGTCTGATACCGCATCACAGAAAAACCACTGGAGGGATTATGATGAAATTTGGTATGGTGATAGCAGGTTATCCGGGTTCACATATAGCATACTTTTTATTGTGGGAAAATATCTCATCTCTGAGAAATGTCTACTAAACGATAAAACGTAAGTAGCTAGTATATAATATATACTAATGCTTATATTTATGTATAGTAGTTCCGCATCTCAGTGTCATACTAAGATGTTATAATCTTTTTCAATTAATAAGCTATACAATAAAAATATTTTTTCGAATCTGACTGGGTTTTTGAGACGTTAAAATAAATCTTTACTAATATTAGTTTGCTTGTTTGTGTATCGAATAAGCTCCGATACTACTGAACCGATGAAATTTAATAAGAAAATAGTTTGAGACCCTAGGAAGGACATAGGATACATTTTATCCCGGAAATCATCCCTCACGGGGGTGAAAATGGGGATGAAACTTTGTATGGGAAATAAAGCTAAGGACTTAAGATGGTGAAAATATTTTTTTTTCAACGCTAGGAGTGAATAAAATCTCTGTCATACTAAGCTATTAAGAAAGCCATATTTAAGCTAAATAGTAATAAAATAAGTGAAGTTATGTAAGTATAATATAATATGTATATATAATAAATTATGGATAAATATGTTGGGACATTAACCCACTGCACCATTTAGTTCCATGGTAAGCTACGAGGATTGTGTTATATTATATCAGATTGTTTATAAACTACACATATATAACTTTCAATACATACATATTATAAATATAAACACCCATGACTGGAGTACAAACATTCGTGCTCATCACACAAATGAATACCTCCAGCGAGACTCGAATCCGCGACCACTGACACAGCATGTAGGGTCACTACAAACTGAACAATACGCGTCATCAAAACGTATAGTTAAAAATAAAGCAATTTCACACTCTGCTTATAATTTTAGAATATTTAAACCGTTCTCAATGAACAATAGCCTTCATCCGTAGTCGATAATTGAATTTCAAATTCCATATCATTGTGAGCACACGCCCGTTTCCAGTCAGCGATGTCCAAATTAGTTTGACATCACATATGAATTGATTGAAACAAATTTAGGGTTCAAGTTATTCTGGTCTATATAGAATTACATGAATTCTGCACCACTTTCAGTTAATGATCTGTGGTGGGTCACGTTAAAATGGTCTGATAAAAATTAAGTTTGGTTACCATTATTATTATAGTAGTTGCTAGTGTTAAAGTTATAGACAACCGTGTTGGGAATTTTGTGGAATAATTACTTTTTATTCGGTCGCTTAGGTGACCACTAGCACGATTAATATGGCCAAAGTTACTAAAGGTCCAGCATACTTGAAAGTTTTTAAAGCAAACTCGTTATATTCTCTAAAAAAAACTTATAAGATCACAGAAAAATCAAACCGGTTATACGAAATATTTAAAAAAAAATACAAAAAATCCGAAAAAATACTTTTACTTTAAATCGTAAACTCGGTTTAGGCATTTAGTTATTTTATAATTTGGGCATATTGGGTATTATATAATGATCTTGATCTAGGTAATAATTTAGGCTTTTCTCTCATGACTGGTTGCTATGATTTTCCACTTAATAGATATAAAACCACTGGTTTATATTAAATGATATACCTATAAGATATTTGAGATACCCGTAGGAGCGTAATTACAAAATTTGATTAAAAACATTAGAAAGAGGCCAGCAATTGCATAATTGACATAATTGAAGTAAAACTTCTTTACGCACGCTTGACTTGGGGGGGGGGGGGGGGGGGGTAAGCTGGTGAATGCGTTACGAAAAAATGTACGTACGTTTGTTGCCATGGTAACCGTTGTTATTGTCTGACAAATGATGTATAATATTATATTCTTTCCTTACATGATATTCTATAAATATATGATTGTAATATGCCTAATATGCGTTATTTTTAGTTTCTCACCTATTCTAATTATTTAAAACATAAATTGAATTTCATAAAGAGTACCGATAACCTACAGAAATTTTACTTCTTACGCGTGTACACATTCATACACGCACTCTTTAATTTTTTTAATAATATATCAGTCGTGCTGTAATTGGATTAATAGTTGCTTTGAATAAATATTGACAGTCATAACAACTTTATTATAGACGTATTTAATTAAAGCTTGGAGTATAGTCTGTAATCTCTCAGCCTAGGCTAGCGTCATGCGCGGATCTGCGCTCTATCTGTGTCCTAGATTAGTCCAACATGATTGTTAGATTTATTTCATATTATTTTAATACATTATTGATCACTACTTTGCTCGTGCTTCAGCTAAAAAAGCTCTGCTTGAATCAAAGGCTTAAAAAAGCTCTATATGATAAATCTATTGAAAATTAGCTTTTAAACAAACATGGTCATGGGAGTGACTGACGTTTTTGATGTCTCAAAAAATTATAAATATTAGTAAAGGTGTTTCTTTAAATATATATATTTTTTTAACTGTGCTTTTAAACTCGAAAATAAGGTTTTATTTTGAACTAGCAATTTCATTATTATGTTAATTGTTAACCTTACTACTGATAGTTTTATAATAATTACAATATGTAAATAAAAATTATATTATATTTGACGGTAAGTTTGAGAACAGTTGGACCGACATGGTTTTTTATTGTAAAAATTAGTTAGAGTTGCTTAGAAAATGCAGTAAAAACTGAAAGTGTTTTTTCTATAGGATATTGTATGTGATAATTGAATTATATTTTTGTATCATTTAGATAGAAAAATATAGTTTAGTCAGCTTTTAGTATAATAATAATTTAAACTGTTACAAAAAACAAAATATAATGATAACTGTATGACATACATGAATATATGACAAGGTAAAAACCTGTCTAATAATCACCAATCCTAAAAAAATCTATGAAATTAACCTAAAATAATATTATGTAACAAGCGACTCACCCTCGCTTCGCTCGGGTTCGTCCCTAGGTGATGCTTTAAATTAATATAGATTTTTGAAGTAAAACTTCTTTACGCACGCTTGACTTGGGGGGTAAGCTGGTGAATGCGTTACGAAAATCTACGTACGTTTGTTGCCATGGTAAGCGTTGTTATTGTCTGACAAGTGATATATAATATTATATTCTTTCCTTAAATGATATTTTATAAATATACGATTGTAATATGCCTAATATGTGTTATCTTTAGTATCTCACCTATCCTTATTATTTAAAACATATTAAATTGAATTTCATAAAGAGTACCGATAAGCTACAAAAGTTTTACTTCTTGCGCATGTACACATTCATACACGCACTCTTTAATTTTTTTTTATTTATGAACCGATTAGAATAAAACAAATACTAAATGTTAAATGAAGCTCAAATCGGTTAAGCTGTTTCTGAGATTAGCGTGCACAAACGCACAGACAAACAGAAGTACAGACAAAAATTCTTAAAATCATTTTTTTGGGTTCTATTGCGTTAATAAAGGCACCTAAAACTAGTTTTTCTCAAATATCTTCATGTATAGACAACGATCAGTTACAATTTTATTATATATAATAACAATAAAACAATAAGAATAAGTAAGATGTAAATAAAGCGAAGCTATTATATGTTTATAACGAAGTCGTCGAAGACACAACAAAGCCGTACACGAAGGATTATGCAGATTTACATGACTGTCCTGCTCAGTTGGGCAATGGATGTTTATAAGTGATTTACGTGTATGTGTACTTACATGTACTAGCTCTCGTCGATTGCTTTTCTCGCTAATATGGAAAATAAAAAAATCTGAACTGACGACACGTTTGGCACAGTTTGCAGTGACCCTACTTGCTGTGCCAGCGGTAGCGGGTTCGAGTCCCGCTGGGGGCTTTCATTTATGTGATGAGCACGAATGTTTGTACTCCTGTCATGGATGTTTATATTTATAATGTGTATGTATTTAATGTTATATATGTGTAGTGTATCAACTATCTGGTATCCATAACACAGGCCTCGTAGCTTACCATGGAACTAGATGGTGCTGCGTGTTAATGTCCCAACATATTTATTTATTTATAAACAGTTCTATTGTATACTATTCATATGTATATGTGTGTACTATTCATATGTATATGTATCTTAATTTATTAAGTCATACTAGTGATCGCCGCGTGGTTGAAAATCAACCATAATTAATTAAGTTATATATTTATTGTCTTGCGTATATTACAATATTAATCTATTCTTAATTTGACCACAGACTTAACAATAAACAAAAGAGTGTATATTATGTGTGTATATAATCTCAGGCAATCATTGTTGGTAGTCAGAGACTACTGTGTAAAGTTAATAATATGCAAATTCCACCGATAATACTTAATGATACCCAAATACCTTTTACTGAGAAAGTTAAAAATCTTGGAGTTATTATCGATCAACATTTATCATGGGGACCGCACGTAAGCGGACTGAGCCGGAAGATGTTTGGAGCAGTAGCTTCTCTTAGGAGATTGCGTAATTTCCTTCCCATACCAACTAAAATTGCGCTGGCAAATTCTCTCCTGCTACCAATTCTTGATTATGCTGATACCTGTTATCTTGATATCAAAGAGGAGCACTTGAATAAACTTGAGCGTCTTCAAAACTTATGTATACGGTTCATTTTCGGCCTTAGAAAATATGACCATGTTTCTCATTTTCGCAAAAAGCTCAAGTGGCTTCCAATCCGATTTCGCAGGGATACTCATATCCTCCATCTTCTCTACTGCGTGCTGTTTAATCCTTCGGCTCCCTTCTATCTGAAAGAGCGTTTTGAATTTCTGAGTGACTCTCACGCTCGTTCTCTTCGCTCTGATCAGAATTTTATCCTTAAAATTCCTAAACACTCTTCATGTTTTTTCTCTAATTCTTTTACTGTAAAAGCAGCTCGACTTTGGAATTCTCTTCCTGTAAAGGTGAGAAGTGCGAGAAGTCTCGAAAGATTTAAAATTTTAGTAAAAGAATATTTCCTATCCCTTTAGTTCTTTCTGTACTTCACATCATCTTTAATATATAGTTTATATTTTTAGCTCTCGATTAATAAATGTGTATATGTATGTTTGTTTGTATGTATGTATGTATGTATGTATGTATGTACGTATGTCTGTATGTATGCATGTATGTATGTATGCATGTATGTATTTATGTATGTATGTATTTATGTATGTATGTAAGTATGCATGTATTTATACAATAATTAAAGTTTGTCCTTATTTTATTAGTTAATTTGCACACCGCCTACCGTCTTTGCCACAGTCTTCTCCTCCACCTCAAGGTTGCCTGGAAGAGATCGCTCTTAGCGATAAGGCCGCCTGCTGTACATTCATTTTTTGTATATTATTTTCATTATGTTTGTTTCTTTTATAAGGTGTACAATAAAGAGTATTATCTATCTATCTATCTATGTGTGTGTGTCAAATATATGGTAGTGTGTGTAATGTTTTTTTTATTGATTTAAAGTTTTTTTATGCATAATTTAAAAAAAAATTAGCATTCTGCACTCCTTATCTATATAAACTATAAGTGTGGGAAATTTCATACGCCTCTGTCCGCGCAATTTTCGTAAAAAGGGTACAAAGTTTTTGCTTCACGTATTAATATATAGATAAGTAAATTCTATACATATATGTTTTCCTGTCAATAATGAGCATGGAATTTTGACCACTCGCCATTTTAAAACGCGTTTTTTTTTAATAAAAAATTAGTATGAATTAGTAGAATAGGCTAAGGCATTAAAAACATATTCCAGTGAGTTTTTTTTTCCTGAGTGAAAGATGTGGTAATGTAGGATGACTAAGCATGGAGCACCCTACGTTTTTTCGAAATGATTAATTACCCAAGTAATTACTTTGCCCTCACTTATTTTAGCCAAAAAAAAACAATATGACATAATGAAGGTATCTAATCTACTATACTAATAATAATTACCATAACTAATTTTTGAAATTATACTTCTTTTGGCACGTTTGGAAAAAAATATGAGAGTAAAATTTTTATGATGCGCGCGCACACCGACAGCCAAAAAGCGACATGATGAAGTTAGCTGCATTTCTTTTACAAACAGAGTTGTGACATACGGGATGAAATCTTTAGCTATTTTTGTTCTGTTAGGCCAGAGAAATATAACTTATTTATCGTATCTATATTTTGTATAGATCTTAGTTAGATTAGGCTGTAAGTGCGCACTGTTGGAGCAACCCCATGGTTGTTGTGGTTTGCTGCAGAACTGCTGTCGGGGCGTCGTGGTGAAGTGCGTTAGTGATCCTGCGACACCCCATTAAGATGGGGGAGGTTTTGTTGGGTTTTAGTGGGTAAAACTGGCTTTTCTAGACGTTAAGCCCCACATAACCACCTGTATGTTACAGATGGTATGCGTAAATACATTTCTCAACAGTAAAAAAATAGCTGTAAACGCGCATCCTAGTCTATTAATAAAACAATATAAACTGTTTGTTGAGAACAGTGCTTTTACATTAGGTGGTAGGGAAAACTGACTTCCCTGGAGATAATAAATTAAAGATTGGACTGTACTAAGTTGGCTTATTACTACATACAGATTTAACCTGACAATATAATCCATATGATTAACGTGACTGAAGTTGTCTTGCCCGACCAGCGTACTGCTGCCTTGCTCTTGCCGTCCCGCACCTCCAGTTTCTAAAACTACGCGATGCATTGCTCATGCACTAATGTCAGACGCAATTTTGTCTTCACCACTGTTATAAATGTTACACGTTGATAAATTAACACATATTTCGTTATACGCCACGTTTGACTCCGTTGCCTACCCTACCCTACTTGCTGTGCCAGCGGTCGCGGGTTCGAGTCCTGCTGGGGGCGTTCATTTGTGTTATGAACACGAATGTTTGTACTCCTGTCATGGGTGTTTATATTTATAATATGTATGTATTTAAAGTTATATATGTGTAGTGTATCAACTATCTGGTATCCATAACACAGGCCTCGTAGCTTACCATGGAACTAGATGGTGCTGTGGTTAATGCCCCAACATATTTATTTATTTTTAAAATTAAACTCTGCGAGTTTACTATCTCTAACCATTGACTACGTCATTACAATCGATCACGCGTCGATAAATAAGGATAAACAAGTTAATACAAAAGTAAAACGATATTATTATTATGAATTTATATGAAAATTTGAAATTCAAGAAAATAATTCATATAATTTAACAATAGGTGTACGAGTAAAACCGCAACCGTAAGCTCCACCCCACCAATGGAGTCACGTATCCGGCAAATAAACGTTTCCGGTCTGCGGAATGCATATGGCGTTACATCCGGAGAATTTGTTGTAAATTGATACAAGTATAAAATATTTCGCGATATTGAAAATGTTTTAAGTGTCCAATTTCGACCAGAACAATGGGATTTTTTCTATTGTTTATTTGTTTGTTTAAATTCCAAAAATAGATTCTGTCTGATCTGATCCTTTTATTTGTGATAATATTATCATTATGTATAATGTATTACATAATATTAGCTTTATGTTATAATAGCAGTGGTAGCGCAGTGGTAACGTGCTCGCTTGGGAAACCGAGTGAAGCGGGTTCAAATCCTGGGTCTCGCACCTTTGATATTTTCATGTGCGAATCATTTCCAACATGATTACCACTTGTATTAACGGTGAAGGAAAACATCGTGAGGAAACCTGCATGTGAAGTCCGCCAACCCTCACTTGGCCAGCGTGGTGGACTATGGTCTGATTCCCCTCTCGTACTGAAGGGAGGCCCGTGCCCAGCAGTGGGACGTTAAAAAGGGCTGAATGCAATAATAGCAACTCACACCCGCTTCGCTCGGATTCGTCCCTGGGTACTTGCGTTTTAACGGTTAGTATGGAATAGATAGACTATATGTATATTGAATAATATATAGCCTATAGCTTTCCTCAATAAACAGACTATCTAATGCAAATAATATTTTTTAAAATAGGGTTACTAGTTACTGAGATCAGCGCGATGAAACAAACAAACAAACTCTGCCTCTTTATAATATTAGTATAGATAAGATATATCTAAAAGAGAGGTTTTACGTTAAGTAGCAGACTAAGATTATTAAATTAAAATTGTTTTTAATTAATGGCTTCTCCTGAAGATAATATTTAATCTTTCTTAATAGACATGATTTATTTTTTTTTCAAATCAAATTGCTCTGTATTACTAAAGATGAGAATATAGCTTTATAAAGTTCTTGGGTCAAAGCAAAGCGAGGGTGGGTTACTAGTCTATATATATTGGACACGGGCCTTCATTCAATATGAGGATGATCAGGCCATAACCCACCACGACGGCCAAATGCAGGTTGGCGGACTTCACATGTTTTTCGAAATCTTGTTAGGTTCTCTCAGACATGCAGGTTTCCTCACGATGTTTTCCTTCACCGTAAAGCAAGTGGTAATCATGTTAGAAATTATTCGCACGTAAAAATATCAGAGTTGCGAGACCCGGGATTTGAACCCGCTTCACTCGGTGTCCCAAGCGAGCGCGCTACCACTGGGCTACCACTGCCGCTACTAGTCTACGCTAAATAATAAATGCTAAGTTGGCTTTACAAAATGTTCACGTCTTTATTCAAGTTAAATTTCAAAGTCTAGACATTACATTAGTATAACTTAGGTTTCCTGACACGTACTGATGACTCCATAGGTTTTAACCCAAAGCCGCCTGACAATCCGCTCTGATTTAGGGATTTTCTTCAAGTTGCCTTGAATTTTCTTAATTGCTTCTTTTGATTTTGTTCTTTTTAATCTTCTATATATGCATATATTCTAAATAGCTTTTCTATATACATACATATATAATAAAATTCTAACTTAGTCGAATCTGTACATTAAATATTTTTTGGAAAATTTTATTGAAATAGTTATTATTATCGATACAGTCCTGTCTCTCTGTCTGTCTGGGAACGCATCACGAGAAAACCACTGGACAAATTTTGATGAAATTTGGTATGATAATAGCTGGTTATATCAACATATAGGATACTTTTTACTGCGGGAAAATATCCCATTTCTGAGAAATCTATACTAAACGTTAAAACGTAACTAGGAACAAACCCGAGTGGAGCGAGGGTGAGTCGTTAGCAGCACATTTTTGCTTTACCTATATTCCGTTAACCCGTAAATTATCTTTACTCAAATTATTATTTTTTTAACCAAAAAGTTACATCGATAACGACATTACATCAATTATGATTATTCCACAATATAAAATAATTTATCTTAAAAAAAAAGAAAAAAAAACATACTTTGGAATTAAAACCTCTTTCTTAAACGATCTGTTGCTGAATAGAAATACACTTCCATCTATAATGCTAGCAAAAAGATTCGCATATATTTTTATTACATAATCAATAAGACCCAAACATTTTATAAGGTAGAACTGTTCATGCAAAAACACATGAAGTGATCCAAAAATAAAACTACGAAATTCTAAAATCTAATCACACTCAGTCCAATCACTCCATTAGATCACTGACCGGTCGTGCATTAGAAGAAATCTGAAAGGCTCTCAGGTCATAAATAACGAAGCAGTTTCGCACTCACTACAACCCTTCTAATAAATCTTTCTATCGTTTCCTTTTTTGTTCTTTCGATTGTCCATCAATTCACTTTTATGTATAACTAGCTTTTGCGTAAGGATATACCTGCGTTACTCTTACTGTTTAACCTATTGGCATTAAATAAATAAAAATAAATAAACATGTTGGGACATTAACACACAGCACCATCCAGTTCCATGGTAAGATACGAGGCTTGTGTTATGGATACCAGATAGTTGATACACTACACATATTATATAACTTTAATATATACATATTATAAATATAAATACCCATGACTGGAGTACAAACGTTCGTGCTCATTCGCACTGCAAGTAGGTTCACTACAAACTGAACCAAACGTGTCGTCAAATACAAAACGAGCAATTCTTGTATATTTATTTATTTATATATACTGGTGATCTCCGAAACGGCTTTCGCTGAAATTTGGTATGTGGGGGTTTTCGAAAAATCAATCTAGATTAGTCTTATGTCTGGAAAAACGCGTACTTTAGAGTTTTCATGCAGTTTTCTTTCGCGTTATTCCACGCAAAATATGGTCGATAATTTCTTATGCTCAGGCATATGCCACGTGGTCAAGCGGCCAAGGTGTAAGATTGACAGTCACGGGTATCCGGGTTCGAGTTCGAATGCCGGTCGGATTCAAATTTTTTGCTTTTGTTTTATTTTTGATTTATTCAAGGTTTTAGTTTTTTTTTTTTATCTAAAAATATGATATAACAAAAAAGAACACCGAGTGAAGCTCGGCCCCTAGGTACTATGTATATATATGATATGTATTAATAATCTAAAAAATTCGGATATACCGTACTTGGGGTATTAATGAGAGATGTAAAATAAACTGTAGATATATTGCCTCCATTTATTGGCTCTGTTAGCGAACGACTGACCCCTTTAAAAAGAATATATCTCAATTACGGTATGACTGCTACTTTCTATGAGAATTCTGAGCATGGAATAATCAAGCTTTTATCTTGGAGATATGTCGTAATGATGAACACTATAAAACTGTTTTATTTTACTACACTAAAAAAACGCACCGAAGGACCTAATTTTTTTTAAATTTATAGAGTACTAGCGGCTCACCCTCGCTCCGCTCGGGTTCGTCTCTAGTTACGTTTTAACGTTTACTATAGAATTCTCAGAGATATTTTCCCGCAGTAGAAAGTATCCTATATGTTGACTCGGATAACCAGCTCTCATCATACCAAATGTCATCAAAATCTATCCAGTGGTTTTCTCGTGATGCGGTCACAGACAGACAGACAAATATTCTAAAAACTATAGATTCGGCTTCCTGTATCGATAATAATGACTATTTCAATAAATTTTCCAAAAAAATATTTAATGTACAGATTCGACTCAGAATTTTATTATATTTTTTTTGTGGTTAAAGAACGTCTGTAATAGCTATGGCTTTAGGAGCGTAAAAATCTACATATCTTTCGTGATTATATTTGCAGTAAAGCATTCGAAACGTCGGAAACAAAAAAACCCTACCATTGCTTCGTTCGTGTGCATCTCTGGATGTCGAACAATGATAATATTTAATGAAACTTTAATGAATAGAACTTCTTAAAATATAGAATGAACTCAAACTCGAAAGTATTACGGAAGAGGTCCACTCAAGTCAGGTCATGTCACTCCGTATTCGAAGTATCCTCTATCTTCATCTCTCCGTATTCTAAGTACTTCGTGTCGAAGTAGCGAGCCATTTTTTTCGGATTTTGAGAGTAAACGGAAGTAAAATCACTTTATTATCTCCAGCGCAGTTAGTCTAGTCTCAGTGATATTAACCAACGTGGATATCATCATATGCTTCATTATGTTAATATATCAATCTAAGATATAAGTTATTTTCATTCCAATTCCACTCAAACACGTTGAAGAAGTAACAAATATAAACACTTATAAGTTACACATTTTCATACAATTCCAATATAAAATACCATAGCAAGCACATTCTCGAAGAAAAATTGTGTAATTCTAAATCCAACTCTATCATAAAAATATTGAAATACATTGTTCAGATTTTTGCATATTATATGGAATCCAGACATATCGATGCGTTAACCTCCTCTTATACTAGATTCCTGTAGACGTTGCAAGAGATAAGCGGTGTGGTGTAATGAACATTTTTCAAAAGTAAATTTAAGGTATAACACCTATTAGACTATTATTTTGATTACGAAAGACTGTATAATATTTATAATAATAATTATAACTTTGGCACAGTTTGTAGTGACCCTACTTGCTGTGCCAGCGGTCGCGGGTTCGAGTCCCGCTGAGAGCATTCATTTGTGTGATGAGCATGAATGCTTGTACTCCAGTCATGGATCTTTATATTTATATTTATAATATGTATGTATTTAACGTTATATATGTGTAGTGTATCAACCATCTGGTATCCATAACACAGGCCTCGTAGCTTACCATGGAACTAGATGGTGCTGTGTGTTAATGTCCCAACATATTTATAACAACTGTCACCAGTAATACATTAGTAGACGCTTCCCGTCAATATTTTACACCACAATGCAACCATATAGAATTTGCAAAGCGAATATTTAATATTTATAAACGTATGAATATAAATACTCGATATAGCGTATTGCGTAAGCTGCTTAAAATAATTCATAGAACTAGCCTTAATGAACACATTGCATGCAAACATTTATTTATTAAAAGATACCTTAATTGACTGACTTTGAAAAAAGGAGAGATAGCAGTACTTTATCTTAGAAAAGTTCGAATTTTAAAATAAAAATTCTTCAATAAATAACAGTACCTGGGCGACCGAGCTTCGCTCGGAGTTTTTGGTCAATAGTATAATTTTCTTTTTAATTTGGCTTAAAAACAAAAAAAAACTAAAATCTTGAATAAATACAAAAAAAAAAAACAACAAAAGTAAAATCTTTGTATCCGACCGGGATTCAAGCCCGGACACCTGTGAAAGCCAATCTTGCACCTTGGTCGCTTGACCACGATGCATATGCTGGATTGCGAAATTATTAACATAATACAAATAACAATAATGTGAAAGAAAACCACATGAAAACTCGAAAATATGCGCATTTCCCAGACATAAGACTAATCAAGATCGGTTTTTCGCCCCTGAAAATCTCCACATACCAAATTTCAGCGAAATAGAGCCGTTTCCGAGATCGGAAAAATGTTATTCATCTATATATTAATACGTGAAGAGAAAACTTTTTTTCTAAGATAAGATAGGTTTTTCACTCATAATCTAGATTTAGATACATCCTACATTATAATATTTAATGTACTGTTCAAGAACATAATTTTTCAGAAATATTTAATGAACTGTTTCCAGCTATAAAATTCAAATCAAGTTTTAATTACGTATAAATAATTAAGAATTTATAAAATACGTTTTAACGGTTAGTATAGATTTCTCAGAGATGAGATATTTTCCCGCAGTAAAAAGTATCCTATATGTTGACCCGGATAACTAGCTATCACCATACAAAATTGCATCAAAATCTGTCCAGTATTTTTCTCGTGATGCGTTCCCAGACAGATAGACAGACACAAATTCTAAAAACTATAGATCTTGCGAAGACTAGCCACCTGAACGCGACATACGAGTATTATAGTGCAAAAGTATGTGCGCAAACACAAATGTACTTTTTATACCTTCAACTCTCATATTCTGGTAGTACAGTAATTTCACACTACTAGTGAAAGGTAAGACTGACTTTTTGAAGTAAAATATCTTTACGCACGCTTGACTTGGGGGGGTAAGCTGGTGAATGCGTTACGAAAAATGTACGCACGTTTGTTGCCATGGTAACCGTTGTTATTGTCTGACAAATGATATATAATATTATATTCTTTCCATAAATGATATTCTATAAATATATGATTGTAATATCCCTAATATGCGTTATTTCTAGTATCTCATCTATCCTTATTATTTAAAACATAAATTGAATTTCATAAAGAGTACCGATAACCTACAGAAGTTTTACTTCTTGCGCGTGTACACGTTAATACGCGCACTTTTTAATTTTTTTTGAGTATTTTGAAATATAAAAGTCCAATATTTATTGGGCCCGACCTGGAACTCAAAACCAGGACCTCACGATTCACCTAGTCAGTAAAGGCTAATTAACAACGATATTTTCGATTACTTATTTATAATGGACGAGTGTCTCTTGGTTCGCTGGGGTGCGTCCGTCCGTCTGTCCATCCGTCATCTTATGTATTTATAGTATTACTAGCTGACCCGGCAAACGTTGTTTTGCCATATAAATAATTTCCTATTACTAAAATGGCTATTAAAAAATAAGGGTTGATCGTAGAAGGGTGAAAATTGAGGATTGTATGTATTTTTGTATGTTGTATCATAAAAAAATAGAAATTAAAAATTTTGTCTAAAAAATAAAAATAAAAAATTTGGGGTGGACTACCCCTAACATTTAGGGGGATGAAAAATAGATGTTGGCCGATTCTCATAGATACCGGATAAGCACAAAAAAATTCATCAAAATCGGTCAAGCCGTTTCGGAGGAGTATGGCAACGAAAACTGTGACACGAGAATTTTATATATTAGAAGATATACAGGTAGTGCCACCTTTTGACTAATTTTATTACTAACAGTAGCCTATGATACTCCAGGATAATATAGTCTATCTGTGGTGATCTAAATCTCAAAATCCATCTATCTTGAATGAATAAAAAACAAACGCGTCATATAGAAACTTTTCTAAAAGCAGATTATTTCCCCAAATACTTTATAAAGTAGAAAAATAAGAAAGTCACTACTTCCATATTCTAAGTAAAAAAGTTTTCTTTTTAAAAGAAAGCTTAAAAGTTTTGGATGTATCTCAGTGTACCCAAAGCTTTATTAACTTCTTAAACATTCATGAAAGCTCATCGTTTTATTTGCACAATTTAATTTGTGGTTTATTAACTTTCTCTTCTCATATCCTTTTCTTGCAAATAACTTTTGCATTAAACATATTAAAAAATTAATCATTCTATCGAATTAAGAACTTCAGCGACGAAAAATATTAAAATAAATGAGCGTTAAAGATAACTGGAATGAATACGATGTAAAAAAACACAATATTTATTAACCGACTTCCAAAAAGTAGGAGATTCTCAAATCGTCAGAATCTTTTTTTTACATATATAGAACTATTTTATTATCTAATACAGTAATTTTAGTAGGCTACATAATACAGTTCCTTTTTTAACACGCCTTTACCAACTTCACTTGTATAACGATACGTTAGGCTTAGTTTGTAGTGACTGTACTCGCTGTGCCATCTCTCGCGTGACCATGATTGCTTTAAAATTTAAAGCATTCGAAACGGCGTCGGGGGCCAAATATCAAAAAAAAAAAAATACTCGCGAAAAAAATCTGAAAAGATAGTTTTATTTAAAATGTCAAATATTTGCGTAAATCAAAGAAAGTAAAAACATTTAGGTCTTGAATTTTGTCTTTAAAACACCTAAATGCATCTAGAAATCAAAAGGAGTCAAAAGGCAGGATTTGAGTCGATCTCGTCGCATTCAGCATCCGACTAAACGTACATTGGATGACCTAAATACAGTTTCGCAGGACGTCTGCTTTAACTCCCAACGTATTGCTAAAGTTCGGTATAGAAAAAAAAATCAATGAGAATATAGCATTCGTTTGCGTTGATTTATTGGCAGGTCTACTTTTCAAGCTTTTCCAGCATTTGGTACTTTGCAGATGAATATTTTACGATGGCATATACCCAATTCGATTATAATTGGTAGTTTCAACGCATGGTTTTTTGCTATGTAATTAACAAAAAAAGCTAGCTGATATCTGTAATATCTATTAATACATACAATAGCGTGTATGTACATATATATATTTAGTAACGTTGGTTGATCGTAATATGCTTTGATATTGAATGTGGATAGTCTGATTGGTGACTATGAACCCGCTAGCTCTCTAAATTATTAGAATTACCGTTTCAAGTTTATAACATTGTGATTTCCCTCAATAAATTGTAATGGAGCATTTAGAAGTCTTTATTATTTGAGCCCTGATAACGCCCACAAGATTAGTAACCACTAAAGATGATGTTCGAAGTATATGGATAACGCGTCATATATATATCTACCCGTAGAGCTATAATTATTTTCATTTGATGCTATATCGATTTTATTATTGAGTAGGTAGTATCGATTATAATATAATCTATACATATAATAAAATTGTAACTAAGCCGAATCTGTACATTAAGTATTGTTTGGAAATTCTTATTGAAATAGACATTATTATCGATACAGAGGCCGAATAGATTATAGAATTTTTGTCTGTCTGTCTGTCTGCTGTGACCGCATCAAGAAAAACTACTGGAGGGATTTTAATGAAATTTGATATGATAATAGCTAGTTATCTGGGTCAACATATAGGATACTTTTTACTGAGGGAAAATATCTACTTTCTGAGAAATCTATACTAAACGTTAATACGTAAGTAGGGACAAACCCGAGCGGAGCGAGGGTGAGTCACTAGTATTATGTATAGATCCAGTGATAGATCTAAACAACGTGTGGAAATCGTGATGTATTTTCATCTCTATTAATTAAAAATAAGCATCTTAATTTTACTTTGTCTAAAGATTTTTTTTTAAATATAAGAGCAACCTATATCTATCTGCTAAAATATAATATAATAATCAATGGTCTTTTATAAAACTATCTGATTCAACCCACTAATACCATCAATGCTTAGCTCCAATAAGTGCTCTAATAATTTTCAACTAAAATCTTTCAGGAGAAATTCAGATTATAATAGCAAAAAAATCATCCAAATTCGTTCAGTAGTTCTCGAGATTAACACGCACATACGTACAGATAGATTCTCGATGGCGACTTTAATATGTACAAGAATTTGTACGAGTAAGGTTATACAAACATATTATAGTATACTAGGGGCTCACCATCGCTTCGCTGGATTCGCCTCTATACAAGCAAAAACAAATCTATCCCACGGGAACCGTTCATTTTTCTGCAATAAAAAGTAGCCTATTTGTTACTCTGATGTATGAACTATATTATTGTAAACTTTTATTCAATAGTAATAAAATCCAATCAGTAGTTTTTGTGTACTAAGCTGTATAAGTTACTGTTAAAATAGTAGATTTTGTAGTAAAAATTAAAACAGGCCAGTAGTATTTTTCTAGTATTTTTATTTATCTTACTTGAAAGAACAATTGCTTCTTAATTTTTGATACATGACGCCATGACCGGAAAACTAAAAACTATAATATTAAAAGGAAACAGATAGCATACAAATAATAAAGATTATAAAATTTACCACAGATTACAACACGCCTCCTTAAATTTATAATCTTGAACTTTCACTTAAACAGTATATACCAAACTATTCTAAACATATTTTACATAACAACTGCTGCAACATAAACATATTTAACTGCAAATAAACATATTCTATGTATACTAAATTAATCTTAATCCTAATCTATTTTTAAGAAATGTGGTTTTATTTAAACTTTTAGTTAACATGTCTGCTAAGTTAAATTTCGAATCAATTTTTACAATATCAATTATACCTTTTTCATAGTTTTCATTTATATAATGATACTGCACTTCGATGTGCTTTGAATTCTTTGTAAAATTGCCATATTTAGCAATCAAAACTGCACCTGAATTATCTTCATACAGTTTTATTGGTTTATCAAATTTTACATTAAACGATTCACTTAATAAGTTTCTAATAAAAATCACTTCTGTCACTGCTTCTGACATAGCAATATATTCTGCAAAAGTTGAACACTTAGTTACTGTACTTTGTTTATGTGTTTTCCAAAAAATTAAGTTACCATATAATCTAATTATAAAACCTGTTGTAGACTTTCTATCTGTATTATCTCCTGCATAGTCAGAGTCTACCATACAATCTAATATTTCAGTATTTACATTATCATAATAGGTTAACTTTAAGTCCTTAGTCTTATACAAATATTTTAAGATTCTCATAGCATATTTATAATGCATACGGTCATAACAACTTTGATATCGACTTAAGTAGTTTACACTGTAAGCTATATCTGGCCTAGTGCCTGTACTAATATACAATAATTCACCTATTATATTTCTATATTTTATACTATCATCTACTTCTCTAGCTTGTTCTAATTTTAAGTTTGTTTCCATAGGAGTATCATATAACCTAGTATTTTCCAGATTATATTTTACAGCCAAAGATTCAATATATTTAGTTTGACTTAATGACATTCTTTTTCTATCATCACTATAATCAATATCTATGCCAATATATCTTTTAATTTTGCCTAGGTCTTTCATTTCAAATCTTTCCATTAAACTAGTTTTTACCTTTTTTATTTTATCTTTATCTTTACAACAAATTAAGAGGTCATCAACGAATATTAATATATATATTGGATCTTTGCTTGTATTATTTACATATAAACAGAAATCATAGTTACTTCTAACAAAATTTAATTTTTCAATATATTTGTTGAAACAATCATACCATACTCTAGGGCTTTCTCTAAGACCATAGAGTGCCTTTTGCAATTTGTAAACTTTATTATACCCAATTTCATAACCTTTCGGTTGATTTATAAACACTTCTGACTTTACACAACTATTTAAAAATGCTGTCTCAACATCCATTTGTTCTATGAATAAATTATTTTTACAACTGTATGATAATAAAATTTTCAATGTTTGCATTTTTCCTACTGGTGAATAAACATTTTCAATATATTCCTTTTGCTGGAATCCTCGTACAACTAATCTAGCTTTATATACATTATTACTTTTCTTTTTAAAGACCCACTTGACATCAATTACCTTTTTATCTTTTGGCCGTTCAACAATTTGCCATGTGTTATTTTTGTTTAAGCTATTTATTTCTGAGTCCATCGCTATTTGCCATTGTTTATAATCGTGGGAGTTCATCGCCTCCTCAAATGTATTAGGTACATTAGCATCAATGTAATTTACATAAATAAAATGTGATACTGGATTACCATATCTAGAAATTGGAGTTATCTTTCTTTTTAACCTTTTGTTAATTAAAAACATGTCCCTATTGTTACTTAAATTATCACCACTAATAAGATCTTTCACATCATTATTAGAGCTAGTTTCATTTGAACCTACAAAGTCTTTATTACTGTCATTTTCTAATATTTCATTTTTTATACTTGAAGTTATGTTATTTTCCAAATCCCTATCCTTTTCATCGTCAAGTTTTTCTAAACAAATTAATTGAGTATTTTCTTCGACTACCTGTACGTGTCTGGCATTAATAATTCTATTATTTAATAAAACTCTATAACCATTTTCATTATAACCTACTAACACTCCTAGTTGGGCTTTATCATCCCATTTACTTTTTCTTAAAACTTCTGGAACCCTGACATAAACTCTACTACCATAAATCTTTAAATGCTCTACATTAGGTTTAATACCAAAAAATATTTCATAGGGGGTTTTATTCTCTACTGTATTAGCAATTGTTCGATTTTTTAAGTATGCTGCTGTTTTTATAACTTCAGGCCAATACCTTTTATGAATTTTAGCTTCTCTCATTAAACATCTGCCTATGTCCATAGCAGATCTATTATATCTTTCCGCTACTCCATTTAATTCATGGACGTAGGGTGGACACGGTAATAACTCTATTCCCTTTTGCCTAATAAAATTATAAATATCTCGATTTAAATATTCTTTACCATTATCACACTGTATTTTCTTTACTTTTTTATTAAATTTATTTTCTACTAAATTAACAAACTCTATAAAACAATTTGCAGTTTCTGCTTTGCTTTTAATACAAAAAATTCTTGTACATTTACTATAATCGTCAATAAATGTCAAAAAATATTTTTCTCCGCCATAACCAGTTATGCTATGTGGACCGTTTAAATCAGTATGAATCAATTCTAAAATTTCAGTAGTCTTAGTTCTATTATTTTCAAAAGGTACATTAGCCATTTTGCTTTCAATACAATTAGAACATTTCATTTCTGTGCTTTCAATTTTATCTGGCAAACCATCTACTAATTTATTATTAATTAACTTATTTAAATATTGAAAATTTACATGACCAAGTGCCCTATGCCATTTCTCTTTATTAGTTAATTTTATTGTGTTTACATACATTTTATTGTTATCAATTTCTGAAACAAAGCTTTTTATACAATACAAATTGTCAATTTTGTTAGCAACAACTATTAATTCTCTTGACTGATTATAAATTTTTGCATTTTCATTTCTTGCTACTATTGTGCAATTTTTGGTTATTTTTGAAAAACTTAACAAATTTTGCTTAATACCTTTTACAAAATAAACATTTTTTAAATCAACATGTTTTCTATTATAATAATTTGTAAAATAAATTTTGACAGTACCTACTTTGGTCGCTTTTAATATTTTACCGTCTGGCAGTTTCACATCAATGGGAATTTTTAAATCTATATAATTATAAAAATATGTCTCATTGTTTATAATATGGTCTGTACACCCACTATCTAACAACCAATTAATTTCACTATTTTTATCACATTCCACTTCACTACACCCCGTTACCTGATTTACTTCCGGGTTACACACTTGAGCTATCCATGACTCTGCTACAAAGCCCTCTTGCTGAGTGTTTGACGACTCACCTCTGGGATGACCTGGACCTCTGCCTCGGCCACGACCTCTGTGAAATCCACCTCTGTAACCTTTGTTGAAACCTCTCTGTAATCCTTGCTGACCTTTTAGATATCTTCCTTGGTAGCTTTGTTGTCCTTGACTTTTCTGACCATGCCAACAGTCCTTCCTGAGATGGCCAGTCTTTCCACAGATAAAACATTGTGCTTTAGTTTTTGTTGTAAAGGTACTCATATTACTTTTCTTGTCAGTATCACTAGTAATCATATTTTTCTCTTTTATTTTAGACTTAACATAATCTACTGTTCTTTGTTCTTCTGGAATAACATCAATAAAATCTCCAATATAACTATAACTTGGAGGTAAAGCTCTGAGCAAGTATCTCATCTTCTCGGGTTCATCTATATTTCCACCAGCCGCTTTGAAATCGTTCGTTGTTTTCTCGAAATCAACAAAAAAATCTTCTATAGTATTGTAATTGTTTAATTTAATCTCTTCAATTTTTCCCCTACATATTATTTGCATAGCAGTAGATTTTGTTAAGTACATTTTGTCGAACTTTTTTATCATTTCATGAGCTGTTGTACATTCTCCAACATATTCTAATTGTTTATCTGAAATTGTGCTCATTATTATAGTTCTTGCTTTTAAATCCATTTTCTTCCATTCCGTGTCTCGATTTTCATATTTAGCAGGCATCATGCAAATGGCGGGCTCATTACATTCTTTGTATTCTAGTAAAGTTAGTAACCTTAACTTCCAGCTTGAATAACTTACACCATCAAAAATGGGTATCATTATGTCTTCAATCCTTGCTTGTTTAGCCATTTTGGTAATACTACGCATATACTATTAATTTCTTCACTAATTTAAGCGTTGCGTGAATTATTTTCCGCGTGGTCTGTTTTAATCTTACTGAATCACACTTATTAATCAACCACGCTCTGCTACCATGTTAAAATGGTAGATTTTGTAGTAAAAATTAAAACAGGCCAGTAGTATTTTTCTAGTATTTTTATTTATCTTACTTGAAAGAACAATTGCTTCTTAATTTTTGATACATGACGCCATGACCGGAAAACTAAAAACTATAATATTAAAAGGAAACAGATAGCATACAAATAATAAAGATTATAAAATTTACCACAGATTACAACAGTTACTATAGTTTTTTAACTATCCCACAGGAACTCTTAAATTTTTCGGGATGAAAAGTATCTAAAATTTTGACCCGGGATATAAGGTACCACCATGCAAAATTTCATTTAAATCGGTCTAACAGCTTTGGAGTTTAGACCGTACACGCAGATAAACAGACAAACAGAAAGAGAAACAAAAAATTTGAAAAAGAATAGGATTTGTTCTATTGCTCTTCTTAGATCCCCCTGACTCGGTTTTTAGCAATTTTTTTTCTATGTACACTGTACAGACATTCGACCTCTACAGTTTTATTATATGTATAGATACGTAATAAAACATGCAAGTTATTCAATCAGCGAATTAGAATTGAGCGAACGTGGTATAAATCAGAACGTATCTACAACACTAGCAGCTTATATAAATTTCATAATTTTATGTAAATAACTGGTGACGCCCAGCTTCGGTCGGGTTTTTCTTTTATTAATTTTATTTATTTAATACTTTCTTAAATTTACGCGAATATTTGACATTTTATATAAAACTATCTTTTTTTCGTGGATTTATTTTGATTTTTGGTTCCCGACGTTCCGATTGCTTTACAATAATCATGGTCACGGGAGAGACTAAGGTGTTAGTTGTCTCAAAAGTATTATAATGTAGTTGTTACAGTTGTCTGCAATCCAAAAATCAGAATAAATTCGCAAAAAAATCCGAAAAGATAGTTTCATTTAAAATTTATTTATT
The DNA here is from genome assembly GCA_905404265.1 of Fabriciana adippe. Taxonomy (NCBI): domain Eukaryota; kingdom Metazoa; phylum Arthropoda; class Insecta; order Lepidoptera; family Nymphalidae; genus Fabriciana; species Fabriciana adippe. Next base: position 13,981,972 of record FR989998.1, on the reverse strand, counting down.
TAGTTCAAAAACAATATACTTTTTCCTAAAATATTAAAAATTCTCGTCAAGCTTTTACGCTTAACGGCAAGACGCATTTACGACATGATGTTGAAGAACAACTTGGAGCTAAAGGAAAGAAAATGTCATTCTACAATCATCGAGGAATACAATTCTAAAAACATACACATATTTTTTCTATGACATAATGATTAAAGTAATCATCATGGTTTTGATATGGAATCACAATTAGTAGGATTTGATAATCATTTTACCGGAAATTGGAAAAAAAGTGTAATTATAACAAGAAACTTTCAGTTTGATTAACTTTTGAACGAGTAGGATTATCGAAAAATTATTAGAAGCGTTTTGTAGAACGTTCAAGTCCCTACAAGAATATGTTTCGGTCATTCGAATTCATTAATTGGTTCTTAAGATATAAATTTTTTAAATTGAAATATAATTTTTCCCATAATATTTGTATGGAAAATGGAATTTCGCGATGCGCGACCTCTAAATATTAATATTAAGGGTTCCGGGTTTTACAGGCATATTGTCTCACATCCCTAAATCTACTTCCAAGGGGATTTCGAAAAAAAAATATTAGTCGATTTTTTTGAATCAGTCCATTATATATACGTATGTACAATGTACATACATAGTTATAACATCACTTTTATATATCAATCATGAACTCAGGTACTTTTATTTAAAGCCAGTACTACCCACGAAAACCCAACGGAACCTCCTCTGTCTTAATGGGCGTAGCAGTGCTTACTCACTCAACCACGACTTCACGTTGGCTGCCTGCTGAGGGACACAGCAACAACCATGTGTTTACTCCCATGGTCCACTCTGCTATCAGAGAAGTACCAAGAACATCCCGCATGGTACACCGGCCACCGAATAGGGGATATGCATGTGATTTAAATAAAGGTGAAATATTTTTATAAAATCTTTATTGCTTTTGAATTAAGCCTACCAATTTTTTTTCATGTAATTTCTTTTTAATTAAGAAAATAATTATTAAAAAGTACATAATAGGTGGAAAATCCAAAGCATTTGAAACGCTCGCCATTGGTCAGACGGACGGACAGAGTGGTTAGCGATTTTGTCGCTACAAATTGAGTCGTTGTTTTTCTGTGTGTATCATATTGTGACGTCAAGCCAAGCGCGCGAAATGGCCTGCCATTTAAGGAGTCTGCCCACTACCCCGTCTCATACCATGACCTGCTAGGAGCGTGTCAGGCAAAAAAATATTCTTTGTATTGAAGTGTATGAGACTCTGCCCACTAGACCGTTCCGTCACCGACCGGCACCGTCGTGTGAATGCGCGGAGCGTCAACAATTGTCGGTGAGAATATTTTGCCGGTGCCGGTACGTTCCGTGCCTGACACGCGACGTTGTTGAACCGGTGAGCATACGTGTTATAAACGCGTATGATGACCGTTATAACCGCGTATGATGACCGTTCTAAGCCCGTTACGTATTGCCGCTTGTCTTGTAGAGATGGGCGATAATCGTTATTAAAGATGGGTTAGTACCGATATTTCTCAGGATTAGGTAATATTAATATATTTGTCTGACAATATTATAATATTGTAACTAATACTTCAATATTAGTGATATTTATCTAGAAACAACAGGTAATACTAAAACGGGAACCATACGGATATGACACGCGGATGATACTCGGTTGATACGCGGGTGATACGCGGTTGATACGCGGTTGATACGCGGATGATACCCGGGTGATACCCGGATGCTACGGTCACTATAACCGTTATGTACGGGCATGATACGCTGTTGATACGGTCTAGTGGGCATAGTAGTCCGTGCCGTGCTCGTTTCCGTGCCTGATACGTTCATAGCACGGTCATGGTATGAGACGGTGTAGTGGGCAGAGACCCTTAAAGTATCCGTATCGCTATGATATTTTAATTTTTTTTATACTAAATTATAGTTTTTTGGAGTTATTTTTTTACAATTATATGACGATGTTAGCTATTGTATAAAAAAATAAAAAATATCCCCCCTCCACCTCCCAAACAAAACAAAACACTTACAAATTATATACTTAGGTACAAAATAACACATAACACAAAAATACAGTATATCTTGGTTTCAAGCCTGGCAGGATCACGACAAGGTAAATACATGGAACTCACGTCCCTATGTCACCAATTATTTAACGATTTAAGTCTTCATTTTAACACAATGGTATTATTATGCTTTCTAAAATTCATCAATCATCATCGCTTTGAATAAGCCTGCCATTAATTAGTTGTTAATAATCAACCATGTAATGATAGACTGATTTGATTAGATCTATTCAACCATCGTAATAAATAGACGTATTCATGAATAATTTAAAACAATATCCATATTAATACTATAAATACTAGATTTTGCCCGCGGCTTCACTCGCATGGTAAGTACGGCGAGATCAAAGGTCCTATGTCCGATTCCAAATTTTATCACAATCTGTTCAGCAATTTAAGCGTGTAATGGTAACAGACTGAGTTCCTTTCACATTTACAATATTAGAATGAATTATGGAAAAGTTCTCTTATTTTTAGCACTTTCGACGACACGTTTGGCTGAGTTTGTAGTGACCCTACTTGTTATGCCAGCGGTCGCGGGTTCGAGTCCCGCTGGGGGCATTCATTTGTGTGATAAGCACGAACGTTTATAGTCCAGTCATGGGTGTTTATATTTATAATATGTATGTATTTAAACTTATATATGCGTAGTGTATCAACTACCTGGTATCCATAGCACAAGCCTCATAGCTCACCATGGAACTAGATGGTGCTGTGTCTTAAGGTCGCCAACATATTTTATTTATTTATTTTAATGTCAGTATACGAGTAACGATGTTTGACCAAACTTCATAAGAAATTAGGAACTCAATCTAACAATGCAAAGTTTATGCGAATTTAAAATTGAATTTTCTTATATTTTCAACCTTCGGACTGTTAAGACGTAAATTATGATATGCGATTCTGAATCTTAATACTATTGAGATAGGAGGGTAACGAATACGAATCCATTTTGTCTTCTTAACCATATTGTAGTTATTGCTGGAAGATGAAAATATGCTTGGGAGGAAAATTTAATTTTATTTCGGCTGAGAGTATTTGTCAGAATTATGCATTTGCTGGGGTGGTTTTGTGTGGCACTTGATTTTGCATGAGACATTGTATATATACATTGCTTGATTAAAAAATATATTTTTCATCCCTTCGCTGTGTGATATATTAGATATGTTTAAATTAATGAATTATTATAACTAAAATTCCAGTACTAAGTATTGAGATTACTACTTTGAAGCTTTGAGCTTTTATAAGCTATCTTGAACTGTCTTATAAAACCTTGTAAGTTGATTCAAGTATCGTTTCTAAAGTTTAAAAACGTGAAATCTGGATTATAATCCTGTAATTTTATAATATAGAGTTGACCTGATGAGGAGAGTCAGGTGATGAATAGTGGAATATAAAAGAACTAACTGATCCATAAAAAAATTGATAACACTAAAACTCGTTAATACTTACTAAACAAATAAAAAAAATCTTGAAAAACAGAGGAGAAAAAAGTGTTGAACTATTTTGTCATTGCTTATTTATACATATATATGTAAATATAGATTACTAGCGACTTATCTTCGCTTCGATAAGATATTTTCCCGCAGTAAAAAGTATCCTATATGTTGACCCGGATAACCAGCTATCATCATACCAAATTTCATCAAAATCTGTCCAATGGTTTTCTCGTGATGCGTTCCCAGACAGACGGACAAACAGACAGACAGACATACAGACAGACAGACAGACAGACAAACAAAAATTCTAAAAATTATAGATTCCGCCTCTGAATCGATAATAGAAATTATTTCAATAAGATTTTCCAAAAAAATATTTAATGTACAGATTCGACTCAGTTAGAATTTTATTATATCTATAGATTACCTCAATCTAAAAACTATAAAATCTAAAAGCCCATACATTATTTTATTACATCCATAATATTTCTAATAAACGAAGATCGCGTTCTGAAGACACGTAAAGAATATAACAACCAAAACTCATTCCTTGATTTAGTCGTCATAATATCATAAATCTTTCATTTCGAATAGCATTGAATGTAAGAAAATCGCTCATTTTCCTTATTTGCCCGCCCAAAGTTATTTCAGTTGGTTTTTATATCATTGTTTTTCCGTATTTTGTATGAAAAAAGCAATTAATTTTGATTCGCGTATTGTATTCAACGTTTTATTAAAAGTAAAATCTGTGTGTAGCTATTACTTTTTGTTTACTGTTGTTTTGTTTTTTTTTTTTTATGAAATAATTATAATTTTTATTTATAATTATTTTGATGTGATTGAAAATGGCGATTTGCAATATAATATCTTCGCTACAAAATCTATATTTTAATAAGCAAAGACAAAAAAAATGCTTTTCGTCAAAACTCACCTCATGACGATAATAATATTTTCTTAGCAATTTTGGTGTCGTGACGTCACTAAACTGCTAAGAAATTAAGAATGTTTTAAGCTTATAATAATCTTGCTTTAAAGACGTAGTGTTCGAAATGTCAAAATAAGTTTATAGTATTTATGTTATAAGAGTTCATAGTACGCCCACAGTTCAGTGTCATTTTCTCCTCTGTTTGTCTTCTGATTTAATTTTTCTATTTGTTTAGTAGCTATTGATGAGCTTTAGTGTTATAAATAAAAATTTTCTAATCACTACATATTATAATACAAAGTCCTCCGCCGCGTCGGTCTGTCTATTCGCGATAAATAAAAAAAAAACCAATGCACCGATTTTCATGGTGTTTTCACCAATGGATAGAGTGGTTCTCGAGAAAGATTTTAGTATATAATTTGTTAAGTTTTTGTATGCATTGGCTAAAATATAACGATATTTATTGGAGGTGTTGGAAAAAAAATAAGCCGTCTGGGAGTTTTCAACGAAAACGCTGCCTAAACCCTTTGTATGGCGAAATTGTGTATTTTATATATGTCTACAGAAAAGTTCGCGATGGCATATGTCTATCTCTTAAGGATAAAATACTATATTTATCTTAAACTTTAAAACGTAACTAGGGACGAACCCGAGCGGAGCGAGTGAGTCGCTAGTCATTATATAATTAACGTTTTCCTTAAATCTATTATAATGATCATGTTTGAATTTCAACCACTGGGCGAACATTAGTATACATAATATATAAATCTGTATTCAGCTGGTACGTTTTGGATATGTTTCGGTATGAATAAAAGACATCAGCAAACAAACAAACATACTTTCACATTTATAACATTAATACGAATATAAAGTGGTTTCTATAGTTTAACAAAAAATTGCCGTTATTAAAAAAAATATCATCATACCAAATTTCATCAAAATCTGTCCAGTGGTTTTCTCATTATGCGTTTCCAGACAGATAGACAGACAGACAGACAGGCAGACAGACAGACAAAAAATCTAAAAACTATAGATTCGGCCTCTGTATCGATAATAATGACTATTTCAATAAGATTTTTCAAAAAATATTTAATGTGCAGATTCGGGTCAGTTAGAATTTTATTATATGTATAGATAGATATACTTGCTACATCACTCAATAACTAAAATAAAAATCATAAAATGAGCTTTAAGCACAACTAACCTGTGGGAAAAGTTTATATCTGCACCGCACAGCTTCCCTAAATCAGTAACCGATTGTAAGCCACCCGTTTGTCACATTAGACACACCCGAATTTATTTGGAGTCTTCGGAAAGTGGCTTTATTAAAAAGACCATGGAATTTATAAGATAGAATTCAATTGCTTTGATCGCAGTTTAGAAAGTTAAAACTAAGGAAAAATCTTTAAAAGTTATTTTAGTAGTTTGAATAGATCTTTGGAAAATCTACCGAATATTAGTAGACAACAACTAGCTTAAGAGTTCTAACCAACGTTTGCATAAAGACTAGCGACTCACGCTTCACTCGGGTTCGTCCTTAGATATATTTTAACGGTTAGTATGGAATAGACAGACTATATATTATCTATACTAATATTATAAAGCTGAAGAGTTTGTTTGATTGTTTGTTTGTTTGGTTGAACGCGCTAATCTGAGGAACTATTCGATGGAATTGAAAAATTCTTTTTGTGTTGGATAGTCCATTTATCGAGGAAGGCTTTAGGCTATACATTATCCCGGAAAAATGTATGGTTCCCGTGGGATAGAGTTGTTTTTGTCTAGAGACGGACCCGAAGCGAAGCGAGGGTGAGTCGCTAGTATGATATATAGCCTGTAGCCTTCTTCAATAAAAGGACTATCTTAAACAAAAAGAATTTTTCAAATAGATTATTAATTCCTGAGATTAGTGCGTTCAAAAAAAAAACAAAAAAACAAACAAATAAACTCTGCCTCTTTATAATATTAGTATTAATATAAAATTACTCTATACATAAATAAATCAGAAAAAGGCACTGACAAAACGTTCGTGGTGTTTAGTATACTCACAAAGAAAAAAAATATAACTCTGGAACTCGTGGGTTTGATATCCATCCATGGTTTTTTTTTTTTTATTATAGATAGCCCAAGACTGGTATTGCAGGTTATTACTATATAAAACACGTAACCTGTACTTAATCTTCTATTGCAGATATATAATGAAAAGATACATTTTAGTAGGTACCTCCTTTTTTAAAGACAGTCAATAAAATTAATGAAAATGCAGTCTCCATGTTTAACAACTGTGTATAACATTGTTTGATTGTCACACACTTGATGGTATACTCGTAGGTTTAATCGTAAGTACTTTGATATTTTAGATGCTTGCTTTAAAGTAAACGGTTATCTGTTAGTTACGACTTGGACTTTTATATAGTAGCTTTCTCATTGGCCTATAATACTAAACTTTAACTTAAATCTATACTAATATTATAAAGAGGTAAAGTTTGTGAGTGTGTGACGTTGTAGGGGGTAATCTCTAGGTCTACTGAACCGATTTAGATGTGGTAAGACGATAGTTTGAGACCCTGGGAAGGACATAGGATTTTTTATCCCGGAAATCATTCCTTAAGGGGGTGAAAATGGGGATGGAAGTTTGTATGAGGAATCAAGTTAGGGACGAACCCGAACGAAGCGAGGGTGAGTCGCTAGTAAAATATAAAAAATTAAATAAAGTATATTTCAACTTTTTCCAGTTTTATAGGCATTATGTCACCAATTATAGTTTTATATTTCATATTTACTATTCATATAAGATTTATACTCAGATTAAAGAATTATAAAGGAGTCCGCCAAAATAAATGTCAAAGTCAAAAAAAGATAGCGATTTTTGCTGTTTATGTTACTATTCACGATTTTACCATACAAATAGTTTACTTTCTTCAAAGAATAAGGGGGATTTTCTATAGGCGTTAGAATATAAATCCCTCTTATTCTAGTTGAGATACAATTTATGGAAATAAAATATGTGTTATACATTAATGTGTGTGGGTAAATTTAAAAAATGGACTTAGTGGCTGCGCCCACAACGCGAACCTTGTCTACCAATAAAACAGTGCGTATCCAACTACCAAGCATTTCACTTGTCCCCTTCAGCATACATAACAATATGAATAATAAAAATATTATCATATTTTTTTGGTACTTTTTAAGCATTAGTTAACTCTTCCCATTGAAAGAGAGATAGCATAATATTATCTTTTTTTTCTTTATTATAATAAAATCCGTTAGCTATTTTAAGTTATTATCATTTCTTTGCTTATAACTGATTTAAAATATTAAACAAATTGTAATTTGTATAATATTTTAAAATACTTTTTGGCTTCATGTTTAGTTCTATGACACTGCTTACACCTATTATTCTTTAGTCTGAGGAATTATACTACGCTTGTAAATTCTTTTATATGATTTTATAACTACTATTTCTAATACAGAAGCTAAAAAAATAAAAACCGACTTCAAAAAAAAAAAACACTAAAAAGTCAAAAATAACTGATTGGTAGTTTTCATTTACTATAGAACCTAATTAGATATTTTCAAAGACGGTGCCAGCCGATACAAATTAAAGCAAGAAGAAAGATAAGAAGAAACTATTTTAAAAATTCTGTAGGTGAAAAATCAATTATACCCTATTTTCTACAATTAGGGGTATTTTTTTTTCAAATTAAAAAGAGACCATTTCGAAATAAACCTCTTTTGAACAAAAAAATAATTTTTCAAATCCGTCTATATATGACGGAGTTGTGCCCGCACATACAAAAAAAAATATAAACATCCGAATTGAGAACCTCCTTTTTTGAAATAAGTTAAAAAATCAAAAAATCTGCATCAAGTTTGGTGTATGGAATTTGAGAATCCTGCTTATAATTAAAAATTTAGTGGGGATTTTTTATTTAATTGAATTTCACTATGACAAAGTAAGCGTTTTAATTAGTTGTTACAGTGCATTTGTACAGTGAAAAAGTACTAAAATGCCAGTTGTTCTGTAGACTTTACGATATTAGCTTTTAGTTAAAAACAAAAGTTTTCGACTTTCTCGTTAGCACTTCAAATATTTGTTTTACTTAATTAAGTTGCTGGTTTGGTGCTTAAATCTAAATTAAACATGCTTATTAAAGTTCCTTAAAAGCTCATTGTTCTGTTACAAAAATATGAATATACTAGCAGAACCCGCGGCTTCGCTTGCGCTAAAATTACAAAAAACATCTCTACAAAGGTAGGTTTCATACAAACTTTCATCCCATATTTTACCCCTTTATAGGATGAATTTCGAAAAAATGCTAAAACACGTATTTATTTAATTGTATTGAAGAGCATTAATACCAAGTTTCAAATAATTCTGATCATGAATATTTTTTTTTGGATTGTATTATAACGTATTTCACCGTGGGAATGAGATAATCCCCCGCGTTAAAAGTACTATAATAATAGTATAAAAGTAGCCTATGTCACTCTTGAACCCTTCAACTATCTCAACACAAAAAAAAATATGCCAATCTGTCACTCTGCTTCGACGTGAAAAAATTACAAACAAACAAACATACTTTCACATATATAATATTAGTATGGATATGGATACCTAACTGGTATTATAATAAAATAATGTCGCTATTTCTGGCCATTTGTAGGAGTTTCTTACGAAGGAAAGTCATGAAATTTTATATCATATTATACAGAGAATTGAGCGATTGAAATAGGGTACCGATCACATATTTTTCGTACGAATCTAAAATAACTAGATTCTTTATAAAATCTAGGCTTAATGTAGGTAACTGAGATAAAAATTTTAGGAAAATATTTACCACATACGACCTCTGGTTGTTTAAGTTCAATCTATACAGATAAATAAAATTGAAGTGTCTGTTTGTTATGTCAAAATAACAGCTTTATACTAAATGCATGTGGAAATATATACGGTACTTATAAGAAAACACAATTTTTAATACTCTTGTCTGTCTGTCTGTCTGTCTATCTATCTGTCTGTCTGTCTGTCTGTCTGTCTGTAGGTACTGTTTGTTCTGGCTAATCTCCGAAACGGCTGGACCAATTTTAACGGAACTTTTACGTTATAAGAAGTAATTTAGGCTACTTTAGTTGTAAAAAAAGAATTAGGGTTTCGTTCAAAAAAATTAAAACGTACCTAGGGACGAACCCGAGCGAAGCGAGGGCGAGTCGCTAGTCTAAAATATAATTAAAAAATCAAATAAAAAATATACTTTATTCAAATCTTTACAACTTTGAACACTTTTACAATTTTGTAATCGTGAATTTTCAAAACAGTTGTCCTTTATGCGTAAAGCGATATCTTCACCAATAATTACGATGATGATTTTAATGATTCTCTTTTAATTTTGCTATATTTTAAGGTAATTCCATTTGCAATTGTTATACTCGTATAGTTCCCGTGGTGGTCTAGTGGTTAACATGTACTTACGGCAAATCCAGGGGTCCTGAGTTCGATTTCACGTCGGGCCAGTCAGTTATTAAGTTTTTCTCTTAAAAACATCTCAGCCTACAGCTTTGTTGGATCTCGATAACAGTGCCAACCATATTCCAAGTATAGCCAAGAACCAACCAGGTGATTCCATAAGTGCACGAAAACACATCAAAATCGGTCAAGCAACTTATTAGAAGAAGAATTATAATAAACACACAAAATATTCTATACAAAGATAAATAGTGTTTTAATCTGTATAATAAAAACATAAATGTTATTCCTTCATGAACGTATCACTTAAGATTGACTTTATTGATTACTAATTTGGCATTGTTTTTTGTTCGTTCAAATAAGATTTTTGGAGCAAAAAATTGAAAAACCTGCCCAGAAAAATGGAAAATTCGGGAAAAACTAAAAGTGCTATACTAGTTTTGTATGACCTCAAAATTATAAATAAATAATAAATAATGTCCTGGCTAGACGTGCAACGTACATCTAATATATTTAAACGAGCAATTCTTGTATATTTATTTATATATTCATTTATACCGGCGATCTCGGAAACGGCTCTAACAATTTCGCTGAAATTTGGTATCCGGGGGTTTTTGGGGGCGAAAAATCGATCTAGATTAGTCTTATCTCTGGGAATACGTGTTTTCCAGTTTTCATGCGGTTTTGGTGGTGAAGCAACCAAGGTGCAAGATTAATAATCACAGTTGTCCGAGTTCGAGTCCCGATCAGATACAAAGTTTTACTTTTGTTTTTTTTTTTGTATTTACTCAATTTTTTTTTATTTATAAAATACGATATAAAAAAAAGAACTCCGAGCGAAGCTCGGTCGCCCAGGTACTAATCTATACGTATAATAAAATTGTAACTAAGCCGAATCTGTACATTTAATATTCTTTAGAAAATCTTATTGAAATAGACATTAATTATTATTCCACGACACACAGCGGTCGCGGGTTCAAGTCCCGCTGGGGGTATTCATTCATTTGTGTGATGAGCACCAATGTTTGTACTCCACTCATGGTGTTTATATTTATATTTATAATATATATGTATTTAACGTTATATATGTGTAGTGTATCAACTATGTGGTATCCATAAAACAAGCCTCGTAGCTTACCATGGAACTCGATGCTGTATGTTAATGTCCCAATATATTTATTTATTTATTATCGATATAGAGGCCGAATCTATGGTTTTTAGATATTTTTGTCTTCCTGTCTATCTTTCTGTGATCCATCACGAGAAAACCATTGGACAGATTTGGATGAAATTTAGTATGATAATAGCTGGTTATCCGAGTCAAAAATACCTCATCTCTCAGAAATTTATACTAAACGTTAAAAACGTAACTAGAGACAAACTCGAGCGGAGTGAGTGTGATTCGTTAGTATAGATATATAATATGCTTTCTGCCCCGCAATACAAAGGTTCTAACCGGATGTGTTCTATCTATGAAAATGTTCGCGTAAAGCTTTACTAAATGACGCCACAATTGAATGAGGTTAACTGATACATGAAAGGAATTTCCTTTTTAATACCCTTTTTATATCCTCTACCCTATTTTCCTTGCGAGATAATGTGCGAAAGAGACAGAATGAGTGATATTTTACTATCCGTGCATATAAAATATGCTACGATTGAAAGGACAAAATATGTTTATGGTCAGTACTATATAATATTTAATACCATATATGGTCATAGAACATTTTATACTTATTATATTGTTGAAGAGATAAAAGAAGCAGTTTACTATACTACTAGGGGCTTTATTACATATTTGTAGAAAACGCCACGCCAGACAAATTATCATATCACGAAAAATTATCAATATTTATCCTGCCCATGCTTTATATTAATGTATTAAGTATTGTACGTGGATAGGTGTGAGGACGACATTAAAAAACAGCAGGCATTATGTGGACAAGGAAAACACATAATCGCGTTCTGCGGCAAGCTTTAGGGGAGGCCTATGCTGGAAAGTAAGACAATCTTCGCGAAACTAGTGTCTAATAATAAAGTTTAATATTAAGGAAATATGTACATATATATATATATATATATATATATATATATATATATATATATATATATATATATATATATATACTAGCAACTCACCCTCGCTCCGCTCGGGTTCGTCCCTAGTTACGTTTTAACGGTTATCTCGGAGATGAGGTATTTTCCCGCGGTAAAAAGTATCCTATATGTTGACCCGGATTATCAGCTATCATCATACCAAATTGCATCAAGATCTGTCCAGCGGTTTTCCCGTGATGCGGTAACAGACAGACAGACAAAAATTCTAAAAACTATAGATTTGGCTTCTGTATCGATAATAATGTCTATTTCAAAAAGATTTTCCAAAAAATATTTAATGTACAGATTCGGCTTAGTTACAATTTTATTATATGTATATATATATATATATATATATATATATATATATAAGATTGTTAAAATTATTATTATTAAGTATTGTAGGTAATTTTATTGCTCAAGTAGAAGAAATTGTTTATAAGAAACAACTTATAGGTTATACAATAGGCTACGTGCGTATCTCATGATTTCTCGCCAAGAAATATCCAATCCAATATATCCATCTCATGGGAATCCCTTTTTGTTCCAGAATATTTCCTTTTACTTTAATAACTTAAAAATATAATAGCAATATACGAGGAAACACAACAAAATAATTATGGTGTACGCAAAATGAGAGGTTTATGTTAGATGCACAAACGGACTCGACCTCATTATTATTTTATTATATATTCAAATTTATGATGAGCATAACTCATAAATTTTGGTAACTGCCAACATAATGTGAATGTGAATTCGTTCTGAAGCATTTATACAATTCCAGTAACCATAGTTGATTATATTACTCGCTTTATCTCTAGGAAAACTACTATACCATGTATTTCAGGATTTTCACGTATTTTGTTTTAACTTCTGTTCTCTTCGCTTTCTGTCTGTTTTGCTTTTATTAGTTACATATCGTATTTTATATTTTTTTTAACGTGTAGGAGTAACAAATGCACTGACACACAAGTTTTTTGGCATTTATAGTACTATTTGTTACTTACACTTGCTTCGCTCGTGTGCGCTAAGCTTAAATGGCTCAGGAATGAGACAAATGTCCGAAAAAATCTTTTTTACGTCTGGAACCTTCGCAGGTGTTCAACACCCACCAGAGCTTCATCACTATCGGGTCAATGGCTAATGAACGTATAGAGGACAAACATACGAACGTTCTTTTTTATTTATGTACATATATATAATATAGAAGATTGTGAAGTAGTGTGGTAATCGACACTCGACCGTCATATAAGTTGATCGCTGCAACCAGTATCACGTTAGACACGCCTATTGCGTGGATAACGTTTACATAATTAACTATGATACTTAAAATAAAACAAGTTTTTCGGATGTTTTCGCGTACTTATTTTGATTTTTTAATAAATTTTTGCCTAACTAGATGTAAAATAATAATTTTTGAATCGTCAAAAACTTTAGTCTCGCTGAGCGTGGTTTCTGCAAAGCATTCGAAACGTCGGGAACCAAAATAGAAGATAAATTCGCGAATGAGAAATCATTTAGCAGAGCGTGGTTTACACGCGATCTAATTACGTACAATGTAATTATATTCTATTTTTAGCGTTTTTAGGTTAATTAATTATTTGTTATTTGGAATGAGACAACACATTTCAGTACCATTTTCTCCTCTGTTTGTCAAACGTTTTTTTTTTGTTTAGTAGCTATTTGCGAGCTTTAGTTATCATATTGTAGGGTATTTCAGGAAAAGCCAGCATCATGTTTTATAACTTATATATTTTAACTAGATTCAGTTATAATTTATTAGAAAACACTTATTCTTAACAACTTATTCCTTTGCTCCAGTTAAAAATCACGGATCTCATCCTCCTCTGTCAACTCCCCGCCGACTAATCCTTTCTTTTTTTTATTAATTCTTTCTATTTTTAATTGAATTTTTATTTTTTTTTTTCAGCCTGATCATTCTTTTTTATTGTCATTTTTTTACTGCCTGATCTATGAAGTTGTCATAATTTGTGCGCTCCTATCATCAATGTGGGCAGTATAATCAATTAACTCCTCGCGGACCGCGAGCACACCGGTGTGCTAGATAACAATTGAATTCTCGGAAATTCGCACGGATTTCTTAGAATTTGTCCGGGAGGGATTAATAACTATTTTTATACACTAGCGACTCACCCTCGTTTCGCTCGGGTTCGTGCCTAAGTTAATTCCCCATACAAACTTTCTTCCCCATTTTCATCCCTTTAAGGGATGATTTCCAAGATAAAAACTATTCTATTTCCTTCCCAGGGTTTCAAACTATCTTCTTACACAATTTCATCTAAATCGGTCAAGTAATTTCGGAGTTTATGCGGTTCAAACATACAAATCTTTCCTCTTTATAATATTAGTTTAGATTAAAATAGCAAAACCTTATATTATAGATAGGTTAGATAATATGATTATAGTATGGAATTTCGACTACTGTGCAAACACTAGCTATGAGTATTAATATTGTGTGCTTTTGTGAGTAAAAGAATAAGCGTGTGAGAATTTTATATTCCTATATTATATAAATAATTGTTTTATGAAACATGGTATCGATTAAACATCATAAAGTTTTATTTCAATCTACATAAATAAATAAAATTGAAATGTCTGTTTGTAATGTCAAAATAACAGCTTTTTAGTAAATGCATATGAAAGTATATACGGTACTTATAAGATTTTTTTTTAATATTTGTCAGTTTGTTTCCGCTAATTCCAAGATCTGGACCAATTTTGATGAGGCTTTCACTGGCAGATAGCTGATGTTATAAGGAGTAACTTAGGTTACTTTTATTTTAGAAAAAGAATTAGGGGTTCGCGCAAAAAAAATAAAACCACCCGAACGAGACGAGGGTAAGTCGCTAGTTGATTATAAAATCCAAAAGTTTCAGATTTAAAGTTTTTTTTTGAAGCAACACTGAATTAATTAAAATGGTTACACGAGTAAAGCTATAGGAAACAGCTAGTATATATAGAAATACATTAAGGGAGCCCAACAGTATGTACATAGTAAAATATATTTGATTCCCAAAATAGAATATTCAAACTTAAATGTATCCTCATAGAAAACCGCAGAGCTGCGTAATGAAAGAAGATTAGCGAGCCTTTATTGAGCAAATTAATTAATTTCGTTAATGACTGTATTAAATTATCTTTCTTTAGTTATTTGGCCTTATCTTTTTATATTTTTATTTATCTATATATATAAAGTAAAGTCGTGTCAGTTACACCATTTATAACTCAAGAACGGCTGGACCAATTTTTATGATATTTGATTTTTTAGATTTCTCTCAGTCCGGAATAGGATAATAAGTAGTAAAACATCAGAAAAATTAAAAAAAAAAATGTATGGCTAGCGCTGGCACATAATTATTTTAAATATCTATATGTAAAACGTACCTAGCGATGAACCCGAGCGAAGCGAAGGTGAGCCGTTAGTTTACTATAAATAGAACAATATACTTTGCTGGCATCATTTCTTTTTTATTTGAATCATTGATATGCAAAAACTCAATATAGGTACATAAATATAACACTTATAAGTCCTAAAAAAATCATCTCCCAACTCAGGGCTTTTAATGAGCCTTTCTTAACAAAGAGACTCAAAAAATAAACTAGGCCTGACCCAGGACTCGAACCCAAGACCTCTGAATCTGCAGCCGTAAACGCTAGCCACTAGAACACTGAAGTAGTTAACAATTGGATAGATTCCCACGAAAATCATTTAACGTAACGAGGTCAATATTAATCTCAGCTTATAGCCTCAACAGATTTTACAACGATACCTATACAGATAAAAAAAATAGTGTTTGTTTGTAATATTAAAATAACCGCTTTTTACTAAATGCATATGGATGTATACACGGCACATGTACCAAAACAACATTTTTTACAATTTTTTTCTGTCTGTCTGTCTGTCTGTTTGTTCCGGCTAATCTTTGAAATGGCTGCTCTGATTTTGACGGGACTTTCACTGGCAGATAGCTGATGTTATAAGAAGTAACTTAAGCTACTTTTATTTTAGAAAAAAATAGGGTCCCACGAAAAAAAATTAAAACCAAATTAATTAATTAATTTTGTTTCGGGAAGCAACCTAGGGACGAACCCGAGAGAAGCGAGGGTGAATCGCTAGTGTAATATATAAAAAAAAGCCTTACGTGAAACAAAACTAAGTACTTCCTCTGCCAGAAAAATTGCATGAAACTCCATACATATATACGCAGTAGATTCGGTTATTTTCATTCCCTTGGAGATTTTCCCTTTAGCTAATCAAATATGCATTACGAAGCAGAACAAATCTGTAATCAGTCGTAAATAAACACACGTATGTATTAATGATGCGAAATTCAAAAGTATGTATGTACATTGAACATATTCTGTTACTTGACTCTCGTTGCTTAATGGTAGCTATGCTTAATGGTAGGTAAGGTAAGCTTAAGCAAAAGTTGTATACAGTACGTTAAATATCTTTAAAGATACTGGATATTTTGAGTTATGATTGCTAAAATTAAATTGGTTTTCCATAATACCTTTAAGAAATACTAAAGTATCTTTTGTGTACATTTTTTTAGTGTGTAAATATGTTAGTAAAAACAACACAATATTCGGCGGTACGGAACTCTCGATGTGCGAGTCAAAATCATACTCACACATTTGAAAATATTACAGCCATCAAATTATATATTAGTTACAACATAAAACCAAAGACTTTTTTTGTAGTCTGAACGCGGGTGAAACCGCGGGTTCTGCTAGTAATAAATATGTTAAAAATTTAATTTAGTTCATTTGGCAGATTCATTTGCAACGTACTCGAAGGTCGTGATAGACACGAGATCTGTGGTTTTTTTTTGTTATCAACACGTTTAACTGACTACTTTTTGCAAGAATCTTCAATGCTTAAATAAAGTTTATTTTTCCCATTAAAGCTTAACTTCACCAATAATTATATATTGTTATACAATTATAATTTTTAGTCATTCGTCAATTTTCTCCATCAAGGATATTTGAAGATCTTAATCTGTATAAACGATGAGATGTAAGCGCTGAGAGTAATTAAGAATATCTAGTTCACAACTACAACAATTTGAATTGTCAGGGTTAAAATAATTTTTGTTATTAAAAAAATCCTCTCTTTCTTACAATAAATTAAAATCTATTGGAAGCTGCCATCTGGCATCCGTTGTTTCTTATTTAGGGTTATAAATAGTATATTGCAAATATTTTCTTCTTTGTTTCCATAAATAAAATCATGAATAGATTAAAATATGTTGGGACATTAACACACAGCACCATCTAGTTCCATGGTAAGTTACGAGGCTTGTGTAATCGTGTAGATTTTATTTTTAGAACGACAGCTATGATAAAGAATAAAGAATGTAGTAATAGTAGGAATTCCGGCTATCTAGCAGTATACAAAGTTAGCCATGACACATAGATGTTTATAAAATGCATTAAATTCAATTATGACTTTCGTGGTGTCACCATATTAGATATCGCGTGACAATTGAAAAAAATAAAAAGTAATCTATACATATAATAAAACTGCAGAGGTCTTTCTGTACATATGTAGAAAAAAATGCTAAAAACTGAGTAAGGGTGAGGAAGAAGAGAAATAGAACAAATCCAGATTTTATTCAATTTTTTTTCTTTCTCTGTCTGTTTGTCTGTTTGTACAGGCTAATCTCCGAAACTGTTAGAGCGATTTAAATGAAATTTTACAAGATTGTACCTTATATCCCCGGCCAACATTTTAGATACTTTTCATCCCGAAAAATTAAAGAGTTCCCGTGGGAAACTATAGTAACTTATACAGCTTATTACACAAAACCTACTAATTGATTTTAATGAAACTTTTTAATAGAGTTCATACATCAGAATAAGAAATAGGTTACTTTTTATCACGGAAAAATATACAGTTCCTGTGGGATAGATTTGTTTTTGTTTGTCTAGAGGTGTACCCAAGCGAAGCGAGGGTCAGCCGCTAGTTTCAGAATAATATCAATGATTACCCGACATTCTATTATATTATGCAATCTTCAATCTTCAAATGCTACGTTCTAACGTATAATGTATATACATACATTTATTAAGAAAATCTATAGCAGGTGTAAATTTTACAACAACAATGAGTTGCAACCAAAGTACTTGACTGTTCAATTCAGTAGGACTCCACAAACGCAAAGCCCCTTCAATATAAGGTATCAAGAAAATCGCCAACCGTTTGAAAGAGCTCAGCTCCTTTGAAAACTTTTCACTTCGACCTTATTCACACTGACTTAACATGTCTTCCATCTTTTCCTAAGAACATAGGACTGTGAAAATTTTGATAGAAAGTTAATTATATTTTGTTTTAAGTTATTATTTACATCTTTGTGATATAAAAAATGTAAATATAATAAAATTCTAACTGACTCTCGAACTGATTGAGCGAGGGTGAGTCTAGCGACTTATTTAGTTTCAATATATAAGATGACACGTTTGGCTCAGTTTGTAGTGACTCTACTTCGGGTTTGAATTCCGCTGGGGGTATTCATTTGTGTGATAAGCACGAATGTTTGTTCTCCAGTCATGGGTGTTTACTGTTTTTATTTATACTATGTATCTAATATATTTAAACGAGCAATTCTTGTATATTTATATCTTTACTAGCAACTCACCCTCGCTCCGCTCGGGTTCGTCCCTAGTTACGTTTTAACGGTTATCTCGGAGATGAGATATTTTCCCGCGGTAAAAAGTATCCTATATGTTGACCCGGATAATCAGCTATCATCATACCAAATTTCATCAAGATCTGTCCAGCGGTTTTCCCGTGATGCGGTAACAGACAGACAGACAGACAGACAGACAGACAGACAAAAATTCTAAAAACTATAGATTTGGCTTCTGTATCGATAATAAAGTCTATTTCAATAAGATTTTCCAAAAAATATTTAATGTACAGATTCGGCTTAGTTAGAATTTTATAATATGTATAGATATAGGTATTTATTTATACCGGCGATCTCGGAAACGGCTCTAACGATTTCGCTGAAATTTGGTATGGGGGAGCTTTCGGGGGCGAAAAATCGATCTAGATTAGTCTCATGTCTGGGAAAACGCGTGTTTTCGAGTTTTCATGCGGTTTTCTTTTACATTATTCTACGCAAAATATGTTCGATATTTATGTTCGTATTTCTTACACTCAGGCATAAGCATCGTGGTCAAGCGACCAAGGTGCAAGATTAACATTATATGGATCATATTGCATACAAAATTCAACTTTTTTTTGTATTTATCCAAGTTTTTAGTATTTTTTTAATCTAAAAAATAAGATTTTTTAATCTAAAAAATAAAAAAAGAACACCGAGCGAAGCTCGGTCGCCAGGTACTGTATTTAAAGTTATATATGTGTAGTGTATCAACTATCTGGTATCCATAACACAGACCTCGTAGCTTACCATAGAACAAGATGGTGCTGCGTGTTAATGACCCAACATATTTATATGTATGTATTTATTTATAAGTAACCAATAAATAAAAAAAAGATGAGTGGACATAAATACATTAATATAATATTAATAAAATAGGATAACCAAAGGCGATGAACGCTAAAAATAACGTTTGACACTCTATTTCTCCTATCTGATTCGTAAGGGTATAACATGAATGTATGTTTATACTTGCATGTGTAAGTCGTTAACAATAGTATGTGCTAGTCCAAGTCATGGTCTATCTGTGTATTAAATTTCATCTAAATCCGTCCATGGTTAAGCGAGTTACAAACCTATAAAATAAAGAAAATATAAATATGTTGGGACATTAACACACAGCACCATCTAGTTCCATGGTAAGCTACGAGGCCTGTGTTATGGATATCAGACAGTTGAAACAATACATATATATATAACTTCAAATATATACATATTATGAATATAAACACCCATGACTGGAGTACAAATATTCGTGCTCATCACCCAAATGAATGCCCACAGCGGGACTCGAACCCGCGACCGCTGGCACGGCATATAGGGTCACTACAAAATGAGCCAAACGTGTCGTCAATAAAAATACAAACTTCCACATTTATAATAGTAATTCGATAATTGATATCACTTCTACTTTAATTTCTGATTCAAACCTGTTCTCAAAGATGCATGACCAGCAAAATGTGCAATCTCGTTAAACCACGACACTATTGAATAAAATATATTCCAACAAACTGCATCAGTATGGCAACTGCCAAATAATGCTTGGTGAATACTGTTCAGCCAATTTTATACTTTTATTTTTCTATTTTCTAAAATATTACACATTTTACATGTTATTCGATGTTAGTGCTTGTGTTTAGGAGCTTTAGTGCCTGTGATTGCGCTAGTGAGTGATTTTATGGCTATATTTTGTATGGGAGGGTACATTGTGGAGTACTACGTCGTTGTATGTAACCAGCTAACGTGAAATATATGTGATAATAACGTATGTGCCTTCTATGTTAAAGAAGATGTATGGTGTAATAGTGTGCATATACACACAAGTGCGAAAACATTGTGAGGAAACCTGCATGTTTGGGCAAACCTATCAAGTTTTCGAAAGACATGTGAAGTCCGCCAATCCGCACTTGGCTAGCGTGGTGGTGGGAGGCTCGTGCCCAGTAGTGGGACGTTAAAAAGGGCTGAATACATACAATACATACTCAAGTGCACTCTCTATTTCTTTTGCTCTAACTTCAGTAGCACGAGAATTTGACACGACTAATAAAAGATAGTGCTTGCCAAAGCAGGGGGTGTTAACGTCGCAAATTCCAAGTTTGAGGCTTCTAATGAGTATTGTCACTGAAAACTCAGTTACCTTAACGGATTTCAACCTAGTTTAAATATGCTATGTACCTTTAGTACAGATATTGATAAAAAATACAGGAATCTGTTATCAGTAAGCGTGGATATATACCATATACCCAAATTGGTAATATCTAAGTCAAAAATCCACTCATTCGCTTTTATTTGGCTTTTAATCTATCCCAAATACCCTTTTGCTAATTTATTTAAACTAATCTATCCCACGGTAACCGTAAATTTTTCCGGGATAAAAAGTAACCTATATGTTATTATGATGTATGAGCTATATTATTGTAAAAAATCATTAAAATCCATTCAGTAGTTTTTGCGTGAAAGAGTAACAAACATCCATACATCCTCACAAACTTTCGCATTTATAATATTAGAAGTATTTGTCCTTTATTTGCTTGATCTCAATTAAACTTCTAAACGTTTTGGTAGATATATGTAGTTCTCTTAATATTCTTAACTAATTCGGCTTTTGGGTTCATCTAAGCGCGATAAATGAGGATTGCTTGCTTAATATCGTAGCACTGGGCACTATTTATGGCACAACTCGCGTGGAATTCGAGATAGCCTATTTATTTATCAAGTATATAAACGTACTATGTTACAGCTGGATAAATTAGTAAGATTCTCCCATTCATATGTATGTTGTGTTAAGGTTTTTTGCATATATATATATATATATCTTTTTTTTATCTATTCCAAAAAAAAAATTGCTTTTACAAGTTTTGTAACTCCCATTGTTGTCTAATGAGTTTAGGCCTTTCATCTTATTATATAAAAGGCAAAGGTGATTGACTGATGTATCAACGCACAGGCCAAACCCTTAAGGCTAGCAAATTGAAATTTCGCACACGTATTTTTCATATGACGGAGGCATCCACTAAGGAAGGATTTTTCAAAATTCAACCCCCAAGGGGGTGAAATAAGGGATAAAAGTTTGTATGAAACTTCTTATTCCTTGGACATATTTGCATGAAATTTCGTATGAATTGAGTACGACAAAAATAATGAGTTACGTGTTTCAGCGTTTTCTAAAATTCAACCCCTAAGAGGGTGAAATGTGAAATAAAAGTTTGTGTGAAACTTTTTATTTCTTGAACATATTTGCATGAAATTTCGTATGAATTGAGTACGGTAAAAATAATGAGTTATGTATTTTAGGGTTTTCCAAAATTCAACCCCAGAGAGGGTAAAATAGGGGATGAAAGTTTTAAATAAACGCACAGGCTAAACCTTTAGGGCTAGAAACTTAAAATTTCGCACACGTATTTCTTTTAAGACGTAAACATCCACTGAGAAAGGATTTTTAGAAATTCCACCCCTAAACGGATAAAATAAGGGATGAACGGTTGTATGGAAATCCATCATTTTCGAAGTTAGAAACGTGAAATTTCATATACAAGCTATAAAAACTTCTGATTAGAAATAAATAAATAAGTATTTCAGAGTTTTTGAAAATCTATCCACTAAGAGGGTGAAATAGGGGTTAAAAGTTTATATGAGAGGTCCGTCATTTTTAAAGTAAGAAGAATGAAATTTAATATTAAAGCTTCTCAACAAAAATAAATACATTCTTATTTCATCGTTTTTGGAAATTCAACCCCAAACGTGAGAAATAGGGTGAAAACATTAGTATAAAAATGAAAAAAAAAAAATGGCCTGATTTGCGTGAAATTTACTATTTATCTTTCTTGATTGAACTGATAAGCAAACTATAAACATGTATTTCAAAGTTTTTCAAAATTCCATCTCTTAGACAAGAGAAGAGGTGAGAATTAATTTATGTTTGTTTCGAAGGGTTAGCATGTTTGTATGGATATATTCCCAAAAAAACTTGATGTACATACTTCTAAATACAAAAAACTTAAAAAAATAATAAAAACTGACTTTAAAACACTAATAAATGTAATAAATTTAATTAAAAAAACACGACTGCGTAAAAAGCGAACTAAAAGGTGAGAACAAGTTGACAAAGGATCTTTAAAAATAACGTAGATTTTAGCCTGTTTATAATATGTTAGCCGAGTTACTTGATTTTTAAGTCGTAAACATATGCGAGTTATATATTATTGTAGTCTCTTGCTCCAACTTTGAAAAGACGAAGTAGGAAATGTCCAAAAAATAGAAGTAGTGGAGCGTGCTAAATACTTTAAATAAAAATGAATTTACAGAATATACGTAAAATGTCTTTTCAGATACTGAATATTTTGAGTTACGATCACTTAAGTTTTGTTTTCTATAATGTCTTCAAAAAATAGTATGAAACGCGAACTTATATTTGCAATTAATAAAGTATGTATGGCGAAAACAAATATATATATATATATATATATATGTGTGTGTGTGTGTGTGTGTGTGTGTGTGTGTGTGTGTGTGTGTGTGTGTGTGTGTGTAAATGTGTAAGTAACAACAACACAATATTACAATATTCGGCGGTACGGAGCCCTCGATGCGCGAGTCACAATCATACATTTGCAAATCATTACAGTCATCGTTACTAATAGCAAAAAGCCAAAGAGGTTTTTTGTAGTACATATTTGCTTGAAATTTCGTATGAAATGAGTACGGCAAAAATAATAAGTTACGTATTTCAGCGTTTTCCAATATTCAACCCCTAAAAGGGGATGAAAATAGGGGATGAAAATTTTAAATAAGCACACAAGCCAAACCCTTAGGGCTAGAAACTTAAAATTTCGCACACGTATTCCTCTTATGACGTAGGTATCCACTAAGGAAGGATTTTTCAATATTCAACCTCCAAGGGGGTGAAATAGGGGATAAAAATTTATATGAAACTTTTTATTCCTTGGATATATTTGCATGAAATTTCGTATTTTTCGTAGTTTGATCGCGAGCGAAGCCGCAGGTTCTGCTAGTTGATTATATAGAAGAACTTTAATAACAAGATATAGCCAGTACAAAAAACCTCTATAACGTCCTGTTTCACTTTTATATGTATTGTATTTCAAAAAGTAATTTCTCCATCTCAATCCATGGTATTTTGTGGGATTTATTCTAGTTTATGTATCAGTCAGGACACGTTATTCTATCACGTACACTACGATATGTGTAGATTCATCAATGTTTTTGATACAGTGAATATAGACTACTATTTAAACAGCGAAACATAATATTGTATAATGTATAGCGGTACGTCTAAATTATAGTATATGGACCTATTGAAATGTTTAGTATTTGCAAGAATGTATTTATCAAAATTTGGTGTAGAAAGTAAATAATGTTATTGCATGTCAAACGAATTCTTACGGTTGATATTAAAGAATAAAATTAAAAAAAAAATTTTTACTTATATTGTCCAAACATATGAGGGGGTCGGACTTAGTTGGGATTTTTAGACTAAAGTACAGAAAATATGGAAAATTATATAGGTATTTAATTTATTTTTAAGGAGACATACATTATTATAGTACATAAAAAATCACACATTTACTAATTAAGTTTCTACAAGTAACATTTATTATAATTAGAGTAGAAAACATTAAACAAGATTAGGCAAAAAAAGGTAAAAACAGGCAAACAAAAAACCTCCTCCTTTAGAAGTCGGTTAAAAGGTTCACCAAGTAACAAAAAACTTTAAGAACCATATAAAAAGAGAGGTTATGAGTAATATATATATACATATATATATATATATATATATATATATATATATATATATATATATATATATATGTACACAAATACTTGGTACTAATAGTATCAATAGAAATTATATATAAATAAATAAATAATTATAATAAATATTTATAATTTTGAACAAAACACGGTATCACGGGAAAATGTTCAAAGTTAGATAAAAGCATTAGAGAGATTCATACAACCCCATATCAGTACTGTCACGCTAATAGCTATTACTTCGAGGGCCAAATGATCATTTTTCCTGAAAAAGAACAACGTGCTAATTCCATTCTTTTTTCCCAATATTATGAAAAAGAAAGAAGCTGTCTTCATATCTTGTAGATAGCGTTAATAAAAATATCACCTTTGTTGTATATCGTTAGGGGTAATTGGAAGTTCAAGTTGGATCTATTTTTTTTCTAATCACTTCCTGATTTAGAATTATTCTGAAACCTATTTATGTGAAATCTATTTGCGTCGTAGTATTTATTACTTATTCTTCTTCTTGTATTACTTCTTTTCTCTTCTTTTTTCATCTCACATATATCAGTTGATTGTTTTGATAATAAAAAGTGCCAGTTTGTAAAAATTGTGACATAGCTGTATGATATATAACAGAATTCTGAGTCGAATCTGTACATTAAATATTTTTTGGAAGATCTTATTGAAATATCATTATTATCGATGCAGAGGCCGAATCTATAGTTTTTAAACTTTTTGTCTGTCTGTCAGTAAACGATGATTATGCCCGAGCGTACGAAATTAGCGATTATATTTTGCGGGGAATACTAAAGAAAACAGCATGAAAACTCGAAAACGCGCTTTTTCCTAGACATAAAACTAATCTAGATCGATTTTTCGCCCCCGAAAATCCCGCATACTAAATTTCAGTGAAATCGTTAGAGCCGTTTCCGAGATCGCCGGTATAAATAAATAAATAAATATATAAGAATTGCTCGTTTAAAGGTATTAGATATACATATAGTTATTATATATGCACAGAAGAAATTTTTATTTACGTTACACTTGCACTTAATTCCTTCCTTTTACATTCACACACACATAATATTTGTATATAAATATGTGTAATTAGAAAAATTGGTAGAAAAATGTTTTTTTTTGAAATATCAACAAATAAACAACCGACCCTCGGACTATACGTTTCGGTGTAATCATTATTTGCGAGGGAAATAATTCTTGATAGTACAGATACTATCTGGTAATGGATTCACTGAATTAATTGAATTTTGGCCATTTGTATTTAGTGAATGTGTTTGTAATACATAATTATATGATAATTGGTAAATGGTACTTGCTTTGCTTAGGGCTAAAACAATTAAAAGACATTTTAAAGGTTGTTAATTATTCTGCTACATTTTTCGTGTGTCTGTTACGCTATAGTTTGGTTATTGTAAAATAAATAATTGCATTATCTATTCTAATATTATAAAGAGGCAAAATTGCTTTATTGTTTGTTTGTTTATTTGTATCGATTAGGCCCCGATATTACTAAACCGATTTAGATGAAATTTTATAACAAGATAGTTTGAGACCTTGGAAAGGACATAGGATAGTTTTACCCCGTAAATCATCCCCTACGGGGGTGAAAATGAGGATGAAATTTTGAATAGGGAAGCAACCTTTAAGTTCATAAAACTAAAAAAAAAACATGTTTTTGACCATCTTTAATACATAATAATATGTACATATGTATTTGGGACGTTATTATCGTTAAGGGCCGCTCCACAGTAAAGTGCCGATGTCAGTCCGTTCTCGGTCCGATAACAGTATAGTAAATTATTTTTATACAAGAAATAATGAGAGATCTGGATTTCACGTAGAATACAGAATTTATGTCGTACAAAATTTTCAATCGTCCGTCGTTACATCGTATAGAAATAGGTTAAGGATATCCAAGATTTGATAACATACTTCTAATATGAATAAAGCTAAAAAAACGTATTATAATAAAGGGATTCTTCTTAAGAATATTTATTTTTTAATAATGTATCTTAATAATGGTCATATCAATATTATTAAAATTAAATGCTGTTCATTCGTATACACATTACTTAAGAATGTCTAATTTTATATAATACTAGCGACTCACGCTCGCTTCGCTCACGTTCTTCCCTTTTCACGGTTTTTCCCTTTTCTCCGTTTTCACGGTTAGCTATGTTTATACATAAATAGTAGCTTGCTACTCCTAAGATATCTATTTAAATTATATACCCTTTTAACCTCGCTTTGCTCGGGTGTGTACGCCGTACGCGGATTTTGTTCACAATTTTATGAGTTTTAATTTTTTTTCGCGGAACCCTGATTCTTTTTCTAAAATAAAAGTAGCCTAAGTTACTCCTTATAACATCAGCTATCTGCCAGTGAAAGTCCCGTCAAAATCGATCCACCCGTTTTGGAGATTAGCCGGAACAAACAGACAGACAGACAGACAGACAGACAGACAAAAATTGTAAAAAATGATGTTTTGATATATGTACCGTGTATATATCCATATGCATTTAGTAAAAAGCGGTTATTTTAATATTACAAACAGACACTCCAATTTTATTTATCTGTATAGATGAGGCGTTTAGAGTAAAAAATTGGAGACAAATTGAGACACATTGGGAGGTGACTTACCTCAGTGGGAGATGTACCATGTGAGCAATCCCTTGGTTGTGTTAGTTTGGCGTCGTGATTGAGGGTGTAAACGACCCTGTGACATCCCATTAAGATGGGGGAAGTTCCGTTGGGTTTTAGTAGCTGGTATTGGTTTCTCTAGCTAGTATGCAGATGGTATGTGTAAATGCATTTTTCAACTTTTAAAAATTAAAAAAATAAATAATAAAAACTTAAAAAAAAACGACTTTCAGGCAATAACTTAAAAAAAAATACTGAACGGGAGTTTTCATTCACTATAGATACCTAATCAGATATATTCGAAGTCGGTGGTAGCCGACAATGCTTTAAGATATGAATATCTAATAGTTAAATATGACGAGGTATGAACTCTAATAATTGTTAAAATATTATACATCAATTTTCGATGTATTTATATGTATCGAAATAGATTTGCTTTGCATGAGCTGGCATCTACTTCGAGTTTCCGAGAAATCGGTGAACATACATAAAAACAAACATACATACAGATGAACATAGAACCTTCTCCTTTTTGGAAGTCGGTTAAAAAGACAACCAACGTCTGCGAACCAACGAGTCAGCTACTTTAAAATAAGTTACTGTTTCTTCTCAGTTTTTTAAAGTTCTTAAAATAAATTTTATCTTTTCTCATTTTACTAAGTAGTGTGAAGCTTTGACAAAGAAAAGCATTGTTGTAAATATTTTATGAATGAAAAAATTCAAGAAATATAGAGATTATTATATTCTTTTTGTTATATTTCGATGATGGCAGTGGTAGCCCCGTGGTAACGTCACGTGGAAAACCGAGCGGAGCGGGTTCAAATCCCAGGTCTCGCACCTCGGATATTTTCATGTGCGAATCATTTCCAAGATGATTACCACTTGTCTTACGGTGAAGGAAAACATCGTGAGGAAATCTGCATGTCTGAGAAAACCTAGCAAGTTTTCGAAAGACATGTGCAGTCCGTCAACCCGCACTTAGCCAGCTTGGTGAATTGAAGCTACATTGAAAACATAACCAGATTGAAGGGAGGCCTTTGACCAGCAGTGAGACGTTAAAAAGGGCTGAATACATATTTCAATGGTAAATTTGAAATTCCTCTTAAAATTAAGATTCATGTCATATGAAAACTTTGTACACTTCATTTTATTATATCTAAGTTAGAATCCAGCGCGAGAATAATTTACACATGTTAATTTTATTGGCCGCAAAAATAAACTTATAATATTATATCGCTAAACTAAAAAGTTATATAATATCAATAATAACCCATCATACATCATTGTGTAATGGTTTACAGAAGACCTACATTCCAAGTTAGTCGAGTAATATGTCTGGTATGAAGGAATATAACAAAAAAAGAAATTTTAATTTCGTCTATTCTGCCAGTTATAAATAGTAATTGAATTTTTTGCAATACTTTGATAAAAAAGCTTTTGTAATTTCTTAGTGTTTCTTTTAGTAATACTTTAATTTAGGACTCTTCTTTGCTTGAAACAAAATAAATGTATGTGTAAAATATTGTGTCGGTGGATTTGAACGCGAATAAAATGGAGGCGCATCATACATATGTGTGAGACATAAGTGCCGATTGTCCTTAATATAAGATTTTTTTTCGAATAAAAGGCGAAGACGACAAGTTTGACTCAGTTTGTAGTGACCCTACTTGGTGTGCCAGCAGTCACGGGTTCGAGTCCCACTGGGGGCATTCATTTGTGTGATGAGCACGAATGTTTGTACTCCAGTCATGAGTGTTTATATTTATAATATGTATGTATTTAAAGTTATATATACATATGTAGTGTATCAACTATCTGGTATCCATAACACAAGCCTCGTAGCTTACCAAGGAACTAGATGGTGCTGTGTGTTAATGTCCCAACATATTTATTTATTTATCCTACAAATGTGCGTGCATTTCGTTCTTTTTTACCTCGTGCAAAATGTGGTGTGATATTCCTCCTGAGATTTTCCCTGAGCGCTATAACATGGGGGTCTTCAAGAGCCGTGTCTTTAGGTCCCTTAAAGGCCGGCAACGCGTTCGCAACTCCTCTTGTGCTGCAGATGTCCATGACCGGCGATAGCCACTTACCATCAGGTGGATCGTTTGCTCGTTTGTCCCTTTTTTTATGTAAAAAGAAAGATGGTCAGATAGGTCATTTTATTACTAGCGTTTCTCGCGTTGTTTAGTTTTGTGAAATTACTACGCCCTAAGACTGTAGAATGATGTAAACCTATAATTTTATTTAATAAATAAGCTATAAAACGTAAAAATAATTTGTGCGTTTTTAATCCAGAGATTTTTGCTGTTATTTTTCAGAAAAAACCTTTAAAGATAAATTTAAATAGCAAAATTTATAATAAATACATGATCCAAATCGTTAGAGCCGAGTTCGAGATACACGTAATAAAGTTATATATGAATTGCTCGTTTAATATTATAAGATAGTAGATTACGTATGTACGTGTAATTTTTTTTTCATTTTCTTGTTTTTTAAAGAATATCATCTTTAACGTAACAGCCTTGTATTTATGAACAACTAAATATCTAAGAACAGTGTCTGTGTCAGAATATTTGCCAACTTTTAACATATTATTACCATGTTGATATGAAAAGCTCTGAATAACTCAAAATACGCGTTATTATCGCGTAGGTCAGAGATAGAATACTAAAATGAAGCATCATTAGGGTTTATATGTAAAATAGGCAGCGAAATGTGTGCCAAATAGCTTGCGATTATAGTTTTGTATTTAAGTTTTACCGATGGCTTTGCTTGCTATATGAATCAGTATATATAATACTAGCGAGTTACCCTCGCTTAGCTTCGGGCTCGTCTCTAGACAAAAACAAATCTATCCCACGGGAACCGTACATTTTTCCGGGATGATATATAGCCAATAGCCTTCCTCAGTTAACGGGCTATCTAATGCAAAAAAAATTTTTCAAATCGGATTAGTAGTTCCTGAGATTAGCGCGTTCAACCAAACAAACAAACTCTTCAGCTTTATAATATTAAGTATAGATATATAATATGAAAATATTTTTATTTTTGTACACATATTGAATTGAATTTATTGATTTGTCCTTCTGTCACACAACGTCTTGGTTAAACACTAACCTAACTAGTGTAGGATAACACTAATAATTCGAGATATTCCTTGCTTGATATTCTTATATTCAATACTTTCGCAACATTAACCTATTTTTTTCCGTTTATTTTGTCTGTCCGTGCGCAAGCCACCACCAGCTCGGAATGCAGTTCTGCTGAGAAGAGCCGGCGAGAAACTCAACAGTTTTTTTTTAAATTGAGTTACAGAATTCACGATTTTGACGATATGTTTGTCTGTCTGTCTGCCTGAGAAAGCATCACGAGAAAACCACTGGACAGATTTTGATGAAATTTAGTATGATGATAGATCCGGGTCAACATATAGGATAATTTTTACTGCGGGAAAATATTTCATCTCTGAGAAATCTATACTAAACCTTAAAACGTAACGGGACGAACCCTAGCGGAGCGAGATTATGTCGCTAGTATTCACATAAGTTTATATAAAATCTATGATGATGACAAATGAGTTTATGAAACTGTGACCCAGAAAAATGAAATGGTTTTAGTAACATATTTTGCTGTTTTCTTTGTTGGTATGCCAATAAACGTGTTACGAGGGTATTAGACTAACACGCATCGTTTAAGAATTGTACAAAAAATAACGCTATGTCATTACGTATTTTTTTATGTTAATCTGTAAATATTGGGTTCAGTATGTTTTATAAATATGATTTCATTTTATAGTGGCCAATGTGTATTGTATAATGTATAATCTATACTAATATTATAAGGAGGCAGAGTTTGTTTGTTGGATTGAACGCGCAAATCTCAGGAACTACTAATCCGATTTGAAAAATTACTTTTGCATTAGATAGCCCATTTAAGTCCGCCAACCCGCAAATTCCTCCAACCCGAACTTAACCAGCGTGGTGGACTATGGCCTTTTCCTCCTTGTATTGAAGGGAGGCTCGTGCCCAGCAGTGGGACGTTAAAAAGGGTTAAATACAGCCGTTTATTGAGGAAGGCTATAGGCTATATATCATCGCAGAAAAATGTACACTTCCCGTGTGATAGATTTGTTTTTGTTTGTGCGAGGGTGAGTCGCTGGTCTGAAATAAAAGAGCGTGCTAGACATAATTATTGAAGCCTCTAATGGTATTATTATTAGCTGTTTTGTAATAACATTGTAGACATTTTAATATTATAAAGAGGTAAAGTTTGTGAGTTTTTGAGTTTGTGACGTTGTAGGGGGTAATCTCTGGATCTCCTGAACCGATTTAGATGAAATTTAGTAAGAAGATAGTTTGAGATTCTGAAAAGGATATAGAATACTTTTATATTTTTTTACTTTCATATTTTGGATATAGAATATCCCGGAAATCATCCCTTAAGGGGATGAAAATGGCGATGAAAGTTTGTATGGAGAATCAACCTAGGGACGAACTCGAGCTAAGCGAGGATGAGTCGCTAGTTAATAAATATACCTTTTATATTGTAAAGAAAATTTAAAAAATAAATATATTACAATGGCAATATATTGCTAATGAGAAAAATAATAATTCTACGTTGCATTAACGAAGTAATCTGTGCTCATCTATGCACGCTTTAAGGTATTAACAATAAAATTGAATTGAATAGAAAAAACAACTAATTATTTTTATAAATAATTATTATTTTCATATGAAAATAATTAAATTTTAAGACAGACAATATTTGTTTTCTCATATTGTTGAGGTTCATTTATTGTTCTGTAAGATCTTGTTCTTTTACACTAACTACTTTAATATCAGTATTGTATGTTATTGTAAGGTATGAGTAAATCTAGATGCTGAAGTAGATTTAGGTTTCTTAAGAGGAAAATAACCTGAATTAAGTTTTATCAAAGTCTATCCAATGACTATAAAGTAAAGCATGAAAATTTTGAAAAATATAATCATGTTTTTCTGCAAATGAAATCATTTCCGGCAAAGAAGTAGGATGACGAAGTTATTTTTATATAGGTTTGTGTACAATGATTTCCTTAATTAACAGATCAGTTTTATTTAAAACTAGCGATTTACCCTCGCTTCGCTCGGGTGCGTTCCTAAGTACGTTTTAATATTTAAAGCGAAATCCTAATTCTTTTTCTAAAATAAAAGTAGCCTAAGTCACTCCTTATAATAACAGCTATCTGCCATTGAATGTCCCATTAAAATTGGTCCAGCCGTTTTAGAGATTAACCGGAACAAACAGACAGACAGACAAAAATTAAAAAAAAATATGTTTTTCTTATAAGTACCGTATATAATTCCATATGCATTTAGTATAAAGTTGCTATTTTGACATTACAAATAGACACTTCAATTTTATTTATCTGTGTAGATGTCAAATATTCGCGTAAATCAAGAAAGTATTAAGAGAGCTTTAAAAAATATCTACTGTATAAAGCTACACTCTCCCTAAGTAATAAAAGATAGGGATAAAAAATGTTATATACAAGCGGAGCCGTCATCAACAACCATTAAGAAGTAATAGAGATGAATGAGAGGAAGCATCGAACGATTTTTTTAAGCCTCCCCCATAGAAAGCCAACCATCCCATCCCGATCTTGGGCAGCCCGCATCCATCCCGTACCTACCACCTTTTTCAAATCGTCGGTCTACCTTATCGCAGGGTATCCTACACTATATTTTCCAAAGCGTCTTCTATTCTAACATGTATCGGCTCCATCGACCATCAACACGCTTGGAGATGTGACCAGCCCACTTCCACTTTAGCGTGCGAATTCTATACGCGATGTTGGACTTTAATTCTCT
The DNA here is from genome assembly GCA_905404265.1 of Fabriciana adippe. NCBI lineage: Eukaryota > Metazoa > Arthropoda > Insecta > Lepidoptera > Nymphalidae > Fabriciana > Fabriciana adippe. Next base: position 13,949,013 of record FR989998.1, on the reverse strand, counting down.
GGCGAATGTTCTCATTAGTTACTCTATCTGCCAGAGAAATCCTAAGCATCGCATGTATTAATATATCGAGTGTATAACATTCCCGAATTTTAAATAATCTACAGAGTATCTTGATTGATGATTTATGATATGAAATGAAATTTAACTTTTTTCATCCGTATTAATGTTATAAATATGAAAGTTTGTGAGTATGTATGGACGTTTGTTACTCTTTCACGCCCGAACGACTGAACTGATCTGGATGAAAGACACAGAGATAGATTATAGTTTGGAATAATACATAGATTACTTTTTATCCCGGAAAAATATACGGTTCCCGAATAGATTTGTTGTTGTTTTTCTAGAGGTGAACCCGAGCAAAGCAAGGGTGAGCCGCTAGTTTTTCAATAATTGAACATTTACAAGCTTCTTTGAATCGTCATAATTACTTGAACCGTCATAATACTTATATCCTAAAGCTTATTCATACAAAACAGACCATGTAACCAGTAAACTATCAATGTTTCTAAAAAAGCTTAAATCAGAGTTTATTTTCTGGCTCTTTTTATCAGTTTAAACTGAGATTTTCTCTACACCTGATAAAATGAGAATATAAACGGGCTCTGATCCGATGTGTTCTGAAACGCTACGTCATTGATTTCTAAATCTCCCATTTTAAAGTCTCATTGATTTAGAATGAAAGACTTACATTTATTCAAGAAATTACTGCTATTCATTTATAAAAATGTTTTCTTCTCACATATTATTATATTAATGATTTTTGACGACTGAAATCATCAAAAAAAATATTTTCTATATAACCCACTATGCCACTTTCCGGACCACAAACTATAAGGGTTTGTATGAAAAAAAAAAAACAGTTCGATCAAGAACCAATATCTATACAGATAAATAAAATTAGAGTGTCTGTTTGTAATATTAAAATAATCGCTTTTTACTAAATGCATATGGATGTATACACGGTACATATACCAAAATAACATTTTTTACAATTTTTGTCTGTCTGTCTGTTTGTTCCAGCTAATCTCTGAAATGGCTGGACCGATTTTGACGGGACTTTCACTGGCAGATAGCTGATGTAATAAGGAGTAACTTAGGCTACTTTTATCTTAGAAAAAAAAATAGGGTCCCACGAAAAAAAATTAAAACAAAATGAATTAATTAATTTTGTCTTGGGAAGCAACCTAGGGACTAGGGAGTGTGAGTCGCCAGTAGTACATAAAAAACAAAGACCATGCCTTTTAAAAAGATGGAAATTTTACACTTAGATCTACTGTAGTATTAAGTAAGACCCAAATATATCGTACAAGTACATTAAAGAAAATTTAGAGTTAGCGACCGACCCTCTTGAAGAAAGTCGGAACAAATAGGGAGCAAGTGTTGTCAATATCACCGCAATCCATCTTCATTTACAGTTGAGCTTGATCTATAGCCAGGAGACGTTATTAGTTTACGAAGAAAAAACACTACAAATAGCATCAAATAAGAAGAATTGCAATAATAACATAGTTTGAGATTAACCCTTAAAGAAACTATGTATTTTAAAATTATACTACCTAACGTCGGTCATGATGACCGATTGCTTCTTTCTGGGGTTAAATTAAATGTACATATATAATTATAGCGTTACATTTGTTTATATCTCGTTCGGTTATTGTGGTTGATAGTGATTTAATTCATTTTTCGTGTAGAAAACATATACATATATACATATGATGGTATTATTAAACGTGTAATAGAGATACAAATTGGGTTACAAATATTGCAATACAAGTGAGAACTAAAATTTTACTCTTTATATTTATGTTAAATATTTTCTTTTCTTCCTATTGGTGTAATTTAAAAGTCTAATTTACATTATAATGATAAAATTATTTATGAAGCAACCTAATCTGACTTCAGGGACCGACGCTAGGCTGTTAAGTGTTAAGGGTTAATAATTATGAGTAAGTTGAAGCATTGTGTTGGAAATTAATAGGTTAAAATTTATCTAAGCCAAAATGCCGGTATTTTGTCTCTCTCTCTCTCTCTCTCTCCCTCTCTCTCTGTATAAAAATCTCTCTTTATAAAAAAAAACTATATTTAAGTTCTACTTGCTGAGTTAAAAAAGCTATGTTATATAAAATATAAAGCATAGAGGAAAATAGAATAAAATGTTTATTATCTATATTACTCAAATACATATATTAGCGAAAGAATTCCTTGAATTGAATAAGTAAGTCCAGATAACATCCCCTAATATACTTATCCATACATATAATAAAAATGTAATTGATCGCTGTCTGTACATGGAAGATATTTGAGAAAAAACTACTGTTGGGGGTCTGTATTAACGCAATAGAAGCCAAAACAATGATTTTTAGAATTTTTGTCTGTTTGTCGGTTTGCCTATTAATGTCTTGTCTATTTGTCTTGTCTTTTGTTCATGCGCACTAACCTCAGAAACGAGGGTGAGTCGCTAGTAAACAAATAAAATTTTATTTCTTGATAATTTTAATTACATTGTTTTGGCAATGACTCGTTTCAGGAGTCATACTGGAAAATGGCTGGTATACATATATAACAATAATCAATGTAGAACCTGCAGGAAACAAATCTGCTACCTAACACAATATCAGCTACAAGTGTATAAAACAGAAGAACACGTCGAGTATGAAATTATAACGTTATAATTAACTGTTTAGCTCAAAATGAAAATTATAATAAAAAATCTATTAGGGTAGTTCAGCTGAGAGTATTTTTTTTTGAATTTCCAATGTCAAAGGTATTTTTGACGTCGTACAACGTACGAGGAAGATTAGGCCATAGTCCACCACGCTGGCCAAATGCGGGTTGGCCGATTTCACACGTCTTTCGAAAACTTGTTAGGTTATCTCTGACATGCAGGTTTCCTCACGATGTTTTCCTTCACCGTAAGATAAGTGGTAATCATGTTGTAAGTGATTCGCACATGAAAATATCAGAGGTGCGAGTACCGAGATTTGAACCCGCTTCACTCGGTTTCCCAAGCAAGCGGGTTGCCACTGGTCTACCACTGCCTCGTCAAAGCCGAAAGTCAAAGGTACATTACCAAAAATCCCAAATTTACCCTTTCGATAACAAAATGTTTGACTTAGTCAAATGAATCCTTAAATTTTTAACGCTTCCTTCCGGTACTGAGTTCTTGAAATGTTACGGTTTTCGGTTGGAAATTGTGTGAAACTTTAATAAGAAGTAGCAACAATTTCACAAATATTTTATAGGCAAAATTTGTTTTTCTTATTTGGTTGGTCTAAAATCAGTTTCTTGTTTAAAATATTTATGCGACCTGCTTTAGCTTAGTAATTTTAAAGCATTCATCAGTATTATTTTACATCTTTCCTACAGACGGACAGATCTTTTTTCTTAATGAACTGCTGAATTTAAATATCCATACTAATATCTATCTGTACATATTATAATAAAATAGTAAAAAACGCTGTCTGTGCATGGAAGATATTTGAGAAAAACTATTATTGTGGATCTTTATCAACGCAATAGAACCCAAAACAATGGTTTTTAGATTTTATGTCTATTTGTCGCGCTTATCTCAGATACGACTTAGCCGATTTGGATGCGGTTTTCACTAGTGTTTTAGTGCTTCACTTAAAATCTAGTATTTGTTTTATTTAAATCGGTTCATACATAAAAAAGTTATGTAAATTTAAAGACTCACGAAGCGAGGACGAGTCGCTAGTAATAAATAAAAGGTAAGTCTGTCTGTTACCTTTTCCCGCTTAAACCGTTGAACAGATTTTGATAAAATTTGATAAGGGCATAGATTGCATCCTGGTAACAGTTCGCGGGTTCAAATCCCGCTGGGGGCATTCATTGTGTGATGAACACTAATGTTTTTGTACTCCAATCATAGATGTTTATTATAATGTGTATATATTTAAAGTTATATATGTGTAGTGTATCAACTACCTGGTATCCATAACAAAAGCCTCGTAGATTACCTGGAACTAGATGGTGCTGTTTGTTAATGTCTCAACATATTTATTTATTTATACTCGTATACGCAGACAGAACTAAACGTGAAGTACAACCCACCTTGTTACAAACTTCAAAATACAGCTCACGTAGAAGTATGACAAATGTCACAATGGAGTCACCAATAACCCATTATAACTAGAATAAGTTCGAAGCCAAAGGAGAATTGTGGCCATAAATCAGAAAGTTTAAGACAGGCTTAAGTCTGGGACCTGCGTCAAACTAACAGTTTTTTTTATTACGAACTTGTGATTTGAATGAACAAACGTCTAGAAAGGAGATTGGGAAAATATTTATAGCTTAGTACTGTTTAGTTTATTTTTTGCCTTACTTTTAGTCTTGTTTACTAAAATTGTATATTATTCCTAAAGAGCTTTTTTTTATGGGAATTTTTATTTATTTATTTATTAGGAATTCTACGAAAACTAGCGACTATGCTTTGCTCTGTTTGGGTTCGTCCCTAGTTACGTTTTAACGTTTAGTATAGATTTCTCAGAGATGAGATCCTATATGTTGACCCGGATAACTAGCAATCATCATACCGAATTTTATCAAAATCTGTTCAGTGGTTTCCTCGTGATGCGGTCACAGACAGACAGATAGACAAAAATTCTAAAAACTATAGATTCAACCTCTGTATGGATAATAATAACTATTTCAATAATATTTTCCAAAAAATATTTAATGTACAGATTCGACTCAGTTAGAATTTTATTATATGTATAGATGAATATAAATCAAATTACACTTTATTCAAATAGACTTTTGCATGCACTTTTGAATCGTCAGTTTTCATATTTTAAAATTTAAATTAAATATCGGTATGTTGCAAGGCCATTAAGAATCTAAAAAGGGCTCGGAAGGCAATTCTGCTAAGAAGAGCCGGCAAGAAACTCAACATTTGCAGTCGTATACATAATAAGATACTAAAATAGTACTACAAAGTACAAGTAATTACAAAGTAATTTAACGCAAATAATAATTGTTGAGAGAAAAATATTTTGCTCATTTATGTTCTAAACGAAAAATCTACGATGTATGGAAGAGTTGGACGTATTTAGATGAAATTTAATACACAGATACATTATGACCTGGAGCAACATATAGACTATCGTTAGACACCTAAGAATGCATTCAAACAAAGCCAGGAAAAATTGCTAGTCTTACCTCGCTATCTATTAGATTGATGAGATTTTTTTTAAATTAAATTGAGTGCAGTAGTTTTCATGTTTATTCCGAACAAACACACGGGCATATGAAAAATTATTTATTTATGTTATCACTAGTGGCTCACCCTCGCTTCGTAGATGATTCTTTAAACTGATACAACTTTTTTATTTAGGAACCGATTGAAATAAAACAAATACTAAATGTTAAGTGAAGCTTACCACAATACATTAGTAAAAACCGCACCCAAATCGGTTAAGCCGTTTCTAAGATTAGCGCGCACAAACGCACAGACAAACAGACAAACCGAAAAAAAGAAAAATCAACTAAAAATCATTGTTTTGGGTTCTATTGCGTTAATAAAGATCCTAAGATAAGAAATATCTTCCATGCACAGACAGCGATCAGTTACAATTTTATTATATGTATAGATTATAGACGTGCAAACATGAAAATTATATTATGCAAAATAGTTTACTTCTATAATTATTCATTCAAATTTTAATGAAATAATAATAAAGAGTAACTGAAAACGTAACTGAAATACATTTTGCAGCAACTTTAAATACCTGAGTGAATTAATTTATTGGTATGAAATAAATTGATTCAAGACTTAACTTGTCATGTTTCTTCTCAGCGGGCGCCAAAGTTAAATCACAATGAAAGCTCAGTAAGACTTTACAAAAGGCATAGTTGTTTCTCTTGACTTTTGCCTGATTTTAATTTTTTTTTTTATGTTATTTTTCTTTTGGCGTGTTAGAGAAAAAAATGATCGAGTGTTTTTTTTACGATGTGATAGATTTAGACTACAGCATGAAGTTAGTCGTTATTGGCTACAGTATGAAGTTAGTCGTTAAATCTCTCTTTAGTATAGTGTAATATCTATATTTAAGATATTTATTCCGGTATTTCTATGTATATATACACGTGTTTTTTTTTGTTGATAAAAATAAAAATTGTTATAATTATTTAGTTTTACCTGTCCCGGTGTCTGTGTGTAATGGAAACTTCCAAGTTAAATTTGACCCACTTTCCAGTGTCCGTTTGAGCTGAAATTTGGCACACACGTTTGATTATCGTGATCGCATGATTACCTAAATGCTGCCATTTCTAAGTTATACTCTATTTGTGTACTAAATTTTATCAAAATCCGTCCAGCCCTTTCAGTTTGAAGCGATTACAAACAAACATATACACTTTCCCATTTATATATAGTGCTATAATTTCTACGTTACCTTTTAAACGTCTTTTGGGTTTGGGTATTAAACCCATAATCCATAATTCCATAATAATTTTATACAAAACGAAAAAATCTCTGTCTGTCTGTTATGTTTTGGAGAAGGACATAGAAAACTTTTTGTTGCAAAAATCAAACTTGAAAGGGGTGAAATATGGGTTGAAAGTTTTTATTGGAAACAAATCATTTCGCAAGTTAACAAAAAGTACTATAATTTATAATTTTGGTGAAAAATAAAGAATATTTTACCATTTGATACCAACCAAGGTAAAATAGGGTGTGATTTCAAGTTTTTTTTTAAGTATTTACCTACTTCTCTATACCTATGTATGTATATATATATATATATATATATATATATATATATATATATATATATATAGTCTATCTATTCTATATTAACTGTTAAAATGTACCAATAATTTCATTAATAAATACTTTTTATCTAACAGTTAATTAATAACAAGTAGCAGTGTGGTAGCGACATAACTAATGTTGATAACGTCAGAGCTCGCTGTTATATGTGTTGCTTTGGAAAATGACACAATGGCGCTATCATGACTGTCATTGTTAGGTTTTAATGAAGACTAGCGACTCACCCTCGCTTCGCTCGGGTTCGTCTCTAGGTACGTTTTACTGCTAAACCGAGCTGAACGTTGATAAGTCAGTCAGTGACTCGCGAGTAGTGAATAAAAATAGTAATTGCGAATGTACCTTAGGTGATAGACAAATAATATTGCGAACTTGCCGGTATAACTTTTTAAGACCTACAATTTTCTAGTACATTGTTTTGATGTACCTCTTAAGGTTCAGCCAGCGTTAGCCATATAAATTTCTAAGGACGACTCGATAGAACCAGTCATTGCGTTTTCTCGCGGGAACGAAAAATGTATCTGTAGTAAAAGTTATCCCAAATTTTGAACCGAGTGATAAGCTATCATTATACAAAATTTAGTTAAATTCGGTTCAGTACTTTTTGCGTGAAACGCGCACATCGATTTGACTAAGTCAGCTTTATTATAGGTATAGATAAGAATAGGTATTGCGAGTGTACCTTAAGAGATAGACATATACTGTTGCAGATTTTTCTGTTGACCTATTCAAGACCTACAATTTTTTAGTACATTGTTTCGATGTACATATGTCTTAAGGTTTAGCCAGCGGAAGGTTTATAAGGAGGACTCGATAAAACCAATTATTGCGATCTCCCGTGGGAAAGAAAGATTTTTCTGAAATAAAAAGTATCCTAAATGTTGACCCGGATAATAAGTTATCACTTCACCAAATTTCGTTGTAATCGGTTCATTACTTTTGGCGTTAAACGCGCACACACAAAAAGACATACAGACAAACAGACAAACAGACAAAAATTTTAATAACTATTGTTTTGGGGTCTATATTGTATACATAATACGTTACATTCATTGTTTTTAAAAAATATTTAATGTACAGATTTCGCTAAGTTACTGCTTTATTATAGTATAGATATAATGAAGATATTTTATGTATTTTCTATTGTTTTCAATTTATTTTGCGTATAGTTATAGGAAAATATTATATACTAGCGATTCATCCTTGTTCCGCCCGTTTTCGTCCATAGATAAGTTTTAACGGTTAGTATGGATTTCTTAGAGATGACATTTTTTCCTACAGTAAAAAATATTCTATATATTGACTCACCCTCGCTTCGCTTCGGGTTCGTCCCTAGACAAAAACAAATTTATCCCACAGGAATCGTACATTTTTCCGGGATGATATATAGCCTATAGCCTTCATTTATCGGGCTATCTTATGCAAAAAGAATTTTTCAAATCGGATTAATAGTTTCTGAGATTAGCGCGTTCAACCAAACAAACAAACTCTTCAACTTTATAATATTAGTATGCTTTATAATTTAATTTTGAGATGTTCCGTAGAAATAAAATGCATTCATATTTTATACTAGCGGCTCACTCTTGCTTCGCTCGGGGTCGCCCCTAGATGATTATTTAAATTGACATAACTTTTTTATTTAGGAACCGATTGGAATAAAACAAATACTAAAAGTTAAATGAAGCTTACAACAATACAAAAGTGAAAACCGCACCCAAATCGGTTAAGCCGTTTCTAAAATTAGCGCGCACAAACGCGCAGACAAACCGACAAACAGAAAAACAGACAAACAGACACAAAAAAACTAAAAATCATTGTTTTGGGTTCTATTGCGTTAATAAAGATCCCCAATAATAGTTTTTCTCAAATATCTTCCATGTACAGACAGCGATCAGTTACAATTTTATTATATTATGTATAGATGTATAGATAGATTAACGACCCACCCTCGCTTCGTTCGGGTTCGTAACGTTTTAACGTTTAGTGTAGGTTTCTCAGAGATGAGATATTTACCCGCAGTAAAAGTATCCTATATGTTGACCCGGATAAAGAGCTATTGTCATACCAAATTTCATCAAAATCCCTCCAGTGCTTTTCCGTGATGCGGTCACAGGCAGACAGACAGACAGACAAACAAAAATTCTAAAAATTATACATTCGGCCTCTGTATCGATATTAATGATTATTTCAATAAGATTTTCCAAAAAATATTTGATGTACAGATTCGGCTTACTTACAATTTTATTATATGTATAGAAATATCCGCGTAAATCTAAGAAAGTAACAGTACATTAAGAAGAGATGGAAATTTAAAAACAAAAATCAAACGAAACATCAATCGTCTTTTCACAGAGAATTTTATAATTCATGGCAATTTAAGGTAATTCGTCGTCAGAGATTCAAATTTTTTTTCATGTAAATTCATACTTTCAAAGGGTAAATTAACTGGATGCAAACGTTTGAAAAAGCCATTAAATCATTTTCCTTGTGCTTTAAAAAAACTTAATAGAAACGTCTATAGTTTTACAAACGGTGTAATAAAATGTCTACCCAATAAGTTATAAAGTAAGGTAAATCTCTCAATGAATGGTAGGTATGCCTTCATTTTGATATTTTATATGGTGGCTTAAAAGTTTTATATTATCTCGTGTCCACATAATAAGTTATCACAGGAAATCTTTTTTTAGGGTTCTGTACCCGAAGGGTTCCAATCAAACCCTATTACTAAGCCTCCGTTGTTCGTCCGTCTGTCCGTTCGTCTATCTGTTCCTCTGTCTGTCAGCGGGCTGTATCTCATGAACCGTAATAGGTAGAGAGTTGAAATTTTCCAAACCAATTTTTCCATAAAGAACTAACATGGCGAATTTCAAAATGGCTGTCATGCGAATTAAAAAAAATACATGAATACATAGTGCTATATTGTACGATGGTAAGAAAGTCTTCGTTTGCAAGTCCGACTAGCACTTGAACGGATTTACTTAAATAACTTTTTTTCATGTTTGACATTTGAAGTTATTGCAAAAGTTGTAAAGTATAATCTATACAGATAAATAAAATTGAACTGTCTGTTTGTCATGACAAAATAATAGCTTTATCTAAATGCATATGGAATTATATACGGTACTTATAAGAAAAACACAATTTTTAAATTTTTGTCTATCTGTCTGTTTGTTCTGGATAATCTCCGAAACGGCTGGACCAATTTTAACGGGACTTTCACTGGCAGATAGCTGATATTATAAGGAGTAACTTAAGCTACTTTTATTTATGAAAAGAAATAGGGGTTTCCCTCAAAAAAATTAAAACGAACCGATGAACGACCCCGAGCGAAGCGAGGGTGGGTCGCTAGTTCTGTATAAATTGTTAAATAACATAAAGAGGAAGGACATACCACACACGCTCACATCAGTCATTCAAAACAACCAGGATAAACCTGGTTGTTTTGAATGACTGATGTGAGCGAGTCTAAAAATGATTTTTCTCCATAAAATAAGTTACTTATATAGGTATCAGAACTTCAATACAACAGACAAATTCACATTAAAAATATAACCAAATTAGCGACTCACCCTCGCTTTGCCCGGGTTCGTCCCTAGGTTGCTTCTCAAAATAAAATTAATTAATTAATTTGTTTTTTTTGGCGGACCCATTTTTTTTTTCAAAATAAAAGTTGCCTAAGTTACTCCTTATTACATCAGCTATCTGCCAGTGAAAGTCTCGTCAAAATCAGTCCAGCCATTTCAGAGATTAGCCGGAACAAACAGACAGACAGACAGACAAAAATTGTAAAAAGTGTTGTTTTGGTATATGTACCGTGTATATGTAAATGCATTTAGTAAAAAAATGGTTATTTTAATGTTACAAATAGACACTCCAATTTTATTTACCTGTATAGATGTATAGATTATTTGATACTTATATATAACCTTTTCTCAAACATGCCAATATTTAGACGAAATTTAATAGATCTAAGTTGGTCTATAACCTCTTTGGTGTAGTAGTTTCTCTAGATTTAGCATATTCACTTGTTTGTAAGCTAATTTCCATACATAACAATAGCAAGTACATTGCGTTATCACAGCACGTATTGCATTGTACGCTCTGACGCCGGATACGCTGCACCCGGTGCCTCAGTAAATAATAAATCTACATGAAAACTTCACTATATGTATACTTTTGTTTAGGAAAAATGAAGAAAAACTTAGCTACTAGCGTAAATTTTATATTTGGGAGTTCTCTTGTTTGGCCATGTGTTGTGACTGACGCAGTTTTTTAACCGACTTCAAAAAGGAGGAGGTTCTCAATTCGATTGGTATTATTTATGTATGTACACCGATTACGCTGAGATTTATGATCCGATTTACGTGAATCTTCTTTAGTTTGATGCGGAATAGTTGCCATTTGGTCTCATAAAAATTTAACACAGTTCGGTGCAGTAGTTTTCATTTTGTTTAATTTGACAAGCCTATTATGGCAGCCGATACATATCAAGGCACACCGAATTCAAAATATCTGATTAGGTATCTATAGTAAATGAAAACTACCAATCAGTTATTGTTTACTTTTTAGTGCTTTTTTTGAAGTCGCTTTTTATTTTTTCTTAAAAAGTTTTTATATTGCATATAAATACTCTTTTATTACTCGTTTAGTATTCTTACGTAAATAAAAGGATGTCACTACTAAGCGTCTAGCTATACGTAACTGTATTTAGGTCTATACAACGTCCCACTACTGGGGGTGGGCCTCCCTTTAATATGAGGGGGATCAGGCTATAGTCCACCACGCTGACCAAGTGTATAATGTTATTTTATTTTAATGAAGCAAATTTAATTATAATTCATTCACGATAAGATCGGATAAATAATTAATTAACTACTGGTCGATTTTATCGTGAATAATTGTAACTTTATTTTATATAATTTATTTTATAGTATACGAATAGCTTTTATTTACCAAGCTTTTTATAATATACCACTATTGGGTATAATTGTGAAAACTTTTATGTGATTGGATGTGTGTGTGGCTACAAGGGACTTATGTTTGCCCCGTTCGGGTGCATCTCTAGGTATGATATCTATACATATAATAAAATTGTAATTAAGACGAATCTGTACATTAAATATTTTTTTAATGTACAGATAAATAAACGTTATTATCGATACATGGGCCGAATCTATAGTTTTTAGAATTTTTGTCTCTCCGTCTGTCTGTCTGTGAGCGCATCACGGAATAACTACTGGAGGGATTTTTATGAAATTTGGTATGATGATAGCTGGTTACCCGGGTGAACATATAGGATACTTTTTACTGCGGAAAAATATTTCATCTCTGAGAAATCTATACTAACGTTAAAACGCAAGTAGGGACGAACCCGAGCGGAGCGAGGATGAGTCGCTAATCTATATAAATAAAAATGAATGACAACACGTTTGGCTCAGTTTGTAGTGACCGTACTTGCTGTACCAGCGGTCGTGGGTTCGAGTCCCGATGGGGGCATTCATTTGTGTGATGAGCGCGAATATTTGTAATCCAGTCATGGGTGTTTATTTAAATATATTTAAAGTTATACATGTGTAGTGTATCAACTCTCTGGCATCCATAACACAAGCCTGTGTTTCAGTGTGTTAATGTCCCAACATATTTATTTATATTTTATTTATTTAATGTTTCTTTCTGTTTGTGCTCTGCCATTCATGAATGGTGATGAAATTTTTGTATTTTAACCCACGAAGGATTTTAATAAAAAAAATCTTTGTATTTTTATTCTTTCGACCCTAAACCATTCATCCCGAACGATGTAAGGATAAGTCTCTAGTTTTAAATAAAATTATATTTTCAAAGTTCTTTGCGGCTTTAGAATTTTTAGTTGTAATAATCTTAATAATGGTAACATAGATTGAATATATTTTAATTGTATAACTATACCCTATAACTAGACTTATTGAATAATGTATAAGGTAAAAATAAGTATCGTAAAGAGTAAAGTATACACATTACACATACATTTTTATTACTTTAAAATACTTATTTTGTTGACTAAATGGTAAAAATTGTGGGTAGGCATAACAGTTGTTACAGATAGCTGTAACATGTGTATAACGCCTTTAAGACGTCTAAATCCTTAGTCTCTCCCTTGACCAATTGCTGTAAAGCATTCGAAATGTCGGAAACCAAACACCAAAGTAAATCCGCGAAATAATCCGAAAACATAGTTTTATTTAAAATATCATATATTCACGTAAATCTAAGAAAGTATTAAATGGTACAATTTTCTAATGATATTTTAACCTTGGAAGTCTTTGAAATGGATAAAAATTAAAGAAATGTAAACTATAAAATAAAAGAGCTTAAAATTGAAAATCTATGCTAGTCTATACTAATATTATAAATGTGAAAGTTTGTAAGTATGGATGTTTGTTACTCTTTCACGCCAGAACGGCTGAACGGATCTGGATGAAATTTAACACAGGGATAGATTATATTCTGGAATAACATATAGGCTATTTTTATCCCGGAAAAATGTACGGTTCCCGTGGGATAGGTTTGTTTTTGTTTTCCTTGAGGCTGGGCGAGCCGCTAGTTAGTAAGTATTTTAATACTAAAAAAATTGTTTTGTGTCTTTCGTTTACTTTTTTAAAACCTCATTTTCAGTTCAATCAAATAAGCTCTGATAAAGGCTTTTTCAAAAGAAAACAGATTTTTTTGCTAAAGCTAATTTAAAGCTATTAAGATTTTTTAAATAAACTATTCTTTATTACTTTTATAACAAAAAAAATTTAACGTCACCATAAAAAAATATTAAAAAGTGCGTGTATGAATTTGTACACTCGAAAGAAGTAAAACTTCTGTAGATTATCGGTACTCTTTATGAAATTCAATTTATTTTTTAAATAATTAGGGTAGGTGAGATACTAAAATCAAAGCATATTAGGCATATTACAATCATATATTTATAGAATATCATTTAAGGAAAGAATATAATATTATATATCATTTGTCAGACAATAACAACGGTTACCATGGCAACAAACGTACGTACATTTTTTCGTATCGCATTCACCAGCTTACCCCCCAAGTCAAGCGTGCGTAAAAAAAGCGTAAAGAAGTTTTACTTCAACAAAAAAAAAAAGTCTGACTTTTTTTATTTTTAAGACGGTCATATTACAATGTAATTCCAGAATATCTCAAATTAGCCTCCACTTAAAATCCATCTTAGAAAATTTTTATCTCAGATGTTATTTTTTCATAGGCTATACAATATATTGTTTTATGAATTCCGCACATTCGCTGAACCCTTTCAATGACTTGCCATGTATACATTTCAATAAGCAATTGTATGGCAATGCGGTTTGCCTCACCGAGCCCGATGTTCTCACATCTTATCAGCATCGTTGGCTTTAAGCCAAACTCACTAACAGTGGTCAGTAATTCCGGCCTGCGTAAAGTATAACCCACTGGCCTATATACTGGAGATTATATCTTAAATGTTCATATTTATTTTATTTTGTATGATATTTAACTACTGGAATTACCATTTTTTTTTATATATTTATACATACATATTAGTCTATTTTTACCGACTTAAAAACGGAGAAGTACGTGATTTTTTTATATAATTCTTTAATTAAAATATTTAAGGTTGTATATTAAAGAAATGTCAAAAATATTTCATTCCTAAGGATTGGGATATTTTAAAGTAGGTACTTTTTTTATTTTTACGTTCGTTTTTGCGGTTGAAAAAATAATGGGAGGGAACTTATTTTTTTTTTAATTAGTGCAAGTAATCGATATTAGTATTTTTTTGTACAATGATTTATCCATTGTGGTTTTATCTAAAAACAAAAATGAAATCTTCATCGTACTATTAAAATAAATACGAAAATTTATAGGTGTGAGTTTGTTACTTTTTAACGCTGAAAAGCTGGACGTATTTGGATGAAATTTAATACACAAGTAGATACTGATCTGGAGTAATATTATACAGTGAAACCTAAGAAGCCAATTGAAGGTAAGTTGCTAGTAAAAATATAAAAGTAAAAAAATGGGTGTATATATATATATATATATATATATATATATATATATATATATATATATCCAACTTATTGTGTGACATTCACATTGAAGTGATTGCGAATATCGCAATTAAATTAAAACAAATCAATAATTATATAAGGCATAATCATAATCATATATTTATAGAATATCATATACGGTAAAAATATAATATTATATATTTGTCAGACAATAACAACGGTTACCATGGCAACATGGCAATGTATTCTATTTCTTTCTCTCGCCGGCTTAATCCTATAATTTATGTCTTTGTTTTTTTTAGTGTCGTATTTTCGTTTCATCGAGTTTCAAATCACAAAGATTCTAAAGAAGTTTTACTTCAATAATATTAAATTTCCTCCTTAGAATAATCGCCCAAATCTTATAAATGACAAAGCTTGGAGGGTGTACCTTCACCCATAAGCATATTTGTACTTACTTCTTTACTTTTTCACGCTCTAAGGATTTAAAGTGTTAAATTTGATGGGTTCTAGATAACTTGTGTATCTTAAATTTATTTTTAGGGTATTTTTTTTCAGACAGAAAAATTGCTAAGATATAAATAAATATGTTGGGACATTAACACACAGCACCATCTACTTCCATGGTAAGCTACGTGCTTATGTGTTGTGTTATGGATACCAGATAGTTGAAACACTTCACATATATAACTATAAATACATACACATTATAAATAAAAACATCCATGACTGGAGTACAAACATTCGTGATCTGCATACGAATGAAAACCCCAGCGGAACTCGAACCCGCGACCACTGGCACAGCAAGTAGGATCACTACAAACTGAGCCAAGCGTGTCGTCACTTATTATTTGTTAACTTCATATATATCATAGCATTGAAGTTTTTCAACTTTAAAAAACAACCTTTTACTCGTAGCATTGAAAATTTCCTTCGAAATGTTAATTAGGTAAAGAACATAACCAAAAAGTAAATTAAAAGAACACATTCCAATGGTTACATTATAAAACGAAAAAAGGGTTTCCCTTTGCTGAGAACAAAGCGGAAACGTCTAGCATTTTCCGTTGACCTGAGTTTAGTTGAAATTGACAGAACACTTAAGTGCTTTTAGCTTGGCATCTATTTCAATTCACCGCAATTAGAAATAACTTAGTAATGTAATCATATTATACTTCTGCCAAAATAAACTATAAACTAAATATTATGTTACTAGCGACTCACCCTCGCTCCGCTCGGGTTTGCCTCTAGTAAATAAATGGGGGGTAAAGGTAGGGGGGTGAAAAATATGACAACCTATTCTCATACCTGCCAAATACACAAAAATAATCATTAAAATCGGTCGAGCCGTTTCGGAGGAGCGCGACCACAAACACCATGACACGAGATATTTATATATTAGATTAAAGATTCTGTCATTTTGTTCCCTTCGCTCAAAATATTTAAAAAGATTGAGATTTATAAAGTTTTAGAACATAAAACGATAAAAAAATGGCAATTTTTTTTTGTACAGACCATCCGTAAATGTTTTTTTTTTGCAATATATGTACATTATATATATATGTAGAAATAATTGTAAAAATTGAATTGCAATTGATATAGAAAATGCTCATTCTTTTTTAAATCGTTAAAAAGAAGATTCATCTCCACGTCGAACTAACGCAATAATAATTATTTTTATACATACTAAATGGTTGAAATAAAAATTCAATTCTTGGGCAATACCGTTAAATTTATTGCCGTAAGCGTTGTTGGTTTTCGATACCTGCTTTTATAGAACGCAAATAAACTATTTTGTATTGGCTTGCAGTGCCTTAGGTAGAATCAGCTGTAGGCGTTTGGTACAAAACTTTTAAAATATTAAAAAGTATTCCTATCGGGTTGCTATTGTGGATGTAAAAGTTTGTAAATATGCATGTTTGTGTCTTCTTTACGCCGAAACGGATGAACAGATTTGGACAAAATTTAGTACATATATAGATTATGATTTTGGAAAATGAATGAGAATCATAAAGGTTACAGTGAGTAACGAGATTTGCCAGAAAATGACGATGTCTGTATGTAACACTTTAACGGTACATTTTAACGGTTACTATGGTATAGATAGAGTATAATATATTATATTATTGCTCTGTTTCCTTGGGTAGTAGCATGATGATTTAGAGCTTATAGCCTTCCTCAGTTAACGGGCTATCTAATGCAAAAAGATTTTTTTCAATCGGATTAGTAGTTCCTGAGATTAGCGCGTTCAACCAAACAAACAAACAAACTCTTCAGCTTAATAATATTAGTATAGATTATTTTTAGAGTAACCTCTTATCCCATTTAAACATCTAATTATCTTTTTATGTATATTTATCATAACGTGAACAGCTTGAAACTGTTTTTTGCTATATAAAGCGTGATAATTTCCATTTCATTTCTCGCTATCACTCACAACTTAGACTCAACGTGTTTCTCCTAGAAAGCAAGCCAATTCAGTCTTTAAAAGCATTGTTCTCTAAACCTCTATAAATGTACGGACAATATCGTTACAATAACAATACCTGTTATTTTAGTTTAACCCTTAATTACTCGCATGGGGTCAAAGCAATTTTGCGTTCAAAAAAAAAGTATTCATTGCGTTCCGAATTTCCCCGCGCCTCCGCTAGCTTCCTAAATCGTGTCTAAGTTTGCATTTGAATAGCGATCAAGTGAAAAGACCACAAGGACTAGTCGCTGCTCTCCTGAGCGGTGACCCCATGCGAGTAATTACGTAACTTTTTTGAAAGAGGTGAGTTGCTCATTTTATTTATTTTTTTGTGCATTATTACTTCTTTTGGTATTATTACTGGTCCAGTGTATAAATTTATGTCACCAATATTTTTTTTTATCCTTTTATAAAACAAAGTTATTCAAAAATTGTGTCATCGCGTGATTTGTATTTTATCCTAGGATCAGTCATGAATGGAAGAGATAAGCAAATTTTGCAATGGTTAGCGGTAGATGAAGAACATGTTGCAGAGTCAGGATATGTGTTGAAGTCAGATGAGATAATCTAAAGTGATCACAAAAGTATTAACTAAATAATTGATTCTCTTTCAAATTCAAACGAATCGTCAGATAATGCAGGACAAGAGCAAGAGTGGACGCCAATGATCAGATGTGTGGCACTTACAATATAGAGAGGCATTCAAAACGATGGCCATTTTCTTTCGTCTTATAGGTAAATGTCACAGTTATAAACGCACTCCATGTGCATCGAGCAAATACAGACAATTTACGTACTCACGTGAGGTGTCATTTCCTGAGGCAATTGGCTGTCGAATTTGTTGTTCAGAATCGCCAGAAACGACGAATCAATTTCAATACAACTACTAAAATTGTAAAAAAACGTCTTATGGTATGTGCATCACCTTGAATATCGCGTGCCACCAACCACAATAAGTTATGGGCATTGCAACGACTGCCCGCGGAAAAGCGATCGAAAAATGTCAACAAAATGCAATAAATGCATCAAATCTGTATGCAATGATCACTTTAAGTTATATTGTCAACAGTGTAGTGACAGTGATTCAGAAAATTCGTAAAATTATTATTATTTTTAACTTTGATCTCACTATAAGTATAAAGTGTTCATATTTACTGATTATTTTAAATTTGATAGTTTTTGCATAATTAGATATTGATTTATGTTATTCCTTAAAAATGTATTAGTTTAAATAAAGAACTTTTATAATAAGATAGTTTTATTTACATATTTATTTATTATATATTAAAAATAATTCCTACAATTTGGGGTCACCTGAGACCCCGTGCGAGCAGTTGTGTGATTTTCTCAATGCGAGTAATTAAGGGTTAAAATTCGCTATTTTATCGTATAATAGCAATAAATTGTGAGTTTATACTGAAATAATGTAAGAACATCTTGAAATATACCTGACAGTATTCGTATGACTATTTGTAGTGGTTTACTCGGGTTTAGTTTAATATTACGGTGGAAATAACTTAGTGAGACTAGGCTAGGTACGTCTTTAGATAAAATTGTACTTGCTGTCAGAGAAGTATATAAGTAACTCGATTGTACTCAAATGTGGTATGTTTTGGAGGTTTTAAAGATCTATATCGTATATATATCGTATCTAATAATCCAAATATATTAAGCATACTTATAATCAAAACTTAGCTTTTTGGGTGGTCGACCATATATGGATGATATATGAGGGCTTCATATAAGGTATGCTATATTATACTATACTTAATGTATAAACATTTTACACTTCAGTATATCACCCATCAAAGTGGGCCATCTCTCACTGTATCTCTTGGCTTTACGCCTGGCTGGATTGCCGGACGCTAATGACTTGGAGTTATTACTTCAAAGGCTATTATTACTAGCTAGCAATACCCGCGGTTTCGCCCGCGTTCAGAGTTCCGATATAAACATCAGTTTTATAATAATAATGTATGTAAGTTTGCCCGATTTTTGACATTTATGATTACTGCTCCGCTCCCTTGGGTAGTAGCATGATGATTTTAGCTTTCCTCAATAAACAGGTTATTTAATGCAAAAAATATTTTTCAAATCGAATTAATAGTTCCTGAGATTAGCGCGTTCAAACAAACAAACAAAACAAACAAACACACTCTGTTTATAAAATTAGTATAGATATTTACAGAAAAGTGACACTGCCTATATATAATATTGTAAATACTAAAAAAACCTATGGGATGACTCGACAATAAGGCGCTACTCTTCTTCTATATAGATAAAAATGAATGTTGATATGCTTGTCCTCTATGCGTCCCTAAACCATTGATCCGATGGTGATGAAACTCTGGGTTATTCTGTATACAGAATTTTAGTTTATATTTTATGAATAAAAGCATGCTTTCTAATTTTTTGGCGGATTTATTTTAATTTTTGGTTCCCGAAGTTTCGAATGCTTTACAGTAATCATGGTCACGGGAGAGACTCTCCCGACTCCAAAAAGATAGTTTTGTTTAAAAATGTCCAGTGTTCAAGTAAATCTAAGAAAGAATTATATTTTATGAACTAGCGACTCACCCTTGCTTCGCTCGTGTTCGTCCCTAGGTTAATTCCCCATACAAACTTTCATCCCCATTTCCACCCCCTTAAGGGATGATTTCCGGGATAAAAAGTATCCTATGTCCTTCCCAGGGTCTCATACTATCTTACCAAAATTCATCTAAATCGGTTCAGTAGATCTAGAGATTACCGCCTACAACATCACAACATCACAAATTCACAAACTCACAAAGTTTACCTCTTGCACGCACGGATTGCCCGATCCAACACAAAATGATGTGTATTACAGTAGGCCAACATTGACTGATGACTCACTGTTATTTTTATTATATAGTGTTATTGTATTTTATTATTTCTATTATATTACTATTCTTTTTATTTTTCTATTCATGACATATTTTGATGTATTGTAATTTAATTATTATTAATTTAAATTGACTGGTTGACATGCCTTAAATTGACATACATGATTTATTTAATTCAATGTTAAATGTTCGTATTTTTCTTTGCTTATTTATTTTATAATTTTGTAGTATTTTATTTCTATTTTCTGTGTTACTGTAAAATACTGATGATTTTTTTTATGGACTCCCTGTCCGAAATAAACGTTTATTATTATTATTTATAATATTATTATAGATCAATAGTAACAGATGTTTATAGTAAACGTGGTCGGAGAGTTGATCTATAATATGAAAAACGTATATAGACAAGGTATTAGATAAGATCAGTACGAAGTTAAGGTACAAAATAATAAAAACATATCAAATTAATAACATTCCACTAATTTTAATATACTTTTTGCCAATGAGTTTATGTTTTAATTAAATTAATAATAAATAAATTACTAATAATAATAAATAAATTAATTAATATTAATTACCTATTAAAATATTATATTTTAATTGCTTCGCGTAAAATCTTTCACAATTTCATAAGGCAGTAAAATTTATATTGAATTTTTATCGAAGTTTTCTTTATTTTTAGACACATTTTTATTCTTTACTAGCAGAACCTGCGGATTCACTCGCGATCAAACTATGAAAATACAAAATTTCATTCAAATATGTCCAAGGGATAAAAAGTTGAATACAAACTTTTATCCCCTGTTTCACCCCCTTGGGGGTTGAATTTTGAAAAATCCTTCCTTAGTGGATGCCTTCGTCATATGAGGAATACGTGTGCGAAATTTCAAGTTTCTACCCATAAGGGTTTGGCCTGTGCGTTGATACATCAGTCAATCACTTTTTGGTCATTCTTTACATCCTTTTTTGGGGTTCCGTACTTCAAGAGGAAAAAAGAAACCTTTATAGGTTAGGATCACTTCGTTGTCCGTCCATTTGTCTGTTTGTCAATACTCTTTTTCTCAGAAATTCGTGGAGGTATCAAGCTAAATTAATATCAAATACTCAAGTCTGCAATCCATGGGATCTGTGAAAAAATCAAACTTTTAAATCAACGCAATCAAAAGGTACGGTCGTTTATGTCACATATTCTTACGCTCGGCTAGGGAACTCGGATGGGGAACAAAACCTATAGTGCACTTTTAGTTGACTTAAAATCACGAAATTTGGCAAGAAGCAAAAAATTATAGAACAAGTAAAGGAAAAAAAACCAAAAATCGTATAGTAGTAAAATTAAAATTAAATTAATACTTTCTTAGATTTACGCGAATATTTGATATTTTAAATAAAACTATCTTTTCGGATTATTTCGCGGATTTATTTAAAAATAAACTTATTTTAATGTTTCATGGTATGGAACCCTCGTGCGAGTCAGACTCGCACTTGTCCGATTGTTATTTAGTACATCTTATCGTCCAAACAGAAAATGCCTATTAATAGGGCACAGAATAGAAAAAATCTAAATTACATATTAAGAAATGAAACCTTTTTAGACCTTATGTAAGAAATATGAGATAAGTATAAAATAATAAGGGAATAAATCAAAGAAGAAAAATATAAAGACATATAAAAAAGTGTACATTTAATAAAAACACTTGTCGAAAACGCTCTACGATATAATATAAATCTGTAGATAGTAAATCACATTTGTATTCTGTTATTACTGAAACGTCCAAACTTGTTATATGTCGAGGGTAAAGGCTAGTTCACACTATTAATAGAACAATCTATGTTTTTTTTTAAATAACGTTATTTCTGAAGTAAAACTTCTTTACGCACGCTTGACTTGGGGGGTAACCTGGTGAATGCGTTACGGAAAAATGTACGTACGTTTGTTGCCATGGTAACCGTTGTTATTGTCTGACAAATAATATATAATATTCTTTCCTTAAATGATATTCTATAAATATATGATTGTAATATACCTAATACGCATTATTTTTAGTATCTCACCTATCCTAATTATTTAAAACAAAAAATTAATTTCATAAAGAGTACCGATAACCTACAGAAGTTTTACTTCTTGCGCGTGTACACATTTATACACGCACTCTTTAATTTTTGTTTTAATTGTAAGAATCAAAAAATGTATGAATTTTAATAGTATCTATATCCAAATTAAATAATATTTAATGTGTTTTATTCATTATATTAGTAAAGGATAATTATGTAAACAGAGTTGAGAGACCAGGGCTTGAAAAGTCTTCATATTTTGTTTTTTTTTTTTTTTTTGACCGTGTACATTACCAAGGGTGTAGATCAACTATTACAGCTAATAATAAATTGGATGAGATTAAACATTTTAGAAAAGCTTACGATGAAAAGTATACTTCAACAAAAGATTAAATCAGTAGATCAATTATTCTGTAACTACTAAATAACTAGCGACTCACTCTCGCTCCGCTCGGGTTCGTCCCTAGTCACGTTTTAAAGCTTAGTATAGATTTCTTAGAGATGAGATATTTTCGTGCCGTAAAAAGTATCCTACGTGTTGACCTGGATAACCAGCTGTCCAGTGGTTTTTTCGTGAACAAATGAAAATTCTAAAAGCTGTAGTTTCGACCTCTGTATCGATAATAATGACTATTTCAATAAGATTTTCCAAAAAAATATTTAACGTACAGATTCAACTAAGTTAGAATTTTAGATGTACATATAGATTTGACAGCTAAATCCACAAAGATACACGTAGTCTTTACGGTTTCAGTTAATGATTTACTCGTACATACAGGATAGCACTTAGTAATACAAATTTTAAAGGATGAAATAATATTTTGCTATTTTATACTAATTAATATTTAATAATATATAAATGTATAATTTAGGTATGTATTAAGTATTTATATTATAAATAGGCAAAGAGAAAACCGTTCAGTACCTTTTCGATTATCAACCGATTTTTTTTTCTTTTAGCATCTATTATTGACGAGCTTTAGTGTTATCAATAAAAAAAAACTGAAAACAGTTAGTTTGTTTTTGTATAGATAGATAAATTTAATTTCTCTTTTGAAGTTATATTTCTTTTGACACGTTTGGAAAAAAATATGAGAGTAAAATTTTTACGATGTGCGCGCACACCGACAGCCAAAAAGCGACACGATGAAGTTAGCTGCATTCCTTTTACAAACAGAGTTGTGACATACGCGATGAAATCTTTAGCTATTTTTGTTCTGTTACGCCACGTGCGTACATAAGTATAAGTAAACACACAGGTTTTTTTCCCTCTAAGAATTATGGTCGAATTTCGACCATTGCATGAACACACCGTTTGTATAAAGCAATCTTAGTACTATTTTGAAATAGTGTAAGCAGATCTTAAGTTGGCCCTAATTGTCACATAGCGGACTACAATAATTTTCCCGAAAACAAATGTTTATCTCGTTTCTTATAATAATGATAACATTTTCATCACGTACCAACGTCCCTCCCACATAAAATATGCTTAGACGTACGAAATTATGATCTATATGTAACATTAGTAATAGCCTTATATTTTATTCTCAGTTCTACTTATTTGATATGTTTTATAACTTTAATTCTAAGTATTTTTAAGCACTCCTTTTAATTTTCTGAGAGTTTTTTATTTTATGATGAATCTTTATTTGTTTAGTTTTTGCTCTTTTATTACACAGTAATGTAAACAGCTTAACAGATACGGATTTTTGATGGAGAGATGCTATAATATAAAGATTAGCTTTATCTAAGAAAGAAAATCAAGTTAGGCTTCATAAAAGGGTCCTGATTCTTCAGATACAGGACTATTAAATATTAACTTACTTTACTTCGCTTTGGGGTGTTCCTAGATCCCTTCCGATGTGTGTTCGACCGTGTTATGGTAGGGGGCTCATTAGTCAGCGGTATTCCAGCCGAGCGTGTAACCAAGAGACACACTAAGAGGCGGTCCATTTCTGTGGGTGGTGCACCATGTGAGTTGCTCCTGGTACTTCTCTGATAGCAGAGTAGACTAATGGAACAACCCCTTGTTTGTTGTGGTCTGCTTTGGGAGGGCTGTCGTCGGGGCATCGTGGTTGAGTGCGTAAGCGATCTTGCTTCGACCCATTAAGAAGGGGGAGGTTCCGTTGGGTTCTATTGGGTAGTACTGGCTTTTCTAGCCGGTGAGTACCACATAACCACCTGTTTGTGTACAAGTAGCATTTGTAAATGCATTTCCCAGCTTAAAAAAGACACGTTCATAGACGCCTATTGTATTTATAATATTATATACCTACTGGTAGCGTCACTAGGCAAATTTAATTACTAACAGTACCGTGTTATTCCAAGTCATAGTTTATCTGTGTGCTGAATTTCATCCAAATCAGCGTATTTATTTTAGCGTAAAAAAGTAACGAACGTACACACTGTTGGTAATAAATTATAATATTGTCTTTGACGTTGATATATAAACTATAGTTTATGATCTTTATAATCTGTGCAAATACTTATCCTTACTCTTTTTTTAAAAATCTCAGTTTTATTACCACGTCGTGCTGTGTGTAAAAACTTAAAATAAAACTGATTATCATAAAAAACCCTTTATTCAAAGCCAAGACACACATACAAACTTTGACATTTTATAATAGTATTGTGATGATCAATGATTATTTTAAAAACCTCATCCATGATTTCGTGGCTGAAGACTACAAGAGATAATGCGTTAAAGCGACAACGAATTTATACGTGGGTAAACAAAATAATTATTGCCCTCCCTCCATACAGACGTGACGTATTATCGGATACGCTCGTAACGTGTGAACGGCGGAAAAATGTTACCACTTTTGACCAAATGTGTAAGTATATTGTTTGTATGATAATCTATTAATGATTTATTGTACTATAATACCAATATATTTTTGATGATGAAGGTTTTCTACCTTAGTCATATTATAACTTAATGTATGCCTGGTATAAATACTCTGAACAAACGCACAGGAAGGTGACCCATTTCGATAGTCGGTATACCATGAGGGTCGCTCCTAGTACTTCTGTGTTAGCAGATCGATTGTTAGAGTCACCCCATGGATGTTGTGGTCTGCTTCGGCAGACCTGCCGTCGGGGCGTCGTGGTTAAGTGTGTAATCGATCCTGCGACGCCCCATTAAGACGGGAGGTTTTGTTGTGTTTTAGTGGATGTTACTGGCTTTTCTAGTTGGTGAGTCCCACATAACCATCTATATATGTACAGGTGGTATGCGTAAATATCATCAATATTCTGGTCATAAGTTCGATTATTTTAACTACTTCAAGTCGTCTTGCTATACCCATTACTGTAATTATTTTTTTACTATTTTAGTTTTTTTTGTGTCCGGGGCTACCAAAATTTTTTTATTTTTATTTCATTCTTTTTAAATTACTTGCGGGCACTAATTCTAATAGATAATTATTACCATTAAGACTATTCTTATGAGCCGAAATGCCCTGTATCTGCTGTAAGTTTCTGAGGAACTGAGCAACCTGCAGACTATTTGATGCTACAGAATCAGCTCAAGGTTAACATACTTGGAAATACCACCGAAGTAACAGTACATCAAATTTCAAATCAATGTGTAAATATATAGTATACAGTTAGTAAGACCCTTTTGTAAAATAGAAAATGAGCTGATGATCATCAAATGCCTGAACAGATCTTCATAAATTATAGCTAAGAACCATCTCGATCACGTCAGCTTTCAAACAAATAAAACCGCATCAAAATCGGTCCATTCGTTTAGGGGCTACGATGCCACAGACAGACACACAGACAGACACGTTAAACTTATAACACCCCTCTTTTTACCTCGGGGGATAAAAAGGGAAACTGAGTGCCAATAACTGTATTAATTATACTTTTTATATCAATGTCAAATTTTGCACTACTATAAATGCAAAAGTTTATATGAGTACGTATGTTTGTTAGTCTTTCACGCTCAAAAGGCTGGACGGATTTCGATGAAATTACATACACAAATAGACCTACGCTTGAAAAAACACATATTCTACTGTTAGTAGTTAAACGTAATATTGCCAAAAGAGAGTAAACTCCCTAGTAAAATTATATAATTGATATTTGTAATAAATTATTTATGTGAAATATGTAAATGATATTTTTGAATCAAAGCTCAAAACTATTATTTACAATACGCTTTTCACACAAAGTTCTTTATTTTAAATAGTTTATCTTGCAGTACATTTTAACTTTTCAAGAGTAATGTTCCTATATAGAACTTTCATCCGCTATAGTTTGCCAACGGAACCGAAACGAACCAGTCTTTTAATCCATTTAGGAAACATTTTGTTTATGGTAACCGCTTTTGTTGATATTGAGTTGAATATTTAAACTGATTGTATAATATTGTATGCAACTAACAGCAAATGTATATCAAAATATCTATATTTTACTTTCTTCCATATATTTGTATGGATGGTCTAGATTTAGAGGCAAAACGTGTTATGTACTAGAACTTAGTTTGGCTGTAGTGCCATATACATATGGAAGTTGGATCGTTAGCAATTTATACTTATTAGTGATCGCCGCGTTGTAGAAAATCAACCATAATTCATTAAGTTATATATTTATTGTCTTGCGTATATTACAATACTAGCGACTCACCCTCGCTTCGCTTCGGGTTCGTCTCTAGACATAAACAACTCTATCCCACGGGAACCGTATATTTTTCCGGGATGATATGTAGCCTAAAGCCTTCCTCGATAAATGGACTATCCAACACAAAAAGAATTTTTCAATTCCATCCAGTAGTTCCTGAGATTAGCGCGTTCAACCAAACAAACAAACAAACAATCAAACAAATTCTTCAGCTTTATAATATTAGTATAGATTAATCTATTCTCAATTTGACCACAGACTTTAACAATAAACAAAAGAGTGTGTGTGTCAAATACATGGTAGTGTGTGCAATGTTTTTTTATTGATTTAATTTATTTTTTATGTATAATTTTTAAAAAATAGTAGCATTCTGCACTCTTTCTCTATCTATACATGTAATAAAATTGTAACTAAGCCGAATCTATACATTAAATATTTTTTGGCAAATCTTATTGAAATAGACTTTATTATCGATACAGAAGCCAAATCTATAGTTTTTAGAATTTTTGTCTGTCTGTCTGTTACCGCACACGGGAAAATCACTGGACAGATTTTGATGAAATTTGGTATGATGTTAGCTGGTTATCCGGGTCAACATATTGTATACTTTTTATTGCGGGGAAATATCTCATCTCTGAGGTAAACGTTAAAACGTAACCCGAGCGGAGCGAGGGTGAGTTGCCAGTATAAACTGTAAGTGTGGGAAATTTCATACTCCTCCGTCCGCGTAATTTTCGTAAAAAGGTGTACAAAGTTTTTGCATCACTTATTAATATATAGATAAATAATACTAAATAACTTACAATAAATATAGTCTCATACTAAACTTCTGTTTTGAAGGGCTTTTGTTTATAATAAGCAAGTAAATATAAACCAAATGTACATATATTTTTTACAAACAACATATTTTTATTCATAAGAATGTAATAATGTTGGTAGTCTACTGTTATTTGTATTTTTCTTGTATTTTGTACTAACTTAGGCGATCGTAATACTTGTTTGGTACGAGCGTCTTACTTAATTCAATTAATGATTTGTATGTCTTAGATATAAATCTATACTAATATTATAAAGCTGAAGAGTTTGTTTGTTTGTTTGGTTGAACGCGCTAATCTCAGTAACTACTGGTTGAAATTGAAAAATTCTTTTTGTATTATTTGTATTAGGCTTTAGGCTATTATCATCCCGGAAAAATGTACGGTTCCCGTGGGATAGTTTTCTTTTTGTCTAGGGACGAACCCGAAGCGAAGCGTGGGTGAGTCGCTAGTAAATAATAATTATAGTTAAAAAAAATTGAAAGCATGCTTTTGAGTAATTGATATGGGACTCGTCAAAACGAATCATATGATGCCAAACTCAAGGGGTTTACTAGAAGCCACTGAAAAGTTCCAATATCCTTCTGCCTGCATCATCAGATCAGCTTCAAGATACCAAATTATAGTATTGTCATCCGAACTACATATACATATGTATGTGCAGTGTACATACAAAGTTTCTCTACGATACGACAGTTAGAAGTAAGTTAAAATTGGCTTCCAAGATTTGATTACTTTGTTAGTTACAAGTAAAGCTAATAAAAGCGTGTTAAAATTGTACCTATCGCTGGATAATCAAAACCAAAAATAAAAAGGTACTCGACGGGACGACAGAAGGTATAAAATTATTTAATATACTGTAAAATATTGTGTAGATATTCGTTTTTATATATATAACTAGCAAAAAGCAGAAACAAATATATCCCACAGGAACCGTACATTTTTCTGGGATAAAAAGTAGCGTATATGCTATTCCAGATTGTAAGCTATCTCTGTACTAAATTTCGTCCAGATCCGTCCAGATCCGTTCTGGCATGATTGAGTAATAAACATCCAAACATCCAAACTTTCACATTTATAATATTAGTAAGATTTAGGAATACTTTTACTTAACATGTTCTTTTCTTTTACAAAAAAATTATTTAAGGATTAAAATAATTGAATTTACTATAAAAAAAGTAAAAAATGACTAAACGGAGGTTTTCATTTTGAATAGATACCTAATCAGATTTTTCGGAGTCGGTGTGCTTTGATTTGTATTGGCTGGCACGTAATCGTATGTACACCATACATCAAAAAAATATATCAATCGATTTGAGAACCTCCTCCTTTTGAAAATCGGTTAAAAAATAAAAAAAATAATGAACGAATGAATTTACTATATCCTGTCAATGTCATTCACTTATCACAAGTCATCAGATTCAAATGAAAAAAAGGATATGGGAAAATATAAATGACAGACAAATAATTAAATAACGTATTGATAAGGGTCCTGTCATAATACATTCCGGGATGATCCGAAGATACGTCTTTTAGATAAGCTTACCATAATATTTTGTCGTAACTTCGCAAATTGAGCTATTTTCCAAATATGCGCTGCTTTGTACTTTTAAGGTAGCGAGTTTCATCATGAAATGTTCGGGTATAGAATTTATTATCATACTAGCGACTCACCCTCGCTCCGCTCGGGTTCGTCCCTAGATACGTTTTAACAGTTAGTATAGATTTATCAGAGATGAAATATTTTTTAGTTTCCTATATGTTGACCCGGATAACCAGCTATCGTCATACCAAATTTCATCAAAATCTGTCCAGCGGTTTTCTCGTGATGCGTTCCCAGAGATGCAAACAGAGAAAAATTCAAACTAAAGATTCCGCCTCTATCGATAATAATGACTATTTCAATAAGATTTTCCAAGAAAATATTTAATGTAAGATTCGACTCACTTATAATTTTATTGTAGGTATGTATAGATTTGACGTAACTTGAGTATGTAGTATTTTCTTATTAGTTATATTATACATAGGTATATTATTATATTACATGCGGTCCAAAAGAAGGGGTACACATACGTGCGCGTATGCACGCACACAGGCAATCACGCACGCAAACACGCACACACGTGTATGTGTGCGTGCGAACACAAACGAGCACACACACAAGAGCACACACACTATTCAACATTCTTATTGTGTAATAGAATAGAAAATGTAAATAATGAATCATTAAGGGATATACGATTTCTGCTTTACTAAAGGTCTGTTAATCGGGCTTAATTTCGATTGAGGCCCCTTTAAGTGTTCTGATGTAGGCGTGACCGCTTATCCCTACTAACTAAAGGAACTCACTAAACCGATTTAAAACTTGAAGTTTAGCAATAAAGTTAAAATTTGCATAAAATTTAACTTAAAATAGTTTAACTGTGTTTCATAGATATATCGTGGTTTCGGATTTCTAGTGTTAATTTAAGGTTTTAAGTTCTTCCCCCCAAATGTGCGTTCACCTAGTCGTGGTGGAGGGGCTCATTAGCGTCCGTCAGTTCAGCGGTGTACCTTGCGTGTTGCTCCTAGTACTTCTTTGATAGCTGAGTAGACTGTGGAGCAACCCCATGTTGTTGTGGTCTACTTCCTGCTTCGGCAGACCTGCCGTTGGGGCGTCGTAGTTGAGTGTGTAAGCGATCCTGCGACGCCCCATCAAGATAGAGGAGGTTTTATTGGGTTTTAGTGGGTAGTACTGGCTTTTCTAGCCGGTGAGTCCCACATAACTACCTTTATATCTACAGGTTACAGGTTAGAGATGGCTTAATGACATGTTTTAATGAAAATTTTCTCTTACATATTGAGTATGTTTATTCAATGGGCGAAATATGACACTAATCATTATTAAAAATTTGATTCAAATTCAAAATATTTTATTCAGCATTATACTCGTATTATTACAATTTTTTACTGAACGTCACGAGTCTACTACCAGTTCGGAAAGAAGAAGCCTCAGACCTGAGAAGAACTGGCGAAAGAAACTCAGTGGGACGAATATTATTTTGTTACTTTTTTTATAAAGTTAAATTATAATTTACAATATTGCTATAAAGTTGAAGTAGCCTGGAGGCGATCACTTCATTCCCAAGGCGTGCCATCTTCTATAAAATCATTTATTGTACAATAGCCTTTAGCACACAATTTGTAAAATTGAGTATAACATATATGAATAAAATGTTTTACTATCTTTTGTTTCGTAAAAATATTTAGATTTTTTGAATTCTATGCTTTCATCATAATATTAAAAGTGGATATTAAAATTATAGGAAAAAAATTATAATCAGAGGCAAATCTTTCTTTTTACAAAATCTTGGTATGAGAGGGATAAATTACTATATTCCCTATATACGGAAGGGATGCAATGCATAGCTTACTTAAGCTATACAAGTCGACCTACGATTCAAATGCAAACTGCCAAGACCGGTAGATATTATATCCCTGATGTGATTCTAACACGCTAAGCACTGATACTGGTGGAGCGCTGTTACACTGATGGCATGTAAATCTGATATCAAAAAAAAAAATGTCAACTAGACTAGTTGCGTACTTAGGTATCATTTATATTCAAAAAATACTAGCAGTACCCGCGGCTTCGCCCGCGTTCCATCTTCCGATCGCTACCAAACTTCACAGGATCACCCGCTAGTCTAATTGAAGATTGTCTGGAAATTTCATCAAAATCGCTCCAGCCGTTTTGGAGTCCATAGGGAACATACATGTGGGAGATAAATTATTTTTTTTAAATAATTAACACAGGTAGTGTATTATAGTGTATTTTTTTAGAAATGTCATTTGACAGTAGTTGTTGTTTGACAGTTTGACAGTTGTGACTTCCACTACAACATTCGGCTGAAAATACCCTTACTGTCCCACTACGACATTCGGCTATAAATACCCTTACTGTACCTATCAACGGCTCAGATGAGGCTCCTTTGTGAGCCCGGCACTTTGCTCATAAGTGCTCTGAATCGTCCAAGATACTAGTACATATCAAGTAATCTCTGTATCGTTTTTACAATATTTTTGTAATTATAATTGTTGCTTTATTATCTTAATATTTTAAAGTATAAAAGCCTTATTTTGTAGTACTTTCATTTTTTTCAATTATTTGTTTATTACTACTTTTTCTATAAATTGTCGCTTTTGAATAATTGAATAATTTATTATTATTATTATAAAATGTATATTTTAAGAATGGACGCCATTCTTTTTCTAGCAATCTCCCACACACATACACACAAATGTACGAAAAAAAAGCCAGCTTTAGGCAAATTTTATTGAACACCTACGTAGCCTACGTGTTACTCCAGGTCAGGTCGTCAACGTAAAGGAGTATCAAAGATACATAAACCCACACACACACCTACGATTTCTAATAAAATTAACACCCAAGCCTAGTAAGGGTACGTCACTAATCCTCTATACCCTAAATACACATATTTCCATAAGTACTGTAACATGTAAAATTTGACCATGTTCTCCTTTTATATGACGTAGATTAAGCTGTTTGTTTGGTAATTAAGACTAAGTTTCTATTTCATTACCTATGTATGGCATATTTGAATGGATTAAACCTTCGTACGTAAACCCAAGCTGTTCTCAACAGTTCACGTATGACTAATTAATGTTAGCTAATACTGTTAATTAAGAGCAATGCTTATTGTTGGTCGATTAATTTTAAATGGATTTTAGAAGAATTAAATAATAAAGTTAAGCTACATCGCCAGAGCTTTTGGATGGGTGTTCGCTTTTTGATTGGATTTTCCTACTCCAGATGGCTTGTAACGAGTGTGTCGTCGATTGGTATCGATTAATGCTAGTCGTTAAGCCATGTCAGAGCCTCTTGTGCCTAGACAACCTTTGACACAAGCAGCCGTCACTACCTCATACGATATTAATCTATTGGTAACTAGCGACTCACCCTCGCTTCGCTAGGGTTTGCTTTTAGAAAAAGAAAAACAAATCTATCCCAAGGAAACCGTGCATTTTTCCGGGATAAAAAGAAGCCTATGTGTTATTCTGATGTATGAGATATATTATTGTTAAGTTTCATTAAAATCCATTCAGTAGTTTTTGCGTGAAAGAGTAACAAACATCCATACATCTAGTCATGCAGATGTCCGTAGTCCATACATCCCAGTTATTTATAATATTAGTATTATATGCTTTTGGAATGGTATCTACAGTAAGAGCTATTCATATTTTTCGTGAAAGTGGGTAGTTAAAAAAGTAACTCAATTAAGTACTAAAACAAGTTATGCGCATATTCGTTATTGTGATATATCGTAATTTTGTTTATCATTCGAATACTAGTAATAATATTATAAAAAATATTTCTTAAGTTATTGCCTATACTTCACAAATACTTGCGTTTTAAAAGCTTTTTTAATAGTTTTTAGAAGCTTGACTTGTAACTACTTCCTACTACACTTTTTGAAAGTTGACATATACTTATTTTTCAATATTGTATTATTTTGAAACTTTGTTTATTTAACATTGTGTGTTATGTTTATATATAACTAGAAGAACCCGCGGCTTCGCTCGCGATCAAACTACGAAAAATACGAAATTTCATGCAAATATGTCCAAGGAATAAAAAGTTTCATACAAAATTTTATCCTCTATTTTACCTCCTAAGGGGTTGAATTTTGAAAAATCTTTCCTTAGTGGATGCCTTCGTCATATGAGGAAAACATGTGCGAAATTTCAATTTTCTAGTCTTAAGGTTTTGGCCTGTGTCTTGATACATCATTCAATCACTTTTGCCTTTTATAATATACATATATAAATAATATCAGAACGAGAGAGAAACTTATTATATAAAACAATTAGTTTTATGAAACTAAAACCACTATATAGGGCTCATTAAAAAAAATCAAATAAACCTAAAATCAAAAATCACATCAGCTACTTGCCAGTGAAAGTCCTGTCAAAACAGTCAAGCCATTATGGAGATTAGCCGGAACAAACAGACATACAGACAAAAATTTTAAGTTGTATTTTTCTTATAAGTACCGTATATAAGTTCACATCAATTTAGTAAAAAGCTGTTATTTTAACATTACAAACAGACACTCCAATTTAAATTACCTGCATAGATAATAGACTTTCTGGATTTTATTACATTTTACAAGTGAAGCAAATGAAATAATGCTAAAAAATAAGACCTTAAATTTAAGTGTACGGTGTGATAAAATCCCCTTTTAATAGACCCTTGCTTGCCCGAACCGGAAATTACTTCTCACATCGCGGCCGCGGGAAAAATTTAACGATCGTCTTATCAGTCTGAGTACGTTCGAAAAACGTTACTATGGTCGAATTAAACGATACTAAGGATAGTTTGTATGCAGAAAACGTTTCTTTAGTTGCCTTCGTAATAGTTTTATTTCTACTTCACTGGATAAGCTTTACTAAATAATAATGAATTATTTTTAACAAATTAAAAAAAAAATAAGAATATCTTTTTTTTTCTTCAACTACCAAATAAAAAGGGTTAAAATTAAAAAAAAAACACTAACTTATAAATAGCTTAATTATATAATTATTACATCTTTCGTAATAGATTTATGTAATATACAAAACATATAACAAATTTGAATACATTTTTTAAGTTTTTTTTTAAGTTTTCTATCAGCTATAACGATTAGGAATTTTCATTTTGGCTATAATATATCTTTTATAAAATAATTACTTTTATTAACAATAAAGAAAATTATAAATATAATTAATTATATATACAAAACGAATGTACACTTAGTTATTACTGTACAAGTCATGTCCGCGTGGAATAGTGGCAAGAATGCTAGCCGAATTGCCCCGTTGAATGGAAATGCCGATTCTTTAGGCGAAAAATGCGCCAGCTCTCCTGTTACCAGTAGACGCGATAAGACGAGGTGTTATGTCTTTTAAGAAATGCACTTTGACTCCATGGGCCAAGGGTTTCTACAGCAAATGGAATAAAAACATAATTTTGACTAAGGGAGGCGTATTTACGTAACTTAAGAAGTTCAGCCATCTCCGCCGCGGCTCCCTAAAACATTACTACTTACAAAAACATTATTACTTTTATTGACATGGACCCCTGGTTCCCAAAGTGGGCGATAACGCCCCCTTGTGGGCGCTGTAGGCCTAAAGGGGGGCGGTAAGAGACCCAGAGAAAAAATGGGGGCATTGTGTCTACACAAATTATCGCCTTAATAATTATATTATTACAAATTATATTATTACAAACTAGCTACATGAAATTACAAATCGCCCCCTAAGCCTCTAGGCTTAGGGGGCGATTTGTAATTTCATGTAGCTAGGAGGACTCTTAGTAGGTGAAAAAATGGGGGCGCTAAAAAATAATTTATTGTCAAAGTGGGCAGTAGACAAAATAAGTTTGGGAACCCCTGACATGGACTATGGACATTTCTCGAATTACATTACGTGTATACAATATACATAAAAAATAGAAAATCATTGCCTAGTTCTAAATGGGCAAAGATATCGTTTAGCATATTATCATATGTATGTATTTATACACGTATACCCGAATTGAGGAAAGGAGTACCCTTTTTGAATTCCGTCAACAGGGAAAATGCGTGATTTTTGATTTTTTAATACAATAACTACCATCGTTATATAATTGTAAAAAATATCCAGCACCAAAAAATTCAAATTTAGTATAAAAAAAAAACCATACCGATACGAATACTTTAAACGCCCTCCATTTCGCGCGCTTGGCGTGACGTCACAGTATCATACATAGAGAAATGACGACTTTATTTTGTAGCGACCAATCCCTCTGTTATGATAATACTTTGACGTCATATTTGTTCTAACCAATGGCGTGCGTTTCAACTACTAATTTTCCACCTATATTTGCACTTTTTAATAATTTTCTTAATCAAAAAGAAATAACATTAAAAATATTGATTTAGGCTTAATTCGAAAAGCAATTAAGATTATAAAGAAAAATATTCCACCTTTATTTAAATCTCACGCATATTCCTTATTGAATAGTCATCTCAAACAATTGCTTAGAAGTTTTGCCGCTATTAACTTGAAGCTTGAACCAGTGTCTACTACGGACTTTATACCCACTATTAATAGTTCTGTGGCTTTGAAAATTCGGATAAGGGATCGGGAATAAATTATGAAATTTACGAGAATGCTGATAGCTGGCTTTGCGGAAAAGATTAAATGGTGTCCAGTGTATATAAAAATAGAATAGAATTTTGTTTGATACCTTATTTTATCTATGAATTCGATGTGTATGATTAAATTCAAATGTCTCGTTGGTTTACAGACTTGCATGTACGGTTGTAGACCTGGAGGCCCTGGGTTTGAGTCTCGGGTTGGACTAAGTATACTAATTGGGTTTTTTCACAACGAAATTCTCAGTAATAAGTAATAACACTTAGTTAGGAAATTCGCAGTGCTACAATCTCATGTCTCGGAGAATACGTAAAGTCCTGCGATTGGTCTTTTACCGCTAGTATCAAAATGTCTTCCTACAGGAGTTTGAGAGAGAAGGGAATAAGTGCATTTGTGTTTGCGCGCATACTTGTGCTGTGCACTACGAGTATATCTCGTGCACAGATAACTAGTTTTAATGAATTTGGCTGACCTTGTTGAAAACGATCAGGAGAACATTTATTCGTATGAAGTAAACATTTATAGTTCTTGCTTGCTCTCTGTTCAGTTCACAATAATTCAATGCTTTTGACCAGCAGCAATTCTTTTGTCCAGTGGCTCCTATTCAGTTCACTAAGTACCATGATATATAACTATTTTTATTTATAATCAAAAAACTAGACATATAAAGGAACACATCGATAAAAACTAGGACAGGAGTGACAGATACCCTCACTAACATAAACTAAATGGAGATGGGTGGGTCATATGTATCTTAGCTCACAGGACCAATAGATCGAAGTCCTGACAGAATGGTACCCAAGAAGTGGCAAAAGAAATAGAAGTCAACAACGCAAAAGATGGGAAGACGAACTTAAAATCATAGCAGAGGTAAAATTTACATAAAGTAACTAGATAAAAAAACCTATCCCACGGGAATCATACACTTTTTCGGGATAACATATAACCTATAGCCTTCCTCAATAAACGGGCTATCTAATGTACAAAGAATTTTTCAAATCGAATTAGTAGTTCCTGAGATTAACGCGTTCAACCAAACAAACTCTTCAGTTTTGTAATATTAGTATAGATTATTATGCAGGTAGCAGGTATCCTGTTACCTGTATGATAATAAAAACCTTTTATTTTATTTAGCTGTTTTCCATTGAATCGCAATCAAACATGAAAATGACGATTTCCTTTGATAGCGTAATAAAATCTTTGTTAGACTGTATCAAATTTAATTGCTTTTGTGTTACAAGCAATGAAAATATAACCAACATGTCTGTTTGTGTAACGTTAAGATTTTTTATAATATACAGTTTATAAACTTTTATTGCAGTGTCATATAGAAATATCTGTCGGAATATTAGGTACATAAACGATTTGATTTTAGTAAACAATTGGAGTTGGCGTGTTGTGTGTGTACGTAACAATTTTTTACTGGCTATTGAGATTTGAGAGTTTAAGGGTTCAGACTGCTTTTAATGATATTAAGCGTCATCAAAGCTGAATATTATACATTACAAATATAACAAAATTTATCTGTCATTTAAAAAAATAAAATAAATATTATATATTTATAAACAAAATAATTTTAAGCAATTTAAATAAAGTTATCTTTTTTTACGTAAGGTTAATTAGGGTTATTTCATATTAGGTTTTTTTATAATTAATTCATAAAATATAACTCTCCCCCCACCCCCTTTTCCCCAACCCCTTCCCCCCGCTGAAGTGTATATATAGTAACTATTACTAGTCTAAAATTCTGTCTCTACGTTATCATGAACAGTTTCATCTAGAGTCGCTAAAGTGGGAGCAAAGGTCTCAATACTTAATACTATTTGTTAAATGCATAGATATCCATAAGAATAATATACGCATTACAATAATACAGCTATGTGATAAGTCATGTAGTCAGAAATTGTCTTTTCCTTTTATTTCTTTCTTTCAGCAATGGAGACTTTTGAAAATTAACTTAGATAAGATAACCAAGCGATCGAGACAGGCTAAATATTGGCAAATATATTAGAAAGTAGCGACTCATCCTCGCTCCGCTTGGGTTCGTCCCTAAGCACGTTTTTACGGTTAGTCTCGGTTTCTCAGAGACGAAAAATGTTCCCGATGTAAAAAGTATCCTATATGATGACCCGGATAACCAGCTATCATCATACCAAATTTCATCAAAATCTGCCCATTGGTTTTCTCGTGATGCATTCACAGACAGACAGACAGACAAAAATTCTATATGTCTATTTCTCTTGGAATTTTATTATATGTATAGAACTGTCTGCTCTTTTCTTACTCTATGAAAAAAGATTAAAGGCAGCTCGCTGATGCGCGTCACGTACTGGAATATTCGTTAATTTGTACTTAATTAACATATTCACGTATATCTTAACACTTTTTTTACATGTTTATCAGATTTTTATTTATGTTATATTATATAACAGGTTTGAAAGGGAATTTTCTTTATAATACTATTTACTTTTAAAGTCAAAGCCAAAAATAATTATTTTCAAGAAAACCATTTTAGAAACATGAATAAGACGTATACCAAAAAAATAACACTATATTTAACTAAAACTATCTTTTCGGATTTTTTCGCGGATTTATTTTGATTTTTGGTTCCCGATGTTTTGAATAATAAATAATCGGAAAAGATAGTTCTATTTAAAATATCAAATATTCGCGTAAATCTAAGAAAGTGTATATTTAACTGTTTTACCACACTAAAGGTCGTGGTTTTAACTCCAGTAAAAGCTAATAAAATCGGACTGGTTGTTCCAAAATGCTCAAAGAAACAAGTAAAGCAGTCTTATAATTACATGTATAGATATAAGTTGTTTTCAAACAAAAAAAAAGCAAAGAAAATAAGTCTATACTTATTATTTACATATACCATGCAGTAGAATAGAATTTTGTAATAGTATAATTTTCTGCGGGTTCAAATCCCGGGTCTCGCACCTCTGATATTTTCATGTGCGAATCATTTCTAACATGATTACCATTTGCCTTAGGGTGAAGGAAAACATCCTGAGGAAACCTGCATGTCTGAGAAAACCTAGCAAGTTTTCAAAAGACATGTGAAGTCCGCCAAGCCGCACTTGGCCAGCGTGGTGGACTTTGGCCTGTTCCCCCTCCGATCGAAGGAAAACCCGTGCCCAGCAGTGATGCGTTAAAAAGGGCTGAATACAAATAAATTTTATGCATAATTATTTTGTAATAGCAACTTCGCTCAAATTCGTCCCTAGGTACGTTTTAGGGTTTAACAGTTAGTATCCATATCCCATAGAAACGGTACATTTTACCGAGATAAAAGGTAACCTATGTGCTATTCCAGACTATACTCTATCTCTGTGCCAAATTTTATCCAGATTCGTTCAGCAGTTCTGGCGTGATTGAGTAACAAACATCCATCCATCCAAACTTTCGCATTTGTGATATTCCATTGAACGAGCTTCTACTCGTATTCTAGGATTTTTTTATAGTGAACAATTTAAGTTATTTTTAACGAAAATTCTTTTGTAACATCGAAATTATTTTATCCTTAAAATTTACATTTAACTTTAGATCTTGTCTTTTGGTTTATCTTGCCAAGTTTAACTGTGGTACGTAGGAATGTAACCGTACACGAGTTTCAGTCAACAATAATAGAGGGGTTAACGATCCTTGCCCCAGATATTTAACTGAATTAAAGCCGTGAGAATGTGTAGAGACACCACAGTTTAAAGTTAAAAGTTCTAACGATTATCTTTAAAATAACAGACCATAGCCTCGTACGGATGTTTTAGACACTGACGCTTAGTCTAGGTCCTAGGTTCGATTTCTTCTAGGGTAATTATTATACAAATTAGTATTTAAAAATTAATTAATGCGAAAGTACATTAAACTACAATAAATATACATAATTTTACCATGAAGATAATTTATGCCTCATAGTGTAATTAAAAATTTAATTTTGTTGATAAAACTATATTTTCTGATTTTTTCGCGAATTTATTTTGATTTTTGGTTCCTGAAGTTTTGAATGTTTTATAGTATTCATGGTCACGAGAAAGACTAAGGTTTTAGACGTCTCAAAGTCATTATATACTTGTTACAGATAGGCATTGGTACCCACATAATTACAAAATGATTTCAAAAAATACAAAAATGGCACCAAAGTACCTCGCAATATAATTTTATAGTATAAGTTGCTTCCCCGTACAGACTTTCATACCCCAATTTAACCATCTTCAGGGATGATTTCCGGAATAAAAACGATTCTATGTCCTTTTCAGGGTCTCAAAATATCTTCTTACCAAATTTCATCTAAATCGGTTCAGTAGTTTCGGAGCTATTCGGTACAAACAAACAAAAAAATTTTTCCTCTTTATAATATTACTATAGATATATTTTTGTCTGTTCTACTTTGAAGTACAAATAAAATTATCTCCCTTGGATGCAAATCGCGCCAAGCGGGAGAACAATTCCAACTGGCAGTTGGCACATTAAGTTTTAAAGTTGAGCTAGATTTAATGTGAACACTTTAAAGGAAGATGTATAAAAATAGAAAAAAAACTCTAAAAAAAAAAGGAAAATTCTGAATAAAATACGTTGATATTTCGATACGAATATAAAATATCATCCTACAACCGTTGATAAATAGAAATCTAATAATAAATAAGTTCTAAAACCAAAAACTGACTATTGAAAAATCACGCTCTAAAAAGTATGAAACAAAAAAGTATTTTTATCTGAAATTGTTATATACGAACTATTCGAAATTTATTGAAGTTATACTTCTTTTGGCATGTTTCGAAAAAAATATGAGGGAAAATTTTTTACGATGCGTGCGCACACCGTCAGCCAAAAAGCGACATGATGAAGTTAGCTGCATTCCTTTTACAGAATAGAGAGTTGTGACATACGGCATGAAATATTCAGCTATTTTTGTTCTGTTATGTCAAAGAAGCACATTTTTATTGTCTTACATGTAGAAGGTATATTTTAGTGGTCGTATTTCACTTTCATCTAAAGCTTTTGATCGTTTACTACTATTAGAATGTATTGTTTTCTTAGGGTAGGTTATTATTTTTGAAATGTACTAATTAAACCCTTTCATTTGACACCCAACATGGCATCATTATTTTTTTTTACTTCATGGCTTTATCTCCTCGAAAGGGCGCCATACTTAATTTAATGTGACGTCACATAGCCTAGAACGAGGCTTCCAACGATACCTCATTTGTCAAATTATGATAAGTAGTTTAGTAGTTAGGATGGAACAAATGATCATACATACATACCGGTCAAAATCAGAACTCCTTTAGTATCGCCGTAGTCGGGAAAAAAATAATGACATTAATATGATGATTCTATGATAAGAATTCAACGAGTCATATATTATACAGTAGAAATATTTTTTTTTATATAATTTCATTTCCTACGTTTATTTTTTTATGCGTTATGCATAAATGGTTTAAATCAAAAGGCTTGAGATATTGAAGAATATTCTATCTCAAAGGTGCTTCATATAATGGTTAAGACAGTCAATTTTATATGCAAATGAGATTAACCCAAGCGATATTTTCACGCGTAGTAACTGTAGCATATATTACGTATTATGAAATTCTTGTATACATTTCTTACATAATTTTCCCTAGTTACCTAACCTTTTTTGGCCCACTTTGATTGGCGGTGTACCATGCGGGTTGATCCTGGTAGTTCTCTGATAGCAGAGTGGACCGTGGGACCAACCCCCTGTGATCTACGTCGGCAGGCCTACCGTCGGGGCGTCATGGTTGAGTGCGTAAGCGATTCTGCGACGTCTCTTTAAGACGTGAGTAGTTCTGTTGGGTTTTAGTGGGTAATACTGGCTTCTCTAGCCGATAAGTCCCACATAACCACCTGTATGTATGCAGGTAGTAAGCGTAAATGTGTTTCCCAACGTTAAAAAAATAA
The DNA here is from genome assembly GCA_905404265.1 of Fabriciana adippe. NCBI lineage: Eukaryota > Metazoa > Arthropoda > Insecta > Lepidoptera > Nymphalidae > Fabriciana > Fabriciana adippe. Next base: position 13,907,263 of record FR989998.1, on the reverse strand, counting down.
AAGGCTACGTAAGGATTTATTTATATTTTTAATATAATATTATATATTTATTATAAAAAATAAGGTTGTACCAGATAAATTAATTAAAACTGGTCAGTTTTATTCATTGACTTTAAAAATGAAGAAGTACTTAATTCAGATGTATGTTTTTAGAGTATTTTTTACGCTATATCTTGGCAAATGGCTAAATCTTCAAATAATTTCATTTCAAAAAAAGTCAATTAGAAATAAACCACTTAAATATTCAGAGATCAAAATCAAGCAATATTGGAGGCAGATAGATATATGTATAATAGGTTAGATTCTGGGAACTCGTTAAACCTTCAATCACAGTAGTTGTTCAAGGATAGTAGTCGTTAGGTAGTGTCAAGGGACAGACAGGATAATCATTAGTATATAGTGCATTGTGGTGTGCGTCTAACATCCTGTCCTTCTGTACTGAAAGCGGATCGATTCCTGTACAGCTGTTTAGAAAAATTCTACAATTCGTTGTATGTTAGTTTAAAAAATATAATATTAAATTAAAGTTTTTTTAAATGGTTTTTTTTTGTTTAAATGTCAAAAAATGTTACGTCATATAGTCATAATAATGTGTCATTCCCATAATACATTTCCACTAAACGAAAGAATTGAATTGAATTAATATATTTCCCTGAACTGTCTTTAAAATCGTTTTAAAAATTAATTAATACCGTTATGGATAGAATTTTTCCTACAACATTTATACGGAATCGTTCTTGACAATAAGTTAATGATTAAAAAAAAAAAAGAAAATTGGTTCACCACTAGTATCGCTCAACATACACACAGACAACATACTATGTAATCTTCTATATAAATAAAATGAATGTTTGTATATTTATCCTCTATGCGTTCCTAAACCATTGGTCCGATTATGATGAAGCTCTAGTGAGTTAATCTGTACATGCCTGCGAAAGTTCCTGGCTTAAAAAAAACAAATTTTCTTTTAAATTATTATTCTTATTTTTTTTTTTAAATATAATAATAACAACACTAAGTAAGTTTTTTTTTAAAATGTAATAACTATAATCATAGCAATTAAAATTATTTAATTTTGAATATTTTTTTTATATTTAATATACAAGTCATTGAAATTTAAAAAAATATTTAAAGCTAAAATTAACTAATATTGTGGTGCTGTTTTTATATTTTTGAAAATTATTGTATAATTTTGTGGGTAGCTGCTATCTGTAACAACTATATAATGACCTTTGAGACGTCTGACACCTTAGTCTCTCCCGTGATCGTGATTGCTGTAAAGCATTCAAAACGTCGGGAACCAAAAATCTAAATAAATCCGCGAAAAAATCCAAAAAGATTTATTTAGCTCTTTACATTTATTTTTTGTATCCTTTCCTATCGATTGCTACCAACATTTTATATCATATATATATATATATATATATATATATATATATATATATATATGTGTGTGTTTAAAAAGCCGCTTTTGCAAATCTTATTATTTTTATTTTTTAAATACCTTTTCGTTGTGCATTAAGGGCTATAGTATAATATCAAAGTAGACACTTCCTCTTTTCTGAAGTTGGTCAAAAATAGTTAAATTCATGAAAATAGGTAAAATTTAATTTAATTAATAAATTAATTACCCGCTTGAGGCCGCTTCAGTCTTAATTATTAGCGTTACAATATCTTTATTTTTGCTTTGAGAATAATTTATAATATTATTTATTCATTTAGTTTAATTAAAATTTATACATATACTAACTACTGCCTACGGATTTGGCTATATTTAAGTTTTATTGAAAAACTTCTTACTGAGTTTAAATAAAATAAATAAATGTAAACCAATTTTAAATGAAAATCTTTTTCATGGTTTTTTTTTTGTTTCTGTTGTTTCAAATGGTTTACAACGAACATGATCATGGGAAAGCGTCGATCAAATAATACTACATACACAATCTCATGCAAAAGTTCTTTTAAAACTTTCACCAATTGTGTTTAGGTAATTATTCTAGTTGAAATAAATATACAGCAATATAAATTGAATCTTAAATGCAATGCTTATAGTTGTTTTCACAAGAAAAAAAGATTTAAAAGCGCGCTCAAATGTTCAAAAGGGCGCTCATTCGGTGAGGACATTTTAATCGCTGATTGTGTATCTAGTACTTTTTTAATCGATATAGGAAAGACTAAGATTATGACATCTTAAACGTCATTACAGATAATATCTACAAAAAAGTATATAATAAGCTGAGAATTGGCTTCTGAGTATCTTATAATTTATTTAATAGTCAAATCTTCGCCTAAATCTAAGAAAGTACTATTTGATCTGATTTTGCTATTTACATATGTATATGCTTTCACTTTAGTACTTGTGCAGCTATAAGAGCACTAAAAAAATACATATGTATGTCAATCAAGCCTTTTGCAAGTCAAATTAAAAAAAAGCGACTGGTAAGATTTCTTTTAGAAATTGTGATTTTAGGTGTTTTTAATTGTAGCTTTTTTTTTCTCTAACACAAAAAAAAATCGAGGCTTGTACTAGTAGGTCGAGTTAAAAAAGAGCTATTGAGTTATTTTGAAGTTTTCTATTACACTTTGAAGTTCTATTTTTTTTTAAATTTTAATATTAGCCCCGCTGAGTTTCTTTCGTCAGTTTTCTGGTCTGAGGCGTCTTCTTTCCGAACTGGTAGTAGACTCATGACGTTCAGTAAAAAATTGTAATACATAATTTAATGTTGAATTAAATATTTTGAATTTTGATAATATAAGATATTCTGAATAACTAATTAAAAAAAAACTCTGAATATTATTAATAATACCCCATGCTAATGAAAGATGTTCCATAATCTAGGTCTTTGAATATTCAAAGTTTGTGGTCTAAGGAACCCCAACTGCTACTTCCATTTATGGAAACCACAAACCTCTGGAGCTCCTTAATAATCAACTGACGATGCACGAGTTAATTTAGAGTATAGGTTATAATTCTATAATTTTTTCTTTAATTTTCTAGTTACTCATTTTATTCTTATACAAAAAATTTTTTTTTTACTTTTCAGTTCGGTTCATCATTAAAACTTTTTAGTTTGATCTGTTATAAACGCGTGTTTTTTTAGTTTTTTTTTAAATAAAAATAACTAAAAAAACACACGCTTTGTCATCGGTTCTTGTTAAATGTGAAAAGATTCAGTTCAATGTGAAGTTTTGAAGTGTGTGAAGATCTTAAAAGTTACACAGATAGATTGATATACGTGAAGCTAATAAAAGCGTGTTAAAAAGATTAGAGAGTGCAATTTGAACCTATAGCATCATATTAATATAGTGTCTAGAGTGGATGAGATTTTTGTCAGTCTGACAAACTCCAATTTTCTTCTAATCTACTGAACAAATAAAGTTAAAATCTATACATATAATGAAATTCTGAGTCGAATATGTACATAAGATATATATTTTGAAAAATCTTATTAAAATAGTCATTGTTACCGATACAGAGGCCGATTCTATAGTTTTTAAAATTTTTGTCAAAAATTTTTTAGCGGCTGACCCTCGCTTAGCTCGGATTCGCTTCTAGAAAAACATAAACATATCTATTCCACGGGAACCGTATATTTTTCCGGAATAAAAAGAAGCGTATGTGATATTCTAATGTATGAGCTATATTCATCCATTCAATAGTTTTTGTGTGAAAGAGTAACAAACATCCATACATCTATACATCCAGACATCCATAAATCCTCACAAACTTTCGCATTTATAATATTAGTAGGAAAAAACAAATTTAGCACTTTCTATTTAGCTAAAATATCTTTAGTATTTCTTCAACTAAACTAAAACCAATATAAATAAAAATATCGTATAATTTACGCTCGCTTTTACGCAGACATAATATTTAATAGATCCTTACAAAGAGTTTCACTTAAACACTTATCATATATCTCAAATTTTCAAAATTAGTATTATAAGGCGTGTAAAATTGACAAAATTAGCTTAATTTTGTCAGTCTTCATGAGGTCCAGGCTGATTAAATTTGGTACAATTTTTGCAGTATAAGTGAGCATGCTCTAAGCATATAGGTATATCGCAAAGCTTACAACTGTATTTGGTTTTCCGATCTTTCTTGCTGTCACATTCTGAACACCTTATTTTAGATCTCGGCATTTTTGCTGGTGGTTCAGATGGTGTTTCACTGAGCAATTCATGTAAGCACTTACGAGAATATTTCGGAATCCGTAGATTATCTTTGTGGTTTTTCAAATGTTCTTCAATCAAAGCCGTTCCCGAATTACGAACGAAGTTGCTTCTATGATCGGTTTTCTCTATTTCGATACTATTATTCAACATCTCTCATATCATCATCATCATAACCCGTCGGAACCCACATCTCCCTCGAAAGACAACCAACTTTTCATCTAATGTTAGGTAGTCAAAAGGTGTATAAATGATAAATAATTCGAAATAAATACAAATATTCTAGAAATACTGCACTTCACAATAAAATTACTACTTACGTTTTAGACGACGTCCCGAACCACGTGGGGTCTGTGAGACCCGAACGCACTTTGCGCACGTCTGTTTGTTACGTCGGCGACGCGATTATCAAACCACTATCACCAAGCGGTGTGGCAATGTCGCAACTCCAGCTACTTAAAGTGTCAAAAACGCCGAGCGAATTTTTAGAGAGTTACAAGGATTTTTGTGTGACTGGGGTCTATTAAACCCCACATGGTTCACGGAAGGTTAACTACTTTTTTATTGCGGATGTTAGCTCAAAGAAGAGGCTAAGTTTTAGTTTGCAAAAAATGACTATTTTTGTTCCTTTTCGAAAAAAGATTAAAAATGTTGATTATTTTACTCGGTTTTGTTTTATTATTACGCTCAAATAGACAAAAAATAGTATTTTTTAATAAAATAAACAAATAATCACAAATTATACATTCCTTGCTCTGATAATTCTTGGGGTCTGAGAAACCCCACATGGTTTGCGATGTAACATTTATGCACGTGGTTCACGAAAGGTTAAGAAAGATAGCTTTTTTGTCATAAATTCTAGGAAATTTAATTTTTACGCACTTTATTTAGGTTTATTAAATATACCATGTATCACTTTTTGAGTACAATATATAAGTGTTCTATCAATTTTCACGTTGGGTTTTTTATTTGGGAACTGTTTGTTTACTTATCGCTAAATGGTAAAATAAATAAAATAACGCTGAATAGTTTTCGATTGCACTCAACATTAGATAATTTGCAAGATTGATACAAATATTTGACGTATACAAGATCGAACCTGTATTCCCCTTGACTGTTATAACGACTGACAAATTATTATCAATAAAACTATCTTTTCGGATATTTTCGCGGATTTATTTTGATTTTTGGTTCCCGATGTTATAGTTTTTAGTTATATTTAAAATATCAAATATTCGCGTAAAACTAAGAAAGTATTATTATAATCAATGCTTTTTTACAATTATTTAAATTTTATCATTTCAACTTTTAATACAAAGAGTGGACTTTACAAAGTAGGCTTTAGTTCTCACCGGTTGTGGCTTAGGGTTATAAAATAAGCTGATTATATGAGTTAAGTTGTAACTAAAATAACTGAAGTTCATACATTTTATGTTATTTCAAGTACATTTTTCCTATTATTAGTGATAATTTAAAGATCTAGTCTGGTCTTGAATACATTCAAATGAAATTATTTGATATCTGAGTGCTGTTTTTATTTAGAACTAGCGAACTAAAAAAAACAAAAACAAATCTATCCCATGGGAACCGTACATTTTTTCGGGATAAAAAGCAGTCTATGTGTTATTCTGATGTATGATCTATATTATTGTTAAGTTTCATTAAAATCCATTCAGTAGTTTTTGCGTGAAAGAGTAACAAACATCCATACATCTATACATCCAGACATTCTCACAAACTTTCTCATTTATAATATAATGAATGTCCTTTCTTTATTTTGAACCCAAAACCTTTCAAACCCATAGTGTTTCACAGTAAAATCAAATTCAGTGAGACATCCGATTACATTGTTTTTGTAGTTAGGTTAAAAAGCTATGGTAATGCAAATGTATTTTATATTGAGAATATGACAACAGACGTTAATCTACACCTACATAATATTATAAAATTCTAACTGAATCGAATCTGTATATTAAATATTTTTTGGAAAATCTTATTGAAATAGTTATATTATTATCGGTGTAGAGACCGAATCTATAGTTTTTAGATGTTTTGTCTGTCTGTCTGTCTGGGAGCACAACTCGAGAAAACTACTGGTCATATTTAGATGAAATTTGGTATGATGATAGCTGGTTATCCGGGTCAATATATAAAATACTAGAATATATTTTACTGCGGGAAAATATCTCACCTCTGAGAAATCTATACTAAACGTTAATAAAAATCGAATCACACTCCAGCCGCTATTAGCCCTAAATGCTGACACATATTTCGTAAAAAACATTCGTATTGCCAAAAAAACAATCTGAGCGAATATAATTTGAACAACCTACCCTTAAATAAATGATATTTTAATGACAACCCCTGAAACCCTTCTATGAAAAGCTACATAAAACACTTAATGGAGGCTTCTAAACACCGATGTGTAACTGACCTGATTTCCTCGGAAAAATACAGGCTGAAGTTGCATTAGCTGCGGTTGCTAAAGAGATTTTCAACTCATAAATGGGTGTAGGGTGACCATAATTTCACTTCTGTAATTATATTTATATTTATAACTGTAGGAAATAAAATATATTTTGTTAAAACTTTTAGTATATGTCCGTATTTTTATAGAAATCTAATTTGAAAGTTATCAGTGACTTTCTCAACGACATTCGGCTATAATTTATACCTACCCTTGTCTATACAAATAATAAAATTCTAACTGAGTCGAATCTGTGCACTGAACATTTTTTGGAATATCTTATTGAAATAGTCATTATTATCGATACAGAGACCGTATTTACAGTTTTTAGTATTTTTGCCTCTCTGTCAGTCTGTCTGTCTGTGACCGCATAGCGAGAAAACCACTGAACAGATTTTGATGTTTGGTACGATGATAGCTGGTTATCCGGGTCAACAAATAGGATAATTTTTACTACAGGAAAATATCTCTTCTCTGAGAAATCTATACTAAACGTGAAAACGTAATAGACACGAACCCGAGCGGTTAATTACTTTATTATTTTCGAAACTATTATGTTAAAGGATAAACTATTATATTGAAGTATTTTCAATTATTTGCTAAATTATTTTATTATTGTTTTGTTTTTTGTTTTGCTTTATTATGAATTGTTTAAGATTGTTATTTTGATACCCTTCATTATAATATTATTTAAAGCTCTGTGTGTTGTTAAAATTATTGCTATTGAATAATGTGCTAATCCATACAGAAAAATAAAATTGAAGTGTCTGTTTGTAATGTCAAAATAACAGCTATATACTAAATGTATATGAAATGATATACGGTACTTATAAGAAAAATACAATTTTTAAAATGTTTGTCTCTGTCTGTTTGTTACGGCTAATCTCCGAAACGGCTGGACCAATTTTAACGAGACTTTCACTGGCAGATAGCTGATATTATAAGGAGTAACTAAGGCTACTTTTATTTTAAAAAAAGAATTAGGGTTCCGCTCAATAAATTAAAACGTACTTAGGGACGCACCCGAGCGAAGCGACGGTAAGTCGCTAGTATGGAATGAAATGATTTTAAAATGGTTGTCTATCCATTTTCTATTAATCTCCCACATAACAACATGATATGTATGAAAATTATACATTGCGTATGTGTTTTTTTGCGGCATTTCAATGATGTGTAGATTTTGCGCTAGTCTTGTAGTTATATTATGTAGAAATGAGTACTGAAAGTGAAGATGTTCTTTAGCTTAGAAGGAAAATGAGTTGCGGTCATCATAGCCTATCTACCGATTCGATGTGAATAAAACAACTTGTTAATTAATTGCTATTTATTTCTTATTTATGATCTACTTTATTTATGTAATAATTTTGTAAGTACTTAATAAATAAATATGTTGGGACATTAACACACAGCACCATGTAGTTCCATGGCAAGCTACGAGGCTTGTGTTATGGATGCAGGATAATTGATACGCTACACATATATAACTTTAAATACATACATATTATAAATATATACACACACATGACTGGAGTACAAATATTCGTGTTCATCACACAAATGAATGACCCCAGCGGAACTCGAACTTGCGACCGCTGACACAGTAAGTAAGGTCACTACAGGCTGAGCCAAACATGTCGTTGACAAAATATTGGTATGTAAATGTGTAAATAAAAATGTGGTCGGTCTAATAGCATATACTGTCCTGGGAAACAGACTTAGGTCAAGTAAGTATATTCATTGAATTTTTCTATCAAGAAATTCACAGGAATAGCCCGGAGTTGGGAAGTTGGCGGTGTTTCACTCCGCCTCAGAAATCGGTCAGGAGATAATTATTGGTTCACATTTAACTGCCCAAAGAAAAGAGAGTTTAAGCGAGATCAGTTAAATTTGTTACAATGCTATCGTAATTTTTTTTTCCAATTTACACAAAAACAGAGACAAAAAGGTATTACTTGCTTATTATATAGTACTAGCGAATTACCCTCGCTGCGCTTAGGTTCGTCCCTAATTACATTTTAACGTTTAGTATAGATTTTTCAGAGATGAGATACTTTCCTGCAGTAAAAAGTATCGCATATGTTGACCCAAATAGCCAGGTACCATCACACCAAAGTTCATCAAAATCTGTCCAGTGGTTTTCTCGTGATGCGGTCACAGACCGCAAAAATTCTAAAAACCACAGACCACAAAAATTCTAAAAACTATAAATTTGGCCTCTGCATATATAATAATAATGGCTATTTCAATAAGATTTTCCAAAAAAAAATATTTAATGTGCAGATTCCACTCAGTTAGAATTTTATTATATGTATAGATTTTTAGAATTTAAAAAATGAATTACGCTTAATATTTTTTGTTCAATATTTTCTTTTATTAGTTTGGTTAAGTTAATTGAAGTTATTGAAGAGATAGAAAAGTAAAGCTGGTATGTTACGTGGTTTTTACCTACTAATATTTATTTTAAGATAGCTGTAACTGGCTTCGCCTATGTGATACATTCGTAGAGAGTATGTTACTAGAGGTGTTAAAATATGTGTGCAAGAGATCCTGCTACTCTCCATTGGACTATAGCGATAGGTTTTGCTGTGTATTTTAGTGAGTAAGAATCTTACAGTCCCATCAATGGCTGGCACTGACCCCAAAAGCTCATATATAAAGAAAGAAATCTGAATTCAAATCCGTTAAATTTAACTACCACGGTGGTTCATATAATACTTTCTTAGATTTACGCGAATATTTGTCATTTTAAATAAAACTATCTTTTCAGATTATTTCGCGGATTTATTTTGATTTTTGTTTCCCGACGTTTCGAATGCTTTACAACATGATCACGGGAGAGACTAAGGCGTTAGACATCTCAAAGGCGTTATTTACTTGTTACAGACAGTGCCTACCTACAATTTGACAAAAATGATTTTAAAAAATGGTGGTGTAGTGACTAGCATGGACGGCTGCATCCGGATGTCCTGGGTGGGCCAAATTATGTTATTGGGTCTTTCTGATAAGAAAATCTCAGTTACAGATTGGAGTTGGGAAACTGGCAGCGAGTCACTATCTTGGAGACAGCTACAGAAGCTAGAGTACAGCTATCTTGGAGAGCACGTAAAGCCGTCGGTGTTGCGCCTCATTTCTTACCGGTCGTGTTGATTTTTCGTTCCATTAGAATTTAAGAGCAACAGGAATAGAGACTGCATCTAGTTTTATTGAGATTGGCCGCCGTGTCCGTAATCGGTCGGAAGGATATTAATATGTAAATTTGTAAATAAGATACACACATACAAACTCACGCACAAATTTTCACATATATAATGTATAAAATCGACTTACATATTGATGCATGTTTGGGATTATAAAAAAATAGTGCTGATTAACGGAATTGAGTCGAAACTGTACGTGAACTACGTGTATACGTGGACTGAAGCGACAGAAATAAAAAAAAAATCTATAGTGCAAATGCCGTTTAATTTCCGATACGAGAACCCTAACTAGCATAATGGTTACAAAGCTATGGACGAAAACTCAACTTCCGTAAACAAAGTGTATCATAGAAACCCTATTGAATCATGGAATCAATAGCTAAAAAGGGTGAAGGGATCAAAACGAAATGATACGCCAAAATATTTAGCCATTTAAAGATTTTCTTTAGAGGTTAAATATTATTGCTCAGATTTTAGCATTCAGCTTTACATTGAAGCTTTTGTATAAATGTAAAATTGTCGACTTAAATGGTAAAGTTTGTTAAACTTCTAACTTCTTTAGTACAGTTTCCTTTTATTTCGAGTTATATTCCTTTAGGGAAGACAGCACGTAGCGACCCAATACTCGTGCAGTTGCGAACACAGTTTTTCAATTTATATTGAATTAATTAACATTTACATATTACTACTACGACAGTAATAATAATAATAATAATAACTCTTTATTGCACACACAAAAGAGGAAGAAATGAGAAAAGAATAATACAGTAGTAGGAAAATGCACAAGAGGCGGCCTTATCGCTAAAACAGCGATTTCTTCCAGGCAACCTTTAGGTGTAGGAAATAACAAACGATAGCATGTAAATTTAAAATATATATATATTAAAAATTCATATAATAACGCCTATCCAAGCTTTTCTTATTTTAAGCCAAAATGTATGAACGAACTAAATTGAATTTATTATACATAGAACTATGTATAATAAATTCTTATCTCGCGGGAAGTATTTTTTTCGGATAGCTTAATCCTCTATTCGGTAGTGAAAGATTCACGCAAACGGGTTCAGCTCTATAAATGGATACAAGTAGTCAGACAGACTGACATTTTTTTTAATAAGGGTTTACCCTTTTGTATAATTGTGAAATTCATATGAGGTTAATATTTGTTAGATTTTATGAAATCACACGCACTACAATTTTATTTATATAGACTAGCGACTCGCCCTCGCTTCGCTCGGGTACGTCCTAGGTACGTTTTAATTTTTTTGAGCGAAACCTTAATTCTATTATTTTCTAAAATAAAAGTAGCCTAAGTTATTCCTTATAATATCAGTTATCTGCCAGAGAAAGTCCCGTTAAAATTGATCCAGCCGTTTCGGAGATTAGCCGGAACAAACAGACAGACAGACAAAAATTGTAAAAAATGTTGTTTTGGTATATATATCGTACATACATCATATGCATTTAGTAAAAAGCGGTTATTTTAATATTACAAACAGACAATCCAATTTTATTTATCTGTATAGATTAAATACAGTTATATAATATATATCGGAATAAAGATTAATTTATGATTTAAATATACATAATATTACTGAGTTTACTAATTTTTGCTTAATGATAGCAGAATTACATCTGAAATTAGAAGATTTTGTTGCCTAGGTGACGAGGGTAGGGTCCAAAACCACTAATTGTTAGCATTAAAGGGTTAATACCTTTCATGGCTTCGTGGTCTCTACGAATGTCTCTCGTTAATTTAGTTACGAATGGAAATATATTCAGAAAAATGACTTTATTATTATGTATTTAATAACTGACCCTGCGTTACCCCGTCTAAATTATAAAAGGGTTACTTCCCCCTACAAACTTTTATCCCCATTTTCACCACTTAAGAGATGATTTCCGGGATAAAAACTATTCTATGTCCTTTTCAGGGTGAGACCCTGAAAAGGACTATCTTCTTACCAAATTTCATCTAAATCGGTACAGTAGTTTCGGATCTTACTCGGTACAAACAAACAGACAAAAAAACTTTCTTCTTTATAATATTAGTATAGATTTGCTTATGATCTTTGACATCAAATGAAAATCCTAGTAAAAGCACTTCGAGTTGTTTCCGAATCTCCATTTTCCGGATAATTTTTCCAACTTTTTTCCCTAAAAACCTTATTCCGGCTATTATATATTTCATAAGCATAATGAAACAAGTCCAGCCGTTCTCAAGTGATGCGCTTACTTTGTATATTGGGATAAAAAGGAGCTTTGTAAATATATGATATATATATATATATATATATATATATATATATATATATATATATATATATATATATATATAACATAATATAATGTATGCATATCTTTCTTTTATAATATTTCTACCACATTCTTCATTTAACAAAACTTTAGAGGGAAGCTAAGCTTTAAAAAAATTGAAAACTTTAAACGATCTTAAAAATTCGATCAATTAAAATGAAATAAAATTATCTTTTTTCCTCAAGAATCTGGAACGTAATATTTTATTCTGCGTATCCTTTCATTACTCTTCTCACCGATTGTAAAACGTTTCTTCCTTAAATGATCATAATATTTAAACAAGAAAAGTATAAAAAGATTCCATTTATCACGTTTTTCCTCTGCTACTTTGAATTAAAACCTTTGGAAAAATTTGTGCAAATCATTCATCGCCTTAGGTGAGTGGTAAAGCGTGTACCTCCGATATCGTTACGTGACTTGAAAAAAACTCAACCAGGTTTTTCTTGCGTTAAAGGGATCAGAAAAAAGTTAGATTTATATATTTAACTAGCAATTATACAATTTTTATTGATCAACTTGCGACTCACCCTCGCTTCGCTCGGGTTTATCCCTAGTTACGTTTCAACGTTTAGTATAGATACCTCAGAGATGAGATATTTTACCCCAGTAAAAAGTAACATATATATTGTGTCCTGGATAACAAGTTATCACTATACCAAATTTCATCAAAATCTGTCCGGTGGTTTTCTCGGGAAGCGTTCCCAGACAGACAAACTGACAGACAAACAAAAATTCAAAAAAATATATATTCAGGCTCTGTATCGATAATAATGACTATCTCAATAAGATTTTCCAAAAACATTTAATGTACATACAGATTCCACTCAGAATTTTATTATACGTATGTATGATATAGATAAAGTAACTTTATTTGGTGCTTTGTTCTGTGGCAAATACTAGCTTGAAATTGAGATGTGATTGGCGTTATACCCGCATATATTTAACACGTAAAGGCCTGAACAGCATCTCTCATCGGTTTTGTGAGATTGTTTTATACAAAAAATGAATAAAAAGTGCATCTACGAGTATATCTGCATACATAATAGAACTTCTACGCAAGTAGCTAGACTCAGTGAAACGGCAGCTGGCTGAAATTCAGACTTTATAATGAAATCTGTAAAACAAAATAAAAGGAAAAATAAACAAATTAATATGTGTTATTCAAAATGTTTTATGAAAATCCATCTAAGACTAACAGCTGTCGATTTATTTATTGTATGTACTCTATACTATTAAGCAAAGCTACCATGAATAATTTATAGATATAAATGTATGGATTTATTCTCGTCGCTACTTACGCATTTTATATATAGGATAGGCAAAAATCTCGAGAGCTGCTATGTGTTTTAAACGGAAATCCTTTTATTTAAAAATAATGTTAAAAATAAAATTATGAAAGGATATATAAATAAAATTTAAAAATTTGGTGAAAAATTTCGAGTTATCCAATGTATTTACTCATACCACCTGCATATATACAGGTGGTTATGTGGGGCTTGCCGGTTAGAAAAATCCTGAGAAAGAGACCTGTGTTATGGATACCAGATATTTGATATATATATATATATATATATATATATATATATATATATATATATATATATATATACAGTGCCCTCCAAAAGTTAGTTGAAATCATCAATAATGTGAGAAATGTAAAAAAACTATAATATAACCAAATAAGATCGTGGATTTAATAACTATTTATTAAAATATAATCAATTTAGAATATTTCTATTAATAAAACAATCATAACGATTTTAATAATTAAAATTTATGTAAATAAAAAGTGAAGTTACGATGCCAAAAGTTAGTTGAAATTGTTGAAAAATTATTTTACGGATTATGTCTTTGCTAATATCTTAACTTTTAATATTTCGTATGATCGCCATTATTCTGCAGAACTGCTCTGAGTCGTCTAGGCATTGATTCTACAAGATTTTGTAATATTTTGTCTGGTATAGTGGACCATGTTTCAAGAACTTTATTTTAAAATAAATTTCTGTTGCGCTTGACCGAAATAGGCATCCTGCGGTATAATTCATCCCAAAAATGTTTAATGGGGTTAAGATTAGGTGACATTGAAGGCCATTCCAGTAAACTCACTTCGTTATATTTAAAATACTCTCTAGTTACCCTTGCTGTATGCTGCGGATCGTTGTCTTGTTGGACCTTGAAAGTCCGACCTAACCCCATTGTTTCAGCAGACTGTTTGAAATTGTCACTCAAAATATTACAATACATATGTGCTATCATCCTACCTTCAATTATTTGCAGTCGGTCCATACCATACCGAGAAAAGCACCCCCAATGACATGACACTCCCACCGCCGTTTTTGACAGTAGGCCGCAAGTATTTGACGTTGTGAGAATTATCATTGCTACTGCGCCAACAGTTTTCCGAGGTCGATTTCCAAGTAGTTGGAACTCTGATTCATCTCTAAAGGGAACTTTCTTCCAAAAATCTATTGGCTTATCCGAATACTTGAAGGCAGATACCAATCTTCGTTTTTTGGATCGATATTATTAAAGGTTCTTTTTGGCAACGTGACCTCGTAAATTAGCATCATGCAGGCGTCGCCTGATAGTAGTTTCAGAAACCGAGGTTCCTGCTTCCTATAATTGATCTTTGATCTCTCGTATCATAATCCTGGGATTAATTAGACACTGCCGCATTATTTGTCAATCATCAACAGAAGTAGTAGCTCTAGGACGCCCCGACCGTGGCCTATCTACAAGACTAAGACATTTTAAACCCTTTTTCATTATTTTTCGCACCCTTTTAGGACTAACTTTAAATAATTTTCGCACGGTACTAAAGTTTTTAATTTTTTGTATCCACACACAATCTTTGTTCTTTCTTCTATAGTTAGTTTTCCCCTCGAAGCCATTATTTATTTATACTCAGTTAAATCACCTTATAATATCTAATTATTTAATGAAAACTACTTACACTGTTCTAACAATATTAATAAATAAGTTTAAAATCGCGAGAGTATCGTAAACCGGTGATAGATTCCTACTTCAACTAACTTTTGACGCACTTAGTTCAAGTAGTGTGCAAATAAACATGGATTATGGACGGCAACAAAATGAATTTCGGTGAATTCCTTATTGTATGTATTAGAATAGTGTATCCGAACGTAAAAAGTAAACAGTTCAATCATTAAAACTGCATATTTTAGAAAATATATGACAAAATTGACGAGGTGAATAAATTTCAACTAACTTTTGGAGGGCACTGTATATATATATATATATATATATATATATATATATATATATATATATATATATATATCTTTAAATACATACATATTATAAATATAAACACCCATGACTGGAGTACTCGTACAAACATTCGTGTTCATCACACAAATGAATGCGTCCAGCGGGACTCGAACCCGTGACCGCTGGTACAGCAAGTAGGGTCCTTACAAACTGAGCCAAACGTGTCATCAAAATGTATGTATTTAAAATTATATATGTGCAATGTATCAACTATTTGGTATCCATAACACAAGCCTCGTAGCTTACCATGGCACTAGGTGGTGCTGTGTGTTAAAATCTCGACATATGTATTTATTATCTCTCTACTAAAGGCTTCGTCTTTGACAAATAAAACGTACCTACTATCAAAAAGCTTTATTTCAAACGCACTTCGGATATAAATAACACAATGAATATTGAATTTAACTTTATAAAACGTTAAACTTGGTCTACACGCCTGAATCACGTCATTAGAAGTAAAGCACCCCCGAGTGCTGAACTAATATAGCTTAGTTTGAATAATAAACTATGGAATAAGAACGAGATAACTTTTGGCCGCAAAACCTCACATTTAGGAGTTAAATGAGTAATACTTATTCTAATTGTTATTGACCGACTTCAAAAAAGAGGTGTTCAATGCGATTGTTTTTTTTTCTCAGGCGATATTTTCGATTATTGTGAATCGATTTTCTTTTTTTTAATACTTTAGGCTGGTTTTAAAAAATCTAGTAAAAATGAAGGTATAACTAATTTATTTGATCACAATTGCTAAATTTAAAGTTAAATAAGGAGTTTGTCATGATAAATTTAGGTCAACGCCATCGATGGATATTAAGCTCAGTTTTCTCTTTCAGGCAACTAATGGCATTAAAAATATCATCTAAATTCGCCAAGTAAGTCTTGAATGACGATTATATACTCGTATGTAATATAAATAAATAAATATGTTGGGACATGAACACACAGCACCATCTAGTTCCATGGTAAGCTACGAGGCTTGTGTTATGGATACCAGATAGTTGATACACTACACATATATAACTTTAAATACATATAAATTATAAATATAAACACCCATGATTGGAGTCCAAACATTCGTGCTCATCACACAAATTAATGCCCCCAGCGGTATTCGAACCCGCGACTGCTGGCACAGCAAGTAGCACTACAAACTGAGCCTAACTTGTCATGAAATAATTTAATTGGTTATAATTAAAACAAAATATAGACGATCAGTAAGTTTATTTTCCTTAATAACATCTTAAACATTACATATGTACAACCTTCGTTCCTTCAGAATTTGATTAAAAACAAATATTTCTATACTTACAATCTTAAAGCTAAATAATTTCAATTACAAATAACTATGATTATTGTAAGAAATAACCTCGTATTTTACTTTATAGTCTAGGAGCTAACGGTTATTTTTATAAATGATTTAAATTTATTTTTTGAATCGACAAACTGAGTTTTTTTTTTAATTATATTATATATTTTTTTACATTGTATCGCTTAGCGAACACTTTGCACAATTTATAATAGTTATTCAAAAGACATACATACATTAATATAAAACACTACACAACTTTAGAAAACAATAACTATATTATACAAATCAATACATTTGTTGAGATTAGAGAGAGCAAATGGCAAAATGATAAAAAGAGAGTAGAATTCTGTTATATAATATTTATTATTTAGTTATTTTATTCAAATGTAATAAAATAACATAATAAAAATGTAATAAAATGGATATATTGATTCATTTTTTATAGAATACATTTGAATTAATATTACTTATTAAAATGTATGTATTCAGCCCTTTTTAACGTCCCACTGCTGTGCACGGGCCTCCCTTCAATACGAGGGGAATCAGGCCATAGTCCACCACGCTGGCCAAGTGCGGGTTGGCGGATATTAAAATGTACATTAAAAAAAATCATATGCTGCAATACTAAACTATATTGTGAATGCGAATGTAACTCCGTCTATCTGTTACGTTTTCACGCGTAAACTGCTGAATCAATTTTGATGAATTTTAGTATAGAGATAGATGGGATCTTGGAAAAGGACTTACTATTTTTGTGGCGAAAATGAAACTTGAAGGGGGTGAAATAGGGGTTGAAACTTTATGTAGGGAACCATATCAACTACCTAATATTCACGATAACTATTTTTTTATACATACAATACGTAATACCTACCCGAGCGAAGTCGGGGTAAGTTCCGAATATAAAAAAGGAAATTCGTCTATTAATGCCTCTTTAGTTAATAACAGTATTGTAATAAATTAATATTTAGTTGCCTTCATTAGATATAAAATAGTAATGCGTAATATAATCGGTCAAACGGATACAATAAAAGCACTAAAACGTTTCGCGAAATCCCCACAAAGAATAAAATAGGCTCATCTAAAGTTCGCCATTTTCGAAACCCTTACAATTTGCTTAAAAGACCGTGTCAATTTTGGTGATTTTCAAGTAACTTAATCCCAAATGGGTTTCGACTAAGCAATTTAGCTAAGTCTGCGAAAAGAAAAAGGTATATAAGATATTGTAAAATATTTAGGATTTTACAAAAAAAATATGTTAAAAAGGAAAAGAACGAGAAAAGGTATAATGTGTAATGTACCGGCATTGTTTTGCCCGTAATCATTAGTTCGATTACCGCGCAGAATAAATATATATGTACATATATTGTCAGCCTATTGCTGTCCATTGTTGAACATAGCCAACGAGCGCCAGGAAGATTTCGGGCTTGGGCAGCCAGTATCCGTCTGTTTGCCTGCCACCTTTCTTTAGTGGTTGATCCATCTTGTTTCCTCGCAAACGCAGTTTCAACTTGTGAATCCTGCTAGTAATGATTTACAGAGTTGAAACATGGAATCGCCTATTTCTAATCCACAAATTCAAGGTCGCAGCGAGCAATGGAACGCGTAGTGCTGGGTATTTCTCTGCTGATCAATCACTACATAGTATAAAACAAAGTCGCTTCCCGCTGTCTGTCTGTTCCTATGTATTTGTCTTTAAAACTACGCAACGGATTTTAATGCGATTTTTTTTAATAGATAGTGATTCAAGAGGAAGGTTTTTATAGTACAGAAAAGCCGAGAAATTCAAAGATTTGTATTTCATACTAACCGTTACAACGTACCTGGGACGAAACCGAGCGAAGCGAGGGTGAGTCGCTAGTATGAAATAAAGTCATTCGCAAGACAACTAACCAACATGGCGCGAAAAATTTGCACTTTAAAATGGAAGTGGACCGGCCATATTTTCAGACAGACGGTCGATGGAGCCAAATTTTTATTAAATTGATAATTTAAAAGTATCACGTGTATGTCACGTGGTCAGAATATATCAATCTTATATATTATTTGGTTGTCTATTAGCGATGTAGATTGAATAAGGTTAAATTCTGATAACTTGTCTGTCTTTAATATTTCTTATTATTTACTACCGGTAGGCATTTGACATAATTTATATGGATTTAATGTCAAATTTCTATCTCTAGTAAAGAAAATAACATATAGATAGCTGATTATTGGCATATGCTGTAGGTAAGATATGCTCAAGCAAATTCTACAGCATCCCACTATCGTAAATAACCATAACTCTAGGAGTCTCACAGTCCTCTGCCCTATATCAATCACACAGTCGTAATGAAAGGGGACTGATCTATCGATACTATTATATTATAAAGAGAAAAAAAATGTTTTTTGTATGTCTGTATGTTTTACAGTATATTGTGTCTATTGTTTGGAAATAGGATAGGACATGGGATAGTTTTTACACCGAAAATCATCATCATAAAGGGTTGAAATAGGGGATCAAAGTTTGTGTGGGTAAACAATCATTTCCCTAGTAAGGGATATAAAAGTCATCTTACCTACCTTACATATATATATATATATATATATATATACACACATATATATATAATATATATACCTTATATATATATATATATATATATATATATATATATATATATATATACCGTTAAAACGTACCTAGGGACAAACCGAGCGAAGCGAGGGTGAGTCGCTAGCCAAAAACAAAAGGACAAATGCCATCCACTAGTTGCATAAGATGAAATTAAGTAATGAAGTGTCATTTTCACTGTTACCTTTGCAAAGAAAAAAGTTTAGAGTACTAAATTATCTTAAATATTTAAGTTTACAAAAAAATTTTTTTTTTAAATGTTTAACATTTTACAAATAACAATCAATCTGTCGATTCAATATCAAATAAAACAAAAAATATTATTTACATTTATATGTGCTTATATCTTTATACAAAAAATAAAGAAAAAAAGATATTAAAAAAAAAAGATTTATAGTAAGTGATTATAAATGTTTTTATTTTGAAAAAAAAAAACATACATATGGAAAAATTATAAAATAATTAATAATAAATCGAAGCCATCAAAGGGGAATAAAACAAAAATGAATATATTATACATTAAAAATACAATATTTTAATAATATTTTAACCAATTTCCCAGCAAAGAATTAGAGATCTCAGAGATATGAATATCTTTATTATAAGTAAAACAACTTATATCAACTGTCGTCATTTTAATTTTTTTTTTGTGTAACCATAATATGGATTTATATATTTTTGTTCTTTTTTAATGGCATTTTGATATTAGTATCAAATTTTAATACCTGATATTATTTTTAATACTTAATACCACGACTATAAATAAAAATTATAAAGGTTTTTAACCTTTTGGCTAAGGAACCCTAAAACATAACATAATATTTAACGTATTCAATCTTATATGATTTTGTTGTGAAAACAGAAGTGTTATACAAGTCTATACAATAATTGGTCCTACATCTATCTATACTAATAATATAAATGCGAAAGCTTGTGAGGATGTATGGATGTTTGTTACGCTTTCACGCAAAAACTACTGAATGGATATTAATGAAACTTTACAATAATATAGCTCATACACCAGTATAACACATAGGCTACTTTTTATTCCGTAAAAATGTACGATTCCTTTAGGACAGATTTGTTTTCATTTTTCTAGAGGCGAACCCGAGCGTATTCGAACTATTCTACATATATTTTCTTAAATAATATAATATGATATCATTTTGATGAAAGAAAAATGAATTTACTACATACTAAATATATGTAACTGTAATCAAAGAAAAGTTTTATAAAAACACATAATATAAGCTTTGTAGATAAGTAATACAGACATATGTATAATAAAAAAATAATAGAAAAAGATGGAATAAAAGAAAAACGAATAAAGATATCTACATGTAAAGAAAACATAATAACGTGAGATTGACACGTGTCAAAGAAAGATTGGGTTTTTACATTATAGAAAATTTGGTACAACATGTGAGACAGTTATTGAATCGATGTTATAATCTATCAATATATATAAAAATCGATATGTGTGTGTATGTTCCCTATGAACTTTAAAACGGCTGGAACGATTTTGATGTTATCAAGCAATCTTCAGATTAGCCCGGGTCTTGTAAAGTTTGGTAAGGATCGGAAGTTTGGACGCGGGCGAAGCCGCGGGTACTCCTAGTTGTTTTAAAAGAGTAATTGTTAAGTTCTTCTCGACAGAAATGCTTTCCAAACGAGATTGCTGATTGACAACATGCTTTTAGTTAGTTATAAAACATTGATATTAAAAAAAAAAACTTATTAATCATTATTAAAAATCCCTTTCACTGGCACAAGAATCGAACTTACGAATGTAACTACTAAGAGAACCCAAATCTTTTTTAAAAAATGTGTATCAATGTAGCTTTTCTCGTCTGAGTTTATCATGTGCATACTAAAATTTTCTGCATTAGCGTAATTACGTCAGGGACCTGCCTATGACATAATTTTATATTCTCATCATGCTTTAATGGCACGAGGAAATGATGGAACATTTTCGTCATCAAAATAACCTTAGTTTTGGGAAATCTGTACTAAATTAGTTTTGGTTTTATAATATAGTAAAAGTAAAAGGATATTAATACGGAAATTTTATATAGTATTTTTTTATATGCCCATATATCGCTGTCGGAGCTATAGATAAAAGCGAATCGTGGTGTCGGTGTCGATTTTGATAATGATTTATAATTTAAGCCAAAAATCAAGGCTATGTGAATCATTTTTTTTATTGCATAAGCTGATAGTACTGCAAATATTATTTGACATTCTTTGAAGTAACAACATACTGCAAAGTAGACAACACCCATAATTTTGTATATTGGTTATTATTGAAAATTTTCAAATATTTACTTTCCAAAAATGATTTTTAAGTTGAACATTTTTCGACAAATACCTTAGCAAGAAACACAAACGTTTCCAAACACCCTTCAGACAAACACGTACACGTTTCTAAAGACTGAACCAATAACCACCTTCGTAATAGGCTATACCAGTCAGATGTAGCTATTAGTGTAGTAACGTTTCTACATTATGTAGAATATACATATATAAATAAAATTAAAGTTACGTCTGAAGATAACGTACATAAAATCTATTATTAATATATTTATATGATAAGCTGAATTATTTGTATAAATTCCAATTCAATTTTCATGTTAATGGCTTCAAAGCGTGCCACTTGAGTACAGATTACTTCGCCAATAATACGAATGGAGAAGATACGATGGGGATTAGTCGGTAAAATAAGATTAGGTATTAATTATATAGACTTGTATATCCTTCTGAGAAATATTAAATGATTTGTCGTTTCATAAACAAAATAAACTGCAGTCTGTCTGTGAAAGATCAAAATACTATATATATATATATATATATATCCTAGTCTAATTTGCTTTTAATTTGGAAAATTGTAGTTACTAAAAATGAAGTTAAAAGCTATAATTAAAACAATACTAAAAATATTTATAAATCAAATTTTTACTTTGTACAAATATATTTAAATACAAACAAAAGTAATATTAATCTAAATTCATATTTTCGTGGACAATAATGGCAGTGAAATATGATGAAAAAACTAATTCTTATTCTATATATTTCATCTATTATTTCATCGCTAAATATGTAAATGCAATGTAGAAACAAGCTTCATATTTTTTACGAGTATGTTCATACATAGTAAATTACACAATTTTGTTGATATTTTTAACACATTGTGAGTCTAAAATAATATTATGAAGTAAATATTGCAAACTTAATCGTAGATATTAAATGCTATTTGGATATTTAGATAAATAATAATTAACAGTCAACAAAGTTTAGTATTGAAGGGAGGTCCATGTCCAGCTGTGGGTCCATGTCCAGTTAAAGAGGTCTAAATACCTACATACATTACAAAAAAATTTGGAAGTTTTGCATAAAAAACTATGATTTTAATTAAAAAAATATATATATACCGTTTTTTTAACTGCGTGTATTTGTAGTTGAAGAAATATGTTATTATTTCTTGTCTAACTCATTTCAATGATATACCTTTAACAATGAGTTAAAAGCCATACATTATTAGATACTTTTTTAAAATAAGTGATGACCCTAAAATTTATAGATGCTAATTACAAAATAATAAATAAAAATACTTAAGTTCTTAACTTGGTTCACGTCACTATTAAAAAAAAATTGAACAAGTCTATGCAATAATGTGTCAAGTATATACACGTGAGTTTCATCAATAATGATTTAGTTTAATATACAATTTTTCCATTTAATGAGTGAACGTTTGATGAAAAAATGCTTTATTAAATTCTAAATTAAGATTACTTTTTAAGATAAGATAAATGAGTTTTATTGGCATATTATTGCATAAAACCGTTTTTCTAAGTTATACTAGCAGCCCATAAGGGTTACGATGACACTGAGGAGTGCTGCAGATAGCGGATATTGAAGGCGAAGTTGACCACCGTGTTGCATAGCTGCTGGGTGTTCTCCTGTTGGGATGAAAAGTAAAAATTAACTTGTTACTCGTATATTTATATAAATATTTGATATTTTAAAATAAACTATATTTTTCGGATTTTTCCTAATTTTTTATGATTTTTTGTTCCCGTATTATTTTTAAATTTGTAATTTTTTTTTAATTTTAAGGAAGTTGGATGACATTTCTCCTTATTTACTTCTCCGAATTATGATTTAATTTTGTGTTAGTTTCATATTAATTATAGAATACTAAATATTGTTAGCATTTTTATCTGCGTATGTTTCTATAAAGTCCTTAATATATTATGACCATCGCTTTATATAAAGCGATATAAAGAATAAAAATAATCTTAACTTTGGATGTAATGGATAAATTGTAACGACGTTTTTGGTTGAGGCATGGTTAAGATATACTATAGATTCAACGAAATATTTCACGGGATGGTGTAAAAATCTCCACCCCACAGAGAGAGCTATTCGTTGACGAATTTTATTTCCATTTATTTAATATTAAAAACCTTTTAAGAAATTTGTGTGTTCATTTTCGTTTGCTATTTCTATTCACGCACGATTTGTAAATAGCAGGATTCGATATTTTCCTTTTTTATTACATTTATTAGGCACTTTAGTATCGCAAGTGCTAAAGAGATGGCGTAAAATCCGGCACACGTCCTAGGTCTATGAGCTCAACGACCGATTGAATGTAGGCGAGCGCACGATCAAATACAACATTATTATTTATTAAATAATATAAAATAGCCATTTTACGCCATATTTCTAAAATTTTACAAATGGTTCTATTTAGCACATTTAATATGTAGTGTGTTGCTAAATGAAAAAAAGAAACTTAATTAAGAGCTCTTATAAAGAAAATAAAAAATCGGAACTTTAAAAACCATTTTGCAAATTGATGATGCCTTAAACAAATAGACAAAACTGCTCAAAAACTGTAGACTACTATAATGTAGACATCTTAAATATTCTCTGAACAATTCTGTACCTTTAGTGAAAAGTGGTATAAGTCAGAAAACCTCGTTTTGAGAAAAATGAATACAAAGTTTTGCAATTTTTAAACGGCTACAATTTTTTTATTACAGAGATTTTTTCTTATGTTTTGACTTTTATCAATTGGAAATTGTTATTTGTGTATCGGATAAGCATTGATTGTGTTAAAAAAAAACAAGAATCTGAGATAATTAAAAAAAACTAGACTTATATCATTAGCCACATTTAAGTTCTTATGTGTATAATGTTATAATTTAAATTATATCATTTGACATACTATAAAATGCATTGGTTTTGTATGATACAAGTATTTTTTAAACATGTTTTTGATAGCAATAGAGTTATTAATATTAAAAACACTAGAACTAAGTTTGTTCAGAAAACAATGAGATTTCAAGGGTATTGTGTCTTTCTCGTGTGCTGTGATAAAATCAAAGTTATATCACTTTACACCCATTAAATATAATAAAAGATGTGGTGTATATCGATTTATCTTTAATTATATCGAATAAACTACAAAACTTTCAAGGTGTAAAATAATACAAGTTTAATTTTATTTCTATTATAGGAGCCTAGTAGCATGTATTTATACTGTCGAGGTCTGATATCATTTAAAAAGCGGGTGAATAAAAGTGAAAATACATTAAGTAAACTTATACTTTTATTATTTATTATATACTAGCAGAACCCGCGGCTTCGCCCATGATCAAACTACGAAAAAAATAAACTTTTTCGCAATACATACTTTATTACTTGCAAGATTAAATTCGTGTAAATTTTATTATTTGTTAAAGATATATGGAAAACAAATTAAATTTTAGCGATCGTAACTCAAAATATCCAGTATCTTAAAAGATGTTAAGCGTATATTCTGTAAATAAATTTATACTTTAGGTATTCAGCAAGCTCCACTACCTATATTTTTTGCACATTTTTCTACTCCATGTTTCCAAAGTCAGAGGAAGAGAGTACAATGATACAATCGCATACAATGTTTACGACTTTACAATCATGTAACTCGGCTAATATGGGTTTTTTAACTACCATACTAACAGGCTAACATCAACGTTATTTTTAAAGACCCAGTGGTATGTACACCTGAAGCTTACAGTCTCCCTCCTTCTCCTTCTTTTTTTATTCTTATTTTGCTGTAGTTTTTGCTCGTGGTTACGTTCACGTGTACTGAAACTTTTTTCAGTTTTAATATCCATTGAATTTATATATTGTCATGTCGAATTTTTAATTCTATGTCTTGAGTAAAAGTCTAGATTCACTTAACTTAGTCTAAGCTAAAAAAACTTATCACAAATATACCACACTGATGAGTGTTCTGCCTAGTTCTGGGTTCTGCTAAAATGTCCCTGTTAGAAGCTATCATCTCTTAAGTCTATGCCTGCTATTTTTAACGACTGGCCCTGAGATATATTAATGGTCATTTCAAAGCAATTTTTAAGAAAGAATTACAATAGATTAAATTCAAAGGTGTAGTCAGAGGTTATCAGTGGTTTTCGAGGTATGAATTTTGATTCCACGCGAGCACATCCAGTAAACACAGTGACCACTATAATGTTTAATGAATTACACACAGTTTAATCCAGTTACATAGGTTAGGCGACTTTTTTATTACAGATGTGCCAACTTTCAGGAGGAGGATATAGATAGCAGGATACTCTTTAGTTAGGTTCTCTTTCTCGCGCTCTAGGTCTGTTATAGTTATCGCTGCTATGGCCAACCCAAAAGTTATACATAATTTTCCTCTGGATTCAAAATAATTTCCGTTCTCTACTTTACATCCCACACAGTAAGTGTGCATTAACAGAGAACTTGAGCCATGTTACTCTATTTAAATATGTTCAACTCTCAAAGTTCGATGCCCAGTTTTACCCATTTAGGAGCTTAATTTAAAAAAGAAATGTACAATAAATGTTTGTTTAATTGTATTAAAGGGCATTAATACCAAGTTTCAAATAATTCTGATCATAAACAATTTTTTCCTCATATAAACAGCATAACCCCCTTTTAAGGAATAGATTTCGAAAAAAAGAAATGATATTTGTATTGTTTTCGTTTTCTTTTTATAGGTAAATACTATTTTCCGTGCATCAATTACAGAGTTTCATACAAACTTTCATCCCCTATTTGACAGCTTTATGGGATGAATTTCAAAAAATACTAAAATACGTATGTATTTAATTGTATTGAAGAGCATTAATACCAAGTTTCAGGTAATTCTGATCATAAATAATTGTTTGCCCATATAAACTTTTTCACCCCCTTTTACCCTTTTAAGGAATAAATTTCGAAATAAATCTAATACATATATTTCTTATTTTTCACCTTAAAGCTAAATATCACTTGTCGTGCATTTCGCGTTAAGAATAACAGAGTTTCATACAATCTTTTATCCCCTATTTTACCCTCATACATATAGGGAATGAATTTCGAAAAATCCTTTCTTAACGGATGCCTACATTGTATAATATGGAATATGTCCTCCAAATGTCACGTTTCTACGACCAGCGGTTTAGGCTGTGCGTTGATCGATCAGTCAGTCAGTAAAAATGACTACTGCCTGAACTAAAGTCAGAAAATATTTGGATAGAACGTTCTGAGGTTGGTGGAATTGAGGCATCTGAGTCTTCTGTCGTTCCATCAAGTTATTTTGTTTCAGTATGTTGGATTAGTATGTCTTCTTAGGATGAATTTTCAGGTGGTTGTGTGTTAGTATTTAGCTCTCCGGTTTTTTCCTACAGATTTATTATATATATATATATATATATATATATATATATATATATATATATATATATATATATATATATATATATATATATATATATACCAGTCGGACTGGCGTTAAAACTTAAAGCACGATTTCCTCCTCCACCGTCATTGCCGTTCTCGCTTTCTCACTGCGGAGACGCCCGGTCAGAAAAAGATAGAAGCGAGAAGATGAAACTACACGTATCACTTTACACAATAATCACTATTGATCGGTTTTTAAAAATCCTATACTACAACGATATAAATAAATTTATATTATTAAGAACTAAATGCGTTAATAAAACTATTTGACGTGTAATTTGATAGAGGTTTAGTTGTACCACTTAACACGTTTGCGGCATTAATACTGCATAAATATATGAAATATAATTAGAGTTATATTATCATTCACAATTGATAATTGTATGGTATTTTTTGTGTCATTTAATATAAAATGTATTGTATCATCAAGCACAAAGCTCATGTAATTAATATTAAATGTGTCAAGTATTACAAATCGAGATAGCCTTATTTACACGTACTTGTTTTAGTCAAAAGGTTTAGTTCAATTTAATATTACTAAAGACATATCAGTTTACACAAAAATTATCATCAAAATTAACCAAAAATTCGACTTGTATTATTGAGCACGAAACTTATTTCCCGTTCTATATTAGATAGAGTTACACCGATTATATAGAAAAATCAAAAAAAATTCAAGCTTCAATATTGTTTATAGAACTAAAAACTGCTACAAGTTGAGTTATATCACTTTTCACTAAAGGTACAGAATTATTTTATCAAAAAATATCAAAATGTACGACTTTGACCCTAAGAATTTAAATATATACTTATTGTTTCAAATTAGTTATAAAATAGAAAGAAAAGTCACAATATATGATAAAGATTTGATTAAACCCAGCAATATCGGCCTTAGGATATACAACCCTGAATAAATTATCTTTACGAGTTTGTATTTCAAGAAACAAATTTGGCAACATTCTCCATGCCATTTTTGGACATCATCCAGTGATAACAACAGCCCACGAATCGTAAAAGGGGGTTATGGCGATCTATGTTTTCAATTATATTCCTCGTCCATATCTCAAAAGCTTGGCAAAGTAATTTGTTAAGATTTAACTCTGATGTTCTTATTAAGATCACTATGTCAAAGAATGTAGAAGCTATATTAATTAAAATTAGCTCAAAAAGTTTGCATGTCTATTTGTTTCACTTAAGATATTAAGTCTGACGGATATAACGAATTAAAAAATAGAAGATTGAAACTCAAACTTTTTTCAGTCAATAATATTAATAGATGGACTGATGATAAATTATTTATGTATCATCTAGTAATATTTTGAAGACACTTTAAAACATATTCTGTAATTATTAATTTTTATGTCGATAAGCAGGAGATATATGGCTGCTTAAAAGTCTTGAGCATCATTTAGAAAAATAGAGTGTAACTCCCTGTTTTACGCTTTTGTATATGAGGCTCATATTATTAGTATTCCTAACCTACATGGCCTAAGGAATGCTGAAGACGTTAGCTAGTCTATGTATATTTTTTATAATTTCTTTTCCATCCATTTCCTATACTTACCGCTCAATACGTGGACGAGAACGGATCTGGGATTTGCATTTGCTGGGGCACATGTATAGTGACCGGAGTCTGGTGTCCGCGCCTTCTGGACCAAAAGATGAGACGTCGTCATCTCACCTTTTTCAGTAATTACCGATACTCCACCTCGAGGAGAATCGTAGTTTATCTCCTGTGAAAGAACAATATTATGGTAAAGTAAGATATATTAAAATAATAAACGCCACGCATCCTTGATGAGCCAGATGTGAGCCAGCCCTAATAGTGTCCTGAATATAATGCCTGGACTAGACTTATATATTAATCTGCTGTAAAATCTCGCATTGATTATGATTTAGTATATTATAACAGTAACAAATCTAACTTACTAACATTGTAAGATTGTGCACTAACCTTTTGAGTTATGGTTACTTGAAAAAAAAAATGATTTATTTATAATAAAACTAGCGACTCACTCTCGCTTCGCTCAAGTTCGTCTCTTATATTTTACTGTTTAGTAGAGATTTAAAAGTATCCTATATGTTGACCTGGATAACCAACTATCATTATACCAAATTTCATCAAAATATCTCCAGTGATTTTTCCGATATGCCGTCACAGACAGACAGACAGACAGACAAAAATTCAAAAAAACTATAGATTCGGCTTATGTATAGGTAATAATGACTATGAGTATTTCAATAAGATTTTCCAAAAAATATTTAATATACAGATTCGACTCAGTTTGACTTTTATTATATTAGATTGTAGATATTAAATAATAAAAAACTAAGTCAAGCTTTTTGTTTAATTCTTCGCCCAATTTTTTACTAAATAATTCAATTTTACCGATGATGGAAAATCTTATAACAGATTATATTATGACGAGAACAATTTTAATAATAAAATATTCCAAGAGAAGATTTTGGGATTTACTCAAACGCGACAGATTAACATAAAATATCCACCTTGCACTCTGTTGAGTACCTTCACCATATATACGTCCTCTGTATAAGGTCGCGCGTTTAGGGCAGCTGATCAAAAAATTTTAAAAAATATTTTGATAAGTTATAATTACTTGAAACCATGATTGATTATGGTGTGGTAGGCTAATTACATGCTGAAGTGTGTAATTCAATAATCTGCCGATTTCCACAAACTGTACCACAAGCAATACCCTACTATTATAGTTATATGTATCAGATGTTCGGTTCATCAGAAACGTTTGGCTCAGTTTGTAGTGACTTTACTTGCTGTGCCAGCGGTCGCGGGTTCGAATCCCGCTGGGGGTATTCATTTGTGTGTTGAGCACGAATGTTTGTACTCCAGTCATGGATGTTTATATTTATAATATGTATGTATTTAAAATTATATGTGTAGTGGTATCAACTATCTGTTATCCAGAAATAGATGGTACTGTGTGTTAATGTCCCAACATATTTATTTATTTATTTATCAGAATCGGTTCTATGACTCCTTTGATTTTTTTATGCTATCCTCTGCAGAATAAATCAGACTTCGCTCTAACCGCCCGCCCTTATTATACTTAAAACAATAAACCTGTGTTATCAAAGTAAATGTATACATTTTATAAATGTAAAAGTGGTTGTAGTTACATCTGAGATTATTTTAAAGATAATTTAAGTAAAAAGGAATTTTTCATTAATAAAATTCTGAAACTAATTTTAAATTGTTTGTATGTAGATTACTATTGTTATAATGTGAAAACGATATGTTTTTAAATTGCTCTATTTGGAAATATTGTGTTGAAGAGTTCAAGCTTTTTTGAATCTACTCTAAGAATAGACGAAGAAAAGAATAGAAGAATAGATCTATACATATAATAAAAGACCGCATCACGGAAAAACCACTGGAGGGATTTTGATGAAATTTAGTATGATGATAACTAGTTATCTGGGTCAAAATATAGGATACTTTTTATTGTGAGAAAATATCTACGTTTTAACTAAACGTTAAAACGTAAGTAGGGAAGAACCCGAACGGAGCGAGGTTGAGTCGCTAGTTACATTATAAATTAATTCATTTTTAATTTTAACTGCTACTTAAAAATTATCATTAAACATTTTCTAGCTGTTAATGATGTCAATGAGATACAATAGAGAAAATAATACAGAAAAAAAAATCGAAAAAAAAAATCCAACTTATCTACCTCTAACTTAAGTATTAGGTACTCATACGCTCGTACAATTTTAAAACCAATTTATGTTATAATATCAAAATAAAAGCATAGTTTTATTATAGAAGAAAAAGAAAACGAATTATTCCTCATGCCGGAACCAGATGCGATGTGTTTTCAATTTCCTCATCCACGAAGATCAGTTTACCATAAGACCTCGGGGATAAGTACAAAATCTGTTGAGTATTTTTTGATACCACTCTAAGAAAAAAATGCAAATCGCCCTTCATTTTCTCATCAATTTTAATTTAAATTGCGCTTTGCTTATCTATTTGTATTTACCTTATGTTACTTTAAGGAAAATTGTAACAAAATAATATTATAATATGGTATGGCCATACTTCTTTTTTATATGTTGGGTCTTTAACACACAATGTCATCTAGTCCTATGGTAAGCTACAAGGCCTGTAATATGGATACCAGATAGTTGATACACTAATAATAATGTCCTCCTGACCAATTCCGGCCACGGCGGCCAATCTCATTGAGACTAGCCAACTGCGCAGGAGATATTATAGTGCACAAATGTACGCGCAGACACAAGTGCACTCTCTATTCCTGTCACTCTCATACTCCGGTGGGACGACTACTCGACACGATCGGAGTTGATACACTATACATATAATAAATCTAAATACATACCTACATATTATAAAGCTAAATATAAACACCCATGACTGAAGTATAAACATTCATGCTTATCACACAAATGAGTGCCCCCAGCTAGACTCAAACGCGCGACCTCTGGCACAGCAAGTAGGGTTGCTACAAACTGAGCCAAACGTGTCGTCATTCGTCAAACGTCAAACTTTCAATTTTATTTAAGCATAAAAACAAAAACACACCATGTTTTTAATATAAGATTTCATCACACTACGAAGTTCTTGAGATAAGGCGTGTTAATTATTAAGTACATTAAGAAATTACTGATATTATCAACTTTTTAAGTTTTGATGTTAGGTTAGGTTAATTAAAATCTATCTAGTTTTTTTTTGGGATAGTATTGGGTGTAAGCTAGAATATTTAATAAACTATTCCTAATGATACATAAAAATATATGTTTCCGATAATGACTTCAAACATTTTATTACATAATGTACTCATCTATCTCTATAATATGTGAAATCTAAGAGAAAAGCTTAGAACTTATTTAAATTAATTGAAGTTAAATATTGGAATCCTATTATATATAAAAACAGGAGTTTCGTTTCTTAGTAGATATAGAATTTTTACACTTACTTATGTTCTAATAAAAATTGATTCGTAAAATTGAAATTGCTATCGACACTATCAAAAGTAATAACGTAGAGATATCAGCTATGACACAATATCGACAGATGTCACAAACAACATCCAACAAGATCTTCGGTGCCCTCGAGACATGTCCAATACATGTTGAAGCAAATCTGAACTGGATCCCAACTAACAATGGATTTGGGCTTTATTTTATTTTCTGGCAGCGCAATTGCGAGGTCGCTTGCAACTCATTTTGGCAAGGATTCAAATAAGCCGCGAGTTTCTTGAATAAATCCAAAGAAACTTTCTTAGATGGTGTTCTCCAAATGTTCTGCATCTCTGATTGCGTAATTCGTACCTAACAGATGTATTATGTGATGTAACGGTTTCAGAGCATGTAAGCCGTTTGATAAATCTCCTCGAGGTAGAAAGTTGGAATTTTCTTAGCATGTATACGTTCTATAATACCTTACTTCTGTTCTAAAGATGAAAGAATTCTACCTGTGCATCTAACAAACTTAGAAATAATGGTCGCTATTTATAACTCGAGAGAATTTTACTGTTTTAAGCATGCATCCAACATTTTGTGTGAATATTTTATATGGAAAACACTATTAGTATCTGTTCATATGAAGGATGACATACTTCACCCAGTGGCAGTAGTGGACCTTAATTTTTTTTTATTAATAACACTAAAGCTCATCTAACACTACTAAATAAGGAAAAGAAAAACGATTAACAAACAGAGAAAAAAGGGTACTGAACTGTATTGTGTTTAGCTATTTATTTAAGAAAATACGTAGTATTTTCAACATTTTTTATTTATAATACTGAAGCTCAAGTCATTACCTACTTAAAAAAACAAAGAAAATTGATAACAAACAGAGAAGAGAAAGGTACTAAGCTGTTTTGTCTTTGTCACATTTGTTGGAAGACACGAAGATGTGTGAATAATCTACTGTATTACATCTTATAAGATACTTTGAAAAATTCCATTAAACAGCAATAAATTACATTTGAATTTTGTAATCGTGTTCGTTTGTCGATATCGATAAAGGCTACGTTAGTAGCACATATTATTCCCTAGGCTGTATTATCGTAGCTCTCATATCGTACTTTAATTTAAATACTCTATACGTGATATATTGGATCTGTACGAACGATATTTTTATACAATATATGTATTAAATAGAATGAAAAAAAATGTATGTCATTTTTATATATAAAATGAAATGAAATAAGTAATAATGTTCGATAAATGTATTTCACATTTTATATAAATAATTCTCTATAAATCTATACTTAATATTATAAAGCTGAAGAGTTTGTTTGTTTGGTTGAACGCGCTAATCTCAGAAACTACTAATCCGAGTTAAAAAATACTTTTTGCATTAGATAGCCCGTTAACTGAGGAAGGCTATAGGCTATATATCATCCCGGAAAAATGTACGGTTCCCGTGGGATTGATTTGTTTTTGTCTAGGGACGAACCCGAAGCAAAGCGAGGGTGAGTCGCTAGTAGCTATAAAGCTAGCGACTCACTAAAACTCAATTCCAGATTATAAAATCTGGAATTGAGTTTTTATGTTGACGTATAATATGTTTTCAGATACTATATGCAAAAATGTATATGGTTATTTTATTTACACTAGTGATCGCCGCGTGGTTGAAAATCAACCATAATTCATTAAGTTATATATTTATTGTCTTGCGTATATTACAATATTAATCTATTCTCAATTTGACCACAGACTTTAACAATAAACAAAAGAGTATATATGCGTGTGTGTCAAATACATGGTAGTGTGTGTAATATTTTTTTATTGATTTAATGTATTTTTTATGCATAATAAAAAAAAATAGCATTCTGCACTCCTTGTCTATCTATACATATAATAAAATTGTAACTGATCGCTGTCTGTACATGGAAGATATTTGAGAAAAACTATTGTTGGGGATCGTTATTAATGCAATAGAACCCAAAACAATGATTTTTAGTTTTTTGTCTGTTTGTCGGTTTTTCTATTTATCTGTGCGTTTGTGCGCGCTAATCTTAGAAAGGGCTTACCCGATTTGGGTGCGGTTTTCACTATTGTATTGTGGTAAGCTTCACTTAATATTAAGTATTTGTTTCATTTCAATGGGTTCCTAAATAAAAAAATGTTATGGAAATTTAAAGAATCATCTAGGGGTGAACCCGAGCGAAGTGAAGGTGAGCCGCTAGTATAAACTGTAAGTGTTGGAAATTTCATACTCCTCCGTCCGCGCAATTTTCGTAAAAAGGGGTACAAAGTTTTTGCTTCACGTACTAATATATAGATTAGGTATATGAATTTACTAGCGACTCATCCTCGCTTCTTTCGGGTTCGTCCCTAAGTATATATAATATATGTACACTTATAATAATGTACTTTTAATCAATAAACGGGCTATCTAATGCAAAAAGAATTTTTCAAATCGAATTAATAGTTCCTGAGATTGCGTTCAAACAAACAAACTCTGCCTCTTTATAATATTAAGTATAGATAAGAGATCTTTAAAAAAAAAGAAAAGAAAATAGTGGCAATAATACCACGAGATGAGATAAATAAGGCTTAAAATGTTTAATTCGTTATTGAAATTATTTATACGTAATAGTTATTTTTTACTTTAATCTAAGAATATCTAGATTTTAATGAATAAAATCTAATCTATACATTATATTATATGCTGTCGGAATTTAAAGTTTGCTCTTGTCCTGCCTCATATGCTCAAATATGTATATCTCATATACATGCATACAATAATAATATTTGTATAAAAAATGTCCAATTAAAATAAAGTGTATCGTTCAAAACCTTAAGTATATAAAATAAAAATGACAAGTCCCCAACTTTTGGGAATCATATTTCTCTTTTGATATTCAAACTGGTTTTTGAGCCTTTAATCGTTTTGTCGAAAATTCCTTCTCAATAACTGCGGAGGTCTATTTCACTCAGTAGGGAAAATTTTAGTTATTTAAAGTTCATTTTTATTTAATTTATGACGTACCTAAACATACTGGTCAGAAAAATAGACCGTAACTAAATAGGTTATATTAGGTTGCCATTGTAACCGTTGTTACTATCTGAAAAATTAAATATATGATACTAGCAACTCACCCTCGCTTCGCTCGGGTTCGTTCCTAGGGACGTTTTAACGGTTAGTATGAAATACAAATCTTTGAATGTCTAGGCTTTTCTGTACTATAATAGGCGTGTATTATACACATAAACCTTCCTTTTGAATCACTTTATCCATTAAAAAAACCATGAATGAAAAACCATGAATTTGAATGTCTAGGCTTTTCTGTACTATAATAGGCGTGTATTATACACATAAACCTTCCTTTTGAATCACTTTATCCATTAAAAAAACCACATCAAAATCTGTTGCGTAGTTTTAAACATCTAAGCATACATAGGGACAGACAGACAGCGGGAAGCGACTTTGTTTTATAATATGTAGTGATTCTTTCTGTTGCTATCTTCAAAGATTACTAATTTGTTTTTACTAATTTGTTTTCAAATATGAAAAATATTTATAAAAAACAAAAACACTACAAGCGACTCGCTGAAATAGACATTTAACGTTAGACCAACGGAGGTGTGCCCCGACAGCCCCACCCTATTATGTTTTTCAACTTAAATTGCTATTTAAAACTAATCTTTTGTCGACACATATAATACTGAAAGGATGTAAGCTAAAGATTTATCTCCTTCGTTTCTTGCTACCACAGCTTGTTAGAGCTTTACCACTACGTTAGAAATACTCTATTAGAAGGTCTTATAAAGCTTAGAGACGTAGATATACAGCTAGGTAGGTTTTGCCCTTAGTTGGGACCAAGGGCAAAACCGAAAAGAAAAAGGGGAATGAAAAATAATATCATACCCGTATGTATATTTAGGATATAAAGCATATTTTTAAATATATATAAATGTATGTATGTTCTCTGTGGACTCCAAAACCGCTGGAGCGATTTTGATGAAATTTTCTGGTAAATTTTCAGATTAGCCTAGCGGATGATTCTTTGATAGCAAACAAAAGTTTGAATATTTGACATTTTAAATAAAACTATCTTTTCGGATTTTTCGTTGATCTATTTTGATTTTTGGTTCTCGACGTTTCGAATGCTTTACAATCATGTTCACGGGACAGACTAAGGTTTCAAACATTTCAAAGGATATTAGAAAAGGGTATTTGAATTTCGAACGTTAGGATATAATATTATTAGAATAAATAAAATAAATCCGCGAAAAATTCTAAAAAGATACTCGTAGTTTTATTTAAAATAGAGTATTATTATTTACGACACGACACGTTTTTCTCAGGTTGTAGTGAAACCCTACTTACTGTGAAAGTGGTCGCGGGTTCGAGTCCCGCTGGAGGCATTCATTTATGTGATGACCACGAATGTTTGTACTCCAGTTATGGGTGTTTATATTTATAATATGTATATATTTAAAGTTACATATGCGTAGTTTGTCAACTGGTATTAATAACACAAGCCTCGTAGCTTACCGTGGAACTAGATGGTGCTGTGTGTTAATGTCCCAACATATTTATTAATTTACTTAGGTACATTTACTGACATACAAATTATAAAAACTTCTTATTATATTAATGTATTACCTCATCATTATGAGTCCAGCGAATGGCAGGCGGAGGCTCTGGTGAGTGCTGAACGACGCACGTCAAGTTGATCGTGCTTCCCATGTTGATGAAAAGTTCTGGACCGCCCAGAATAGTTGTCAGCGGTTCTATATTAAAACAAAAAAATATTAAAAGATAACATTTTTAATACTAAATTTTATTAAAACACCATAAAAAAACAAACTTTTTGTAGTTTCTATTGCTTTCGTAAAAACATATATTTAAAAGGATATTTTTATGTTCCTGTAATCTATACAGATAAATAAAATTGAAGTGTCTGTAATGTCAAAATAGCAGCTTTATACTAAATGCATATGGAATTACATACGGTACTTATAAACAAAACCCTATTTATAAAATTTTTGTCTGTCTGTCTGTCTGTTCGGCTAATCTCCGAAACGGCAGGACTAATTTTAGCGGGACTTACTGGCAGATAGCTGATATTATAAGGAGTAACTTAGGCTACTTTTATTTTAGAAAAAGAATTAGGGTTCCGCTCAAAAAATTAAAACGTACCTAGGGACGCACCCGAGCGAAGCAAGGGTAAGTCGTTAGTGGACAATAAATAACGGATGCTCAATTTGATTAGAAATCTGTCTGAACTGTGCCTAAAAGGGTTCCGCAACTCAAAGGCAAGGATGGTAATCTTCTAATGTCATTATACCCTTTTTAACGAGTGTATGTATGTCATAATCACTTCTCATCATCAAAAATTTATTTGAGACTAATCTATACATATAATAAATTTCTGAGTCGAATCTATACATTAAATGAGGCTAATGATGTTGTAAATACTATATGTAACTAGCGACTCACCCTCGCTTCGCTTCGGGTTCGTTCCTAGAAAAAACAAATCTATCCCACGATAACCTTACATTTTTCCGGGATGATATATAGCCTATAGCCTTCCTCAGTTAACGGGCTATTCAATGCAAGAAGAATTTTTCAAATCAGATTAGTAGTTCCTGAGATTAGCGCGTTCAACCAAACAAACAAACAAACAAACAAACAAACTCTCCAGCTTTTGAGGCTAATGAAGTTGTAAATATTATATGTAATATAGCTTTCAAAATAATTTTAATGGTTTTTAATGTAAAAATAGTGTACGAAGTATATAGCCATGTGGGATATTTTTGTTTCTCGCTTTGGTGATTTGAAGCCCGGATTCATTTGTCAATACCATGAAATACATATATTTAGCTACTGATAAAGTCAAAATTATTGCTGGATTAATACTATGATTTTTTAACCTAACAAAGATAACATAGTTATTTTAGCAAAAAATAAATAAAGAAAAAATAACTTTTTACTACTAAAATATTTTAAAATCTAAAATACGAACTGAACCGAATATAATACTTCTTCATTATTTACGTTTCTCCAAATAATAGGTATTGGTTGCATAAAAAATACAAGGACGTGAAGCATAACACAAAATATGTGAGTAATGATTGCGAAGTTTTGAAATAAAATTTTGTTTCTATAGTCCAGTGGTAACGCACTTGCTTGGGAAACTAAGAGAAGTGAGTTCATAGCCTGGGATCCAAAATGTACAAAGGATTTATTACCTTTTTATACTGTAACTAGCGACTTACCCTCGCTTTGCTTGGGTGCTTCCCTAGGTACGTTTTAATTATTTTGAGCTAAACCCTAATACTTTTTCTAAAATAAAAGTAGCCTAAGTTACTCCTTATAATATCAGCTATCTGCCAGTGAAAGTCTCGTTAAAATTGGTTTAGCCGTTTCCGAGATTAGCTAGAACAAACAGACAGACAGACAAAAATTTTAAAAATTGTGTTTTTCATATAAGTACCGTATATAATTCCATATGCATTTAGTATAAAGCTGTTATTTTGACATTACAAACAGACACTTCAATTTTATTTATCTGTATAGATTTAATCTAGTGCAATAATCTTATTTTACCCACCAATCTCCTTCGTGTCTTCTCCATTCTACGTGACATTGGCAAAGTAATCTGTGTTCAACTGGCACGCTTTGAAGCCATTAACAAGAGAATTGAATTGAATTGGATTTTTTTTAATATTCAGCAATTGTACATTGGCAGCTCGTCCAATTCCTCTAATTAGACAAAATACTAAAATTGTTGTCAATCTTCAGTCAAACATTTAAAAACATTCACTTTGTTAACTTGGCCTCATTACTTCTTCGTAAAATGAAGATATGCGGACCGCATAAGCAATATTTTCAATGGAGATAAATCAATACAGATAATTGTACATACAGTGTCAGAACTCTCATGTAATTGAAAAAGCAGATGAAATTCAATTCATTAACGCGATTGAAATGGAAATTTTAATCATGATATTTCTTTCAAAGATGGAGTTTTTTAATTTAAAATACTATTATCCTACTGGTCTGAATAATATTTGCTAAAATAATAACTGGATATAGGTTACCACGCTCGTCGATTTACTCGGATTATAAAATGAAGTGCATGAGGATACTTTAGATGGTATTTTATTTAAAAAAATATTCTTTAAGTAAATAGATTTTTGTGTGTGTAACTAGTGGATTGCCCTATCTTCTATCGGGTGCGGCTCTAAGTATACCCTACAAGATTATCGATTCATATTTATAATAGCGGCTCACCTTCGCTTCGCTCGGGTTCGCCTCTAAGAGAACAGAAACAATCCTATCCCACGGGAACCGTGCATATTTACGGGATAAAAAGTAGCCTATGTGTTATTACAGACTATAATCTATCTCTGTGCCAAATCAAGATCAGTTCAGCCGTTCTGGCGTGAAAAAGTAACAAACATCCTTACATCCTCACAAACTTTCACATTTATAATATTAGTATAGATGTACGAGTACATACGATATAATATACATATATCATGTAATTTATATATTGGCAAACGATCAGCGCCATCTCTTGGCAAAGTTTATTATTAATATTATATTAACAGCTTATGTGCTATTCGAGGCCATAGTTTATCTATCTATTAAATTTCATCTAAATCTGTTGAGCCGTTTTTGCGTGAGAAACACACTTTCACACACTATCACAAACTATTCCTTTTATTATAGCTTAGTTGGGAAATGAACGATATTTTACAAAATCATGTTAAAAGTTTCTATGGTGTTAACTATTCTTGACGACACGTTTGGCTCAGTTTGTAGTGACTACTTGCTGTGCCAGCGGTCGCGGGTTTAAGTCCCGCTGAGGGCATTTATTTGTGTGATGAGCACAAATGTTTGTACTCCAGTCATGGGTGTTTATATTTATAATATATGTATGTATTTAAAGTTATATATGTGTAGTGTATCAACTATCTGGTATCCAGATGGACAGGTAGATGGTGCTGTGTGTTAATCTTCCAACATATTTATTTTATTTATTATTTATTATTTGTATGGCGTCAGCGACGAAAGAGAAGTAAAATCAAATGTTTTAGAATTGTTCGTTCAATCGTGCCTTATTCAAGAAAGGTTGAATGGATTTTCTTTATTGTAAACGTAACAGTATTAACTAGCACAGGCTGTTTTATAATAATCAAAATGAATTAACTTGTACTATATAAATTAAATATGTGCATTTATTATAATATGAATATAAATATATGTTATATATGTATATGTAGGTAGGAGGTATATTTTTTATATTTCACATATATTGAGCAATTGCGGTATTATTATTTACAAACCTATTTGCTACTCTAAGTGTACTAAATTACATTTAAATACGTGTAGCCGTTTCCGGTTATTAGAGTAACCGACATTGACACACGAGCAAACTTTCAGATTTATAAAAGTAGTTCGATTTAAAGATTCATCCAAAGATTCATCCGAAGATATGATACGTGTATTATTTTTTTTCATTGCTCTATTATGTTTACTTCTATTTTTGTCTTTCTCATATTTTGATTTCATCATTATCTAGCTGTTAATATGAATGGTCTACATTTTCAATATATAGTGTCAATGGTTCTCGAATGACTTTGACAAACGGACAAACGGAGATGACGAAACTATAAGGGGTTGGTTAAGTATTATTATACAACGAACGTTGGAGTGTGATTCAATTGTAATTTAACTCTTACTGATAGTGTGAATGCACTTATTATTTCTTGTATACGAATACTTTACCAGATCGAAATCGGACCGAGAACGAACCCAGATCGACACTATAGCGTAAATCGTTAGTTAAGGTTTTATTTTTGACCTTTGACACGGAACCCTAAACGCAAAAATGTAATTTTGTAGGGCTTATTGAA
This sequence comes from Fabriciana adippe, assembly GCA_905404265.1. Classification (NCBI taxonomy): domain Eukaryota; kingdom Metazoa; phylum Arthropoda; class Insecta; order Lepidoptera; family Nymphalidae; genus Fabriciana; species Fabriciana adippe. The sequence continues at coordinate 13,866,257 of FR989998.1, read as the reverse complement.
ATAAATATGAAGTGACTTTTCATCTTTTGAGGGGATGAAGGGGATGAAAGTCGTTTGTAAAGCCCCTTTAAAGGGATATAATTAAATCTTAATCACAAAGATATTAGAAAATAAAATGTTTGAGCAAATAAATATTTTTTGCGAGATTCCAAGTTAAAACTTAAAAAAAATGAGTGTTAAAATGAGTATATATAATATTACTAACGACTCACTCTCACTTCTAGTTACGTATTAACGTTTAGTACAGATTTCTCAGAGATGAGATACTTTTCCACAGTAAAAAGTATCCTAAATGTAGACCCGGATAACCAGCTACCATCATACCAAATTTCATCAAAATCTTTCCAGTGGTTTTCTCGTGATGCGTTCCCAACAGACAAACAGATAAAAATTCTAAAAACTATAGATTCGGCCTCTGTATCGATAATAATGACTATTTTAATAAAATTTTCCAAAAAAAATATTTCATGTACAGATTCGAATCAGAATTTTATTATATGTATAGATATAAATTACTACAGCCTAAAGTTGTATCAAAATACGTTCTGTAGTTTTTGCGTGAAAAAGTAACAACGTACATCCCATACGTCCTCACATGTAACTTTCGCGTTTATAATACTACTAGGGTTATTTATTTTAGTTTAAACTTAAATACGTACATTACATAAACAAAAATGGTTTAACCCTTCAGTTATAATGTTTAATTATAAGTTTTTATTTAACTTGCAATGTTTGTTTGTTTGGGTCAAATGTTACAATTGAATTTTAAAGCAGTTATCCTCAAACGGTTGTACTGAAATTTTGCGTACATGTTAAGTTTGGATGACAATACATGGTTAACTAAGTGACGTCATTCTAAATCCAATATGGCGGACTCCCAAAGATGGCGGACTATGTTTTTATTATGCACCCCCCATGATATGGATATCAAATGAAAAGGTTTGCTGAGAAGAACTAAAAATCTAATAATTGTAAAAAACATTTTTAAAAACAAGCTTTTATTTAAATGCTCTAAAAATAACAAAAAAAAAAAAAAAAAAATTAAATCAAACCCAACAATTTATTGCCGCGAGATTTACTTTTGTAGTTAAACAAGAAATAAAATGGTAAATAAAAAAATATGTTTTCTTATAAAATAGGTGAATTTCGCGAATTATACTTAATCTATATATACATAAAATGCTTTGTCCTGACTGACTGATCGATCAACGCACAGCCTAAACCGCTGGTCGTAGAAACGTGAAATTTGGAGGACCTATTCTTTATACAATGTAGGCATCCGCTAAGAAAGGATTTTTCGAAATTCATCCCCTAAGGGGGTAAAATAGGGGATAAAAGATTGTATGAAACTCTGTCATTCTTAACGCGAAAAACATGGAAAGTGGTATTTAGCTTTAAGATAAAAAATAAGAAACATATGTATAAGATTTTTTCGAAATTCATCCCTTAAAAGGGTAAAAGGGGGTGATAAAGTTTATATGGGCAAACAATTATTTATGATCAGAATTACTTGAAACTTGGTATTAATGCTCTTCAATACAATTAAATAAATACTTATTTTAATATTTTTTTAAATTCATTCCATAAGACTGTCAAATAGGGGATGAAAGTTTGTATGAAACTCTGTAATTGATGCACGTAAAATAGTATTTACATTATTGTTATTAATACAAATATCATATTTTTTTTTCGAAATACACCCCTTAAAAGGGTAAAAGGGGGTTATGCTATTTATATGAGGAAAAAATTGTTTATGATCAGAATTACTTGAAACTTGGTATTAATGCTCTTTAGTACAATTAAACAAATACGTATTGTAGATTTTTTTAATTCAGCCTCTAAGTGGGTAAAACTGGGCGTTGAACTTTAAGTTGTTCAATATATTTAAATAGAGTAACATGACTCAAGTTCTCCGTAAGTGTACACTTATTGTGTGGGACATAAAGTAGATAACGGAAATTATTCTGAATCCAAAGGAAAATTATGTATGACTTTTCGGCTGGCCACAGCAGCGACAACTATAACAGACTTAGAGCGCGAGAGAGAACCTAGCTAGAGAATATCCTGCTATCTATATAGTCCTTCTGAAGGATGGCACATCTGCAATAAAAAAGTCGCCTAAGCTATGTAACAGGATTAGACTACGAGTAACTCATTAAACATTATAGTGGTCACTGTGTTTGCTGGATGTGCTCGGGGGGAGTCATAATTCATACCTCGAATACCATTGATAACTTATGACTACGCTTTTGAATTTAATCTATTGTAATTCCTTCTTAAAGTTTGCATTGAAATGACCAATAATATATGTATCTCAGTCAGTCGTTAAAAATAGCAGGCGTAGACTTAAGAGATGATAGCTTCTCACAGAAACATTTTAGCAAAACCCAGAACTGGACAAAACATTCATCAGTGTGGTATGTTTGTGGTTAGTTTTTTAGCGTATACTAAGCTAAGTGAATCTAGATATAATATTAAAAATTCGATATGACAACATATAAACTGAATGGAAATTAAAACTGAGCAAATTTTTCAGTCCACACAAGCATAGCCGCGGGAAAAAAGCTACATTAAAATAAGAATGACAATTTATATGGGTAACTTATAAAAGAAGGAGAAGGAGGGAGACTATAAGCTTCAGGTGTACACAGCACTGGGTCTTTAAAAATAACGTAGATGTTAACCTGTTAGTATGTTAGTTAAAAACCCCATATTAGCCGAGTTACATGATTCTAAAGTCGTGAAAATTGTATGCGATTGTATCATTGTACACTCTCCTTCTAACTTTGGAAAGATAGAGTAGAAAAATGTGCAAAGAACACAGGTAGTGGAGCTTGCTAAATACCTAAAGTGTATATTTATTTACGGAATATACGCTTAACTTCTTTAAGATACTGGATATTTTGAGTTACGATCGCTAAAATTTAATTTGTTTTCCATATATCTTTAAGAAACAATAAAACTTACACGAACTTAATTTTGCAAGTAATATAGTATGCGAAAAATCTATTTTTTTCGTAGTTTGATCGCGGGCGAAGCCGCGGGTTCTGCTAGTACTATATAAAAGCAGTTTACATTAATAGCAAAACCAACTTCCGGCCAGATAGCCAACACACAAAAACAAACAGCTATTACTTACCGACAACAGAGAGGTACATCCGGTGTCCAATGGGCGGTGTGGTACCAACTTGGCACTCATAGATACCGGAGTCACGCCGTTGGGGAAATCTTATCTGTAGATTTTATGTTTATTAATGGTCAGAAACTGGCGTAGTCTAGATAGTAAATTACTTAGCCTGCATGCAATGTAAAATCCTGGGTCAAAGCCAAAAGTCTCCACCTGCGCATGAAGCTGTGAAATTTGCGACCCGATTAACAAGTATTGGGCGAGCAAGCCTTTCTTACTTCAAAATAATACTAGCTGCTACACGCAGCTTCACTCGAAATGTATGTGTGTGCTTTTAAATATTTTTAAAGCGATGTTTAAGTGATAATAAAATTATATATATATATATATATATATATATATATATATATATATATATATATATATATATATATATATATATATATATAATCGTAAATCGTAAATGCAAACGAAATTGTGTAATTAAAAAACCTTATTTAAATAAGTTCGTACTGTTTCCTCGATGGTCTAGTGGGTAGCATGTACGGCTGCAGATCCAGAGGTTCTGAGTTCGAGTCTCGGTGTGGGTCAAATTTAATCATTGAGTCTTTATGGTAAGAAATTCTCAGTAACAGTCTGGAGTTGACATTGGCGGTGATTCACATAACTCGTGTGAAATTATCGTCCCATTGAAATTTGACAGTGTAAAGAATAGAGAGTGCACTTGTGTCTGCGCGTACACTTGTGCACTATAATCTCCTGCGCAGTTGGCTAGTCTCAGTAAGATTGGTCGCCGTAGCCGAAATCGGTCAGGAGGACATTATTGTACTATTATATAACAAACATTCAAAAATTTTCAGCAACTTTTGCTTTCATTATATTGATAGAGTTTTAATAACTTTTGCTTGGTGTATTGGAGATATGGATATTTAAGATTATTATATTTCTAAGTTATTTTTTTATGGAATCATTACATGAAAATTATACGTAATATACTTATCTAGTGTATTTAAACGAGTAATTCTTGTATATTTATTTATTTATACCGGCGATCTCGGAAACGGCTCTAACGATTTCGCTGAAATTTAGTACGTGGAGAGTTTCGGGGGCGAAAAATCGGTCTTATGCCTGGGAAAACGCGTGTTTTCGGGTTTTCATGTTTGGTTTATTATGCATGGTTTCTTTCGCATTATTCCACGCAAAATATGGTCGATAATTTCTTACTTGACCTAGGTGCAAGATTGACACAGGTGCCCGGGTTCGAATCCCGATCGGATACAAAGTTTTTACTTTTGTTTTTTTTTTTATTTATTCATGTTTTTCGTTTTTTTTTAATCTAAAAAATACGATATAACAAAAAAGAACTCCAATCCAAGCTTGGTCGCCTAGGTATTATTTGAATAAACGAACCAAACCTACATATATTACACTGAATGATAGACATTTTTGTTAAATAAAAATAATCATTTAGCTCGATTCGAAATTGATGAAAACTTTTAGAATTCTATTTAAGTTGGTTTAAAAGCAAATCTCTAACAATTATATGACTTTATTTTGTTCCGAACAATAAAACATAATAATGCTTTGAACTAAAAATAGATCAAGTGGGTATTGAATAAAGTTTTCATAGGATTGCTTTGACAATTAGTACTTATTTGTACTAGAAAAGCCATATTTTATGTTTTAGTTATTGTATTCAGCTCTTTTTAACCTCCAACTACTGGGGGTGGGCCTCCCTTTAGTACAAGGGGGATGTTTTAGTTAGACTAGACTAAATTTATTATTGTACCTTCTATTATGTCTATCTATCTTATATATTTAAGTGAGCAATTCTTGTATATTTATATATTTACTAGCGACTCACCCTCGCTTCGCTCGGGTTCGTCCCTAGCTTGCATTAAATCACGGTTGATCAGTTTTCGACCGGAGAGGAAAAATGATTAAATTACTAAAATGGCTATTAAAAAATAAGGGTTGATCGTAGAAGGGTGAAAATTGAGGATTGTTTGTATTTTTGTATGTTGTATCATAAAAAAATAGAAATTAAAAATTTTGTCTAAAAAATAAAAAATAAAAATTTAGGGGTGGACTACCCCTAACATTTAGGGGGATGAAAAATAGATGTTGGCCGATTCTCATAGATACCGGATAAGCACAAAAAATTTCATCAAAATCGGTCAAGCCATTTCGGAGGAGTATGGCAACGAAAACTGTGACACGAGAATTTTATATATTAGATTTACACCGGCGATCTCGGAAACGGTTCTAACGATTTCGTTGAAATTTGGTATGTGAGGGTTTTCGAGGGTGAAAAATCGATCTAGATTAGTGTTATGTCCAGACATAAGACTAATCTAGATAAGACTAATCTTCTCCCAGGAAAACGCGTGTTTTCGAGTTTTAATGCGGTTTTCTTTCGCATTATTCCACGCAGAATATGGTCGATAATTTCTTACACTCAGGCATAAGCATCGTGGTCAAGCGACCAAGGTGCAAGGTTATCAATCGCAGGTGTCCGAGTTTGAATTTCGATCGGATACAAAGATTTTACATTTGTTTTTTTTTTTATTATTTATTCAAGTTTTTAGTTTCTTTCAATCAATTTACGTTTTTAATGAATATTTAATAAGTCTATCCCTAAGGGTAGAATAATTACTATTAAGTGGTGTCGAAGTCATTGTACCTTTCAAGTAAAAAGTATTAAAATAAGGTCTTTATAATTATAATGTGTTAATTAAATGATATTGTTTTTTAATTGAAAGGTGCTTTAAGTCTTTTTGAATATAGTACATTTTGATTTAATGTAAATGAGTAAAGATGTTAAGTAATAAAGAGCATTTCTTTTTGAGTAGATCAAAATATTTTAAATACGCAAATGCCCCACAAATCGATTTCAGCTATGGTGACTAATCTCATTTAGACTAATCACCGGCGCGGGACATATGTATAGTGCACACGTATTTGCGCAGTGTCCTGTAACTCATACGTTTCTATAGGATAAAAACTCGACATGACAAACGAGAGATAAGGCGCAGGACTAACACCATAAGGTGCTCTCCGTGACACCGGAGAGTAAGATCAACTTCTCATCTCCAGGCTGTTACTAAGAGAATTTATTGATAGATTCCAGCAACTATAAGAGCTCAATTAAGAACTAAGAAGCCTAAGATTTTTCGATCTGCACCCACTCAAGTTTATCACAAGACCGAATAAGCATACCTAATAGTTTCTTAGATAAGACTAGATTCTTAGATAATAATACTATATTTAATTATAATACTTATTCAAAAAATTAAATAATATTTAAAGTCAACAAATATTTTAAGGTACTCTGGTGCCATTTTTGAATTTTTAGAATCATTTTTATAAAATTGAGGGTAGGCACTGTCTGTAACAAGTATATAACGCCTTTGAGATATCTATAACCTTATTCTCTTTAGCATTAGATAGCATTAGCATTCGAAACGTCGGGAACCAAAAATCAAAATAAATCCGCAAAGTAATCCGAAAAGATAGTTTTATTTAAAATACTCTTCTTTGATGTTTTAAATAAAACTATCTTTTCAGTTAAAAGAAGCGTATACACAAAATAAATACCGCTTTTTTCAAGTTATAAGTTATAAGTATATAGAATAAACGCTTATCCCTACATCTATTATTCAAAATCAAGACCAACTTCCAAACAACAAGTGACTAATTTGAGTGGAGTTATCAAGAATGAAATTCAACTATTCCGTCGGGTGAAGTTAGATAGTTCATGTAACTTCAGCTTCCTATCATTGCTAAGTTCTAGTAATGTAAAGGCTAATGTCGGTAAACTGTACTATACATCAAAGAGCTATACGTTACCATATTTGACTAACGTTTGTTTGGCGTGTAATGTTTGTCGATAGCTAAGTAGCTATGGTACCTTATTAGGTACCTTTGCCTTATATTAGCAGAATTTCTGTTCTATCCTTATTATCATATTGATAATAATACTGTCTTAGATTAACGCGAATATTTGGTATTTTAAATAAAATATCTTTTCGGATTTTTTGGCGGATTTATTTTTGTTTGCTTTCCGATGATTATGCATACTGACTATATGTAACAACTATTTATGTATAACACCTTTTAGATATCAAAAACCTTAGTCTCTCTTTGGGAATTGTGTTGGGAACCAAAAATCAAAATAAATTCACGAAAAAATCCAAAAAGATAGTTTTATTTAAAATAAGTTGAAAATATTATAGTTTTTTTTTTAATATATATATTTTTAAATATAGCAAATATTTCAGTGCAATAAATATTTTTTTTGACTATTTGTTTTCGATGTTATACTTCTTTTGGCACGTTTGGAAAAAATATGAGAGTAAAATTTTTACGATGCGCGCGTACACCGACTGCCAAAAATCGACATGATGAAGTTAGTAGAAAGCGACATGATTCATCATAGCTATGCTGCATTCCTTTTGCAAACAGAGAGTTGTGACATACGGGATGAAATCTTTAGCTATTTTTGTTCTGTTACGCCTTTTTTTTTATAATATAACCCTTCATACGTTAATTTCACACAGCATTAGTTATTCTATTAGTGTTACCGCTAGTAGAAATTCATTTTATCAAAGCCCGCTAAAATTAGAGAAATTGCGATAGGAGTAATTTACTATTTTATACCTTTAATATCCAATCTTCTGTATGAGGATTGTGGACACTGATGAACCTCTGGTCAGAGGTATAAGTCATTCGTCCTGAGGTCAGGAGATGTATATCTCGGTGCCTGATCCATGATACCTGAAAACAAAATAGAATGTTAGCTTAAATCGCATATATGTATATTCGCTTAGTAGTCTAAATTAAACCATAATCATTATTGAAAATTGTATACGTATAATAAAACTGTAGAGGTCATAAAATTATATATATATATATATATATATATATATATATATATATATATATATATATATATATATATATATATATATATATATAATTTTATGACCTCTACAGTTTTATTATACGTATAGATATACGTGTTATGTGATATATTTTTGTTACGTCCTATGAGTTCGGAGATCGTAAATTAAAGCACGTCTTTTGCACTATTGACGTTTTGTTGCTCTTGGTTGACAAGAGTGACTTATAGAGATTCTCTAATACGCACAGTATATACACAGTTCTAGTTAAATTCAGTCAATGAACACTAATCTTCACCACTAGATACACTTTCGCTGTAACTTCACTCCACTTTTATTCACTTTTCACTTTTTCATACTTCTTTTCAGTCTACTTAGCTTCCAAATAATGCAACAGATCTCTCGACACACTGCCGGCCATTTTATATGCATAAACAAAGAACATTCTAGTATTCGACAATCAGAAACCTTTCTAGTCATTTCGAATGTTTTGTTCCTCTCTCACTCTTACACACGGCAATTTACGATTAACTGTTCTTGTCTAAGTGTCAGAACTTCTAGTAATTTCGATGCCTCTCTCGAAATGTTTTGACAACTGTCTTAGGATGTATAACGCATGTTTCAGACGTATCTTTTTAATTATTATTTTTGGTGTACTGATGCTACACACTCACCATTACGCGACATTATCTATACATATAATAAAATTGTAACTCAGCCGAATCTGTACATTAAATATTTTTTGGAAAATCTTATTGAAATAGACATTATTATCGATACAGAGGCCGAATCTATAGTTTTTGGAATTTTTACCGCATCACGGAAAAACTACTGAAGGGATTTTGATGAAATTTGGTACGATGATAGCCGGTTATCCGGGTCAACATATAGGATACTTTTTATTGCGGGAAAATATCTCATCTCTAAGAAATCTATACTAACGTTAAAACGTAAGTAGGGATGAACCCGAGTGGAGCGAGAGTGAGTTGCTAGTTATATACATATAAAGAAAAGTTTTAGGACGAGTGAAGCGAGGATAAGTCAATAGTATTATATAAACGTAAATACAAAATTGGTTAAATTAAACATTTAAATTAAATCACAATTGATGCTGTATTGAGTTTTGTATTTCAAAGCAATCCTTAAACCACACAAGCATTTAATTCTGGAAATTTTGGTGTGAGGTCGTTAATCCTATTCGGTTACAACTTCATCTTAAATCCGATTATCGTCTCATTTTGTTGGTTATTTTCATTTTACCTAAACCTTAAATATATTTTATTTAAACATCTATGTGTTATTCAATATTTTATTACATTGTTTCTGACAACGTTTGGCTCAGTTTGTAGTGACTTGCTGTGCCAACGGTCGCGGGTTCAAGCCCGCTGGCGACATTTATTTGTGTGATGAGGACGAATGTTTGTACTTCAGTCATGGGTGTTTATGTTTATAATAAATATTGTGTATGTATTTAAAGTTTAATATATGTGTAGTGTATCAACTATCTATATCCATAACACACGCCTCATAGCTTACCATGGAACTAGATGGTGCTGTGTGCCTCGACATACATAACTTGGTCTATCAGCATTCTATTGGTACGACGATTGTTACATTGGTTTTTTTTGTTCTCAAATATTGAGATGCCAAAAACCTTATTCTCCTCCTCATTAAGCTACTTGTAAAACGTTCATAACGTCGCAAAAAAAATTTAATTAAAATTGCGATAACATCTATATTGCTAGGTTCTCTCACACATACAGAACCTGAGGGAACCCCCTCACGATGTTTTCCTTCACCGTAAGACAAGTGGTAGTCATGTTAGAAATGATTCATACATGAAAATGTCAGAAGTGCGAGACTCGGGATTCGAACCAACTTCACTCGGTTTCCTAAGCGAGTGCGCTACCACTGGGCTATCAAGAAAGTAATATATCGCCGTTTAATACTTTCTACACACTATCTTTTCGTATTTTTTTTATTTACTTTATCATCTTTTTTTATTGAGTTTAAAAAGAAGTAGCGCTTGGTAAAATATAATTCAGACGTTTAAAACGACCATCCTTAGAATACTTGAGTGGCTCTCTAATTGAAACAGTAATGTTTTATTCAGAGGTTTAAATGAAATTCAATACGTATAGATCTATAAAGGACATTGGCTATTTTATATTTGCTTATTATTTATCAATCCCAGTACTCTAATCAATAAAGCGATTGTTTATCTACAGAAAAAAAAAGAACTATTTTATACGTTTACCAAGGTCGCTAAAACTACCCTTGTATGTCCACGTCATAGCCTATTTTGCGTACTAAATTTTATTCAAATCTGTCCAGCTGTTTTAGGGTTAAGAAGTAAGAAACAAACATACAAACACATATAACTTTCGCAATTTATAATAGTAGTTCTATTTATAGTACGCCATTTGCGGAAGTAACAACTTTCAGAAGATAAAACGAGTACAATACAATTACAATACAACTTTTACAATACAATTTTTAAAATACCAGGTGGTACAATTAACTTATAATTAATATTCATATTATCATTATCTTCTATAAATATTAAAAAAAAATGTAACTAAACCGAATCTGTACATTAAATATTTTTTGAAAAATCTTATTGAAATAGTCATTATTATCGATACAGAGGCCGAATCTATAGTTTTTAGAATTTTCGTCTGTCTTTCTGTCTGGTAACGCATCACGAGAAAACTACTAGACGTATTTTGATGAAATTTGGTATGATGATAGCTGGTTATCCGGGTCAACATATATGATACTTTTTACTGCAAGAAAATATCTCTGAGAAATCTATATTAAACGGTAAAAAGTAACTAGGGACGAACCCGAGCGGAGCCAGGGTGATTCGCTAGTAAATAATAATAGTAATAATATGAATATTATAGTTTCTAATACATATTATAAAATTGTAACTAAGCCGAATCTGTACATTAAATATTTTTTGGAAAATCTTATTGAAATAGACTTTATTATCGATACAGAAGCCAAACCTATAGTTTTTAGAATTTTTGTCTGTCTGTCTGTCTGTCTGTCTGTCTGTCTGTCTGTCTGTCTGTCTGTCTGTTACCGCATCACGGGAAAACCACTGGACAGATTTTGATAAAATTTGGTATGATGATAGCTGGTTATCCGGGTCAACATATAGGATACTTTTTACGGCGGCAAAATATCTCATCTCTGAGCTAAACGTAAGAACGTAACTAGGGACGAACCCGAGCGGAGCGAGGGTGAGTTGCTAGTAGTTTCTATAATTGTAAGACTAAAGACATCAAAACTGTTGGTTAGTTTATTGTCTAAACAGCCTTAGACGTAGCAATACATATATGTAAACTAGATAATTCAAGGTAATTTTTGGTACCTATATTATAGGAGTTTTTATGTTTTAAGTTAAATATTGAAAGTTACGGTATTCTTTTCTTATCAGAAAAAAAAATGTTTTCGGAATATAGAATGAAATGTATTCATGACTAGCGGCTCACTCTCGCTTCGCTCGGGTTCACCCCTAGATGATTCCTTAAATTGACATATCTTTTTTTATTTAGTAACCGATTGAAATAAAACAAATACTAAATGTTAAGTGAAGTTTATCACAATACATTAGTGAAAACCGCACTCGAAACCGTTTCTAAGATTAGCGCGCACAAACGCACAGACAAACAGACAAACCGACAAACAGACAAAAAAAACTAAAAATCATTGTTTTGGTTTCTAATGCGTTAATAAAGATCCCCAATAATAGTTTTTCTCTGATATCTTCCATGTACAGACAGCGATCAGTTACAATTTTATTATATGTACTATAGATTAAATAAAGCGTGATCATTTTGTTTAATACAATTTAGCTAAAAGATAATTCTAGCAAATTTTAATTAAGAAATATTAGAAGCAATTCTGAAATATTCGTCTCTTTAATAAAACAGATATCATTATACTTCTACCGACCTAGATTCTCAGTATCGTAATAGCTAAAAACTACTTTGTTTTAATCAAATCTATACAGATAAATGAAATTGAAGTGTCCGTTTGTAATGCCAAAATAACAGCTTTATACTAAATACATATGGAATTATGTACGGTACCTATAAGAAAAACACAATTTTTAAATTTTTTGTCTGTCTGTCTGTTTGTTCCGGCTAATCTCCGAAACGGCTGGACCAATTTTAACGGGACTTTCACTAGCAGATAGCTGATATTATAAGGAGTAACTTAGGCTACTTTTATTTTAGATATAGAATTAGGGTTTCGCTCAAAAAAATCAAAACGTACCTAGGGACGAACCCGAGCGAAGCGAGGGTAAGTCGCTAGTATGAGATAATTGTTATAAGCCAGTTTTGTATGAACACACCACAGACAACACAATACCAGTATAAAATCTAATATGTGGTTATATTAGAAATATAGAAGCGGGTTCATTACCCGGTTAGTGAAGTTCTGAGATTTTCCTTATGACATTTTCAATATCAGTACCATATTTTGCTTCTTAATAATTAACAGTTCTTGAAACACCATTTCGTATGGACTATGGCCAAACTCACATTGAGAGGATTGTCCCCATGAACTTTAAAAGGGCTGATTGATATTATTTTAGTACTCGGTTCTCGAAAATTACGTTACTAAACAGACAGACAGACGTATTTAGCTTCTATAATAACCTCTTAATACAAACTTACTACAAAAAAATGTAAAAGATTCAAAATAAAATTAAAAATAAAAATTCAACCACCCTGGTTTAGACATAATCTTTTTATTCTAATATTTAAATAGATAATATTTCTTACCGTTCTATTACCAAGATCGTGGACTCTGCAGTTCAGCTGTGCCGTCTTTCCAACAAGAGCTGTGACATTTCTGGAGTATGGAATATCAAAATGAGGTCCTCGTTGTGTGAGCCCTAAGTCTACATCAGTATACTCCAACTCCTGGACGCCATCTGAGCTTAGACCATTTATATTATCTGTGCAACCTGCAAAAAAAAAACAAATAGGTTAGTTAAGGAAAAATGTTAGGCACAAATATCAACGTCCGTAAGATTTTATGTTGACGATACGTTTGGCTCAGTTTATAGTGCCAGCGGTCACGGGTTCAAATCGCGCTGGGGGCATTCATTTGTGTGATGAGCACGAATTCTTATACTTTGTACTCTGTGAGTGAAATAGTTTTTATTCCGGAAATCATCCCTTAAGGGGGTTAAAATGGGGATGAAAATTTATATGGGGAAGCAAGCTAGGGAACCCGAAGCGAGGATGAGTCACTAGTTTGGAATAAATATTAACCATTAATATGATTTACAGCTCTTAATGAAGGGCAAATTCGTAGAAGTCATCGAGTATGCAACATAACTATAAAGTTAAACAGTTATCATAAATTAAAATACAAATTGCAAGAACAAAATGCAGCTCGCTTTAATCAGGACTTGCTGTTTTGTCCATCTACTTGAATCTTGGGAATAATTTCTATTGTATAAATTAATGTTGTATTCAGTCCAAAAGTTATTTTACTGAGCATCAAACTGAAAATATTCGTCAAGTTGTTAATTTGTTACTATTTCACTTTAAAATTTTGTTATAAATGAATATTAATGAATATAACAAAACGTGGGTGGCATTGTCGATTATTCTTCAGTCTTCACGTTTTATTATATCAGGGTTCTTTATTTTAAAAAAAAAACAGTCTAACTGCCTCTAACTCTACATTTTTATCTGAATTATATTTATAATAAAATTCTGAGTGGAATCTGTATATTAAATATTTTTTGGAAAATATTATTGAATTAGTCATTATAATCGATACAGAGGCCGAACTTATAGTTTTTTGAAATAACGTCTGTTTGTCTGTCTGTGACCGCATCACGAGAAAACCACTAGACAGATTTTGATGAACTTTGGTATGATGATTGCTGGTTATCCGGGTCAACATATAGGATACTTTTTACTGCGGGAAAACATCTCATCTCATAGAAAACTATACTAAATGTTAAAACGTAACTAGGGACGAACCGGAGTAAAGCGAGAATGAATCGCTAGTATATGAAAAAAATCTCAATATTTCGATAACCTATAACCGTGTTACCATCCTCCATTTAGAGATTAATTACAGCATCCAAGGTTAATAATAACTAAAGATCTTTTCAAAATGAGACAATAAAGAAAACCGTTTAACTATAACGGGGGGTAATAAATAATTCTTCATATTAAAGATGAACAATCACTAACTTTTGTCTCGACACTACATTATGGGCCATACAAAGACGTCTATTGTGCTTTTGATTCATGATATTATACATCTAGTATGATAGCTTCCCTTTTAAATTATAATAGTGACCGTTTGTACTAGAAGGGTAAACAGTAGTAATTGTTAAATGTTCATATAATATAATAAAAATCTATATCTATATATACATAAAATGCTTTGTCCTGACTGACTGATCGATCAACGCACAGCCTAAACCGCTGGTCGTAGAAACGTAAAATTTGGAAGGCATATTCCTTATACAATGTAGGCATCCGCTAAGAAAGGATTTTTCAAAATTCATCCCCTAAGGGGGTAAAATAGGGGATAAAAGGTTGTACGAAACTCTGTCATTCTTAATGCGAAATGCACGAAAATTAGTATTTAGCTTTAAGATAAAAAATAAAAAATATACGTATTACCTTTTTTTCGAAATTCATCCATTAAAAGGGTAAAAGGGGGTGATTAAGTTTATATGGGCAAAAAAATATTTATGATCAGAATTACTTGAAACTTGGTATTAATGCTCTCCAATACAATTAAATAAATACGTATTTTAGCATTTTTTGAAATTCATCTCATAAGGCTGTCAAATAGGGGATGAAAGTTTGTATGAAACTCTGTAATTGATGCACGGAAAATGGAATTTACTTTTAAAATGAAAACTAAAACAATACAAATATCATTTTTTTTTCGAAGTTCGTTCGTCCCTTAAAAGGGCAAAAGGGGGTTGTGCTTTTTATATCAGGAAAAAAATGTTTATGATCAGAATTACTTGAAACTTTGTATTAATGCTCTTCAACATAACTAAATAAACATGTATTGTATTTTTTTTAATTCAGCCCCTATGTGGGTAAAAGTGGGGGATGAAGTTTGAATTTTTGAATATATTTAAATAGAGTAACATTGCTTAAGTTGTCTGTAAGTGCACACTTAATGTGTGGGGTATAAAGAGGAGAACGGAAATTATTCCGAATCCAAAGGAAAATTATGTATAACTTTTCGGCTAGCCACAGCAGCGACAATTATAACAGACCTAGAGCGCGAGAGTGAGAACCTAGCTAGAGAGTATCCTGCTATCTATATCCTCCTTTTGAAGGTTGGCACAACTGCAGTAAAAAGTCGCCTAAGCTATGTAACGGGATTAGACTGTGAGTAATTCATTAAACATTATAGTGGCCACTGTATTTGCTGGATGTGGGGGGAATATACCTCGAATACCACTGATAACTTCTGACTACGCCTTTGAATTTAATCTATTGTAATTTCTTCTTAAAATTTGCTTTGCAATGACCTTTTATATAAAAAGGTCATTTATATAAAAAGTTTGATCGCGGGCGAAGCCGCGGGTTCTGCTAGTATATAATAAAATTCTGAATCGAATCTGTTTATTAAATATTTTTTTGGAAAATCTTATTGAAATAGTCATTATTATCGATACAGAGGCCGCATCTATAGATTTTAGAATTTTTGTCTGTCTGTCAGTCTGTCAGTCTGGGAACGCATTACGATAAAACCACTGGACAGATTGGTATGATGATAGCTGGTTATCCGGGTTAACATATAAGATACTTTTTACTACGGTAAATTATCTCATCCATATTAAACGTTATAACCCGAGTGGAGCGAGGACGAGTCCCTTGTTATATTATAAAAACAGACTTTTGACGAAAAGTAATCTTACTAATATTATTAAACAAGAAAGTTTATGAAAATGGATGAGTGTTTGTTACTCTTTCACACAAAAAGTAGTTAACGGATATTTACAGTATCTTATATAGCTTATACATCAGAGTAACATAGAGGCTATAATGTTTAAAGATATAGTTAATACATAATTGAACAACGCGTGCAGAGCCACGGAAAAACGCTAGTCTATACTAATATTATTAAGCTGAAGAGTTTGTATGTTTGTTTATTTGGTTGAACGCGCTAATCTCAGGAACTACTAATCTGATTTGAAAAATTCTTTTCGCATAAGATAGCCTGTTAACTGAGGAAGGTTATAGGCTATATATATCATCCCGGAAAAATGTACGGCTCCCTTGGGATAGATTTATTTTTGTCTAGGCGAACTCGAAGCGAAGCGTTATAAGACTGGTCAAAAAAAATGATAAGTCTAAATCTTCGAAGAGTTTCACCATTCTCGATCTAGTTCCATTTTCAGATAAGCTCAACGTTAACAATTCATTGATTATCATCCAGATTTCACATTACAAAGTTTCATAACGACGTGATAGAAGCAGTTTAATTTCAACTTCTAAGATTTCCTAACAGATGACTAATAAAAACCTGAAATTCCACTTATATTTTAAAGGCACAAGCCATATAATTATCTTTGAATTTAATTAATAATTCATTTGTTTTAAGTTAGCTATTAGTTATATGTAGTGAAAAATACATTCGACAGTTTTCGAGATATGTGGATATGCGCAATTATACAGATGGAAAGACTTATCTAAAATCTTTATATTTAGCTTTGATGACCATTTGGAAATTACTGAAAAACAAAACAGGTGCTATTATAATACTGCCAAAATCTTAAATTCTACACTGAATATTGACAATTTATTGATTGAAATGGACAAACAAGGAACCCAGGGTCATGTTGATGATCTACAGCAATACATACACGTCTAAACCAGCGAAGCGTCAAAATTCAAAATATTTTATTCAGCATTAAATTATTATAATTTTTTTTGAGTCTACTACCAGTTTGGAGAGAATCCTCAGAACTGAGGAAAGCTGGCGAAAAAAACTTAGCGGGACTAAAATGATTTTTCCTACCTTTTTTGTAGGTTAAGTTATAAATCACAATAATTTTCAAAATTGAATCAGGATCACATCATTCCCAAAGTGTGTCATCTTCCACAAAATCATTACTATTATACTAGCGACTTACCCTCGCTTCGCTTCGGGTTCGTGCCTAGACAAAAATAAATCTATCCCACGGGAACCGTACATTTTTCCGGGATAATATATAGCCTATAGCCTTCCTCAATTAACGGGCTATCTATTGCAAAAAGAATTTTTCAAATCGGATTAGTAGTTCCTGAGATTAGCGCGTTCAACCAAACAAACAAACAAACTCTTCAGCTTTATAATATTAAGTATAGATATGGACGCTGACTCCTGACATACAGGTTTAATCTAGTTTAGGAGTCAGAGGCTTCAACAGGCTTATGTAACAACAAACAAATATGTCAATAAAGTAATATTCTACTCAATTCTATTCTATATAATAATTGGAAATAACCTTTAGCACAAATACAAACATATCACTACCTAGTATAAAACAAAGTCGCTTCACGCTGTCCTCCTGTCCTTATATTTGCTTAGATCTTTAAAACAATGCAACGGATTTTGATGCGGATTTTTTAATAGATAGAGTGATTCAAGAGGAAGGTTTATATGTATAATACATGCATAATATAGTAGAGAAATACTGATAATTTTAGAGGTTTCTAATGTGATGTCGTAAATAAACACATTTTTTGCGCTTACATTGCAAACGCTGGCTGAACCCTACGAGATAGATCACAATAATGTACTACACTATTGTACACTTTAAAAAGGTCTACAAAAAAGTCCGCGATGGCATATGTCTATCTCTTAAGGATAACATATTATATCCATTTTACTATATCCAAACTAGGGACGAAACCGAGCGAAGCGAGGGTGAGTCACTAGTTGTGTATACAATATATATACAGTAACACATAAAGCAGAAATGGCAAAAATTATACAGGAGGTAATCGACCTGTCTATTTTAGAATTCTGCCAGACAGCTGTAATCGAGTACATAGCTTCTGTGAATTCGTTAGAAAAAATACTTTAAGAATAGGATTGTACGCGACAGGTTTCTTTTGAATAATCTAGTTAGTTCGCAGACGATTGCTCAGCGCTAGCCATTTGGATAAACTACGATAGAATGAGGATTGTTACTAGTTCGATTTCCGTTATATTATTATTTTTATTAACAGGCTTGTGAGAAACGAATTCAAAATAATTTTTAATTCATTTGAGGGTAGCCTTATAAAATATGGAAATCAATGGACAATTTGCGAAGAAACGAACAAAAACCACGAATGAATTAAGTACCTCCTTTTCTTTGAAGTTCAACAATAGCACATAAATACTAGATTATGCGGTATAAGTACTAGATTATCTGTCCATATATCGATATTTTTATTTATAAGCGCTATATTTCTTAGAAATTTTCAGCATAGCTAGGAGTACAATGTAATAAATAAATACAATTCTTTATTCCACTATTCAATTCATTCCACGAGCCATAAAAATACAATATACAGTATATATAGAAAAGAAAATTTATAAGATAACCTGAGTTTTACTTGTGGGTGCGATAGATAAAAATGTTTCAAGACATTCATATAAAAAAATTAGTACAACCTATGTACATTTTACTAGTGATTTTTAGGGTTCCGTACGCAAAGGGTAAAATGGGACCCTATTACTAAGACTTCGCTGTCCGTCTGTCTGTCCGCGTATCACCAGGCTGTATCTCATGAGCCGTGATAGTAAAACAGTTGAAATTTTCACAGATGATATATTTCTGTTGTCGCTATAAAAATAAACACTAAAAAAACAGAATAAAATAAATATTTAATGGGGCTCCCATACAACAAACGTGATTTTTTTGCTTGTTTTTGCTCGATATTGGTAACGGCAACAGACGATTGAAATATTCACAGAATATTTAGTTATATATTCACTTTAATAATAAATAATTAAATTAAAATAAAACAAATATTTAAGGGGGCTCCCATATAACAGACATGATTTTTTTGCCGTTTTTATAGACAATGGTACGGAACCCCTCGTGCGCGAGTCCGACTCGCACTTGACCGGTTTTTTTATACATCTCCTAGGTCCATCACATCAATTTGATGATATCGAATGACTGTAGTCTGTTTTAAATAAATTATCATTGCAAATGCTTGAAACAATAATAACAATTATAATAATTTGTAGATTTGTTTGTATGCATCATTACTACGCTATTTTCAAAGAAGTAAAATTAATAAGATCTGTTTTAATAATTGGTCAAGTTTAGCTGCAATGGAGAGTATGAAAGGAGTTACGCATAAGCTCTACATTCTTTATTTAGTCTATGCATCTAGCATGTTATTTAACCTAATATGTCCAGCAGATTTGTAGAAAGAGAACAAGAAAAGAGAACAAACAGATATACATATAATACAAATGATCTTATAAGGGTTCTATTATTTTTTTGAAGTAAAATTTCTTTACGCACGCTTGACTAGGGGGTAAGCTGGTGAATGCGTTACGAAAAAATGTAAGTACGTTTATTACCATGGTAACCGTTGCTGACAAATGATATACATAATATAATATTATATTCTTTCCTTAAATGATATTCTATAAATATATGATTGTAATATGCCTGATATGCGTATGTAATATGCCTAATATTATTTTTAGTATATCACCTATCCTAATTATTTAAAACATAAATTGAATTTCATAAAGAGTACCGATAACCTACAGCAGTTTTACTTCTTGCGCGTGTACACATTCATACACGCACTCTCATATTTTTTTCATTTCATAAAAATAAAACGGAAAATAAGGCCTAAGTTAGTACTAAAAATATTTCCTATATATACAAATAAAGTCGCCGGAAAAGACTATTGTAAGAAATTTCCCTTGCTTTCAAATTTTAAGAACCTTTTCATAGTCCCCAGATAATAAAACTCACAAACGAACGCTGTACATTAGTAAGTATTTACATTACAATATTGGCATAATTTTTCAAAATGATTTACCTAAAAGCTTTTTTTTGTTTGTAATATAAAGATGTTGAGATTTTTATCCAACTTTAAAACGAAAGTATTCTATTTGGCCTAATTTTTATCTATACATATAATAAAATTCTGAGTCAAATCTGTATATTAAATATTTTTTGGAAAATCTTATTGAAATAGTTATTATTATCGATACAGAGGCTGAATCTATGGTTTTTAGAATTTTTGTCTGTCTGTCAGTCTGACTATCTAGGATCGCATCACGAGAAAACCACTGGACAGATTTTGACGAAATTTGGTTTGATGATAGCTGGTTTTCCGATTAAACATATAGGATACTTTTTTTGTGGGAATATATCTCATCTCTGAAGAATATATACTAAACGTTAAAGTGTAATATTTAAATTTTAAGTAATAACGATTACTCTTTACAATGTACTTAGATGATTTTAAAGCCGATTATTATAAAAAATATAATAAGTTGTGTGACTAAGTGTACATATATTTCGGGTAAAGATTCTTGCATCAGCAAGAGGGTAAGGTTTTGGGATACGAGAACATAAATTATAAACACCAAAATCTGTTTCATTATTTCCATGGCCAAAGCTAATTAAAATGTTTAATTGAATCGATGAAAAAGTTTTGTTACTTGGTAACAATATCTTAATCAATCAATCAGATTAAAACAATTTATTCAAATAGACTTTTGCAAGTACTTTTGAATTAATTTTACATTTTTATATTTAAATTAAATATCAGTATGTAAGTCTGTGAGGAATCTGCCACTAGCTCAGAAGGCAGTGTTTAATGATTTTTTGAAATCCTTATAGATGTTTAGATAGATAAAAAATATTTTACAATATAAAAGACAAATATTGAATCCTCCTGACCGATTTTGACTACGGTGACCAGTCCAGTGGGACTACAATTATAATTTGACACACAGGTGCGATATGAGACGCAAGACCTTTGACTTTAAGTCTTCTTCACGACACGGGGGACAAACGCTGCCAACTTCCAAACCCTAGGTTATTAAGAATTCAGAAAACAACGACACAGAAAAACCTAACTTGGTCAGAGTGTGCTTAAAACCCGGTACCTCCGGATCTGCGATCATAAACACTAGCAATCTATACTATATAGTAATATTATAAAGCTGAAGAGTTTGTTTGTTTAGTTCAACGCGCTAATCTCAGGAGTTACTAATCCGATTTGAAAAATTCTTTTAGCTTTCGATAGCTTGTTAACTGAGAAAGGCTATAGGCTATATATCATCCCGGAAAAATGTACGGTTCCCGTAGGATAGATATGTTGTTGTCTAGGGACGAACCCGAAGCGAAGCGAGGGTGAATCACTAGTGTGTAATATAAGCTTTCACCAACAATTTTAGTGACAATTGTATAGCGATTATTATAACAAAATATATTACATCCACTCATCGCAAACAGCATACGAAAGCAGCGAACGTTTGACTATTAATATTCACGAGTGGACCGCGACAAAATCAATTAGATTGAGCCAGAAAAAAATGCAATTAAATATTCTATAAAGTTTTAAATAAATGCGTGTAGGTTAGGTTGTAACGTGTTTGTATTTAAAGATACCACTTTTCGATATTTTATCTGATTGATTGACAATGCACATCTTAAGCCAAATTAAAATTTACACAAAAGTTTCTTACGTAGAAAGGTATGGTATATCGATATTTATTTTACACTAGTTACGTTTTATCGTTTAGTATACATTTCTCAGAGATTCGATATTTTCCTGCAGTAAAAAGTATCCTATATGTTGACCCGTATAATCAACTATCATCATATCAAATTTCATCAAAATTTGTCCAGTGGTTTTCTCATGAGATGAACACAGACAAACAGACAGACAAAAACTCTAAAAACGATAGATTTGGCCTCTGTATTGATACTAATGTCTATTTCAATAAGATTTTCTAGAAATATTTAATGTACAGTTTCGGCTTAGTTACAATTTTATTAAATGTATAGATTTTAAAAGATCAGACAAAATCATTACTCCAAAAAACGTTAGTAGTAGAAGTAATATAATAAATATTCGTTAAGAATATACCAATTTATATAACAAAAGGCAATTTCAATCTCCTTATGCCTATTGTCATTAACTTTCGAAGTCCTTGTGTCATTCTTACAATACATCCTCCTTTAAAATGAAAGCATTGGAAGCTTTTTTTTTTCTTAAAATATAGGGGAAATAACAGTTAATAGAATCTCATCTTGATTAAAGTGGTCACGAATGTAATCCCACGGCTTTTACGGTTTTAAAGCTATCATTTTGCCTGAAAATTCGTTTCATTAAGTTGTTTTTAAATCTCAGCTATACATTGTCTCGCTTACTTAAATAAAAAGCTCTAGTGATAGAGATTAGCTGGGTTTTTCTTTATTTACTTTATGTAAAATCCTTCCTGTAACTGGCTTAATAATATTTTTCACAAGGAAACTCAGATATGAAAGGATATTTATGTTTGAAATGAGGAAAATAAGTAGCATTTAATGTCGCATTTTCTGTTATATATTCATTTATTTAATACTAGCGACTCACCCTTGCTTGAGTTTGTCGCTAGTTACGTTTTAACGTTTAGTACAGATTTCTCAGAGATGAGATATTTTCCCGCAGTAGCATACTTTCCTATATGTTGACCCGAATAACCAGCTACCATCATATCATCATCAAATTCCATCTAGTAGTTTTCTCATGATGCGTTCCCAGACAGACAGACAGACAAAGTCTAATAACTATAGATTGGGCCTGTTTATCGTTATTAATGACTATTTTAATAAGATTTTCCAAAAAAAACAATATTTACAAATATTTGCGTTAACAAATATAATAGTAATATGACTAGTAGTTTGCTATGGCCTTGCTCAAAGTTTTACGTCTTTATGTTATTTTTGTGTATCATTTATTCATTTAATTATCCCTGTATATATTTAATATTTGCTTAAAATATTTTTAATAAAAATCCACACTTCCATTACATACGTAACATGGGACATATACAAAATAGTAGCTTCCTCACGGACAGACTACACTGGCGCTTACATTAAATTGACGATTCAAAAGCACTTGTAATAAGTCTAACTGAATAAAGTTTATTTCATTCATTTCATTTCAAATATTTATACACCGACATGCTACAAAAAGTTAGTCGACGTCGACTACCAATCCTTAGAAGCCTAGCCATGTGACGCGTTTTAGTTGCTTTTATAAAAGCTATACAGTATTAAAACAATCTACAATAACAATCTGGAAAAAAATGGTAACACTATACAGTGTACACCCTGTATTTACTCACCCGTGCGACTGACGAGGGTGAGCGCACCCAAAGCGCTGAACAGAAAAGTTATAGTCATGGCTAGATCACGCGCCTGTTCATAATCCCACTTTAACAGTCCACTACACCTTTATACTGCATCTGTAAACAAAAATATGCTTTATTACTTAACTATTAAGTTCTTTTTTAGATATACAGAAAATTAAACTATTTTAAGCTTTTTTAACGGGTGCAACGTTTTGTTGAAATTTCTTAGTTGTTTTTTGTGCTTTTTCGTATGAAAATGTGTGATATCAACATTTTCGGTGCACATTTATGTACAGCACCTTTTCTTCTATGTGCCAACCAATTTTCTTATATATTATATATATATATATATATATATATATGGAAACAGTTTGTTTTTTTATACATAGGAATATTCTATTCATATACGTTTTCCTTAAATTTTAAATAATGATTATAATCGAATTTCGAGCACTGAACTAACACTCGTAATAATAAATACAAAAATAATATATTGTTTCAAATTATACAGGCTGCTTAATTGATATTTAAAAAAAAAAAAACATTTTAAACTAAATTATCTCGACAATAGCGTCATCAATAGAGCTCAACTAGTTAACAATCAACTATAAGTACATAATATCATCAAAATCGGTCAAGCCGTTTAGAAGTAGAAGAATTACGAACATATACACCATATATATATATATATATATATATATATATATATATATATATATATATATATATATAATGAGACAGTAATTATGCATGTTTCATGCAAACACAAAATAACACACAAAAACTCAGCATTTCCGTACGGTACGGTAATTACGTTGCTAATTACACGAAAATTATAAATTTTACATTCTCTAAGAGTTTTTGTTTGAAAATGTGCAATTTCTTTTGAATATGCTGAGAGTAAAGTGTAATATACAATATTTTAGAGTTTAATTAGTTGATATAATTATAAGATTTTATCGAATCGCATTTAGTTCCATATTGTTGATTCATGAGTTTTCGAACATTTTGAAAACCTATAGGCTTATTGTAAGGAAATAAATGAGGGTAGATAATTTTCGTATATATACCTTAGGACTAAAATATAACAGCTCATGTTTTAATTAAAATCAAACGTTTATAGAGTAAAAATACTAAAACTTTTAATAAATTTTTACTTGGGTATGGTAAAATGGATATCCATAAGAGATAAACATAGGCCATCGCGGATTTTTTGTAGGCCTTTTTAAGGTGTACAATACTGTAGTACTTTATTTTGATCTATCTCGTAGGGTTGAACCAGCGTTTGCAATGTAAGCGCAAAAAATGTGTTTATTAACGACATCACATTAGAAACCTCTAAAATTATCAGTTTTTCTCTACTATATAAGAAACAGTTATACGTAATAAGACTACACGAGCGAAGCCGCGGTAAAAGTTAGTAACAATATAATCTTTAGGGAAACAACTCTAAACTATTTAAATAGTAGGCAAAAATCTTTTTTTTTTTTAATTTTCCATATTTTCTCCAACACAAAGTCCTCATTTCTAATTCTAAAAATTCCCGTAATTTAGCCGCTTTTTTCCAATGCCGTCAGAAATTCATATTATCACTCCGTATACGTATGGCTCCGTACACTCCTCGACGCCGTGTCGTATTATAATGAAACATCCCATCGTGTAGATTAAAGTGGTTGAACATAAATGAATTTTTCCACTCCATATATACTCGTAACTTAATATAATCATATGAAAGCCAGAATATTACTCTTACCACTTTCTGTTGATTTTTTAGACAGCTTATTTATGAGTTAAAGTACAGCAAATTTTATTTTTCGCAAGGTTCAGTTAAAATTAAACCCTTTTTATATCATACTGCTGGGCACGAGCCTTCCTTCACTGTGAGGGAATCAGGCTATAAAAGGCCAATTAAGATTAAAAATGTAGGTTCTCCCAGACATTCAGTTTCCTGTCCATGTCTTCGTCGTAAGGCTAATCAGTAATCATATCAAAAATAATTCACACATGAAAATAGGTGACACAGGTTAGATCTAAGGATAGAACTCGCATCCCTTGGTTATCCAAGCAAGTACGTCACCATTCTACTGACATTTTTATTGTGTTATATTGTAGTTAAATATTTTCAATTCAAAAAAAAAAAACACACAATAGCTAATCCCTGTAGATCGTAACAATAGACTAGAATTGCGTCGAATTGAAAAAGTGTATTAAATTTTTAACCCAACCTCGCTCTTTTCTTTATATTTTATTTTTACACGCTTCCCGAGTTAATTGAATGCTACCTTCTATTGAGGTCAAGCAGGCTTTGATATAATAAATAAGTTTTTATATAATAGTGACTGTGTATTGCAAGGTGTGTCCTAGGTTCGATTTTCGTAATAATCTGTCTTATTAATTACTAGCGATTCACCCTCGCTCCGCTCGGGTTCGTCCCTAGTTACGTTTTAACGTTTAGTATAGATTTCTCAGAGATAAGATATTTTCCTGCAGTAAAAAGTATCCTATATTTTGACCCGGATAACCAGCTAAGCCTAAGCATAAGCCAGCATCATACCGAATTTCATCAAAATCCCTCTAGTGGTTTTTCCGTGATGCGGTAACAGACAGGCAGGCAGACAGACAAAAATTCTAAAAACTATAGGTAGATTCGGCCTCTTTATCGATAATAATGTATATTTCAATGGGGTTTTCTAAAAAATATTTAATGTACAGATTCGGCTTAGTTACAATTTTATTATATGTATAGATAATCATTTCAATCAATCTTTTGGAAAATTTTATTACACATACTATACATACACGGGCAAATACGTGTGATAAATGAATTGCAAAGTGGTAGGTAATTAACCAATTTATAGGTTTCCCATAGTTTTTAAAATTTCACATAAAAAATGCTGATCGATTTCAGTGATACTTTTTGATTGTACCAAAAATAGCCGAAATTAATAATCTAGATTAACTTTACCGGCTGACACTAGATATCGCTTGAGCTTTTATGAAAAGCTCCAGGAAAAAAAAGTGGTTTTAGATTAATAGAAATAAAGAAGCATTTTATAGTATTTTAGTAATAATATTAGTTTAGATTAATGATAGAATACCTTAATTGTTTGCTCTCAACGCAAATAGTTCAACAATCAATAACTTTAACTTAAAAGGGCAAAAGCTAACGCTTCATAAGTTCTTATTACTCCTCCATAGAAGGAGAAATCTTGAAATTCTCGTACAATTAATTATAAGAAGCAGTACTTAATATACACTAGAATTTACCACCTTTTTGTATTAAAAATTATTAACTTCACACAAACCCCCCCTAATAAGAACGTAAAACTATGTTAATAAATAAAATCTATACTAATATTATAAAGAGGTAAAGTTTGTGAGTTTGTGGGGTAGGGGGTAATTTCTGGATCTACTGAACCAATTTAGATGGAACTTGATAAGAAGACAGTTTGAGACCCTGGGAAGGACATAGGATACTTTTAATCCCGGAAATCATCCCTTAAGGGGTTGAAAATGGGGATGAATAAATATGTTGGGACATTAACACAGCACCATGTAGTTCCATGGTAAGCTACGAGGTTTGTGTTATGTGTACCAGGTAGTTGATACACTACACATATATATTTTTATATAGATGCATATGATATTATAAACATAAGCACTCATGACTGGAGTACAAACATTCGTGCTCATCACACAAATGAATGCAACCATC
The DNA here is from genome assembly GCA_905404265.1 of Fabriciana adippe. NCBI lineage: Eukaryota > Metazoa > Arthropoda > Insecta > Lepidoptera > Nymphalidae > Fabriciana > Fabriciana adippe. Next base: position 13,839,142 of record FR989998.1, on the reverse strand, counting down.
GGGACTCGAACACGCGACCGCTGGCATAATAAGTAGAGCAAACTGAGCCAAACGTGTCGTTTTAATTATATATTTTATTTGTTTTATTACCCGCTATATACGAGTGTGTACATGTTTTAGAAAAGCTACGTGTGTGTAACGTATATATCGCCGACTGCATAATACTATGTTCCTCCGTCAACTTGTTCTCTTCTTTTTAATTCGCTTTTTACGCAGTAGAGTTATTCTTGTAAATATTTTTACTAATTTCAAAATGTATGTATGTAATGTAATGAATCTGTAAATTAAATATTTTTTTGAAAATCTTATTGAAATAGTCCTTATTATCGATACAGAGACCAAATCTATAGTTTTCAGAAATTTTGTCTGTCTGTCTGTCTGTCTGTCTGTGACTGCATCACGAGAAAACCACTGGACAGATTTTGATGTATAGTGATAGCTGGTTATCCGGGTCAACATATAGGATACTTTTTACTGCGGGAAAATATCTCATCTCTCAAAAATCTATACTAAACGTTAAAACGTAACTAGTACTATTATAAATTTAAAAGTTTGTATAAGTGTATGTTTGTAATTATTTCAAGCTGAAACGGTTAAGCGGATTTGGATGAAACTTAGTATACAAATAGACTATGATGTTGAGTAATGAATAAGAACTTAAAAACATATCCGAGCTAAGTAAGGGGAGGTCCCTTATAAGCAATAATTACATCGATGTTAGCAAATTTCATATCAATTTACGTCTTCACCAAAGTACTAAAAGACTTCAACAGATTACAACTGCTACGTTCTATTAACTTCGGAGGTTTTAAGTTTGAACAAGTTCTTTTGAACAAACTTTCCTTCGCCACTTGTTTTTCGCTTGCACCGGCATCTACTCTGCAAGTTGCTATAGTTATAGAAAATCGGATATTCATTAAGGACTCAATAAGAAATCTTAAGGAGGTTTAGAATATCTTAGGTTTTTTCATTGAAACGAAAGCGAAGATAAAGGCTTTAGATTATTGATTAGTACTCAGCGCGTCCCTGGTGACTTCTTATTCACTTATAGTACACTTAAGAATAATTTACTCTCCTTAGATATAAAGCCAATATCACTGTCCAGATTATGAACTTAATATATAAAGTCGGCTTATGAACTTAAATATCTGTATATACTCGTAAGCAGCTGATTATCTATACATATAATAAAATCCTAACTGAGTCGAACCTGTACATTAAATATTTTTTGGAAAATCTTATTGAATTAGTCATTATTATCGATACAGAGGCAGAATCTATAGTTTTGAGAATTTTTGTCTGTCTGTCTGTCTGTCTGTCTGTTACCGCATCACAGAAAAACCACTGGAGGGATTTTGATGAAATTTGGTATAATGATAGCCGGTTATCCGGGTCAACATATAGGATACTTTTTACTGCGGGAAAATATCTCATCTCTGAGAAATCTGTACTAAACGTTAAAACGTAAGGTACGAAGCGAAGGGAAGCGAGGGTGAGTCACTAGTATAATATAAAACCTGAGGACTGTAAAATAACTTTCATTGATATCTAAAAATTCTGTAAAAAAGGCATGAATCATGAGAAATGGAATGTGTTTCAAAGGAATAGGAGATATGATGAATTTTTGGCACAAAACATATGGAACGATAGAGAAGTGAAGCAAATCGATAAAATAGATAAACAAATATAAATTGATTTAAAAAAATACTAGCAGAGCTCGCGGCTTCGCTCGCGCTAAAATTGTAAATAAAAAATTAAAAAGGTAGGTTTCAAACAAACTTCCATCCCCTATTTTACCCTCTTATGGGATGAATTTCGAAAAATGCTAAAACATTTATTTAATTGTATTGAAGAGCATTAATACCAAGTATTAAGTAACTCTGATCATAAATATTTTTTGGGTTGTATTATAACGTGTTTTTCCGTGAGAATGAGATAATCTTCCGCGGTAAAAAGTAGCCTATGTCACTCTCCAGCTATCTCCACACAAAAAACCACGCCAATACGTCACACTGTTTTGACGTGAAAGAAGGACAAACAAACACACTTTCACATCTATAATATTAATATAGATATTAGCTTATTTAAGTTAACTAATATCACTAGTTATGCCAGAATTTCTGATTAACTTTAAGCAACATTAACATTGTCGTATCGATCCCATTGAGACCTTACGATTAGCGAAATTAGATATTTTATAGCTTTTGACTAAGCTTATAAAAGTTTTATACAAGTTTTTTTCGACTTTGAAGCTTTTTTCATGTAAGCGAAGAAACAAGTATTTCTTGTAAGGCGTGCTGAATTAAGGCTATTATGAGAGCTATAAGCGTGTAAGCGTGTAGCGTATGAATGTAGTGACTGAATTATGTTTAAAAGTAATTAATTATCTATACTAATATTATAAAGCTGAAGAGTTTGTTTGTTTGTTTGGTTGAACGCACTAATAATCTCAGGAACTACTAATCCGATTTGAAAAATTCTTTTTGCATTAGATAGCGCGTTAACTAAGGAAAAATAGGTTATATATCGTCCCGGAAAAATATACGGTTCCGGTGGAATAGATTTGTTTTTGTCTAGGGACGAACCCGAAGCGAAGCGAGGGTGAGTGGGTAGTTTAATCATATATTTATACTTGTAATATATTAAAAGCTGAATTATTAATTTAGAATGTTTGTTTGTTTGTATCTTTAATCTGATATAACTTAGTAACTAGTATAAATGGATGGATGGATATCAATGGACTTTGTTAGCCGAAAGATTTAACCCTTTTAACGTCCTACTGTTGATTATAGGTCTCCGTTTAATTCGAAAGAAATAAAATAAATAAATATGTTGGGACATTAACACACAGCACCATCTAGTTCCATAGTAAGCTTCGAGGCTTGTGTTATGGATACCAGATAGTTGATACACTACACATACATAACTTTAAATACATACATATTATAAATATAAACATCCATGACTGGAGTACAAATATTTGTGTTCGTCACACAAATGAATGCTCCCAGCGGGACTCGAATCCGTGACCGCTGGCACAGCAAGTAGGGTCCACTACAAACTGACCCAAATGTGTCATCATTAATTAAGCCATAGTCGACAACTTTGGCTAAATGTGCGTTCGCGGTCTTCATACGTCTTTTGGTCTCAGACATACTAGTTTCCTTAATGTTTTTTCTTCATATTGACAAGTGGTATATTCATTGAAAATGATATTGCTACGTGAAATCTCAGAGGTACGAGACCAGAGGGTTTTAACCCAGTTTACTTTGATTTCCAACTGAACGAATGTCTAATGGACCAAGCTTGAACGAGACTTATTGTATAGATAGCAGTCTGAAATCGAAACAGTTAAGTGACAATAGAGAGGGAATCGGTCGAATACATATTATAGATTAAGTTTTTTAATATATAACTAGCGACGTGCCCTAGCTTCTCTCGGTTTCGTCTCTAGGTAAGTTTTAAATAGATATAAATAGTTATTAGCTATGTAAATTTTAACTGTTTTTGTAATTTTTTCTGGCGTTTTAATAGCTATTTTGCTATTCAGGCGGAGATAAATCTAACAAATCAAAGATCACAGAAATCGGTTGAGCCGTTCTTGAGTTATAAATGGTGGAACTAACCCGAATTTGTTATATATATATATACACACAACTAGCCAGTAAGTAAATTTCATGCTCAAGTACCATATTAAGAATTACGTAACACCAACTTTTCCCATCAAAACTTTTGCATCCTTCTGTCTGGGTTTTTGTACAATTATAGCTCGAGAACCGCTGGTCCAGTATGATTTTGTTTTCCTGTAGAAAAATTGTATTTAGATTTCATCATTTGATTAGATTAACTGTTGTCCTATATCCGTTAAATCTGGTAGATATTCAAAGAATAGTCATCGTGCGCTGATAGAAGAAAAATAAACAAGATAAGCCTTTATAAAAGAAAGACCTATACATATTTTAACTACTTTTGAGAGTATATTATAAATTAAAACTCAGATATTCAGCAGCAATCAAGGCGATTACGAAAAGCGGCCGAAAAAGTCAGGACTACACACTAAAACCCAACTTTAACATTATAATGAGGCACCGCAGGTCGCTTACGCACTCAGCTACAACGCTCCTACGGTAGACCTCCTAAGGAAAGAAAACATCTAACCTTATTTATTGGATTTAAAAAAAATACATTTAAAGTAACAGAACCTAATTATTCCTCTGGATAAAAAAGGAATTTCCAAGTATAGAAGTATTAAAAATTTGTACAGCTCGATTTATTCTTTTGGGAATCGAACCCGTAGTGGGTTCACTCATCAACTCCGTTAAAAACTGCACTATAAACTAGAAATCCAAAGGCCACACGTCTAAACGACCAAGAATTCCATACGATGGGAAATTCTTAACCTCTATTAAAGGACTTAGGTTGAACCAGTTCGTAACTCCATCCACTCCACAGGAGTGTCAATATTCCTTTAGAATGCTATAAGGTATTTGGTCTAGAATGCCGGCGACACTGAACTATGTTATACCAAATTTAATTGTACTTTTATTCCAATAGTTACCAAAACTAACGACTTTTTGATAATCTATATACAGATAAATAAAATCAAAGTGTCTGTTTGTAATGTCAAAATAACAGCTTTATACTAAATGCATAAGGAATTATATACGGTACTTATAAGAAAAACACATTTTTTGTCTGTCCGGTCTGTTTGTTCCGGCTAATCTGCTAAACGGCTGGACCAATCTTAACAGGAATTTTACTGGTAGATAGCTGATATTATAAGGAGTAACTTAGGCTACTTTTATTTTAGAAAAAGATTTAGAATTTCTCTCAAAAAATTAAAACGTACCTAGGGACGAACCCAAACGAAGCTAGGGTAAGTCGCTATTTTTAATTTAAAAAAAAAAAAAACCTATGTATGGACTATGGAAATATTATATTTTAACTCGGATTAAATATTGCCTATTGAAAACGAGACCATGTATACTGTAATAACTATTATAAAGATGTATTATAATAATCATAACTATACTCAAATAATTAGTTTTAGCATAATCAAATCACTGGAAACACTGTTGTTTTGTAAATGATGTTTGGAGAGCAGAAATTCTATATTGCCTAATACTACGTGACAGTTTTAATTAATATTATGAACACGTTTAGTGTTCGTAATCTATATATGTATATAGTAAAATTGTAAATAAGCCGAATCTGTACATTAAATATTTTTTGGAAAATCTTATTGAAATAAACATTATTATCGATATATAGATTGAATGTATAGTTTTTTAGAATTTTTGTTTGTCTGTCTGTCTGTTTGTCTGTGATCGCATCACGGAAAAACCACTGGAGGGTTTATGATGAAATTTGGTATGATGATAGCTGGTTATCCGGGTCAACATATAGGATACTTTTTATTGTAGGAAAATATCTCATCTCTGAGAAATCTATACTAAAAGTTAAAACGTAAGTAGGGATGAACCCGAGCGGAGTGAGAGTGAGTCGCTAGTAATATAATAATTTATTTTGTGCTTCATAATTCTAGCTTAAATAGGATATTGAGCTTGAATAATTAAGATAGCCGTGGCAAAATCTATTGTTACGTGAAATAAATACTAATATTATCATACTACCAAATAACCTCTTTACCACACTACTGTTTGCTAAACATTAATTATTATTGATGCTGATAACACTGAAACTAAACAAAAAGAAAAAGGTATTGAACTGTTTTGTCTTTGCCTCTTTAGGTACGTATTGATAAATAAAATATATATTATTCTAAATGAAAATTTTCCATACCATTATTTAAGAACGCACATGATCTCATGTCATTTTTGAGGAGTATTGTGTTTTCGAAACTCATAAAACACGTTGAGCTCTTTATTATTAGCAATATTCTGATACAGCACAATATTATTAGGCTTCCGCTATTACTTTGAGCGGCAAATATTATGATAAGGCAGTCTAAAAGCAGACTTGCTTCTAACAAATATATCGAAATTGTATTTGTATAATATGCTTAAACTATGTGATGTAGAACTCACGTTCTATGATTTATTGGATAAAAATCTATACTTTCGTTTTGTACGTATTCAAATATTCGCTATCCCAAGGGAAATTTTCCATTATCAGATATTTGAAATGTTGACTCGAATTTTAAGTGGGAGTAGTCATAGAAACAAAAATATAATATTTTATGTAACAACGTCTTTCCTATAATAAATTTATAAATAGCCAAAGAGAAAACAGTTAAGTACTTTTCCTCCTCAGTTTGCTAATCGATTATCTTTTTAGGGTTCCGTACCTCAAAAGTTAAAAAAGGAACCCTTATAAGATCACTTTCTTGTCCGTCTGTCTGTCTGTCTGTCCATGTGTCACCATCGATTTTTTTTGTTTAGTAGCTATTGATGAGCTTTGGTGTTTTAAATTTTAGTCAAATATGTTTTTACCCAACTTTCTTCTTTTTTCTTCTTTATAATGATAAGTTGAATCTCAATCTGGGGGCGAACACTAGTGTAACTGTGACTGACTGTGTTTTCTGCCACACAAACTATCCTTGCACGTTTATCTGTATTAATATTATAAATGTGAAAGTTTGTGAGTATGGATGTTTCTTACTCTTCCACGCCAGAACGGCTGAATCTATCTGGATGAAATTTGGCACAGAGATAGATTATAGTCTGGAATAACACATAGGCTTTTTATCCCGAAAAAATGTAAGGTTCGCGTGGGATAGGTTTGTTCTTGTTTTCCTAGAGGCGAACCCAAGCGAAGCGAGTATTCGCATATTATTGTTATAATAGTTTATTATTTACTCGTGAAAGCCTTCATAAAAACATGAATGACAGAATTTACTACCAATTCTAAAAGAAATAACTATAATCCTATAAATATAATAAATTTAGGTCTTTAATTTAGGTCATACATATAAATTTAGGTCTTAATAACAATCAATTACCCCGATAGACTTTTAAATCGGTAATGTGAACAAAATCCCAAAAACTATAATTTCCATATTTCTAACTTTAAGATTACTAAATACCATACAATATTCATTTTTTATTTAACCCAAACTATGAATTGTCAAGACATCGCTTTTATTATGTAAGGCACTTATGTACAAACATACATACATACATGCAAAATTTCACGCTTTTTAACCCTTTTTTTACAACGTTTTGTCTGTTCTCATTGCTAGTGTTAGAATTTCATTAAGTACATTCTCACATATGATATGGCCATTACAAATTACAAAAGCCCAATCCAAACAACTTATTAGATCAATGCGAGGGAATGTATTACAAATGTTGAAGCAAACATCTTACTATTGGATTCCACGTAATGTACTAGAATGAGGAATTTCTTTCTCCTTTTGGTAACCAATTTCAAGATGAAACCGAGTATTTGGAACTGTTATTTGTACAGAAGCATTTACCGTCTATTCTCTGTAGAGTAAATATGTATACCGTACGATATTATGTTACCTTCCTTAGAATGTTCTTCGGCTTTTGCGATTAGTAAATATTTCAAACGAAAGTGCTTTTTAGGAGATTTAACTGATATATAAAAATGGTATTCTATTTTAATATAACTTCGATTTGCTTTAATTAAATAGTTTAATATAATCGTTCTGCTAACGATAGAACTTAGTATTGTAATCTAAACATATAATAAAATTGTAACTAAGCCGAATCTGTACAATAAATATTTTTTTGGAAAATCTTATTGAAATAGACTTTATTATCGATACAGAGGCCGAATCTATAGTTTTTAGAATTTTTGTCTGTCTGTCTATCTGTTACCGCATCACGGGAAAACCACTGTACAGATTTTTGATGAAATTTGGTATGATGATAGCTGATTATCTGGGTCAACATATAAAATACTTTTTACTGCTGGAAAATATCAAATCTCTGAGCTAAACGTTAAAATTTAACTAGGGACGAACCCGAGCGGAGTGAGGGTGAGCTGCTAGTTAGTTGATATAGTAATACCATAGATCACATAATACTGTACTAGTTTACAAAATATATTGTACGATACATAATTATATTTTTAAATATCTAAAGGGGAACGGGACTGTTACTTCTTAATACAGATTATATTTATGACCTAGCAAGGAGTACAGTACTTCACCCAACTGTTTGAAATTAAAATGTACAAGCCTTTACTGTATTACTGTATAATTTAATTTGTTAATAAATAAATTTGAAAATTATCTAAACCTCTAGTACAAAAATCTCAAATGTATGTGATACTAGGGCCTTGAATTTTTGATTTAGAAACAAACATCCTAAGAAAAATTCTTTCTGTTTTGGACCAGGAACTGTTGCAGGTGTATACATATTAATTAATAGTGTATACAGAAAACACCAGAGTTTCATCACAATCGGATCAATGGTTAAGGAACTCATAGAAGACAAACATACTAACATTCATTTTTATTTATATGGTCGTAGATATTGATTGATTATGTTAGCGATGCGATGCAGAAAGGAAGGAAGGAAGTTTTAGTAGTTTTATAATTATTTAATCAAGCTAATTTGAAAACTCAAAATATACATACCTACATACAAATATGAGCAAACTATGAATTTGGATATAAATGTTATATAAAAATAGCTTAAAATATTGATTTACACATAAATATAATTTAAAAATGTATATAATAACCACTATCAACTAATAATGAGTCAAAAATCCGTAAAATTTAAAATACTTTAGCTTATAAAATCTAGTAACACAACAAGTCCTGTGCACATTCAGAATCTTGCCTTATTGCATTCTAAAGCGCTATTCACACAGCACAATCACAGACTTTCGAACTTAGCTTAGAGCTTAAAATCTTTCAATAGACGTTAAGAGCTTTCTTAAAGCTTCGTGTGAACTGACCTTTAGATACTTTAGCAAAAGGAATTTTCTTTTGAGACCTCTTGCTTATTACATTCTTTTTATGAAGCGGTAACCTATGAAATTTTCATTAACAGCTTAGAGAAAGCTAAATTGGTATAGAAATGCCTTCAGGTTAAACTTTTAATAGGAAAACTTTGGCGAGTTATTTCATAATTTTTATAATTGTTAGGTGCTTTAGGTGAGCAAAAGCGCACTCGGTAGGGGTGAGAAATATTTTGTTGTTGAAATGCTTTTAAATTGGCTAAAATTGTTGCAATACTTCGTATTCTGTTTTATTAGTTTTGATATTATTTATTACTTCTAATAATGTCTCAGTTAATATTTATAAGAATGTTTGAAATTTGAAATTAAACTATCTTTTCGGATTTCTTTGCGGATTAATTTTGATTTTGTGTTCCCAACGTTTCGAATTTTGTTTTTCATCAAAATCTATCCAGTAATTATCTCGTGATGCGTTCCCAGACAGACAGACAAAAATTCTAAAAACTATAGATTCGACTTCTGTATCGATAATATTGACTATTTAATAAGATTTTCCAAAAAAATATTTAATGTACAGATAAGACTCAGTAAGAATTTTATTATATGCATAGATTATATTTGTTCGGATATCAATTTCATGTTTTTGAAGTTATATTTCTTTTGGCACGTTTGGAAAAAATTGTGAGAGTAAAGTTTTCATTTCACAACGACAGTCAAAAAGCGACATGATGAAGTTAGCTGCATTCCTTTTACAAACAGAAAGTCGTGAAATTCGACCATAATCATTATTGAAAATTTGAGGAAAACATATATGTATAAAAATTACCATCTATTAAAAAATAGTAACTGTTTCCAAAGTTTTTTTATTGATAACACTAAAGGTCGTCAATATGTTTTTAGCAAAACAGATTGATACTGAACTGTGTTATCTTTGCCTATTTATTTATAGACTAGCGACTCCCCCTCGCTTCACTCGGGTTTGTCCCTAGCTTGATTCCTCATACAAACTTTCATCCCCATTTTCACCCCCATAAGGAATAACTTCCGGAATAAAAAATATTCTGTCTTTCCAGAGTCTCAAACTATCTTCTTATCAAATTTAATCTAAATCGGTTCAGTAGTTTATGAGTTTATTCGTTACAAACGAACATAAATTAAAATCTTTCCTTTTTATAATATTAGTGTAGATTAATTAAAAACAACACAGACAGATTTGCGTGTTTTTACTAGTTTAATAAAAGCAAAATACAATACAGAATCAATTGACGAAGTTTCTTCAAATCGAAGTGCCCAACTTTCTATACCCCAATCAATATGTGCATCCTGTTCTATTGAACTAGTTTAGAGGATCCAATTAGAATGAGATTGTGCTTGACAAGTTCCTACTAGTTGTACCTTGGTATTTATATTAGGATATACGAGTATTATGATAAATGACGTTAGATCGTAAAGCTTTACCACATAACAAAATGTTTGTATGAATCATGCAAATATAATTAAATTATACGACATGTTTGGCTCAGTTTGTGATGACCTTAGTTGTAGTGCCAGCGGTCGCGGGTTTGAGTCCCGCTGGGGGCATTCATTTGTGTGATGAGCACGATTGTTTGTACTGTACAGTCATTGGTGTTTATATTTATAATATGTACGTATTTAAAGTTATATATGTGTAGTGTATCAACTATCTGGTATCCATAACACAGACCTCGTAGCTTACCATGGAACTAGATAGTGTTGTGTTTCTTAGATTTACACGAACATTCGACATTTTAAATAAAACTATCTTTTTGGATTTTATCGCAAATTCATATTTATTTTTGGTTACCAAGGCTTCTGTATTACTGAGAGAATCTAGCAAGTTTTCGACACGTGAAGTTCGCCAACCCTCACTTGTCCAGCGTGGTGAACTATGGCCCGATCCTCCACTCGATCGACCCTTGATCAAAGGGAGGCTCGTGCTCACCAGTGACACGTTAAAAAGGGTTAATAACGTATTAGGATTTTAGCCTGCTTGTGATTTTCTACTTGAAGATGGCTGGACTGAATTCAAAGGATATTTTTTTTATACACGTGTTATAATTTTAGTTCAAAGTATAAGAGTTATTAATCGCAAAAGTAGTTTAAACGCTGTACTGCTCATTCTAATACAAAGCGTAACATATTATCTATGTTTCTTTCTTGCAGTATGCAGATCAACTACGACAACAAAATAATACTTTCTTAGATTTACGCGAATATTTGTCATTTTAAATAAAACTAACTTTTTGGATTATTTCACGGATTTATTTTGATTTTTGTTTCCGACGTTTTGGATGCATTACAGCAATCATGATCACGGGAGAGACTAAGGTTTAAGACATCTCAAAGGGGTTATATACTTGTTACAGACAGTGCCTAAAAACCTTAGTCTCTCCCGCGACCATTATTGCTGTAAAGCATTCGAAACGTCGTGTCGGGAACTAAAAATCAAAATAAATCCGCAAAATAATCCGAAAAGATAGTTTTATTAAAAATACGACTACAAACTTAAGCGAAAACAATAGATAGATCAAAAATAATATCTATGTATAATATATAAATCATATCATAGATTCTGTAAAGTAAATAGAAACGGCTCATATTATAGTACCTAAAGGGTTTCCATTACTCGTTGGCTCCTTACAATCAATATGAGCTTCTTGAGCCATAGTGTTAGATCAAATTATTGTTAGGTTAGGTTATGTTAGATATACCTAAATTTACTTTGTAGTCTAGACCAAATTTAGGTTCGAATTTCATTTGTTTATATGTACGAGTATACTAGTGACTCACCCTCGATTCGCTCAGGTTCGTCACAAGCTTGGATATAGTAAAATGGATACTGTATGTTATCCTTAAGACATATTATGCCATCGCGAACTTTTTTGTAGACCTTTTTAAGGTAGAATACTGTAGTACATTATTTTGATCTATCTCGTAGGGTTCAGTCAGCGTTTGCAATGTAAGCGCAAAAAAATGTGTTTATTTACAACATCACATTAAGAAACTCTAAAATTATCAGTGTTTCTCTACTATATTATGCATGTATTATACACACAAACCTTTCTTTTGAATCATTCTATCATTTAAAAACGCATAAAAATCCGTTGCGTAGTTTTAAAGATCTAAGCATACACAAGTATAGACAGACAGCGGGAAGCGACTTTGTTTTATACTATGTATGTAGTGCAGACCTAATCTGCAGCTAATGTTTGATGAAAATTTTATTTGACGAAGTTCATTAAAGAAAGATTTTAATTAAACTACCGTCGGTTAAGTATAATTTGAAGTAAAAATTATATAATCCACGTTTTTACTAATATTTATGTTAAATTATGAGTGAAAGTCAATTGTTTTAGTTGTGAGCTTTAGAAAAAGCTTATATTTAAAAATGTTAAATCATTAAAAAAAGGTTATCGACGTTTATAGGCTTCACTTGTGATCAAATAAATAGGTAACAAATGGATGAGACATGGAAGAAAAGTACCTTAAATGTTGAAATAATCAAGTTTTACTCAAAGAAAACAGTCCTTTAGTTTTAGTAAAAAATAATAATAACTGCATTTAAATCTTCTTTAAAAAGCTTACCTGAACCGGTAATCGAAACAACTAAAAATACAGTAAAATACAATAATAATAAATGTAATATTGGAAAATTTTTTTAAAAAAATATTAATAAATCGATTGATTTAAAACTTTGTATAAGAAATCCGAAAAATAATAACAATTTCATATCATCGATCTGAACTTATGGTGGAACTAGGAGGTGGAGAGTTTAACTCTTAAGCTATCAGTAAAAACGTCGAGTTTAGGCTCATTTAAAAGGTTGTCATGAGTAATATTTTGTTAGATTTACTCGAATATTTGACATCCGTATTATTTTTAATATTATAAATGTGAAATTTCCTGAGTATGTTTGTTACTCTATCACTCCAGAACGGCTGCACGGATCAGAATACTTTTTATCCCAGAAAAATAAACGGTTTCCGAGGGATAGATTTGTTTTAGTTTTTCAGCAATCATAATCACGGGAGAGAATAAGGTTTAAGACGTCTCAAAATTTGAAACATCGGGAACTATAAAATCAAAATAAATTCGTGAAAAAAACTGAAAATATAGTTTTATTTAAAATGTTATCATTAGACTTAGTCTTAGACATTATAGTTTGTCTTAGATGTAATTTTTAAAGAACATTTTTTTTATGCTGTTATCATTCTAAAATTATATCTACACTAGCGACTCACCCTCGCTTCGCTCGGGTTCGTCCCTAGCTTGCTACCCAATACAAACTTTCATCCCCATTTTCACCCCCTTAAACGATGATTTCCGGGATAAAAAGTATCCTATGTCCTTCCCAGGGTCTCAAACTATCTTCTCACCTTTCATTTAAATCTGTTCCAGTCCAGTAGATCTGTATTCCACTAGATTCAGAGAATTATCCCTTACAACCTCACAAACTCACAAAATTACAAACTCACAAACTTTACCTCTTTATAATATTAGTATAAATTATATGTATTTTAAGACAACAATAGATTTATTTAGAGCAGAATAAATAAACCGAAAATTATAAAATTTATTTTACGCAATAATACAACTTAAATCCTTTAGAAATATTAAAACTTCATACTTTAAGGACAATGGACATCAAAAATTGTTTCTTTAACAGAAACAAGTTTCCTTTTTAACTTCTGTTGTTTAGCTTATAACATGGCTTTGAAAAACAACTTATAATAAATTCAAAATATACTTTATTACCTTGAAGAAATATATTAATGGGCATTACATAAGTCATAAATTACTAATTGAAGGTTACACGTTTGATTCTCGTTGTGGTAATATATACAGTGTAAAAGTTATGTAGCAAATGCGTGAATTCAGTTAATTAATTTCTTAGCACGCGTGATAATTCAGCACAATTTACGTCGCAAACGTCACGTATATAGAGGGTAGACAAAACGTAAATTTACATGGAAGACGTGAAAAGTGTTTAATGACGAATTTTTTTCTTAAACTCTAAAAAAATTGTAAAAATCAAACAAAATTCTTACAAATATTATTATTAACTTAAAATTTTACAAACATTATATTTATAGTAGAAACCTTATTGATTGTGTAAAATTATCTCTATTAATCTAATATACATATAAATATCTCGTGTCACGGTGTTTGTGGTCGCACTCCCCCGAAACGGATCAACCGATTTTAATGATTTTTTTATATATATTTGGTAGGTATGAGAATAAGTCGTAAAGTATTTTTCACCCTCCTACCCCCACCCTCTATTTTTTAATCGCGATTTTAGTATTTTTTATGGACAATTATATTATATAAATACATAGCCACGAACTCGAGCGAAGCGAGGCTCAGTCACTGTATAACATAAAACCAAAGATAGAAATGATGGTAGATTCCTCACGGACTGACTACACTGACATTTAATTTAAATTTAAAATGGGCACAAGTTTAGTATATGGGACGCGGCCCCTGGAGGAGTGGGTGGTATTTTCGGATAGGGGAGGTGACAGGGAGCCCAAATATGTAAAAATTCTTTTAAGGAAATGTAGGAGTAAAAAGTTATTGAGACTTAAAATTGCAACAATTCCATACATTTTTATACTTAAATAAGTCATTACAAAAGATAAACATACCTTTAACGAATAGTAAACATCCTTTTTTTATGTACAATCCATATTTTCACAACAATTAAGGCTTTATTGTATTAATATTTTAATAATTTCACATATAACAATATTCTAAACAAAATGACCTTATATTTTGACAAACTGTCAATTTTTGTTTTACATTACCGCTTTTATGACAACAGATTATCGTTTAATAATTAGTTATGAGTTATGCTTATTAAAAATAAACAGTCCGACTTGGATAATTTAGGTTGGAGAAGGCTTTCCAACCTAAATTATCCAAGTTCTCGTTAGGTCTTTTTTTTATTTCAAACCCAGAACCCCTGCTATTATAAGTGCTTTATGTTAATTTAAAATTCGGTGATAGATCTGACTTATAGATCTGAAGATTATTTTGACAATTGAAGGTAATGTTTTGACATTTCAAAGTGTCAAAATGACAGTAATGTCATAATAATGTATGAAAATGTTACAACTTTAAGTCTCAATAACTTTTTACTCCTACATTTCTTAAAAGAATTTTTACATATTTGGGCTCCCTGTCACCTCCCCTATCCGAAAATACCACCCACTCCTCCAGGGGCCGCGTCCCATAAACTAAACTGCCGCCTTAAAATGTATAATTGACGATTCAAAAGTGCTTGTAAGAGTCTATTTGAATAAAGTATATTTTGATTTGATTTGATGAAATTTGGTATGATGATAGCTGGTTATCCGGATCAGCATATAGGATCCTTTTTACTGCGGGAAAATATCGCATATGTGACAAATGTATACTAAACGTACGTACGACACCGAGCGAAGCAAGGGTGAGTCGCTAGTATAAGCTATAAAATAGCTTTAAGCAAATTTATCGAACAAAGCACCCAACTCAAATAATATTATCTCTCACGAACTTCTGACACTTTTGCAAATTGACAGATACGACATTTAATGATTAATTGTTCCTGTCGTGGACTTAAGACAATACTAGAATAGTTAAATACTCGTACTAGTATTAAAGTTAAAATTGAATTTCATTTCTAAAAATGTTTACTGCTATTAAGAATTTTCTGAGGGAAGAATAATAACAATCTGTACATATAATAAAACTGTAGTGGTCGAATGCCTGTACATAGAAAAAAAAATGATAAAAACCGTGTCAGGGGGATGTAAGAAAAGAAATAGAAGAAATCTAGATTTTTTTCAATTTTTTTGTTTCTCTGTACGGGCTAATCTCCAAAATTGTTGGACCGATTTAAATGAAGTTTTGCATGGTGATACTATATATCCCCGGTCAATATTTTAGATACTTTTCATGTCGGAAAATTAAAGAGTTCCCGTGGGATAGTTAAAAAACTATAGTAACTTACACAGCTCAGTACACAAAAACTACTGATTGCATTTTAATGAAACTTACAACAATATAGTTAAATAAATAAAATAAAAATACATCAGAATACCAAATAAGCTACTTTTTATCCCGGAGAAATGTATGGTTCCCGTGGGATAGGTTTGTTTCTGTTCGTCTAGAGGCGAACATGAGCGAAGCGAGGGTGAGCCGCTAGTACTATAAAATAAATGTAAGTGGGAAAAGAAAAATTAGCTTATCGCACTTTTTTAACGTCAATAAATACGGTTGCTAATTGCTACATGAATATATATGACAGTTGTAATAAATAAAGTGTTGTGTTTCAACTTTAATGTAAATAATGCTATAGCACGATATTTGTTGAGCTTTTTAATTTATTGTGTATAATAATAAACAATATCCTCCTGAGTCCTGACCGACTTTGATCAAGGCGGCCAATCTCACTGGGATAAATATCTACTCAAGAAATCCGTTACAATTCAAGTTTACGCGAAAAGACAAGCGCACTCTTTATTCCTCTCACTCTCATACTCCATATGACAATTCCATACGACTGGTAAGGCTTTACGAGCTCTCTAAATACGGGGACGAAACACCGTCAACTTCCCAACTTCGGACTTTTACTTAGAAATTTTTGAGATAAGTCGCCCAGGTACTTGATATAAAGAGGCATAATTCATTTGTGCACTTTAAATTATAACGTCGATTCCTTGCAGCGTGAAAGAAAGGTGAACATACCAGCACTCTTTAATATAAAGATTTTCACAAGTGAAGTCACAGGTAAGAGTTATAGTAACATATAATATTCGTTCTAAAATTATCAAAGCCGAACTATTATGTATTGATGAGTTACAGCACTAGTTGGAATATAGATACGTTGTTTCGCATGCGTCTCGGTTAATACGTTTATTACTGAATGTAAATTGTAATAGCTTAGATTTCCTAAAATACAGGAAAATGGAACGATTATTATAAGTTATGGTATCTTGTTTAAGGTTATTTTGCATCGGGTTAGATTTATAAATGCGAATGTTTGTAGGCATTTGTATATGTTTTTAACTCCTGAGTGCTGTAACAGCTGGGCGGATCCGGATGAAATTGAGTACTGCCAGCGTGTATGGCTTGAATGGTTTAGAAACGCAAAAAAGACAAAATTTCAAAGAAAAGTCCTTTTTTTTGCACCAGGGTCATTTTCTAATTCCAATCAATGATTTAGAAACACATGGAGGACAAACGTACGAACATTCATTTTTATTTACATAGATAGATATAGAGTATATATATATATATATATATATATATATACACACACACACAAAAGGCATCGAAGGACGCACCTGAGCGAAGCGAGATTTAATCGCTAGACTTTTTCATAAAAAATTTACGAATCTTATAATATGTACCTACTAACTACAACTGAATCTTTATAATCTTCACACTATCTCTTGTAAGATAAGTGAATAGTGCTGTAATTCTAACAATTTTTCTGTCAATTTTCGCTTTGCTATCATCATTCTCGGACATCTAGTCTATTTAGATTTCATAAGTTCAGACGTTAGATTCCATACTAGAACATTTTTCTGGCGAGCTATATGTTAATACTCTATGCAACTCGTTGTTTGCAAACGCAGGTGAAATTTTAAAAATTCAAGTTACATTGTAAAATGCCGGAGGTAATTCCTACATGAATTGGCTGAATCATCCCCCTCAGTTTGAGTTCTGTTATTTTTTATGAAATGGCTCTTGTACTAGGAATCGATGTACCAGAATTATAGGAATCTTTTGTCAATCTTCGGCATATGAACTATATTTGAATAAAATATCACGCTTTTGTTGCATGAACCAATATTATTGTATCTATACTAATATTATAAATGTGAAAGTTTGTGAGTATGGATGTATGTATGTATGTTTGTTATTCTTTCACGCCAGAACGGCTCAACGGATCTGGATTAAATTTGTCACAGAGATAGATTATAGTCTGGGATAACACATAGGTTTTTAACTTTTTGTCCCGGAAAAATGTACGGTTCCCGTGGGATAGATATGTTTTTGTTTTCCTAGAGGCGAACCCGAACGAAGCGACGGTGAGCCGCTAGTATAAGATTGTATTTATGTATGTTTATAATTTCATGTGTGATGGACTATATTTACGGGGTTTCAAATGAAACTCGAATTGTTTGAACTTGTTTATTCTTCCTTTATTTCCTTAGGTTTTATTGTTACGAGTACCTCTAATATACATATAATATAGTAGTACCTCGAATCTATAGTTTTTATAATTTTTGTCTGTCTGCGAACGCACCACGAGAAATCAACTGGATAGATTTTGATTAAATTTAGTATAACGATAGTTGATTATCCGGGTCGATATATAGAATACTTTTTATTACGGGAAAATATCTCTATCTCTGAGAAATCTATATGAACCATTAAAAGGTATCTACGGGGGAGTCGTTAGTTTAATATAATAATGAAAGAATTGTACGGAATTTTCAAAAAAATAAGTATATAGTACTAGATTATATAAAAATTATCTAATTTTATACATAATTTTCCCACAAATAATATACTTTGCCGAACTTCTTGCTATTGACGAAGTTGTTTTTAAAATTTCGAACAATTTTTCCTTCCGGCGTCTTAAACGGAAGTGGAATACAAATTTGCTAACTTATAACAATAAATAAGATAAATCAGGGTAGAAATCTACTGTTACATTTATTCAAACTTTATATGAATGTTATATGACAAAATGGAAGATTTATTTTTCTTTGCTATGACTTTATGATTTGTTTAAAAGTATAACTTTATTAGACCCACTATCTACGAGTAAATACTTTTTAGATTTACAGGAAAACTATTTTATCGGATTTTTTGGAAAATTTATTCTGATTTTTGGTTCTCGACGTTTTGAGTTTTACAGCAAAAATGGTCACGGGTAAGACTTAGCTCAAGGTCAAACTAAAACAAATGTCTGTTAGTCTATACTAATATTAGAAAGAGGATTTTTTTTTGTTTGTTTATACTGAATAAGCTCCGAAACTACAGAACAAATTTAGATAAAGTTTTGTAAAAAGATAGATTGAGACCCTGGAAAGGACATAAAGGAGGTTAAAATGGGGATGAAAGTTTGTATGGGGAAGCAACCCCGGAATGAACCTGAGCGAAGCGAGGGTGAGTCGCTAGTAATATATACAGGTACAAACAGATAATAATTCATATTTTCTATTTTCTACACATTAGGCCTGTGTGCCAAATTATCTTTAATTTTCCCCGTTTACATGATAGTCGGAATTTCTCCCAATCTATACAGATAAATAAAATTGGAGTGTCTGTTTGTAATATTAAAATAACCGCTTTTTACTAAATGCATATGGATGTTTACATGGTACATATACCAAAACAACATTTTTTACAATTTTTGTGTGTCTATCTCTCTCTCAATCTCGGAAACGGCTGGACCGATTTTGACGTCACTTCCATTGGCAGATAGCTGATGTAATAAGGAGTTAGGCTACTTTTATTTTAGAATAAGGGTTAGGGTTCCGCGCAAAAAATTTAAACTCTTAAATTCGGGACGTAACAAAGCGAAGAGAGGGTAAGTCACTTGTATAAAACTGATAAATGCCATTTATTATTTAGAATGTGAACACAAGATTTAAATCAATACATACGTATATACGTATTGGAATATTCCAAGGCTTTTACTCTTCAACATTACGTAAAGACGTAATAGACAACTTTTAGAGGTCGTTGTCAGAAAATTGGAGCATTTAATTAACTTGGATATATATTATATATTTAAATAAATAAATTATAGCTGGTTATCCGGGTCAACGTACAAGATACTTTTTACTGCGCAAAAATATCTAATTTAAATAACCGTTAAAACTTTAATAACCGTTAAAACGTAACTAGAGACGAACCCGAGCGGAGCGAGGGTGAGTCGCTAGTTAATAATAATATATAACAAAATATTCAGCGCTTGAAATTCTAACTATTTACAGTATTACAGCAATCTTACATATATCCCAGAAATGAAAAATATAGAAATGAGCTAAATAAAATGCTTGAAGATTTTCTTCATAACTCGTTAGTCATTAACAGTTGAAACTAATAAATAGTTCGAAAATTGCATAGTTTTTCAAACTTTAAGTATAAAAATACACCACAAACATCGATAGAATTAAGTTTTGAAATCATTAAATCAATTGAGCAAATCTCTCACGTAAGAACTTACTGTACGCTTTCCGACGAGCTTATTTGTTTTAACACTTTTCCGAACGACTAGAACATTCTATATGAGCTTTAAAATGTGTAAAGTATTCTATTTATAACGAAATGATTTTTGTATTATGTACTAAATTTCAAATGTCCCAAACATATTGATATCTATACAGATAAATAAAATTGAAGTGTCTGTTTGTAATGTCAAAATAATAGCTTTGTACTAAAAGCATATTGAATTATATACGGTACTTATAAGAAAAACACAATTTTATTTTTTTTGTCTGTCTGTTTGTTCCGGCTAATCTCCGAAACGGCGGGACCAATTTAACGGGACTTTCACTGGTAGATAGCTGATATTTTAAGGAGTAACCTAGGCTACTTTTATCTTAGAAAAAGAATCTAGGGACGAACCCGAGCAAAGTGAGGGTGAGTCGCTAGTATTAAATAAATAATATGTTTTTCTTAGGAAATGCATAGTTTTACGAATGTGGTAAGAGTTTCAGATATTAGTGCAATTATCAAATTAACGTACTTCTTACATATTTTAATCAATTTCTCAAAAGAAGAAATGAAATAAAAATGCGACAAAATCAAAAGTGGTGCCTAATTAGGTATTTAGTTAGTCAAAAATTCAGTTTTTTTTTCACTGTATTTTATGAAAGATTGCAATTTCATTGGTTTCGTTTCACGTAGTTAATTGTTTTAAAGTTAAAGTAAAATAGTATTTTTGTTTCGTGTTTTCTTTATGTAGATACTTATTTTAAAACTAGCGACTCACCCTCGCTCCGCTTGGGTTCGTCCCTACTTACGTTTTAACGTTTACTATAGATTTCTCAGACATGAGATATTTTCCCGCAGTATAAAGTATCCTATATGTATACTCTTGCTTGAGTGAATTTTATTGGAGGTAATTATTATTAGTTGTTTTGTTTTACACAAATGTATTACGAAATTAGTAGCACCTAGATACACACCCGAGCGAAGTGAGGGCAAGTCGCTAGTCTAAAATATAATATAAATATATTGGGACATTAACACAACACCATCTAGTTCCATGGTAAGCTACGAGACTTGTGTTATGGATACCAGATAGTTGATAAACTACACATATAACTTTAAATACATACATATTATAAATATAAGCACCCATGGGCGGAGTACAAACATTCGTGCTCATCACATAAATGAATGGAGGACAGGACTCGAACCCGCGACCGCTGCCACAGCAACTAAGGTCACTACAAACTGAGCCAAACGTGTCGACATATTGTATTGTATATAGAAATATTTTTATACCCGTATCCGATCCCTATTCATATCCATTATTAACAAGATTTTTATACAACTTATATAGCAGTGAAGTTTTTTACCTAAACTTTTAATTTGAAAAAGAAATAGGCAAATCGTAAAATATGTAATATTAAGATAATTTTAATACATAACATCTAAAGATATTATTCTATATATAATATATGTGATAAATTAGCAAATTATAAGCTAACGTCGCATTGCAGTCAGACGCTCAATGCCCACGATTCTGCGCGTCTAATGAAGACGTTCATTGTCTTTCATCTTAAACAATCGAAAGGTGTAATTACTATTTAGCGTCATCTAAAATACCTCTAACATTGAGAATTTTGCATTTAAATTATATACTTGGTAGTCTAGTAATATAATAGGGTCTGGAATTACAGTAAACTAGAGACTCATCCTCGCTTCGCTCGGGTTCGTCCATAGGTTGATTCCCCAAACAGACTTTCATCCCCATTTTTACTACCTTAAGGAATGATTTCCGGAATGAAAAATATTCCATGTCCTTCCCAGGGTTTCAAACTATATTCTTAGCAAATTCCATCTAAATCGGTTCAGTAGGTTTTGAGTCTATTCGTTTCAAGAATACAAAAATACCATTTTTTTCTCTTTATAATATTCGTAGTAGTGTAGATGAGCAGTGTTCTTTACTTGCACATAGGTGGATAGCCTATGTTCTTAATTAATCCCATATTTGATTTATGTAAAGTTAGATTTTTTAATGAAATTTCAAATTGGCAGGTGTAATTTTTATAGTCAATAAACTAAACATTTAAAGTTAGTTACGCCTCTGATTACACTCGCATGGCAAAAATGCAATCTATGCCCGTTTTTAATTTTATCGAAACCTGTTTAGAAAGGTGACAAAAAGACAGACAGCTGAAAGAATAGTACCTACCTTACTCCTTTTTACCCGACTGCAAAGGAAGGAATGTTTTCGCGCGTATCTTGTATGTAGGTATGTTTGTAAATTACTTCATTACCTCGTATCTTCCAAATGGCTGGGTGGATTGTGATAGTTGAGGGTATCGTTATTAGTTTTCAATTTAAGATCATGCTCCTTAATGTTCGTTGTAATATTTATAGACCTATAGCTTAGACCTGCTCTTTTAATTATACTGTACTTTTAATTATACTGGTATAAGCCATGGCTTATTTCTTAGAGTTAGGTACTCATTTATCACTTTTTATGACTTTAGTAACACGCGCAGAAGTGTGAAAGTTTTAGTATCATCAATATTCCGCTAACTTCTTGGAATTAGTTTAAAGTAATAATGAGAGTTCAGGCCTTATTGATTCCCGACTGTTGGGTATGCTTCTTCCCTCATTGCGAAAGGGATCAATTAGGACATAGCTAGCCAAATGCGGGCTGATAGAATGCACTTGTCTTTCGAAAATGAATTAGGTTCTCTCAGATATGCAAGTTTCCTCACGATGTTTTCCCTAAATGTATTAGCAAGTGGTTATCAAGATGAAAATATTGTTTAAAGCTTTGACAGCAAAAAACCTCAAGGAGATGATAACAGTGTTAATAATTAAGTAAGACTAGTGACTTACCCTTGCTCCGTTCGGGTTCGTCCCTACTTACGTACGTTGACGTTTAGTATAGATTTCTCAGAGATGAGATATTTTCCCGCAGTAAAATTATCCTATATGTTTACTCGGATAACCAGCTATCATCATACTAAATTTCATCAAAATATTTTCAGTGGTTTCTCCGTGATACGGTCATAGACAGACAGACAGACAAAAATTGTAAAAACTCCAGATTCGGCCTCAGTATCGATAATAACGATTATTTCAATAAGATTTTCCAAAAAATATTTAATGTACATTCAACATGACACAGACAATATTAATTATATTAATATTAATCAAATGTCATTTAAATATATATTAATTAGATATTATTTAAATTAGTTTTTTTGAAGATGATAGACGTTCAGACGAATTTTTATTGACTTTATTTTTAACCATACTTTGTAATATGTATCCTTTTACATTTAGGGTTATGGGTTTTATTCCCGGACGAAAGTAAAGCACAAAATATATCACTAGAATAAGTAAAATATTGATAGTTAATAATTTTAGAAAATAGAGAAGAGTGCAAAGCTTTTTTGTTTTTTTTTTTTATTTCAATAACTACTATAAACATATTTTTTTTGCAATAAATCTAGGAATTGCTATATAGCTTTGCACTATGATTGATCACAGAAAACTAAAAATCCTAAAATTATTCAAAATACTAAATTTCCATTTAATTTTGAAAATGAGCAGTGTTTAAATAATTTGGATACAATATAGTTAAGAAGAGTGTCTAAAAGTTATCTAAATGAAAAATATCTTTTAAAATTTTAACAATATTGAAAGCCATTGTTCAAAACATTTAAAATACTTTAAAGAACAAGTATTTTAAAACTATTCATACCTATAATGTCCCATAAAAGCTCAGTTTGCTATTCCTCTAAGAATAGTAAAATGCTTGGCAGTATTCTTTCAAACATTTATCGTAAATCACTGAAAACGTTCTAAATGTACTAAAATTGGTTCCAGAGGTCTTATAAAAATATTTATTGTCCCAAAACTTCACTGAATTTAATTTCAAGAATATTTAGAAGGCGTTTGCTACCTAGATATTTTGGAAAACCTTTTGAGAATTACTGTTTTGTAATAATCTTTATTATTTTATTTTAAATGCGAAAATTGTCTTCTTTATTTATTTGCTTGTAACCTCTTTTTTGCAATATTGAAATTTCATGAAAACTTAAAAATAATTGGTGTAAAACTAATTTAATTACTTAAATTTTAGTAGCAATGTTACGAGTAAATGGGTAATTTCATTACACATACATAGTATCTCATTCAGCCCTTTTTTACCGCCTTATTGCCAGGCATAGCCCTCTAGCCTACCGTGAAGGGAATTACGCCATAGTCTATCACGCTGGCCAAGTACGGGTTAGTGAACTTTGAAAACATGTCATTTGAAAACAGGTTAGTTTCTCCAAAAATATCAAAGGTGCGAGATCTAGGATTTGAAGCCACTGTATAGGCCTACAACTGCATACACGTAACATATACACAAAAATTGATAGTTTTCGTATTCGATGCGAAATTTTATAAACTAATAAAGAGCGAACAAAGTGAGAGTGAACTGTTAGTACATTACATCATTAAATGTTCCAGAAGTCAATTTGCAAAATTTGTAGACGCGTAAATAATAATTTAAATTATTTACGCTTCCATTATATTAATTAACGGAAATTATTATATTATTACGTTTTGCGTTATTGTCATTTTGTGACTTTAAAACATTTAACTAAAAACGTCTTCTAAGTATTCTTTACTATACCTAGTGCTGCGATTTGATACAAAATCATAGATTGACTGTATATTATATAGCATAGTATAAGTAATAAGTATATATTCATTTTTTGGCAAACGGTCATTGCTACCTTTTTGTCAGGTTACATTGGTGTACTAAACACCGAAATCAGTGTAGCCGTTTCAGCCCGAAGGCGTAACAAACATAAGCATGCAAACTTTCGCATTAATATTAATATTTTGATAATATTTGGAAGAAAACTATACATATAAAACTCAAAGTGTCTAAAGTCGTAGAAATATTCAAGTCACAAAACCCATCATGTGAGAACGCTCCGCATTATACGTTACTGCGCCACATAAACACGCAGCGATTGCTTTTTCTATGTTTATCCTATTCAAATTCAATACTGTCATTGAATCACAGTATGACATGAATTTCTTAGTAACGGATAAACATATGTCAGTTACTATGTACAAATATTTCTTATTCAGCCCTTTTTAACGTACCACTGCTGGGCACGGGCATAATCAGGCATAGTCCACCACGCTGGCCAAGTGCGGATTGGCAGACTTCACATGTCTTTCGAAAACTTGCTCGGTTTTCTCAGACATGCAGGTTTCCTTACAATGTTTTCGGTCACCGTAAGGCAAGTGGTAATCATGTTAGAAATGATTCCCACATGAAAATATCTGAGACCTGGGATTTGAACCCGCGTCACTGTTTTCTAAGCAAGCGCGTTACCACTGAGCTACCACTGCCCAAATAAAATACTTCTTATTTCACAGAAAATTTAAAATTTCTTGCGTAAATCTAAAAATAACGCCTGTAATATCTTAGTTACAAAAATAACTCCATTCATATAAATCAAAACATAGACTTTAACAAGGAATTTTGATTAACCAGTTTTAAAACAAATCTCAAATACTTTATGTCAAATTTATCAACAAATATTATAAGAAAATGTTTAATGTCATAACGAAATTATCTTATCTTCAAGGTTTATGAAGTATGCATAGAATATTTGTACATTAATTCATTCAAACTGTATTAAATACGTAAGTAGACAATGATATATAGGTAATAACATCTTATACTTGTAAGATCGGATTACTACATTTGGAGTAGATCGGCTGATTTATTTTCCTTTGGAATACACCTATTAATATATCTTATGACAACAAAAAAATTACACCAGAATTCAACATTGATATATAAATATAATACACAATCTCTGTAAAAACGAGCCCCTTAATGTGAAATCGATACGAAAAAAACGATATAATGTACTTACACGTTCAAAGCAAATAATATTTTGAGGCAAGATTTCCATACAGCTAATGTATGATACATATAATAGGGGACCAAGGATCGCTCCTTGTGAGACCCTTTTAGTAGAGAGCAATAAATCAGACCTTAATGGAGTGTGGGTTCTTGGTAGGCCTATACGCATAATATTTCTAAATTCCAGACTGACCGGGGTCGTATCTAGAGCTAAATGATGTGAATATTGAGTAAATTGAATGTTGACATGGTTGTAAGCTTCCCATAACATGGTGATTAGTTTTATTGATGTCCATTAAATTTATTGATACTAAATTCTTTGTTTTGAAAATATTTATTAAATTTTGTAATATTAAATGTTTTTATTAACCTAATTATATACTTATTGTATTTAAGACTTGTGTATTTTTACGGTTTTAGTACTTTTAAACTCAGTATTCATTTTGTATTAGGTTTAATTTTAGAATATTCAGGAAATTTTCGTTTGTCTTTCTTTGGCGTGTTAATGCGGTATGTTGATGTATACTCGTACAATACAAACAAAACTTTTAAAATATACAAACGATGGTTGGCACATAAATGAAATTGTCCTATACATTTAAAATGTTTATAATTATATGTTGGGACATTAACACACAGCACCATCTAGTTCCATGGTAAGCTACGAGGCTCGTGTTATGGATACCAGATACTTGATACATTACACATACATAACTTTAAATACAAACATACATATTATAACTATAAACACGCATGACTGGAGTACAAACATTCGTGCTCATCACACAAATGAATGCCCCCAGCGGGACTCGAATCCGCGACCGCTGGCACAGTAAGTAGGGTTTTACAAACTTAGCCAAACCTGTCGTCAATTATTGGCGAGTAAGATATTACATAAAATACTTACTCGAATTGAACGTTTTCCCTTTTGACGTATTTCATGAAGTAAATTTAGTTCTCAAATGGGATAAAACTTGTATTGTCCACACAATACATACCAAGACAAAGGGTATTGTTATGAAATGATAATATTATGTTTGAAACAATGTGTATTAACATTACATAAAGGCAGTAAATACTCGTAAGTACTTTAAATCAGAAGTTGACATTTAAAGTGTCATAATTTGAAATAGACCTAGCTCGTGTTGAGTTTTTTATTATTTTCTAAATCAACTTTTAATTATATTTGTTTTTAATTTAAGAGAAAGCTAGGACCAATTAGAAAAACATAAAACTTTTATAATAAATTGGTCGCCTCCAATAAAAAGTTTATCAAAACTTCGGAAAAGAAAATTATATTTCTTAAGAATTATAATAAAAAATACAAAATAAATTACATCTTCATGGTACATCTCCAAATTAAGTCTGCAAATAACTCAATATTTATTTGTTATTCTCGTATATTTTTTTAGATAACCATACGTATACACATATATATATATATATATATATATATATATATATATATGTGTGTGTGTGTGTGTGTGTGTGTGTGTGTGTGTGTGTTTATAGGTTTCAATTTTGGGTATATCATGACACTCCCTCACTACGCTTAGTTGCGTGCCTGCTCGTAGCTACTGTATTATATTTACTGTATTTCACTGTATTTCAGTCTATTACTAGTAAACATTAATTTTATCGGTTAAATTAATAATTTGTCGGTCGGTCGACATTAATGATCGGTAAAGAGGATATTATTATTAGACACATAATATTAGTATTAGTAATATTCAGACCTTTTTAGCGTCCCACTGCTGGGCACTGGCCTTCCTTCAATACGAGGGTACTTCAGTACCAGAACATGTTATTAAAAACAAAAAAAAAACACAATTTACGTGTGTACACTACATTATACAGCAACTGAAAATTTTATCTGTTATAATTAAACAAAAATTATGTTATGATACCAAAATAATTTAGATTATACTCCTTTTGTGTTGGTGAAAGTTTACATATTCTATAAACTCTATTTGGCAGATATTCAACAAATCGTCCGCTTTTCAGTCATTACAGATGTACAATTTACATTCATACATAATATTATGCTCTAATGTGCTACCACTTGTGAAATTGTCATGTCTGTATATTATTATATATAAACAAAACAAAAACAGTGGCAGGTAAAATATGGTTGAAGAAGAGACAAAACAATAGTCAAGATAGAAATGGAAGAAGTTGGAAGAGGCCTTTGTCGATAGACAAACAGATAAAACATCCGATTTTTTCTAGACTAACTTTTGTGTTAATTAGTATGTAATTCATTTGAATTAAGGCTATATTATTATTCTATAAATAGAAATATTATTTCTATGTAGATAGTAGATAGATATATATCAAAAATAGAAAGACCAGCTCAAAAAAAATGTTAAAAATCGTTTACATTCATCACTTCTGTAAAAAAATAATAAAAACTTAAAAGAGTATTAAACTACTAAAGAGAAGTCTTCAAATAAAGTGAATGTTCATTCATAAAATGAAGAAGTTTCACGCTTAAAAGCGAAAGAACTCCAAAAGTGTCTTTACAAGAGAAGGTAATGAAAACGATTTCGTAAAATATATATCGTTATGTTAAACCTTTATTATTTTGACGTCTTAACATGTAAAATTATGATTGCGTTTTAATGTTTAGTGTAGATTTCTCACAGATGTGATATTTTCCTGCAGTAAAAAATATCCTATATGTTGATCCGGATAACCAGCTATTTCATCAAAATCTGTTCAGTGGTTTTCTCGTGATGCGTTCCCAGACAGACGAAAATTCTAAAAACTATAGATACGGTCTCTGTATCGATAATAATGATTATTTCAATAAGTTTTCCAAAAGATTCGACTCAGTTAGAATTTTATTATATGTATAAATTATGCTATTTTTTTCCATAATCAAATTGGATTTGAATTATGTATGTTTCACACCTAAGCTCAGTGTCCGTCCATCTATTTACCCTTTGAGAGTACTTGTTTGTTATAGAAACATTGAAAACATCGACAACTGTTTTTATTATATCACTAGTGACTTACCCTAGCTTCGCTTGGATGCGTTCCTAGGATTATTTTTTTTGAGTGGAACTTTAATACTTTTACTAAAATATTAGCCGGAAAAAACAAACAGACAGACAGATGCACAAACAGATAAAAGATTTACAATCTGTATTTTTGCTGTACGTACCGAATATAATTTCATATGCATTTAGTAAAAAGCTGTTATTTTGACATCACAAACAGACACTACAATTTTATTTATCTATATAGATAAATAAAATAATTCAATAATTATTATTATATCATCAAAGGGAAGCAGAAAATATAATAACATATTAATATACTATATACGATATTAGACATGAACCAGATAAAATTAAATTCTCAAAATTATAAAAAAACTTTTTTATGGCCAGTTTAAAATAATTAAACCTTGATTAACATAGCACAAGTCTTAAGTAAGTAAATAAGTCTGATCCCACAGACAAACTGTGCAAACAGTTTTGTGGGTCTTTTTGTAAAATTTTTTGTATTAATATATATTATAATAATCTAATAAATAAAAATAAAAAAAATAACTCTTACCATCTTTCCTCAGAACATAGTATTTATCTCCAATATATAAAAAAATATAAAACATTTCACGCTCTATTTACTTAAATTATTCTTTCAATAACAGGTATGAATGTAAGAAAAATATTTGACATTACTTTTTCCTTTATTAAAGAAAGGTATGATATGATAAAAACCGGAAAACAGATAAATACACGTCCGCCCTCGTAAGAATGTTATTTTTACCCGATTGCGCGACGCAAAGGAGGGTAATGTGCTTATCAGTCTATGTATGTATGTATATACATATGTCGAAATATTATAAAACTTATATCACATGCTAAAATTTATGCACATGTAAAAATTTATATTTCGATAAAAATTTTAAACAAAAGGCAAAACAAAAACTCACGTTTTGTTCTCGAATAGAAAAATATACGGTCATTGTCGTAATAATGCTATTTTTAAAACCTGAATTTATCTATACAGATAAACTAGCGACTCATCCTCGCTTCGCTTCGGGTTCGTCCCTAGATAAACAAAACAAATCTATCCTACGGGAACCGTACATTTTTCCGTGATGATAGCCTATAGCCTTCCTCAGTTAACGGGCTATCTAATGCAGAAAGATTTTTTCAAATCGGATTAGTAGTTTCTGAGATTAGCGCGTTCAACCAAACAAACAAACAAACAAACAAACTCTTCAGCTTTATAATATTAAATAATAATTAGTATAGATAAGATTGAAGTACCTGTTTATAACGTCAAAATAACAACTTTTTACTTAATGCATAATATGGAATTATAAGAAAAACACAATTTTTAAAATTCGTGTCTGTTTGCCTGTCTCTCTGTTTGTTCTAGCTAATGTCCCAAGCGGGTGACCTGATTTTGACGGGACTTTCACTGGCAGATAGCTGATGTTATAAGGAGTACCTTAGGCTACTTTTATTTTAGAAAAAGAATTAGGGTTCCGCTCAAAAAAAATTAACACGTACTTAGGAACGCACTCAAGCGAAACGAGGGTAAGTCGCTAGTCTTTAATACAACAAGAATCACACACAAAGTAATATGTAATATAATATATTTATATCTATATACTGTGATGGCAAGCTTTATAATTTTATTTTTTGTAAACGATGTATACATTTTGAGGCCCTTTGAGTTATTAATAATGTCGAGTTCAATATAATGATCATTTGAAATTGATTCGTCTGTATTTTGCTAATTGTAAATCAATTCTAAATTCCTATTTTGATAAATAACTTCATGAATATGAAAATGATTTTGCAGAATATGTATATAACTTTTAATTCTAAAATTATAATAATTATTAAAACTACTTATTATCTTGTTCTATCTTATTATCTATCTCTAAATCCACGAAAAATATCGAAAAGATAGTTTTAATTAAAACGATTTAAGAGCAATAGTAGAAGAATCAATTAATCTTGGCTAAAACTTGTTGTTAGGCGATAAAGGATGAGGATATATTAATAAATAATAAATAAATATGTTGAGATAATAACACACAGCACCATCTAGTTCCATGGTAAGCTACGAGGCTTTTGTTATGGATACCAGATAGTTGATACACATATTATAAATATAAAGCCATGACTGGAGTACACATATTCCTGCTCATTTCATAAATTAATGCCCCTAGCAGAACTCGAACCCGCGACCGCTGGCATAGCAAGTGCACTGAGCAAGTACAGCTGAAACACACTACAAACTGAGCCAAACGTGTCGTCATTTTATGTATATTCTATAGATGGCAACCATTTTTGACTTATCCAAAAAGGTTAAAGATGTCCAATGCTCAGCAGACTGAATTTGCAAAGCTTATCTCAAATACCAACAAGGGTTAGATGATTTGCATAAGGCGGCTTCCTCAAGGATCTATAGTTTCTATTGGCTATCGTTATATATATACTATCTTATAAGCTTAAGGACACATCCTAAATTCTCTTCTCTCAAACTATCTTCTTACCAAATTTCATCTAAATCGGTCCAGTAGTTTTTGAGTTTATTCGTTACAAACATACCAAAATACAAATCTTTCCTCTTTATAATATTAGTGTAGATAACTTTAAAATTTTATATAAAGACTAGTTTTTACCCGTGACTCTGTCTACATAGTACGTCAATAAAAAGTAGCTTATATGTGAAGCCTGGCGAAAAGCTAAGAGAACAGCTAAGAGTTGTCGTGGTAAGTCAGTCGTTGGGGCGTCATATGTAAGCAAATGATGTCTAATCAACAGAAAGGGTTTAAAAGTAATTCCATACCAAATTTTCCTTAAATCCGTTGACCTATGAAGAAGAAACAAATGCGCTCACAACACCTCTCATTTGTAAATAAGTTTTCCTGATTGATTCCGGCCACGGCAGCAAATCTCATTGAGATTAGCCAACTGCGCAAGAAATATTATAGTGCACAAGTGTACGCGCAGACACAAGTGCACTCTCTATTCCTGTCACTCTCATACTCTGGTCGGACGACTACTTGACACGACCAGTGAGTTTACGTTATGTGGCTTTACATGCTCTCCGAGGCGTGGGGGTGAAACACAGTCAACTTCCCAACTCCGGTCTGTTACTGAGGCTTACTAAACAGAAAGGCTCAATAACTAAACTTGGCCCGACCCGGGACTCGAACCCAGGCCCTTCGGATGTGCAGCCGTACATGGTAGCCACTACACCACCGAGGCAGTTAATAAAGGCATTTGGGTAATACGCCAAGCATACTTTTAAAGAAATAATAAAATACAGAAAAACAATGTCTAAATTTAAAATAATAAGGTATAGAAAATGCTAATATGGTTAATTCATTAATAAAATTTTAAGGAAGCTGTTAAATTTTAAGGTAAATTAAAAAAAATGTCAAGTCTTGAGATCCAACAAATTTCAAGTATTTCCTACATATTTTGCGAGATTAATGAATTTATAGCCAGTTTTGTTCACACGTTTGTTTCGATTAGTTTTATAATCATTTATAATTATAAGTATGTTCAATCTTTCTATATTATAAATGTGAAAGTTTAGATGGATGTCTGGATGTTTGTTACTCAATCACGCCAGAGCGGCTGAACGGATCTGGATGAAATTTGGCACAGAGATAGATTATAGTCTGTAAGTTTTCGTTTTTCTAAAAGCGATCGCTAGGATAGCGAAGCAAGGGTAAGCCCCTAGTAAGTAATGTTATAAACCATATATACCCCCTCCATATAATGAAGACATTCCTAAAAGCTTTTTTACTGGTTGTACAAAATTAACCATTATATTATTATGCAAATACACTTTGAACTTTTTAACCGACGAAAAAAAGGAGAAGGTTCTCAATTCGACACGTATATTAATTTATAACACTCAAAAATCACAACAAAAAATGTATTTTGTTTATTTCCTTTCAAATTTACAACACATTTCGTATTCAGATTTGAAAAGGTTGTTAAAAACAAACAGAAAGTTTGTTTCTGATGAAAGATGTAAGAAATGATTCATTCATGTGCCATTTAGCTTAGACAAACGGAGCGGAGACATTTAGCTATTCATCTTGTATCAATATTACATATCACTACATATTATGAAATAAAGTCCCCCAGACCGTCGGTCTGTCTGTCTGTTTGAACGCGATAAACTCATAACCTACCGAACAGATTTCCATACTGTTTTTAGCATTAGATGGAGTGATTCATGAGAAAGGTTTAGGTTTAGGTTAGGCTGAAATATAACAATAATTGTTGATGATGTCGGAAAAAATCATTTTGACTGACCAAATAAAGTTGTATGAAAATTGAAAATAACTAGCGGCTCACCCTCGCTTCGCTTCTGGTTCGTCCCTAGACAAAAACAAATCTATCCCACGGGAACCGTACATTTTTCCGGGACGATATATAGCCTATAACCTTCCTCAGTTAACGGGCTATCTAATGCAAAAATAATTTTTCAAATCGAATTAGTAGTTCCTGAGATTAGCGCGTTCAACCAAACAAACAAACTCTTCAGCTTTATAATATTAGTATAGATGTATTACGGGATTATTTCTCATAAAAAGATTTATTAAACTGTAGCCACGCTAAGTCACTAGTTTACGTACAAGGATTTTCCTTATTTTTGTAATAGAATCGCCTTCATTGAGCTGTTTTAGAATTTATCCTTCTATTTATCCTTTGTTTAAAATAGAATAATAAAATGGAACTTGAAGAAAAGGATGTTAAGCTGACAGACAAGTTATATTACAATGTTTTTAGCTTTTTAAGATGATGTATGTACAATTTTTATATTTCAAAGTCCGGTGTTCGTAATATTTCTCTTCCGTTAGATCGATTTTAACGTATTTTGTATACCTTTTAAGGTCATATGGAATATTCTTAGCTATACTTTTTTTTTGTATTCTGTAGGCGCCATTGCTGAGATGCATTTTTTTTAAATTTCTGAACAAAATACATCTGTGGTAGTACAAAGTCTGCCATTGAACTCGGTGTATACATTTAAAATGTATAGATTCTTATCAACGCTCTTTCAATGCTCTACGAATTCAGTATAATTATGTTTTTAGAGCAATATTTAGACTGCCTAGATATTGTAGTGCGTCGTGGATGTTCTGCGAGGCACGGACTGATGGATTTGTTGCTGTCATAAGAAAGAGAATCGCATCTCTGATAAATGACAGCACAAATTCTTGCAAGCTGTAGCAGGCAGCTACGACTCTCAAATTTTAAGATTTTGGGCCAAATTTCTCCAGACATAGTTATGTTGTAGTTTAAATGTTTAATTTTATTAATTGTTCTAAACGTATAAAACTTTTGTATTTAATTCCGAAATAAAAATATATTATTATTATTATCAACAATATGTATTATCAAATAGACGGAATATGGGCTATTCTTAATTTTAAATATCACCAGAACACTTTTTAAAAATGTATACTAATTTTAATTAAAATCTCAAAATAAGATCTCATTCAGTTAGAGAGCTGAAATGGAAACTCAGTGGTTTTATATTAATTTGTGTGTTACCCGAAAATAGTCGGTAAGTCTAAAAGGCATATAGCTTGACTTCTATCAAAAGTAAATTTTAGAAGGGTTCTCCTGATCTAGTTTACGACGGTTTATTCGCTAGCGAAATTGGATATTTCATTTTTTGTATGAAAATCCAATTTATTTTGTTATGTAAAGCCAAAAAAATTATTAAGAGAAACCGAAACTTAAAATCTTTGGCTTCCAAAGATTAAAATTGTTGTCAGTCAATATAGAATTGAATTGAAATAGATACCTTCATTCTCTTTTCAAAGTAAAGTTATTAGCCCTTATTAGCTCTTGGCCTAAAGTACAGTAGTATATATGCTACTAGCGGCTCACCTTCGCTTCGCTCGGGTTCGTCTCTGAGTAACATTTTAACGATTAGTACAGAATAGTCTGTTACTAAAATTTTCTTAATATAAATACTCAATAACTAAATTTTGCCCTACCCAGGACTCGAACCCAGAACCTCCTGATAGTGGATAGTTATCATAATAATTTATATCTGCTAGTCTTATCTATAGAACATGTAAATTATTTTATATAAATACATAATATACAATGTAATATATAAATATCTCGTGTCACGGTGTTTGTGATCGCACTTCTCCAAAACGGCTCGACCGATTTTAATGTTTTTTTTTTATGCGGGCGATGCCAAAACACAGGCGTGTCTGTTCACCACAAAAAGGAGTCCTTTCACCTTGACTCCTACTTTCCGAAATGTGCCCCTGGAATACACTGACCGCCTGCAGTTGTTGGGGATGGACATTAGCCCCAACATGAACTACGCGCGGTTCATCGAGTCTAAGGCTAATATCGCAGCGAGGAAAGTTAGCATCCTAGCAAAGGTTCGACAGTATTTCACGCCGGGACAGCTTCTTGTTTTGTATAAAGCTCAAGTCCGGTCGTGTGTGGAATACTGTAGTCACATATGGGCTGGCGCTGCAAAATGCCATCTGTCAGCCTTGGACTCGATTGAGAGGCGTGCTCAAAAGCTTATTGGTGACCCTACGCTAGTAAAAGCTAACTTACAAATCCTCGATCACCGACGTAGGGTTGCCAGCCTTTGTGTTTTTTATAGGTTACATTTCGGAGAGCGTGCGCAGGAACTACACTGCTTAATTCCCCCATCCCCTTTCCATCATCGGACAACCCGACGAACGGCTAGCCTCCATCCTTATGTCGTGGACATTCCACCCGTCCGGACGAAGCGTTTCGCTACGTCATTTATTATACGTGCGGCTAAGGACTGGAACAACCTGCCTGCGTCGGTGTTTCCGTCCGATTACAATATGGGTGTCTTCAAGGCAAGAGTGAATAGGTGGCTACTGAATTAGTGCGACTTACCATCTACGACTGCGTTACCACTTACCATCAGGTGGAACGTAGTCAAGCACTAATTCAGAATACTATAAAAAAAAATATTTGGTAAGTATGAGAATGGGTCATAAAGTATTTTCCACCCTCCTACCCCCACCCCCCCATTTTTTAAGTAACTAGATTTTTATATAATATGATTTTATAGATTAAAATAAAAACTTGTAAATAAACATATTTTCATTCTACCTTCCAAACGACATAACATCTGTCAAAACCATCCATATTAATTTATTTGATGGGATAAAGCTTCATGTATGGTTTTCGAATTTTATTTTATAAATATTACCTAATAAATGAATTTTCCGCGAAAAATAATTGATATTTCACCAAACGGTGGCTTCGAAAAGTTGACACTATAATTGCTTTTGATAACGGAAATCAAAAAAAATATGAAATGTTGGAATATGTTACGAGTATTTACGTATATTAATACAGCATATCATCAAAGCTTATTATCGCAAGATGTTTTTAAATTATAGCTAGATATTCCTTCTATATATTGGAGAAAACCGTATCCAAATTCGTGTAGTAATTTCTAAGTTATTCCCGAACAAACACAAATTCAGCGCGATTTAATGTAATCTATTAAATCAATAGATATTATTATAAAACAAAGTTCCCCGTCTCGTCTGTCTGTCTGTATGAACGCGATAAACTCAAAAACTACCAAACGGATTTGCATACGATTTTAATTAATGGACAGAGTGATTCATGAGGAAGGTTTAGGTGTATAATTTATTAAGATTTTGTGTAAATTGGCTGAAATATGACGATGATTGTTGAAGATGTCGGAAAAAATCATGACGACTAGCTTTATTGACATGCGCCGCGTAAATCTATAGATTTATATGAAAACCATGTATTGCGTAAATATTTCTTAAAAATATATATTAAACCTGAGTTATGAGGATAAGTCGCTAGTGATAATATAAAGTTTACTAGCGACTCACCCTCGCTTTGCTTCGGGTTCGTCCCTAGACAAAAACAAATCTATCCCACGGGAACCGTACATTTTTCCGGGATGATATATAGCCTATAGCCTTCCTCAGTTAACAGGCTATCTAATGCAAAATGAATTTTTCAAATCGGATTAGTAGTTCCTGAGATTAGCGCGTTCAACCAAACAAACAAACAAGCAAACTCTTCAGCTTTATAATATTAGTATAGATTTTACTAAATCTGTGTGATATCTATACATATAATAAAATTCTGAGTCGAATCTGTATATTGAATATATTTTTTGGAAAATCTTATTGAAATAGTCATCGTAGCCATTGTTTTACTGTATACATATAAAATTATTACTGAATAAAAAAAAATTCATTTTATTTCAATTTCAATTTCATTTCAATTATCGATACACAGGCCGAATCTATAGTGTTTAGAATCTTTATCTGTCTATCTGTCTGTGAACGCATTATGAGAAAACCAATGGACAGATTTGATGAAATTTGGTATGATGATAGCTAGTTATCCGTGTCAACATATAGGATTTTTTTACTACCGGAAAATGTCTCATCTTTAAGAAATCTATACTAAACGTTAAAACGTAACTAGGTATGAACCCGAGCAGAGTGAGAGTGAGTTACTAGTAATATATTAAAGTATAATTAAAACTGTATAGAGATTGCACTTGGTCTCTTAGAGAATCGGTCACGCTATACACAAATACTTTGCAATACTACAGTTCCGAGTATCATCCTGACAGAGTATAAATAAAACAAACGTTTTACAAATCAAAAGTCCGCTTTGATGTTTGACGAGAGTCTGATTTAAATCATTAAAACCTTTGAAACTCGCTTAATATTCATCCGTTTGTGAATTCAGATATGGACGCTTGAATATTGTATCTATTTACGGTATTCAAATTGTATTCTACTAACTTTTGTACTACTGTGAGAAATAATAATATTATTATTGTGGGAAAAAAGAAACCCCATAACATATTGTATAGAAAGAAAATGAAAATTACAATAAAAATTAATAATAATTGTTGTAGTGTAATATAATTGAATATGATACAGTCAAATCTATACTAATATTATAAAGCTGAAGTGTTTGTTTATTTGTATGTTTGGTTGAACGCGCTAATCTCAGGAATTACTAATCTGATTTGAAAAATTCTTCTTGCATTAGATAGTCCGTTAACTGTGGAAGACTATAGGCTATATATTATCCCGGAAAAATGTACGGTTCCCATGGAATAGTTTGTTTTTGTCTAGGTACGAACCCGAAGCTAAGCGAGGGTGAGTCGCTAGTATAATAATATACAGATAGAGATAAATATGTAATAATAAATATGTTGGGAC
This sequence comes from Fabriciana adippe, assembly GCA_905404265.1. Taxonomy (NCBI): domain Eukaryota; kingdom Metazoa; phylum Arthropoda; class Insecta; order Lepidoptera; family Nymphalidae; genus Fabriciana; species Fabriciana adippe. The sequence continues at coordinate 13,800,836 of FR989998.1, read as the reverse complement.
ACAGCACCATCTAGTTCCATGGTAAGCTACGAGGCTTGTGTTATCGATACCAGATAGTTGATACATTACACATATATAACTTTAAATACGTACAAATTATAAATATAAACACCCATGACTGGAGTACAAATATTCGTGCTCATCACACAAATGGATGCCCCCAGCGGGACTCGAATTCGTGACCGTTGGCACAGCAAGTAGGGACACTATAAACTGAGCCAAACCTGTCGTCTAACAGAACAGTATAACAGTATCTACTGAATCGATTTTAATCATTCTTGCATCATTATAAAGCTATATTACTTATGCGAAAGTAATTTCAATAAAAATAAGTTTTCAGTCTTACTCAGGCTGCAAAGTTATCGTTTCTGAATTCTCTAATAATAAATAAATTAATAGTAAAAGCACCTTTTAAAAACAAGCTTTTATTTAAACGCTGTAAAAAGAATCTAATCAATAAAGATAATTGTAATTGTTTTTTTTTATATATATATACATAGGTAAGGACCATACAATTCAGCTACCAATAAAAAAAATCCGGACAAGTGCGAGTTGGACTCGTCCACCGAGGGCTCCGTACTTTGTAGGAAATCTGTTTAACTTTAATTTTCAACTTTTTTATTTTTAGGAAGTTTTCCTTTTTTTGTACTGTAAGACCTTGCTTTTTGCCAAATTTCGCGATTCTAGGTCAACGGAAACCATATAGGCTTTCGACCCAAAACCTATAGGGTACTTCCGGTTGACCTAGAATTGTCAACGAATTTTGGTACTTACAAGTTTTCGTGAAAATCTTAGTTTACCCATATCTTTTTATCGTGTTGACTTAGGACCTTGATTTTTTACACCTAATAGAGACTATAGACCTCCGTATTTGGTATAAATTTCAACTTTCTATTTCCACCCGTTCCTGAGAAAATTGGTGGTGACGGACAGACGGACAAGAGAGTGATCTTATAAGGGTTCCTTTTTTACCTTTTGAGGTACGGAACCCTAAAAATGGACTCTAGGCGAACACTAGCAAGTATTAGTACTTACTTATAGGCAAAGACTATTTGCTATTTCATAAATAAAATAATATGATACAGTTAATAATGTAATTTCATGTCATTATTAAGACAATAAATAATAGGGATCATTGATTACCATTAAATTTATGATATTTTGGTAAAATCAAAGTACCAAGTTACGAAAAGTTTCATGGCGTCGTAAGTCAAAAACTATTCTCAGCAATGTCTATAAAAGCTGTAAAAGTAGTTTCGGGGTAAAGCCTTGTTCGTGTGCCCAATTCCATTGAGAAATTGTATGATTGGAAGCCTTCATAAAATGAAATGTCGCGTCAATTCGACAATTTGAGGATTGTCATTGGATTTACTAAATTTACTTTTGAAAGCTTTCTAAATGTGTATATATATACATACATACACATATATATATATATATATATATATATATATATATATATATATCGTATATATATATATATATTCATATATATATACATATACTTTATAGATAAATCAAATAAGCAAAACGTTAAGAATAAAGTGAAAATTGAAAAAAAACCCACGATACTATAAGTGAGATAGTTTATATTTGTATGGTTATTACTTCTCCACGAATTAATACAATTGCGATGAAATTAAGTAGGTACTAATTACTACAAATATGAGAGTATAGGTTGCTAAAAGAAAGCGATATTACAAATATAAAAAGCATCTATGGATACACTCGAACGAAGCAAGAGTAAGTTACTAGTAGACCCCTCGAGGACCGCGTGCACGCCAGCGTGTACGATAACAATTGAATTCTCGGAAATTTGCACGGATTTCTTAGAAATTATCCTGGAGAGACTACCAATTATTGAATAACGATGTAAAAATGGCTAGATGAAAAGTAACTTTATATTGCAATTAAGATATCTTAATGTGTTTTGCCTGAAGAAAATTGTGAAACGAGCTCCGAAGTCAAGGTAGCGTAAACATAGGTAGGTGTTCAGTCGACTGTATCTGTACCTCCAAAATTTTCCTTAAATCGTTGAACTGTTATTGCGTGAAAATACTCGAACACGTCCACTTCAAATTATCCAAGTTTAATATTAGAGATTTCTGGACACATGTTATAGTTAAAGAATGTATAAACTTATTTTTGGCCGCCATTTCGTCTGCATAGTAAGCAGAGCGGTGATAAGAAATTGATCGATCTCTCGAAAACTTGCGATCGAGTAATCAGGTATTAATCATGTTGGAAATGATTTATACATGAAAATATCAGAGGTTCGAGACCCAGGATTTGAACCGACGAACCGAACCGATTCACTCGATTTCCAAAGAGGATGCGCAACTAGGCTACCACTGCCGTATGAATAGCTTACATTATTTTACCTTTTACAGCCGTTGACGAATGGAAAAAATGCAAAGGATACGGTTCCATGATATAACTTCAATTTATTATTTCAATACATTTTTGAAAATTTCTATTCGTAAGCCATTGTAAAATGATATTTTGTCTAATCACGCTGATGCGTGTCACATGAAATCCAGCAAAGTATAATTAAAATCACACAATGCGTATAATACCTACATGTGACTTTATCTTTATTAATAAGATGACGAGAGTAGAGGCATAATAGGATTTTCTCTTCAGGATTAAGCAAAATAATAACAATTGTCAAATTATTTAAATTATTAACTCGCATTCGCTAAAGGTCACTGGTCGATTTTATTCAACACATTCTCATTTAGTAATGTCCCTTTGTAACGTCCTACTGCGAGCACGGGCACTGGCCTACTTCATAATAAAGATTTTAAGGGGAGCACGTAGAAGACCACCACGCTGCGGACGGGCTTACGGAATTTTTGTCTATCTGTCTGTATGATGTCTGTCCGTGACCACAACATGGAAAAATCACTAGAGGGATTTCGATGAAATTTGGTATGATGATAGCTGGTTTTCCGGGTCAACATATAGGATACTTTTTACTGTGGGAAAATATCTCATATCTGAGAAATCTATACTAAACCTTAAAACGTAACTAGGGACGAACCCAAGCGGAGCGAGGGTGAGTCGCTAGTTCGCTATAAAATCATACATAATATGAACGTCGAAAAATGTAGTTGAATTTTATTGAACGATAACGTCCGTTATAATATTATAGCCACGCGTATGATTGATATAAACAATTTAATTGGTTAAAGCATTCTATAAGTAAAAATCACTCATTTTATTTTACCTGTATAGCACAATATTTTTCAACTAACATAATTTTTTTTTTCATTAACAAGACCATTAGGTAGGTAAATAAAAATGTTTTATAAATAATATAAATACAAATATTTTTTTATGTAAACGATTTAATAACCCTATTACAGGATAGTTATTTTGGTATCCCAGAAAAATCACTCTAATATTATATAATGTAATATACGAAAGGATGTATATTATATATGTATGTATGTATGTATGTATGTATGTATGTATGTATGTATGTATGTATGTATGTATTTATGTATGTATGTTTGTTTGTTACTCCTTCTCGTAGAAACGGCTTGATGGATTAAGATGAAGTATAGGTACACAAACAGACTACGACCTGGACAAATATATAAGCTTATGTCGGTAATAAAATTTACCAAAAGATGGCTTTTTTGGCAAATTTTCCGCCCACGTTCAGATGACCAATTGACCCGGATAGCCAGCTATCACCATACCAAATTTCATCAAAATCTATCCAGTAGTTTTCTCGTGATGCGGTAACAGATAGACAGACAGACAGACAAAATTTTTAAAAACTATAGATTCGGCCTCTGGATCGATAATGATGATTATTTCAATAAGATTTTCCAAAAAATATTTAATGTACAGATTCGGCTTAGCATTTTATTATATGTATAGACTTTGTATTGTTAACACAATATAATAAATACAAAATGCATCTAGAAACGTAAATTACTAGTATATCAATGTAATTTTAAGTATTTTTAAGTTTATACATCCAAAAATAGATCACAAAAGAAGGATACAGCAATCATTGCTTTGTACCAAAGCAGCGTACAAAGCTGGGTCGAACAGCTCCTCATAAATGTCAAAAACCTTTGAACCCGCGGTATGTAAATCTAGTGAATGAACAAGTGAAATTAGCATATAATATGGAAGGGGGATGTAATCGAGGAGTTTTTACGATTTGTATCTGCAAGGTTTTTGCTAAATTCAACATTATAATATTAAATGATTTTAATGTATGTTATATTATTGTAATATATTGTAGCTTGCTACTGATAAAATAATTTTCAGACTCATTTCAATACTTCTAGTTACTATAATTTATATCTATACTAATATTATAAAGAGGTAATGTTTGTGAGTTTGTGATGTTGGGGGTAATCTCTGGATCTACTGAACCGGTTCAGATGAAATTTGATAAGAAGATAGTTTGAGACACTGGGAAGGACATAGAATACTTTTTATCGAGGAAATCATCCTCAAATCATCATCAATCAAATCCTTCTTCTTTATAATATTAGTATAGATAAAAGATTATGATATTTTAATATAAAAGGTATTTTTATGTCTCTGTTAAAAAAGTCATGACAATGATCTCTATATTCGTCATAATATATGTTGTCAGTCACCATGACAGATGCTATATTATTTTTATATATATTGGGACATTAACAGACAGCACCATCTAGTTCTATGGTAAGTTACGAGGCTTGTATTATGGATACCAGATAGTTGATACACTACACATATATAACTTTAAATACATACATATTATAAATATATGACTGGAGCACAAATATTCGTGCTCATCACATAAATGAATGCCCCCAGTTGGACTCGAAACCGCGACCGTTGACACAGCAAGTAGGGTCACTATAAACTGAGCCAAACGTGTCGTCGCTAGGGACCCTATTCCTTCGAGATTTATTTGAAACCATCCTACGCCAGAAATATAGCGCGCGCTAGAAATATTCACGCCCACATAAAATTCGTGATTAACAACCACCTCCACTAAGAGTTTTTACATCAGACCCTAGTATTTTTAAAACATTAATATTGAAATTAAATATAATTACTAAAAACTTTAAATTTTAGCTTAAGTTCTATTCATCTCAAACAAAATATGATTTTTAAGTAAATTTTTAACATCCAATTGGTATTTTAAATAAAATTATCTTTTCGGATTATTTCGCGGATTTATTTTGATTTTTGGTACCCGATGTTTCAAATGCTTTACAGCAATCATGGTCACGGGAAAGACTAAGGTTTTGGACGTCTCAAAGGCGTTATATACTTGTTACAGGCAGTGTCTTCCCACAATTTTTCAAAAAAATATTTCAGAAACGTCAGGAACCAAAAATCAAAATAAATCCGCGAAATAATCCGAAAAGATAGTTTTATATAAAATGTCAAATATTCGCGTAAATCTAAGATAGTATTATCCAATTTGTCGATAAACATTTAGGTACGTAGTATACCCTTAAAATTATATCAGTTACTATTATTAATTACATGAAGCAAGAATTAAGCAAATCTGAATTTTAATACTAGCGTAAAAATAATGGAAAAGGTATAATAGAAATACTATCTTAGACTAGCGACTAACCCTCGCTTCGCTTCGGGTTCGTCCCTAGACAAAAACAAATCTATCCCACGGGAACCGTACATTTTTCCGGGATGATATATAGCCTATAGCCTTCCTCAGTTAATGGGCTATCTAATGCAAAAAGAATTTTTCAAATCAAATTAGTAGTTCCCGAGATTAGCGCGTTCATCCAAACAAACAAACAAAGAAACAAACTCTTCAGCTTTATAATATAAGTATAGATTTACGCGAATATTTGACATTTTAAATCCAACTACCTTTTCGGATTATTTCGCGGATTTATTTTGGCTTTTTAAAATGGAAAAGATTTAAGGCTGACTACATACATGGTTTCCTATTTCGATTTCCGTATATGAAATACATACGCGCTAGCTTACAATTTGGGTATTGGAATTTGAAACAAACTCGGATGAAAAATCGCGTATGCGATAAGCCTAAATGACGGTAGCATATTTCGCTTAAAATAAACTCCTCTCTACTGGGACGAAGTAAATAAAGAGTAATTACAAACAAATTGTTCAAAACACGACTGTCTATCCCGAAAAATACGGGAACAGTAATTGAACGCGAATAAAGAAAGTTTTAAAACTCCAATCACATTTTGGGAAGTTTCGAAGCGTGTACTGAATTTCAATTAATCACAAAGGGGCCGCTACTTGATAAGTTTGATTGAAAAGTTACCGTACATGTTACGTTCATTATAATTTTAACGAACTATTTTTCTGGAGAACTGCAGTTAGTGTTACATTTTGTTTTCGTTTCACGCACGGGTTAAGAAAACCGTGAGAATAACTACGCGAATATTTAGCATTTTCAATGAATTCAATTCAATTTAATTCAATTTACTTGTTAATGGCTTTATTTAAATGAAAAATTTCGGCTTTTGTCACAATTTTATTTTGATTTTTTTGCTTCTGATGTTTAAAAGGTATTTATTTAATACAATAACATAATCCGACCCGGGAATCAAACCCACGACTAGACCACGTCACAGGCCATCCTTAGCCAGACCTGGTCATATTATACTTTTAAAAATCAAAATAACGCTGCTACAATACTTTTTAACACAATCAATGTTCTTCAATCTTCAACATTGAATGATATTTTTTCGTAGAATAATCTCATTAATCTAATATTTCAATTAGTCTCAGACTAGATGATAAAATTAAACTAAAAACTTGAATAAGAAAAGTAATTTATTTCTAAAACTGGGAGATTAAAAATATTTTATTTTTTAGACAATCTGTGTAATTTACACCGAAAATTGTTTTAATTTGACATTTTCAATTTTTTGGAGATTGCTTATGTGAATAGAACACCATACCATTCACTGGCAAATATTCTTTTAAGATTCATCTTCTATACAAATAAATAAAATTGGAGTGTCTGTTTGTAATATTAAAATAACCGCTTTTTACCAAATGCATATGGATGTATACACGGTACATATACCAAAACAACATTTTTTACAATTTTTGTCTGTCTGTCTGTCTGTTTATTCCGGCTAATCTCTGAAACGGCTGGACCGATTTTGACGGGATTCTCACGGGCAGATAGCTGATGTAATAAGGAGTAACTTAGGCTACTTTTATTTCAGAAAAAAAATAGGGTCCCACGAAAAAAAAACCAATAAAAATTAAAACTTTGTTTTAGGAAGCAACCTAGGGACGACCCAAGCGAAGCGAGGGTGAGTCTCTAGTTTCCAATATATCTTTCATCCTGCACAGAATCAAACTGACGATATTACTCATTTTTAATCAATATTAATATTAAAACTCATACTTCGTCAATATCATTTCCAAAATTTTCGTTCATTTCCGTTATAAATATGCCTTATCGATGGTTTAAACCATAAACTAAAATTTATAGAGTAAATAACTTTCATAATATAATATTAAAACATAACCCTCCTTTTTGCTTTACCGAAGTCGAGTAAAAAAAACTAATAATAAAGCTACTTATTCAAAGAGGATTTCTAGTTACGTGGAAAATAGGTAATGCGATTAATATAAAAAGTTCCAAGTCCTTTCTCCATACTAAGCATCCTGGGATTTTAAAAACTTTTCTAATAACGTCTCTTAAATTTTACAACGTACGATCCACAGGGAGTATTTTATAATTCCGGTAATTAAATATCAAAAAGGAGTTAGAGCAGTCTTTTACATATTTTTTTTATATTACAACTTTATTGATTAGTATTATAATGCGAAAAGCTGCATAAAATATCAATATGTAGCATCTATACAGATAAATAAAATTGAAGTATCTGTTTGTAATGTCAAAATAATAGCTTTATACTAAATGCATATGGAATTATATACGGTACTTATAAGAAAAACACAATTTTTAAATTTTTTGTCTGTCTGTTTGTTCTGGCTAATCTCCGAAGCGGCTGGATCAATTTTGACGGGATTTTCACTGGCACATAGCTGATGTTATAAGGAGTAACTTATGTTACTTTTATTTTAGAAAAAGAATTAGGGTTCCGCTGAACAAAATTAAAACGTACCTAGAGACATACCCAAGCGAAGCGAGGGTAAGTCGCTAGTAATAAATAAAGGAGATATACGTCCGATAATCGGATGAATAAAAAATATATTATTTGACCGACTATTGTCGGTTTGTACGAATATTTACCACTTTTTTTGTTTTCTAATGTAAAATAAGTGATTTTTAGCTGCAAGAGTTTCTATATGCAAAAAAAAAATACCTTAACCTATCGAGCTGAAAGCTTTTCGTTTAAATCCCAACGATTTTTAAGTACAAACGTTTTTAAGTTTAAAAAAATTTTTTTAGGTGCAGGAGTTTCTGTATGCATAAAAAATAACTTTAACCTACCGAGCTGAGCCGACCTACTTATTCTACTTATTTATTAGTCTATTCGTCCGTCCTTATAATTTATATGTTTTATAAAGTACCAATAATAATTTTTTATTCATCCTATTAAAGGACCAATAGACACTCTGTGAAAAATTATGTAATGTAAAAAAAATATATATATATATATATATATATATATATATATATATATATATATATATATATACACTTTTTAGCCAAATATGTTAATCGAGTACAAAATCACCTAAAAACAAAAATAACCCAAAACTTATTAATCTGTGTACGAATAATCTTAGGCCATACTTTAAAAAAGAAAAATGATAATCGGTTCATAAATATTGACGAAGTTATTTCATAATACACAAAAAACACACTTTCCTGAAGGGATGCTTAAATATTATATGAGTTGTTAAAATTTTTGGTTTAATAGCGCTATTCTGTTAGAACTTTTACGCAGCTTTTACAACGTACAGTTGTATGAAGAATCGCGGATTCAGCTATCGAGTTACAGAAGCCTACTTACAGCATAGCACTACAGGTTCCAGCAAGTTATTACGATTTTGCTAACATTATAGTATGATTTTAATTTAGTTTGAAATAAATGTAGAATGAATACGATTATGGGTTAGGCAGTGATAGCCCAGTGGTAACGCGGTAACTAGGAAACTGAGTGAAGCGGGTTCAAATCCCAGATCTCGCACCTCTGACTATGATATTTTTATAACTATAATTTTATAAGGATTTTATAATTATAATTTTATAAGGATTTTATAATTATAATTTTATAAGGATTCCTGAACGGGCAACACTAAAGCATACATGTCAAATTAACTTCTCCCGATTATTTTATTGTTTTTTGTAATAATTTTACTTATTTTATACGACTAACTTAGGTTAAATAGGTGATAATTTAATTCAAGTGTAAAATTTTGATATATGTGCATAACAGGAGTATCAAAAAGATAAGTTGTGTTCGTCAGCTGTCATCGTACAGGTAACGAACTCAAGATTTAAATTAAATCTTTAACATTGTAACTTCTTTCCTTGATTTTGTCATAAATTGTTAAGTAAATAAATAATAAAATTATATTAGATTGTCCACACTACCTGTACATACATATTAATAATAATTTCATTATTGTGTCATACTCTAATATCCGCATAAAAATGATGACTCGTGGAACCAAGGCGCGCCAGGCGGAGGAACAACTCCAGCTGGCGCTCCAGGAGTTAAAGACATACAGGTCACAGTGTGAACAGTTGTTAAGGGAAAGAGATGACAATGAGAAAGAGTTAGAGCAGATTTTCAAGAAAAATACTGAATTAAAAAACGATATGTCACAAATGCATCTTCAATGTACAAATGTAATGGAAGAAAATGAAAATCTGCTCAAAATAGTCAATGGGTTTGACCAGTGCAGAGATGAGTATGAGGAAGCCCTTAAACTCAATGGTGAATTGAGACACCAGCTGCATGAGGCCAAGAAACAAATTATTGATCTTAAAAATATGAACCACAATCTAACAGCCTCTCAAACCCAATGTCTATACAGTGAATTGGTTGAGAATGCACCAAACTTGGTGTCCTCCGTCCCAATTTTGAAAAAGAATACTAGTATAATAGATTTGACTTGTGATGACTCCAGGACTTCACTTGCTGTTCTAAGCAAAAATAAACTAAAAAAATACATTAAAATAAATAAATTAATTAAAAAATATCATCAATTATTAAAAACAAAAAATATATATAAAAAGTATAATAACATTTGCAAAGAGAAAATAGCACTAAGAACAAAAATGATATCTTATTGTCAAGAGATTAATATTCTTAAAAATGACTATGAGGCCGATGTCAGCACACTGCAGTCTGAGATTACAAATTTGAAGTATAGCTTAGACACATTAACCAGTAAATACAATACTGCTCAGAAAGAAATTGCTGAGCACATATCTGCCATGGATGACCTGGTGAAACTTAGTAATAATAACTTTGAGCGTTTTGACTCATTTATTAAAGACCATATTTGTGAATGCCACCTTTCACCTTCAAGTCCTTCAGGGCAGTTAAATAGTAGCATAAATAATGACCACCTGACTCAGCCTGTGGGAACTCACACCGACCCCAAATATAAATCTAATAATATACAACCCTTGCAATCTGTACCTCTTCCTAAGAAAAAATATATAAAAATTTATAGTGATGAGTTGGGGAAAGGTATGGGTGTATTACTGAATGACTTTTGTGGGGGGCAGGGGGTTATCAATCATTGCATGCCCGGAGCCACTTATAATCATATAATAAATAGCATCTTGAGTGAGGCTCACTGTCCCAACACAACTATCATTATATTAATTGGGAGAAGGGGTAATGTAAACAAGAGTACCATGGAAAATATTTTAAATAAATTGCAACAATTAAACATAAATAAGATTTTACTGTTTACACTACCTTATTTAAATAAATTGCCTCAGGAAAATAGGTTAAGATATGACATTAATAATTTAATGCACACTTTAACTACTTGTAAGTATTTAAATTCAAATATTAAAAAAAATAATAAAATTGACGTTATTGACATTAATAATTTATGGAAAAATAATAATTATATATTGACATATAGTAGGCTTAGCCTATCATATTTTTTTAAACGACAGATAGCATCTGTGCTATCTTATTATATACAAATTGACATAGCCAATGATTTGGTTACTCCGACTTTTGCTCCTATTGAGCAAAATTGTAATATGACATTTTTTAATTTGGAATCCGTTCCAAGTAGCAATTTAAATTAATAATTAAGACAACAGAGGATGCCTCTGGCACATTTATAAGCAATGACATTAAATTAGATAAATGTCATAGTAAAATATCAAGAAATGCCCAAATTTGTAAAAATTTAAAAGTTGTAAACCTGGTGCACCAAAATATACAGGGCATGATAGGTAAGGATCTTGAACTGGAGTTATTTATAAATAGTAAAAAAATATTCATATTTTATGTTTAACAGAACACTGGCTTTCTATTTCTCAGTCAATATTTAACTTCAGCGGTCACCAGGTAGCTAGTATGTTCAATAGAGAAAAAGCTATACGCGGGGGCTCTTTAATAATAATAAGTAAACTTTTTAAATATAAAGAACGTAAAGATATTGTGAGCCTCTCTGTTGAGCAAACTATTGAACTAGCCTGCGCAGAGCTTGAGCACTTCATTGTTGTATGCGTATACAGGCCTCCTAATGGGTTATATGAGTACTTTGAGAAAGTATTAGAAGAAGCTTTGTTAAAATTAAATAGTTCTAATAAATTCATTATTGTTTGTGGTGATTTTAATATAAACTTATTAGATAATTCCACTATAAGTCTCAGATTTAAATCCATGCTTCTATCATATAACCTGAATAATTTATTTCTTGAACCGACTAGAATCACTGCTACCAGTGCTACATGTATTGATAATATATTTACAAATTATAAACCATCTTCTAAATCTATTATAAACAAGTTGAGCTCAGACCACTGTGGTCAGTTAGCTTCATTTTCCTATACTTTAAATGCCAATAAAAATATGTTAAAAAAGACTTTTGTCCCCATAAATACTACACGTATGGAGAAGTTCAGAGGTAATATTGTAGCAAAACTTCCTTATTTATCTTACAGCAATGACCCCAACTTCTTATATAATTCTCTATTTAAATTAATAAAAACAGAATTTTCTACAATATTTACTTCTAAAACAGTCAATTCAGGGGGTCTCTTGTCATTTAGTGAATGGGCAACTGCTGGCATCTACAAGAGCAGGCAAAGACTATATGAATTGTATGGTGAAAAAGCTTATAATCATAGTACATCGTTTGCTTCTTTTGTAAGTGCCTACTCAAAAATGTTTAGGAGAGTATGTTCCATGGCAAAATCTTTACATATTAAAGACAAAATAAAAAATGCACATAATAAAGTAAAAGTTACATGGAACATAATTGCTTGTGAAAGTGGGAGAGTCACAGATCGCGGCTTCGATTTTAAATTAAATATCAATAATAATTTTATTACTTCAAACCTAGAAGTTGCATCTGAGTTTGAAAAATTTTTCACTGACATTCCAACTTCAACAACGCAATCTCTCAATTCATCTCCCGCTATTGCCGAATCTTTACTTAAGAATCACGTTAAAGAATGTAATTTGGTATTTAAATTTAAACTTGTATACCCCAAAGATATCATCGCAGCCTTCAAAAGTTTGGATGTCAAGAAAACCGCTGACCTATGGGGTATATCTGTAAAAGTTATTAGTTCGGTAATTGATGTTGTTGCACCTCATCTAGCTACTATATTTAATAGCAGTATAGAGCATGGTGCGTTTCCTGATCTAATGAAACACAGTAAAATCATTCCTATTTTTAAATCAGGTAGTACCTTAGATCCTAATAATTTTAGACCAATTTCGGTACTGCCAACGTTTAGTAAAATTTTTGAAAAAATCATACTCGCGCAAATGTTAACGCATTTTAATGCACACAATCTACTTCATAAGAAACAGTTTGGATTTACGAAAGGCCGCTCCACGGCAGACGCTAGTGTTGAGTTAGTAAAACATATTTTTGAGGCTTGGGAAAGGTCACAAGATGCACTTGGGATATTCTGTGACTTATCCAAGGCCTTTGATTGTGTGCATCATGAGACGCTGATCAGGAAACTGCACCATTATGGTATTAGAAATAAGGCACTCGACCTTTTAAATTCGTATTTAAAAAATAGAATACAGAGGGTTGATGTTAATGGTAAGAGATCTCCTGGAGCTCCATTAGATATGGGGGTTCCACAAGGGTCTATTCTCGGCCCCTTTCTTTTTTTAATTTATATTAATGATTTGCCATTTTTTGTACAGGACAAACATGAGATAGTATTGTTCGCTGATGACACTTCACTTATTTTTAAAGTGAAGCGAAATTTGCCAATGTACGACGATGTAAACGATGCTCTCTCAAAGGTTGTCTATTGGTTTGATTCAAATAACTTATTATTAAATAATAAAAAGACAAAATTAATAAAATTCTCAACACCCAATGTTAAACTTGTTGATAATGGTGTAATATTAAATGGAGAAGTGTTGAAACCGGTAGAGTCAACTAAATTCTTAGGTATTATCATAGATTCCAAACTGCAGTGGGGCCCCCATATTGAGGGACTAGCGAATAGACTCAGCTCTGCAGCGTTCGCGGTAAAAAAAATAAGACTTCTTACTGATGTAGATACAGCTCGCATAGTATATTTCAGTTATTTTCATAGTATTATGTCCTACGATATCTTATTATGGGGAAATGCAGCAACTATTAATACGGTCTTTGTCCTGCAGAAAAGAGCTATTCGTGCAATTTATAGTTTAGGTCCTAGAGTGTCATTAAGAGATAAGTTTAAAGAAATAAAAATATTGACTGTTGCTTCTCAGTACGTGTACGAAAATGTTATGTATGTTCGTAAAAATATACACGAATTTCCCAAGAATTGTGACATGCATAACATTAATACTAGGAGCAAACACAAACTTGTAATGCCTGTGACTCGTCTACAGAGAGTCAGTAATTCTTTTTATGGACAATGTATACGCTTGTACAACAGGATCCCAGAAAATGTTCAAAAAGCCTCCATCGCTAAATTCAAAAAAATTGTTAAAGAACGTTTGTGTGCTAAAGGCTATTATACAATAAATGATTTTATAGAAGATAGCACGCCTTGGGAATGAAGTGATCGCCTCCAGGCTACTTCAACTTTATAGTAATATTGTAAATTATAATTTATTAAAAAAAAATATTAGTCCCGCTGAGTTTCTTTCGCCAGTTCTTCTCAGGTCTGAGGCTTCTTCTTTCCGAACTGGTAGTAGACTCATGACGTTCAGTAAAAAATTGTAATAATTTAATGCTGAATAAAATATTTTGAATTTGAATTTTGAATTTGAATTTGAATATGCTAATCATTTCTAACGTGATTACCACTTGCCTTGCGGTGAAGGAAAACATCGTCAAGAAACCTGCATGTCTGAGAGAACCTAGCAAGTTTTCGAAAGACATATGTAGTCCGCCAACCCGTACTTGGCCAGCTTGGTGGATTATGGCCTAATCCCCTTCGTAATGAAGGGAGGCTCGTGCCCAGCAGTGGGACGTTAAAAAGGGCTGAATAAAAATATGATTTTCGAAAGTGGATTGAGTAATAATCGAGTAACAATTTGCTGCTGACTGAGACTTCATCTGCTTATAATGTTTGACTTTAAAGAAATAGAAAAGTGGCGCTTTGTTGACATCTTAGTTTTAATGTTTGTTATAATTTTAAACATGTTTTTATTTAACTAAGCAAGTTATATTTTTAAATGTTAAATGTTATTTATTATTAATTTTAGTTGCTATTCTTACAATTATCGTTTCTTAAATTTAAGAGTCTTAATGATTTATTTCTGAATGTATAAATTTGAATAAACTAAACTATAAATTTTCTAATTTTGAAGTAAAAATATGAATTCTTTTTTTGTCATACCAAACAATGTTTTTAGGTTCTTGATGAAAAAAAAACATCTAATCTATATTTTTTCTATTGATATATTTTTTATTTTTGAACTTTTAATCCCAGATTTTTATGATACTTTTTCTAAAACAGATAAAATGTCTACGACATAAAAACAGTTATATAAGGCCACAAATTTTCCAGATAAAATAAACGCTCAAAGTATCCATCTCATAACCAATTTCAGTTGATGCTATCCACAATCCTAATGAAACTCTACAGGACTTTTAATGAAATTTACATATTATATAATCAAATACGTACCACGAAGCATATTAATTATATACGTTTTTATCATAGTTTTATCTAGTTATGATTATTTATCACTATCTGTTCTCGCAACTTTGAATTTGCCTAGTGTTTTTAATTACATGTAGTAGGTCGTATTACGTCGTTCTAAAATGAGAGATGAATATTTTAAATTTAAAGTTTCAAACAATTTTAAGGTTTTAGCGAAAATTTTAGATCCAAAAAGTGTTATTTATTGGAATTAGCAATAGAATTGTAATATCTATATATAAATAGGTAAAGACTAAACAGTTTAGTACCTTTTTCTCCTCTGTTTGTCAAACGATTTTCTTTTTTTTTTTTTGTTTAGTAGACATTGACGAGCTTTTGTGATATTAATAAAAAAAACCTGTCATTTATTTATGTACGCACGTAAGAAGTTATACTTCTTTGGCGTAACAGAACAAAATAGCTAAAGATTTCATCGCGTATGTCACAACTCTCTGTTTGTAAAAGGAATACAGTTAACTTCATCGTGTCGCT
This sequence comes from Fabriciana adippe, assembly GCA_905404265.1. Classification (NCBI taxonomy): domain Eukaryota; kingdom Metazoa; phylum Arthropoda; class Insecta; order Lepidoptera; family Nymphalidae; genus Fabriciana; species Fabriciana adippe. The sequence goes on along the minus strand of FR989998.1, from coordinate 13,785,070 downwards.
TTCAGGTAACTTCATCATGTCGCTTTTTGGCTGTCGGCGTGCGCGCGCATCGAAAAAATTTTACTCTCATAATTTTTCCAAAACGTGCCAAAAGAAGTACAACTTCAAAAATTGGAAGCAAATATATTTTTTTGTTATATAAATAGGCAAATTCTATACATATACATATGTATACGTACGTTTTCCTCAAATTTTCAATAATTATTATGGTCTAAGTTCAACCATTAATTTACATCAGCTGGCTCGATCGTTTTCCTCTAATATGTAAAAATTAAAACTTTTTTTCTTTCAAAGAGATAATTTAAGAAATTACAATAATTATGTATTTTATTGATCAAATTATGTCACTTCAATATCAATTTTCTGGGGCTTGACATTGTCAATTAATAATATTTTAATAGGTCTTTGACCGTCGAGTACCTACTAGTCTAGTTCAAAAGTTACAAATCAAGACCGACTCTTAAAGTCATGACTATTGCAAGAGGTCTCAAAGGAGTCCTAATCCTAGTCTTACTCCTCAATAAGATTTTCTAACATTTTAAATAAAACTATCTTTTCGGATTACGAGTATTTCGCGGATTTATTTTGATTTTTGGTTCCCGACGTTTCGAATGCTTTACAGCAATCATGGTCACGGGAGAGACTAAGGTTTTAAACATCTCAAAGGTGTTATATACTTATTACAGACAATAAATCCGCGAAATAATCCGAAAAGGTAGATTTATTTAAAATATCAAATATTCGCGTAAATTTAAGAAAGTATTATTTTCTAACATTTCATTTTTTCCTTGAGTTAACACGAAACCTAATAATGTTGGAGGATCAAAAAAATATCCTTGAAGAAATTTTCGAACAATAATAATTGAATATCCAAACTTAAAAATTCCTATTTTATGTGGAAAATAGTACCTACTAACAAGAATTGACACGGTATTTAACTTAAAACTAGATTATAAAAGATTCCAGTGAAAGTCCAGTTACAATGTAAAAGAACAAGTTCCCAGTTAAATGAGTTTCTCGGCCACCAAAGCTGTAAAGGTTTTATAGTAATAAAATGTGATAAGTGACGACTGCTCCGAAATTATGTATTAAAAATTCAAATAAATGGCTTGGAAGAAGTGCCGGGTCATCTTATCCCCAGATTTAGTACCTAAACGTTGGGATTCCATAAAAACGTGGCTATCGTTTTGTTGATTTATCGTCCGAATTGAGACCGTCCCTTGTCTACAGAGTAGTGGAGCAAATTAATGGATGCTGTAAGTTTCGTGACGTCAAAATCTAACTGTCGCTAGAACTTGAGATATCCATATTATGATTTTAAGCCAAAAACTCATCATTTTGGTTTCAACACACATTTTACACTTAATAAATTCTAAATATTTTTAGAAACATAAGTATAATATAAGATAAAAAGAAACGGGGAGAAAGAAAGAGAGAGGAAGAGAGAGAGAGAGAGATAGAGAAAGAGTGGTATACAATTAAAAAAAATAAAGGCATTGTCAACAATGATTTTTTTAGTAGTATCATGTTACATAAGTTTTCTTAGAAAGCTATTCCGTAATAAAAAATAGATATCATAGATAATCCCAATGAAACAAAGTTTAAAGATTTAAAAAACTTCAAAAGAAGTATCCTAAACTAACATAATACTAATATTATTGATACATTTATATGTTGTAACTAATTTTCCAATAACAACTAATACTCGTAGTGGCATTTCGAGTTTAACAGCAATAATTAAGTGTACCTTTGTTTTGTATATATAATGAAGTATATTTGTAATTTTCTTTATTGTAAAAGAAAAAAAAATAAAACAAAAAAAAAGAGTGCATGTATGAATGTGTACACGCGCAAGAAGTAAAACTTCTGTAGGTTATCGGTACTCTTTATGAAATTCAATTTATGTTTTAAATAATTAGGACAGGTGAGATACCATAAATAACGCATATTCGGTATGCCTATTACAATCATATATTTATAGAATATCATTTAAGGAAAGAATATAATATTATATATCATTTGTCAGACAATAACAACGGTTACCATGGCAACAAACGTACGTACATTTTTTCGTAACGCTTTCACCAGCTTACCCCCAGAGTCAAGCTTGCGTAAAGAAGTTTTACTTCAAAAAGGACATCGATAAAATTAAACAACGATGTGGTCTATCAAAAGCTATCTCATTCTCGCTCGCTCAACAGTATACTAAGTGAATAGATTCCACTATTTTAGTACATTTTAACTTGATAAGAGCATTAGCCTTTGTTCTGCTATCTTCTGTTTTTATTTAATTTGATTTACAAGCGCCAGACATTCATTAGATAAGACCGAAATGGAATATAATAAAAAGCGAGAAAAAATTTGGACTTTGAATATTTCTTGATAAAAATTGTGTAATACCCTATTACTAATAGTTTTAGCCTACGATTTTGCTTGCGTCTATCTATACATATATAGTATGGAATAATGTATATATATAATTAAACATAAATATAAAATTAGTATAAAATTTTACACGTGCAAAGTCATATGGTGAAGCTAGTTTTGAAATAAAACTAATCTCAGTAAATTACTTTAAGTTATATCACATTTATTTTTAGATCTAGAGACTATGGAATTTGTTTTGTGCCTGAGGGACTTCTTCGTAAATTTTAATTGGCATCCGAAAATTCACATAAATCGTTATTTAGACTCAGATAATGAAGGTCGATTGTAATATTTCTTACATTATCATTAGAGATCTAATAATAAAGGAGCCTTTATCATTATAATAATAATAATTGTTATTGGTTGTAAGACGGTTTAGTTAAGTATTGATTTTTTTTATTCATTAGACATCTTTGGAGAAGAGACACAAATCAAACAGGTTTTAGAATTATTATCTGTGTTTTTTCAGCTACTTTTCCTTGATTTGCTCAGGTGTAATGTACCTTTTATATTTGTAATATTACTCGGCTCACACTGACTTCGCTCGGGTTCGCCTCTAGGAAAACAAAAACAATCCTATCCCAAGGGAACCGTACATTTTTTCGGGATAAAAAGTAGCATATGTGTTATTTCAGACTATATTCTATCTCTGTACCAAATTTCATCCAGATCCTTTCAGCCGTTCTGACGTGAAAGAGTAACAAACATCCATAAATTCTCACAAACTTTCACATCTATACTAATATTATAAAGCTGAAGAGTTTGTTTGTTTGTTTGTTTGTTTGGTTGAACGCGCTAATCTCAGGAACTACTAATCCGATTTGAAAAATTCTTTTTGCATTAGATAGCCCGTTAACTGAGGAAGGCTATAGGCTATATGTATATCATTCCGGAAAAATGTACGGTTCCCGTAGGATAGATTTGTTTTTGTCTAGGGACGAATCCGAAGCGAAGCGAGGGTGAGTCACTAGTCTATAATATTAATACGGATATGTATTGCATTAATAATAGTCGCCTATATTATGTAGGTTATCACTATATATTATTGTAAAACCGCGTCTGTCTGAATGCGATAAACTTTTTTTTTCTTTTTTTTTATATCTGTGGAATACTTCCACCGGTTTGCTTGAAACGTGAAAGATAAATGATGTGGAATCGATAAACTTAAAAACTACCGAACAGATTTTCGTACGATTTTCACTAATCAATGGAATGATTCATGAGGAATTTTTAGGTTTATAATTTATAAAGTTTTTGTGTAAATCGGCTAAAATATGACGATGTTTGTTAAAGATATCTGAAAAAAATATACCGATTGGGAGCTTCAACGTGCGATGCATAAATCAATAGAGTTACATGAAAAGAATATATCAAGGAATTATTCCTCATAAAAAGATCTATTAAACTATATGACATGCTACACTATATGTATACGTACTTATGGACGTACACGGGCGAAGCGAGGATAAATCACTAGTAGTGTATATATATATATATATATATGTATATATATCCCTACTAAGTTACCCGATTCAGGCTGAAGGTACAAGCATACGCACGCATAAAAACTTTGGCAATTATAATCCAATAAACATCTCACAGAGAATAGCTGAATAAATCCCAAGTTACTGTTCCATATAGCAAACGTGTGATGTTTATTGGTTGTGAATGAATTCACCTTTAATATCACTAGTGATCGCCGCGTGGTTGAAAGTCAACCATAATTCATTAAGTTTATATATTTATTGTCTTGCGTATATTACAATATTAATCTATTCTCAATTTGACCACAGACTTTAACAATAAACAAATGAGTATATTTGCGTGTGTGTGTGTCAAATACATGGTAGTGCGTGTAATGTTTTTTTATTGATTTTTTTTTCATATAATTTGTATAAAAAAAATCAAGTATAAAATAAAGGACTTAACTTTAGATAAATTTCAATACGATTGTTTTATGTTATTCGTTCACTTTAAAACAATGCTTAATTATAATTCAAACAAAAAGTTAAACTTTATAAAGTCTAAAAAACTATATTAGCCTTTCGTTTTTAACCATTTGCCTAGGAAACCCTAAAAAGTGGCAAAATACATTTTTTCCCGTAGGATTTGGGATTATTATAATCCAATAGAATTAAGGATCGATTGAAAAGATTATAGTCGTTAGCAGAGATTCGCCAGACTTAGTCCTCCCCGAACATTGGCTTTTCGTTTGGGTGAAGTAATTGATTTCGACAATAAACAAACAAAAAAATCATCAAAATCGGTCCAGCCGTTTAGGAGAAGTTCAGTGACATACACGCATATAAAATTATTTATATCTTCTCACAGGATAATGTATGTAGGGTCCACTAATAATAAAAAATCCTACAACCCGACTGCTGCTCCACCTGGTGTACATCGGTATCTGTATGGTAATACTGGGCCCATTTGAAAACTCCAGGGCCCCACTCAAACACAAAAAACATCATCAAAATCGGTTCAGCCAGAAGACTTTAGTAACATACACACGTACAGAAGAATTTTATATATAAACATGTACGTACGTATTAAACTGCAGAGCAATTCACGTAATTTCAGGACTATTGAATCAATTACCATACTGCCTCATAAATGGACCTTCATTGTTAGTAAGTACAATAATATCTAACCCAGTTTCAGTTGGAAATCAATTGAGTATGATTTTGGTTAGGTAAATTTTGGTATTTTTGCTCTATGTACATATGTAGGCATTTAAGTTTTAACGAAATAATATTTAAAATAGTATACTAATTTTTTATTCGTTAGAAATCGTTACGTAAATTTCACATTTGGGGAAAAATAAATAAGTTAAAAATTGTATTATTTGCCGTAGAGTTATCTGGAATTGATTGAACAATGTTTTCTGGGAAGTAGAATCGGATAAAATGCAAAGTTGGTTTGATGGAAAATAAAGTAAGTTTTTGGTAATACATAACTGTCGGGGCTTCAAATCGATTACACTAAATGACTGTATAGAAAAAATATATTGAGACTATTTACATGGTACATAGTAAAATAAAAATATTTCTTTCATAATTGCCTATTTCCACATGACTGAGCGCTAAATATTTTAATACTGGCGACTCACCATCGCTTCGCTTTGGGTTCGTCACTAGACAATAATAAATCTATCCCACGGCAGCCGTATAGTTTTCCGGGATAAAATTTAATCTATGTACTATTCCAGACTATAATCTATCTCTATGCTAAATTTCATTCAGATCCGTTCAGCCGTTCTGACGTTAAAGAGTAACAAACATCCATCCATCTACGATCACAAACTTTCACATTTATAATATATACTAATGTATGGATTATGTTTTGATATTTTTGTTCTATACTAACTTACTGAAACGTACCTTCTAGAGACACTGAGGCTGACGCTGGAGGTTGATTCGTGCATGAGGGAATGTTTGAAACTTTATAATAATTATTAGTCCCGGCATGGTAAAGACGAAATACTTGTCGTTGCCAAAGACAAGGGGGAGAGAAAAAGAAAAGGAAGAACTCAATTGTCCCAAAAAAGGGTGTATTATTTTTCAAAGCGAAAGTTGTATAAATTAACTTTTAAATAATGCACGTAAAAACATGTTTAAAAGCCTAAATAAACCCCACATCTGCATATCTCTGTAGGTAGCGCTCGTGCGACAGTAATTTGATCACATGGAAACAATGTACCTAACCTAATTTAATTGTACCCTCATTTGCTTAGACGTACTAGTAGTGTTTAGATAACCTTGACCCTTGAAGTGAAGAATACGGTATCTTGTCTTACTAAAGTATCTTGATTCTTTAGTACTAGCGGCGCACCCCGTTTTGCTCGGGTTTCGCCTCTAGAAAAACAAAAACAAATCTATCCCACGGGAACCGTATATTTTTCCGGGATAAAAATTAGCCTATGTGTTATTCTGATATATGAGCTATATTATTGTAAAGTTTCATTAAAATCCATTCAGTGCTTTTTGCGTGAAAGAGTAACAAACATCCAAACATCCATACACAGAAACTTTCACATTTATAATATTAGTATAGACTAGCAACTTACCTTGTTTCGCTTGGGAACATCCGTAGGGATGACCCCTATCTAGGAGACATTTTTTTATACATTTTATTGATTTATACCATTTAGGCAGCATACGCCAATAAAGCTGAGTTGCTTGCCCTAAAAACTAAAAACCTATTTTTATCGCAATAAAAAATAGCCTATAGCACCCGTACGTATGGTAATGTAGCTTTCTAGTAGTGAAAAAACTTTCAAAATCAGAGCAGTAGTTTCAGACATTACCGTCTACATACAAAAGTACACTTTATAATATTACCGTATATTATAAATGCAAATATGTTTGTGGGTTTATCCTTCTCTGACGTAATAACGGTGTATGAGATTGGTGCCAAAACCGCTTTATTACAGCATATGTTCAAAATAAGAGGTCATTTATCATATTTTATTAAAATATAAACTTATTCTGCATATACTAAAGACGTTTAGGGCTATATATCACAAGGGTTAGAGTGTATTATACCAGTTTCCGCATAGACTAAATGCATTAGCCTGCCCTCATTTCCCTCAGAGTCTAGGTCCGTCGCGCGTCCTAAATAACTTTTGCCATACTCGTATAGAGATATGACATCCCACTGGGACGTCTAGATCGAAGTAAAAATTAACCTATATTACTTAGTGACCTATAAACATCTCTATAATCTGCTTAAATGTATGATAAACAAACAGATTTTGAATTTATCATATTATTTTCTTTTATAAAAAAAACTAGACAAAGTGATGAATTAGAGATGGTCCAGAATAGCAGATGCAGATATTTGACAAGTGGACTAATTTTGCTAATACCTAAGTAGAAAATCACTTTAAAAACAAGCAAATTTATAAACTATCGTTTGCCCATGGCTGCGTTCTCGTTTTTATTGATAAATATTACTCCTAAATTAAGTGGACATTGATTTCAAAATCATTCAAAGAGCAATAATTGTTTCCTTAGGATTTCTTGGATATAACACCATTTTTTTTTTTTGCGATATTTTCGCCAACTCTGAACGGTCAACGTAAGGCGAAATTAAATGCCTTTTGAAGTTAATCTAAATATAGACTACGGTATTCAAAGATACTAGAGCCAATAATGACGGAGAATACAATTTTTTACATTTGTCCAGTAAATCCAGAGATCATACAAAAAAAACAACTTATTTTTACCCCCATATAAAAGTGAAGGCTAAATATATAAATTTCGTAGCAGTAAAAACGAAACCCTTATAAAACGATACGCCTAAATATCCCCATATCTTTTATGACTACGTTTTGGAACGGAGCAACTCGATAAAGCATACCGGTGATAGATAAAAAGCCGATTTACCAATAAATTGTAATGAACGCTGAATAACATGACGTCTATTTGTTTGGAAAAATAAATTCGTATTGGCTCTGCTTACTCAGTGTGATTCGAATAATCGATTCAGTACACAATCGTCCTCCTATCTAGGTCGTTTGTCGTCTAACGTTTTTTGTACCCTACGCCTTTATTGCACAAAAAGTTTAGATACACCTGTTGTTCTTATTGATTTTCTGAAAGCTTTTTATAGAGTTTGTTAATGGTTGTCTTGTTATTGCTCTAGTTATAATTGGTGGGAAAAAAGTTTAGGACTCATTTTCATGTGTTTTTTGATCAGGTTTTTCTAGGGACCTAGTAACTTGCCACGCTTGGTTCGTTCGTTTAATACTGAATTATGCTTCATTAACTTTGCCTAAAAGTAATAATGATTTAAATTTTAAGTGAATTGGACCATTTTTGGATTAGATTTAAAATGAAAAAATATTTTTTGCGATTATCTGTATCAGTAATATCTTGTTTTCTTGGTGGTAGTATATAATATATATATATATATATATATATATATATATATATATATATATATAATAATCAAGTTTTTTATTTTCTTCTTGTTAAAGCAGTGCGAGCTTGGGACTTACTTATTGAAGACGTAACGAATGGAAATAAAATCTTTTTCATTATTCATTCGTAGGATATTTATTTTGTAACCTTTAAATGTTTACTTGACATCGGAAATTGTCGTACCTACATTTTTATTTTTAGACTAGCTGACTCGACAGATGGTTTATCGTACTAAAATAAATTTACCGTTTAAGTTCATATGTAACAAAATGAGATAGACAAACAAATTTTGGGATTTCCCGATTTTCCCGGCAACTTTTCCTATTCAACTAGAAATATTTTCTACACAATATGTACTCGAGCAAAATGAGGTCTACAACTAGTTACATAAATATAGTATGACATACTAAAAACCTACTTATTAATGAAAAGTCCAAACAAATATTAAACTTTTCTAACTCCATTAAGACTATCAAGTCCTGAATTTTGAAGATTATTTTATTCGACCAGTACGCTATGGGTATTGTGACAATCCCTTAACGTCTCCGCTAATTTAGAAATTGCGATGAAGATGGCAATTCGTTGTTTGTTGAAATATTTAAGTTAGTAACTTTATGTAAATATTTATTACAGTACCTTGTTCTAAATCTCGTCCCTTCAACTTTGGATTGCGAAGTTTACAATTTCATGACTTTCTTATTTTGTTAAGATAAACCTTATAAAGAAGAGAATATTCTTTCTAAAGTAATTTTTATTATATTTTAGGCTTTCTATTACGATAAATTAGGAAATTACAATTTTGTATGTGTGTTTGTTTGTATGCATGTACCTACGCATGTATGGTAAATAAGTTTTTTTGTTCTAAATAGTTATTAGTGATAACAGATATTATAATATTTTTTTTGTAATTTTTTACCACTCTTTTATCACTTTAATTTATCTAGATAGCAATAATATAATCGAATGTCTTGAAGTCAATCTTAGCTTAATTCGTAATAACTTCGCCGTATCTATTAAAAATTTTCCATAAAAAATTTTGCGTGACAGTACTACATTTTGATGCGAACAAGTTGTTCTGATTTGATACCATTAAGATGGTATGATGAAAGATGGAAAAATGTATTTTTGGAGTTGGATAGTTGAACTATTCAATTACTTTTAGGAAAATCTTAGAAATTTGGACTACTATTTAAAAACTACAACTGAGATATGGATTTCCAATAGTTAAAATCTCAAAAACATGTTTTTTTGTCAGATTTTTGTGTGGGAATCGTCACAAAGGATCAAATGAGCCCAAATTCTAAGACATTTTCAAAGTTCAGGGATCTTTATTACTAAGCCTATACTATCTATCCACATTTCAGTCTGTCTTTTTTTCCATATCAAGATTTGAATTTGATTTACTATAGAATACACATCAAGTGATTATTATAGTTTAAGTATTGCCAAAATTTCGTGGGAACGCCTGAACTTGGGCTGTCAATATTAATAAGTTGGGATTCCTACTTGATTCACATTTATATTAATTATAGAATATTTATGTCAACTTGTTAGAATATTTTGTTTACTTCAGTTTAAGAAAATAATTTAATTATACTAATATATAATATGTATATAGTAACTGTTCTAATAACAGAGTGAGATTGTATGGGGAATAAACATTAATTTCATCTGACTGTGTGGCCGCCAATAATCGTAAAAAGTATTAAAGAAATTTTAGTGAAAATTTTGATCTTATAATGTTCGAAAATAAAAAACAGAAGCACAAAAGAAGAATGTAGAATAGTGCAAAAACTAATATCGCTCTAAATGTGGGTTGGCTCATTGGACAAACATTAGTGGATGTAAACACGGCTATAATCCATTGAAATAAGTGGGGCAATTAGAACACAGGTACATTATATAGCTTTACCCGCCATCCAGCTATTATACGGGCAGATTACTATTGATGATTATTCAAGATTATAGGACAGATATCTGATGTATAAAGATCTATACATACTAGTTTCTGCATACGGATTCGTCTACAGGCGTATTTCTACAAATATAATCAACATTCACTATAGATAAACCCAATTTTTACTTACATCTTTAGCGATTTACGGTTTAGTTACGCCAGGTTATGGTCTATTTATATACTATATTTCATCAAAATCTTTTCAACGTAAGCGCAAAAAAATTAAACCTCAATAACAGCGCCACTTACCGAGTCAAACTATACCTAAGAATCAACTAGGTTACCTTTAATCGGTAACGAAAAATGACATCAAATTCGGTCAAGCCTTGGTCAAGGTTGAGATTGAGAGGTGAAGAATGATACACGCAGAGAAGAATTTTATATACATATAGTCTAATATGTCACTTATGGTATATAACATGATTTACTTCACAGATTAGGTAGGTATAGTTGTAGGGAACCGCAAATTGCGACATGACATACCTTTAATCATCGGATCAATAACAAAATTTACATATACTTATAAGTATAATATGTATAATATGTATGTACATATAAATCACTAGCACAAATAATATTCAAAAAACTGTATTTTAATATATAATATGTATAGCTGAAGAATTTATTTGTTTATATATCTGTATTTACTGGTAAGATTTGAAAAAATAACTTTGTCTTTTATAATCTATTTATAGAAGAAGCTAATAGGATATCTTACATTATATTCTATTGGTTACGAGAGTGGAAAAATTGTAAAAAAAAAAACGATTTTTTATATATATTTTTTTCGCTTTTTTTAATTCGTATATGCTATAATTTGCTACCTAATATAATCCACCTTTGCTAACTAATTTACTTAACTTAACTTAACTTAACTTTATTGTTTATTAATTTCTGTATTTTACTTATAAGTGCAATAAAGAATAGTATATATATAATTTTCGTCTTGTCGTGACTAGTACTAGTAGACCACCTCCATTATCGTCAAAAAATCGAAGGTGACTGATATACTGACCGTTGTTGTTGATATCTACTCCGTTCCAGTTCAGAACCTTAAAGACAACTTCTAATCCACCTCATACTTTTACTTTTCAAAATGGAAGTCAATGGACGAATCGAGCTCGATTGTTCTTTGACAAGTGTGTGTTGGTGTGACATAAAGCACAGTCGCGGCTGCTCACTATGGACCTCATAAGAAAGCTTAAGGTCACCTAGAGAGCAATGAAGAGGGCTATGCTTGGAATTTCCCTGTGAGATTAAATCAGAAATGAGGAGATACGCAGGAGGACCATGATTCAGGCACCATGAATTCAGGCAAGCCGACGACTTGGTCAAAGTCGCTGAAGCCCACTGGATGTGGATGACACAAGACCGTAGTGGACCTTTTTTGTAGTCATTCAATATACTCATACTTCTCAATAAAGCTAGAACAAATACGCATCGCTTAATGTCTGGCAATAAGTAGTCTATAAAACTGAAAAATTTGTTGTTTTTTTCTTTGGTCATCTTCGGAAATACCCATCTGATTGAAAGAAAACTTTTTGCATTTTTAATCCAATTCTTGTTAATGGCTTCAAAGCGTGCCATTTGGGCACAAATTACTTCGCCAATTTCACGTAGGATGGAGCTATTTGTATTTTATACCTCATTTATAGAGGAAAGTTATAGGCTTAAGAAGGGAACAATGCTACATAAAAAACTACTCGAGTGAAGCCGCTGTCGATATTAAAATTTAAAATACCTCTTTTCATAGAGCTTTTGCAAATGGCATCTAAACTAAACAAGTTGAAATAACCGGAATAGAAACAAAAGATGATTGTTACTTCTAACGATACATCAACTTATTGGATAGATAAAAGGAAAATATTACAAAGGCATTGTCTTGTGAAGAAATAAATATTAGAATTTGTTATTGTAAAGGAAGAGAAAAAGATTGCGGAAAGAAAGGTATGTTTAAATTTACGGGATATTTCCTTTTCCCGTTACTGCTTAAATAGAATAAAAAACATATTGTTTTCAGTATTGCAAACTGTTTCATTTGTAATTTTTACAATAGTAAGAACTGTATTCATTTTGAAGTACTTCAAAAAATGAGGAAGACACAATATTTTTTGTATATTATGTTACGCGTTAAACAATATGTGACTTTTGATCAGTCAAGATTTTTTAGGGTTCCGTAACCAAAGAGTAAAACGGAACCCTATTATTAAGACTTCGCTGTCCGACCGCCTGTCTGTCTGTCTGTCGGTCCGTCACCGCCGGTCACCCGCTGGCATTAGCATTCTAATGCAAAAAGAATTTTTCAAGTCGGATTAGCATATCCTTTTTCTAGAAAAAGGCTATATATCATCCCGGAAAAATGTACGGCTCCCGTGGGATAGATTTGTTTTGTCTAGGGACGAACCCGAAGCGAAGCGAGGGTGAGTCTCTAGTCTAATATATTATAAATAAAATAAGTAACCTAAAACAGTTAATATTATCACTAAACGGTAAAAAAAATCGTCACCTACAAGGAAAAACATGTGACTCAACTCACTAATTAAGAAAAAATCTTTTAAGAAAATACTAAAAGCAGTATAAACAATATTATATGATAATACTTAACATATAGTTGTTTTAAAGACGTACAAATTCGTTAATGTGTAGACTTTATCCTCGACCCCATGTTGGTCAAAAAACTTGCGCAATTGTTCGTGAAATAATATTGCCATTTCAGTCGTCTCCACATAAAATGTTACAACGTATCATAAAGCTCAACGGTTTGGACTATAGCTTTAGTTAATACTAGTGATTTACCCTCACTTCACTCGGGTTCGTCCGTAGCTTGATTCTCCATACAAACTTTCATCCCATTTTCACCCCCTTAAGGGATGATTTCCGGGATAAAAAGTATTCTATATCCTTTCCAGGGTTTCAAACTATCTTCTTACCTTTCATTTAAATTGGTTCAATAGATCCAGAAATCACCCCCTACAACCTTACAAACTCACAAACTTTACCTCTTTATAATATTAGTATAAATGAGAAATGGAAGGTATGAATTTTGGTCTGGATTGCTAAATGTTGGTCTATTTCCTAGGAAATTGAATTTTCAGTTATTATCAAGGTGTAGTGGTATGTGTTTATTTCGAGCTTGCCTACAAATAGGTATGGTATTACGCAATAACTCTCACATAAGTCTGTACATGGATGATATTTGAGAACTATTATTGGGGGGAGGTGGGCGAGGGGAGAAGGGGGGCAGGGTTCTTTATTAACGCAATACAGCCCAAAACAATGGTTTTTAAAATTTTTGTCTGTTTGTGCGTTTGTGCGCGTTAATTTCAGAAACGGCTTAACCGATTTGAATGCGGTTTTCACTATTGTATTGCGATAAGCTTCACTTATATTTCTACTTCAATCGGTTCATAAATAAAACAAAAGTTATATCAATTTAAAGAATCACTTAGGGACGAACCCGAGCGAAGCGAGAGTGAGTCGCTAGTTATCATATATAAATATTAATACAGCAATTTAAATATTATAATAATTAGTATTCATAATAAATTGTCATAATTTATCTTTTCCAAGTAGTCCTTGTTGATCATTAAAAAGGTCTTTGTAAATAAAGCTCTTGCTGTCCACTTCACGCTTTCGGAATATAAATCTGGTATAGTTGTAAAGCAAATTAAAATATATTTTATTTTCTTTACATCTCATATAACAACAAGAGCTGTTCATTTTTTACATTGGATGTTTTAAATCTATGAATTTATTTATTTATCTTGATCAACTATCGTATCATCATACGTATAAAAAATTGTAACTGATCGCGATCTGTGCATGGGAGATATTTGAGAAAAACTATTATTTGGGGTCTTTATTAACGCAATAGAACCCGGAACAATGATTTTTAAATTTTTTGTCTGTTTGTCGGTTTCTCGTTGTATCTGTGCGTTTGTTCGCGATAATCTCAGAAACGGCTTGACCAATTGGGGTGCGGTTTTCATTCCTATATTGTGGTAAGCTTCACTAAACATTTAGTTAAAAAGTTTTGTCAATTTAAAAAAACACATAGGGACGAGCCCGAGCGAAATGAGGGTGAGTCGCTAGTATATTAATATGTTCTTTTAAAAGTAATTCATAATATTAAAAGACACACCGATTTAAAAATAACTTTTAAATTAAGTTAAAGGTAGAACTTATATATGAGAAAACTATGACTAAGTATAACCTTATTATCAAAACAATAATTACTAAAATCGTTTGACAATTAGTGAAGAAATCTCGCAACAATACATTTAAATGGAGCACTTTTTCTTTTTGAAGTCGGTCCAAAATACAGCACAAAACGTTTGTAGCTTTCAAAGAAATCTATATACGATGCTTGAATAAACTTATGATGCATATATGTATAAGCAGTTCAGTAAAAGAATAAAATCCACCCATTTTGCATAATATAGTCTATATTTTTATAGTAATCTTATCTTATCTACATATATATAATATACTATAGGATAAATAAGCTAAAATAGCCGCACTACATATGATAGAACATCTATTTATATAAATAAAAATGAATGTACGTATGTTTGTCCTCTAAGCGTTCCTAAATCATTGATTCGATTGTGATGAAACTCTGGTGTGTTAATTTTTATACGCATGCGAAGGTACTGGCATAAAAAAAGGATTTTGGACGTTTATTTTTTATGTGTTCCTAAACCATTCAAGCTTAGGGTAACGAGGGTAAATCGCTAGGATCTTATTAAAAATACTCGAGTAAGTGCTTCGGTACGATTTTAAGCGTAGGAATAGTTTAATTCTACTAAATATATTTACCCTCGCTTTTTTTGAGTGCATCCCAACAGTAGTTTATATTATACTCCAGGTCTAGGTCTATTTTTGGAGTAAATTTCATCCTATTTCAGTCAGTCTTCGGTCATAACTTTCGCAATTATAATAGTAGCAACATTATTATGAACTCATTTTAAAAAGTTAATTATTTAAGAAAATGTGCATCTTTAATTAATCGAGAAGTTATTGTAAAATCGTGACGAAATAATTGGAAAATATTATTTAGTTTCCTAAAAAATCTAAGCACAAATCCATAGGTAAAGGCTAGTCTGATTCACATCATTAGCTCTTACAGACGTAGTCGTTTTTGTTGACAGTTGCTTTGAAATAAAAAATGTAAAACTTTCTAAATGGAAGTTTGAGTTTCAAAGCTATCGACTCGGATCGTATCGTATTCTGTATGCTTTTCTCGTCAAAAAATCCTCTTTATTTCACTTCTCTCAGTCAATACTCAATATCTACTGTACGGATGTTGGCGTATTGTTATCTTTAAAGGCAATGACAAAAAATCTATTTGTTTTTATTATATCAGACTAACTTTTAATTGTGATTCTGCTTGTGTAGTTATTATATTTCATTATAGTGCAGTAATTATAAATTATTATATTAATGTAAAAATAATGAGGAAACCTGTATGTCTGAGAAAATCTAGCAAGTTTTCAAAATACATGAAGTCCGCTAACCGTATTCGGTTGGCGTGGTGGACTATGGCTAGATCCCTCTTATAGTAAAGGAGGCCCGTGCTCAGCAATAGGACGTTAAAAAAAAAGGAATGAATACGGAGTAGCGGTTATAATTGAACTCTTTCAACGGCTTTTCTTCAATGCGAATGGGATCAGGTCATCATGCTGGCCAAGTGCAAGTTGACTGATTAGTCTTGCCTTTAAAAAAAAATTAAATTCTCTAAAAAACATCATTATTTTGTGAATATTATAATATCCAATGAACTTTAAATTTTTTATTAGTTATTTATCTATACATTTAATATGTAATAATTACCTTCTACAGACTCGAATGTAGAACCTTTTGATCGACAGTTGTATAACCAAACGCAAGTCACAAGGCAGTTATAAAGCACGCACGAGTAATTCATAAAAGAAATTCCTTCACATATATTCAGTATAAAAAAAAGCTTTAATCAAAATGCCATCAAGTGTAATGTGTCCGATACACCAATACAAGATAAACCCCCGAATTTATCACTGCGTATATATTTATGTCCCATGGAAAGCTACTTCCATCTGTTATCAGATCGAAGAACAAATAACGTTTCGGATATGGCGAAATATGACTTCGGAGCGATATTTCGTGTAGTACAATACTGCAAATGTCAAATCGCGAAAGTATTACGAGAATGGTAAAGGTAATTGGTTTTGATTTTGATATATTTATTTACAAGATTTGTATGTGAGTGTCGTTTTTTTGTTTTTAGATCTGTTGTATTTATGGGATTTGTAGAAGACTATGAATGAATAAATATATATATTTTATTTGACGACACGATTGGCTCAGTTTGTAGTGACCCTACTTGCAGTGCCAACGGTCGCGGGTTCGAGTCCCGATGGGGGCATTCATATGTGTGATGAGCACGAATGTTTGTACTCCAGTCATGGGTGTTTATATTTATAATATGTATGTATTTAAAGTTATATATGTGTAGTGTATCAACTATCTGGTATCCATAGCACAGGTCTCGTAGCTTAACATGGAATTAGATGGTGGTGTGTGTTTAATATTGCAACATATTTATTTATGGAGGTACAGGTATAAGTAAATAAATACAAATATGGTGATCTTGCCGTGTAACATCGTTTTCTATAGAAGAGAAAATGTTATAGATATAAAAATTGTATAAGCAACGGGCCTTGCATACTATGAGTATATTCTAATTAATATAATATGATGGCTAACTAAAATATCCAAGTAGAAATAAAAACAAAACATAAATAATACTAAAATTATATATAAATATTTATGTACTGGATAAACAATACATATATGTATTGTATAAACAATAAACGTATAATAACAAAATTAATCAACGTAATGATTTGCTTAGTTTCTTTTTATTAAAATGATTAAATTTATTAAATACAGATGCATTTCTATCAATCAGAATAACATAAGTCTTTAGTAGAGGTCACTAACGACTTAATATAATAATCGCATAAAGTGTTTACATTCAGAGAGAAAATCTATGCAGAATTGCATCAAAATCTGTTAAGCGATTAGGCTAAAAACAAAAGGACAGTGATTAATGTCCATTAATGGAAGAGGAAAACACTAAATGTGTTAATTTATTTGCATGTTAAACATAATTATTTACGTTTATTATATTAACATAATTATGTATAATTATTTATAATAATTTTATGTTTCTATTATTATATGCAATAAAGATTATATATAAAAAAAAAACTTGTATTTACAGTTTCATATAAATTTCTTTTCCTAGGGCTAAAATAATTGCTTTTAATGTTCTTGAAGGCACTATACGTTTTTCTGTCAAAGAGTAATTATAATTAATGTCAATGTCACTGCCAATGTCACTGAGACTAGCCAGATGCGAAAGAGATTTTATAGTGCACAAGTGTACGCGCAGACACAAGTGCACTCTCTATTCCTGTCACTCTTATACTCCGATGGGACGACTACTTGACACGACCGGTGAGAGTTAAGTTATACCATCAACTTCTCAACTCTGGGTTACTACTAAGAATATCTCAGTAATCAAACTAGGCCCGACCTGGGTCTCGAACTCAGAACCTCAACATCTGCAACTTTATATGCTAGCCACTAGTCCCCTGAGGCAGTTGACTATAATTAGTCTAGTATAGAAGCACATAAAAGGAGAAAAATATATGTTCAGTCATTTTCAAATTGTTATGTAAATAGGTGTTATATTATAGTCTATCATAATCTTATCACAGTCCACCTCGTTAACCAAATACGGGTTGGAGTTTGGAGAAAATCTAGAAGAAGAACTAGGGGTATTTCGTAGAAATGCAAGTTTCCTAACGATGTTTTCCTTCACCATAATGGAAGTGATGATTTGCACACCAGTATATCAGAGTTATGATATGAGATCCCGGATTTGAACCCGCTTCCCTTGCTTTTCAAAGCGAGCGCGTTCCCATTTACCTACAACTGCTTTATATATCTCGATTAGTTGTAATTATTATAAAATTATGTAACATTTCTAGTACGTTGCTCCCTTGCTTTGCAAAGATACAATCCGTTACGAGGAAACAGTACTGAAATGTGGGGAGGAAGAATTTATGACCATGAATAATGCAAAAAAGTTCCTAACGCGACGAAAGAAAACTTGTTATTTTATGTCGCAGCGGATTTTACTTTTGCTGATGTTTTAAAAAAATCCTCGAGTTACATAAAGGCTTGGGGGACTTCAGTTTTTGTACTAATAAAGAGGTATAGATAGTCTAAGCCTACTTTTCTTTAATCTGTTTTGTCATCTATACATATAATAAAATTGTAACTGATCGCTGTCTGTGCATGGAAGATATTTGAGAAAAACTATTATTGGGGGTCTTTATTAACGCAATAGAACCCAAAACAATGATTTTCAGATTTTTACTGTTGAGAATTTTATTATATGTATAGATTAATATTAATTCTAATATTTACCCGTTCATATATTATCTTATAATATAAAATGAGCAATTCTTGTATATTTATAAATTTACTAGCGACTCACCCTCGCTTCGCTCGGGTTCGTCCCTAGCTTGCATTAAATCACGATTGATCAGTTTTCGACCGGAGAGGAAAAATGATTAAATTACTAAAATGGCTATTAAAAAATAAGGGTTGATCGTAGAAGGGTGAAAATTGAGGATTGTATGTATTTTTGTATGTTGTATCATAAAAAAATAGAAATTAAAAATTTTGTCTAAAAAATAAAAATAAAAATTTAGGGGTGGACTACCCCTAATGTTTAGGGGGATGAAAAATAGATGTTGGCCGATTCTCATAGATACCGGATAAGCACAAAAAATTTCATCAAAATCGGTCAAGCCGTTTCGGAGGAGTATGGCAACGAAAACTGTGACACGAGAATTTTATATATTAGACTAGCGACTCACCCTCGCTTCGCTCGGGTTCGTCCCTAGCTTGCATTAAATCACGATTGATCAGTTTTCGACCGGAGAGGAAAAATGATTAAATTACTAAAATGGCTATTAAAAAATAAGGGTTGATCGTAGAAGGGTGAAAATTGAGGATTGTATGTATTTTTGTATGTTGTATCATAAAAAAATAGAAATTAAAAATTTTGTCTAAAAAATAAAAAAAAAATTTAGGGGTGGACTACCCCTAACATTTAGGGGGATGAAAAATAGATGTTGGCCGATTCTCATAGATACCGGATAAGCACAAAAAATTTCATCAAAATCGGTCAAGCCGTTTCGGAGGAGTATGGCAACGAAAACTGTGACACGAGAATTTTATATATAAGATTTCGTGTCTTTAAATGAAGTTTTCCTTTTTTAAGTTAACTACATATATGTGTATTTTCTGAACAAACGCAATTTGTATATCTGTCCCGAAAAACGCCGAGCAAAGCTCGATTTTCCAGGTAATAAAAATTTATTATAAAGCCACAAATGTTTAAATACAAGAATATATATAGTCAAAAGTATTTATTTTCTCTTTGGAAGCAATGTACCGAATAAGTTAGGTTTTATTAGGCATTTTTTTCCACGGATTCACCCACATAATTATATAATTATTATTTTTAAGTTATGTTCAAACAAACGGAAGGACAAACTTAGTTTTATATGATACTAGCGACTCACCCTCGCTTCGCTCGGGTTCGTCCCTAGGTTACGTTTCACTGCTGAACTGAGCTAAACGTTGATAAGTCAGCCTGTGAGTCGCGAGTAGTGAATAAAAATAGTAATTGCGAGTGTACCTTAGGTGATAGACATATAATATTGCGAACTTCCCTGTATAACTTTTTAAGACCTACAATTTTCTAGTACATTGTTTTGATTTATCTCTTAAGGTTCAGCCAGCGTTAGCCATATAAACTTCTAAGGACGACTCGATAGAACCAGTCATTGCGTTTTCCCGCGGGAACGAAAAATGTGCCTGTAGTAAAAGGTATCCTAAATGTTGACTCGAGTGATAAGCTATCACTATACAAAATTTAATTGAAATCGGTTCAGTACTTTTTGCGTGAAACGCGCACATCGATTTAACTATGTTAGTTTTGCTATAGGTATAGATAAGAATAGGTATTGCGAGTGTACCTTGAGAGATAGACATATACTGTTGTAGATATTTCTGTTGGCCTTTTCAAGATCTACAATTTTTTAGTACATTGTTTTGATGTATGTCTTTAGGTTTAGCCAGCGGAGGGTTCCTAAGGAGGACTCGATAAAACCAGTTATTGCGATTTCCCGCGGGAAACAAAGATTTTCCAAAAGTAAAAGTTATCCTAAATGTTGACCCGAGTAATAAGTTATCAGTTCACAAAATTTCGTTGAAATCGGTTCATTACTTTTTGCGTGAAACGCGTACAGACAAACAGACAAACAGACAAACAGACAAAAAGACAAACAGACAAACAGACAAACAGACAAAAAAATTAATAACTATTGTTTTGGGGTCTATATCGTATACATAATACGTTACAGTCATTGTTTTTAAAAAATATTTCATGTACAGATTTCGCTAAGTTACTGCTTTATTATAGTATAGATTATAGGAATAATGACAAAAGAATATGATCCCTTACAGTCTGCATGCATTTGAAGTCCACTATCAGTAACACATGTGTAGCTACTATTTAGCTCTTTGGTCTAAACCTGCTCAGCAAAAATTAAACTTACGCAGGATATTACCTGTAAAATAAAAAAAAATCAACATTAAAATCTGTTGAGCTATTATCTAGTAGGTATTGTGTTATTAAATTGATAGTTTTTATTCAGTCTTTTTAACATCGCACTACTTGTACCTAGCAGTGGGATGTTAAAAAACGGGCCTTCCCACAACATAATTTACTACTTGAACTTCTTTACAAATTTGTAGAAATATATTATGTACATACATCTCTCATCTCATCTATATAAATAAAGGTGCTTTTTGATGGTTAGCACGTAACTTGAGAATGGTTGTTTCAATTTGGCTGATTAAATAAATAAATTTGTTGGGACGTTAACACACAGCACCATCTAGTTCCATGTTTACGAGGCTTGTGTTATGGATACCAGATAGTTGATACACCACACATATATAGCTTTTAAAAAAATAAATACATATTATAAATATAAACACCCATAACTGGAGTACAAACATTCGTGCTCATCACTCAAATGAATCCAGCGGGACTCGAACCCGCGACCGTTGACACAGCAAGTAGGGTCACTACAAACTGAGCCAAGCGTGTCGTCAATTGTTTAATTACATACAAAACAGCAATTAAAAAATGTCAGGAAAATTAGGCAATTTCGGAAAAACTAAAATTACATTTTAAATGAACTCAAAGAATTTCTTCGGACTTCAATCGGGTCAGTTAATTTTAAGTAGAGTTCAAAATCATTATTTTGGGCCATTGTCGTAATTAGTATACTCAGTTAAGATATACTAAAATCGAAAAGGACCAAAGATATTGCAACGATCAAATGACATTTCGTTATCGACAATAGATATTACGATTGGTTCTTAGGTCAAACTAATTAATTTTTGATTTGTCGACGATTTTTCGTAAGTAAAATTTGTCAATATTATTCTTACCACACAATCATAAGGCAAACAAATAAATGAGTGGCGTCAAGGCGTTGTGAGGAGGGAAAGCAATTATTTCGCCCTGTTTCCAGACCCTTTTACGAATTTTCTTAACCAAAATGTACAGTTTTATTGCGGGATTAGATATTTCATTTGGTTTTGCTTGAATAATCATGTGAACTCGACACTTAATACTTATTTTTAGAATCCCGTAGGGGACAAGGCATTTATTTTCTTCACAGTTATTTTTTTCATTAAGCGATTGAGGACTTGGTTGAGTAATTTTTATTTCGGAAAAGAAAATATGTGTTTTTCTCTTGAATTAATAGTAGATATAAACTTTTACAAGCATAAAATGTAAATTCGGTTAAGATTTTCAAATATTATATTTTTCATCGTAAATAAATAAGGAATTACGCCAATGCTCTACTACGATAATGCATTTTCGATTTAAGTATGTAAATAGTGAGATTTTATTCTGGGATACTGTATTTGTTTTACTTGCGATCTATCAAAAAGTTTATATCCTTCAGGATTTATATAGCTTTTAAAAGTATTTTAGAATCGATTATCCCTTATTGATATACTGGCCGAGGAACTGACTGAAATCTACTGTCTAACACATGATAATATTTTTTAGAAAATTTGTATGTATGTATTCAGCCCGTTTTGGAATTTTAACGTCCCACTGCTGGACACGGGCCTCCCTTCAATACGAGGGGGGTCAGACTATAGCCCACCACGCTGGCCAAGTGCGGGTTGGCGGACTTCACATGTCTTTCGAAACTTTGCTACGTTCTCTCAGACATACAGGTTTCCTCACGATGTTTTCCTTCGCCGTAAGGCAAGTGGTAATCATGTTATAAATGATTCGCACATGAAAACATCAGAGGTGCGAGACCCGGAATTTGAACCCGCTTCACTCAGTTTCCCAACCGAGCGCGTTACCACTGGGCTACCACTGGCTTTCTTAGAAAATTTATCCCCTGTTAAATAGAGCTTAAAAATTTATATAGAAGTTCATAATTTATAAAATTAGAAATATGGAAGATTTAAATAAAACTATCTTTTCGGATTTTTTCGCGGATTTATTTTGATTTTTGGTTCCCGACGTTTCGATTGCTTTACAGCAATCATGGTCACGGGAGAGACTAAGGTGTTAGATGTCTCAAAGGTATTATAAAGTTGTTACAGACAGCCTACCCACAAATAACAAAATGAATTCAAAAAACTTGAAAATTAGCACCAAAGTACCTTACAATATTAAAAATTTAGGCTTAAATAATTAATAATTTATTTTTTCTTTATAGTTATAAATATAATAATGGCAACACTAAATATAGATTATTAATCAATAAATTTTCTAAAAAATTGTAATAATTATAATAATAAAGCTAAAATTATATAAATAATATAAAATTATATAAATATAAAAGTAATTAAAATTATAAAAATGTTTAAAATTAAAATTAACAAATATTGTAAGGTACTTTGGTGCCAATTTTCAAGTTTTTTGAATTCATTTTGTTATTTGTGGGTAAGCTGTCTGTAACAACTATATAATACCTTTGAGACATCTAACACCTTAGTCTCTCCCGTGACCATGATTGCTGTAAAGCAATCGAAACGTCGGAAACCAAAAATCAAAATAAATCCGCGAAAAAATCCGAAAAGATAGTTTTATTTAAATGTCAAATATTCGCGTAAATCTAAGAAAGTAATATGGAAGATTTTATTTCAATTGTAGTCTACTGACTTAGATACCTTACAATGTCTCCCCCATCGTCCGTTCACCTTGTCGTGGTGGGGGGCTCAGTAGCGTCCGGCAGTTCAGCCGGGCGCGAAGCCAATTAACGCAAACGCACAGGTGGGCCACTTCTGTGGGCGGTGTACCATGCGGGTTGCTTCTGGCACTTCTCTGATAGCAGAGTGGACTGTGGAGCGACTCTAAGGTTGTTGTGGTCTGCTTCGGCAGATCTGCCGTCATGGCGTCATAATTGAGTGAGTAAGCGATCCTACGACGCCTCATTAGGGAGGTTTTGTTGGGTTTTAGTGGGTAGTACTGGCTTTTCTAGTCGGTGAGACCCATATAACCACCTGTACGTCTACAGGTGGTATGCGTAAATGAATTTCCCAACATTAAAAACATTAAAAAAAGGTACCTTACAGTAGCCTATATGTTACTCTAGGTCAAAATCTATTAACTAAACAAAATTTTATCAAATCCTGCCCAGCTGTTTCAGCGTGAAATAATAACAAACATACACACAAAAACTTTCACATTTAAAATAGTAGACGACAAATAATTCTATCGAGCCCAATTCTTGTCTAAGCATAAAAACGTCTCAATCACAATCATTCCATTCGATGTTCTAACATCGACTAAATGTGCTAATGTAATCAAATTCCACCCTTACCTCATTATCCTACCCCTATCTAGCCGAGACCGTAAAGGAAATGGCGTGTGTAAGGTCACTCGCTCTGTAAGTTATTAAGATAGCTGTACGAATCGGAAAGTCCTCCTAAAATATATATCTATTACTAGCGAGTCACCCTCGCTTCGCTCGTGTTCTGCCCTACACACGTTTTAACGGTTAGTATAGATTTTTCAGAGATGTGATATTTTCTCGCAGTAAAAAATATCCTATATGTTGACCCGGATAACCATTTATCATCATACCAAATTTTATCAAAATTTGTCCAATGGTTTTCTCGTGATGCGTTTCCAGACAGAGAGACAGACGGACAAAAATTCTAAAAACTATAGATTCGGCCTCTGTATCGATATTAATGACTACTTCAATAAGATTTTCAAAAAAATATTTAATGTACAGATTCGACTCAGAATTTTATTATATGTGTAAAGAAAACCACTTCATAAGCGAGTGCTTTTCATAAGTTTATATTTAATACATAAATACTTTTTAATTAATTCCAAATTTACTTTTAACTTTTTTATTTTTTATTTATATTTGACATGTTAATAAAATAATAGAAATACGTACTTACAAATCTTATTTAATATAATATATTAAAATATAAAGAGATTAAAATAGAGGCTTTAAATGTGGTTTCTATTATTGTTACAGGTAAGATAATATTTTGATAAGTTGTAAATGTATTTTTTTAAATGTTTTTTTATTAAAATTCAAGAAGTGAAATAAATCTATTATTGTTGCAGAAACGCAATTAGGCTTTTATTTTTAAACAAGAGAGGAATATTATTATAAAACTACATTTTCTGCAAATATTTCAAGAAACATGGAAAAGTTGAGGTTTGAGTTTGCAGTGAAACCAACAGCAGATGGAAAATCAAACCTCATATGTATAACCTCGATAACTACACCTGATGGACAAATTTTTGGAATACCAGCCGAGTACCAACCTGCACATCTTCATCAAGAAATTATAAAAACTACCCACTATGTTAAGGTCAAAAAATCATTAAATAAAAGATATCAAACTAGGAAAATATGGATAACTTTGACAGATGATATATCAAAAATTTATTTGGATGAAGAACAAAACTTACAGTTTAATGATTTTTACCTAGAAGAAAATTTAGAAAAAGCAAATATTGGTGAATCTATAGCTAGTAGCTCAAATCAGACGTTGGAAAAACTGTTAGAGAAATTGCTCGAAGAAAAACAAATAAAATCTGAGACTCAAAATTTAGGGGTAATTGCAAAAGATTTCACGATTGAGAAATTCACTGGCAGAAACACAAATGCTTACCAGTGGATTCAGATTTTTAACAAAGAATGTGAACGTTTCCATATCGATGAAGACAAAAAGAAAATTGAAATATTAAAATTTTTTTTTGGAATATTCTAGTGTCGATTGGTACAGCAATATGCTTATAAAACTTACAGTGGAATCGGAATGGAATAGTTGGGAGAAAAATTTTTGTGACACGTTCGCAAATAAAGGATGGTCACCCATAAGATATGCTCTTGCCTTTAAATACCAAACAGGTTCGTTACTTGAATACGCTTTAAAAAAAGAAAATTGTTACTAGAAGTAAGAAGATCAATTGATACTGGGACACTTATAGACCTTATAGCATTCGGTTTACCCAATTATGTATCTGATAAATTTGACAGAGGAACTTTACAAGAAACGAAAGATCTCTACAATGAAATAGGAAAATTGGAATATCTGGTTGAGAAGAAGAAGACCTATAAAAAAAGCGCTTTTTATTCTGACAACAACTTCCATAAAATTGAAGAAAAGAAGCCATGCCAAATTTGTATCAACGAGGAAAAGGGGAAACGTTACCATCCTGAGGAAAGTTGTTGGTTTAAAAGGAAAAATCAAAAGGCAATTGTAAAAACAGTAAATAACTCAGAGTTGGAAGTGGAACTTAATGAGAAGAATCCAAAAAACTAGATGTACCACCATTAATAGAAGTTAAGTTACTATTAAATGATACTTTAAAAGTTTCTGGAATTTATGATTCAGGTTCAAATGTGTCATTAATTAATGCAAAATTATTAAAGATACAGCCAACAGAAAATATAAGGGATATTCAAATAGTAAACTTGAGGACTATTAATGGTGAGAAGAGAACAAAAGGTATGGTAACATTAAAAATTAAAATCTACAATATTGAAAGAATTATGGATATTTTTGTAGTAGATAATGAAAATTTTAATTATGATTTTCTAATTGGTTTGGATTGTATCAAAAATTTTAAATTAGTGCAAAATGAAGAACTAAAAATCATACAATATTACAATCCAAAAGAAAAAAAAGTTACCTTAAATGAAGAGGATATAAAAAACAAAAACTTAACAAATGTCGAAATTCCTGATGTACTAGGTGACAAAAATGAAGAAGTATTAAAAGAAGAAACAAAACACGTAAACAAATGTGAAATAAATTTCAATGAACACATACATTCAGATAGATTCGAAATGTTAGTAAACCATCTAGATTTATGTCAGCAATCAGAAATTGATAAGTTGATAGAAAAATACAAATCTGTATTCGCTAAAGATAAATATGACATCGGTACAGTACGAGATTATGAAGCTCATATTGATCTAATGGTGGATAAATACTGTTACAAACGTCCATACCGATGCACAACTGAAGATAAGAAAGAAATAGAAAGTCAAATTTCAAAATTATTAAGTAAGAATTTGATTGAAGAATCTTATAGCCCTTTTGCTGCTCCAGTAACTCTGGCATATAAAAAAGAAGATGAAAAAAAAACAAGATTGTGTATAGATTTTAGAGAATTGAACAAAATTGTCATGCCTCAATCACAGCCTTTTCCGTTAATTGAGGATTTAATGGTAAAAACTGTAAACTGTAAATATTTTTCCACTTTTGATATAAATTCAGCATTTTGGTCAATTCCTTTGAAAATTGAAGACAGATACAAAACTGCATTTGTAACACAAGAAGGCCATTTTCAATGGACGTGTCTCCCATTTGGATTAAAGACTGCTCCAGCCATTTTCCAAAGAATATTGAGCAACATCCTAAGAAAACACAAACTCTGTAGTTTTGCAGTAAATTTTATAGACGACATCTTAATTTTTTCCAAAACTTTTAAAGAACATATAGAACATCTATCAAAACTACTGGAGGCAATACAATCAGAAGGCTTTAGACTAAAATTTTCGAAATGTGCTTTTGCTAATAATTATGCCAAATATTTAGGTCACATAATAGAAAACAATTCAGTCAGACCTCTGAAAGATTATTTAACCGCTGTAAAAAATTTTCCAGTTCCAGAAACAAGAAAAAATATACGTCAGTTCTTAAATAAATTTGTACCACATAGTGCAATTATCCTGGACCCTTTACACAATTTATTGAGGAAAGACGTGAAATTCATATGGTCTGCAGAATGTCAGGAATCATTTAATAAAATAAAAGAATTGCTATGTTCAAAACCAATTCTGAATATCTTTGACCCTGAACTACCAATAATTATTTACATAGATGCAAGTATCAAAGGTGTGGGAGCAGTATTGAAACAAGAAGATAAAAATGGGGAAGGTAAACCGGTTGCATATTTTTCAAAAAAATTAACTGAAGCTCAAAAAAGGAAGAAGGCAATATATCTAGAATGTCTGGCAATAAAAGAAGCTGTTAAATATTGGCAGCACTGGCTTATGGGAAAACAGTTTACGGTATACTCAGATCATAAACCACTAGAGAACATGAATATCAAGGCTAGAACTGATGAGGAACTAGGGGATTTGATGTATTATTTATCTCAATATAACTTTACTATAAAATATAACCCAGGAAAATCAAACCAAGAAGCTGACTGTTTAAGCCGAAATCCAGTTCTAGAACCTTATGACAATACTGACGATTTTTTAAAAGTAGTAAATTTAATAAGCCTAGAAGACATTAAAAATGACCAATATACAAATCTAAACGTACAAAATGGAAAACATATATTGGAGAATGAAATTTATTACAAAAAATGTAAAAGAAGGAAAAAAATCATTTTATCAGAAGAACTAAGTAAAATTTTAATAAAAGATGTCCACAAAACTTACTGTCACATTGGGAGAACCCAGATGATAAATAAAATAACACCATTCTACACAGCAAAGAATATCATCGCAAACATTAAACATATGTGTGATGAATGTGAAATTTGTATAAAAAACAAATCAAGAAGGAAGTCAAAATATGGATTAATGTCACATTTAGGTCCAGCAACACGCCCATTTGAAATAATATCTATTGATACCATTGGTGGCTTTGGAGGATCACGGTCAACGAAAAAATACTTACATCTTCTGTTTGATCATTTCACAAGGTATGCTTATATTCTCACATCAAGAAATCAAAGCGCCAGTGAGTTTATTAAATTAATAAAAAATGTGACAGAAAATTATAATATTGATATGCTTTTAACGGACCAATATCCTGGCATAAATTCCAAAGAATTTAAAGAATTTGTAAAAAAAGAAAACATAAGAATGGTTTTCACAACTGTCGATACACCATTTTCAAACGGACTTAATGAAAGGCTAAATCAAACCTTAGTCAACAAAATAAGATGCGAAATAAATGAAAGTGATAAAAAAATAGCATGGACTACTTTTGCACAGAAATGTGTAGGAAAATATAATGAAACAGAACACACAGTCACGGGGTTTGCCCCAAAATACCTTTTGGAAGGTGAAAATGTAAGTATTCTACCATTAGAATTGAAGTCAAAATGTACAAAAGAAGATCTGAAAAGAGATCGAAAACTAGCTCTTGAAAACACAATAAAATCTCACAATTATAATAAAAAGATGTTCGATCTGCATAGGGAAGAATATAAATTGGAAGTAGGAGACATAGTCTATGTGGAAAACGGAAATCGACTAAATAGAAAGAAAATAGATGAACTGAGGATTGGACCATATAAAGTTCTGAAGAAGATTTCCAATTCAATCTATGAAGTTGACACCGGACACAAAAATACGGAATCAAACTTCTACCACATTACAAAATTGTCTCCGGTGTTCGTTAGTAAATGAACAATTACGTACTGGTAATTGTTTCTTTCTAAGGGGGGAGATGTAAAGAAAACCACTTCATAAGCGAGTGCTTTTCATAAGTTTATATTTAATACATAAATACTTTTTAATTAATTCCAAATTTACTTTTAACTTTTTTATTTTTTATTTATATTTGACATGTTAATAAAATAATAGAAATACGTACTTACAAATCTTATTTAATATAATATATTAAAATATAAAGAGATTAAAATAGAGGCTTTAAATGTAGTTTCTATTATTGTTACAGGTAAGATAATATTTTGATAAGTTGTAAATGTATTTTTTTAAATGTTTTTTTATTAAAATTCAAGAAGTGAAATAAATCTATTATTGTTACAGAAACGCAATTAGGCTTTTATTTTTAAACAAGAGAGGAATATTATTATATATGTATAGACTACATACTAGGAAGCAATTTCTGTCTGCGCATTGATACAAGATTTTATTCTACAAATTGTTAAAAAATATAAAAAAAATACATATATGGAAATGATATGTTACGATTAAAGTAATTTCAATACTTCTCAAATATTCTTCAATGATTGTATTCGTTGGATGACATCTTGCTTAAGCTTTAATAATACTTTATTTCAAACGCTTTAATAAAATATAAAAACTTGTATGTTTTGGAAAAACTTGAAATAAAATCATCTACAAGCTTCATTAAGCACTTTTTCTAATAACATAAGGGTTGCAAAATCACGCGGGATTAAGTTTTATAAACCTTAGTTAAGAACTTTGATGAAAAGCTTACCAGCTTAACGATTAATAAAATTTAACTTGTTCATATTTGTTAAGGATTCGCACCCACCACTCATTATAACACTATTTTACTTAGATTTTTTAAAGACGCTATCGAAGTTAACATATTATTATGATTTTTATCTGGAAAAACTATTGTAATTTTGAAAATGTTACTAGCATATAAGTTGATTCGGATAACCAGCTATCATCAAACCGAATTTTATCAAAATCTGATGCGTTCTCAGATAGACAGACAGATAAAAATTCTAAGAACTATAGATTCGGCCTCTGCATTGATAATAATGACTATTTAATAAGATTTTCCAAAAAAATATTTAATGTACCTACAAATTCGAATCAGAATTTTGTTATATGTATAGATAGATATATATGTAAACAAAAAATTTGCAAGAGGATACTATCCGCGCGATAAGTGGGGATCAAAGAAAGCTTACGTCCTTTTTTAGGATTAAATTTATGCCCTTGTCAATTTTGATCGAAATCTGTACAGCGGTTTAAGCGTGAAAAAGTAACAGACAGACTTACCTTTTACATTTATAATATTAGTATGGAAACAATGGCTAAATCAACGGATTTAAAATGAAATAAACTTTATTCAATCAGACTTAGATAGATAGGCTTTACTGCACACACAAAAGAAGAGTACAGAAGATGCAGTAGATGAAAAGAAAAGTAATAAAAAGGCATGCAAAGGCGAATGAAAGGGTTAGTGGAAACGAAGACGGGACGGTACAATGAATCTATACTAATATAATAAAGCTGAAGAGTTTGTTTGTTTGTTTGGTTGAACACGCGAATCTCAGGAACTACTTATCCGATTTGAAAAATTCTTTTTGCATTGGAGAGCCCGTTAACTAAGGAAGGCTATAGGCTATATATCATCCCGGAAAAATGTACGGTTCCCGTGGGATAGATTTGTTTTTGTCTAGGGACGAACCCGAAGCGAAGCGAGGATGAGTCGATAGTACTAAATACAATCATGATAAACTACGTTTGAAACCATAAATGCATACATAAGACAAATATATATATATATATATATATATATATATATATACGTATACATAAATACACATACGAGTATATACATATAGACTTATTATAAGCACTTTTGAATTTTACCAAGCAATGTGACTATACAAGTCATATCTATACTATAATAAAGTAGTAACTTAGCGAAATCTGTACATTAAATATTTTTTAAAAACAATGAATGTAACGTATTATGTATAGAATATAGACCCCAAAACAATAGTTATTAAAATTTTTGTCTGTTTGTCTGTTTGTCTGTTTGTCTGTTTGTCTGTTTGTCTGTACGCGTTTCACGCAAAAAGTAATGAACCGATTTCAACGAAATTTTGTGAACTGATAACTTATTACTCGGGTCAACATTTAGGATAACTTTTACTTTTGGAAAATCTTTGTTTCCCGCGGGAAATCGCAATAACTGGTTTTATCGAGTCCTCCTTAGGAACCCTCCGCTGGCTAAACCTAAAGACATACATCAAAACAATGTACTAAAAAATTGTAGATCTTGAAAAGGCCAACAGAAATATCTACAACAGTATATGTCTATCTCTCAAGGTACACTCGCAATACCTATTCTTATCTATACCTATAGCAAAACTAACTTAGTTAAATCGATGTGCGCGTTTCACGCAAAAAGTACTGAACCGCTTTCAATTAAATTTTGTATAGTGATAGCTTATCACTCGAGTCAACATTTAGGATACCTTTTACTACAGGCACATTTTTCGTTCCCGCGGGAAAACGCAATGACTGGTTCTATCGAGTCGTCCTTAGAAGTTTATATGGCTAACGCTGGCTGAACCTTAAGAGATAAATCAAAACAATGTACTAGAAAATTGTAGGTCTTAAAAAGTTATACAGGGAAGTTCGCAATATTATATGTCTATCACCTAAGGTACACTCGCAATTACTATTTTTATTCACTACTCGCGACTCACAGGCTGACTTATTAACGTTTAGCTCAGTTCAGCAGTGAAACGTAACTAGGGACGAACCCGAGCGAAGCGAGGGTGAGTCGCTAGTATTAGATAAATCCGTTGTTTTATTAAACTAAAAGGAAGTTGTACTAAAACCACGCCTAAGAAACATAAAAAAAATGACAGAACTCATTTCAGTAATATGGCTCACTTCCGTCTCCGTCAAACACGATATGAATATATAATACCGTACAGAAACAGTATAATGTAGCATACGTATTATGTAGGATATTAATTTGTATTTTGTGTATCATACTAAAAATTATTTTCTTTAAAATTTAAAAGGTTTATCTTGTACTAGTGACTCACCCTCGCTTCGCTTGGGTTCGCCTCTAGAAAAACAGCAAATCTATCCCACGGGAACCGTACATTTTTTCGGAATAAAAAGTAGCTTATGTGTTTATTATTCCAGACTATAATCTATCTCTGTGCCAAATTTCGTCCAGATCCGTTCAGTCGTTCTGGGTTGATTGAGTGACAATCATCAAAACATCCAAACATCCATCTAAACTTTCACATTTATAATATTAGTAAGATTTATTAACAATATAATTCACTAGTGACGTATCCTCGCTTCGCCCGGGTTCGTCCTTACGGATATGACTTAGAAAGGCAAAGAGGACAAATATGTCAAGAGAGGGACTAAAGTTTCTTTTAAGTTTTTGATGTCTCAACAGTTACATACGGCGTCTATCCACAAAATTATACAATCATTTGTAGAAAAAAGAATATTTTTTCCGAGAAAGAGTACTAGAAAATATTAATAAATATTTATAACTAGTTTTTGCCCGCGGCTTTGCTTGCGTGATAAGTGGGGCGGGGATCAATAGCCTATGTCCAAATCTTAGGATGCAATCTATGTCCTTGTCAAATTTTATCGAAATCTGCTTAGCAGTTTAAGCGTATGTAGGTAACAGACAGACAGTTAAAGCATACCTATACAATTTGAAAATATTTTATACAATCTTAATTAAAGTTCTAATTATATATTTATAAGAATTGCTTGCAAAAGTCTATTTTAAACCAGTATGTTTTGAGCAACTTCGTGAGCACAAAAAATATATTTGAAAAGTATATATGTAAAGTAATATTAGGTATTCTTTTATTTATCTAAGTAATATGTATTGCAATAATTTTTATACAAATAATTTATTAAAAAGATGTGTTGTGAAATCATATAGAAGGATAAGTTCTATTTATCTTTGAATCTACTTAGCTGATTAAAGTAAAGCTTGCTTAAATGAAATAAAATTGAAAAACAAAAACTAAATTTTCCTTACTTATACTAGGGACTTACCCTCGCTTCGCTCGGCTGCGTCCCTAAATACGTTTCAATTTTTTGAGCGGAATCCTAATTCTTTTTCTAAAATAAAAGTAGCTTAAGTTACTCCTTTTAACATCAGCTATCTGTCAGTGAAAGTCCCGTCAAAATCAGTCCAGCCGTTTCGGAGATTATCCGGAACAAACAGACAGATAGACAGACAGACAATTTTTTTTAAATCGTGTTTTTCTTATAGGGGTGTTTTTCTTATAAGGGCTTTTTCTTATAATTTTTGACGCAGAAAACTCATCCTTTTTCTAAAATAAAAGTAGCCTAAGTTACTCCTTTTAACATCAGCTATCTGTCAGTGAAAGTCCCGTTAAAGTCGGTCCAGCCATTTCGAAGATTCAGCGAAACAAACAGACAGACAAAAATTTAAAAAATAGTTTTTTTTATTATTAGTACCCTACATAATTTCATATGTACCTATTTAGTGAAATGCTGTTATTTTGATATTACAAACAGACATTTCAATTTTATTTATCTATATAGAATTTTTTCTTTATATTATGATAAAATGTGTTTTTTTTATTTAGTAGCATATTTGAAAAACGTCATTTGCATACTATTTTAAAGCATTATTTAAAGCATTATTGTTTGGCTTCTTGTTTAGTTCCGAGAAACTCTGTCTACTTGTATAATATTATTCCTTAGTCTGAGAAAAAGACTTAAAAATTAATTACTATAGGTTTTACTTTTAACCGAATTCATAAAAGGAGGAAACAGTAAATTCTACTGTATGTTATTTGTTAGTTTTTGACCAACAAAAAATAAGGAGGTTCTTAATTCGACACGTTTATTTTTTTTTGTTCTTAAAATAGTTGTGAATATACTAGCTATGTTATAATACTATTACCAGTAATTACTAACTGAATTACCAAATTATCCTACTAATATTATAATCGCGAAATTTTGTAAGAATATATGTATGTATGGATGTATGTTTGTTGCTCTTTCACGCCAGAACGGCTGAACAGATCTGGATGAAATTCGGCACAGATATAAATTATAGACTGGAATAATGCATAGGCTACTTTTTATCCCGGAAAATTTACGGTTCCCGTGGGATAGGTTTGTTTTTGTTTTGCTAGGGGCTGAACTCGAGCAAAGCGAGAGTGAGCCGCTAGTCTATATATAAATAGGCAAAGACAAAACAGTTCAGTACCTTTTTCTCCTCTGTTTGTCGACCATTTTGTTTTTTTTTTGTTTAGTAGCTATTGACGAGCTTTAGTGTTATCAATAAAAAAATTCGAATAAAATATTTTTCCTTTATATAGATAGGTAAATTCTATTCATATAAATATGTAAATATGTTGGGGCATTAAACACACACAGCGCCATCTAGTTCCATGTTAAGCTTACGAAACCTGTGTTATGGATACCAGAGAATTGATACACTATACATATATAACTTTTTAAATACATACATATTATAAATATAAACATCCATGACTGGAGTTCAAACATTGGTGCTCATCACAGAAATGAATGCCACCAGCGGGACTCGAACCCGCGACTGCTGGCACAGCAAGAAGGGTCACTACAAACTGAGCCAAACGTGTCGTCAGTATATTATGTATGTTTTCCTCAAATTTTCAATAATTATTATGGTCAAATTTCAACTACTGGGCCATCACCAGTTTTAGTTAGCAGATATCTAAACAATAGTTTCATACAAATCTGAAGAAAATAACTCACTCCGATGGGAGAAATAATTACTTCTGAAGCGATTCTTGCCTCGTGTATAGCTTTTTTCGTTAAAAAGTTTTTATATAAGTCAGCTACTAACAACACTGACTTTTTAAGTGCCTGAGCAAAATGAAGACGTAACGAATTTATAATTTAAGTTTGGCAACACGTTTGGCTCAGTTTTTAGTGACCCTACTTGCTGTGTCAACGGTCGCGGATTCGAGTCCCGCTGAGGGCATTCATTTGTGTGATGAACACGAATGATTGTACTTCTTTCATGGATGTTTACTGTTTATATTTATAATATTTATTTATTTAAAGTTATATATGTGTGGTGTATCAACTATATTCTGGTATCCATAACACAAGCCTCGTAGCTTACCATGGAACTAGATGGTGCTGTATATTAATGTCCCAACAAAAAAAAAGTTAGGATTCGCTTCGATCGGCCTTGACTACTCAACTACATAACATCGACGTTTCTTTACTTTATATAATACTACCGACTCACCCTTGCTTCACTCGGGCTCGTCCCTATGTACGTTTACAGTTAGCATAGAATAGACTATATATACATATATGTACAATGTAGGCACATACATAGGTATAGAAAAGTAGGTAAGTATTATAAAAAACAATAATAAATATCTCTCAAGAAATTATTGGTTTAGTACTTTTTGCGTGAAACGCGCACATCGATTTGACTAAGTTTTATTATAGGTATAGATAAGAATAGGTATTGCGAGTGTACTTTAGGAGATAGACATATACTATTCAGGACTATTTTGTACGCCTTTCCAAGATCTATAATTTTTTAGTACATTGTTTTGATGTATGTCTTAAGGTTTAGCCAGCGGAAGGTTTCTAAAGCGGACTCGATAAAACCAGTTATTGTGTTTTTCCGTGGGAAAGAAAGATTTTCCTGAAGTAAAAGGAATCCTAAATGTTGATCCGAGTAATAAGTTATCACTTTAACAAATTTCGTTTAAATCGGTTCATTACTTTTTACATTTACATTTTATAAAAAACATGTTATTTTTTAACATTTTTTTTTGTTTATCTATACAGGGTCACTATGGAAATGATAAATTGGCATTTTGTAATGTCCGCCATATTGGATTAAAAATAGCGGCATTTAGGTAACCTTCTATTGTCACGAGAAGCGAACGTGTTTGCCAAATTTCAGCTCAATCGGACACTAGGAAGTGGGTCAACTTTAACTTGCAAGATTTGATTACAGACACCGGGACAAGTAAAACTAAATTTAATATGTTTAAATATAGTAGAAAAAATATCCATATGATAGTGAAAAACATTTTATATCACAATGCAATGGTTTTTTTTCGTTTCGTTTGTTTAATAATGATGTCCTTCTAACCTAAACTATGGCAGACCATCAGAGATTACTTCACTAGCGTGAAACATCGCCAACTTCCTAACTCCGTTCTCTTACTGCCCTAAACAGGAAAACTCAATAATTAAACTTAGCCTGACCCGGGTCTCGAACACAGGATATCCGGATCTGCAGCCGTACATGTTAGCCACTAGACCAACGAGACAATTAACTACTATTTAATACCAATATTATTCAAATAATAAATTAAATTAAAAATTTAAAAAACCCCCTACTCAATAATCTGCAAGGTACCTACTCATTGAAACTAATTATTGAACCCAAAAAATACGATATGTCTGCTATGAGTTTTCGAAGAGTTGGATTCTCTGGAGACCATTCTGGTTGCAGCATCAGGTCGAAGTTATCAATTAATTGTCACTTAACGATTACACTGGCACGCGTGAAGCACTTAATCGAACATACGCCAAAATGCCTTACATCATTTTGGAAAAGAGCTGATACTCTTACACTGCTGGACCGATATTAACCAAACATAGCTAAGAACCACCGCAAGGAAACTGGCTTTCAAATGAAAAAACCGCATCGAAATCGGTCCAACCGTTTGAGAGCTACGATGCCACAGACAGACACACACACACAGACAGACATCGACGTCAAACTTATAACACCCCTCTTTTTGCGTCGGGGGTTAATAAAACATAACATACAACGATAACACTAAATAAAATTTAATTTATTACCATTTACATATCTATTATAATATAAAAGGGATCAAACGTCGTTCAAAATAGCATTATAGTGCAATCAAGTCATTTCGTTTCTATCCACACTTAATGACATAATTTCCTCTGCGTTGATATTCAGACAGAATTAAAATAACGTTTCCTCGGGACGTGCCACATTATCTTTTAAGGCTTATAGCGCAGTAAAGGGCAAAACTAAGCGCTGTAACGATGATTTGACGCAGAATGTAGATACGCGTGTAAATTTTGATTTTCTTGATAATGTTTGTCGTGGAATGAAATTGTGTATTTTATACTGGTGTAGGATTAGACACTATGGTGGTAGTTGTAGGTTGAACCCTCTTGGTGCAAATATTAACATCAACTACAATATAAGTATTTATCGTGGTCTGGGTGTGTTTGAATTTCCCATGAAAGGATACCTAGTATCAACCAAAAATAGTAATAATCATGTACCTAAGTTCAAAATTTTAAACATCATATCAAGAAGTACTAAAAATACCTTGGATTCTTTTAAGTTTTCTTTGATTAGTTCAATTTTTTAGCGTTCGCCTAGTGGTCGAAATTCGGCTATAATCGTTACTGAAAATTTGAGGAAAACATATATGAATAGAACTTACCTATGTATATAAAAAAAAAGTTTACAATATATATATATATATATATATATATATATATATATATATATATATATATATATATATATATAAAACAAAGTCATGTTAGTTACACCACTTATAACTCAAGAATGGCTGGACCGATTTTTATGACATTAGATTTTTTTGGATTTCTCTTAGTCCGGAATAGGATAAAAAGTATTAAAACATCAGAAAAATTAAAAAAAAAATTATATGGCTAACGCTTGCAAATAACTGTTTTAAATATGTAAATATGTTGATAAGGCTTAAGCTCCTCAACAATTACTAAACAAAAAAAAAAGAAAATCGGTTCACAACCAGAGGAGAAATGGGTACCTAAATATTGTCTTTACCTATGTATAATATATATGTACATAGATATTACAATATTATCTTTCTAAACATTTCAAAACTTTACCTAAACTTAAAGGTAAGCATCTTATACTTAGTGTACTGTCGTCTTAATACATTCGCTGTACGTTCCAACGTTACCGTTTAAGTAGGAAGCTATTGAATATGTATGTAGATTCAGGACGTAATACTTGGGTTGTTCTTGTATTGGCATCTTTGTAATTGTACTACAGTTAATTATCTTATCAATGTATAAATTACATTTGAATTTGAATTAATTATATGTATCGTGAATACTAAAATGAAAAAAATATCATATGATATGGTCAATTATATGTATTTGTATTGAATGGAAATTCTAAGACTGTCCTTTGCAATAATATGAACTTAATTTCAATAAGTAGGATAACATATTTTACATTATTTAAATTACAAAAGCAACAAATTTGACTGGGTAAAATATATTTTATATTTGCTGCGAGTCTTGCAGCTTGCTATATGTGTGGTTCGAATTGCACAATACTACAATTCTTTTTTTTTACTTTTGGAATACATGTATGCATACCACCTGCATACATACAGCCAAAAGAAACTTCACCGTCTTAACGGACGTCGCATTGGCGGCTGTCTTGCCGCAAGAAGTGCAGAACACAATAACTATGGGGTTGTTTCCACGTTCCACGCTCCTATCATAGAAGAACCCAGCTCGATTCCTGGACGCGAATGAGCCCCCTCACCAAGACAAAGTGGTCACATATCTAATCTTAATACACGACTATGGCGAAACCAAAAATCAGACTTTAAGTGCTAGACCGTTATGTAAATAAAACCCTAAACATTATCTAACTGGCCAAAACTAAAAAATTAAAAAATAAATTAAAAAAAAACATTTACTGCGTATAAAACGAACTAAAAAAATAAGCTGAAGAAGGAACGCATTATGCATAATATTATTATATAACTTGTTACCGGTCTAACATATAAACCCCTCAAAAATCCCTAAATCAGGGTGTTAGTAGGGTAATAAATTAAATTTTGATTATGTATATTTTTGAAACAGACGTCTCCAATTAAAATAAAATATAAACGATATAATTACCTCCTTTTGGAGTATTTAGGAAAGAAAGGAATATTCGGAATGAAAACAGCTTATATTCCGGATCCTGGACCTAATTTTTATCGACGTACCTCTGGCGGGCAAAATGTATTAGAGTAGTGTATATAAAAAAACATTACCCTCTTTTTTGACAATCAAGTTCAAGCCAACTTAATACAAAACGTCAAAAAAATAGTGTGTGGATATTATTAGGAATTATTTTCTTTGATCAATCATTCGAAGGCAAATCTTTATTTAACTTGACAATATTGGATACAATACGATGTCCTCAACCGGCTTTATGAGGTCTCTTCTATTGAAGAAGTCCACTACGAGATCAATTATTTCAATGCGGCCTAATATAATTAGTATTTTATTATGTTGTTTTATTATGAGATTTTCTGTTATTCAACTTTGAAGAAGCAAAATGGATATAATAAATAATACTACTAACTCCGCTGTTTTCATTTGATTGCCAGATTGCCTAGTATATAAAATATGGACGGACATAAAGCGAGACTATGATAAATTAAGCATCGTAATTACGTTATAAAATTGTTTTTTTGTATATTTTAGCGAATTTATTTTGAGTTTTGAGATGTCTATAAATTTATTCTATCCCGTGACCATGTTTGCTGTAGATCATTGAAACGTCGGGAACCAAAAACTAAAATAAATTAGCGAAAATATCCGAAAAGATAGTTTTATTTAAAATGTGAAATATTCGTGTAAATCTAAGAAAATATTATATAAGTATTTATTTAAGATCCGTATCAATCTATACTAATATTATAAAGAGGTTAAGTTTGTGAGTTTGTGAGGTTGTAGGGGGTAATCTCTGGATCTACTGAACCGATTTAGATTAAGTTTGGTAAGAAGATAGTTTGAGACCTTGGAAAGGACTTAGGATACTTTTTATCGCGGAAATTATCCCTTAAGGAGGTAAAAATGGGAATGAAAGTTTGTATGGGAAATCAAGCTAGCTATAAATATCTATACGCAGCAGAATTGAATCTACGAATTCCGGCTTAAAGGTAGATACAGCGGACATAGTCTATATAAATAAAGGAAACTATCGTGGTGAAGTGCGATTTTAGTGATATATTTTATCTATTTTTCCCGATTTAGTCGTTTTGATTTCTGACAAAGACGAATGCTTATATAAAAATAAGACAAAGTTTTAGTCTAGCACTACTCTAACATTTTTCTAATTACTTTACATATTAATCCAAAAGTATCTCTTATAAAATTCCTTGCTCAAAAGCAACTCCTCAAGAGATCTTGAACTTTCATTTCGCTCTAAAGTCTGTGATCAAAGGGAATTCCAGCTTTTTGTAGAGTCATGTTTAATTAGCTGTTCTTCCTAACTAGGTCTCACATTTGTTCCGGAATATCCTGCCTTGTATCTATTGATTGCAACTTATTGAGTATGCAAGTTGAATGGCAAAAGGACTGTATTGTACTTTGACGATGTTTGACTATAGAGCTCTTTCTTGCAGCTATTGGTCTCATTATAAATTGTGATATTTCAGTTTCTGAACAATATTATCATTGATGCGGATGCTAGTGATTATGTAAATAAGTTGAATTAATATATCGGCGGTGGAATTATTCGTATTTTTTATATTCTCGATAGAATAATAAATGTTTTGAAGTTATACTTCTTTTGGCATGTTTTGAAAAAGTTATGAGAGTAAAATTTTTACGATGCGCGCGCACACCGACAGCCGAAAAGCGACATGATGAAGTTAGCTGCATTCCTTTTACAAACAGAGAGTTGTGACATACGGGATGAAATCTTTAGCTATTTTTGTTCTGTTACACCAGAGAAATATAACTTCTTACGTGCGTACATAAATACACACACACACACACACACACACACACTTTTTTATTTATAAAAAATGGTCCTATACATTCTTAATAGCTATTTTTGTTCCGTTACACCAAAGAAGTATAACTACGTGCATACATAAATATACAGACACTATTTTTTAATAAAAAATGATCCTATATATTCTTTATACAATTTTTGAAGTACAATTTGAACACAACAATTGTTTATCCGAAAAATGCTTGAATTAAACAAAGTAAGCTGTTATCAGAAAACAATAATCCATGAATCTAATTAGAATCTTTAAGATCTTTTTTTTATATTTGAGCTATAAAAAATTGAAGATATCGTACCCGGTACTTACAACGTTTATATTATATTTTATAACCATTATAAACGTAAAGTTTCACGCAGAGTAAAGTACGCACCTTTCTTGGAATGAACCATTTATAATTTTGTGCTGTAAATAAGAAGAAGATGTAATCTGTTTACTTTCCTCATAGCACTAAGACACCTGGGGTAAATTAATCTACACTAATATTATAAAGCTGAAGAGTTTGTTTGTTTGTTCGTTTGTTTCAGCGCGCTAATCTCAGAAACTACTAATCCGATTTGAAAAATTATTTTTGCATTAGATAGCCCGTTAACTGAGGAAGGCTATACGCTATATATCATTCCGGAAAAATGTACGGTTCCCGTGGGATAGATTCGTTTTTGTCTAGGGATGAACCCGAAGCGAAGCGAGGGTGAGTCGCTAGTAATATATATTATTATAAAAAGGAATTGGAAAAGTGCTCGATATTGAATCCGCTTTAGAAATTTTCAATGCTTTTTAAAAGGCATTTTTAGTGTTAGAATTTGCAAGAGGAACTTTGGCAGGTAGAAAGGCTGCTATAGAGTATGCCCGACCGCTAAATGGCCTCTGACATGGCTTATCGAGCTATCAATTGATAATAGCATGACTGAATTATGTAAGAAATATGTATTCCTTGTTCTACTAATACATAATGTACTTATATATATCTCAAATGAAGTATATAATTATTTTATGATAATGTTTTTTGTTTGTTTGTTTATTTATTAATTTATTCTTCTTTTAGGCAACAGTTTGGTTGTTTTTTTCCAACAGGC
Source organism: Fabriciana adippe (assembly GCA_905404265.1). Lineage (NCBI taxonomy): Eukaryota > Metazoa > Arthropoda > Insecta > Lepidoptera > Nymphalidae > Fabriciana > Fabriciana adippe. The sequence goes on along the minus strand of FR989998.1, from coordinate 13,742,728 downwards.
AAGAGTTCCGGTTTTATATTATTTTGAGTTCTGTTTTTGTTTTAAAAATTAAAGGTTATAAATCTCACGTTCAAATTTAATGTTACGATTGGGGATAGTGTTATAGGGTACTTTTTTGACTAACATAAAAAGGAGAAGCGAGTTAATATGTGTGTTTTATATACATATGTATAATAGTTCAAAGGTGTTTTCCTTCGCTTCGCTTCGGGTTCGTCCCTAGACAAAAATAAATCTATCCCACGGGAACCGTAAATTTTTTCAGGATGATATATAGCCTATAGCCTTCCTCAGTTAACGGGCTATCTAATGCAAAAAGAATTTTTCAAATCGGATTAGTAGTTCCTAAGATTAACGCGTTCAACCAAACAAACAAACAAACAAACTGTTCAGCTTTATAATATTAAATATTAAGTATAGATATGTATAATAGTTATTTTTAAAACGATTTTAAAATACCTTTTAAGTAGATAAGAAAATATATGTTGGTATTATATAAACAGATTATATATTTAGAAATATTACAAGTTGTATACAACTACACATAATTATAAAATAAAACAGTTTAACTATTTGTGAATCAACGACATCTATTATTTATTGAAGGAAACAAAAATAACCCGAATTAGCGCTGTCAAATTTTTTTTGTATGGGTTAAAGCATCTGTACTAGTATAGTAGTATATGATCTGTGATACAACTAAGTGATTATAAAAATCTAATATAATCAAAATGTAGAAGCTAAGTCAGCTAACTGACGATTTTCTGTTGTGGCCTTATTCCAGCGTTATTCAATTTTGTAGCAAATGCTACACTGGGTCCGCCTACTGTCCGTGACTGCACATATCAATGCAATTTGCACCGTTTTACCAACTTTTCTAAATTAACCATCATCTACAAATTAAACTTTTTTTCTTGTAGTATTTTTTTTTTGCGATTTTTGTAATTAACTATCATCTAGAACCTTAACCTTTTTTCTTTTAGTATTTTTTTTGCGATTTTTTTTAAGTATGCTTTTTCGTCGTCTTGTTATTTTATTTATCAGTCTTCATGTATCGGCGAAATATAGAACTTATATGGGATTGTGAATAGAAATTAATGTTTTTTACGAAAAATATGTTATTTAGATATAGAAGCTTGCGATTCGAAAGTTTGACGACACGTTTGGCTAAGTTTATAATGACCCTACTTGCTGTGCCAGCGGTCGCGGGTTTGAGTCCCGCTGGGGCATTCATTTGTGTGATGAGCGTGAATGTTTGTACTCCAGTCATGGGTGTTTATATTTTTAATATGTATGTAATACTTTCTTAAATTTACGCGAATATTTGACATTTTCAGTGAAACTATCTTTTTTAATTTTGCCGCGGTTTCATTTTATAATTTTGATTCCAGACGCGACTTTTCGAATGCTAAAAAACTATATTTACTCCAACTTTTATATCAAACTCCTAAGATTTAGCCTTTAAAAGATCAACATACAGACATACTTACACATTAATAATATAAAGTAAAGATAATTTACATTTCGTTACCAATATTAGTGATCGTACAAATAAATCAAGCAATAATCACGCAATATGTTCACATTAGGTCATAGATTAGCATAACTATCGAATCATTGTACTACTGATGTAATAGATCACGATGGCCGTATAAGTCACATGGGAATTGATGGCATAGGAAATGAGTTATGGCGCTATAAACATAATATGCACTATTTGAACTAACAAATAAATGGAGACAAAATCAAAACCTTTAAAAGTTACAACACTTATGAAGGTGTTTGTGTCTTGAAACTTAAATTACAAGGAGATATAAACTATCTTACTAATATTATAAATGTGAAAGTTTGTGAGGATGTATGGATGTCTGGATGTATAGATGTATGGATGTTTGTTACTCTTTCACGCATAAACTACTGAATGGATTTTAATGAAACCTTACAATAATATAGTTCATACATCAGAATAACGCATAGGCTACTTTTTATCCCGAAAAATTTTCGGTTCCCGTGGGATAGAATTGTATTTATTTTTCCAGAGTAATTGGGAAAGAGAAGAATATTAAAAAAAATTGATGGAAACAGGTTGACGTAGGAATAAAGTAGTCGTCCCCCAACCCCGCGTTAAAATTTTCAATCTCTACCAAAATTCACCTGTTTTGTAGTCCATAGGAAATGTATTTACATTGATGGAGTTCATAGGAAACATAATCACACGACGTTTAAATTCTAACGTTAAAATAATGAAGCAGTATTATCATACAGTTAATAAATCAACTGTTTTTACGTCGCACTATAAGTTTGTAACGATCCGTGGGGGTCTTTCCTCTATTATTTATGCCAAATAAGAATATTCACTTGGCGCATTATTCGAATTCATCTGGCTTAGGAAAATAAGTTAGACAGACATATATGTATGTACGTCACTGTACCTTGTTAATAATATACCATCCTACTGATATTTTTAACAAGGTTTAAGGTTTAATCGCGAAAGTTTGTGAAAATGTTTGAACATTTCAAACATGCCATTTACCCATCAAGCATTAATTATCATTGAGCGGATTTGTATAAAACTTGGCTAACAGATAAATTATATCCATATCTCATAAAAAGAATTCAATTTTTTTATAAGTATATCTATACTAATATTATAAAGTGAAAGAAACTCTATCTGTAATCACGCTTAAACTACTGTATATATTTTGATAAAATTTGCCAAAAATATAGATTGCATCCTAGAATCGGTAAAAGGCTACCCTTAAACCCGTTTCACTTATCACACAAACAAAGCCGCGGGCAATAACTATTTTTTATTAATACTAACAAATAATCAAAGGGTAATTATATAACAAAAGATTCAACGATATGTTTACCAAATTTCATCTCTTTCTTACAATTTCTGCGCAGTCTTCTTTTTATCCCAATACGCAAAATGGTACTTGTAATATATGTCTTCATCTATTGTAAAAAGTTACTTAAGGATGCTGGAACGAAATGAGGACGTACAAACTAGCTTTTGCCCGCAGTTCCGCTGAATCTATACATATAATAAAATTCTAAGTAAGCCGAATCTGTACATTAAATATTTTTTGGAAAATCTTATTAATATAGACATTATTATCGATACAGAGGCCGAATCTATAGTTTTTAGAATTTTTGTCTGTCTGTCTGTCTGTTACTGCATCACAGAAAAACCACTGGAGGGATTTTGATGAAATTTGGTATGATGATAGCTGGTAAGTTTATATAATTATAATTCAGCTCTTAAAAATCTCACAGTATAAATAAGCAAAAGCAGAACAGTTCAGAATCTTTTTCTCCTCTGTTTGTCGACCAATTATTTTTTTAGTAGCTATCAACGAGCTTTAGTGCTATTAAAAAAATATTTTGGAAACAGTTTTTTTATACAGATAGGTAAATTCTATTCATGTTTTTTAAAAATTTCAATAAAAATATTGGTCCATTTTCAACCACTGGGTGAGCACTAGTGATATTAGACAGCCTTTAACCTTTCTCAATAAATAGGCTATAAAATACAAAAAGGTTTTTTGAAATCTAACTAATAGCTCGTGAGATTAGCAAGTACAAACAAAATCCTAGGCATCAGCTTTATAATACTGGAAAACTAGTGACTAACCCTCGCTTCGCTCGGGTGCGTCCCTGAGTATTTTTTTTTGAGCGAAACCCTAATTCTTTTTCTAAAATAAAAATAGCCTAAGCTCTTATTATATCAGCTATCTACCAAAGAAAGTCCCGTCAAAATCAGTCCAGCTATTTCGGAGATAAGCCGAAACAAACAGACAGACAGACAAGCAGATAAAAATTTGCAAAATTGTGTTTTCTTATAAGTACTGTATATAATTTTATATGCATTTAGTAAAAAGCTGTTATTTTGAACAAACAGACACTTTAATTTTATTTATCTATATAGATAAATAAGACATATGAAGTAAGGTCAAAAAGACCTAAGATAAACTATTCTGCAAGGGACTTGCCTATCAATATAACGCGTATAATAAAAACCGCCGTTAATCCTTATCATAGTTTATTATAAGCACTTTTATATTCGAAGCACGTCCCACGTAGTTATTGAAGGAAAGTATTGTGTCCCGGTTATTTTTCCATCTCATGAATGAATGCTGTTTCCGTGAGCTTTAGCCTGAATTTTTTGCTGTGTTGGGTCTAAAATTTAATAAGTGTTTCTCATGAATTTTCTCGTTGTATATACAATGTTGGAATATTTTCTCACATTTGTTAGTACTAAAATGATATAAGCTGAATTATGTTTGATTATTTGTTACGTTTAAACTATTAAATGATAATGAGCAAAACAACTAAATAGCAAAAACTTATTACTAGTCTTCGCCTAGTAGTATCAATACATATATTATGTATATAAAGATAGACTTTACTTATCTGTACTTAATATTTGTTACTTAGTGTTTGTTTGTACCGTATAAGCTCCGAAACTACTGTACCGATTAGATGAAATTTGGTAAGAAGATATTTTGAGACCCTGGAAAGGACAGAAAATAGTTTTTGTCCCAGAAAACAACACTATAGGGCATGCAAATGGGAATGAAAGTTTGTTTAGGGAAGCAACCTAGGGGTGAACCCGAGCGAAGTGAGGGTGACCTGCTTGTCGATGTATAAAAAACTGTTTCCAAATTATTAATTGATAACATTAAGACTTGTCAATAAAATGAAAACAAAATAGTTGTCAAACAGAGAAGAAAATGGTACTAAGCTGTTTTGTCTTTGTCTATTTTATATAGATGAACATGTATTTTAGTATATTTTTTCAATTACAAATATTTGATACGTATTCGTTCTTCTCTCTCGTTTCGCTCGGATGCGTATCTAAGGTCCTTTAGTATTAATTATAGTAGTATTATATAATATACTAGCAACTCACCCTCGCTCCGCTCGGGTTCGTCCCTAGTTACGTTTTAACGTTTAGCTCAGAGATGAGATATTTTCCCGGAGTAAAAAGTATCCTATATGTTGACCCGGATAACCAGCTATCATCATACCAAATTTCATCAAAATCTGTCCAGCGGTTTTCCCGTGATGCGGTAACAGACAGACAGACAGACAGACAGACAGATAGACAGACAGAGAGACAGACAGACAAAAATTCTAAAAACAATAGATTTGGCTTCTGTATCGATAATAAAGTTTATTCCAATAAGATTTTCAAAAAAATATTTAATGTACAAATTTAGCTTAGTTAGAATTTTATTATATGTATAGATTCAACCCGGTAAAACAGACGGGTCATTGACGACCCTACTTTGAATTTTCTAAAAGAAGCTATTTGGGAAAATTAATTTGAACTGTTTCTGTGTTTAAAAAAGCCAAACGAGTACACATTTTCATATTATAAACAAATAGCAATTTTCACGTTAACATTTTTACGTTATTAACATATAGAATTATTTCAATTAATATTATAAGCTAGCGACTTGCCTACACTCCGCTCAAGTGCGTCTGAAGGTAGTAGTGCCTAAAGATAACGTTATCTGTTATTTCAGGTCATAGTCGATATTATACTAAATTTCATTTAAATCCGTCCCTTTCAACGTGGAGTGACAAACATACATACACTATACAAACTTTCATATTTATAATATTAATTCAATAAATAGAGCGAAGCGATGTTCCTCATTAATTTAAACAATCATTTTTTCCCAAAAAATTGATACACTTACCAATATTTTACAAATTTACTATAACAAGTATGATGCGTAAGCTTGTTAGGGCGGTGTACCCCAGGGGCTTGTTGTAGGCCCAATTGAATATATTACGTTTTACAATGACATCAAAATATAATGAGCAAGCGTCTATGTCTTTTACGTTCATACATCTTTAAAACAGCTCCCCGGCGTCGGTACAGAAAATAAACTGGATACAGAAAGGGAAGTTATTATTCTATGAAGAAAAACATGTTCATATAACGTTGTGAAATCATGAAAATGTATGTATATTTTATACATCGGGAATATCTGCACATAATTTGTCAAAGAGTTTACGCTTTCGTTGACTTCGTTCGTTAGTTTAAAATGTACAAAGCTTTTATTTTGAAACAAGAAAGTGATATTTAATTGGTGTTACGTCGTGTATTTTATAATGAGTCAGGTTTTATATTAAAATATTTGGATGTTGATTTATAATAAAAGCAGAATATGTAATAGATGACAACTATAACTTATATGTAAAATAATCGTTTTATTATTTATATATAGGTAATCTATACAGATAAATAAAATTGGAGTGTCTGTTTTTAATATTAAAATAACCGCTTTTTACTAAATGCATATGGATGTATACACGGTAAATATACCAAAACAATATTTTTACAACTTTTGTCTGTCTGTCCGTCTGTTTATCTGTTTGTTCCGGCTAATCTCTAAAATGGCTGGATCGATTTTGACGGGACTTTTACCGGCAGATAGCTGATATTTTAGGAAAACAATAGGGTCCCACGAAAAAAAAAATTAAAGCCAAATTAATTAATTAATTTTGTTTTAGGAAGCAACCTAGGGACGAACCCGAGCGAAGCGAGGGTAAGTCGTTAGTAGGTTACAATAAAAATATAATATTATCTACAAATACATATGTATTACACTTACAGGAATGAAATCTGCTATCTCCAACATAAAAAAAAAACAATTCTGATTTGTACTAAATACTAATCATTGCTTAATTTTGTTTTATTTTGATTTCGTCGGATAAACATATTTTAATTTATACTAGCATTATCCGCGGTTTCGCCCGCGTTCAAACTTCTAATCGCTACCAAATTTCACAGGATCACCCGCTGGGCTAAATCTTTTTAACATACACACATCGATTTTTATATATAGATAGCTTAACTATCATTTCCGCTCAGCCCGTTATTAAATAAGCGGATTAAATTCTGAAACTTCTCTAATATTCACGGGGCTTATCGTATGTATAATCGAGTTGCTTAATCACTCGTATGATTCTGAATGTATAATTATTAATTTTATGATTTATTTTCAAGTAGCTCGTTAAAACATTTTGAATATCTTTTTATCATATAATGTATGTTAGTTTATTTACTTTTGATGCAAATACAAAGTAAGATATTTAACACTAGCAGCTCACCCTCGCTTCACTCGAGTTTGCCTCTAAAAAACAATAAATCTATCCCACTGGAACCGTACATTTTTCCGGGATAAAAAGTAGCTTATATGTTATTCTGATGTATGGGCTATATTATTGTAAAGTTTCATTAAAATTCATTTAGTACTTTTTACGTGATAGGGCAACAAACATCCAAATATCTATACATCCAGACATCCATACATCTTCACAGACTTTCCCATTAAAAGACGATATTTTTGTATCCAGTCGCAAAAGGTACCTAAAGGCAGATCCGACTGACGCAAGGGTAAAGTTACAAGTTTTCATGTACATATATTGATATTTAAAAAAGAGCAAAATAATGGTATATTAGTAGTATACGCTAAGCATGTATCTTTCTTTTACATCTCATACAGAGTGTACACCGAAAATATAAAGAACCCAAAGCATATTCTCCACGTCCTATTTAAATAAATTATTACATGCGAGTTCCGTCATCTAGACGTGAAATATTTGCACTATTCGAAAACCAAATATACGGTATTTAAGTGAAAATCCATTGCACTTGCACAAAATGAATTTACAAACTAAAAATATTGAAAAAATAAACTTAAAAAAACATTCCAACATTTCTAGACGCAAACTTAGCATAAAAAAAGATCTTAGTCTCTTTAAATCATGCAGCCATTACCTTGAGTAATTTTCTGTAAACCTAACATCGGCCTTTGAGCTAAGAAACCCGCCCCACATTACATGGCACAATTAACAAAGCGGTTTGTAATTATGTAGTATGTTAAAAAAGGTACAAAGGAACCGTGTAGACATGTAATGCAAAAACTACAGCTCTTATGCAGCTAAAAATAAGAGTTATTTTTCACTATTATCAAAGCTGATGGCACAAAGGCCTCGATGTCGGTCTAATTTGAACGTCAAATTATAGCTTCAGCTAAGAGAAATTGAAGCATATGGCACGCTTGATATTTTAGGGTAATTTTGTATATTATCAAATAAAGGTTTAGGGTTGAATATAGTGTTATAGTTATGCTATAGCTAGTAGCTTTGATGGAATTTCTGCTGAACTAGATTATTATTAAACGAGGGTTTTGGCATAGTGAATATTATATAAATTCGAGGCACGGAAGTGAAAAACCGTCAATTTTCCAACTTCGGACTGTTACTGAGACTTTATTAACAGAAAGACACTTAAAACTAGACTGTACCCAGCCCGAGACACGAACCTAGGACTTCCGGATGTACAGCCGTACATGCTAACCACCACACCACCAAGACAGTTATAGGTATATAGCAATGCCAGCCATATCTAATATATTTAAACGAGCAATTCTTGTATATTTATATCTTTATTTATTTATTTATACCGGCAATCTCGGAAACGGCTCTAATGATTTTGCTGAAATTTGGTATGTGGCGGTTTTCGGGGGCGAAAAATCGATCTAGATTAGTCTCATATCTGGGAAAACGCGTGTTTTCGAGTTTCCATGCGGTTTTCTTTTGCATTATTCTACGCAGAATATGCTCGATAATTTCTTGCACTCGGACATAAGCGTCGTGGTCAAGCGACCAAAGTGAAAGATTAAGTGCGAGTTCGAATCTCGATCGGATACGGAGTTTTACTTTTTTTTTTATTTATTCGAGTTTTGAGTGTTTTTTTTAACTAAAAAATACGATATAACAAAAAAAGAACTCCGAGCGAAGCTCGGTTGCCCAGGTACTACACTATAATATGACTGATAATGGCACGGCAAGTACAATATTGTTATGGTGTTATAGGAGATAGTAGGTTTTAAGGAGTCAAACACATAAGGTGCCTGAAAGAGTGCACGGTTGCAGTGACTGTGGTTGGGTGACCAAATAATTCAGTACGTTTGTATTCCAAAAAGTTTGTATTGCTACGGCACTAAATTTTGCAAGTGAATAAAATAGAAAACTTATGTTTGCGCACTATATTTTCTGCGAACCAGTAACTCAATGAGATTGGTCGCCGTGACCAAAATTTTTGCTTTGAGGATTTTTCATTTATACGTATGAGGCGTTAGAGCCAAAGCGAGAATAGATCGCTTTTACAAAATATTTCTAATGAAACATACGTATTGCATTAACGATTGTGTCTTTTTGATGACTACGAAAGGGTTTAAGTCCTAACGAGATGGACCTTGTACATATAATTAAGTAATCTTAAAATCCATTAATTCCGAACAAGTAACAATAGAGAGTTGGGAAAGGTTCAAAATAAACCTTTTTATGCCTTCGAAAACAATATTGTGAATTTGTAAACGAAAATACATTTGCCTCAAATGTTTGCGCGACCCCAAAAATCTACATAATATTCTAAAGGATTGCTCTGTACTTAAAACTATTTGTGCGAAATTCGACTTTAAAATGTATTTTGTAGAGCTTAAATTCGAGCTGGTTGAAATTTAACAAATAGTCTTTTAACATATTTTATGGTGGGTTTTTAAAACTAAACGTCTTGGGAGCGTGGTTACGTGAATATAACGTGGTTTTGGCCGAATAAATTAATTCTAACAGTATGCTAAATGTGTGTTTTGTTTTAAGTATACCTACTGTTAAAGATAGATACCAAAATATTCTCATATCTATGCATATAATACAATTCTAACTCGAATCTGTACATCAATTTTTTTTTTTAGAAAATCTTATTGAAATAGTCATTATTATCGATACAGAGGCCGAATCAATAGTTTTTAGAATTTTTGTCTGTCTGTCTATCTTGGAACGCATCACGAGAAAACCACTGGACAAATTTTGATAAAATTTGATATGATGATAGGTTATTCGGGTCAACATATATTTTGGATACTTTTTACTGCGGGAAAACAACTCATCTCTAAGAAATGTATACTAAATGTATAAATGGCATGTACTATTGTCGTTTTTAGATATTTTTATAATACTAATATTCTCCTGTCACTTCGCTCGCGTGGTAACTTCATTGCGGTATTAACTTAGAACCATTGCGCCCTGAGCCAAATAAAATCTATACTAATATTAAAAATGTGAAAGTTTGTGATGTATGGATGCTTGTTACTCTTTCACTCCAGTACGGCTGAACGGATCTAGATGAAATTTGGCACAAAGATAGTTTATAGTCTGCAATAACACTTTTTATCCCAGAAAAATGTACGGTTCCTGTGGGATAGATTTGTTTTTGTTTTCCTAGAGGCGAACCCGAGCGAAGAGAGTTCGAGCCACTAGTAGTATTAATGTTTGGTTATTGTCAGATATCGAATCCCTTATAATATGTCTATATATAGATAAATATATTATGTGTAAAATAATAATTATGTCCTCTTGACGGTCGGTCAATCCCAGTGGGACTAGCCATCTGCGCAAAAGTTATTAAAGTACGGTTGTGTCAAATGGCCATTCCGTCGGATTTTGAGAGAGAAAGAAATGCAGAGTGCACTTGTGTCTGCTCGTACACTTGTGCACACAGTTATCTAATCTCAGTGAGATTTTCCCCGTGATCAAAATCGATCAGAAGTACAACACTTAGCCCTAACCCGGACTTGAACTCAGGACTTCTAAGTACTCGTACATACTAGCCAATAAACGAATGAGGTAGTTCATATAAAACGTATAATATACATACATTTAGAAACATTTCAAGTGAAATACTAGTTATGGCAAAATACGTGAATTTAAGCGTAAGGTGGTGGTAATTACCAAAATAAATATGTATATTGTTCAGAAATTAATTAAGACGGCTTATTATTCATGTACGTGCATGTAATTGAGTTAATTAACATGGTTTGGCTAAATACTCTTTGATATTGGTAAAAAGTAAGTTTCTAAAATATTCCTTCTCCTAATAATTATTTCAACAGATAAACGAATGTAATTAAAATATATAAGAAACTTTATTTGGTAGGCCAGATATAATATGTATGATTAAGTTATTTTTTCCTATAGACTATAGAGTTCCAGTAGGAACCTTTGGCCTACGAAATTAAAGTACTAAATCTATATATAAAAAGTCATAGGCAAAACAGTTCAGTATTACTTAGTAATATGCGAGAGACGAGAGTATGTTTATTTATACGTTACTAGCGACTCGCACTCGCTTCGCTTCGGGTTCGTCCCTAGTCAAAAACAAATCTGTCCCACGGGAACCGTACATTTTCCCGGGATGATATATAGCCTAAAGCCTTTCTCAGTTAACGGGCTATCTAATGCAAACAGAATTTTTCAAATAGGATTAGTAGTTCCTGAGATTAGCGCGCTCAAACAAACAAAGAAACAAACAAACAAACTCTTCCGCTTTATAATATTAGTAGAGATTTTATGTTTCTTAGGGTGCGTTTACATCAAACGAACAAAGAACTAGAGCTAGAGCAAGAGCATTCTTTCTTGTTCTTTTAGTGTAAACGAAATCTCGATTTCAGCGTTTACACCAAAAGATCAACGAGCAAAATGAGAACATAGAACTAGAATTCTTGCAATGACGTTTAGATCAGCCGAACTAATGCTCATTGCCCATTCAGTCAATTCTGTGGTTGGTAGTGTTTCATTATTTCAATTTTCACGGTGTAGTTATATACTCTTTGGTTATGTCCGACTCTGACAGCGATATTATAATTGCGAGTGCTGCATTTATTATTTTGTCTCAAACAGTCAAAAAGAAAAGAAGAAAGAGACGTTGGTGGGTGACAAATTTTATTAATAGACATTAATAGACATTTATCTTGAGACCAATCCATGATTCGATAAGTAGGTATGTACTCGTAAATATTCAAATTGCTAGAACACAAGAACGCTTTGAAGAGACCGCTACGGGGAGCGAGCGCGTTCGAACATCTAAGAACGCTCTAAGCAATTGTTCGCACGTTCTAGTGCCGTTTACATCAAGCGAGTAAGCATTCTTAGGGTGCGTTTACATCAAACGAGCGAATGCTCATTCTATCCCCACCCTATCAAATTCTTTTGATGTAAACAGAGACAGAGCATTCTTTCGTTGTTCTCTCTGCGTTCGCAAACATTCTATAGAACATTCTAAGAATGCTCACTCGCTTGATGTAAACGGCACTAGAACGTGCGAACAATTGCTTAGAGCGTTCTTAGATGTTCGAACGCGCTCGCTCCCCGTAGCAGTCTCTTCAAAGCGTTCTTGTGTTCTAGCAATTTGGATATTTACGAGTACATACCTACTTATCGAATCATGGATTGGTCTCAAGATAAATGTCTATTAATGGCTATTAATAAAATTTGTCACCCACCAACGTCTCTTTCTTCTTTTCTTTTTGACTGTTTGAGACAAAATAATAAATGCAGCACTTGCAATTATAATATCGCTGTCAGAGTCGGACATAACCAAAGAGTATATAACTACACCGGGATAATTGAAATAATGAAACACTACCAACCACAGAATTGACATGAATGGGTAATGAGCATTCGTTCGGCTGATCTAAACGTCATTGCAAGAATTCTAGTTCTATGTTCTCATTTTGCTCGTTGATCTTTTGGTGTAAACGCTGAAATCGAGATTTCGTTTACACTAAAAGAACAAGAAAGAATGCTCTTGCTCTAGCTCTAGTTCTTTGTTCGTTTGATGTAAACGCACCCTTAGAATATTCTATAGAATGTTTGCGAACGCAGAGAGAACAACGAAAGAATGCTCTGTCTCTGTTTACATTAAAAGAATTTGATAGGGTGGGGATAGAATGAGCATTCGCTCGTTTGATGTAAACGCACCCTTACGCAATAATGATTGGATCGATGTAATTTCTTGTATAGAGAAAGTCTTTGGGCCATAAAGTAACTTACATCATCTTCCGCTCATTAACAGATTACCGTTGAATATAATTAGTTGTAGGTACTATTCAAAATCGTGACCTAAACATGTGTATATTGAAATGCAAGATATTTATTTGACTATTTTTAATAAGTTAAATTAAATAAATAAATATGTTGAGACACACACACACACACCACCATCTAGTTCCATGGTAAGCTACGAGGCCTGTGTTATGGATACCAGACAGTTGACTACACATATATAACTTTAAATATATACATATTATAAATATAAACACCCATGACTGGAGTACAAACATTCGTGCTATCACACAAATGAATCCAGCGGGACTCGAACCTGCGACCGCAACTGGCACAGCAAGGGTCACTACAAACTGAGCCAAACGTGTCGTCAAAGTAGTAGCAGATGTTTAAAATATCCCTTTTAATTAACAATTCTTTGAACAAGATATTAAAATGATTCTACAAACTTGTACCAACAAGAAAGCGTGCACATAAATCAGGATAAATACAAGATATAAACAACTTAATGGCCGAATGAAAGGCAAAATTATTTATTACTAAAATCTATGCCATTAATTTAGGATTACCTTTAAAATGACAGACCTTTAATTAAGTTTTAGCTTACAGTTTCAGAGACTGCTGAGGTGTATGTGACGGTAAATTATTTGATCGATTATCTAGTTTGTTTAAATGTAATAAATAATAAAAAGTAGTGTTTGCTCAGTGGTAGAAACTCAAGCATAAGTGTTATTCAGGGGAAAACATATTATAAGAATAAAATTAAGCTATCAATAAAAAACTGTATAATATAAATATATAAAAAAAATTAAGGACTGTGTGTATGAATGTGTATACGCGCAAAAAGTAAAACTTCTGTAGGTTATCGGTACTCTTTATGAAATTCAATTTATATTTTAAATATTTAGGATAGGTGGGATACTATAAAAATAATTAAATAACGCATATTAGGCATATTATAATGATATGTTTTTATAGAATATCATTTAAGGAAAGAATATAATATTATATATCATTTGTCAGACAATAACAACGGTTACCATGGCAACAAACGTTCGCCTCGTACATTTATAATATTATATATCATTTGTCAGACAATAATTACAACGGTTACCATAGCACTCCCCAAGTCGAGCGTGCGTAAAGAAGTTTTACTTCATTAACATTAAAGCTCGTTAATACTCGTAGCTTTTAAACAAAAATAAATAAATCGGTTGATAAACAAAACAGAAAAAGGTACTGAACTGTTTTGTCTTTGTTTATTTATATATATGTAGATTAAATACTTCATCAAATTATTTCATCTATACATATAATAAAACTGTAGAGGTCGAATGTCTGTACATAGAAAAAAAATGCTAAAAACTTAGTCACATCTATACATATAATAAAACTGTAGTGGTCGAATGTCTGTACATAGGAAAAAAAAATGCTAAAAACTTAGTCAGGGGGACGTAAGAAGAGAAATGGAACACATCTAGATCTTTTTCATTTTTTTTTGTTTCTCTGTCTGTTTGTACGGACTAATCTTCGAAACTATTGGACCAATTTAAATGAAACTTTGCATGGTGATACCCCTATTATATCCCACGTTAACATTTTAGATACTTTTTATGCCGGAAAATTAAAGAGTTCCCGTGGGATAGTTAAACAATTATAGTAACTTATACAGCTTAGTACAAAAAACCGCTGATTGAATTTTAATGAAAATTTACAATAATATAGTTCATACATCACAATAACAAATAGGCTACTTTTTATCCCAGAAAAATGTACGGTTCCCGTGGGATAGATTTGTTTTTTTCTGTCTAGAGGCGATCCTAAGCGAAGCGAAGGTGAGCCGCTAGTGGTTAATAATATTTGACATAAATTACTGAAAGATGCGTGAAAATTAATTCAGGACATATTGTACTAAATTAAATTTTATTTCAAAATAAAATATTCCGTTGTCGAAATGTAAGTACATAATATGTATATAAGAAATTTATGCATACGTTTTAGAAAGATTAATTTCTCAAAAGAAATCTGCTCAATTTTGAGATAACTTTGTATCGAAATCAAGATAAAGTTAAAAAGACTATTGAATAAAAAAATTTGGTTCTCCATAAAAAAATATCCAAATCGTATGAAATTATTGATCAAAATAATGGTTTCTCATAAATCAATTGTTTTAATAGCAAACAATAGCATAAGACCTTCTTTCTTCACCATAAGGTCTTCTTTCAGCGCCAAAAACCTTATTTCATTCCTAAAATCTAAACCAGAGTTGTGAAAACAAAGAATTCTAAATTGCCAAAGTAATTTGTGTCTTGATTAAAATTTATTGTTTTGCGCCTGTCTATTTTTGTCGCTTGATGCGTTTTTTTAGGAAAATATAAATTGGGGATAAGCTATGAGCTTTGTTAGGGTCCCAAATTAGAAGACCTTGCTGTGTTTATTTATGTTCAAATTAAAATCTAACTGATAATAATTAGGCCTTGGACGGAAAGAGAAATTCCGAAAATTTATTCATTTAGAAACGATTTCATTTAACACACTTCAAAGTAAATTATGGGAGGGTTATACAATTATTTTGTATACCAGAATGAAATAGGTATAAAATAACTTTGAAGTGTCTGTCTGTGATAGCTGCTTTGGATTGAGTTCAAATGATTAATTTCGATGATACTGAAGTTTAAACAACCGTCAAAATATTTATTTTTCTATTTATACCCAAAAATGTATTTGGGTTTAAATAGAAAATATCCCTTTAAATGAATTATAACTGATCTGATACAGAGTTTTGTAAGGACCGAAAAGATAACTTAAATAATAACAAACTCCTATCAGCATCTTATTGATGGATCGATAACATTCAATGAAACATAGCGCTAGATGCTTTGCTATGTTTAAATCTTAGATGGCTGATAACAAATTGACTCAACCAAGACCAAACCAGTGACCAGTGGAAACTAAAATCCTTTCAATACATGCTGTAAAAAAAAAACACTTTTTTGAGCAGAAATCTAACAATATTCTAAAAATTGATATGAATATATGTGTATAAAACTCAAACTCAAAGTATACTTTATTCAAATATACTACAAAAACTTTTGAATCATCAATGTTTACATTTATTAAATTTAAATTAAATGTCAGTATGAAGTTCGTGAGGAAGCTACAGCCAGGTAGGCAGGCAATTCTGCTGAGAGCCGACAAATGTCAACAGTTCTTTGAATTTGTTTTTCGGGGGTTTGCTTTGATTTTGGTTCCCGACGTTTCAAATGCTTTAGCAATCATAGTCACGAGAGACGGCAAACTTTCGAAACGTCATGAAATATTCGCTCGAACCTAATAAAGTATTAGAAATTATGATACCTATAAGAAAAGTTCGAATAACTAAAAAGCCGACTAAGTGCGAGTCGGGCTCGCGTACGAAGGGTACCGTATCATTATCTATAAAAACGGCAAAAAATCATGTCTGTTCTATAGGAGCCCCACTTATATATTAATTTTATTTTAATTTAATTATTTATTCTTAAAGTGAATAATATAACTTAATATTCTGTGAATATTTGAAGCGTCTACCTGTTGCAGTTATCAATATCAAGCAAAAACGAGCAAAAAAAATCACGTTTGTTGGATGGGAGCCTCCTTAAATATTTATTTTATTCTGTTTTTCAGTATTTGTTGTTGTTATAGCGGCAACAGAAATACATCATCTGTGAGAATTTCAACTGTCTAATTATCACGGTTCATGAGATACAGCCTGGTGACAGACGGACAGACAGACAAACGGACGGACAGCGGAGTCTTAGTAATAGGGTCCCGTTTTACCCTTTGGGTACGGAACCCTAAAAAAAGTACCTATATTTGTATATTTATATAACAAAACTTGTGCACTGTAAGAGCATCTACAGATTTAAATGTTTGGAAATTATTGTGTAACATTCACATTGTAAGCGTTTCAAGTGAAAGTTCTAACTTACAGTTTCGATAAAATTCAATCTTATTTATTTAACAAAAAAAAAGATTCTAGCTAACAAATCTATACATATAATAAAATTATTCTGAATCGAATCTGTACATTAAATATTTTTTGGAAAATCTTATTGAAATAATCATTATTATCGATACAGAGGTCGAGTCTATAGTTTTTGTTTGTCTGTTTATATCTTTGTCTGTCTGTCTGAAATTAAGACGTACCTAGAGACGCACTCGAGCAAAGCGAGGATACGCAGCTAGTTTGTAGTATAAAAATAAGCATAAACGCTTTATTTAAATAAAAAATGCCGTTCGTAAATTATTATACTCGAGTTAGGCGTTTTTTTCTGTTATTTTCTGTCCATTACGACCTAAATTCCGAAGAAATTATGGCTCATCAACTTCCCTTTTATATTCGCGTTTTATTACACTCACATAGACATTAGGTTTATCTCTGGAGAAACGTTCCTGTTCTTTATAACTTAGAAATAATCCACTTAGTTTGAACACTGAATGCAATTTTGAGCTCAAGACATTGAGTGTTCCGAAGGATTGTTCATTTAGGGTATATTTCTAAGGTTTCTGGCTAAAATTACATATTTTCTTAAAGTAATATGAAAAAAAAAACAAATAATATATAGAATATATAATTTAAAGTAAATAAAGCTTAGTTCTTCTAGCTATTAAATTTACAACTAGCCTAATAAAATGAAATAACGTATTGTAATTCCTCTATGATTATATTGGTGACTAGCGACTCACCCTCGCTTCGCTCAGCTTCGTCCCTAACTAGATTTCCCATACAAACTTTCATCCCCATTTTCACCCTCTTAAGGGATGATTTCCGGGTTAAAAAGTATCCTATGTCCTTCCTAGAGTCTCACACTATCTTTTTACCAAATTTCATCTATATCGCTCCAGTAGATCCAGAGATTACCCCCTACAACGTCACAAACTCACAAACTTTACCTCTTTATATTATTATTAGTATAGATTGATACGAATATATTCAAAAAAGCTATAACATTTTTTTTTGTGAGAAAAAAAAACTTATAAAACACATAAATATATACATAGTAAACGATAAATTTATCGACGTTCAATTATGTATTTAAGCACGGAACACTAAAACTACGCGCAAATCCTGAAAAATTGAAGTAATCTTCATAAACGGTGGGTTTCATCCATAAAGACACTGGATACTATGAATGATCCAATCTATAATAGTCTCTATATTTCAACAAATAAAGCATATATTAGTATAAAAATAAAAGTTTAATTTGAATAAGAACAGTAGTTCGGGGAGTATAATTTTTCTAACATTTTCAACGTCTAACAGCTTTCGCTTAAGTGAAGTTCATTAATCTTAAAAACATTGTTTGAAGGTCAACAAGGTTGATGAATTTGAAATAATGTTTACGAAATCTATATATACATATATAATAAAATTGTAACTAAGCGGGGAATCTGTACATTAAATATATTTTGGAAAATCTTATTGAAATAGACATTATTATCGATACAGAGGCCGAATCTATAGTTTTTGGAATTTTTGTCTGTCTGTCTGTCTGTTACTGCATCACGGAAAAACCACTGAAATTTAGTATGATGATAGCTGGTTATCCGGGTCAACATATAGGATACTTTTTATTGCGGGAAAATATCTCATCTCTAAGAAATCTATACTAAACGTGAAAACGTAAGTAGGGACGAACCCGAGCGGAACGATGGTGAGTCGCTATTCGTAAATAAAATAAAATGTTTTTATATAATATCACGTTGACTGTCCCGACTATTTTGGGTGTTACAGCTTCTACGTCCATTAGGCGTTTTTTAATAAAACTATATAATATAGCGACTCACCCTTGCTTCGCTTCGGATTCGTCCCTAGACAAAAACAAATCTATCCCACGGGAACCGCACATTTTTCCGAGATGATATATAGCCTATAGCCTTCCTCAGTTAACGGGCTATCTAATGTAAAAAGAATTTTTCAAATCGGATTAGTAGTTTCTGAGATTAGCACGTTCAACCAAACAAACAAACAAACTCTTCAGCTTTATAATATTAAATAGTATAGATGAGGCGAATGAAGGTAAAGTAAGTTAATAAAATGCCCTTTGTTAATTAGTACCTGAATTTTAACGTGAATTATATGTAATGCACGGACGTCTCGGCTTTATCTATGTGTATTAGGTACATTTAATGCACGGCATGCAAAAATTAAAAAAAAAATGATTAATTTGCCCACAAATTGTTATTGATCCTATTTTAATACGGTATTTTTTTTCTCTTTTTCGTGAGCGTAATGACTTTTCACTACTTTTGGTATTAATTCAGCGAATACGGGAATCGAAGTCCGAATCTCAGCTTGCAAAACACTTTCATTTTGTCGTTGATAAACCGTTCCATAACTGTTAATAATTATTATTAAGAAAGTATTGTAACACATTTTTTTTTAATTTTTTTTTTTTTTTTTTTGGTAGCAATATTTAGTTAAAATACGGCAGATGATTTGTTTTTCGACGTCTTATTTATTTGACAGCAATTAAAAAATACAAGTACATCTCTAATTCTAAGACTCACCTTTCTCATAACGTTGTTAGAAATGTCAGTGATCTGTAAATAGAAAAAAATAATTAGCTTTGTAAGTACTTTTATTTATGCAGAAGTTAATTTATTCTTGGATTTCAAATAATATTAGTTGTAAAAAAAGTTTGTTAAAGTGGACTCATATACTTTGAAGATACTTTATTTTTTATATTTGGTATTTTGTTATAAAGCGCTCTAGACCCTGCCTAAATCCTAAGAGTTTTTCATCTTTAAATAAATTATGAATTAAAGTTGAGAGTTAGCAATTCAAAACTTATTTAAGACTAGTTTTTACACATGGTTTTGCTCACGTAATTATTGGGGCAGGGCTCAAGGTAGCTTATGTCCTATATTAAACTCTCTCAGTGGTATAGTGGCTAACAAGTACGGCTGCATATCGAGA
Source organism: Fabriciana adippe (assembly GCA_905404265.1). Classification (NCBI taxonomy): domain Eukaryota; kingdom Metazoa; phylum Arthropoda; class Insecta; order Lepidoptera; family Nymphalidae; genus Fabriciana; species Fabriciana adippe. The sequence continues at coordinate 13,722,843 of FR989998.1, read as the reverse complement.
GGTCCTGGGTACGAGTCCCGGGTCGGGCCAAGTTTAGTAATTGAGTCTTTCTATTTAATAAGTCTCACAATCAGTAAGAGCGCGGAGTTGGGAAGTTGGCGGTATTTCACCCCCGTGCCTTGGAGAGCACGTAAAGCCGTCGGTACTGCGCCTTAACTCTCATCGGTCGTGTCGAAAAGTCGTCCCACCGGAGTATGAGAGTGACGGGAATAGAGAGTGCACTTGTGTCTGCGCGTACACTTGTGCACTATAATATCTCCTGTGCAGATAGCTTGTCTCAATGAGAATGGCTGCCTTTGCCAAAGTCGGTCGGGAGGTCATTATTATTATGTCCGATCCTAAGATGTAATCTATATCTTTGACAAATTTCATCAAAATCGGTTCAGTGGTTTAAGCGGGAAAACATAACAGACAGAGTTACATTAACATTTATAATATTAGTATGGAGTAATATCACGTTTTTCTTAAAAAATAAGTTTTTATCATAACTGATGCTATTGCAAATTAGAATTAAACATCTATAAAACTATTGGATATCTATTTGGTGGCTCGATTTGTTGCAATTCAAAAACACTATATCGTCCTGAACGACTACCAGTAACCTTGTATAGTTAACTTGAATGACAACTACCAACATTCTGCTCTATAGTACTAATAGTTTATTAGTAAAATTTTAGCGAACGCAGTCACATAAGTTAACGACAATGTTTTTTTTTTTTTTATAAGGGTACGCCATAGGCTGATAAACCTTAAGGCTTTAAACTTATTTTCTTATGTATTAATAAGTTATCAATTTTTTTTTATTATTATTGAAACATGTAAAAGAATAGTAATGCCATTTCCGAGATGACAGTGATGTAATAATGTCCTCCTGACTGATTACGGCCACGGCGGCCAATCCAATTGAGAGTAGCCAAAACAAATACGCCTGTGCAAGAAATATTATAGTGCAGGGTATATACACGCAGACACAAGTGCACTCTCTATTCCTTTTACTCTCAAAGCCCGATGGGATAATACTTTGATACGACCGGTAAGAGTTAAGACACAGGACCATCAGCTTTAATACATGCTCTCCTGAAGCACGGGAGTGAAACACCGCCAACTTCCCAACTCCAGGCTGTTACTGGAAATATCTTAACAAAAAAACTCAGTAATTAAACTTAGCCCGACCGGACTCGACTCAGTACCTCCGGATCTGCAGCCGTACACGCTAGCCACTAGACCACCGAGTAATTGTAAGACTCGTTGAAGGGTTTTTTACCAAAAAAATTAATCAAAGTTACTCTTAATAAAGTGAAGCCAAATTATTCTCACAGGTAAAACAAGCTCAAATAAAATTTGCATTACACCGCAATATGATTAAAATTTTATTAAAAACGCCATTTTTCACGCTCAGTACACTCGTGCATGATATAAAAATTCGCTGACATAATACGTGTGCTGTAATATGGGAGGGTGAATAATCGTACATACTTTATTTGTATTGTTCACATAAATGTACCTATAATTTGTAATAGATTTTCGCATAATATTAAGCGCTTTATAAAATAAAAATGAATGAATATTTAATAACATGTGGATGGTTATTTCTGTTTCTTACAATTCCAGATTTAAGGCTCTTTTTTTCTTTTTAATGTTGGGTATTGTTTTTTTGTCTACTACCAGCATACATACTGGTGGTTACGTGGGGCGTACTTCCTAGAAAATAGTACTACCCACTAAAACCCAACAGAATCTCCCCCGTCTTAATGGGGCATTGCAGGATCGCTTACGCACTCAACCACGACGCAGGCGATGGCAAGTCTACTAAAGCAGACTACACAAGCAAAGGGCACCCACCAGTGTGGCCCACCTTCCACTTTTCTCTTGGCTTCACGCCCGGCTGGATTGCCGGACGCTAATGAACTGCCCCACCGCTAGGTCACATTCAAAATTCTTCATTCAATATGTACATTTATGAAATACACTTAATGTTTATCAAAAATGAAAAAATACCTCAGTTCGGAGAAGAGCCGCGGAAAAAAACTCATCAAATTTGCTTGAAAATAAAGAGTTCCTGTGGGATAACGAGTAGATTTTCAATATGGATTAACAAAGTCGGACAATATATCGTGGTATAATCGTTGAAAATTCATTAAGCATCGTTTACTGAAAATATTTTCATATGACTTTGTCTTTGTTGTGTATAAAATATTGTAGAAAACTTTCAACACAACAAAATACCATATTTTTCTACTTTAAACAGTTTTCTTTGCCACTAAAGTTATTCTTTTGACATCTGCTGAGGCTGTCATATACAAAACCGTTCTCAATGTTTGCACAGGACATTTACTTTGTTACTTATCTACTCATAAAATAAACAATATGTTTTAACTATATATAATACTAGCGACTCACCCTCGCTTCGCTCGCTTCATCCCTAGTTTGCTTTCCCATACAAACTTTCATTCCCATTTTCACCCTTTTAATGGATGATTTCTGGGATAAAAACTATCCTATGCCCTGCCCAGTGTCTCAAGCATATCTTCTTATCAAATTTCATTTAAATCGATTCAGTAGTTTCAGAGCTTATTTGCTACAAACAAATAAACAAAAAATCTTTTCTCTTTATAATATTAGTAGACTAGCGACTTACCTTCGCTTCGCTCGGGTTCGTCTCTAGGTTTTAACAATTAGTATGGAATATATAGACTATATATTAGTGCATTACATCGGTATGATGAGTACTATATCCCTTACTTGAGAAATGATTGATTTATCATACAAAATTAAGGAATTAAGGAAAAAAATTAAGGAGTGGTTTCCGGAATTAAAGTTATCCTATGCCCTTCCCAGGGTCTCAAATTATCGTCATACCAAATTTCATTTAAATCGATTCTGCAGATTTTTAGTTTGTCCATTACAAACAAACATACAAAGTTTCAATTGTATTATATTATACATTTATTTGTCGTACTGAATATATTTAAAATAAAATAAATCTGATTTGGATACAGTGTTTTTAATTGGTTTTGGGATATAAATCCCGTTTTTTAATTAAAATTTGATAATAAAATTCGTTAAATGAATTTATGGAAAGGCGGCTCGGTAATTACTTTTGTTCTTAAAATAATATAAGTTTGAAAACTTTACTTTGCAAGACTTCACATGTTGGATAAATTCAAGTTATATGATAACTTTTGTCTAATTGTTTTATTCTAATATAATTTACTTCAATTAAATATCTATTATTACACGCACCATATTATATATAATAATACTAGCAGAACCCGCGGCTACGCCCGCGTTCAATCTATAAAAGAACTCTATAGCTTTATGTTATACAGTGACTCACCCTCGCTTCGCTCGAGTTCATCGCTATTTATTTATATAATATTGTTCATACAAAAATACTAAAATCGCGATTAAAAATAGGGGATAGGGGTAGAAGGGTGAAAAATACTTTACGACCTATTCTCATACCTACCAAATATAAAAAAAATGTTAAAATCGGTCGAGCCATTTCGGAGGAGTGTGACCACAAACACCGTGACACGAGATATTTATACATTAGATAATAAAATTTCATTCTTTCACTAATAGAAAGCTACACTATCCCTGACGGATATAGGCTATATTTCATTTTGATTCAAAGAAGTTTTTAGTTTTAAATCTTAATATTTGCAATCAAGTCGGAGTAAAATGCGCTAAATAGCCGCTTTACAGGCCTGCGCTGGCCAAATCGTTGCCTGTATATGAAAAGAATGTTTTTAATTAGGAACAAATCCGAGCAAAGCAAGGATTCACTAGCTAATATTTCTAAAACGCTAGAATTGATATTATTTTTCAATAATAGACATTAAACATTTACAGTTCAGAGTGTAACTTTATATGGATCATCCCTTTTATTTCTGTTTACTTGCTTTTTTTACCCCCTCCCCCAGCCCTCTATTCAACCCTCCCCTTTCCTTTTCAACCCTCTAGTGACATATACATATTGCATATTTGCAGCATAATAAAAAAGTAAGAGTAGTTTTTTTTTGTCAAACTATAGCTTTTAACGATGTGCGCTCGTACAAATATGTCCTATGATGCACAAAGGCTTGTTCCCAGTGGAACTTGTAATGGCATATTACCATATCAAAATCTCACTCAAAACTTTTGATCAACTTCTTTTGAAAAAACAAAAAATGTGACGGTGTAGTTAGAAATGTTAATAGCCAATTTGCACATAACATCAATGAAATATATGTTTACACTAGCGACTCACCCTCGCTTCGCTCGGGTTCGGGTTCCTAGATGATTCCTTAAATTGACATAACTTGTTTATTTAGGAACCGATTGAAATAAAACAAATGCTAAATTTTAAGTGAAGCTTACCACAATACATAAGTGAAAACCGCACCCAAATCGGTTAAACCGTTTCTAAGATTAGCACGCATAAACACACAGACAAAAAAACTAAAAATCATTATTTTGGGTTCTATTGCGTTAATAAAAATCCCCAATAATAGTTTTTCTCAAATATCTTCCATGTACAGACAGCAATCAGTTACAATTTTATTATATGTATAGGTAATAAAATGTATGCTATTATTATCATAATTTTATTAGCTTCGCTGCTGACTAAGTAATTGAATATTTCAAGTTGATTTAATTATCGTATTGATATGAAACAATATAATATATACTAGCGACTCACCCTCACCTCGCTCGGGTTTGTCCCTAAGTACGTTTTAACGGTTAGTATGAAATACAAATCTTTGAATTTCTCGGCTTTTCTGTACTATAATATACATGTATTATACATATAAACCTTCCTCTTGAATCACTCTATCTATTTAAAAAAAGCATAAAAATCCGTTGCGTAGTTTTAAGGATCTAAGCATACATATTGACAGACAGTGGGAGGCGACTATTTTTTATACTATGTAGTGATTAAAACTGGAAAATCTGAATAGCAATTGGACGTAATTTTGCAAAATAGATCCAACCATAAAAACTTAATTTTGAGAAAATAGGGAGTTTTAGTAAAATTGGTTAATCAAAATAACAATATTGTAGTTTTATTATAACCCGTTATCTAGGTTATTATGATACACGGTTCTATTTTAACACTACGAAAATACTTTATATTTTGTTGGTATCGTTGACGTCTGTATGTTTCAAAAGAAAAAGTACACTTTGCGGCGGATATTTTTTACATATACTAAATGATATGTAGGTGCTATTTATTACAGTATATCAAAAAACGGTTTTCATGGGCTGGATCCATTTTGGACACAATTGAAAAAATCTACTGTTGGAGCCAGAAAATGGATGGTGAAACTCTCCAATTGCTAATACGACCTTCGAATTTTGTCTCATTACATTAGCTTTGACGAATCCAATACATTACAGTTGATCTAAAGGGTGTTTAATATTTACTTGAAGTACTACTTTTCTTTGAACTTCTATAAGCTTTTCAAATTTCAAGTCTCTACTTCGTAAAGCTTTTTAGGTATTCAAAACTCGTCTTGGGCATAGTATCAAAGTAATGTTAATAATGTTTCAGATTACACCACGAAATTTATTATATTTTAGATAGAAAGAGTTATTATAATGAGTTTTTAAATGGACTAATATTATAAATACAATGAATTAAAAGCTAAGATAAAAAAAATCGCATCGCATCACTCGGGTAAATATCTAGATGTTTTTTGTATTTATAATACTATATACTGGTAGCGCTACCTTTTGCCAAATTTTATTACTAATAGTAACCTAAGTTATGTTATTCTAGGTCGTAGTCTGTTTTGGTGGGGGGAGAGGGGGGGGGCTCAGTAGCGTCCTGCAGTTCAGCCGGGCGCGAAGCCAACAAACCCACAGTACTTCTCTGTTAGCAGAGTCGACTGTGGAGCAACCCCATGGTTGTTGTGGTCTGCTTCGGCAGACCTGCCGTTGGGGTGTCGTAGTTAAGTGCGGAAGCGATTTTGCGACGTCCCATTAAGACGAGGGAGGTTTTGTTGGGTTTCAGTGGGTAGTATTAAAAAAGGTCGTAGTGTGTTTATGTGTATAAAAGTAACAAATAAACACACATTTTTATAATATTAGTTAGTTTTCTCTGACGAAAGCTCCTAAAACGAATTTTTTTTTTTTTAATTATTAAGAGATAAGTTTAAAGAAATAAAAATATTGACTGTTGCTTCTCAGTACGTGTACGAAAATGTTATGTATGTTCGTAAAAATATACACGAATTTCCCAAGAATTGTGACATGCATAACATTAATACTAGGAGCAAACACAAACTTGTAATGCCTGTGACTCGTCTACAGAGAGTCAGTAATTCTTTTTATGGACAATGTATACGCTTGTACAACAGGATCCCAGAAAATGTTCAAAAAGCCTCCATCGCTAAATTCAAAAAAATTGTTAAAGAACGTTTGTGTGCTAAAGGCTATTATACAATAAATGATTTTATAGAAGATAGCACGCCTTGGGAATGAAGTGATCGCCTCCAGGCTACTTCAACTTTATAGTAATATTGTAAATTATAATTTATTAAAAAAATATTAGTCCCGCTGAGTTTCTTTCGCCAGTTCTTCTCAGGTCTGAGGCTTCTTCTTTCCGAACTGGTAGTAGACTCATGACGTTCAGTAAAAAATTGTAATAATTTAACCTTCCGTGAACCATGTGGGGTTTAATAGACCCCAGTCACACAAAAATCCTTGTAAATCTCTAAAAAATCGCTCGGCGTTTTTGACACTTTAAGTAGCTGGAGTTGCGACATTGCCACACCGCTTGGTGATAGTGGTTTGATAATCGCGTCGCCGACGTAACAAATACACGTGCGCAAAGTGCGTTCGGGTCTCACAGACCCCACGTGGTTCGGGACGTCGTCTAAAACGTAAGTAGTAATTTTATTGTGAAATGCAGTATTTCTAGAATATTTGTATTTATTTCGAATTATTTATCATTTATACACCTTTTGAGTACTTAACATTAGATGAAAAGTTGGTTGTCTTTCGAGGGAGATGTGGGTTCCGACTGGTTATGATGATGATATGAGAGATGTTGAATAATAGTATCGAAATAGGGAAAACCGATCGTAGAAGAAACTTCGTTCGTAATTCGGGAACGGCTTTGATTGAAGAACATTTGAAAAACCACAAAGATAATCTATGGATTCCGAAATATTCACGTAAGTGCTTACATACATGAATTGCTCAGTGAAACATTTTCTGAACCACCAGCAAAAATGCCGAGATCTAAAATAAGGTGTTCAGAATGTGACAGCAAGAAAGATCGGAAAACCAAATACAGTTGTAAGCTCTGCGATATACCTATATGCTTAGAGCAGGGGTTCCCAAACTTATTTTGTCTACTGCCCACTTTGACAATAAATTATTTTTTAGCGCCCCCATTTTTTCACCTACTAAGAGTCCTCCTAGCTACATGAAATTACAAATCGCCCCCTAAGCCTCTACACAATGCCCCCATTTTTTCTCTGGGTCTCTTACCGCCCCCCTTTAGGCCTACAGCGCCCACAAGGGGGCGTTATCGCCCACTTTGGGAAAGAGTGGCTTAGAGCATGCTCACTTATACTGCAAAAATTGTACTAAATATAATCAGCCTGGACCTCATGAAGACTGACAAAATTAAGCTAATTTTGTCAATTTTACATGCCTTATAATACAAATTTTGAAAATTTGAGATATATGATAAGTGTTTAATTACTTTTTTATTGTGGATGTTAGCCCAAAGAAGAGGCTAAGTTTTAGTTTGCAAAAAATGACTATGTTTTGTTCCTTTTTGAAAAAAGATTAAAAATATTGATTATTTTACTCGGTTTTGTTTTATTATTACGCTCAAATAGACAAAAAACAGTATTTTATAATAAAATAAACAAATAATCACAAATTATACATTCCTTGCTCTGATAATTCTTGGGGTCTGAGAAACCCCACATGGTTTGCGATGTAACATTTATGCACGTGGTTCACGAAAGGTTAATGCTGAATAAAATATTTTGAATTTGAATTTGAATTTGAATATTTAAATTAATTCGTAACACTAATTAATTCAGCAGGTTTTATTTCAGAACGAGTTATAACCGTATAATGATGTATGTACACGAATCACCTAAATGGGAGCGAAAAACAAAATAGAGTATAATCATTAAGCCCCACTTTTATATTGTAGCGCTTGAACTATTTAAATTTTACTTAGTACAAATCTGAAATTCGGTTCCAAATGTAGAATTTAACAGAAATTCAAACAAAGCACCAAAATAGGAATGAAAAGGAATTAACGAATCAGTTTGGCGGTTCACCGGGGAATAGCGAGCATTACCCTCGACCGACACTATCTAGGGAAAACTATTTTATCTAGATTCGACAAAAGTACTAAGCTAAGTGTAAATACCTTATGCAGAAACTAGTTACGCAGTAAGTACGCTGATTTTGTTCATTAATTTCATGGGTTTTATTTTATCTATTACTTCTTCTTCTAAAATAAAAGCAGCCTAAGTTACACCTTATAACATCAGTTATCTGTCAGTGAAAATCCCATCAAAATCGGTCCAGCCACTTCGGAGATTAGCCGGAACAAACAGACAAACAAAAATTTAAAAAAAAATGTTTTTCCGTATTTATTTTCATTACGGTTTTAGTAAAAAGACATAACAAACATGCCTGTTTTGTATTTCAATTTTATTTATTTGTATTGATAATTTTGTTTTAAAGCTCCGTAACTAAAAGGCTAAATAGAACTTTAATAATTTCATGTAAGAAGTCTTTAAATAAGTAAGTCTCATGTGAATTGCAAGATATTTCTGCAGTTAGATTACATAAAATAAAAAAATGGATACGGCTTTATATGCGACTAAAGGACGACAAATAAAATTTGAGTTGATGTTTGATAAGTAACTGTATGTATATAGTTTTTAAATTGCGATTGGTATTTCCAAATATTTTGAAGTAAAACTTCTTTACGCACGCTTGACTTGGGGGGGTAAGGTGGTGAATATGTTACGAAAAAATGTACGTACGTTTGTTGCCATGGTAACCGTTGTTATTGTCTGACAAATGATATATAATATTATATTCTTTCCTTAAATGATATTCTATAAATATATGATTGTAATAGGCCTATTATACGTTATTTTTAGTATCTCACTTATCCTAATCATTTAAAACATAAATTGAATTTCATAAAGAGTACCGATAACCTACAGAAGCTTTATTTCTTGCGCGTGAATACATTCATACATGCATTTAGTATTTATAATATTAGTATGGATTTTAATAGTAAAATAGATAAAAATATAAAATCTATTTTCTTTTCAAGAAGATTTGTCACAAGTAATACACACAAGTATAGAAATATTTGATATTTTAAATAAAACTATTTTTTTTCGGATTTTCTCGCGATTTTATTTCCCACTTTTTTTCTGTTTTCCACTTTACTTATATTTTACAACAAACGTGGTAAATATTAGGATTTTGATGCGTCAAAAGTTATATTTATTACATACGACGACACGTTTGGCTAAGTTTGCAGTGACCCTACTTGCTGTGCCAGCGGTCTCGGGTTCGAGAGTGATGAGCACGAATATTTGTACTTCAGTCATGGGTATTTATATTTATAATATGTAAGTATTTAAAGTTATATATGTGTAGTGTATCAACTATCTGGTATCCGTAACACAGGCCTCGTAGCTTACCATGGATCTAGATCGCGTTGTGTGTCAACGTCCCAACATATTTATTTATTATTATTATTTACAAACGGACTCTACAAATAAAGTATTAAGCAAATCAAATAAAAAACGTATACGATAAATAAAAAGACCAATATCGACATTAAACATTCATAACAGTCTAAACTTCCTATCAATTATTGTAATATGTACGTATATAATTTAAAGGGTTGCGAGTGCCCTTTAACCATTTAGGATTCATGCGACCCTTTTCTCAATTTCATGAAAGATCATTGCCAGACAGATTCTTGATACGCACATCGAAATACATTAACTATGGTGACCATAATTTAAGAGATACTATATTTTTTTTCCCCCTACTTCAAAAACATTTTAAAAATATTTTTTCCCTAAAACCCTTCAGCGAAAATGTTTTTTTTTTATTGTTTATTTTATTATTTTATAGAATCACACTCTTGAGTTAAAACCGATGTATGAAAAAATTAAGAGAATTGGTGTACAATTGGCAAACATATTGCATAACATATGTATGTACCTACTAAAAAAAATGTATACTTGTATTAAATTCCTCCTCCTTCTTTTAATTCTGTTATATTGGAAGATGAATACTAAGTTTATTATATATTTAAAGTGTGTATGTACGTCAGTCCGAGTTGCTGTTGTCTTTTAAACATTGTAAGTATGAAGCATAAAAATTTCGTCGCCTTAATGCTTATTTGTTCAAACAATCAATACACAGTACTTTACAATAGAGATTTTTTTTTCCTCTATTTAAAAACAAAGCTTAATTTTTAAAATGTATAGGCTTCTATGGATAAAATAAATCTTTTCGGCTTTTTCAAAGTAGAATATATTTTATACCAATTGAATTGATATTTAAAATTCAATAATTCTGTATTAAAAACTCTTTTGATAAATTGGTCGTTTAGATAAATAAGCACAAAAACGACTATCTGTGTATAATATATATTATTATACTTATCCCAGAATATCCCAGAATCCAATTTTGTAGACACAAAAACTGTAATTGAACCTCTGACCTTCGAGATTACTAGGTTTCGCTCAATTAGGAAAATAATTACGACTTTATAAATCATAATTGTTACTCTTCCATTAAACTACCTTTTAATTATGTTAACTCATATATTATAATATAATATTACTTTAATTGTCCACATCATTTGTGATGATTATAAATAACTGAAATAATTATGAAATTTCAATTTTGAAACACGTTATTTTATATGTTATTATTATAAAATGTATTTTTTTAATTATGGTTAAATAATGTTAGAGATAATTTAATTAAGGTTACAGTACTAATTAAAAACTATCCTCGCTATCAAGACTCGTAAACGTTCAGTTTGTTTAACAATGTATTAGAAATATTTGTATGTATTGGATGTATTCAGCCCTTTTTAACGTCCAACTGCTGGGCATGGGCCTCCGTTCAATATGAGGAGGGATCAGGCCATAGTCCACCATGGCAGATTTCACATGTCTTTCGAATACTTGCTATGTTCTCTCAGACATGCAGGTTTCCTCAAGATGTAATCCTTCACGGTAAGACAAGTGGTAATCATATTGGAAATGATTCGCACATAAATATCTCACGATGTTCACGATGTGCACTTCACCGTAAGACAAGTGGTAATCATATCAAGAGGCACGAGACCCGGGATTTGAACCCGCTTCCCTCGGTTTCCCAAGCGAGCACGTTACAACTGGGCTATCGCTGCCTTAGAAATATATAGTAGGCATTAAAATTCACGTGAAAAGTTATAAAACTCTGTTCAATTACCTAAAGCTAGACTTAGTAATAAAGCATTGAATAAATAAATACGTAACTCGGGTAAGATAATATTTTATTAAAATTAATAACTTTAAAATCATTTTACGAGAGATACATAAAAGATAAATTTTACGTTAAAATGAATGAAATTGTTAATAAATATTAAGAACTATGCGAAATATGTAGTTTTTATAAAACCGAGTTGGTTAAATTGAAAATCTACGACTTATAGGACCCTTACCTCCCACCCCCACCCCCTAAATCCTCCTAATATCTGTTAAGCAAGATATCACCATACCTAATTTTACTTTAGTTTATGTTTCACTTCAGGTCATAATCAGTGACACACACTCACATATACATGCACACACGCACACGTACACATACTAACTTTCGAATCCTACTAATCCTACTTATCCGTCCGTATTAGTGATGTAACGAATATTCGTATTCGCATTCGTATTCGCAAGAAACGATGCGAATGCTTGGCGAATGTATTTGACAAACAAAAAAGAAATTATATAAGGAACTAGCAACTCACCCTCGCTTCGCTCGGGTTCGTCCCTAGTTAGGTTTTAGCGTTTAGCTCAGAGATGAGATATTTTCCCGCAGTAAAAACTATCCTATATGTTGACCCGGATAAACAGCTATCATCATACCAAATTTTATCAAAATCTGTCCATTGGTATTCCCGTGATGCGGTAACAGACAGACAGACAGACAAAAATTGTAAAAACTATAGATTTGGCTTCTGTATCGATAATAAAGTCTATTTCAATAAGATTTTCCAAAAAATATTTAATGTACAGATTCGGCTCAGCTATAATTTTATTATATGTATAGATGAACGGATATGGAATGATAGTAAAACTGTGCTATACTCATGATTCTATATCACTTTGTCAATTTGACTAGGTATTAGTTAAATTTGACAAATGCAATAATATTAAACTAACCTCAAATCACAACAAATCTTTTCGAACGAACTTTATGTGAATAACTTCGTTCATTCAAACTGTATTGGCTCGGCTATGTTCGGTTTAAATATGGCCAACACGAAATATCAAACCTCTCTGATTAACATTTTGCACGCGCTTTGTTTGAAAGTCACCATTCGCATTCGCATTCGTATTCGCGAATATTGGTGATGAATATTCGCATTCGCATTCGCGAATGTGAAAAATCGAACATTCGTTACATCACTAGTCCGTATTAATATTATTAATGTGAAAGTTTGTGAGTATGTATGGATGTTTGTTACTCTTTCACGCCAGAACCGCTAAACGAATCTGGATGAAATTTGGCACAGAGATAGAACATAGTCTGGAATAGCACATGGGTTACTTTTTATCCCGAAAAATATATGGTTCCCGAGGGATACATTGTTCTTGTTTATAGCTAATAATATTATAAATGCGAAAGTTTGTGGGGATGTATGGATGTCTGGATGTTTGTTACTCTTTCACACAGAAACCACGGAATTGATTTTAATGAAACTTTACAATAATATAACCTATACATCAAAATAACACATTGATTATTTTTTATCCCGGAAAAATATACAGTTCCCTTCGGATATTTTTTTTTATTTTAGGGTTAAGGTGAGCCACTAGCATAGTATAATAGTAGTTCAATTTAACTATCGTAAAATTTTACTACAGAATGTCCCAAAAATATTGTCGTGTTGTCACCTTACAGATAAAAACGAGGGTGTTTTTTCACATGACAAATGACGTAGATCACTCGGCTATTTGTCGTGTGTCCACACACAGACCACGTAGATGCCTTAATTTTTTATGATTTTTTTCTAAAACGAAATGTATTAGACCGCTTGCTCTCTTTTCTCGGGGATTTATGCGAGCATTATATCTTCTGTGTAGGCGTTTTAAGAGTTTTGTAAAGCTATAGTTTGTTATTTATCGCCATATTGTGTTGAAAAAGTTTTAAACTTAAAGTGCCTCATCTAGTTTTCTCTGAGTTTTAGCAAAATGGGTCTGGATCGATAAAAGGCTATTGTCGTTCGACCTTCTGCTAAAACATTAAATTAATAAACTCAACGATCGTCGTGACGTTCATATTGATCTCGAAATTAGATTCTATCTGGCTAAGTTTAATTCTAGTGATTCACAGAGAGCATTATAATATTGCATTTTACTATGTTAGTTTTATATATATATATATATATATATATATATATATATATATATATATATATATATATATATATATATATTACTTGGACATAATATGTATATCCGTCAGTTGTAAAGACTGTTGAAATTATAATTTTTAAATTTTTAATAATTTAATAATTTTAAATTGAAGAAACTTAAAAATTAAAAAACTTAAGTAATTATTAAATTTAAAGGTATATTTTGTTAAAAAGATTATATATTTAACGAGGATCTTTAGCTACAACCTATTTATCTGTATATAAAATTGAAGTGTCTGTTAGTAATGTTAAAGTAACAGCTTTTTATTAAATGCATATGAAATTATTCACGCTACTTATATGAAAACACACATTTTTTTAATTTTCGTTTGTTTGTCTATCTCTCTATCCGTCCGTTCATCCATCAGTCTGTCCGTCTGTGTCTGTCTGTTTGTTCCGGCTAATCTACGGTTATAAGGGGTAACTAAGGTTTAATTTTAAAAAAAGAATTAGGGTTTTGCTTAAAAAATTCAAACGTACCTAGCTAGGGACGTTCCCAAGGAAAGTGAGGATAAGTAGCTAGTTAAAAACCGAAATATCGTACCTACAATAACAACTAAATAAAATAAAATAAAACGATTCAAATATTTCGCGTGCCCCTGAACCTAAGTAAATATTTAAATATATTGGAATTGAGAACCTCCTTTCTTTGAAGTCAGATGAAAAGTCAGAGTCGGGACGAATGTGAGTAATGTTTATTGTTACGTATATACATATTTGACTAAATATAAGTTTGTTAGGCGGTTTTGTGCTTTATTTACTTTGGCCTTTATTTGTAAAGGCTATTTGCTGAGTTCTTGTGACAATCGCTTTAGTTACACAAAACAATTTCAAAAATAATTAGGTCAATTCTACTCTATTGTTAGTAATTTGTTTGAGTAATTTTTCGATGAATATCGACGAATATCGTCTAAAAGGCCAATATATACAGATAAATAAAATTGAAGTGTCTGTTTGTAATGTCAAAAGAATAGCTTTTTACTAAATGCATATGAAATTATAATATACGGTACCTGTAAGTTTGTTCCGGCTAATCTCCGAAATGGCTGAACTGATTTTGATGAAGCTTTCACTGGCAGATAGCTGATATTATAAGAAGTAACTTAGGCTATTTTTACTTTAGAGTAAGAATTAGGGTTCCGCTCAAAAAAATTAAAACGCACCAGAGCAAAGCGAGGGTAAGTTGCTAGTCACAAATAAACTTCAATGTTTTATGATTATTGTAACAAAACATTACTTACGTGTCTACTACATAGTAATATTCTTTTTTATAAAATATTTTTCTCTAACTTTAAGCTTTATTGAAATATTTTCAAATAATTTCTAACATTCCATATAATATTTTCTTTTGCTGGTGATTGACAGCTGTTTTATTAACTTATATAGTTTTAGAAT
This sequence comes from Fabriciana adippe, assembly GCA_905404265.1. Taxonomy (NCBI): domain Eukaryota; kingdom Metazoa; phylum Arthropoda; class Insecta; order Lepidoptera; family Nymphalidae; genus Fabriciana; species Fabriciana adippe. The sequence goes on along the minus strand of FR989998.1, from coordinate 13,707,761 downwards.
ATCTAAAAGTAAGTTGCGTCAAAAGCTTTTAGACCAAAATTTTTAAGATTTATTTATGTACCCATTTCTTCAATTCGACACGTTTGGCTCAGTTTGTAGTGACTCTACTTGCTGTGCCAGCGGTCGCAGGTTCGAATCCCGCTGAGGGCATTCATTTGTGTTATGAACACGAATGTTTGTACTCCAGTCATGGGTGTTTATATTTATAATATGTATGTATTTAAAGTTATATCCATCACACAGGCCTCGTAGCTTACCATGCAACTAGATGGTGTTGTGGTTAACGTCCCAACATATTTATTTATTTATTTGATTCAGAATTTTATATCTACCCAACCAAAACAGATATCAGTCAGGCACTTACTAACTATAGCTAACTACGTAAAAAAATTTTTTACCCCAAAAAGCACAATATCAAAAACAATCACTTATTAATACGAATTCCTAAAAAAAATCCTTTAATTGTTTATGGAACGATTAACATACAAAAATATACTCAAAATCGGCAAGTTGGCAGTGATAGCTCAGTGATAACGCGTCCGCTTAGAAAACCAATGAAAACGGTTTCAAACCCCGGGTCTCACACTTCCAATATTTTCATGCTTGAATCGATATGATTATGACTCGCTTTATAATAAAGGAAATACATCTTAAGAAAACCTATATATATGAAAGAACCTAACTATTTTTCATAAGACATCAACCACCGACCCGCATTAGGCCAGTGTGGCGGACTATGGCTTAATCTCTGGGAAGGCTGTCCCAGCAGTGGCAAGTTAAAAAAAAAGGCTGAATAAATGAAAACAGATAATACTTCTTTAGATGTATGCGAATAAAAACTATCTTTTCGGATTTTTTCTATATCTTAAAATTTATTATTATTATTGTATAATTTTGTGGGTAAGGTTTACTTCTTTTAATATTAAAGTAACTTTTGAGGTGTCTAAAACCTTAGATTTTCCCGTGACCATGATTACTGTGAACCATTCGAAACGTTGGGAAGGAAAAATCGAAATAAACTCGGGAAAAGATCGGAAAAAATAGTTTTATTTAAAATGAAATTAAAATGAAGGTTATTTAATCAAAAGTCCACAACACAATACATATATTCGTTATTCTGTGAAAATCACACTTTCAATTATACACACATCTTCATTGTGGAAAATTTAATAAATGATATCGTAATTATAATATAAAAATTTTAACATTTTAAATAAAACTATCTTTTCGGATTATTTCGCGAATTTATTTTGATTTTTGGTTCCCGACGTTTCGAAAGCTTTACAGCAATCATGGTCACGGGAGAGACTAAGATAATTAAATAATATATAAGAAAATCAAGATAAATCCGCGAAAAAATCCGAAAAGACAGTTTTATTTAAAACTAGCGACTCACACTCGCTTCGCTCGGATCAAACCTAGTCGTCCCTACTTACGTTTTAACGTTTAGTATAGATTTCTTAGAGATGAGGTATTTTACCAAAGTAAAAAGTATTCTATATGTTGACCCGGATAACCAGCTATCATAATACAAAATTTCATCAAAATCCCTCCCGTTGTTTTTCCGTGATGCGGCCACAGACAGACAGACAAAAATTCTAAAAACTATAGATTCGGCCTCTTTATCGATAATAATATCTATTTCAATAACATTTTCCAAAAAATATATTTTATTATATGTATAGATGTCAAATATTCGCGTAAATCTAAGAAAGTATTATCAAATTTTAAGTTATAAATAGAAATATTATGTAAGCATTATGTTGCTTAATAAAGCCTTTCATATCGCAATATTCACAATACGATTGTTCAAACAATATTATAGCAGAAAATAGACTAAATATTTGTGTAGATAATGACGTTATTTTCCGTTTGTGTTCCACTTCTCTATTTAGGCTTTGTGTATAACAACAAAAGTAAAATAATTATAGTGTATATTCAAAAATGACTTGATGAAAGTTTATTATAGCAAAATGTAGAAATAATAATTCATTTTGTTTGTAAATCTATACATATAATAAAATTCTGAGTGGAATCTGTACATTAAATATTTTTTGGATAATCGTATTGAAATAGTCATTATTATCGATATAGAGGCCGAATCTATAGTTTTTAGACTTTTTGTCTGTCTATCTGTTTGCCTGTGGTCGCAGGCGTCATCACAAGAAAACCACTGGACAGATTTTGATGAAATTTGCTATGATATTAGCTGGTTATCTGGGTCAACATATAGAATACTTTTTACTGCGAGAAAATATCTCACCTCTGAGAAATTTATACTAAACGTTAAAATGTAACTTGGGACGAACCCGAGCAGAGCGAGGGTGAGTCGCTAGTTTATACTAATATTGTAAAGAGAAAAACAATATATTTTTGTTTATAATGGACAAACTAAAAATCCGCTGAACCGATTTAGATGAAATTATGTATCAAGATAGTTTGAGACCCTGGGAAGGATATAGGATAGTTTTCGTACCGGAAATCATTTTTTAAAGGGATGTTCTTCATAATATTAATATAGAAGTTTGACCTGTACACGAAACAAATGTACATACATACCTAATAATTTCATACATTATATAATAATTAACAAAAATAATCATATTATAAGTTTCAGAATAGTTATTAGCGTTAGAATATTTCGTAAGATGAGATTTCTATTCGAGCGCCACCTGCTTTTGATTGACAGTTATCATTATAAACTACGGAGATGCCTTATGACATCAATTTCCCTACAGGGATTTAGTGTCATAAACATTTAGTAATATCCATTTGTTTTGGAAAGCTTTTGGTGAATTTCTATTTTTATTAATACAGAAAAGTTATTAGTGTTGTAACTAATTGCTTTATTTTATTAGTTTTTTTACTCATCCTCGCACCGCTCGGGTTCATCTCTAGTTACGTTTTAACGTTAAGTATAGATTTCTCAGATATGAGATATTTTCCTGCAGTAAAAAGTATCTTGTACGTTGACCCGGATAACCCGCTATAACTTATTTATTTAAATACATAATATATATCCAAGTTAATTAAATGCTCCAATTTTCTGACAACGACCTCTAAAAGTTGTCTATTACGTCTTTACCCGTTGTGTACCGTATGTACCGTATGTTGACCCGGATAACCAGCTGTCATCATACCAAATTTCATCAAAATCCTTACAGTGGTTTATCCGTAATGCGGTCACAGACAGACAATATAACAACAGACTAAATAAAAACGATAGATGCGGCCTCTGTATCGACAATACTGTCTATTTTAATAAGATTTTCCAAAAAAATATTTAATGTACAGATTCGGCTTAGTTACAATTTTATTATATGTATAGATTTATTTTTTTAAATAATTATTCGTTTTAGATAAATATTTACATTACACCTATATATATATATATATATATATATATATATATATATATATATATATATATCCTCTTGAGACCCCCGGTATCACCTATGATACCTTGATATATTTTTTTTAACAGCGCCACCTCACGATATTTTATGAATGTAACGCTCTTCCACGTTAATAATTAGTACTAGCTATGGGATACAGATAGCTATTGCTCATTGTGTATCGAAATCGTACTGTTTACTATCATTTGAAAATTAAAATTTTTGCAACCACCGACCTGGCGAGTTCCAGACAAGATAAACATTTATTTTAGCTATAAAAATAAGAGTTTTTGATTTTAAACAACGAATTTAGTAGTCAAAACTTTAATTTCATTAAAATATGAGAAAAAAACTTGGAATATTTAACTATTTACTATGTTTTTTTAACAGTATCATATTTGATACCTTGGGCACTCAGTGATAAAAATATTGTTTTTATACGGTTAGGAGACCATCGAATTTTTGAGTTCTTGGTGAACATTAACGAGTCTGATTGTGAAGATTTAGCGGACGATGACCTTGAAGAGGATTTAGAATTAGCCACTAGCGTCATTTGTACAAGATAGCTGCAGGAGAGCTAGAAACCGCCACTTACTATGGGTCTCTACGGATGATTTTGATAATAATGTAGGTGACCTTCCGTTGAAACAGAACAGAACTGCCTTCACTTCGTAGTAGTCATGAATATTTTCAGAGGTATATTTCTCCTCAGTTTCTTAAATCTATGTCTGAATGTACCAATATTTGCAATAGTTTTAGAATTGGGAAATCGTTAAATTCTACCGCTCAAGAAATGGCAGCTTTTATCAGCTGGTGTATAGTTATTGGTCTTCTTGGTTAGCCTCATATTAGGATGTACTGGGCTCAAGAAACAAGAATTGCATTAGTATCCAAAGCTATGATTCGAAATAGGTACTTCCAACTAAGATCGAACATTAAAATCGTAGATGATCAAAAAGTTACTAATGCCATGAAAGAGGTAGATAAGTTTTTGGAAAATCCGTCCCATAGGTTCCCAAATAGAACAAGCATTCAAAGAAAATAAAAGAGAAAAAAATGTAGCAATAGATTGTAGGCACGCTTATGAAAAATCGTGTACCAGAAACCAACGACCTCATCAAAAAAAGAAGAAGCAGAAGTTTCTGCTGAAAACAGACAGAATATTACAAAAAACTGGAGGAAGCAACGATTGCGTTGTTGTTTGTTGCATTGTTGTTGTTCCATACAAAGAAAGATTAAAGTCAATTATTAAGCATTTGAATTTTATTCAGACCCAAGGTATCATATATGATACCCCCCTTTTTGGGCGTTATAAAGGGAGGGGATTTTTATTTTTATTTTTTATAATTATCTTATTATAAAACCTCCACCCACACCAAAAATCAACCCAATTGGAGAAAAAAACATAGTCTGGGTCTCAGGAGGATATATATATCACGGTAAAGATATATACAGTATTGCAACTCGGCCCTGTTCTTAAAATTATTACCTACAGCTGCGCGGTACATAACCACGCGACAGGGCTACCCGCCTACAGTATTTTAATTACATCTATCTAAGTGAGTTTCTTTCTAGTTTTGTAATTGCAAATATTTATTTTTTTTATTTAAAAAATATATTTAGTAAATTTAATTAAAAAATCTCAAATTTATAAGGGTGGTATGTGACCCTTGGAGATTGAAAAATATTTGACGTACGAAACACTTTATTGTTAAATTTAATAGTATAAAAAATCCGCATTCTGATAAACAGTTTAATTAAAAATACTTTAATTTTTATTTTTAATTTAATCAATTAATTTTTATTTTTAAAACATACGATGTCTCGATACTTTTTTGTTTGACATTAGCGAAGCTACAGGAGAAATAAAATGTTTATTTTTGTATCCAATTATAAAAGTTACATAACATAACCATCTTATACAATTTTCATATTCAATTATACGATCTGGCAGCCCTTTACGGTTGTCTACCGAGTGTTTACCGAACGCGAGGCGCGTAGGTATAACTCGATTTTCGACCGTTTGTATGAAGATGGAAAACTGTATATAACATTACCGTGCCTATATTATACAAGATAACGATTTAAAGAAATAAAAATTGGAACAATAGTAATGAAACCTGATATTGTTAAGAGACAATAAGTAGAGAAACGCTGGAAGTGATGAAAATATACATTTTATTATTAAATTAAGAGCCATTTTCTAATGGAGGAAACAGCTCTAGGTTTTATGTGAAGACTGAAACAGGAAATTTAACATTACAGTTACACTCATATTTGGAACATTCATTACCGATATTTCTATGTGCCTAATCTCATATGGCTTGTGATCCCCGTGTTGACACGAGGGGGATCCAGGCCATAGTCCTCCACAGACAAATGGTAAATCAGCTATCCCGCACTTTCCCAGCGTGATGGACTATGATGGACGGACTATCTCGTGTTGAAGGGAGGCCCGTGACCAGCAGTGGGACGTTAAAAGGGCTGAATTACATTTTAATTATATTCATCGCGAGCGAGACTTGAACCTACGATCTCATGTTATGAAAACTCATCACCGCGCGATATTTATAATACGTAGCTTTTGCCTGCAAATTCGTTCGCGTAATTTACTTATCTACATTAATATTATAAAGAGGTAAAGTTTGTTTGTGATTTTGTGAGTTTGTGACGTTGTAGGGGGTAATCTCTGGATCTACTGAACCGATTTAGATGAAATTTGGTAAGAAGATAGTTTGAGATCCTAGAAAGGACATAAGATACTTTTTATCCCGAAAATTACCACTAAAGGTGGTGAAAATGTCGATGAAGCTTTGTATGGGGAATCAAGCTAGTGAAGAACCCGAGCGAAGCGAGGGTGAGTCGCTAGTGTAAAATAAATTCACAGCTGTTAAAGGTTATGGCATAAATAATATAACCTATAAACCTTAATAAATAGACTTTAAAATATAAATAGAGTATTTCAAATAACATCAGCTATTCCAGAAATTAGGGATTTGAAACAAACAAAACTTGGCTGGAAAGTGTTTGAAAATGTTATTTTACACATTAAATCAAAGCAACTTTTCTAATGTAAAATAAAATTTAACAACCCGACGTTTTACTAAGAAGGAAGTGTTAAATCTAAAATTAAAATTACATACATGATCGCGTGCCCGTATGAATGTACAAAGTTTAAACGACCGCTGTTAAAACATGCAAACCTGCTTTAATCTCTACGTCGACTGCGAAGTAGCTGCGATAAATATGCAGTTATTTAAATTTCTAACTATATATTTATATCAAAATCTCTCTAGTACCTCGAATTAGCCATAAATTACCTCATATTAGTACAATAAAGATGTAAATGCGGTGACTTAGAGTGTTATATCACAATTTAATACTTAACTAATTTAAACATGTAAACTATACATTTGGACGATACGTTTGGCTCAGTTTGTAGTGATCCTACTTGCTGTGTCAGCGGTCGCGGGTTCGAGTCCCGCTGGGGACATTCATTTGTGTGGTGAATACGACAGTTTGTACTCCAGTCATGGGTGTTTATATTTATAAATGTATGTATTTAAAGTTATATATGTGTTGTGTCAACTATTTGGTATCCATAACACAAGCCTCGTAGCTTACCATGGAACTAGATGGTGCTGTGTGTTAATGTCACATATTTATAACATATTTATATTTATATATATATATATATATATATATATATATATATTAATGTCACATATTTATAACATATTTATATTTATCTATTATTATACAAGCATTGTAATCTGTATTAATGTTTTGAAATAAAAAGTAGCACTGTTTGTGCTTATTTTTTACTGTAAGCTAAGCAGTTTTTGATAGAATTTTGATTAAGAGTATTATGCAAGTTACTTTTGAAAAGATTAGATACTAATTAAAAAAACCTTATTATCTTACTAGCGACTTACCTTCGCTTCGCTCGGGTGCCTTTCTAAATACATTTCAATTTTTTTTGAGCGGAATCCTAATTCTTTTTCTAAAATGAAAGTAACCTAAGTTACTCCTTACAACATCAGCTATCTGTCAGTGAAAGTTCCGTCAAAATGAGTCTAGCCGTTTCAGTGATTAGCCGGAACAAACAAACAGACCGAGAGACAGACAAATTTTTCTAAAATTGTGTTTTTCTTATAAGTACCGTATATAATTTCATATGCATTTAATAAAAAGCTGTTATTTTGACATTACATACAGACGCTTCAATTTTATTTATCTGTATAGATTTACACGTAACTCTTAAAGTATTATTTGGGAATTTATAAAACTATTTTACCTTTACTTAATTTTTTTTATGCAAAATCAGTATTTTTTCTACATCTGGCAAAAATAATATTTATTTTTGATACCAACTACATCTTACACGACACGTTTTTTAAATCCAAAGAATAAAATAATAGTTTTGTTTAAGAGCACTATTGTCTAAACTGGGCCGAGACTGTATCTCAGACACTAGACTCTTTAAATGATATGATTTATTTACTACGTTCTAATAACTCACGTTACATAACATTACCTACATAGATATTATATCATAAATACGATTCTATGCGAAGACGAAGACTAAATAATAAAGAGGGAGATACGTCACTTTTCATACATTTAATTTGCTATATTTTAGTTAACTTGTTTTTGCACGCTGCTTCGCTCGCGTGATTAGTGAAGTGGGGCTCAAGGGTACCCTATGTCCGATACCAGAATAAAATCTATGTCCTTGTCAAATTTTATCGAAATCTGTTTAGCGGTTTTAGTGTGAAAAGATAACATACAGTGTGACTTCACATTTGTAATATTACTATCGACTCACAACTCGCTTCGCTCGGATTCGCCCCTAGGTACATTTTAACGGTCAATATGGAATAGATAGACATAGTATAACCATATAGCCTTTCTCAATAAACGGGCTATCTAATGCAAAAAGAATTTTTCAAATCGGATTAGTAGTTCCTGAGATTAGCACGTTCAAACAAACAAACTCTGCCTCTAATATTAGTATGGATAGTATGGATAAAATGTAATCCAGATCATAAAAAATACAATTAGTATAATCTTTTATATGTATATTTAAATATTTTTCAAGTTAGGTTAAAAAAAACAATTGTCTAACTAATAGTTATCATCCCGCAACTAGCGTGTAATATATAGATAATAACAAACTTAAAACAAAATATAACGTTTTATTAAAACTCAATGTCATGTTGAGTGTAATATCTAAGACTAAGCCATCTTAAGTCCCGTTTACGACGTCTCAGACCATTAACATCTACATAAACTAGAGCTGAAATAGACAAAGGTTTCCCGCCATTATTTACTTCCGCACAAAATGGCCGCTACACTGAAATGGCGGACTCGTCAGTCATATCCGAAACTCGGATGGAATAAAACTAGGAAACTACATTACATTGTATGATATGTCTTCATAATTAAATGTGGTTTGTTTACATACATATTATATGTATTGTATTGTGGCAATATGTACATACATACATATTTATTAAATACTGTTTATATACACATACATTTCGTATACATATTATTATATGTGTATATTATGTTTGACGACACGTTTGGCTCAGTTTGTAGTGGTCCTACTTGCTGCGCCAGCGGTCGCGGGTTCGATTCCCGCTGGAGGCATTCATTTGTGTGATGCGCACGAATGTTTGTACTCCAGTCATAGGTGTTTATATTTATAATATGTATGTATTTAAAGTTATATATGTGTAGTGTATCAACTATCTGGTATCCATAACACAAGCCTCGTAGCTTACCGTGGAACTACTCGTAGATGGTGCTGTGTGTTAATGTCCCAATATATTTATTTATTTTTTATTTTATATGTATACGAAAGGATGCAAATAATAAAAGTTTGAATAATACTTTTCTAGTTTTAGCGAATATATGTCATTATAAATCTAACTGAATGTAATGGAAAATATATTTTGGATACTTTCACTTCTTTAATTGATATTTTCATTTTTAGATCCCGTGTTTATAAAAGATCTAAATAAAAATAAAACTATGGTAAAATCCAAAAAATGTTTTATTTAATGTCTAAATGTTTGAAAATGATCGAAGAACTATCAGTTTAGATAAAATATTTTTGGGTTAAACATCGCGTCATCAAAGAATACAGTAATTAGTGTTAATAGATACAATCAGCAAAGCGAGAACAATTACAGAAGACTTTGCTGTTCCTTTTGGTAGGATTTAATTGAAAATATGAATATTATAATGATATTTAATTTTCTACTTCGTATTATAAAGCCTAATAATTTTTGCAGGTATATTTTAAATTGTATACGGACTTCAAAATATTTTTTAAATCTAATTATTCCACTTGTGTGAAGTTTTTCACCACGAAGTGAAATATTTATGCTATTCTTAGATATACGCGAATATTTGATACTAGCTACTCAACCTCGTTTCGCGTGGGTTGCTTCCTAATACAAAATTTCATCCCTATTTTCACCCCCTTAAGGGATGATTTCCGGGATAAAAATTATCTTATGTCCTTACCAGGGTCTCAAACTATCTTCTTACCAAATTTCATTTATTTCAGTTCAGTAGATACAGAGATTATACCCTACAACCTCTCAAACTCACAAACTTTACCTCTTTGTAATATTAGTATAGATTTTATATAAAACTATCTTTTCGGAGAGCCTCTCCCGTGACCATGATTGCTGTAAATCATTCAAAATTTCGGTAAATAAAAATCAAAATAAATCCGCAAAAAAATCCGATAACATAGTTTTATTTATATAAAATTTAGGCTATTTATGAGAAAAAAAACATTACCGTTGGTTCAAATGAGCTAGTTGATCTTCAGTATATTATTACTTATATAAAATTTACTTTGATTGTTTGAGAAAGCAATGTATCAAATTCTTTTTAAAGCAATAAACATACTGTTATCTACATGGGCGGCGGCAGAATTATTTTCAAGGGGATGCATTTGCTTCTTCACTTTAAACTACTAATCATCATCTCCATGCCTATTTCCCAATGACTTGGGGTTCGGCACAGTACATCTTCCATACTGCTGATAGGATTTGGCAGTTTTACGACCGGCCGCCTGCCTGACATCAACCCTTGGGATTTAAACTACTAATTAAAATTTAAACGATTAACTTTATAATTTTTATTCATATCTTATTTATCATCTTTTTTTCGCATATTTCTAAATTTAAACAGAGATTTTACTCATTTAATTTTATTTCTTTTACGTTTTCTATATATTATTTTTAATAGCAGGGGGGTTCAAGTACCCACACACAGTTTTGTACACCATTCGCGGCTCATGGTTATCTATAAACCTTTGAGCCAACTTAGCTTAGTTGTTTGTACGGTGGATTTCAGCATTAGCAATATTAAATCTAATTCCAAGACTAATAAAAAACTAAATCGTGAACTTTTAGTACCTACTGACAAAGTTTCTGTGGCAAGTAAATGTACATTTGATGTTCATATCGACCTAACACCAGTTTACTTTGCTTTTTTCAATTATTACAAAATAAATACACTTTTAAGTAATGAACTTGTGTTTTTAATTTCAATATCCAAGTTACAACAATCATCTATTATGACACTTTTAATATTAGACTTTAAAAGTTTCAAAAGAATAGTTGCCTTCGTATCTTCTCTATTCTACGTGACATTGGCGAAGTAATCTGTGCTCACAATACACGTTTTGAAGCAATTAAAAAGAAAATTGAATTGAATTGAATATTAAATTGACTGATAGTAAGAAAGAGCAATCTATACATCTATACAGATAAATAAAATTGAAGTGTCTGTTTGTATTGTCAAAATAACAGCTTTATACAAAATGCATATGGAATTATATACTGTACTTATAAGAAAAACACAATTTTTAAAACTTTTGTCTGTCTGTTTGTTCCGGCTAATCTCCAAAAGGGCTGGACCAATTTTAATGGGACTTTCACTAGCAGATAGCTGATATTATAAGGAGTAACTAAGGCTACTTTTATTTTAGAAAAATAATTAGGGTTTCGCTCAGAAAAAATAAAACGTACCTAGAGACGCACCCGAGCGAAGCGAGGGTAAGATGCTAGTATTACATAAAAACTTATATAACAAATGTATATTATATACTTAGACTGTATAGCAAGCATAGTACCCTTAGATATTAAAAGAAATCAGCCGTAAAAAGCTAAAATGAGTAGATTCATACAGTATTTACTCATTCGTTACGTTACAAATTCAACAGAGAGGAAACACCATATGTATTTTTCTTTTAACTAACAGCTCGAAAACCGTAAAAATGTAAAACGGAACATAAAACTAAGTGGCAATACGTCGGTGCCGAGTTTTACTGTAAAAAATTATGCAGAATCCTGTGTATTATAATAAATTCAAAATAGAAACTTTCATGCCTCGCTGCGACGTAAATTTCGCCTTTGATATGTATTTTTAAGAAAACAAAAATTATGTTTTTGCTATATTATCTCCATGTTACAAAAATTGCAATATGGTATGTGAAAGATAGTAAGAATATTATGATAACACGTTTGGCTCAGTTTGTAGTGACTACTTGCTGTGCCAGCAGTCGCAGGTTCGAGTTTCGCTGGGGGCATTGTGATGTGATGAGCGCAAATGTTTGTACTCCAGTCATGGCTGTTTATATTTATAACATGTATAGATTTAAAGATATATATGAGTAGTGTATCAACTAGATAGACTAGATATCTATCAGAGATAGACTATATCCTAGAGTAATACATAGGCTAACAGTACAACAAAAGACACTAAAGCGAAGCGAAGTGCGAAGCGTTTGCATGTTACAATATTTTTCTTTTTAGCTTTGCATATTTAGTTCAAATTAAATTATTCATTTATATACTTTTAATATTCTAGCTCCTCAACTGAAATTTCATTTACGACTACCAATCTCGTAAAGACTACGCTAGAAATGTCATAGTGTTCAAATTTATGTGGTTTTCGAGGCACAGGTGTACAATACTACCAACTTTCTAGATCTAGACTAGCTTTCTAATTCCTGGTAATTTATTTTCATACCTGTATACCAAGATGCCCTCGCTTCGCTTTGGGTTCATCTCTAAATAAAAACAAATGTATCCCATGGAAATCGTACGTTTTTCCGGGATAAAAACAACTTATGTACTATTCCAGACTATCTCTGTGCCAAATTTCATCCAGATCCGTTCAGCCGTTCTGGCGTGATTGAGTAACAAACATCCATCCATCCTCACAAACTTTCACATTTATAGTATTAGCTTCTAATATGCAAAAATAAATAAATACTGTTTCAATATAGCCAAGATTGTATTTAAAACTGTTATGGCCAAAAAAAAAATCTTCACAAGTTATTTTTTTTCAGTTTAACTTAAAAGAAAAATAGCGTTAAAATTGTTTGAGTAATGTGTTAAAGCAAACAATGTTGTGAAATATTTTAAGTGTCTATTGTGAAAAAGAAAAAAATAAGAGAAGTGGAATCTGTCAAATACTCTAACATTCGTAAATGACAGGGGTAAATAGTGAATTACATCACCTATTCTTATTTTATACATTAAAAATACATCTACGATATTTGCCTTTATGAAGAAAAATAAAATTCTACTAAAATCTTTCTATATTTTATCGAGAAAAATTCATAATATTTTTCCAGCGATCCGCTTTTTTTAAACAAAAAGTTTTTTTTTTTTTTTTATATTCTACAATAACTTATTATATTTGTACTATCTTATTATATAAAAGGCAAAAGTGATTGACTGATGTATCTACGCACAGGCGAAACAATTGAAATTTTGCACACGTATTCCTCATATGACGAAGGCATCCACTTAGGAAGGATTTTTCAAAATTCAACCCCCAAGGGGGTGAAATAGGGGATAAAAGTTTGTATGAAACTTTTTATTCCTTGGACATATTTGCATGAAGTTTCGTATTTTTCGTAGTTTGATCGTTAGCGAAGCCGCGGTTTCTGCTAGTATCTGTGTAAAGAGGAAGCGTATTTCACCAGTTAGATATTCCATGAATCATAACAATACAAAAATAATATTGTCTTTCTATAGAACAGTGACAAACAAACAAAACAGAAAACATACTTTAAAACAAGTAACAAGTAGTATATATTTTATAATCAGTATAAATTAAAAATTTAAAAAACCCCTTACGCAAAGTACCTCCCACCGGTGAAGGCGGTAACAGTGATGGGTACATTACATACCTATCACTGGTTAAAGCAAAGAATCTAAGGTTTAATGTAGAATGCAGTTCTCTGGAGACCATCATCCTGGTTGCAGCACCAGACACACACACACACACACGGACAGACATCGACGTCAAACTTATAACACCCCTCTTTTTGCGTCGGGGGTTAAAAACAAATTGTCGTATTTATTTAAAACATAGTAATTTCATGAAGGCAGTGGTAACGCGCTTACTTAGGAAACCGAGTGAGGCGGGTTCAAATATCGAGTCTCGGACCTCTGATATTTTGATGTCGAATCATTTCCAACATGATTACTACTTGTCTTACGGTGAATCAAAACATCGTGAGGAAACCTGCATGTCTGAGACAACTTAGTAAGTTTTCGAAAGACATGTGAAGTCCGCCTGCACTTGGCCAGCGTGGTGGACTATGCTCTGATCCCTCTCGTATTGAAGGGAAGCCCGAGCCTAGCAGTGAGACGTTATTAAAACGGACTGAATACATACAACTTCATGAAATCAACATTTTTGATTGATGATTTTATATAAAAATTTGATACAAATGACCTAATGTGATATAATAGAGCGCAAATGTGGATAATGAGCAACTGGTGACTTACCCTCGGGTGCGTCCTTAGGTATATTTTTTTAGCGGAACCCTAATACTTTTTCTAAAATAAAAGTAGCCTAAAGTACTCCTTATAACATCGGCTATATGCCAGTGAAAGTCCCGTCAAAATCAGTTCAGCCGTTTCGGAGATTAGCTGGAATAAATAGTCAGACAGACAAAAAATTTAAAAATGTGTTTTTCTTATGAGTACCTATAGTATATAATTATGAAATTATGCGTATGATGCATTTAGCAAAAAGCTGTAATTTTAGTATTACAAACAAACATTTTAATTTTATTTATCTGTATAGATGACGATTACTCTTATGGTGTGTTTACACGATACAGATTGGTATACCTTTGGTACAGACTGAAAAGTCTGAGTGGATAAGTTCATGCAAATATGTCGACAAAATATTTGTGCGGACTTTAATCAAACGAAAACCAAAAAGTATAACTTCTTACGTGCATATATGTACACACACAATTTTTTTTTGTTTAGGATTTTTTTGCCTCTGATTATCTATGCATTTCTTAATTATTTTTTATTAATTAATAATTAAATATTTACTGATTAATTTTATTAATTAATTAAAACTGATTTTACTATTTTTTTTTGAATGAATTTTTAACACTTTCAACTTTCATGCACGGCTCCGACTTTTCCAATACACTGACATTTGTCTACACTGCTATGTTACTGAACCGATTTAAATAATAATTGTTTTACCATTGAATAGCGACATTATTAAAAAAAATATAGGCTACGATACATTTGGCTCAGTTTGTAGTGATTTACTGTGCCAGAGGTCGTGGGTTCGAGTCCCGCTAGGGGCATTTCTTTTGTGTGATGAGAGCGAATGTTTGTACTCCAGTCGTGGGTGTTTATATTCTTGTATGTACTTATAGTTATATATGTGTAGAGTATCAACTATCTGGTATCCATAACATAAACCTCATAGCTTACCATGGAACTGGATGGTGCTATTTTACAGCCTAAAATATCATCAAGAACTAATGACAAAAGTTAAATGACAAAAAAAATGCAAACAAAACATATTTAGGATAATTTAAAATAAAAATGCTTAAATAAAACTCAATACCAGAACAAGATTAAGAATAATAAATTAAAAACACGTACGTGGGATTTTATTTGAGGAAAACATTGAACAAACTCCGTTCAAAGTTACCCTTCAAGTGGGAAGCCTTACACGTTGGATTACAAGTTTGTAATGACGTTTGAAAAAGTTTGATGTAATCCCCTAAAGTTTGATTAGACGCAAAGAAATATTGGCAAGTTCAATAATAATATGTTCGTTTTTGTTACGGGGGTCTTCAGTTTTATAGTGACCTTTAATATTAAAAATCCGGACAAGTGCGAGTCGAACTCGCCCACGGAGGGTTCCGTACTTTGTAGGAAATCTGTTTAACTTCAATTTTCAACTTTTATTATTTTTTGGAATTTTTCCTTTATTTGTGCTGTAAGATCTTGCTTTTAGCCAGTGATTCTAGGTCAACGGGAACTACAATATAGGTTTTCGACCCAAAACCTATAGGGTAGTTCCGGTTGATCTAGAATTGTCAATTTTGGTTAAAAGCAAGATCTTACAGCAAAAGTAAAGAGAAAATTCCGAAAAATAAAAAAAGTTAAAAATTAAGGTAAATTTTGGTACTTAATCTAAATTTGCCTATATCTTTTTACCGTGGTGACTCAGGACCTTGATTTTTATACACCTAATAAGGACTATATACCTCAGTATCTGGTATAAATTTTAACTTGCTAGGTCTTACCATTCCTGAGAAAATCGGTGGCGACACACGGACAGACAGACGGACAGACGGACAAGAGAGTGATCTTAAAAGATTTCTTTTTTTTACATTTTGAGGTATGGAACTCTAACCAGCGACTTATGCTCGCTTCGCTCGAGTGCGTCCCTAAATTCCTGACAATAGGCGATAAAGTACCTAACTGAATAGCCAGCTTTTTTATGATTTCTGACAGTGAACATATTTTTATCGGAATAAAAAATAGCAAAAGTTGGTTCATAATTAAGGAATATAAGAACCTCTTTCTATTTAAAGTCGGTTCACGCACACATTGCATTTCGTCAAGCTTCTTATACTTAATATTATGTTGTATGTTATAAAAACGATAGGTACTAGTTTTTGATAATCTAATTATATTTATAACAAAAATAAAATGCTGGTGGTTGGTAAGTGCACAACTGGACGGATTTAGCAATTTTATAAATAAGTTTAAATAGCAAGGTTATGGTAGTAATTGGAAACGAAATGCCGTGGAAAATTTGGAAATTTTGTAAAAATAAAAGTGATTTATGCTATACAATAATGAACTTACAATCACATATTACACACAAACTCAATATAAATATCTATTAACTAATTATTATTGCTAGTTATCAAAAAACACGTAGATTTTAGCAGAAAAATACTCAGAGAGATTGTAAACATGATAATAAACGCCTAATGATAATATACCTACAGTGTATTTACTTAACTAGCAAAACTTTTTAAATAAATATAATATTTGAATCGTTCGATCCTAAAAATATTTCTTTCAGGGAAATTTCATATAACGTTACATTAATACTAATATTGGGTAGATTAATCGATTGATATGTCTGGGAATTGACACCAGCCCATCCATCTAAATTGAATTAGTCTATTATCACTTATATCTATACATATAATAAAATTCTAACTAAGCCGAATCTGTACATTAAGTATTTTTTGGAAAATCTTATTGAAATAGACATTAATATCGATACAGAGGCCGAATCTGTAGTTTTTAGGATTTTTGTCTGTCTGTCTGTCTGTCTGTCTGTCTGTCTGTTACCGCATGACGGTAAAACTACTGGAGGCATTTTGATAAAATTTGGTATGATGATAGCTGGTTATCCGGGTCAACATATAGGATACTTTTTACTGCGGGAAAATATCTCATGTCTGAGAAATCTATACTAATCATTAAAACGTAAGTATGGACGAACCTGGCAGAGCGAGGGTGAGTCGCTAGTTATAAATATAATTCAATTTTGTAAATTGTGTTTTAATCTTGTACAACGTGTGTTTGTTATTTTTCCCCAACTCAATCAATTAAAGTGAAATTCGAATAATAAATTAGTGTACAATAATTGTATAGTGGTCAGACAGGGTTGTATATAAAATACTTCCTGGGAATTTGGTCATAATATAAATTTCAACGATGATTTTCCATATTGGAGGATAAACACTCATTTTAAGTTAAACTATCTTTTCGGTTTTTTTCGCGGATTTTTTTTTCGATTTTGTCTCTCCCGTGAACATGATTGCTGATAAGCATTCGAAACGTCGGAAACCAAAAATCAAGATATATCCGAAAATCCAAAAAGATAGTTTTATTTAAAATGTCAAATATTTGCGTAGATTTATAAACGTATTATGTTATGATTTTTTAGAATTATCTATCAATCTATTCACTTAAACGCATATCACTGGAAGATAGGAGTGATATAAATATGATCATTTTACTTAACTTACATCTAATGAATACGATGAATCAAAATCAATACCTTTGTTTCGGTACAATCGTCCCTTTTCGTATAATAGGGAATAGAAAAGAATACTAACAAGCTAACAAGCTCGAGGCTAATGAAATTGCAATTTTACTATAGATAATAGTCAAGAAAATATAATAAATAATATAGTAATGACGTTATTACCGATTTTGGCTACGGCGGCCAAACTTATTGAGACTAGCAACGCAGGAGACATTATAGTACACAAGTGTATATATAAACACAAGTACACTCTCTATTTGGTTTAGTTTTAAACTTCGGTGGGACCACAATTCGACACGATTAGAAAGAGATCAGGCACAAGACCTATGGCTTTACGTGCTTTCTAAGCACGGGAGTGAAATGCTGCCAATAACCATAACTCTAAGGTATTACGGACAGTTTCTAGACAGACAAATGTACACTTGGTCCGATCCAGGGCTTGAACCTCGTACTTATGGATCTAAAGCGGTACATACTAACCACTAGACCAACGGAACAGTAAAAAATAAATAAACATGTTTTATGGAACAAAACCAAACTTCACAATGGAACCAAGTTGCACAAAGGCGAAAACTTAGATGATATAAGATATTTCAATTACTTTTAACAATTACCCAAGTTTGAAAGACCTATTGTTCGAATTCCCAAAGATATCTATAATAGAGGCTTACCTATGTATAATCATAATTAATGGCTTTGACGCGTCCCAAAAGATTTAGTTCATCGCGAACCAAACAATTGTTTGTATTAGTATTATTCATGTTATAGGATTTTTGGAGTTATACTTCTTTTGGCACGTTTGGAAAAAAATATGAGAGTATAATTTTTACGATGCGTGTACACACCGACAGCCGAAAAAACGACATGATGAAGTTAGCTGCATCATAAAGACAGAGAGTTGTGACATACAACTGAGACAAAGAGTTGACAGTTGTTGTTGACAGACTGCAAACAGAAAGTTGTGACATACGGGATGAAATCTTAAGCTATTTTTGTTCTGTTACGCTAAAGAAGTATAACTTCTTACGTGCGTACATAAGTACACACAAACAGGTTTTTTTAATTAAAAATGATTTTTGTATTACTTTGATTTCGCAAAGGATGAAATGAAAGGGTTAAAATATATTAAGGTTGTATAATAATGAATTCTTGTTGATGTCTTGTTACGGGCTATAGTTTTAATCAGATCAGCACCAAATATAGTATCAATATTACTTGCGCAGGACTTTAATTTCTTCTACTAAAATATCGTTTGTTTTAATTTGAGAACAGAATATTATTATAGTTTGTATGTTATCTCTAATTTTGATCTAAATGCTCCATAAGCGATACGATCCTCCAAGATGATATATACGAAAACTATTTTTGGTATAAACTGTGACATAAATAAGCTGTGGCAAATAATAGGTGTAGTCAAAATTTGATCGACACGGTAATCAAACTTCATCCAACTATCCAACCTTCACCGTAATATATCGTATAATGACGTATTAAAACAACATTTACATCTAAAGTCAATCAAAGTTCCGGTAAAGTTGAAGAAGAATGAATAATAAAACTTATAGCAAAAAATCCCATAAAAAGGGCTGGTTATTCGGAAGTCTTCAATGAAAGAGTTTTTATATGAAATTGGGCACGCATTCATTCTTATGTCGTTTCTATGAACTGAATATAACATTAGTAAGGTTTTCTTTTGTAATAGTGATGTAGGTATAGTTACGTATTAGAATCAGTAATACTTATAATAACTTTTGAAATATTTGAAACCTATACTAATATTATAAAGCTGAAGACTTTGTTTGTATGTTTTGTTGTATGCGCTAATCTCAGGAACTACTAATCTGATTTGAAAAATTCTTTTTGTATTAGATAGCCCGTTTATTGATGAAGGCTATAAGCTATATCATATAGTATATATTTCATACTAACCGTTAAAACGTACTTAGGGACGAACCCGAGCGATGCGAGGATGAGTCGCTAGTATACTTATATGAATAGAATTTACCTATCTATATATACGAAATCTTACTGTTTCAACTGTTTTTATTGATAACACTAAAGGTCGTTAGTAGCTACAAAAAAAAAAAGAAAATCTGTTGACAAACAGAGGAGAAAAAGGTACTCAACTATTTTGTCTTTTCCTATTTATAGATCTAATCGAAAAGGTTCACGCTTGCTTTGAATACTTTCACAAGTTGAGCCATTTAAAAATTATTTTGGATTGCTAAAATTATACCCTGTTACAAAGGACCTAGTTTGAAGTAAAATGAATGAAAAGTAACGGCTTGTTTCTTTTTAGAATACATATACTACGTTAAAATCGCGTTGCTCCAATTCAATATGATCTTCATGTACATTCTATTACGGAATATCTGCGGTATCGACGCTGCACATGATCAGAATATTTACAAAATCTTGCACATTTTATTTGAAATACGCTATTTTTAGCAATCTTTCCTTGCTTGTTGTAATAAAAAATAATGGTAATTCGACCCTAATGTTATTTTTTTTAATTTTGCTACATAAACTCTTGATATTAAGATAAATCCATATATTAACGTCGTATATCTAATATATTAAACGAGCAATTCTAGTTTATTTATTTATAACGGTGATCTCGGAAACAACTTGAACGATTTCGCAGAAATTTGGTATGTGGAGGTTTTCGGGGGTGAAAAATCGATCTAGATTAGTCTTATGTCTGAGAAAACGCGTGTTTTATGCGGTTTTTTTCGCATTATTCCACGCAAAGTATGGTCGATAATTTCGCACGCTCTTGCGTAAAGCGGCCAAGTGTGGTCAAGCACCAAGCCGCAAGATAGACTATCACAGGGGTCCGGTTTCGAATCCCGGTCGGATACAAAGTTTTTACTATTGTTTTATTTTTGTATTTACTATTTAAGTTTAATTTTTTTTTTAAATTGTACGTTTGGCCAAAAACTCCGAGCGAAGCTCGGTCGCCCAAGTACTTATACTTTACTAGCGACTCACTTCGTTTCGTTTCGTCCCTTCTTACGTTTTAATGTTTAGTATAGATTTAACAGAGATGAGATATATTTTCCGCAGTAAAAAGTGCCCTATATGTTCACCCGGGTATCAAAATAAAAAAATCCTTCCAGTGGTTTTTCCGTAATGCGGTCACAGACAGACAGACAGACAAACATTTTAAAAAATTCGGCCTCTGTATCAATAATAAGTTCTATTTCAATAAGATTTTGTTTGATTACAAACATTAGTTTTACAATAAAGTATGGAAGTCTGCCCGATTTGTTGACATTTATGATTTCTGCTCCGCTCCCTTGGGTAGTAGCATCATGATATATTTACAACCTATAGCCCTCCTAAATAAACGGGCTATCTAATGCAAAAATAATTTTTCAAATCGTATTAGTAGTTCCTGAGATTAGCGCGTTCAAACAAACAAACAAACTTTGCCTCTTTATAGTATTAGTATAGATTAGTATAGATATGTAATAATTTAAGGTAGAAAGATATTTTAAACTTCATTTTATTACAAAAACATAATAATATTATTATCTTTCATATTTAAAGTACATTATAAAAGAGTACAGGCATTTTAGAAACCCAATAGGATACAAAATAAAGGCTAAGTGATCAATTTAAGAGTTAAAAGGGTTCAATATATCCTTCAAGCAGGCATGTAATGACGTTATTCCTTAACTCTGAGGTTTTTGCAAGATTTTTTATCTCATACGAAGTAAGGCGCAGCTATCACGCGAAAAAGGCGCCATGGAACTTGATGTGCTTTTTATACCGCGATTCATATCATTTATCTTCGTTTTACTATTGTTTTTATAGAGACGGTTTGAATAGAGAAAGCTATAAGTTATATAGCTTGAAAGATATTATGTACTAGTTAGGTTTACGTTAACTTAACCTAGTTACGTTTAGTATAGATATCTCAGAGATGAAATATTTTATCGCAGTATAAATTATTCTATATATTGACCCGATAACCAGCTATCATCACATTAAATTTCATCAAAATCTGTAAAGTGGTTTTCTCGTCGACAGACAGATAAAAATTCTAAAAAAATATAGATTCGGCTTCTATATCGATAATAGTGACTATTTCAATAAGATTTTTCAAAAAATATTTAATGTACAGATTCGACTTAGTTAGAATTTTGTTATATGTATAGACTAGCGACTTACCATTGCTTATACATTATTTATTAAATAGTAAACAGCTTCAGGTAAATTATACTTAATTTAGATACTAACGGTAGGTCATAACCTGTGTACTAAATTTCATCCAAAGCCGTCCAGCCGTTTCAGCGTGAAGGAGTAATAATGAAACAAACAAACAAACAGTCAAACAAACAAACATACAAACAAACTTTCATATAGTCTGATTTATAAAAGATTAAAAATATCAGAAAAAGCTTTAAATAAAACTTCGATAGCACCAATTTATCTTGTCAACGCAAACTAAAGTTGTTTAGCGTTAAATTGAAAAACAATCCACCCTATTTCACGGTACAGTGGACTGGACTTAACCAGACCCGTTATACCTACGTCAAACGAAAACTCTGTAATACGTACGTCCTCAAGTAACATAGCTTTTATCAAGTTATCTCCCCATTTTGTACAACTTTTGGTACGATTCTAACCCGATTTCCTAAAGCAAATAGGGGAAGCCACGTAAAACTAATTATAATTAACTAGTTTAAAGCTAGGACCAGTCAATTTAGACCCTTGTTTCTATAGTATTAAATAGCACAGAGAGTTCAAGCTACGATTTGAAAACTACTCAAGGGAACTTATATGTTTTAATGGCATGCTGACTTCAATGAAATAATTTCAGTTCAGTCGTGTGTACAATATAATAACTCTTTGCTACTTTCATAATGTTTGGTTGTCATGTCATTTTTGAAGTAAAACTTCTTTACGCACGCTTGACTTGGGGTGTAAGCTGTTGAATGCGTTACGAAAATATGTACGTACGTTTGTTGCCATGGTAACCGTTGTTATTGTCTGACAAATGATATATTATAATATTATATTCTTTTCTTAAATGATATTCTATAAATATATGATTGTAATATACCTAATATGCGTTATTTTTAGTATCTCACCTATCCTAATTATTTAAAATATAAATTGAGTTTCATAAAGAGTACCGATAACCAACAGAAGTTTTACTTCTTGCACGTTTACACATTCATACACGCAGTCTTTAATTTTTTTATTTGTATAGAGATTATGCGTAAAAAATATCACTAATTCTGTACTTTCCCATATGCCAAGCGAGCCTCGTGGAATAGTAGCATATTGTATCTGTTATACTAGGGATGTATCTGAGTTATTTAAAAAAAATATTCTAAAACTGTTAGATATAAATCATCATAAAACTTACATTCATGTCGAACGGAATTCATATTTGGCATGCGAAGTTAACTTCAACCTATACGCAAAAATAACACAATATCTATACAAAATATAGAAAAATACGTTTCGTAATTGAAATACCAGAGAACTAGAGCAGATGAAACATTCGAATAGGGACTTTGACCTGCTTGCTTTGGGAGCTTAGTGCGCATCATCTAGAGCAAGTACTCATTCAATTTTACGTCTTGTTTCGTGGAATAAAGCTGAGGTGTAACCCGGCAGCTTTCTCTTTAGCACAAACTTTTGTACACGTTTTTGAGTAATAGAATGAAGTGCTACGAGATACGTTTGGAAATTGGTGACATAATTATCATATATAGTAGTTGCTCTAGTTACGTCTAGTATTTTAGTTTGTCAAGAAAACGACAGCTCTCTATATAATACTAGCGATTCACCCTCGCTCCGCTTGGGTTCGTCCCTACTTACGTTTTAACGTTTAGTATAGATTTCTCAGAGATGAGATATTTTCCCGCAGTAAATTTTATTTTCCTTTTAATTTTTACATAAGTTTAAACATAACACAAAATTATTTGATACTACAGAACCATCGTTGCTCCAGTCAGACCCACACTTGTCCAATTTTTTCCTTAATAAAAAAAAGTTTGATTTTTGTTGAATTTTGAAATATATCATAGAAATTGAGTGTTAGTACAGATTTGACTTTTTCTTTTCATCAAAATTTTATTGAATTCTAATGCAAAATAAAATATATATATAGGGCAAACAAAGCTGTGAACCATTTTAGAGATGTTCAATGTTTTTACGTCAATATAGGGAAAGTGCGGAACGTTGAATGCAGGCTTTATCGAATTACTCGGGTACAAGTCACTCAAATAGATTGGTTGTCGTATTTTATAATACGTTATGGTTGGGAATGAAGATATTGGTATACTATTGTTTTCTATGTCAACGCTTCTTCAAATGTATTCAGATGTTATCGATCTTCACTAAGAAATTATCAGTCTTGTTCTTGACAGGCTTCAATAAATATGAAGTTACTCCAATTGAGTAAGAATCTTCTTGAAGTCGTTTTGAATTTTCAGTAATAAGGTTTTTTTTTCGAAGTAGTTAAGGAAGTTGCTGTGATCACATTCCGGCTCTCAGAGTAGTTTCATTATTTTTCATTATTGTAGGTATTCAGCCCTTTTTAACGTCCCACTGCTGGGCACGGGCCTCCCTTCAATACGAGGGGATCAGACCATAGTCCACCACGCTGGCCAAGTGTGGATTGGCGGACTTCACATGTCTTTCGAAAACTTGATAGGTTTTCTCAAACATGCAGGTTTCCTCACGATGTTTTCCTTCACCGTAAGGCAAGTGGTAATCATGTTAGAAATGATTCGCACATGAAAATATCAGAGGTATATATATTCATTATTGTATTACCACTATAATTTACATATATAGGTATGCCAAGTCTTAATGAAACAGATGTGGACTTGAAAAACGGATATAAATTCTTTACATCATAGATAGAAATGCGGCTCACGAATCTAATAAGATCTAATGTAAATCTTTGAGATACAATTTAATCTATAAAGATAAATAAAATTGAATTGTCTGTTTGTAATTTTACTAAATGCATATATGAAATTATGTACGGTACTTGAAAGAAAAACACAATTTTATACATTTTTGTCTTTTGTCTGGCTATCTGTTTGTTCCCGCTAATCTCCTAAACGGCTGGACTGATTTTGACGGGACTTTCACTGGCAGATAGCTGATGTTATAAGGAATAACTTAAGCTACTTTTATTTTAGAAAAAGGATTAGGATTCCAAAAATTTAACTTGTTTTAATTTTTTTTGAGCGGAACCCTAACTCTTTTGGGACGCACCCGAGCGAAGCCAGGGTAAATCGCTAATATTAAATATGTTACATTAACTTTTGCTCGCGTCTCCGCCCACATAGTGGGAACGAGTATATCGACAAAAATAGACTTATGTGTTTAGTTATTAGTTTAGGATAAAACTATCACAATTCTGTTTTCATACAGGATCATAAAGCTTTTACGGAGTAATAAAGTAACAAACGTACAAACTTACTGTATAATATCAGTGTAATGAAGCTTGGTTGCATTTACCATAGAAAATGTGCTGAACACCCAGACATGGCTTGTGAAGCCTTACATTGCAGAAACAAATACATGTTACAGTCTCATGAATCAACAAATTCAGCGTTTGAAAGTTTAAATGGGGAAGGCAAAGGAATGCTGACATGTTGTTTAAAAGAACATTTACATTTATTCAAATTGATGTCCTTGTTAAAGGAAGGTTTAAAGTTATTTCAAGATATTTATTTATATAATAAGGTTTGCTTGTGGTTTTTTTTATATGTTTAAATGCAAAAAGTTATTAAAATTTAATTAAATAATAAAGCTTTCTTAGATTTACGCGAATATTTGACATCTATACATATCTATATATACATAAAATGCTTTGTCCTGACTGACTGATCGATCAACGCACAGCCTAAACCGCTGGTCGTAGAAACGTGAAATTTAGAGGACATATTCCTTATACAATGTAGGCATCCGCTAAGAAAGGATTTTTCTAAATTCATCCCCTAAGAGGGTAAAATAGGGTATAAAAGATTGTATGAAACTCTGTCATTCGTAGCGCGAAATGCACGGAAAGTAGTATTTAGCTTTTAGGTAAAAAATAAGAAATATGTGTATTAGATTTTTTTCAAAATTCATCCCCTAAAAGGGTAAATGGGGGTAATAAAGTTTGTATGGGTAAACGATTATTTATGATCAGAATAACTTGAAACTTGGTATCAATGCTCTTCAATATAATTAAATAAATACGTATTTTAGCATTTTTTTAATTTCATCCCATAAGACTGTCAAATAGGGGATGAAAGTTTGTATGAAACTCTGTAATTGATACACGGAAAATGGTATTTACCTTTAAAATGAAACAATACAAATATCTTTTTTTGCGAAATTCATCCCTTAAAAGGGTAAAAAGGGGTTGTGCTGTTTATATGAGGAAGAAATGCTTATGATCAGAATTACTTGAAACTTGGTACTAATGCTCTTCAATACAATTGAATTAACATGAATTGTAGTTTTGTTTTTAAATTCAAAATAAAAAATTGAATATATTTAAATAGAGTAACATGGCTCAAGTTCTCTGTAAGTGCACACTTACTGTGTGGGATATAAAGTAGAGTAAATTTATTTACAGAATATACGCTTAACATCTTATACATATTTTTGCAAGTAATAAAGTATGTATTGAGTAAAAGTTTATTTTTTTCGTAGTTTGATCGCGGGCGAAGCCGCGGGTTCTGCTAGTGTATAATAAAATTGTAACTGACTCAAATCTGTACATTAAATGTTTTTCGGAAAATCTTATTGAAATAGTCATTAGTATGGATACAGAGACCGAATCTATAGTTTTTAGAATTTTTGTTTGTCCGTCTGTCTGTCTGTGACTGCATCACGGAAAAACCACTGGAGGGATTTTGATGAAATTTGGTATGATGATAGCTGGTTATCCGAGTCAACATATATGATACCTTTTACTGCGGAAAAATATCTCATCTTTGAGAAATTTATTATACTATCCGTTAAAACGTACCAAGGGACGAACCCGAGCGGAGCGAAGGTGAGTCATTAATATATTATAAAATCCTGTATCTTCATATTAAGAATAGGTATTAGGACTAGTACTTTAGGACTATTTCTTTTAATCCTATTGGTTTAGTTCATTATAGGCATTTCGAAATAAATATAACCCTAACGAAAACATTTTGGTTAAATATTTATGTGGTATTTCTTAGATGAGTATGTGTGAAAAGATATTTTAAGAGTAAAAGAGACGTTTGATATAATTTTAAGAATGGAATGGAATGAAAGATAAATAATAGAAAAGAAAGGTGTTTTTGTCATAATGGCGACATGAAACGCGTGAACATTGTATTTGTAATTTA
The DNA here is from genome assembly GCA_905404265.1 of Fabriciana adippe. Taxonomy (NCBI): domain Eukaryota; kingdom Metazoa; phylum Arthropoda; class Insecta; order Lepidoptera; family Nymphalidae; genus Fabriciana; species Fabriciana adippe. The sequence goes on along the minus strand of FR989998.1, from coordinate 13,680,631 downwards.
AATAGAATAAATAGTCACTAGTGTGCGCTTTTATTGGTATCACCGGATCTTACATTTATGAAGAGCTTTCTAGTTGAGATATTCACTGCATATGAGTAATAGACGTATTATACTACGTATATATATTTTAAGAGATTACATTATAATATAACCAGCGACTCAACCTCGCTTCGCTCGGTTTGGTCCCTAGATTGATACCCCATACAAACTTTCATCCTCATTTTCACCCCCTTAAGGGATGATACCCGGGATAGAAAGTATCCTATGTCCTTTCCAGGGTCTCAAGCTATTGTCTTCCTAAATTTCATCTAAATCGTATCAGAAGATCCAGAGATTACCTCCCTACAACTTCACAAACTTAAGCTCTTTATAATATTGGTATAGAATTATAGGTAGGTTACGTAGTGCTTTTGTTAATTTCATGGCATATTGGCTATTGGCATATTGGCTATTGGCATATTGGCATATTGGCATATTGGCATATTGGCATATTGGCATATTGGCATATTGGCATATTGGCTATTGGCTATTGTATAGCATGCCGTGAAATTACCAAAAGGATTAACTTTTTGAAACCCTTTAACAGCCTAATAAGTCAAGAACTTTACGTATAATATAAATGTAAAAATAACTCTATCTGTCTGTTTGTTACCTTTTCGAGCTTAAATCACTGAACAGATTTAACATATAATAAGATTGTAACTAAGCCGAATTTATACATTAAATATTTTTTGGAAAATCTTATTGATATAGACATTATTATCGATAAAGAGAATCTATGCTTTTAGAATTTTTGTCTGTCTGTCTGTGACCGCATCACGAGATAACTACTGGACAGATTTTAATAAAATTTGGTATGATGATGGCTGATTATACAGGTCAAGATATAGGATACTTTTTACTGCGGGAAAATATCTCATCTCTGAGAAATCTATACTAAACGTTAAAACGTAACTAGGGACGAAACCGAGCGGGGCGAGGGTGAATCACAAGTAGATATATATTTATTTACTTCCCAACAAACATACACCAACCACCAAAAAACACAAAGCAAGTTTGTAATACTTGGAATTGCTAATTTATCATACCAAAAGATGTAACGTCAAGACATTTTTTTCGTTTCAAAACAAATACGCCAATGATTTATGACACCTTCAGAAATCAATGGCGGCGGATAGGGAGTTCCCCGTGTATAATATAAAGGTGGCCACACACGTAACTGCATATAAAATGACTTTGCAAAGTATTTCATACATGTATGCATGAGAAATGTTGAAGCGTCTGACATCATACCTGTCTTTGGAGATCAAAATGCTGGATTTCAATCTTATACACCTCATACATTTTTACATTTTTCTCTCAGTCTGAATATTGAGCAAATTTAAGCATGTAAAGTAAGTACCTACTTTTACAATTATTCTATACTAATATTACAAAGCGGGAAGATTTGTGTTTTTGTACGTTTGTAACGAATAAACTCAAAAACTGGACCGATTTAGATGAAATGATGAAATTTGGTAAAAAGATAGTTTGAGACCATAGAAAGGACATAAGATTTTTATTTCGGAAATCATCCCTTACGGGGATTACAATGGGGATGAAAGTTCGTATGGGGAATGAACCTAGGGACGAACCCGAGTGAAGCGAGGGTGAGTTGTTAGTTATCTCATACAATTAACTCGTAATATAAGTTGTTAAAAATACATTGTACTCCAATATATTTTAGTGTTTTTGTGTACTAATTCATGTGTATTTTTTTTTTGCATTTTCAATTTCATTAAGTACATAGTCGCTTAATTTAAACCTGCTTTATAAGAGACAATTAGAAATATTCACTTACATATATTGTATTATAATACAGAGTACAGAATCTACAGAATGAAATTCGTTTTCAAAATGCACAAGTTTTTATCTATTTTTTTTTTGTAATTTTTTTTTATTTACAATAAAGATAATTGCAAATATACTTAATTATATACGAAATAAATGTACACTTAATTATTACTGTACAAGTCATATCCGCGTGGAATTATGGCAAGAATGCTAGCCGCGTTCCCCCGCTGAATAGCAATGCCGATTCTTTTGGCGAAAAATGAACCAGCTCTCCTGTCACCGGTAGAGGCGATAGGACGAGTCCATTTATTTAATTACTAATATATATATATATATATATATATATATATATATATATACATATATATATATATACATATATATATATATATATATATATATATATATATATATATATATATATATACATACATAATAGGTAGAAGAACACATATTATCAAAATATATGAATTGACTTTGATTAAAGAGTAACGTCTGTAGCTGCCTTTAAGTTAACCCCAGGGAATCATTTTGACACGTCAGAGTGAAAATGGCTTTACAATTGGTCTTTTGAAACATTCCTTTGTCACGTGCCTACGCTTTCGGTAAAAGATGTTTATGTATTAATTCCGCAATTTTATTCCATAATAGCGATGACTTTGTTGAATTGGTTATTTTATGGTGTACGTGCGTATGTTACGTTATTATGTATGTATTGTATTCAGCCCTTTTTAACGTCCCACTGCTGGGCACGGGCCTCCCACAATTCAAAGGGGATCAGACCACAGTTCACCACGCTAGCCCAGTGCGGGTTGGCAGATCTCACATGTGTTTTGAAAACTCGATAGGTTCTTTAAGACATGCAGGTTTCCTCACGATGTGTTCCTTTACCGTAAGACAAGTGGTAATCATGTTGGTAATGATTCGCACATGAAAATACCAGAGGTGCGAGACCTAGGATTTGAACTTACTTCACTGGGTTTCCCAAGCGAGCGCGTTACCACTGGACTATCACTGCCTTTTTATTGTTATTTATTTTAATATATATTACCAGTAGCTTACACTCTCCACATACTAATGATCACACACACTAATGATTTAGGAATGCATAAGGGAGAAATATATAAAGAAGTTTTTTTTTTTTTGGGACTGGAACTTTTGCTGCGTTCGTACAGAATAACGCACCAAAGTTTCGTCACGATCAAGATGGATTGGTTTAGGTATAAAGTACTAAAATATAAAGACACATTCATTTTTATTTATATACTAGCAACTCACCCTCGCTCCGCTCGGGTTCGTCCCTAGTTACGTTTTAACGTTTAGCTCAGAGATGAGATATTTTCCCGCAATAAAAAGTATCCTATATGTACCCGGATAACCAGCTAAAATCATACCAAATTTCATCGAAATCTGTCTAGTGGTTTTCCCGTGATACGGTAACAGACAGACAGACAGACAGACAAAAATTCTAAAAACTATAGATTCGGCCTCTGTATCGATAATAAAGTCTATTTCAATGAGATTTTCCAAAAAATATTTAATGTACAGATTCGGCTTAGTTACAATTTTATTATATGTATAGATCACTAGTGATCGTCTCATCATCTAAAACCAACCATAATTCATTAAGTTTGAACTGAGGATTTTTACAAATCAAATTAATGATTGTTGAAAGAAGCACACACAGACAAACATACAAACTCTTCAGTTCATATATATATATATATGTAAGTATATTTATGAACCTATAGTAAATATAGGTAACAAAACTTAGTGAGCAGAGCCGCAAGCAAGAGCTAGTCAATAAATTTTAGCTTTCTACTCTTCTCCATATACACTTTAACTATGTTAAAGCTCACGCTCTTCCGAGCGCGAAATATGGGTATACCATTTATACCGCTTACTCTTCACTTACTTTAATAAATAGATTTTAAAACTAGCGACTCACCCTCGTTCCGCTTGGTTCGTCCCTAGTTACGTTTTAACATTTAGCTCAGAAATGAGATATTTTCCCGCAGTAAAATGAATCCTATATATTAACCCGGATAACCAGCTATCATCATACAAAATTTCATCAAAATCTGTCCAGTAGTTTTCTCGTGATACGGTAACAGACAGACAGACAGACAGACAAAAATTCTAAAAACAATTCGGCCTTTATAACAATAATAATGACTATTTTAATAAGATTTTCCAAAAAATATTTAATGTACAGATTCGATGCAGTTAGAATTTTATTATATTTCAAAATGAATGTGCTCCTCCCATATTACCTCTTACGTTTATCCTCTATGCTCGCCACCTATTGTGCTATATTTTTATGTTATTTTTTGTATTTATATGATAAAAATTGAAAACATTTGATCGATTATTATTACTCTAAGCGATGTTTTTAGTACTAACTACTATTATTGTACACTATACTATATCACATAACTATCGACTCACCCTCGCTTCGCTTCGGGTTCGTCCCTAGACAAAAACAAACTATCCCACGGGAACCGCACATTTTTCCGGGATGATATATAGCCTATAGCCTTTCTCAGTCTCAGTCTCAACGGACTATCTAATGCAAAAAGAATTTTTCAAATCGGATTAGTATTTCCTGAGATTAGCGCGTTCAACCAAACAAAAAAACAAACAAACTCTTCAGATTTATAATATTAGTATAGATAAAAATAGAATCTAGCGCTCAAAATGCACTTGCACCTTTTTTATTTTACCGATAGAAATGAAGCATAGGCAGAACAGAAATGGCCTATTCTATTTCAGCCAGCGATGGTAAAGAAAATAAACACTGATATCCTCAAAACACGAAATACCAAAAAATATTTATTGTACAAAATTTGAGACATCTGAATTTTTTTCGGGTGTTTTGTTAGTTGGCTTGTTTAAAAAAAAAGATAAAATAAAGAAGCTAACTAAGCAAATACTGAAATAGTTTATTTCTCCATTGTATAGGATATCTATACATATAATAAAATTCTAACTGAGTCAAATCTGTACATTTAATATTTATTGAAAAATATAATATATATTGCAATAGTCATTATTATCGATTCAGAGTCCGAATCTATAATTTTTAGATTTTTTGTCTATCTGTCTCTCTATCTTTCTGTCTGTCTGTCTATCTATCTGCGACCGCATCAGGAAAAAAACACTGGACAGATTTTGATGAATTTAGGTATGATGATAGCTGGTTATCCGGGTCAAAATATAGGATACTTTTTACTGCGGGAAAATATCTTATTTCTGAGAAATCTATACTGAACGTATCTAGGAACCAACCCTAGTGGAGCGAGGGTGACTCGTCAGGTAGCTAATAAGAGCAATAATAAAAGTTACTAATGATCACACATAGAGACATGAGTGTACTAGATAACCTACTGACTTGGCACTCAATTCTCCCACCCACCCACCTTCATGACATGACATGATCATGAGAAGTAGAAGAAGTAGATGATCAGCAAAACAGATCATAGGAGGCGGAAGACTTGCTAGAATTAATATGATTGAAGACTTAGCTAAACCATTACTGTAACTAGCGACTTACCCTCATTTCGCTTGTGTGCGTCCCTAAGTACATTTTAATTTTTGGAGCAGAACCCAAATTATTTTTATAAAATAAAAGTATCCTAAGTTACTCCTTATAACATCAGCTATCTACCAGTGCAAGTCCCATCAAAACCAACCCAGCCGTTTCGGAAATTAGCTGGAACAAACAGACAGACAGACAAAAAAATTAAAAATTGTGTTCTTCTTATAAGTACCGTATATAATTTCATATGTTCAAATCAAAAATGTTGGTTAAATCAATTAAAAAAAGAACAATTTTCTTTCACAACAATCAACCATCTAATCAACGACGGTTATTGGAACGCTTTCGCTGTACAGGATCCGTGCGGCAGACATTTATACCCTAAATAGTGTTTTATGATAGAACGTTAGCAGTAAAATATTGGACTCTGGTCCAGGCATTGAAAGCTTTATAAACACTGTCGGCTATAAACCTATTTGAATTTGATTAGAGTTGTTGGTAACATTTTGAGGTTGAATAGATTAATAAAAAATAATAAAATAACAGTTTTAGTTCGATTCCTAGTTAAGGTAATTGTTATTTAATGTTTTAGTTTTAAAAAAATATAGAAAAAATACTTTTAATGTCAAGTTTGCCACTGTTTTTTTTAAATATACTCGCTAATGAATTGAATATTAACATCGGTTTGGAAATCCAACTATGATATTTATTCTAGTACACTGTATGTCAGACATAGAAAGTCATATGGACATCCATTCTATATTTTGTATTATCCTTACTAATATTATAAATGCGAAAGTAACTCTTTCTGTCCGTTATCTTTTCGGTCATAAATCGCTGAACCGATTTAGATGAAATTTGGTATGGAGATAGTTTGAGACTATCGGAAGGACATAGGGTAGTTTTTATCCCGGAAATGGCTTGAATCCGGGTGGAAGTTTGTATGGGGAATCAATCATCTCTTAAGGGATATATATATTTTTTTAAAGTCATAGATTGCATCCTGGGGACGGACATATGCTCCCTTTGATCCCCGTTCCACTTTCTACGCGAAAGAAGCCGCGGGAAAAATCTTGTAGTATATAATACCATAATCGTAAAACCTGTTTGTATATAACCATGCTACTAACTCTAGCTATTAATGGTGAGATTGAAATATTTCATAGCGAAATACGATAATAGCATTTTCATACTGTGCACTGTACAATCGTTTATTGTGCAATTTTAATGTTCATAGTTCACGCAGTTATAATGTGATGCGTTATAAACTTAATCACAGATTTGGATTTTTATTGTTTTAATATAACCTATTTTTGGTTAGACTTACAAAATAACACATGCTCCATTCTGGAACGTGGTATATTTTGTTTTTCACTTAATAGGTAATATGTAATGGTAGCCCAGTGGTAACGTGCTCACTTGGGAAATCGAGAGCAGGTTCAAATCCCGGGTCTCGCACCTCTGATATTTTGATGTGCGAATCATTTCTAACATGATTACCACTTGCCTTACGGTGAAGGAAAACATCGTGAGGAAACCCGCATGTCTGAAAGAACCTAGCAAGTTTTCGAAAGACATATGAAGCCCGCCAACCCGCCCTCGGCTTCGGTGGACTATGGCCTGATGCCCCTCGTATTGAAGGAAGGCCCGTGCTCAGCAGTAGGACGTTAAAAGGGCTCAATACAGGTTATATGTAATACGTATTGGAGTTCCTGACGGTATCTGTGTATACATGTATGTCTATATTAGTATGTATTTATCTATGTATATGTATGTTTATATGTATAATGTATGTAACCTCTTTAGATACATATTTAATATGTAAATTGTACTCCTTTCCAATATTTTTCTTTCTCTGCCTAAAGGTTGCCATGGAAGTGATCACTCAATTAGCGGTCCGCTTGTTATGCTACTTTTACTTTCATTTATTTATGTCACGTGTTGTGGCGTGCAATCTATACAAACAAATAAAATTGAAGTGTCTGTTTGTAATGTCAAAATAACAGCTTTATATTAAATGCATATGGAATTATATACGGTACTTATAAGAAAAACTTTGATTTGAAAGAAAAATAGGGTCCACATGCATTTAGTGAAAAGCGATTATTTTAATATTACAAACAGACACTCCAATTTTATTTATTTATATAGACTAGTATAATCTCTTGTTTTTGTTATTGTAACTTTACTCTGTAAAGCTCAAAGGATAAATAGAAAAAAAAAAACATTAATTCTACTCTATTCTTGTTTATTTTACCTTCCAATTTTTTTTGAATAATGAACAAAAGTAAATATTTAAAATAGATCATTAGAATAGATTTAAATCGATAATATTAATTATTTTATTACTTGAGGGTATATCATTGTATTTATATTTTGGTTACAGACTCATTGGTTCAATGTCAAAACCATTTAATTACTAAGTTTGGTTTTTTATGTATATTATAAAAAAGTAAAAAAAATGTTTTTTTTTTTTAATTTAGTTTTTTAAGTAATACTTTTTTTTTACGCGAATATTTATATGTAATAACAAACATACTAAGTACACACATATACACAAACTTTCGCATTTATAATATTAGTCACATATTATAACCTATCTATACATATAATAAAATTCTGAGTCGAATCTGTACATATATATATATATATATATATATATATATATATATATACACACAATATCTACAGATAAAGATAGTAATTAGTTAGACGACGTTTAAAAGTATCAAGCGATTTTGAATGTCGAATATTGTGACTGAATGCATGTTCCATAGCTTTACAGCTGTAACAGTATATTATTGAATTAGCCATTATTATCGATACAGAGTATAAACTAACTAGAGACCCACCCTCGCTTAGTATGGAATAGATGGACTTTATATACATACATACATATGTAGGTATGATGACTTTTATATCGATTGAGAAATGATTGATTCTCCATACAAACTTCCACCCCCCTTTTCATCCCGGGTGATTTCCGGTATAAAAACCATCCTATGTCATTTCCAGTGACTGAAACTATCTCTATACCAAATTTCATATAAATTGGTTCAGCAGATTACGCGTGAAAAGATAACAGAAGGACAGACCAAGAGAGTTAGTTACTTTCGTATTTATAACATTAGTATGGATAAGCTAATAAGGTGATAAATCATTTTTTTTAATTAATGATCAGTAGCAAGCTTATTATTTCGTCATTAATGACTTTGCAGGTTTTAACGTGTTAATTATTAATTTTAATTAGGTTTCACGTAGGATAATATAATAATTACTGTATTTCAATATTAAGTAAATATAAATATGTTAGGACGTTAACACACAGCACCATCTAGTTCCAAGGCTTCTATTACTGTTATTTGTTAAGTTTATTTATGATATTACAACCTTGTTATAGTGGCTTTTGTGATGAGAAAAATAAATAAATAAATATATCTTAAAAATATACGGTAACCTGCGAGGCTTGTGTTATGGATACCAGATAGTTGATACACTACACATATATAACTTTAAGAACACATATATTATAAATATGAACATTGAACACCCATGACTGAAGTACAAACATTCGTCCTCATCACATAAATGAACCAACCCAACGAGACTCGAACCCGCGACCGCTGACGCAGCAAGTAGGGTCACTACAAACTGAGCCAAACGTGTCGTCAATATTGTAACAAATATTATTTGTAAAAGAACAACCGTTGAGTTTCTAGGTGACTTTTAGCAGAACAGACTTACAAACTAACATGTAATCTATATCAATATTATAAAGAGGCAGAGTTTGTTTGTTTGTTCATTTCTTCGTTTCTTTCTTTGTTTATTTGTTTGTTTGTTTGAACGCGCTAATCTCAAGAACTACTAATCCGATTAGAAAAATTCTTTTTGTATTAGATTTCCCGCTTATTGAGGAAGGCTATAGGCTAACCATCATGCTACTATCCAAGGGAGCGGAACTGTAATATAATACACAGTTTATCTTTTCCATACTAACCGTTAAACTTTACCTAAGGTTGAACTCATCTACTCCATACTAACCAATAAACTGTACCTAGTAGTAGTAAATTAGGGTTGAACCCAAGCAAAACGAGGGTGAGCCACTAGTTTAAATTTTAAAAATGCAAATATTGACCTTGAGCAATTCAATTCAATTCAATTCCCTTGTTAATGCAAAACGTGCCAGTTGAACGATCAACAATTGCTTGTAAAAGTCTATTTGAATAAAGTGTATTATAATTTGATTTAGTTTAATAATACACTTTAAATAATTTATTACAAATAAACATAATTGCATTCAGCCCTTATTAACGTCCCACTGCTGGGCACGGGCCTTCCTTCGATACGAGGGGGATCAGGCCATAGTCCACCACGCTGACCAAGTGCGGGTTGGCGGACTTCACATGTCTTTCGAAAACTTGCTAGATTCTCTCAGACATGCAGGTTTCCTCACGATGTTTTCCTTCACCGTATAGCAAGTGGTAATCATGTTAGAAATGATTCGCACATGAAAATATCAGAGGTGCGAGACCCGGGATTTGAACCCGCTTCACTCGGTTTCCCAAGCGAGCGCGTTAAGACTGGGCTACCACTGCCAAACATAATTGCTTTCTATTGTAATAAAAAGAGCAATATAATTTATAAATTCATTTTGTCATGGAATTCATATCAAATTAGTTTCTATTTACTTTGAAAACTCAATTATCGCGGTTTTTGTTCTAACGCATAACCTTTGGTGACTTTTGAAGAGCTTCAAGAACACTCGACGAGTTAGTAAAAATGGACGTAATTATGCAAAATGGAACCAGCTCACGAAAACCGTTTTTTGAGTTACTATCATAAATGGCACCTACATATCAACATATATACAGAAAATAGATAAAATACCCAATATTTAAGAGGTATATCAAAAAAACAACGCTCTTGTTATTTTGATATAATAATTTTACTAAAACTCATATGTTCTCAAAAATGAGTTTTTGTGGTTGGACCTATTTTGCATAAATACGTTCAAATATAAATGAAAGATTCAATGTACTAAATATATCGTGGTAGCAGATCTCATTAGTCAAGGAAATAGAAAAAATAACAAAAAATATTTGGATATTAATAGAAAGGTACATTATTGGCCAGCGTGGTGGACTATGGCCTGATTCCCCTCGCATTGAAGGGAGGCCCGTGCCCAGCAGCGGGACGTTAAAAAGAGCTGAATACACATGCACATACACATTATTATTTCTTAGTCGCTTATATTATGAGCTCTCATTTTGAAAATAGCTAACTCGCAACAATACTTTTTTTATTCTTATCTAGCAGATTTACGAAGTATACAGATTTTGTTCACTTATAACTTCAAGTATCTTGCACTGAAAATCCCCTTAAAATCGGTCCAGCCTTTTCGGAGATTAGTTGGAATAAAAGAACAGAAAAAAATAATAAAAAAATATGTTTTACTTATAACCACTGTATATATTTTCATTTGCATTAAGTAAAAAGCTGTTATTTTGAGAGTTGGAAACGTACCTAGGATGCACATGGGTAAAGCTAGGATAGGTTGCTAGTATTTATAAAAAGGAGCCAAGCCAAATAAAAATGAAGCCTTACCTAATTTTTAATTATTGAAGTGAACACTTCTATAGGCAAGTTTGGATGGGGAGTAAATTCATGTAAGTCGTCATCGACATGGTCACGTGACGTGTTAACGCTAACACTCAGAGTGCCGATAGATGTCAAAACCAGAAAAATGTAAACAGTTTTAATTTACAAATTTTAATTTAAGATCAAACAATTAATTTGAATATCCAAAAATAACAACTGTTTGTTTATAGTTTTAAGTTTTCACTTTTGCCGGCAGTTCTCATGACTGCTTTTTTTTTAATCAACGGTTCATAATATCTGAATGACGAACTTTTACAAGCGCTTTAACCATACATTGTTTCGTATACAAATATCGAAATTCAAAGTGTAATTTCCATTCTTATTTTAATTTTCACGTTCAGTGTATTCTGTGCATTATAATGAAAAGCCTCATTTTCCGTATATTTAGCACGAGTTGTTAAGCGGACGGCGAGTTTTATATGTTGCGCGTATTATTATTTTTTGAGTTTATAAAATAAGTAATCATTCAAGAGCTACGTACAAAAAAGTGTTTTCTTAAGTTGTGTTTATAATATTTTTTTTTCTTTTATTCAGCTCTTTTTAACGTCCCACTGCTGGGCACGAGTCTCCCTTCAGTACGAGAGGGATCAGGCCATAGTCCACCACGCTGTCCGACTTCACATGTCTTTCGATAACTTGCTAAGTTCTCTCAGATATGCAGGTTTCCTCACAATGTTTTCCTTCACCGCAAGACAAGTGGTAATCATGTTGAAAATGATTCGCATATGAAAATATCAGCGGGGCGAGACCCGGGATTTGAACCCACTTCACTCGGTTTCCCAAGCGAGCGTATTACCATTGGGCTACCACTGCCTCTTTTTTTTTCTTACATCCCTAAAATTAAGTCATAATAACTTATATTAGATAAAGTAGGTAACTAGGGAGTGTTTTCGGAATATATGTAAAAATTGTATTTTTTCATAAAAGATAATATAGAAAAACTTAAAAAGCAAAGCTTTATCAATGTACAAAATTTGATCCAAATCGTTAGAAACGTTTACGAGATACACGAAATTTTATATACAAGAATTCAAACTTCATCAAATATTATAAGATTTCTAGACAAATATTTTTATCAGTATTAACTTAAAATAATAATTCAAATAATACATATTATGACAATATAGCAACGATAACAAATTATAAATAACTTCGGCCCCTGTATCCATAATAATGTCTATTTCAATAAGATTTTCCAAAAAATATTTAATGTACAAATTCGGCTTAGTTACAATTTTATTATATGTATGGATAAATACTATCAAGCGTGTCACGAGGCAACCCTAGGTACCCAAGAAGACGAGAGGAAAGAAGAAGACCTCTTTGAATGACGGCTATCGCGCTTGAATTCTCAGCGAGAGGCGTTAATAGAATGAGGTCTTTAGAATTGTCAAATGTCACTGAAAGCTTACTCTTGGCGAGCTTTTCATCGCGAATTTTCATTAATTATTCATAATTGTTGTAAAGATTATGCCATTCCTGATTAATTGTGGCAGATACACGTTACGGCTTAATGAATGTTAGTGATTTAAAATAAGAACTAAGAAAATGTCAATATTTTATTGGTTTTGTTATTATCAATTATTTAAATTGAAATCCTGATAAACTGGTTCTGCGCTCTTAATAATATTACTATACTAGGGGCTTACCCTCGCTCCTCTCGGGTTCGCTTCTAGCTACGTTTTAACGGTTAGTAGAGTAAATTTCTCAGAGATGAGATATTTTTCCGCAGTAAAAGTATCTTAAATGTTGAGCTTGATTTGTTTAGTGGTTTTCTCGTGACGCGTTCCCAGATAGACAGACAGACGAAAATTAAAAAAACTATAGATTCGGCCTCTGTATCGATAATAATGTCTATTTCAATAAGATTTTTCAAAAAACTATTTAATGTGCAGATTCGATTCAGAATTTTTTTATATGTATAGATTACATTAATTGGTCCTGACGCACTAACAGACACTCTTTAACCCCAATGGCGCCAACTGGTGCCACGAGAAACGATAGTCCTCAATCCTCATTGTAATACTCATACGTTGAGCAAAATAGCTGCCAGCACTCGGGTTCAGACGTGTCATGGAGGTTGAGGTTAATTAGAAAAGATTTGGCTTCTGGGTCCCATGGACTTAATATCTCTACTAAATAGGGTACAAAAATATAATTTTTCAATGATGAAATAAATAAATAAATAAAATAAATATGTTGGGACATTACACACAACACCATCTAGTTCCATGGTAAGCTACGAGGCTTGTGCTATGGATAACAGATAGTTGATACACTACACATATATAATTTCAAATACATATATATTATAAATATAAACACCCATGACTGGAGTACAAACATTCGTGCTCTTTACACAAATGAATGTCCCCAGCGGGACTCGAACCCGCGACCGCGGCCTCAGCAAGTAGGGTCACTACAAATTAAGCCAAACGTGTCGTCAAATGATTTTAATGGAAATACAAAATACTCCGAACATGAGCAAATTATAAGTACCAATGTAATGAATATCAGAGAGTACATAAGTGTATGACGTATGTATGTGCTTGTGTTTTTTCATAATAGAATGTAAGTTATATAGAACTAGGCTATTGCTGCTCCCTCTAAAAAAAAAAAAGACCGCCGAGAGAAGCTCCGTCGCCTAGGTACTTCATTATAAAAGCTGGAGCCGTCTGCTATATTTTAAAAATAATTAATATAATACATTAAACAGGTGTATTTGTTGAATATATTACGGTTACTTTGTAAACCATTTCAGTGTGTTGAATTACGAAATGTATAAATTTTGTTGAGGTTCAAGCGATGCGGGTTTCAGTTTGGTATATTCTAAAGGTATTACAGGAATGTTCCATTAAATTTCTGAAATCAGGATTAAAAATATGCTTATACGAGTATTTGCAGTGTCATTTGTAAAATTTGGGTCATCATCTCTGTTAATGTGAGAATTATGTGTATTAATAGCGTGTGTTCGTTTCTGTTAAAATTTATAAGGTAGTTAAACTAGTCTTTTTTCAACGTGGGGAAAATTTATGTATATCACCTGCATATATGCAGGTAGTTATGTAGGAACGGCAAGACCAGTAGAACCCTACACCGCCTACCTCAGTGGGCCACATCCCAGTACGTTTTTCGGCTTCGCGCTCGGTTGTATAGCCGAACGCTTATGAGCGTCTCTGCTAATGTCGGAAAAAATATTTATGAAAGTAAATAAAAAAATGGTGAAGTGTTGATAGTGAAAGATATTAACTTTACGACGTCTTTATGCCATACATTTTATTGCTTTACTTCAAAACGTTTAGGCAGCGCATGCCGATAAAGCAATTCAATGGCAAATGTTTTTTTTCTGACTTTAATTAAAGTTTTCATGATTTCTAATAGTAAACTCAATTGAAATTAAAATATCTTTGCGGATTTCTTTGGGGATTTCATTAATTTACAAAAAATCCGAAAAAATACTTTTATTTAAAAAGTTGAATATTCGCGTAAATCTAAGAAAGAATTACGTAAATATTTTTTATCGTAATAAAAAATCTAAAGGACTCGGCAATAACTTACTGTTAATGAAAGGATTTTCAGAACCAGATCATTAGTTTCATAGATTATCCTCACATCAAAATTTATAAATGTTACCTCTTTATAATACCTATTAATAACTAGAAACTTACCCTCGCTTCGCTTGGGTGCATCCCTTATTTTATTTTTTTTGTTCGGAACCCTGATTGTTTTTCCAAAATACAATAAAAGTAGGTATGCAGTTACTCCGTATAATATCAGCTATCTGTCAGTGAAATTCCCGCTAAAATCAGTCCAGCGGTTTTGGAGATTAGCCGGAACAAACAGGCAGATAGACAGACTGACAGATAGAAAGACAGACAAAAAAAATAAAAATTAAAATTTTTTACCGTACATATGTACTTTCATACTTATTAAGTGAAAAGCTGTTGTTTTTACATTATGAACAGACAGACTTCAATTTTATTTATCTGTGTAGATGTAGATTTACATTTCTTTGTAGCAAATGGAAACGAAAGCTGCGGCTTAGTTTTATAAAAAAGTGAAGCAAATTTAACACAAATGCTAGTGAATAAAAGTAATGTTGTATCAAATTGGGTGATAAAGATAACTTTCAGTTTTCCTTTTTCTCAATAAGATCGTGAGGCTTTAGAAGAAATGGTGTTGCAAATGCCCAGCAATAAATCTCATAAAAATGTTTTAAAAATTTCAATTCGTAGCAATTTGACTTATTAATTCCTATTGATTAAGCGTCATTGTCAATTTTGTCACCGTAAATCTAACTTTATACAGATAGTAATAGATCTATATATAAATAACCTAGTTATATGTGTTTATGACTAATTCACCCGTCATGTCTGTCGATCATGAGTCTCACATTTCACTACCAGATGTCTCGGGTTTGATAACCGCAAGGAGAAGTATATATGCATATTATGAAGGTTGAAATAAATAGAATAGATAGATAGATATACGACCAAAGGAATATGTATACAACAGTAAGAAATAAACACAGGAGGACGTAATAAGCGATATCTTTCATGCAATTTTAAACTTTAAATATTCTATTTGTGTAGTAGAAAGCTATATAATGTTTGGGATGGATTTAGCGACAACAAGTTATTTTAATAATCAACATTTAGTTTTTACTAGCCATATCGATAGTAGAATTCCAGCTTGTCAATAAAGTTTCATGGTAAAATGGATATCAATACTTCATCGTCAACCTAAGCAGTTCTCTTTTCCCCAAAGGTAGCGAATTCGATATCCACTCAAGACAAATATTTAAATAGGCTCATTATTCACTAATATGGGTTTTGTATAATTTCATGAGTTCTATGTATGAAGGATCATTAAGTACTTTTTTATTTATAGTAGAATTATATGGTAAGTCCGGGAGAGTTGCCTATAGTTTTAAAAAACGATCAATATTAATTATATGTGTAAGATACTACATAAAATAAGCATAGTTTATTTTAATTCAATATTTACTTATGCCATTCAGATTAAATTTAGAACTATTGTGCAATATATTCTAGATTAAAAAATGTTTTTTAAAAAGAATAGAAAATAGGCATCTCACCCAGACATATGGGTTAGTTGCATATAGATATCAGGGATAGGTATAGGACGAGTAATTAGTGCATAATCAGACGTACTTTGCTTAGTGACGCAAAAATCCTTTTTTTATGCATTTATACATACTACCTGTAGATGTACAGGTGGTTATGTGGGTCTCACCGGCTAGAAAAGCCAGTACTACCCACTAAAACCCAACAAAACCTCCCCCGTCTTAATGGGGCACCCCGACGGCAGATCTGCCGAAGCAGACTACAACAACCGTGAGGTTGCTCCCACGGTCCACTCTGCCATCAGAGAAGTACCAAGAGCAACCATATGGATTAGGCTATATTCCCCATGCTGGCCAAGTGCGGGTTGGCGGACTTCATAATGTCTTTCGAAAACTTGCTAGGTTCTCTCAGATATGCAGGTTTCCTCGCGATGTTTTCCTTCACCGTAAGGCAAGAGGTAATCATGTTTGAAATGATTCGCACATAAAAATATCACAAGTGCGAGACCCGGGATCTCACTTCACTCACTTTCCCAAGCGAGCGCGTTACCCACTGGGCTACCACTGCCTTAATTAGCGTCCGGATGAACTGCCGAACGCTAATGAGCTCCCCCACCACGACAAGGTGAACGCACGTTGGGGGGGGGGGGGGACCAATTAATATACTGGGCATCTAACCCCAAAATATCATTGGGCATCTCTCCCGTTCATTAGGGAGAGATGCCTATCGACTCTGAACACACCTTAAAGCATTTACAATAGACAATGGTGAATTGTTAACATAACAAGATCACAATGTTACATTATGAAACAATTTAATACTATTTAACTAAAGAATTTAGGGAGAAAAATTACTGCAAACTATCTCAAAGATTATATTCTAACGTAAAAGTTAATACACTTATCTTATTTTACAAATTAACACTAAAATATTAATTATAACTAATATGTCTTTGTGTAAAAACTTCCACACTGACATTGACTGTCGACTGACGTATTATGGACGCGCATTAATCACGCAACATTAATTAATTTAATTTTTAAATTTATTAGGCGTCTCTCCCTTATGGGCATCTCTCCCGGACTTACCCTATTAATTTTATTTTTAACTAGCGACTCACCCTCGTTTTGCTCGGGTTCATCCCTAGGTACGTTTTAACGGTTAGTATGGAATGGATAGACTATATATTATATATACATAGGTACAAAATAAACAGAATTGAACTTTTCGATTGTTCAGCTGTTTTTTTTTAGTTTTCCTCTGTTTTTTTATATTTCAACCACCCCTGACACAGCCCCAAAAAAAAACAAAAATATTTTTATATAATTTCTGCGTAGATGGGAAACTAAACAATTGCGGTTTTGGCCAAATTGACATTTAATCATTTTCGTAACATCCAAAAAATGCCCCATATTTTACTCTAACAAGCATATTCGTATTTTATCCCGTTTTAGAAATATAGCCATTTTTGTATTCCAAATGGTAAAGTAAATATGTTAAAACTAGCACTAAACAGTAGAAGGAAAAATAATCAACTCAACAAATAAATCGAAAACTATGCTTTATGACCAGTTGAATGTTTAATGACTTAAATAAAATAAGTTGTTTAATTTTTCTTCAACTCAAAATGTTATAATAAAATAAACAGAGTTCACGGAAAACTAAATAACTTGAGTTGTTTAATTCATACATTTTAAATTCTACAATTGTTAAATTATATCTTGAAGTTGACAAATTCAATAACTGCACTTATTTGATCTTAATTTATTCTACTGTATGCGTCTAACGCGTAGGAAAACTAAACAACTAGCCTTAATTAAATAGTTAATTGCAATAATTAGTTGTGGCAAAATTCTATATAGGTACATATATTATATATAGATTTTGAACATTAAAAAATCATAATGTTCATATAAGTTCTCTTTTTGAAACGGCTGAATAAAATCAAGGATACTTTTTAAAACGGGATGTACATAAAATGATTGCATAAAAGAATTACACTAGCTTTAAATTTAGTCAAGAAGGGGCCAATTTACTTGGAAAGTTCCGTTTACATTACCGAACGTAAAAGAAATATTAGTTCAATTTAGAACGGACATTATTAGAAAACTTTATCGCAAATATGGCGACTAGGGTTACCGCATTTTAAGATTTATAAGTATTTTTTTTTTAATTAAAATAAATTATTATCTATACAGATAAATAAAATTGAAGTGTCTGCTTGTATCGTCAAAATAACAGCTTTATACTAAATGTCTGTCTGTCTGTTTGTTCTGGCTAATCTCCGAAACGGCTGAACCAATTTTCACGGGACTTTCACTGGCAGATAGCTAATATTATAAGGAGTAACTTAGGCTACTTTTATTTTAGAAAAAAGAATTACAGTTTCGCTCAAAAAAATTAAAACGTACCTAGACGGAACGGACAATCCCGAGCGAGGGTGAGTCGCTAGTTTTAAATAAAATTGCTATTTAGTAAATAATTTATTGGCTATTACATTTTTTATAGCTTTAACGTGCCATAATGTAAACTACTTTTTCTTTTGACTTTTCGGAGAATAATACCTAAAAATAATTATACTAGTCGGTTACTTTTTTGCAGACGACACGTTTGGCTCAGTTTGCAGTGACCCAGGGGCCAGGACCCTACTTGTGACACCCTCTGTGTCAGCGGTCGCGGGTTCGAGTCCCGCTTGGGGTATTAATTTGTTTGATGAACACGAATGTTTCTACTCCAGTCATGGATGTTTGTATATATTTAAAGTTATATATGTGTAGTGTATCAACTATCTGGTATCCATAACACCCTTACCGTTGAATTTGATGGTGCTGAGTGTTCATGTACAAACATATTTATTTATTTATTGAATATTTGTAAGAATATTATAAAAAAAACAATATGACTTTTGTATATCTTTGGTATACAAATGTATACAATATTTTATTATTATTTAACCTTACCAATTCAATCTATACTAACCTATATCAATATTATAAATATCTCTGTCTTATTGTTACTTTTTCAGGCTTAGACCGCTGTACAGATTTCGATAAAATTTGGCAATGACATAGATTGCATCCTGGGATAATAAACCTGTCATTATCCCATCCCACTAATTTCGAGCGAAGCCGCAGACAAAAAGTAGGTGTAAATATGTTTATCAATATAAAATTGATGAACTAGCAGATAAAATGTGACATAGATGATTTATCAAGGTGAAATATTAAAAATATTCGGAGGAAAATGGAAGCGCCAAAATTAATAATATACGCTTGACTTCATTGTTTCATACAATGAAGTCAACCGTGTATTATTTATCTACATTCTACACTATCTACACTATTATAATAAAGAGGAAAAAGTGTTTTTGTATGTTTGTAACGAATAAACTCAAAAACTATTGAACCGATTTAGATGAAATTTGGTAAGAAGATAGTTTGAAACCCTAGAAAGGATATAGAATATTTTTAATCCGTAAATCATCCCTTAAGGGGGTAAAAAAGGAGATTAAAGTTTAAATGGGAAATAAACCTAGGGACGAACCCGAGCGAAGCGAGGGTGAGTCGCTAGTTATGAATATTAAGACTCGTATGCTAGTCTAATAAAAAAGACTTTCGTACCTATACGGTACAGATGCAACCCCATTACTAAGATACTTATCCAACACTAGCGACTCACCCTCGCTTCGCTCGGGTTCGTCCCTAGTTACGTTTCACTGCTGAACTGAGCTAAACGTTGATAAGTCAGCCTGTGAGTCGCGAGTAGTGAATAAAAATAGTAATTGCGAGTGTACCTTAGGTGATAGACATATAATATTGCGAACTTCCCTGTATAACTTTTTAAGACCTACAATTTTCTAGTACATTGTTTTGATTTATCTCTTAAGGTTCAGCCAGCGTTAGCCATATAAACTTCTAAGGACGACTCGATAGAACCAGTCATTGCGTTTTCCCGCGGGAACGAAAAATGTGCCTGTAGTAAAAGGTATCCTAAATGTTGACTCGAGTGATAAGCTATCACTATACAAAACTTAATTGAAATCGGTTCAGTACTTTTTGCGTGAAACGCGCACATCGATTTAACTATGTTAGTTTTGCTATAGGTATAGATAAGAATAGGTATTGCGAGTGTACCTTGAGAGATAGACATATACTGTTGTAGATATTTCTGTTGGCCTTTTCAAGATCTACAATTTTTTAGTACATTGTTTTGATGTATGTCTTTAGGTTTAGCCAGCGGAGGGTTCCTAAGGAGGACTCGATAAAACCAGTTATTGCGATTTCCCGCGGGAAACAAAGATTTTCCAAAAGTAAAAGTTATCCTAAATGTTGACCCGAGTAATAAGTTATCAGTTCACAAAATTTCGTTGAAATCGGTTCATTACTTTTTGCGTGAAACGCGTACAGACAAACAGACAAACAGACAAACAGACAAACAGACAAAAAGACAAACAGACAAACAGACAAACAGACAAAAAAATTAATAACTATTGTTTTGGGGTCTATATCGTATACATAATACGTTACAGTCATTGTTTTTAAAAAATATTTCATGTACAGATTTCGCTAAGTTACTGCTTTATTATAGTATAGATAACGTACTCGTATAAGAAAACAGTAATATCATTTAATAAAAATAGTTATAGCGAGTGTACTTTAGGAGATAGACATATACCGTTGAGAACTTTTCTGTAGAACTTTTTAAGACCTACAATTTTCTAGTACATTGTTTTGATTTATCTCTTAAGGTTCAGCCAGCGTTAGCCATATAAACTTCTAAGGACGACTCGATAGAACCAGTCATTGCGTTTTCCCGCGGGAACGAAAAATGTGCCTGTAGTAAAAGGTATCCTAAATGTTGACTCGAGTGATAAGCTATCACTATACAAAACTTAATTGAAATCGGTTCAGTACTTTTTGCGTGAAACGCGCACATCGATTTAACTATGTTAGTTTTGCTATAGGTATAGATAAGAATAGGTATTGCGAGTGTACCTTGAGAGATAGACATATACTGTTGTAGATATTTCTGTTGGCCTTTTCAAGATCTACAATTTTTTAGTACATTGTTTTGATGTATGTCTTTAGGTTTAGCCAGCGGAGGGTTCCTAAGGAGGACTCGATAAAACCAGTTATTGCGATTTCCCGCGGGAAACAAAGATTTTCCAAAAGTAAAAGTTATCCTAAATGTTGACCCGAGTAATAAGTTATCAGTTCACAAAATTTCGTTGAAATCGGTTCATTACTTTTTGCGTGAAACGCGTACAGACAAACAGACAAACAGACAAACAGACAAACAGACAAAAAGACAAACAGACAAACAGACAAACAGACAAAAAAATTAATAACTATTGTTTTGGGGTCTATATCGTATACATAATACGTTACAGTCATTGTTTTTAAAAAATATTTCATGTACAGATTTCGCTGAGTTACTGCTTTATTATAGTATAGATTAAAATAAAAATTAACAAATATTGTAAGGTACTTCGACGCTATTTATCTATTTCTAACAAATTATTGTATAATTTTGTGTGTAGATACAGTCTGTAACTATCGAGATATCTAAAACCTTAGAAATTATCTCATCTCTGAGAAATCTGTACTAAAAGTTAAAATGAAGGGACGAACCTGAGTGGAGTGAGGGTGAGTCGCTAGTTTATATTATAAAACATGTTCTATTTAACTCTATATAGTATGATATTTTAGGGCAGGTTATAACAAGTAACTCTTATATGTAAATATGTTTGAAAAACGACGAATTTGCACAAACTTATTTCATTTAACCCTTTCAGAGTAACTTCCAAAAACTCTTCCTAAGTATCTACTTTCGATGTATTCAGAGCTCTTGTACAAAATATCATGCATATAAATCCATTTGCTAAGACTGTAAATTGTAACATTCCGTGCGAGATGTTTTCAAAAAAAAATGGTATTCTTACGGTTGCATCACAATATATATTGTGTTATATATTATTTGTTCGCGAAAATTTAATTAATTATTTAAAAAAACAGTGATAGATACACATTAAACACTAGGAATAGAAATAAGCTTGTTATGCCTAGATTTTGACTCCCAAGGGTGAATAAATCCTTCACGGGCCGAAGTGTACACTGTGCGCATATATAATAAAATTGCACAAACTGACAAAATTAAGAATATTTTATTGAAAAAAGCGTATTACACTGTTCAAGAGTTTCTTTTTGATGGAAATGTGTTATTAATGTAATTTTGATATTTAAAAGAGCA
Source organism: Fabriciana adippe (assembly GCA_905404265.1). Lineage (NCBI taxonomy): Eukaryota > Metazoa > Arthropoda > Insecta > Lepidoptera > Nymphalidae > Fabriciana > Fabriciana adippe. The sequence continues at coordinate 13,658,266 of FR989998.1, read as the reverse complement.
ACTGTCGAGTTTCTATCCGGCTCTTCTCAGCAGAACTGCTTTCCGAGCCGGTGGTATCTTCCTCACGGACTGACTACACTGACGTTCTTTAAATTGACGATTCAAAAGTGCTTGTAATAAGTCTATTTGAATAAAGTTTCATTTCATTTCATTGTCGGTTAAAGGGCAAATGAACAAATTGGTCGATTTGACAACAACGCCCACTGAATTGATGAAAAAAACTGGAATAAATAAAACCCCTTTCTGTAAACTAATAATAAGTAACTGAATTTCGCTAGCCCTACTGGAAGGGAGTGTAATATCTTCAATATTGTGCTCACATTGTTCCCTAAATACGAAACAGCGTTATATTTGTTTAAAAATTCAAATAACTGGCTGACAGGGTGGTGTACCCTTGTATATGCTAGTCTTGTTGACCCACATTATATATATACATAGGGGAGAATGACAAATAAATTAGATGAAAGTCTACGGAAATTTCCCTAAATCTAATATATAAAATTCTCGTGTCACAGTTTTCGTTGCCATACTCCTCCGAAACGGCTTGACCGATTTTGATGAAATTTTTTGTGCTTATCCGGTATCTATGAGAATCGGCCAACATCTATTTTTCATCCCCCTAAATGTTAGGGGTAGTCCACCCCTAATTTTTTTTTTTAGACAAAATTTTTAATTTCTATTTTTTTATGATACAACATACAAAAATACATACAATCCTCAATTTTCACCCTTCTACGATCAACCCTTATTTTTTAATAGCCATTTTAGTAATAGGAAATTATTTATATGGCAAAACAACGTTTGCCGGGTCAGCTAGTATACATATATAGTAAAGAAAAATGGATATGTGTAACCTTTACGCGCGGTTGAAGTAAAACTTCTTTGGCAAATATCGCAATTAAATTAAAACAAATCAATAATTAAATAAAGCATATTAGGCATATTATAATCATATAGGTATTTATAGAATATCAGATATAATATTATATATTTGTCAGACAATAACAACGGTTACCATGGCAATATGGCAATGTATTCTATCTCATTCTCTAACCGGCTTAATCCTGTATATTTATGTGTTTGTCTCTTTTTAGTGTCGTATTTTCGTTTCACCGAGTTTCAAATTACAACGATTCTAAAGAAGCTTCACTTCAACAAAAAATAATCTTGTATACCATACATATAATAAAATAGTAACTTAGCGAAATCTGTGCATGGAATATTTTATAAAGCAATGACTGTGACGTATTGTGTAAAGAATAAAGACGCCAAAACAATAGGTATTAATTTTTTTATCCGTTTGTCTGTTTGTGTGCACGTTTCACGCAAAAAATACTGAATCGATTTTAACAAAATTTTGTGTAGTGATAACTCATTACTCGGGTCAGCATTTAGGATACCTGTTACTACAGGAAAATCTTTCATTTCCTCAGGAAAACATCAAAACTGAGTCTGTCGAGACGTCCTCAGAAATGTACATATATTCATAGCTAACGCTGATTAAACCTTGACAGATCCATCAAATGAGTGTACTAGAAAATTGTAGATCTTAAAAAAGCCTACAGAAAAATCTGCGGTAGCATAAGTCTTTCTCCTAAGGTACACTCGCAATAACTATTCATATCTATTTAAAACGTACCTAGGGACGCACACGAGCGAAGCGAGGTTAAGTCGCTTGTATAACATAATTATTACAAGAATTTTATATGACCCAAAATTTACTTACTGCCTTGAGTTAGTTTGAGAAAAACCTATTTAAAAAGTTTTTCGTCATTATTTGTAAAATCCTTATGAATATTTAATAACCTTCATTAATAAATAAATATGTTGGGACATTGACACACAGCGCCGTCTAGTTCCATTGTAAGCTACGAGGCTTGTGTTATGGATAACAGGTAGTTGATACACTACACTTATATAATTTTAAATACATACATATTATAAATATAACCCATGACTTGAGTACAAACATTCGTGCTCACAAACGATTACCCCCAGCGGTACTCGAACCTGCGACCGCAGGCGCAGCAAATAGGGTCACTACAAACTGAGCCAAACGTGTCGTCAAATTCATTATAATATTATATTCAAGGATTTTCATTTATCATATTATTTTTAAGCAGTGGAAGCCTATGGTAACACGCTCGCTTCAAAACCAAGAGAAATGGGTTCAAGGCCAAAGTTTTGCATCTCTAAGATTTTTATAAGCCTATCTCGTTTCAATACGATTACAAAATCTGCATAAGAAAAATTTTGTGAAGAAACCTGCATACTGTCAAATTTTTAAATGACATGTATCTGTATAGTTCAGTGCCCCGCATTTGGTCAGAATTGTGGGCATTGACTCAAATGACCTCGCTCTACGGGAAGGCTCAGCAGTATAATAATAAAAGTGCTGAATTATTCTTACTAATATACTGTATTACTACTATTACTATTATATAATCTTACTATTAGTATTCACCCAGTATTTAAAATTCGATCATAATCGAATTTCATTGATAACACTAAAGCTCGTCAATAGCTGCTAAACAAAAAAAAAGAAAATAGGTTAACAAGCAGATTGTTTTGTCTTTGCTTATCTATACATATAATAAAATTCTGAGTTGAATCTGTACATTAAATATTTTTTTTGGAAAATCTTATTGAAATAGTCATTATTATCGATTCAGAGGCCGAATCTATAGTTCTTAGAATTTTTGTCTGTCTGTCTGTCTGTGACCGCATCGCGAGAAAACTATTGGACAGATTTTGATGAAATTTGGTATGATGATAGCGGGTTATCCAGGTCGACATATAGGATACTTTTTACTGCGGGAAAATATCTCATCTCTAATAAATTTCTACTAAACGTTAAACTATATAGATTTATTTATTTACATTTCACAATTATCAAAGTCATTCAATAATAAAACAAAATTTCGCAATTCAATATCCAATCGCTGTTCAAAAATGTAATACAAGAAAATATACCCTTTGCGGTCTGTTCAAACAGAAAGAGGGTATTCATTTATTTTAATTACTTTTCCAAGCAAGATTTTAATATTATTCAAATACTTCAAATACGCGATATTTAAAGTAACGTTGATTTATTAAATTTTATTTACCCTTTTTTAGCCGTTTCGAGCTCTCGCAAATCAAGTTTTAACATTTTTTTTCGTTGCACAATAATTTATACCTATAATTTGAATCGTTAGCTTTTTTAATTTAGAAAAGTGTTCGCCATCTGGTTTTGAATTCCAATCGTGGTAGACCACTAGTTTGATATTTGTTTGAAGTTGGCTTTTTAAATTGAGGCTTCCTTTTTAGGTTTTATTCCATAATATAATATGTTAGCTTATTTGACGACATTTTTGGCTTGGTTTATAGTGATCCTACTTGCTGTACCAGCGGTCGCGGATTCAAATTCCGCTGGAAGCATTTATTTGTGTGATGAGAACGAATGTTTGACCTCCAGTCATGGGTGGTTATATTTATAATATGTATGTACATATTTAAAATTATATATATGTAGTATATCAACTATCTGGTATCCATAACACAAGCCTCGTAGCTTACCATGGAACGTAAAGGCTTAATCCGATGCCATCAATTGATAAAAACAGCATGATGGGCTTAGCTCTCTAAAACTTGAATACAACTAAACTACTGCCACTAAGATGTAACTTACATATGTTTTGTCACTTTGTACATTCTTAACCCATCGTTCTCCTATCATAAGATCTTCATAATTTTTTCTTCAAAATTTCATACATACGTCTAAAATCTGTGAACGTTTTTACTTTTGCAAAATTACTTTTCTTTATTACAAAGAAATTTGTAATTTTTGAAATGCTGAATATAGCGCAGAATAGAAGAACGACGGTTGCAATACGTTTCAAACACATTTATTTTACCTTTCCAACATAAATATTTATTTATTTCTAGTAACAACCTTCTTCATGAGCCACAGGAAGCGTATCGAGATCTTCAGTGCAGATACTATGAAGCCAAAGCTTTATATATTTGTAAAGCTCGCCAAAAATATTAAGTCACATTTACAAAAATTTAAACCTACAATTTAGTAAACATAAAAATTAAAAGTATTGGAAATATATTTCAAATATCAAAGTAAATCCATACTAATGATATAAATGCGAAAGTAACTATCTGTCTGTTTGTCTTTTCACGCTTAATCCGGTGAACGGATTTAGATGAGGTTATGGAGATAGGTTGATATCCTGGAAAGGACATGGGATAGTTTGTATGCTTAAAATCATCCCTTGAGAGGGTGAAACGGGGGAGTGGAAGTTTGTATATGGAATCAATCAAATTTCTCAAAGTAAAGAATATAATATATTTTTTTTATTTTTAAAATTACTTACCTACTTTTCTATATCTATGTATGTACATATGTATATGTAGTCTATTCCATACTAACCGTTAAAACGTATCTAAGGATGAACCTGAATGAATCGAGGGTGAGACGTTAGCTATTAGTATGGCTATGATAATATGGCGAGAAAAAAAAATGATTATTTCTTGAATTGCTATACCTTTTGTTTCATAATATACTAAATCCTATATATAATAATTTTTTTAGCTTAGTAAAAATGTTTTTCCATGAGGAAGTTATTTCAACCCTCTTCAATGCACATTTAAGTCAACCTTTTAGACGTAATTTCTGTTTTATTCAAATATTTTCTATACGTTAAAATATTTATGTCAACGATACTTTATTACATTTTGTTTTGGTCTTTTTAAGTGGTTCTTTTAAGTGTGGTAATAAATTTGAGCGAATATTTTATGTATTATGTCGGAAATATATTATTTTTATGAAAAAGGTTTTTGTTGTTGAAAAAAATTACTCGACTGGGCTTTATGAGCTTGAAATATAAAAAAATACTAGCGACTCACCTTAGCTTTGCTCGGGTTCGTCCCTAGGTGGATTCCCCATACAAACTTCCATCCCCATTTTCACCCTCTTAAGGGATGATTTTCGGGATAAAAATTATGTCCTTCCCAGGATCTCAAACTATCTTCTTACCAAATTTCATCTTAATCGGTTTAGTAGATCCAGAGATTACCCCCCTACAACCTCACAAGCTAACAAATTCACAAACCCACAAACACACAAACTTTATCTCTTTATAAAATTAGTATAGATTAATTCTATAGATAGTTCAGAGACTGTCGTTGCTTTTTTTTTTTTATTCTCATTTTAAGAGCTGAGTCTGTCGTTGCTTATATTGGATAAAAATTACTTTTAAAGTAGATAAATAAGTAAAAAAATATAATTACATTTATTCATTGGAAATAATAAATTATTAAAAGCGTATGAATATGGTAAATAATAAATATTATATTGTGAGAAAATATATATATGTACCTACATTTGTCTTAACATACTACAAAATTTGCTAGAGCCTTGCTTGTTCTTGAATTTAATGTATTTCCTGTATGTATCTCTGAATTACATTTAAAGAGCTATGTATTCTGCCCTTTTTAAAGCTGGGCACGGGTTTCCCTTCAATATTTATTATATAAATTATGTTTTAACTCAATTCTATTTATTCTTGATTGTTTTGTCTGGTGTAATTTTTTGTTGCATGTACTTATTATTCTCCATTTTTTGTATACGTGTTTCTTTGCAATGCGTGTAACACCTATAATTAAGATAACATTTAGACTCCTTGTGGGCATGCTATAATTCTGTGTTTTTGTTAATGTATATCTTGTTGGTGTTAGTAATAAATAAATAAATAAATAAATACGAGGGGGGTCAAGCTATAGTCCACCACGCTGGCCAAGTGCGGGTTAGTTGACTTCACATGTCTTTTGAAAACATGCTAGATTCTCTCAGATATGTAGGTTTCCTCACGATATTTTCCTTCACAGTTAGATAAGTAATAATAATTTTAAAAATGTTCAAAAAATTTCAAAGGTTCCCTGGATTAGAATCCGCTTCACGTTATCTCCCAAGCAAACGCGTTAACACTGGGCTACCACTGCCTTTTAGCTATTTAATCCGTAATAGCTAACTTTTGAGATGACAAAAATCTTAGTAGGTATTTCCCCTTCAACATATTTCCTGTAAACCATTCGAAACATTCGTAACCAAATGAGTAGAATATCCGCAAAAACATCTGAAAGTTACACACAGTCTTATATCAAATAATGTATTATGAAGGCAGAGGTAGTCCAGTGGTAACGCGCTCGCTTGGGAAACTGAGTAAAGCGGGCTCAAATCCTGGGTCTAATAACTCTGATATTTTCATGTGCGAATTATTTTCAATATGACTGTCACTTGTCTTAACGGTGAAGGAAAACATCGTGAGGGAACCTGCATATCTCAGAGAACTTAGCAAGTTTTCAAAAGACATGTAAAGTCCGCCAACTCGCACTTGACCAGCGTGGTGGACTGTGGTCTAATCCCCTTTGAATTGTGGGAGGCCCGTGCCCAGCAGTGGGACGTTAAAAAGGGCTGAATACAATGTATTTTGTAGCTTACTTAATGTATTAATTTTAGAAAAAAAAACGAACAAAAATACGTGCAAAAGTTGGTAATATTACTACGTAACAAGAAGGGCAGAGAAATTTAAAGTAAGCAATTCTTTTACTGCTCAGTCTTGGTTCCCGATACTTCGAGAGTCGATTTATCAACGAATTGAATTGTAAATAAAATGTATTTTCGTCCCTACATTTTTTTTATCAGATAAGTTTTTGCTGAACAATATTGACAATTGATAGGGACCTATTTTTTTTCTATGTCGGACATATTTTTTACTAGGGACTTACTATACTTTTCTAGATTTACGGGAATATTTGACATTTTAAATAAAACCATCTTTTCGGATTATTTCGCGGATTTATTTTGATTTTAATTTAATAAAAAAAAAAATGTTTAGAATATCTTAATTTTATAATGTTTAGAATTTAAATCAACAAATATCGTAAGGTACTTTGGTGTTATTTTTAAATTTTTGAAATCATTTTGTAAAATTGTGGGTAAACACTGTCTGTAACAAGTATAATATAACGCCTTTGTGATGGCTAAAACCTTAGTCTCTCCCGTGACCATGATTGCTGAAAAGCATTTGAAACGTCGGGAACCAAAAATCAAACACTAAATAATCCGAAGAGATAGTTTTATTTAAAACTAGCGACTCACCCTCGCTTCGCTCGGGTTCAGGATTAATACCGTATTTGTTTAAATAGCTTTTACATTACCGCATTATAATTGCCAATTTTTTGAAGTATTAAAATGGATATAGTATGTTATCCTTAAGAGATAGACAGATACCATTGCCGGCTTTTCTGTAGATATATATAAGATACACAATTCCACCATACATTATATTTTATATCTCAAAGGGTTTATGCAGTGTTTTCGTTGAAAGCTCCCAGATGCCTTTTTTTCCGAAACCTCGAACAAATATCGTTGTATTTTAGCCAATGTATACAAAAACTTAACAAATTATATACTACAACTTTTCTCGAAAACCACTCTATTCATTGGTGAAAACAGCATGAAAATCAGTGCAGTAGTTTTTGAGTTTATCGCGAACAGACAGACAGACACACAGACGCGGTGGAGGACTTTGTTTTATAATATGTAGTGATATAATATTAATTAAGTTCACTATACTCACCCTTAATTCAACTATCAATCTGCAGCGATATGATCATTTTTCGACCAGCAAAGCTCTATAGTAGGAACTTTATTCAATTACTTCAAAGAAATAACTTACAGTTTCACGTTATTGGTTAACAGTAGCTTTAACTTGAACTTATTCTTATCTAAGCTAAAGTTTAACATCTCTTCTAAAGTTCACTATCCTTACTAAACTGACTCCGCTGTAACTGCACTTTACTGATTTGAAAACTTTCAGCTTTATTTTATAGTTTTTTTTTATCTATTTATAAGATTTTAGGTAATTACTAATGGCCGTAGCAAAATGTACTTGAATTAACATGTACCATAGAGTAGATAGTTTATTTCGTCGAGTTTATATCGCCGTCTTACGTTTAAACGTTAAGTATGGATTTCTCACAATCAGAAATAAGATTTTTTCCCACAGTAAAAAGTATCCTATATGTTGACTCGGATAACCAGCTATCATCATACCAAATTTCATCAAAATCTGTCCAGTAGTTTTCTCGTGATACGTTCCCAGACAGACAGACAAAAAATTCTAAAAACTATAGATTCGGCCTCTGTATTGATAATAATGACTATTTCATTAAATCTTATTGATTTTCCAAAAAAATATTTAATGTGCAGATTCGACTCATAATTTTATTATATGTATAGATAACACTAAATAAGTAAAAATAATATTAAAATATGTTTTATGTGAACGTATGAAATAAATCAGTACGAAGAATGCGCATTGTTATTATACACATTAATTTTATATTTTAAATTTTAAAATAAATTAATTCTTTCAAATTTTTAAAGCTTCTTTTAACGTACTTTTGTAGAGCTTTGTAGCTTTTACACAAAACTCTCAGTTGAGGAACTCAATTTAACTATTTAAATTTACATTTCAATGAAATATAATTTAAAATACTTGTTATAAACTATTATATAATAAAATTGTAACTAAGCCGAATCTGTACATTAAATATTTTTTGAAAATCTCATTAAAATAGTTATTATCGATACAGAAGCCGAATCTATAGTTTTTAGAATTTTTGTCTGTCTGTCTGTTACCGCATCATGGAAAAACCAGTTGAGGGATTTTTATGAAATTTGGTATGATGATAGCTGGTTATCCGGGTCAACATATAGGATACTTTTTACTGCGAGAAAATATCTCATCTATGAGAAATCTATATTAAGCGTTAAAACGTAAGTAGGGACGAAACCAAGCGGAGCGAGGGTGAGTCGCTAGTTCATATACAAATAGGTAAGGACAAAACAGCTCAGTACCTTTTTCTCCTCTGTTTGTCAACTGAGTCCCTTTCTTGTTTAATAGCCATTGACGAGCTTTAGTGCTATCAATAAAAAAAGTTTGGAAACAGTTTATTATATAAATAGGTACAGAAAAAAACAGTTCAGTACTTTTTTTTCTTCTGTTTGTCAACTGTTTTTTTTTGTTTATAGCTATTGAAGAGCTTTTTATCAATAAAAAAAAATATTATGGGAGAATATCGACCACTTTGCGAACACTAGTTGTAATTGATACTTCTTAATATATTATCTTGATTAGGCAGTGGTAGCCCAATGCTAACTCGCTGGCTTAGGAAACCAAGTGAAGCGGGTTCAAATCCCAGGTCTCGCATCTCTGATATTTTCATGTGCGAATGATTTCTAACATGATTACCACTTGCCTTACGGTGAAGGAAAACATCGTGTGGTACCTGCATGTCTGGGAAAGACGTGTTAAGTCCGCCAACCCGCAGTTGGCCAGCATGGTGGACAATGGCCTGAATCCCTCTCGTATGGAAGGGAGGCCCGTGCTCAGCAGTGGGACATTTAAAAGGGCTGAATACACATACATATACATATTATATTGATTATATTAATTTTTACTTCGATACAATATGTAGTACGTACCTATGTTTGTTAAATCATTATAGCAAATTTACAGTTATTTGTTTAATTATTAGTCTTACACAAAATTCCGTCGTGAGTTATTTTTCAAAGACACACATATATTTTATGTGTATTTTACGAACCCCTGACAAATAGCACAAAATATATATTACACAGTAAAATCAGGATTCGAATTTGTGTCCTTCTACGTAGAGACCGAACACTTTGCCAGGCGGACGTCAAATAGCATTACAAAGAGATAAGAAGGGATGAAAGGGATGAAATTAAGCTTATGTCACTTTCCGGCCCATAAGCTATCCCTTTGTTGTGAATAAAGGACGACATGACATATGCAATAAAATAACATTTATAAATCCTATCCTATAAATATTATAAACGCGAATGTTTGTAAGGGTGGATGAATGTATGTATGTATATTTGTTTGTTATTCTTTGATACAAAATCTACTGAACGGACTTTTTAAATAAAACTATCTTTTCGGATTATTTCGCGGATTTATTTTGATTTTTGGTTCCCGACGTTTCGAATGCTTTACAGCAATCATGGTCAGTCTCTCCCGTGACCATGATTGCTGTAAAGCATTCGAAACGTCGGGAACCAAAAATCAAAATAAATCCGCGAAATAATCCGAAAAGATAGTTTTATTTAAAATGTCAAATATTCGCGTAAATCTAAGAAAGTATTATGTGAACGGACTTTGGTAAAACTTTACTTTATTATAGCTTATATATTATTTTATTTGCTAGGCTATATTACGATATAATAATGCATAATTGAGATACACAGGCGGAGCTGTAGGAAAACGCCAGTTTACTATATAATATGTATAGAAGAATCTTGTGTCACGGTCAATTTGCTTTACTCAAGATTGAACCCGCACCGTAAGGAGCATAAAAAAATCTTTGTATATGGTAAACATAATAAAGCACTACTAATATAAATATGAAAGTTTGTATTTGTTTGATTGTTAATTGTTTTGTTAAAATGTCTGGACGGATATGGATGAAATTTAGTATTCAGATAGACTATGACCTGAAGTAACATATAGCCTAATATTAGTCATAAAATTGCCAAAAATGTGGCAATACCTGTATGTAATCTATACAAATAAATAAATTTAAGTATCTGTTTGTATGTAAGAATTTTTTTTTAAATGTTTGTCTGTCTGTTTGCTTTGTCTAATCTCGGAAATGGCTGGACTAATTTTGACGGGACATTCACTGGCATATAGCTCATGTTACGAGTAGTAACTTAAGCTACTGTTTATCTAGAAAAAGAATTAAAATCCATGAAATTGTCGTAAACCCCATGAAAAAGCGCGAAAAAATAAAAACCCATGAAGTTGTGAACAAAATCCGCGTATCCAGAAACGCAAGTGAACGAAGTGAGGGTAAGTCGCTAGTGATATTATAAATACAAAAGACCCTTCATAAATATTGTAGCAAAGTATAACTTGGCTGTCTGATAATGTCTAGAACAAAATCTCTATAGATACTAAATTAATTCTAAAAATTCTTTCACTTATTTAAAACTGTGCTATCTGAGTGCTGAGTAGAATATGCTATTTCTGTCGCGATACTGGTAGCATAATATCCTCAAGTAAAAACTTGTCATTTATATCGCACATCCCATCAAATAAAAATATTCAGATGACACAAAAATAAATCCATTTTGAAATACTACTCGACAGAAACGCTCAAATCTAATATTTTAACGTTCCCAGGCTTAGGTCATAATTTACGGCCCTGTTTTGTTATGTACGTACATACATCTGCATGTATTTTACTCATGGGAATGTCATATAATAAATTAGATTGTTGATTATACAGAGTATCTTCTCTAAATAGTATAGAACGAAATTACTATTTCCATTTAGACAATGCCTTAGGTAATTTCAATGTAGTTTTGATCATAGGTAAAAGGAATCGTCATTTTGGACTTGTTTATAATCGCGATTGAGGCGGCTCTCTTCCCTTGTTACCACAGAATATTTCTCACCTTTCAAAAATTACACAAATATAGATAAACTTAAAAGGCAAAATATTATTTAAATGGTTTGATTCAAATCGTTAGAGCCGTTTCCAAGATACAATTAGAGCCGTTCTTTTTGTTTCTCTGTCTGTTTGTCTGGCTAACGGGCTAATCTCCAAAACTGTCAAACCGATTTAAATGAAATTTTGCATGGTGGTACCTTATATTCCCGATCAACATTTTACATACTTTGATGTTCAAAAACTATAGTAACTTATACAGCTTAGTACACAAAAACTACTAATTGGATTTTGATGAAACTTTATAATAATACAGTTCATGTATCAGAATAATAAATAGATCACTTTTTATCCCAGAAAAATGTACGGTTCCCGTGGGAAAGATTTTTTTTCGTTTGTCTAGAGACGAACCCGAGCAAAGCAAGGGTGAGCCGCTAGTATATGAATAATATTATTTTTTTACATATTTTGCTTACATAATATCTTTTTTTTTACTTTAACGAAGAGTTACGGTTACAGAAAGTTTACAATTTTTGATTAAGGTTCAGTTTACATACTACTTTTTAATAATTAATATAATGTTTATACATCCATCTGTATAATATAAACTTGACGTATGCGTAATCACGCAAATCAAATACAAATATAAACAAAAATGTTATTTATGTATGTATAAATAAAATACAATATTGAATTTCATTTATTTTATCGACTAGACGAGATGCTTTCAATTATAATTAGTACTATATATTTCATTAGTCCTAAAAAATCATAATTTTACCTACGAATATATATCACATTATCAAATCAAGCGAATCCTGTGAGATATCAATATGCTAAAAAATGAGGGTCGGTCGCATGTTATTTAAATAGATGACCTTTTTTGATGTCGCTGAGGAAACCCGTCATGGGGCCTACCGTCCGTCAAAGGGCAGGGGACTGTGAGTTTCTTACTCAGTAAAACCCATAGCGGAATCCTATCACACATTATAACACTCATGTGATCAAGCCTGAATCAAGAGGGTCATCTTACCTAAATTAGGATGCTCCGGCTTAGTGAAGCGTCCTCCAGCATAAACCCCAAATTAACGAGATTAGAGTAAATAAAATGTTTTCTTACCTCCTTCTAACTTTTTTCCACATTTATTTTCATAAAACTTTTTGTCCTCTCAGTTTTGAACATGAATATTTTAAGAATATTTAATGCCACTATTGAACAATATTTCTGCCTGTCTGTCTGTACAATTGTGTCATCTTGTGATTATAACTAAAGCGGAAATGTGCAATAATGAAAATATTCAGTTACCTTTTAAATTGCTAAGCAATCCATACTAATATTATAAATGCAAAAGTAACTATGTCTGTCTGTCTGTTTCAACCTTTTAAGGTTTTCTTGTATTAGTAGGTATTTGCACAGATGACAAAATACTATACTAGTAATTTTTTCCTGTTGTCGAAAAACGATCATAATTTAGTTTGTACATGATAGTTCTATTGTCACGTTCCCCTTTCTCATTAAACAGAGTATAAAATGTAAAAAAAATCAAATCGGTCCCTTAATTACAGAGATAAGCACGTACAGACAACCAAACAAACCGAAACAACACAACAAAATTATTTAGGTCTGCCTGCGAGAAAATATCTCATCTCTGCGAAATTTATACTAAACGTTAAAACGTAAGAAGATAGTTTGAGACCCTGGAAAGGACAGATAATAGTTTTATCCCGGAATTCATCCCTTAAGGGGGTGAAAATGGGTATGAAAGTTTGTATGGAGAATCAACCTAGGGACGAACCCGAGCGAAGCGAGCGTGAGTCGCTAGTTTAATATAAATAAAAAAAATATATGATTCAAAGTGCTTGCAAAAGTCTCCTACAAATTTATTTCGATTTGGAATTATTTGATAAAAGTTGAAGTTTACACTACATGTTATTACATTACAAATTTTCACAATCTAAATAGTAGTCTTATAATCAACTTTTATATATGTATTTCGTAATTATATAAAAACATTTTCATAAAACTTCCATATATAACTATAAAGATCGTTGTTTAACCAAAAGAAAATTGGATCACATTTTCCTCGATTTATTAAAATTACATACATAATAAGAGAAAAAATATGTAACCGAACACAGTTTAGAACACACTATACGGGTTTCGAAGCAAATTACAATACAGGGAGAAGCGGAGTCGTAAAATCTATTTCGTGGAATGGGAAATTACTTTAGCTATTCACTGATATTTGCTTTCTTGAAACGTTGGTAGAAAATCGCAAATACTTGTATTACACAACAATCGTATCTACAATCGTTATAGAATAGAAATTGTAAAAATTTTATTAAAATTATTCATTTAATTGCTATTTCATACAATCATATTTGTATTCAGCCCTTTTTAACGCCACTGCTGGGCACGGGCCTCCCTTCAATACGAGGAGGATCAGACCATAATTCACCATGCTGGCCAAGTGCGGGTTGGCGGACTTCACATGTCTTTCGCAAAACTAGCTAGATTCTCTCAGACATGCAGGTTTTCTCACGATTTTTTCCTTCACCAAAAGGCAAGTGGTAATCATGTTAGGTCATCATTTGAACCCGCTTCACTGGGTTTCCTAAGCGAGCGCGTTACCCCTGGGCTACCACTGTCTAGTATTTCATTTTGTAGATATCTTTTATTCATCATGTGCAGAATTAGATTTTATCTAATATCTAAGCCAGTTTGGTTCAATATGTTAGGTATCATAGTAACAACAGAATTTATTTAAACTAAAATTTGGCTAGTGGTCGATATTCAACCATAATCATTACTAAAATTAAAGGAAAATATAATGTATGAATAGAATTCACCTATCTCTATTAAAAAAAAGGGTTTCCAAATTTTTTTATTGATAACACTAAAGCTCGTCAATAGCTACTAAACAAAAATAATCGGTTGACAAACAAAGGGGAAAAAGGTACTGAACTGTAATCTCTTTGCCTATTTAGTATATATATATATACTAAATAGGCAAAGACTATATATAACTGCCTCGGTGGTGTAGTGGCTAGCATGTACGCCTGCACATCCTGAGGTCCTGGGTTCGAGTCCCGGGTCGGGCCAAGTTTAGTTATTGAGTCTTTCTGTATAGTAAGCCTCAGTAACAGCCCGGAGTTGGGAAGTTGGCGGTGTTTCACCCCCGTGCCTCGGAGAGCACGTAAAGCCGTCGGTCCTGCGCCTTAACTCTCACCGGTCGTGTCGAGTAGTCGTCCCACCGGAGTATGAGAGTGACAGGAATAGAGAGTGCACTTGTGTCTGCGCGTACATTTGTGCACTATAATATCTCCTGCGCAGTTGGCTAGTCTCAATGAGATTGGCCGCCGTGGCCGGAATCGGTCAGGAGGACATTATATATATATATATATATATATATATATATATATATATATATATATATATATATTACCGATTGTATTATAAAGAAAAAGTAAAAAATAATTCATCCATATATTAATATCATTTTCTAAAATCGGGTTTAATAATCCACTGGTAACGTGCTCAATTGAAACTTCAAGGCAGTCGGTTAAGCCCTTAGATCCCTGAGATTTTCATATCGCTTTCAACATAATTATCTACAAAGTACTTACATATAGGGTGAAGGAAAATATCGTCAAAAAACTAACCAATTTTCATGTGAGTGAAGTTCGACAATCTGCATTTGATCTTGTTAGATTTGGTCCGATTCCTCTCACAAAATCAAATTATCGACATAACCTCGCTTTTCTTGAGGGCGATCATAAGGGGTTTTGTATCTATACAGATAAATAAAATTGAAGTGCCTGTTTGTACTGTAAAAATAACAGCTTTATACTTAATGCGTATGGAATTATATACGGTACTTATAAGAAAAACACAATTTTTAAAATTTTCGTCTGTCTGTCTGTTTGTTCCGGCTAATCTCCGAAACGGCTGGAACTTTTAACGGGACTTTCACTGGCAGATAGCTGATATTATAAGGAGTAACTTAAGCTACTTTTATTTTAGAAATAGAATTAGGGTTTCGCTCAAAAAAATTAAAACGTACTTAGGGACGAACCCGAGCGAAGCGAGGGTAAGTCGCTAGTTTATAATATTACATGCAGCAGTGTCACCTTTTGGCAAATAGCCTATCAAATTTTAAGCTTATTTATTTATCAAAATAATGTGATTGTAAAGTGTCTTGGTTCTACAAAATAATATATTTATGTTATTACTCCATTATTAACGTCTAACATTCAACTAAAATTGCAGAAATCGAATGTAGTCTACATCTGGTATATAGAACTTAAGATATTTTCATGATTTTTAATCTTCCCTCCTCAATGAATGATTAATGACTTATCTCCTAAGTGTTGTTTACTCGATCGATTCTGTCGTCACCCCTCACAAACACGGGAGATAAGTATGGAAGATGGGGAATCAAATACAAGTAACACTTTCACTGGATGGCAAAATTGCCTAAAATCGCGCTAGTCACGCACAAACTAGGGTTGTAAATAGCATTTCTAATGTTGAAGAGATTATTTTTTTTTTAGTGTTTGTTTGAATGCACTAATCTTGGAAACTACAGGCATTTAAAAATATCGTTTTGCATTTTATTTCGTTCTGGCCCACACTCGCTTCGCTCGGATTCACTTCTAAATGATTCTTTAAATTGACATAACTTTTTTATTTAAGAACCGATTGAAAAAAAATGCTAAATGTTAAGTGAAGCTTACCACAATATATTAGTCAAAACCGCACCCAAATGGGTTAAGCCGTTTCTAAGATCAGCGCGCACAAACACATAGACAAACCAACAAACAGACAAACAGGCAAAAAAACTAAAAGTAATTGTTTTGGGTTCTATTGTATTAATAAAGATCCCCAATAATAGTTTTTCTCAAATATCTTCCGTGTACAGACAGCGGTCAGTTACAATTTTATTATGTGTATTTTATTAAGTGAAGTCTTTATTGATATATTCATCAATACAATGAGCTAGGTTTCTTAAGAACGGGAAACATTAGACTGTTATTATAATTGCGAAAGTGACTCCTTCACGGTGTAACGGCTAGATGGATTTGGATGAAAATTTGTATGTAGATAGACTATGACTTAAGCTACTATATGTAGCATCTGTAACACATACTGTTTCGCTCCCAAGGACACACACGAGCAAAGCGAGGTTAAGTCGCTAACTATACATAAATACAACTATGCGAGCGAAGACGCGGGTAAACGCTAGTCTATACTAATATTATAAAGAGGTAAAGTTTGTGAGCTTGTATGTTTGTTACGTTGTAGGGGGTAATCTCTAGATCTTCTGAACCGATATAGAAGTTTGGTAAGAAGATATTTGAGACCCTGGGAAGGCATATAAGTATATAGAATACTTTCTTCCCGGAAATCTACCCTTAAGGGGGTGAAAATGGGGATGAAAGTTGGTACGGGGAAACAAGCTAGGGACGAACCCGAGCGAAGCGAGGATGAGTCGCTAGTGCACTATATAACAGAAGTTAGGAAAAATGATAGTTTCAAATATTTCTTACGAAATATAAATATTGATTTATTCCCAAACTCTAGATGAACTATAAATCTGGCTGTAAAATTTCATTTCTTCTGTCTCCGAGTAACTACTAAAACTTTATGGGTACCCTTACTCGCGAAAGTAAACAGGGACTATGATATCTAGAGGAATCGGCTTACGGTCATTCGTATTCGCTGGCTTTACGATGTACGAATGTACGTACGTAAATTTCACGTTGACGTTACAATGTTCAGAAGATTCTGCTTTTACTATAAAACTAGTAGTAATAACTTCTTCCAAAAGTTTTAATACATAATGCTACTTAATGCAAAATAAAGTAATCTTTAGTTAAGAAAGTGTGCAACAATTTTTATGCATAAATATTCTTATAACCACCTCTGCCTGGAACTTCGCCCAATTGAAGTGTTTTCTTATTATTTTTTAACGACTAAATGACTTGAAATAAAGGATTGGGGTTCATTAAAATTCGTTTGGATTTTTGAACTTACACTTCTTTTATCACGTTTGGAAAAATTATGAGATTGACATTTTTAAGATGCGCGCACACCGACAGCCAAAAAGTGACATGATGAAGTTACCTGAAAGCGATATGATGAAGTTAGCTGCCTTCCTTTTACAGAGGGTTGTGACATACTGGATGAAATCTTTGGCTATTTTCATTCAGTTACGCCAAAGAAGTATAACTTCTTACGCGCCTACATAAGTACATACACACGTTTTTTTGTGTGTATGTCACGTGATATTTTAGAAGGTATCACATTAAGTAAAAAAATCGACACCAAAGAGTCTGTGTACCTTATTTTAAAAGATCAAACGTTTCGGGCGGTGCTACCTCTTGATGATAGACCCTAAACCAAAACAGTTCAAAACCTTTTTCTCCTCTGTTTGTCAACCGATTTCAGTCTTTATTTTGTTTAGTAACTATTGACGAGCTTTAGTGTTATTAATAAAAATATTGGGAGATATACATATAGTTTTTGAAGTAAAACTTCTTTACGCACGCTTGACTTGGGGGGTAAGAACGAAAAAATGTACGTGGGTCGTTCTTCTTTTCTTACGACAATGAATTGGTGTTTCTCAGTTTTTCGAGTTTTTCAAGTAACAATATTTTGATTTCAGTGTTAGATATTTTTTTGCAAATGCATTTAATTTTCATTTGGATCATTTAATCTTTATTTTCATGCCCTAATGTTGTTTGTTTTGTGAAAACACTGTGACAGAGTGGTTCTTTTTCAGTAGGACATCATTATGAATTACTAATCTGTCACGGTATTTAATGAAAAATAAACACATGCAAAAAAACTATTGGCTACAAAATGTTAAAGATTATTTAGTATTAAAAGGTATAAAGCGATGAGGATGTAAATTCGAACAATGAATACATAATAATCTATACTCTAATATGACACAAAATGAGGTGAGCGATAGATCATTGTCGCTAGAAAAGAAGAACGACCCACGTACATTTGTTGCCAATATTATAATATCATTTAAGGAAAGAATATAATATTATATATCATTTGTCAGACAATAACAACGGTTACTATAGCAACAAACGTACGTACATGTTTTCGTAATGCATTCACCAGCTTACCCCTCAAGTCAAGCGTGCGTAAAGAAGTTTTACTTCAAAAAACAATAAAATATAATAAAATTATATAAATAAATTATAATAATATATAATAAAATACAATAAATATTCTCTTTATAATATTGGTATAGATTAAGTAGGTACGTCTATTTATTTATATGTGTTTATATAAGTTTATTAAAATGTTTTATGAAATAAAATTTTTTTTTCATCTGTCGTATTTTCAAGTATAATTATAATAGAATTTGAATATTAATATACAATATATGATATTTATTTAATGGCGTTGTATACATACACTAAAAATTTGAATAAATTAATTTTCCTATGCTCTAGAAAAATCTCTGTTTATATTATACTAGCGACTCACCCTCGCTTCGCCCGGGTTCGTCCCTAGGTTGATTCCCCATACAAAATTTCATCCCCATTTTAACCCCCTTAAGGAATGATTTCCGGAATAAAAAGTATCCTATGTCCTTTCCAAGGATTCAAACTACCATCTTACCAAATTTCATCTAAATCGGTTCTATAGATCCAAAGATTATCCCCTACAACGTCACAAACTCACAAACTTTACCTCTATATAATATTAGTATAGATATACGCTAAGAAGATAAGTATTTAAACTAAGTCAATTTTTAATTAAATAATGAAATTTTATATTATAGGTATTTACTAGGTAATATATACCTACATGCTTATGATGAGTTGTTGTGGGTTGTATTATAACGTGTTTTCCCGCGGGATTGAGATAATCTCCCGCGGTATAAAGTAGCCAATGTCACTCTCCAGCCCTCCAACTACACAAAAAATCACGCCAATCCGTTTCGACGTTGTGTTTCAACGTGAAAGGAGGACAAACAAATAAACCAACAAACACACCTTCATATTCACTATATTGGTATGGATTTACTCAAGAACTCTACGAATATTGGAAGAAAACATCTATTCTGAAAAGAAACGGCAAAATAAATTTAGATAAAATTACTCAGTTTTAGAGGCAAATCGACTTCACAACTAGCTCTGTGATGAAATCAAATTTGTTTTCGATGAAGAAAGGCGAAAAGGAAGATGCATTCGTCACATACAGACGATCAGATAAAAGATGCTGCGAACGTCATGAGACTTATATAAGAAAATACGAAAAATCTACTTCAAACATTCCCAGTGATATTGAAGGCGGTTAGCACGTGTCATTGGGCAGGATTCCAAATATTTGCGATTCGCGTTTATTCAACGAAGTTTTTGCAAAAATTCACTATGAGATATGTCGATTAATTTTTATTTATATTTTCTAAGGCCGAGTTTAATTGAAATATATAGTAGAGAAATATATTGTAGAAAGTCATGTTACAGTAATCTTAAACTAAAATGTATACCTACTTAAAAGTAGAATTATATAGCTTAACTAGCGTTATGTTTTAATATTTAGCTCAGAGATGAGATATTTTCCCGCACTAAAAACACTAAAATCTGTCCAGTTGTTTTTTTTTTGAGTTGCGGCCACAGACAGACAGAGAGATGAAAATTCTAAAAACTATTTGACCTTTCTATCGATAATAATGACTATTTATATAAAATTTTCCAAAAACTATTTAATGTACAGATTCTACTCAGAATTTTTTATATGTATACCAAAAAATCTTTATGGAAAATTGTCTATATGTTTGTTTGATACATTAATCCCCGGAATAGCCTAACTAATTTTATTGACGAAAAAGTTTGAATGAGTGGTTATTGGCCAACATGGCATTGGACTTTGGGTGTATGATTTATGTGTTTACGCCATCTTCGCTAATTCAGAACATGTTTGCGTAAATATTATTAATAAATAGTTACATATATATTATCTTAAGAGACCAGCAAATTTTTAAGAAAAAAAAAATCACATTTAAAAACTGATAATTGGTTTTAAAATTGTTAAAATCTGTATACTTTTTTCATCTATATTATCTATATATACATAAAATGCTTTGTCCTGACTGACTGACTGATCGATCAACGCACAGCCTAAACCGCTGGTCGTAGAAACGTGAAATTTGGAGAACATATTCCTTATACAATGTAGGCATCCGCTAAGAAAGGATTTTCCAAAATTCATCCCCTAAGGGGGTAAAATAGGTGATATAAGATTGTATGAAACTCTGTCATTCTTAACGCGAAATGCACAGAAAGTAGTATTTAGCTTTAAGATAAAAAATTAGAAATATATGTATTAGTTTTTTTTTGAAATTTATCCCTTAAGAGGCTAAAAGGGGGTGATAAAGTTTATATGGGCAAACAATTATTTATGATCAGAATTACTTGAAACTTGATATTAATGCTCTTGAATACAATTAAATGAATACGTATTTCAGCATTTTTTGAAATTCATCCCATAAGGCTGTCAAATAGGGGATGAAAGTTTGTATAAAACTCTGTAATTGATGCATGGAAATGATATTTACCTTTCAAATGACAACTAAAACAATACAAATATCATTTTATTTTTTGAAAAAATACAGGTAGTAGAGCTTGCTAAATACCTAAAGTGCAAATTTATTTACAGAATATACCTACGCGTAACATATTTTAAGATATTGGATATTTAGAGTTACGATCGCTAAAATGAAATTTGTTTTCCTTATTTTTGCAAGTAATAAAGTTTGATCGCGTGCGAAGCCGCGGGTTCTGCTAGTTTAACATATTATTATTATGTAGGTGTGCTAAGTCGTGATGGAAAACGTAATATTACTACATATTATGAAACAAAGTATCCCCACCGCGTCTGTCTGTTTGATTGCAATAAACTCAAAAATTACTGAACGGGTTTTGATACAGTTTTTACTATTAGAGGGAGCAATCCATGTGAAAGGTTTAAATGTACAATTCGTTAAGGTTTTGTATGGTAAGTCCGGGAGAGTTGCCTATAGTTTTAAAAACGACCAATATTTTTTTTTATTTTTTTTTTTATTTATTTATTAGATTCACCAGTGGTAATTACAATATTACAAGTTATTATTATATTCGAGTACTATAGTTTGATAGCTAATTGCATTACCTTTTAAGGTGAATACCACATGCAAAGATGGAGATTTTATAAAATGTTTACATTATATCTATTACAATGGTAAACTACTATTACAAAAAGATTACAATTGGAATAAAAAAAAAACAGAAAGAATTACATAAGAAATTATAGGATTTTTTTTACATTTTTTTGGAACTTAGCTAGCGAGTCTCCGAATGGATCCAAGGTGCTATGATTATTAATAATATTACATAAACGTGACAAGGGTGAGTGATTACCTAAAACAGATCTACGAGTAGGCGCTACGAGAATGTTGATCGGCTTGCGTGGATATAATATTAATTATATGTGTAAGATACTACATAAAATAAGCATAGTTTATTTTAATTCAATATTTACTTATGCCATTCAGATTAAACTTGAAACGAGTGTGCAATATATTCTAGATTAAAAAATGTTTTTTAAAAATAATAGAAAATAGGCATCTCACCTAGACCTGTGGGTTAGTTGCCTATAGATGTCAGGGATAGGTATAGGACGAGTAATTAGTGCATAATCAGACGTACTTTGCTTAGTGACGCAAAAATCCTTTTTTTATGCATGTATACATACTACCTGTAGATGTACAGGTTATGTGGGACTCACCGGCTAGAAAAGCCAGTACAACCCACTAAAACCCAACAAAACTTCCCCCGTCTTAATGGGGCACCCCGACGGCAGGTCTGCCAAAGCAGACTACAACAACCGTGAGGTTGCTCCCACGATCCACTCTGGCGTCACAGAAGTACCAAGAGCAACCATATGGATTAGGCCATAATCCACCACGCTGGCCAAGTGCGGGTTGGCGGACTTCATAATGTCTTTCGAAAACTTGCTAGGTTCTCTCAGATATGCAGGTTTCCTCGCGATGTTTTCCTTCACCATAAGGCAAGTGGTAATCATGTTTGAAATGATTCCCACATGAAAATATCAGAAGTGTGAGACCCGGGATCTCACTTCACTCGCTTTCCCAAGCGAGCGCGTTACCCACTGGGCTACCACTGCCTTAATTAGCATCCGGATGAACTGCCGAACGGTAATGAGCTTCCCCACCACGACAAGGTGAAAGCACGTTGGGGGGGGGGGGGGGGGGGGGAACCAATTAATATACTGGGCATCTAACCCCAAAATATCATTGGGCATCTCTCCCGATCATTAGGGAGAGATGCCTTTCGACTCTGAACACACCGAAAAGCATTTACAATAGAAAATGGTGGATTGTTAACAAAACAAGATCACAATGTTACATTATGAAACAATTTAATACTATTTAACTAAAGAATTTAGGGGAAAAAATTACTGCAAACTATCTCAAAGATTATATTCTAACGTAAAAGTTAACTACACTTATCTTATTTTACAAATTAACACCAAAATATTAATTATAAGTAATATGTCTTTGTGTAAAAATTTTCACACCGACATTGACTGTCGACTGATGTATTATGGACGCGTTCCAAATCACGCAACATTAATTAATTTAATTTTTAAATTTATTAGGCGTCTCTCCCTTATGGGCATCTCTCCCGGACTTACCCTATAAATTGGCTGAAATATGACAATGATTGTTGAAGATGTCGGAAAAAATCATGCCGACTGGGAGCTTTATTGGCGTACGCGTAAACCAATTGAGTTATATGAAAACAATGTATTAAGGAATTATTCGTGTCCCTAGACACACGAGTGTTAGTCACTGGTACCAAATAAATAAATGAATTAACCATATGGCTATCACGTTTATAAAGGACTAGCGATTCACCCTCGCTTCGTTGGGTTCGTCCCTAGGTTGATTCCCCATACAAACTTTCATCCCCATTTTCACCTCCTTAAGGGATGATTTCCGAAATAAAAACTATCCTATATCCTTCCCAGAGTCTCAAACTATTATCTTACCAAATTTCATCTAAATCAGTTTAGTAGTTTCTGAGATTATTCGGTACAAACAAACAAACAAAAAATCTTGCTTCTTCATAATATAGATTGATAGTATAGATTGAGAGTTTGACTCCGCACATCTCGATGTTAGTTTTCCAGTTCATTACGTTGTTTTAGTTATTTTTACTTGTATTTGTATTTATTCTTAGCTGTAAATGACACATGTATACTATTAAGAATAGCTTAAGAAAATATATTATATAGGTCAAGATTAATTACCACTTTTAGATGTATTTTGGTATGACACATTATTTTTAAAAATTAGCTACATTTAAAAAGAAGATTAAAACCAATTCATATGTTTTTTCTTATGTCTAATAAACGATAACTATGCCAATTGAGACTTGATTTTTATAATTATTTTTTTCAATTCAGTTTACTAAAAATTAAACTTCAAACTAGACGACATGTTTGTCAGTTTGTAGTGACCTTACTTGCTGTGTCAGTGGTCGCGGGTTCGAGTCCAGCTGGGGGCATTCAATTGTGTGATGAGCACGAATGTTGTACTCCAATCATAGGTGTTTATATTTATAACATATATGTATTTAAAGTTATATATGTGTAGTGTATCAACATTTAAAAAAAAATTATGAACATTGATTTCCTAAGATATTGTGTGACATATACACCAAAAAAAAATCATCCGAATTGCTCAATTTGTCGAAAGTCTGTTAAAAATATCAATACACCAGATGTCCCCTATACTCTGTAGATAAATATAAACTTTATAAATAGCTCGTCCATTTGCTTAGTTCGCAAGCTAATTTTAAACTCTCCTTGACCCATACAAAAAGATCATCTTATAATATCCCTAATAAGCTATGACGTATCTAGAGGATATTATGCCAAGTGTTACAATTCCGGTACCGTCACTTTTCCTTTTCTAGACGTATTCATAATATTTGAAGCAATAAAAAATATTTTTGATAGGTCACAGGTTCAAATCATTTTCGGATTTTTTCGCGGATTTATTTTGATTTTTGGTTCCCGCCGTTTCGAACGCTTTACAGCAATCATGATCACGGGAGAGACTAAGGTTTCAGGTTTTCAAATATTCGCGTAAATCTAAGACACTATTAGTTTCAAATCCATTATAAGGTGAATGTTTGTAGTAAATTGTTTTAACTCGTTTAATTGGATAATAAGTACGTCGATAAAAACCTATACTAATATTATAAAGCTGAAGAGTTTGTTTGTTTGATTGAACGCGCTAATCTCAGGAACTACTAATCCGATTTGAAAAATTATTTTTGCATTAGATAGCCCGTTAACTGAGGTAGACTATAGGCTATATAACATTCCGGAAAAATGTACGGGTCTCTTGGAATAAATTTGTTTTTGTCTAGGGACGAACCCGAAGCGAAGCGAGGATGAGTCGCCAGTCCAAAATATAAGCTATCAACATTTAAAATTTCACTTAAATTGGTTTAGTCATCATGGCGTAGAAAGAAGACAAACACATCCACTCACTAACTTACTCAGATATGAAAGTGAGTTGATGATGGGTATAGTATGGAGGAATACCAGTACAACCAACGCAAAATGCCCTGTCACTATGTGTCAGGGAGCTTTTAAAGTCGACCTTGACCCCGTTTTAGTAATTGAGTGTTACTCCAGAGGTTAAAATCTCTTCTACAGTAACATGTTATAATCCACTTACGTATTCACACTACTTTTCTCTCTAAGCTTTATATATTTTTTTAAACCATACGTAGGATTAAATTTATTATGATTTTTTAATGTACATAAGTTTTATTGCCTTAACTAGCCACTTGCTCCGCTCGGGTTCGTCCTAGGTACGTTAGATTTCTCAGAGATAAGATATTTTCCCCTAGTAAAAAGTATCCTATATGTTGACCCGGATATCCAGCTATCATCATACCCCTATATCCCTTCAGTGATTTTCCGTGATGCGGTCACAGACAGACAGACAGACAAAAATTCTAAAAACTATAGATTCGGCCTCTGTATCGATAATAATGACGATAGTAAGATTTTCCAAAAAACATTTTATGTACAGAATCGACTCAGAATTTTATTATACGTATAGATAAATACGATCGGATATGCTACTTGAAGTATTCTCCACTAAGGAGTTCAAGGCTATAAAAAGATATGATTCAGCGAGTGGAGTAGTAGCATTAGAATACGTTTGTAATGGAAATATAGTAAATGTGTTCAAATCCCGGGTCTTGCACTGTGATTTTCAAGCTTTAACACTGTTCCTATAAAAAAATCTTTTGGCATTTGCTAATTTATCTATTTTTGTCGCAAGCTGTATATTTTATGCTATTTTAGTAAGATATTAAGCAAATATATAAATAGCCATCCACTGTTTATGTTCCCAAATTATCTATACAAATAAATTAAACTGAATTGTTTGCTTGTAATGTCAAAATAATCTATACTTATTGTAAAAAGAGGGAGAGTTTATTTGTTTGTTTGGTTGAACGCACTAATCTCGGGAACTATTAATCGGATTTGAAAAATTCTTTTTGCTTTAGATAGCTGGTTTATTTAGGAAGGCTATAGGCTATATATCATCCCGGAAGAATGTCTGCTTCCCATGGGATAGATTTGTTTTTGTCTGGCACGAACCTGAAGCGAAGCAAGGATGTGTTGCTAGTAGCTTATAATGTCAAAATAATAATAAATGTATATAAAAGTATAAATCGTATTTTATGAGAAAAAAACCATTTTAATAATTTTTGTTTTCGGTCTGTCTGTTTGTTCCGGATAATTTCCTAAACAGCTGGACGTTGATTTTGATGGGACTGACACTGACATAATATAGCTAGTGTTGTAAGTAACTTAGGCGAATTTTATTTAAAAAAAAGAATTAGGATTCCGCGCAAAAAATTAAAAACCTAAAAAACCTTACATATCAGTTTATATACATAAGTAACATGTTAGAAAAGCAGTAAAGTTTATTTAATTTAATAGCAAAATAAATAGAATCTATCACTCTGCATTAAGACACCAAAGTTTCATAGTAAGTCATTAAAGTGGTTCTAGAGGAAATTCGCGTTGTGTCGGCAAACGACTACTAATGGCGAAAGTTTATCATAAGATAAATCATTTTTATGGACAGACGGAAGTGTGTCTATTATATAGTATTAAGTCCTCAAATTCTTTGGGACTTTATAATGGAGTGACTGGTATTCTTATTAGCTTATGTAATAAATCTTTTATTATGAAACGTTTGTTAAATTAATCGTCAGATGGAATATAATTTCTGAAATAAAGAAATTTTCAATTTTGCCTTATTATTATAGACAGTGGTATCCCAGTGGTAACGCGCTTGCTTGGGAAACCGAGTGAAGCGGATTCAAATCCCGGGTCTCGCACCTCTGATATTTTCATGTGCGAATCCTTTCTAACATGATTACCACTTGCCTTACGGTGAAGGAAAACATCGTGAGGAAACCTGCATGTCTGACAAAACCTAGCAAGTTTTCGAAAGACATGTGAAGTCCGCCAACCCGCACTTGGCCAGCGTGGTGGACTATGGCCTGATCCCCCTCGTATTGAAGGGAGGCCCACCCCCAGCAGTGGGACGTTAAAAAGGACTGAATACATTATAGGAAGGAATCATGAATGCCTAAAAAAGTGTTTAAAAAAAAACTATGAGAATGTTTGTTTATATTATACTATCGACTCACCCTCGTACTTTTTAATGGTTAGTATATAATGGATAGGCTATATATTATTATATACATACATAGGTATGATGAGTTTTATATCCCTTACTCGAGAAACGTTTGATTCCCTATAAAAACTTTCATCCCCCTTTTCACCCCCTTAAAGGATAATTTCTAGGATAAAAACTATCCTATGTCCTTTCCAAGGTCTAACTATCTTCATACCAAATTCATTTAAATAGGTTCAGCAAATTTTTAGTTCATCCATTACAAACAAACATACAAAAAAGAAACTTTTTTTTCTCTCTATAATATTAGTATAGAAGTATAGATAGGCTTAAAAATGTAATAGAAAGCTTTTTAAATGGCAACTTCTAATAAATAATCTAGACTTATTACGCGACTATTATAAATGCTAAATTTGTATGTGAGTCTGTATGTTTTTGCTCCTAACGGCTGGATTCATTTTGATGAAATTTAATACACAGAAAAACTATGACCTCGAGTAACACATATTACTACAACTACTAGGTATTAGGCCTCTAGAAACGCACCCGAGTGAATCAAGGGTAACGTATTAATATAGTTCAAAGAGGAATTCAAAATCGTCTTAATCAAACCCATTGAAAAAGAAAGTGAGTCGAAAATGAAAATTAAGTGGAGTTTAAAATTGAGTGGAGTTAAAATGAAATCTCTCCCTTTTATATAACGGTGAAAACGTGAAAAATACACAAAAAAATATTCCAATAAATGTGCGAATAATTCGAATAAAGTCTCAAAAGCAATTAATCTTGCAACTCAACATCGCCACGATCAAAAACGCCCAGCCATCATTAATAAGACTTACATTTAATAGTTTAATAAACGAAACGACGTTTCAATCAAACCTAAACGAAATGGTTTAGGACATAATTAAAGTGTTGAAATGTAATTTAATAAAGCTCTTTAAAGCTCATTCTAAATAGACTTATTCTGAGGGCTTGGTTAGGGTAAAATTCTACAATAGATATTTATAAAATACTAGCGACTTACCCTCGTTCCGCTTGGGTTCGTTCTTAGATACGTTTTAATAGTTAGTATGGATTTCTCAGAGATGAGATATGCTAATAATGAGCATAAGATTATTAACGTGTCATAATATCCCCAATATATAATGGAAAGGTCGTGAAACTGTACAACCCGAATTTGAAGCTTGCACAGTGCACACATACCATGAACAAACATCAAGATCGTCAAATTTTATTATATCACTAGAACCTTAGTATGCCCTTAGCTTACTAACTTAGCTAACTTAGCTGTACTTAATCTACAATATTATAGTTCTGATACTGTCTTCAATTAGACACATAGCTTTACATTTAAGCTCTATATATGATCTGTGATTTAAGTGATATTGTACTAAATACTATGGTAGTTCACAGTCGGGTATAATGAGCAAATGTTTAATGCGAATATATTTAATATACACAGATAAATAAAATTACAGTGTCTGTTTATAATGTCAAAATAACAGCTTTTTACTAAATGCATTTAAAAATATATACGCTACCTATAAGAAAAACTCAGTTTTTTTAATTTTTGTATGTCTGTTTGTCTGTCTATCTGTCTGTTCCAACTAATCTCTAAAACGGCTGGACCAGTTTTAACATCCGAGTCAACGTATAGTTTTGTTATCCGAGTCAAAATATAGAATACATTTTACTGCGGGAAAATATCTCATCTTTAAGAAATCTATACTGAACGTTAAAACGTAAGTAGGGAAAAACCCGAGCGGAGCGAGGTTGAATCGATAGTAATATATAAATATCTAGAATTATTATTTAATATAATATAATATATTTAAAGGGGCAGTGGTAGCCTAGTGGTAACGCGCTCACTTGGGAAACCGAGTGAAGCGGGTTCAAATCCCGGGTCTCGCACCTCTGATATTTTCATGTGCGAATCATTTCCAACATGATTACCACTTGTCTTAACGGTGAAGGAAAACATCGTGAGGAAACCTGCATGTCTGAGAGAACCTAGCAAGTTTTCAAAAGACATGTGAAGTCCGCCAACTCGCACTTGGCCAGCGTGGTGGACTATGGCCCGATTCCCCTCGTACTGAAGGGAGGCCCGTGCCTCATGCATCCCTAAATACTTGATGCAAAGCTTTAAAAAGTTATCTTTAAATGAATATTAAAAACACATAAAAAACATTTCGTCATTTCTACAGTTTGTTTATTTTTTTCGTAAAAAGTTAATTTCGTAGCTTTCGCTTCTAATTAGCTGAGTGTGAAATATCTCTGAAAAGTAATCATCTAACAACTTCTGGGCAAGATATTATGTTTTTTTTTTCAACGTAATTTGTGATTCTGCTTATGTCAAATAATATACAGTGTAATTTGTATTCAGCCCTTTTTAACGTTCCACTGCTGGGGTTGGCCACGCTGGCCAAGTGCGTAGTTCACAAGTCTTTTGAAAACTTGCTAGGTTCTCTCAGATATTAAGTTTTCAATGGTAATCATGTTTGAAGTGGTAATCATGTTTGTTTCAAGTAGTAATCATGTTTGATTCACACATGAAAATGTCAGAGGTGCGAGACCCTGGATTTGAACCTACTTCACTCGGTTTCTCAAGCGAGCGCGTTACCACTGGGCTACCACTGCCTTAGTACAGTGTAATATTACAAGTTTTATTGATTAATATTATATATTAAAATTACCTCTGAACGTTGATAGAAAAAGTTTTTGATCTTTATTTACTCTATGGTTTAATACATGATGACATAATGGCAGAGTTGAGTTATAAAGAGTTGTAAAAGTGCTTGTAAAAGTCTATTTAAATAAAGTATATTTTGATTTGATTTGATTTGATGCTTATACAAGGCAAGGTTCAAATCTAGCACATTCTAGTAACTTTTTACTTTACTCAGCTCGACTCGAGTCTCGAACCCGAGACCATCATACAACCAGCCATATATGCTAGGCACTAGACTAAAATCAATGAGTAACCAACTCAATCATGAAATCGAACCCATAATTAAACACCACAAAATTTCTATTTAACTAACTTTTCTAAATCACAATTCAATATTGAATCCTTCATAACCAAAATTTTATCATTACATAAAGCAAGCCATCCAGATTTGTAGTGAAAATAGAAGGATAATCAGGAAAATTTAGCACGTTGATAACCAAGGTCACGGGATATAAGTTATAAAACCCTTAAATAAGGGTCGAAGCCTCTTGATGAGCGGTGGCGAGATCAGCTTAGTATAGCGTATATATACGAAAATCTCTACATTCCCGCCTTTACCAGTTTTATATATCAATTGGATATTATTTTATACCTTTAATACTAATTTCGCCTGAGACTCCGTCCGCATAATTTATTCTTGAACTGTGTTAGAGATAAGCGCCTCCAAATAAAGAAAAATATCTTTGGATTTATGTATATATTACCAGCGACTCATCCTCGCTCCGCTCGGCTTCGTTCCTAGATACGTTTTAACGGTTAGGATAGATTTCTCAGAGATGACATATTTTTCCGCAGTAAAAAGTTGACATGGATAACCAGCTATCACCGTACTAAAATTTCATCAAAATCTGTCCAGTGGTTTTCTCGTGATGCGTTCCCAGATACACAGACAGACAGAGAGACAAAAGTTCTAAAAACTATAAATTCGGCCTCTGTATCGATAATAATGACTATTTCAACAAGATTTTCCGAAAAATATTTAATGTACAGATTCGGCTCAGTTAGAATTTTATAATTTATATAGACTAGCCAGTTACCCTCGCTTCGCTTGGAAGCTTTCCTAAGCTTGTATGGTTTAGGAACAATAAAAGACAAATAAGACAAATTTCCAAAGAAAAAAACTTTTATGCCCCAGGAACCTTCGCGGACCCATACAAAATAACCTACTAGAGTTTTATGACAATCGAACTAATGATTTAGAAATGCATAAAGAACAAACGTACAAACATTCATTTTTATTTATATAGAAGATAGTAGAAATTCTAGAGGTGTTTTTTGGTTTGCAATAAATATTTCTTTTATTAACATAAAGTTGAATAATTTAATGGAATAGTACCAAATTATTATACGTTAAGTTTTTTTTAGTGTTAGAAATTATTTTAATTATAATACTAAATATAAAAAATTTTGGTCCATTATAAGAATATAAAATGCAGAAAATTTTGTTTGATGCAATATTTCTCTAAGCAGATGCAAACTGAGTTCCATTTTAATGACAAAATATTTACAAATGCAAACCGCAATCTAACATGGACTTTCTATAATTGCGTGCAATGAAAAATATGTATGCATTTTAGGCAAAATTTTCTACTATGGTAATTAAACTATGTATGAATGATATATATTGTGATATCTATACATATAATAAAATTCTGAATCGAATCTGTACATTAAATATTTTTTGGAAAATCTTATTGAAATAGTCATTATTATCGATACAGAGACCGTATAGTAGTAGAGAGAGTATAGTTTATAGAATTTTTGTCTGTCTGGGAACGCTTCACGAGAAAATCACTAGACAGATTTTGATGATATTTGATATGATGATAGCTAGTTATCTGAGTAAATATTTAGGATACTTTTTACTGCGGGAAAATATCTCATCTCTGAGAAACCTATACTAAACGTTAAAATGTAACAAGGGACGAACCTGAGCGGAGCGAGGGTGAGTCGCTAGTGAACGTATATAATTCTACTAATTGAAGATAATAAGATTTAAAAGTTTATTTGACAATATGTATGACAGCTTACATCTTAAAAGTTAACATGAATACTACGCATATGTCTTCTCCATTCTACGTGACTTTGGCTTGGTTTTGAAGCCATTAATTAACAAGAGAATTGAATGGAACTTGAACTCGTATATTATATATTGAAATTTATTTGCAAAATCAATATTTACGTTTGGAGTCACACAAAAAAAAAATACATTCAATAAAAAATTATTAACACGAAAGAAACCATAAAAGCAGGTAGTCATACTTCCTTTTTGAAAATCGATAAAAAATTTAAATACATCAACAAACGCACAAAAAAACATCTATACATTTTACATAACTCCATTATAAAATCATGCAAAAATTAGATAATTTTCACATATAATTCATTAGGATTTTCCACTGGAATAATTAACGCTACGCTTTTCATTGCGTACTTGACCTAAAAGTCCCTTGAGACAGATTAGACGAAATGCGGGCACATATCAGTATCATAAAAGACGTTTAATTTATAGCGAGAGTGGGATAAGGACGCATTAAACGAATTCTCCATCTTAATGTAAATGAATTATTCTAAGAACGACGTTGGATGCTGTTTAGTTTGTACCAAAGCCGGTTTTTCGCTTGGCTTTGTAGATTTACGCCTAAGATACTAATGTGGTTTATATCTTGTAAAAATTAACATTTTTTACGCTACATTTCTTACATTTTTACCTCGAATGGAAAATAAGTTGCTATGTAATTTGAATATTTTGCTGGAACTAAATGTTCTACGTTACGTGTTTGTTTTCCTTTCACGTTTAAAATCCTTTCAAAATTGATTTAGCAAAATCTGCTGAAATCGAAAACTATTTAAAGATATTTTCCAATATATATATATATATACGAGTATTACAGGCACTATTATGGATGCAAAAGTTTGTATGTCTGTGCATTTGTTACTTCACGCCGAAATTTCTCGACCGATTTGGATGAAATTTAGTACACAAATAGATTATGCTTTAGAATAATACATAGGCTACTGTTAGTAATACAATTTGGCAAAAGGTGTATCTACCTGTATAATAAATAAATATAAATATGTTGGGATATTAGCACACAGCACCATCTAGTTCCATGATAAGCTACGAGGCCTGTGTTATGGATACCAAATAGTTGATACACTACACATATATAACTTTAAATACATACATATTATAAATATAAACACCCATGACTGGAGTACAGATATTCGTACTAATCACACAAATGAATTCCCCCAGCGGGACTCGAACCCGCGACCGCTGACACAACAAGTAGGGTCATTACACACTGAGCCAAACGTGTCGTTTATACTTATACTG
The DNA here is from genome assembly GCA_905404265.1 of Fabriciana adippe. NCBI lineage: Eukaryota > Metazoa > Arthropoda > Insecta > Lepidoptera > Nymphalidae > Fabriciana > Fabriciana adippe. The sequence goes on along the minus strand of FR989998.1, from coordinate 13,624,893 downwards.
TATTCAGTATAAGTACAAAAGGGGACATATCTAAGCAAAACAGGATAAGTCGCTAGTATTGTACAAATTCACCGATCATCATATTAATATAGGTGGTAATTTAGTTTTTTTATTCTATAACATTTTACATTGATAACACTTGTACAGTTTCGATATTTTAATCTATAAAATTCTGAGTCGAATCTGTATAATTAAATATATTTTGTAAAATCTTATTGAAATAGTCATTATTATCGATACAGACGCCGAGTCTATAGTTTTTAGAATTTTTGTAAGTATGTCTGTGCGTGGTCGCATCACGGAGAAACCACTGGAGGGATTTTGATGGGTATGATGATAACTGGTTATTCGGGTCACAACATACACGATATTTTTTACTACGGGAAAGTATCTCATCACTGAGAAATCTATACTAAACCTTAACTAAATCTAGTTAAAATATATATGTTTTGAAACATAATGCTGGGTTTCTCTGAATTATCCTACACATTATAGCTGTTCATAGTTATTAGAACTCGAGAAACATCCTCATGTGAGTGTCCAAGTATTTGTATGGCTTATAGGGCTTATTTGCATTTATCGATACAAAGCAGTACTTGGCAGATCGTTCGCAATACACTTTGTTTAATTCGAAATTGTGCACAAGCTCTTCATAGTTGTTCTAAGCTTTTCCCGATAAGATGTTATAATGTGAACTGTAATAAAAAGCTCAGCAGCTTTTGTATACATTTAATCTTTATATTAGTTTTAACCGTATATTTTAACCGTTTTCATTTATAAACCAATAGTTTAAGCCCGCGGATCCGCTTGCATTATAAGTAAATTGATGATAATTAGGCATTTTTTTAATCTAGAATATAAGCTGTTTTTATCTAGATTTAATAGTAAAAAACATATCTATCACTAATTTACTAACTGTCTTATATATAATATTAATATTTTTCCCCGCGACTCCTCTTGCATGTTTAAGAGGAAAAGGATAAAAGATATATTTGACGACATGTTTGGCCCAGTTTGTAGTGACCCTACTTGCCGTGCCAGCGGTCGCGGGTTCGAGTCCCGGTGGGGGCATTCATTTGTGCGATGAGCACGAATGCTTATACTTCAGTCATGGGTGTTTATATTTATAATATGTATGTATTTACAAATTATATATGTGTAGTATATCAACAATCTGGTATCCATAACACAAGCCTCGCAGCTTACAATGGAATTAGATGGTGCTGTGTGTTAATGTCCCAACATATTTATATTATATTATAAATATAAACACCCATGACTAAAGTATAAGCATTCGTGCTCATCACACAAATGAATGCCAGCGGAAATCGAACCCGCGACCGCTGGCACAGCAAGGTTTACTGCAAACTGAGCCAAACGTGTCGTCATTATAATTATAATAATACAGTTAATTTATTTATAATTTAGATGACTAGATAACAGCCCCCGATTTATTTAGTACAGGAAGTGAGCTTTATCATTCGCAGATAAAGCAGCTTCCAACAAGCGAAAGGATTTTCTGCATCGGATCAGTTTAACGCCCACTCCAAACTGAATATAGTCACAAAATGTATTTCTCCATAATAAGCTATTCTATTTTAAACAATGCTTTTTTGACATTTGTAACTAATTATATCCACAGAGTTATAGAGTTATATGAGTAAGAATATCATGTAGCATTTTTTTTGCTGATTCCGAATCTGCAAATAAGTCATTTTTGATCAAATTGTTAGTTACAGCCTTCTTTCTTATGATGGCAGTAAAAAAAAAACGTTTGCCGCAATTGAGATAATAATTAATCAATGATATCACCCTAACCTAACACATTTTTATCTCTATACTAGCAGAACTCGCGGGTTCACTTGCATTAGAACTACAAAAAAACAAATTCTTTGGCATTATGTTGTAAGTAATTAATACAGAAACACCCCTGCTCCCCACGTCCTGCGCCACCCTCACGCCATGCGCCCGTCTACCATGCTCTGTAGTATTTTCGAAGCCCTATTAGACTCTGTTGGGGGATGATTTTGGAATAACTGTGATACACGTATCTCATAATTTTAATTGAAGTGGAAACCTACTCTTCGCAAAGAACCTATTCTCCAAATTTCATGTATCTAGAAAAATCATGAACTGATCCTAGGTTTAGGCTGTGTGTTGGTTGATACGAGTATAACAGTCAGTCAGTCAGGACATTGAATTTTATATATGAAAATATCATTATTTATCTCCATATATAAAGATACTCATGATTGACTCATAAATAAACTAAAAATTAGACGCAAAATCTTGAGATTTGGAAAACATTGTACTATTATAAACAAAGCTATCCGCTTAAGAAAAAGAAAGAATATTTTGAAATGTAGACCTTTCAATTCAAATTCATAATTATTTATTGAATAGTATTCCTAAAATACACCTACTTCTTTTTTTTTGAAATATCTGCCAATTTTTCTGAAAAATACTTCAGTCCTAGAAAGAGACTCAAGTTCTGAGAGGATGGTATTTCTTTTTTTACATTTTTGATATGAAATAACTAAAAGAAACTATTCAAAATTAAAAGAGCCTCGGCTATCACTTTCAAGGTGAAAATTTATATATGTATTTGTAGCCCTTTTGACTTCCCACTGCTGGGCACGGGCCTCCCTTTAATACCAGGGGATCAAGTCATAGTCCACCACGCTGGCCAAGTGCGGGTTGACGGACTTCATATGTCTTTTGAAAACTTGGTAGGTTCTCTCAAATATGCAGGTTTACAATGAGAATCATTTTGAAAATGATTCGCACATGAAAATATCAGAGATGCGAGATAGAGGGAATTGAACCCGCTTCACCACTCGGTTTCCCAAGTGAGCGTCGTTAATCGTTACCACTGGACTACCACTGTACTTAAGATTTATAGTATAATATAACCATAAACATATTCTAGAAAATCATTTACAGTATAATGCCTATATCATACAAACATTTTTGAAAGGGTGAAAAGGGGGTGGAACCCCTAAATGGATGAAAAACTGTTATCTAATATTTTCGGATTCAACAATCCCAAACCGCTAGTATATTACACAATGTGCTACTAAATCAATAAGATTTTGAACGCCTTCCATTGCCTTAACTCCCAAATCGACAGAAACCCGCATCCATTCAATAAGACATGAAATTTGCCTAAACGCGGTAATTAAAAAACTTTTCTTCATATTAAAAAAGTTCCTTCACGCGTATTGTGCGAGATATTAACTTACTTTATTATAATGAAAAATTATGTAATCTATACGGATAAATAAAATTGAAGTGTCTGTTTGTAATATTAAAATAACAGCTTTTTACTAAATGCATATGAAATTACATACGGTATTTATAAGAAAAACACAATTTTTAAAATTTTGTCTGTCTGTCTTTGTTATGGGTTGGTATAGATTGTATTATAACGTGTTTTCCCATAGGAATGAGATAATTAATCTCCCGGAAATAAACAAACATAATATTTTCACGTTTATTATAATATTAAATATGGATATGGATTTATAGAGATACGTTACTAAGAAATTGCATTTGTAGATTAGCTATCATGTCCCCAGCGGAGTTACAAATGGTACTCCATTGTGCTTAACTAAGCCAGAGACTATGAGTCTATATTAATTAGTCTTTTGTACGTCACCTGGACACATCTGTGTTAAAACAAGGATATGTCATTAATCAATACAGATAAATAAAATTGATGTGTCTGTTTGTAATATCAAAATAACAGGCTTTTACTAAATGTATGCATATGAAATTGAATACGGTACTTATAAGAAAAACACAATTTTTTAAATTTTTGTCTGTCTGTGTCTTTGTTTGTTTTCCGACTAATCTTCAAAACGGCTGGATTGATTCTGATGCAACTATCACTGGCAGATAGATGATGCTATAAGGAGTAACTTAGGCTACTTTTATTTTAGAGAAAGAATTAGGATTCCGCTTAAAACGTACCTAGGGACACACCCGACCGAAGCGAAAGTAAGTCGCTAGTATTAAATAAATCCGCGAAATAATCTGAAAAGATAGTTTTATTTAAAATGTCAAATATTCGCGTAAATCTAAGAAAGTTTTATAAACGTAAAAGATTTAACAAACATACATAATATATTAAACTAGCGACTCAACCTCGCTTCGCTTTGGGTTCGTCCCTAGACAAAAACATATCTATCCCACGGGAACCGTACATTTTTCCGGGATGATATATAGCTTATAGCCTTCCTCAGTTAACGGGCTATCGAATGCAAAAAGGATTTTTCAAATCGGGTTAGTAGTTCCTGAGATTAGCGCGTTCAACCAAACAAACAAACTCTTCAGCTTTATAATATTAGTACAGAATATGTAACACGATTATTTTAATGTTACGTTTAAATTATTCTAAGAACAAATTATAATTGCCTAACCTATAATTTGTTCTCAATCTACATCGACGTATATAAATATTACGTGAAGCAAATTAATAATTCAATTCGATTCACTTGTTAATGGCTTCGATAAATTAATATATTTATAATATGTATGTATTTAAAGTTATATATGTGTAGTGTATCAACTATTTGGTGTCCACAGGCCTCATAGCTTACCATGGAACTAGATGGTGCCGTGTGTTAACGTCCCAACATAGTTATTTCTAGCGACTCACCCTCGTTTCGCTCGGGTTCCTCCCGAGGTTGCTTTCCGAAACAAAATTAATTAATTAATTTGGTTTTAATTTTTTTCGTGGGACCCTTTTTTTTCTAAAATAAAAGTAGCCTAAGTTACTTCTTATTATATCAGCTATCTGCCAGTGGAAGTCTCGTCAAAATCGGTCCAGCCATTTGAGAGATTAGTCGGAACAAACAGACAGACAGACAAAAATTGTAAAAAAAATTGTTTTGGTATATGTACCGTGTATACATCCAAATGCATTTAGTAAAAAGCGGTTATTTTAATTAACCGACTTCCAAAAGGAGGAGGTTATCAATTCGATTGGTATTTTTTATTACAAACAGACACTCCAATTTTATTTATCTGTATAGATAATTGTAAAAAATGTACAAAATGATGAGATAGATAAACTGTAAAATATTTATAAGAGGTAAGCGTAGATCATAAAATCGTTTTCAATTTATTTTTTACGATATCGTATTTTAAAAAGTATTTTTATTAAAATATACATATTTCTGTAATGCTTTCTTAGATTTACGCGAATATTTGACATCTATACGTATAATAAAATTCTAACTGAGTCGAATCTGTACATTAAACATTTAATGTTTCGTCCCTAGTTACGTTTTAACATTTAGTATAGACCTCTTAGACATGGGTTATTTTAAAAAAGTATCCTAATGTTGACCCGGATAACCAACTCTCATCATAACAAATTTCATCAAAATCTATTCAGTAGTTTTCTCGAGATGCGTTCCCAGACAGACAGACAAAAATTCTAAAAACTATACATTCGGCCTCTGTATCGATAATAACAACTATTTCGATAAGATTTTTCAAAAACTATTCAATGTACAGATTTGACTCAGAATTTTATTATATGTATAGAAGATAATTAATTTGGTTAATTATCGAAATGATTCTGATGAAGCCCCGATAGCATATCAAAGATTTATGTTATTAATATTTCAAACGCTTTAGATTACACTGTACGTAGCTTAGAGAAAAAGTGAATATTTTTTCTACTAGATACTCCTAAACTAAATCACCATACTAAATTTCATTTTATGTTAACACCTGAGCTATCTATTATAATGTTTTTTGCCTGGAAAAATTATTGATTCCATATTTCAATAATTCCATCTGTACAAAGAGATCTTGTTAAAGAAAATACGATTATAAAATATTTTTTTATTATATTCAACGTTTTATAGATCATAAACTATTCAAATAAAACCATTTAATATATTATATTATACATAGATAAAAGATGAATACTATTTTTGCATTTTGAGTAAAACCAAAACAGGAATATTGTATATGAAATTAGTAAAAGTATTTTATTTTTATATAAGAATGGTTAAAAATCGATTCCTAAAAAATTAAAAAGCTCACAAAGCTAGAATAGTGAGGGAAATTGTTGAAGGATTCGATAAAAACTACTGCTATGTAAAATTATTCTCGTTTTTATTTCGTATAATTTCATTAGTAATAAAAATTTTAGCACCTTGTTTAATTTCCAATAAAACTTTCTTAATTTTCAAATCAATTATCATATACTGTTAAATCTAACAAATAATTATTTATGTTGATTCAACATTATAATATATTTTTAATATAAAATGATGAAAACAATATTATACTATTATGATAATTTATTATTTATTGCCCGATTATTTCGAATATTAATAATAAAATGTTATATACACATTGTACATGTACATTATAACATTTAAAGTAGTTAAATATAATACAATACAAATTTTTAGAGAAACTTTAGATAATCACGTCGAAGTAGAACTGAAAATCGTATTTTAGGGTGTAAAAAATTTTAAAAATATAAGCAGCGAAATATTATAATTTATAAAAATTTTAAGAAAAATTCCTACACAATAAAAACTTTATGATAAAAAAAATAACAAAAATAACTTACATTTTGAAATTCCGATCACAGCGAACACTTGGAATCGAAACGAACTGTTTACTTGCGAATTATTTATAATTTCCAATTATTATATTATACTATAGGAAAATTTACGGAAATTTCCTATAAATATAATTTATTACTATATATAACTTACATCATAATATTCCGAACACAGCACTAGCACATACACCACAAAATTCACATAAACGAGCGCGTTTCAGCACGGCGTGCGGGTGACTGTCGGAGACTGCGACAATAGCGCCACTAGCCACCAGCTTTTCCTACGAAACTACTATGTTATTATGAAATGAAAAAAGCCCTTCTCTATAATAATATAGTTTAATATATATCAAATATTTCATGGGGAAATTATTATGATAGACATTTTTTTGAATCTACTGTTTTAAGTGATGAAAAATCCAAAATTAAGAACTAGGTAAAAAAAGGAAAAAGTCCGTATAATACAAACTTCTAAGGTGATTTTGATGAAGCTATTTTGGAACTAAACGGCACTTTTTATGACTTTATCTTAGCCGTTCTTATAAATAAGGATATATTGAGACTAATGTATCATATAGTGGCCCAAAAGCAACACAAGTAACTATATTTGATAGAAAAAAGATTACCAGTTAAATAAATTGTAATTATTTCTAATTATGTGAGGTAAATGCTCATTTAGATCGCGCAGACACTTGCATTTTTGTCGAAATTTTCTTCGACTGTATTGTAAAAAAATTGATTTAACTTTGTTAGTACGCTTATGAGTTTCGTAGCATATTAAGATGTAGATTTCAAAAGAACTAAAGAATGCCCAATGGCGTTAAATTATTAGTACGGCTGATTCTATTCTCTAAATTAATATATAATAAAATAAATATGTTGAGACGTTAACACATATCACCATCTAGTTCCATGGTAAGCTACGAGGCTTGTGTTACGGATACCAGATAGTTGAGACACTACACATATATAACTTTAAATACATACATATTATAAATATAAACATCCATGACTGGAGTATAAGCATTCGTGCTCATCACACAAAGTAATACCCCCAGCGGGATTCGAACCCGCGACCGCTGGCACAGCACTATATATCTACTATATTACAGTGCACAAATGTACGCGCAAACACAACGTGCACTCTCTATTCCTTTTACTCTCAAAAACCGTTAAGACGATACTAATAATCAACATAACCGGTGAGAGTTAAGGCGCAGGACCGACGGCTTTACGTGCTCTCCGAGGCACAGGGGCTTAACACCGCTAATATCTAAACTCCTGGCTACTACTGAGAATATATTTAAAGAAAAGTGCAGTAATTAAACTTTGCCCGACCCGTGAATCGAAACCAGGACCTCCGGATCAGCAGCCGTACATTCTAGTTACAATAATATCGAGGCAGTTAGGGAATACATGTTTATTCATTCGTGTATTACTCTTGAATAGACTTTATATAATTGGTGAGGAAACAATTTGTGTTAGGTGATGTTTGTTCAAATCATGCTTTATATAAATAAGAGATTTTACATTGTACTAAAATTATAAACGTGAAAGTTTGTGAGGATGGTTGGGTAGTTGTTTGTTATTCTTTCATGCAAAAACTACTGAACGGATTTTGATAAAACTTTACAGTAATATAGCTCATACATAAAATTAACGTATAATATATAGTTTTTAAATATATAATAATACAATATATTATTTATCTCAATAGAAGGAAAATCTCATATTGACTTTCTTAATTATCTCCTATCAAAGTCTGACAACTGGTTTCTATATTAAAATATATATTAGTTTGGATGTTGGAGTTGTGATTTCTTTTACATTAGGTGTAGATCATATCGTAATATATGTACATATGTAGGTTTAATTAATTTGACTGCACGTTTGGCTCAGTTTGTAGTGACCCTACTTGCTGTGCCAGCGGTCGCGGGTTCGAGTCCCGCTGGGGGCATTCATTTGTATGATGAGTACGAATGTTTGTACTCCACTCATGAATGTTTATATTTATAATATGTATGTATTTAAAGTTATATATGTGTAGTGTATCAACTATCTGGTATCCATAACACAAGCCTCGTAGCTTACTTGCTGTGTGTTAATGTCCCACCATATTTATTTATTAACTACATATATATGTACGTATAAAAATATATAGTACAGGGTATTTAGAACAATACGTGTATATGCATTATGGACTTAATTTACTATCAAATAACACTATTTGTTGCATTACGTTAGACTGTCAATATAACTGTACCATATAATATGTTTACGTATATATATATATATATATATATATATATATATATATATATATATATATATATATAAACAGTTGAATTAGTACCTTATATATGTAACTTTGTATGTATGTTTATTTACATTTAGGTTAAGTAATGTACACTTTTATACACCATTTTCGCTCATTTCTTTTATTTTCTGTATCCTTCTCTATAGGTTGCCTGTAAGAGATTGCTTTCAGTGATAAGGCCGCCTTTGCACATTTCTTTAACTGTATTTCTTTTTTTGTGTATGTACCATTTTACTGTGCAAAGTGTTTAAATAAACAAAACATTCTACATATAACTAACATAATTCGTTTAGTTGGTATTTTAGCTTGACTGCCTTGTTGATTTAGGATACAAGCCCTAGGTCAGCCTAAATATTGGATTTGTGTTAAGAAGTTCTCTGTAACAAATCGGAGTTGGGACGTTAGCGTTGCATACTTGTGCCTTGGAGAAAACGCTAAACTGTCGGTCCTCCGTCTAATCTCTCTCTGGTATTTCAAATCAAACAGACCGACAAATAATTTCTCACATTTTGATTTACCTATAGTTAACTATGGAAATAACCTGAGAATTAATTTTTCAGCTTTTTCTATAATACGTGAGTTCGAATATAAGTATGATAAATTGACTAAGGCCTGATTCTGCCCTCGTATTGAAGGGAGGCCCGTGCCCAGCAGTGGGACGTTAAAAAGGGCCAAATACAAATTAATACCATCGAACCGATGTGATGAGTGGATATCATAAACGAATTCTTTACTTTTTCAAAAATATGTATGGCTTATTTTAATTGTCTATACAGATAAATAAAATTGGAGTGTCTGTTTGTAATATTAAAATAACCGCTTTTTACAAAATGCATATGGATGTATACACGGTACATATACCAAAACAACATTTTTTACAATTTTTGTCTGTCTGTCTGTCTGTCTGTCTGTCGGTCTGCCTGTCTGTCGGTCTGTCTGTCTGTCTGTTTGTTCCGGCTAATCTCCGAAACGGCTGGACCGATTTTGGACGGGACTTTCACTGGCAGATAGCTGATGTTATAAGGAGTAACTTAGGCTACTTTTATTTTAGAAAAAGAATCAGGGTTCCGCGAAAAAAAATCAAAACCCATGAACAAAATCCGCGTACGGCGTACGCACCCGAGCAAAGCGAGGGTAAATCGCTATATAATTTAAATGAATATTTTAGGAGTAGCAAGCTACTATTTATGTATAAACATAGCTAACCGTGAAAACGTACCTAGGGACGAACGCGAGCGAAATGAGCGTGAGTCGCTAGTATTGCTAATATAATTTGACGACACATTTGGCTCAGTTTGTAGTGACCCTACTTGTTGTGCCACCGCCGCGAGTTCGAGTCCCGCTGGGGGCATTCATTTGTGTGATGAGCACAAATGTTTGTACTGCAGTCATGGGTGTTTATATTTATAATACGTATGTATCTAAAGTTATACATTTGTTGTGTATCAGCTATCTGGTATCCATAAAACAAGTCTCGTAGCTTATCATGGAACTAGATGGTGCTGTGTGTTAATTGTCCCAACATATTTATATCTATATTTAATATGGGTTAGCTATTTTAAAATCACAGCCAGTAGTACTATATTTATATAAAAATTATATTTGTAGATAATTTACCAACACATTTTCTGAACACAAATTTCTAATTAAACATGTTCATATAACAAAGCCATTTCATATAACTGTTTGTTCATTTTTAGACTCATGTTATCTTTGTTTGGGTATAACAATAGGGTGTTTAACATGAGGGCCAGTGAGGGCGCGAACAGCTCTCAAATCTGTCCGCAGGGCTTGTAGGGTACAACATATGTTTTAATGATTAAAAATACACGCGATGCTTTGGAAATGAGCACACTTACTATCTTGTTTATAATTAAAATTTTAATGTACGTGTTCAATATATGTATATTGTATAATACGTCCTTTCCTTGCTAACGTGTAAAGAGACTCGATATTGAATAAAATACCTTTTAATTTTTTAAGGTTGAAAAATACAGTTATTGTTATCAATAACAAGTGTTTATGTGTTTACCGGAAGGAAACTATTTCCCACTAAAACCCCATGAAATCTTTCCCGACCTAATGGAGGATAGCTTACGCACTGGCTTGGCGAGGCAGACAACAACAACCATGGGGTTGCTCCCACGGCTAATTGTGCTATCAGAGAAGTATCAAAAGCAACCCGCATTATACACCTCTCCATCTCCCCATACATCGAGGTGTTCCGCCTCCCAAGTACAAAGACTCTTGGTTTCTCGACCGATTGGATTACTGGATGTTACTGAGCTCTCCTACCAGCATAAGGAGAACACATTTAGGGGGGATCTAATAAAATAAACAAATATCCATTATAAATAATTGTTGAATTATTATAAACTAGCGACTCACTCTCGCTTCACTCGGGTTCGTCCTTAATTATAAATATCATTTTCATTTACAGGCAACGATTTGGCCAGCGCAGGCAAGTAAAGCGGTTATTTAGCGCATTTTACTCAGACTTGATTTGCACATATTAAAATACAGAAAACTTTTTTAAATTAAAATACAATATAGCTTATTTCCATCAGGGATAGTGTAGCTTTGTAAATAAAATAAATAGTGAAAGATTCAGTGATCGGTTCAGTAGTTCCAGAGATTATCCCCTACGTACAAAAAATGTTTACCCCTTTATTACATTAGTATATGTATAGATGAGCAAGCCATTTTTTGTATATAGATTGATAGATACAATATAATGTCTATATTTTTTTCTACGAGTATACATATAATAAAATTCTAACTGAGTCGAATCTGTAAATTAAATATTTTTTGGAAAATCTTATTGAGATAGTGATTATTATCGATACAGAGGCCGAATCTCTATAGTCTTAGAACTTTTGCCTCTCTGTCTGTCTGTCTATCTGGGAACGCATCACGAGAATTACTGGACAGATTTTAATGAAATTTGGTATAATGATAGCTGGTTATCCGGGTCACCATATAGGATACTTTTTACTGCGGGAAAATATCTCATCTCTGAGAAATCTATACTAACCGTTAAAACGTAACTAGGGACGAACCGGAGCGAAGCGAGGGTGAGTCGCTAGTTATAAATAAATTCTAAAGGAGATATATCAATATTTTATCAAACAAAACATCCTTTTATATAACACGCCTTTCCTTATCTTCCCTCACGTAGTAAAACCACCAGCTGTCAAACCGTAAACTTTTTATAGTACTGCGTATATTCAAAGCGGATATACTCGTATATAAACAATAGGAATTTCTATTGGTTATATTTACTTTTTCATATTAGATACTTATGTAGTTTGGTATATTTTCTTTTGCTAGCTTTTAGTCGTGGCTTTGCTTGCGCAATTTATTTATATATCATGAAATATGCTAGTATGAAGATACCTTCATCATCATCATCATCAACATTAAATAAGTAATTCTTGTATACATATGTATGTATATATGTATATATGACTAGCGACTCACCTTCGCTCCGCACGGGTTCGGTCGTCGGTTCGTCCCTAGGTACGTTTTAATGTTTAGTATAGATTTCTCAGAGATGAGATATTTTACCGCTGTAAAAAATATCCTATATGTTGACCAGCTATCGTCATATCAAATTTCATCAAAATCTGTCTAGTGTTTTCTCGTGATGCGGTCACAGACAGACAGACAGACAAAAATTGTAAAAACTATAGATTCGGCCTCTGTATCGATAATAATGTCTATTACAATAAGATGTTCCAAAAAATATTTAATGTACAGATTCGACTCAGCATTTTATTATATGTATAGATAATTTATTTCGTGTATGTATCTCAGAAATGGCTCTTATGATATAAATTAAGTTTTGGTTTAAAATTCTAAGTCGAATCTGTAAATTAAAAATTTTGAAAAAGCTTATTGAAATAATCATTATTATCGAATCTATAGTTTTTAGAATATTTATCTGTCTGTCTATCTCGGAACGCATCACGAGAAAACACTGGGCAGTTTTTGATGAAATTTGGTATGATGATAACTGGTTATAGTGTCAACATATAGAATAATATAGATGAGAAATCTATACTAACCATTAAGGAAAAAATAAAAGTGTCTTTTCTAAAAAAAGCTCCAAAAAAAAAACACTGAGCAAAGCTCATAGCAGAGTCTCTCCTGTGAAAAAATCCAAACAGATAGTTTTATTAAAATCATTGTTTTTATAGTAATGGAAAATAATACGAATATATAGAAAAGCAGTCACCGAAAGCTATGTATGTAGGTAAATGTTAGCAGAATTTGTCTTCACGAATGATTGAATAAGACACCTGTCCCAAAACTAAAGAGGGTAGATTCATAATGTATTTCTGTAAATAATTTCCTAATGTTATGAATATTATACATATGGTATGTTGAAATTGCATAATAGATTACTGAGTTAACTATAATATGTTATTTCCATACTTTGTCTATTCTAATATTATTAAGAGGAAAAATTTGTTTTTTTGTTTGTTAGTATTGAATAGGTTCCGAAACTACTGAACCGATTTAGATGAAATTTGGTAAGAAGATAGTTTGAGACCCTGAGAAGGACATAGGATAGTTTTTTATCCCGGAAATCATCCCTTAAGGAGGTAAAAATGGGAGTGAAAATTCGTATAGGAAAGCAACCTAGGGACGCACCCGAGCGTAGCAAGAGTAATTCGCTGGTATTACATGAAAGCTTAAAAAGCGTTAATATAGTAATAAAGATTTTAAACTTTACTCATACTTCATGTATATTTGATTGGTATGTAGTTTTTTTTATTATAGGAAATATTCAGATTTTTTTCTTTCTATTTTTTTTTGTAATAACAGAAAAAAAAACACTGCAGCAGGCTGTTAGAGGTCATCGCTTATAATTTACATTATTTGAATTATTTATTACTCAACAGTAACTAAATCTCAATACGAATATATCTATCAATCGCTCTCCAAGCGCAAAGCTCATGAATAAAGGCTTGGAACCCTGAATTTAGATTTATAACCGTACTATCTCCCATCTAACAAGTTCCAATATTTACAACTCAGCTATCGATTGGAATTAACAGTCAGACACTAAGGTTTGACCCATTTCATTGCTAACAAATTAAATCTTCTAGAAGAGTCTTCGAAGATAACTATAAAATTGACAAGTTTATCAAAGTTTATCTGTATTTACTATACTAATACTATAAAGAGAAAAGATTTTTTTGTTTGTTTGTACCGAATAGGTAATACCGAAACTACCGATTTAGATGAAATTTGGTAAGAAGATAGTTTGAGACCCTAGGAAGGACATAGGATGGTTTTTGATAGAATGGTTTAAGGGAGTGAAAATAGGGATGAAAATTTGTATGTGGTAGCAACCTATATATTATATACAGAAATAATAAAACTGAATAGAAATGTATATATTATTATTGAAATAATTAACTCGGTGGTGTAGTGGCTAACAAATACTTCTACTACAAATAATTTTGTTTAATAAGTCTCACAATCAGTAACAGCTCGGAGTTGGGAAGTTGGCGGTGTTTCACCCCTATGCCTCGGAGAGCACATAAAGCCGTCGGTCCTGCACCTTAACTCTCACGGGTCGTGTCTCGTGTCGTCCCACAGGAGTATGAGAGTGACAGGAATGGAGAGTGCACTATAATTGTGTTTGCACTATAATATCTCCTGCGCAGATGGTTAGTCTCAATGAGACTGGCCGCCGTGGACGAAGTCGGTCGGGAGGTCATTATTATTATTATTGAAACAGATTTATTAACTTTAAAAAGTTGTATCGAATATAAATTAAAAAATATATATATTTCACCCTTATTGTGTAAAATTTCAATTATTAATTATACTAGATGACGTATAAAACCTATTCACTGTAAGAAAAATTACAAAGGACAATTTAGAATAACTAAGATACCCCCTAACATACACACAACAATTATGACCTAATAGAGTAGGTACCTTCTTTTTTTAAAGTTGGTAAAAAAGGAAGCCTAACTAACGGGTTTTGCTTTAGATTCAAACTCAAAATGCTTTAGGATATGTTACTCACTTATGGTAAGTCACTCATGTCTCACCCCGATGTGGGTTTTGTTAATCGTCATGGGGGGACTATTGTGTGCGTAAGCCATCCTTCGACGCCTCATTAAGGCGGGGGAGGTTTCGTTGGGTTTTAGTGGGTAGTACTGGTTTTACTAGCCGGTAAGTCCCACATAACCACCGGTATGTATGCAAGTAGTATGCGTAAATGAATATCTCGAGTAAATAAACACATAATCACATTTGTAGCTAACAGAAGTTACTAAATTTATTTATATAACTACATTTATTAGTAAGTCTAAGTAATAACTGAACAAAAATATGGACTAAGCACTGTAAGAAATACTTCTATAAAAACAAATAGTTGTGCTGGCTGTTCATAAAATAAAATTTTAATGTGTCTTCAATTATTTATAATTCCATGATGCTATAGGGTTAGTAGTGCGCATTGTAAAATAAATCACAAGCTCAAGACGACTCTTATTGCAACGTTGAAAAGACGATTTTCGACCAACTCCAATCGCTGGCACTTTATTTCAAGACAAAATTCTATTTTCTCATTGAATGAAATCTTTTGAATACGGAATAAGGACTATTTTGGTTATCTTACAATATCTAGAAACTATAGTTTTAATATGAAATTTGCTGCTCTCTGAATTTATAGTATTAGTATAGATCTTAACAAGATGGACCACGGTGTATTTTGGAGACAGGTCTTCATATAATGTTGTTTTGAAACTGCTTCAAAGGTTTAAAGTTACGTCTAACAACTAAATTTTAATATAGGAAATGAAACGGTGGTTGAAATTCGAGCATAATTATTATTAAAAATGTTTGTTTTTATTTATGTAAAAAAAAATACATATAAAATAGAAAACAGATACCATGTGTACAAAGGATAACTTATCTCTTTAAGAGATCTCCCCTCGAGTGTGAGAAAATAATAATGATAATGAGGTGCGGTGTAGGTACAAACTACAAACACCATATATATATATATATATATATATATATATATATATATATATACAAACATACATACGTATGTACATAGATACTTACATGCATACATATATACTTTACCTATTGGTACAAAAAAAAATGTTTCAAAAAAAATATATTGTGCACTTAAGTCCGTCAATAGCTACTAAACAAAAAAAGAAATTCTTTTGTTTTTGCCTTTGCCTGTATATAGATTTTAGTTAAACCTGTAATAAAAACTGGCTATAATTTAGTTAAAATTATAAAATATTTAACCTTTTAAATGTAAGAGGCAGTAGATAAAGTAGTTGTTTAATTAGTGATGGAATAGCTTTTGATCTTTTAATTAACCCCTCATCATTAAAACATTGTTGATAATATATGTTAAAAAATATATAATAAATAACTAAATAGAAAATAAGGTAAAATAAAGCCATGAAAGATATGAGCGAGATATTATTTACAATTTCCGAAAAATAATTCAAAAAAATTTGAATAACAAGCCATAGGTATATTTAAAAATTTAAACTTCACTGAACACAATATTTTTGAAGGAAAATTACAATTTCAAACAAGAATAACGTTTAAAATCTAATTGAACGAACAAAATCGATCAAATAATTAACAATTTCGTAGTAACCTTCCTTATATTTGAAAATCCGTAATTAACTCATCGCGCGAACTTGCTAAATCTAATTTATCTTCAATTGAACCGGCATTAAAGATAAGAGTAAACAAATACATAAATATAAAATAAATTGAAGTGTCTTTTTGTGTCGCTTTAATAGGACTGATTAAAAACTTAACTTGCGCCTGTTGTTTCTTTAAAATACATATGTAACTGTTAGTTTATTAAGAGATTTTTTTCGGAAAGAATTATATCTATACATATAATAAAGTTCTAACTGAGTCGAATCCGTACATTAAATATTTTTTGAAAAATCTTATTGAAATAGTCATTATTATCGATACAGAGGCCGAATATATAGTGTTTAGAAATTTTGTCTGT
Source organism: Fabriciana adippe (assembly GCA_905404265.1). Taxonomy (NCBI): domain Eukaryota; kingdom Metazoa; phylum Arthropoda; class Insecta; order Lepidoptera; family Nymphalidae; genus Fabriciana; species Fabriciana adippe. The sequence continues at coordinate 13,607,961 of FR989998.1, read as the reverse complement.
CTGTCTGTCTCTCTATCTGAAAGAGAAAACAACTAGACAGATTTTGATAAAATATGGTATGATAATACCTGGTTACCTGGTCAACATATAGGATATTTTTTACAGCGGGAATCTTATATCTGAGAAATCGAGCGAGATTAAGTTGCTAATGTAGTATTAGCATTAAGCGTACTATATAATAATGTCCTCCTGACCGATTCCGGCCACGGCGGCCAATCTCATTGAGACGAACCATCTGCGCAGGAGATATTATTGTGCACAAGTGTGCGCGCAGACACAGGTGCACTCTCTATTACTGTCACTCTCATACTCCGTTGCGACGACTACTGTGCACGACCGGTGAGAGTTAAGGCGTAGGAGCGACGGCTTTACGTGCTCTTCGAGGCAGGGGGTGGAATACCGCCAACTTTCCAACTCCGGGCTCCGGGCTTACAATACAGAAAAACTTAATACCTAAACTTTGAACCCACTTGACTCGATTTCCCAAGCGAATGCGTTAACACCACTACCTCTACCTCCATTTTTGAATACATATACAAAATTTCATACATATGTTGATTACTGAGAAGACTTCTAATTTGGAGCTATCCCTGGACGCAACAGCCAAGTCATGATAGTTTTTAGAACGGGGTATAATAATTGAATGCCTGTATAAAGTTTTGTGTTGGTACTATTGATCGTTAAGAACTTTGTCTGGAGCCAATCCTAAAATCAAAATCAGATCATAATTATCATAAAAAGTTATTATCATTGAAACTGAACCAACGTGTAAAATATTAACTCTGTATGATAAGAGGAAGTGGTTTTTATGTCATTCACACGTTTTAGATGCTTGTCATCACACAAATGTATGTGCGTCTCGTTCATTTTTATCTCGCACGTGCAAGATGTGGAATGATCTTCCTCCTAAGGTTTTCTCTGAGTGCTATAACATGGGGCTCTTCAAGAGGCGTGTCTTTAGGTCCCTTAAAGGTCGGCAATGCATTCGCAACTCTTCTTGCATTGCAGATGTCTATGAGCGGCGATAGCCACTCACCATCAGGTGGATCTTTTGCTTGTTTGCCTCTTTTTTCTATAAAAAAAAAATAGCTTGCAAGATTTATATACAAACATACTAACTAACAAACATTGCTAGTTAAGTAAATGCTTATTAGTAAAAAGAAATTGATTTCTCATATATTCATATTTATATTTTAAGTTCAAATATATATCAAATTTAAAATTGCTTAGTTACAATGTTATTCGTTGCAGGTGTCGATGTATAACATGTTGCAGATAGCTTACCTAAAAACTGATTGATGCTATAATCACTACAATCTAGACGTTCTTTAGGTTGCTAATTACTTTGCGAAGCGAGCTTAAAAGCTTGTATAAGTTTTGTTGGAACAAGTTTGATTACTAAATCAACCGTAGCTTCAAAAATATCTAACTTAAAAATTTATCAGGGAAACTAAGTAGTTACAATTTACTCGGTCATGTTTATATCAGTAGCTTTAGGTTCGATTCTTGTATGAAGAAACTTATTATATACATGTCTTAAATATTATCTATATTATGTAAAGTTATGAGAAAGGAATATGTTTTAAGAAAGTAAAAAGATTCATTAGCAACGGTTAAATTGTAAAAACGAACACAAAAACAAGTAAGGTACTTCGGTGCCACTTGCTAATTTTTTCCAAATCTTATTATATAAAAGGCAAAGGTGATTGACTGATGAATCAACGCACAGGCCAAACCCTTAAGGCTAGCAAATTGAAATTTCGCACACGTATTTTTCATATGACGGAGGCATCCACTAAGGAAGGATTTTTCAAAATTCAACCCCCAAGGGGGTGAAATAAGGGATAAAAGTTTGTATGAAACTTCTTATTCCTTGGACATATTTGCATGAAATTTCGTATGAATTGAGTACGACAAAAATAATGAGTTACGTGTTTCAGCGTTTTCTAAAATTCAACCCCTAAGAGGGTGAAATGTGAAATAAAAGTTTGTGTGAAACTTTTTATTTCTTGAACATATTTGCATGAAATTTCGTATGAATTGAGTACGGTAAAAATAATGAGTTATGTATTTTAGGGTTTTCCAAAATTCAACCCCAGAGAGGGTAAAATAGGGGATGAAAGTTTTAAATAAACGCACAGGCTAAACCCTTAGGGCTAGAAACTTAAAATTTCGCACACGTATTTCTTTTAAGACGTAAACATCCACTGAGAAAGGATTTTTAGAAATTCCACCCCTAAACGGATAAAATAAGGGATGAACGGTTGTATGGAAATCCATCATTTTCGAAGTTAGAAACGTGAAATTTCATATACAAGCTATAAAAACTTCTGATTAGAAATAAATAAATAAGTATTTCAGAGTTTTTGAAAATCTATCCACTAAGAAGGTGAAATAGGGATTAAAAGTTTATATGAGAGGTCCGTCATTTTTAAAGTAAGAAGTATGAAATTTCTTATACAAGCTTCTGGTTAGACTTCTGGTTAGAAATAAATAAGTACGTATATCAGAGCTGTTGAAAATCTATCCCCTAAGAGGGTGAATAGGGGATGATGAAATTTTATATGAGGAGTCCGTCATTTTTGAAGTAAGAAGAATGAAATTTAATATTAAAGCTTCTCAATAAAAATAAATACATTCTTATTTCATCGTTTTTGGAAATTCAACCCCAAACGTGAGAAATAGGGTGAAAACATTAGTATAAAAATGAAAAAAAAAATGGCCTGATTTGCGTGAAATTTACTATTTATCTTTCTTGATTGAACTGATAAGCAAACTATAAACATGTATTTCAAAGTTTTTCAAAATTCCATCTCTTAGACAAGAGAAGAGGTGAGAATTAATTTATGTTTGTTTCTAAGGGTTAGCATGTTTGTATGGATATATTCCCAAAAAAACTTGATGTACATACTTCTAAATACAAAAAACTTAAAAAAATAATAAAAACTGACTTTAAAACACTAATAAATGTAATAAATTTAATTAAAAAAACACGACTGCGTAAAAAGCGAACTAAAAGGTGAGAACAAGTTGACAAAGGATCTTTAAAAATAACGTAGATTTTAGCCTGTTTATAATATGTTAGCCGAGTTACTTGATTTTTAAGTCGTAAACATATGCGAGTTATATATCATTGTAGTCTCTTGCTCCAACTTTGAAAAGACGAAGTAGGAAATGTCCAAAAAATAGAAGTAGTGGAGCGTGCTAAATACTTTAAATAAAAATGAATTTACAGAATATACGTAAAATGTCTTTTCAGATACTGAATATTTTGAGTTACGATCACTTAAGTTTTGTTTTCTATAATGTCTTCAAAAAATAGTATGAAACGCGAACTTATATTTGCAATTAATAAAGTATGTATGGCGAAAACAAATATATATATATATATATATATATATATATATATATATATATATGTGTGTGTGTGTGTGTGTGTGTGTGTGTGTGTGTGTGTGTGTGTGTGTGTGTGTGTGTGTGTGTGTGTGTGTGTGTATGTGTGTGTGTGTGTGTGTGTGTGTGTGTGTGTAAATGTGTAAGTAACAACAACACAATATTACAATATTCGGCGGTACGGAGCCCTCGATGCGCGAGTCACAATCATACATTTGCAAATCATTACAGTCATCATTACTAATAGCAAAAAGCCAAAGAGGTTTTTTGTAGTACATATTTGCTTGAAATTTCGTATGAAATGAGTACGGCAAAAATAATAAGTTACGTATTTCAGCGTTTTCCAATATTCAACCCCTAAAAGGGGATGAAAATAGGGGATGAAAATTTTAAATAAGCACACAAGCCAAACCCTTAGGGCTAGAAACTTAAAATTTCGCACACGTATTCCTCTTATGACGTAGGTATCCACTAAGGAAGGATTTTTCAATATTAAACCTCCAAGGGGGTGAAATAGGGGATAAAAATTTATATGAAACTTTTTATTCCTTGGATATATTTGCATGAAATTTCGTATTTTTCATAGTTTTCTTTCTGCTTTTCATAGTTTAGTTTCTGCTAGTTATTGTATAAATTTTGTAGAAAGGCACTGTCTGTAACAACTATAATTTAGTGACCATGATTGCTGTAAAGCATTCGAGACGTTGGAAACCAAAAATCAAAATTTATCCGCGAAATAAACAGAAAAGACAGTTTTATTTAAAATTCTTCCACCATTAGAAAGCTACATAATCCAAAAGTAACTAACTTTCAAAGTATATTTTATCTTAGTATAGCAGTAGTTTAGCAAGTTTTCAGCTTGAAATGTAACATAGTGTCGTTAGCGAAAAAAGCGAGGGCAATCACTATAAAAAAATAAAATTATAGCTCCTAGGCGACTTAACAAATAATAAATAAATATGTTAGGACATTAACACACAGCACCATCTAGTTCCATGGTAATCTGCGAGGCTTATGTTATGGATACCAGATAGTTGATACACTACACATAAAAATTTAAATACATACTTATTATAAATATAAACACACATGACTGGAGTACAAACTTGCATGCTCATCACACAAATGAATGCCTCCAGTGGGGCTCGAACCCGCGACCGCTGGCACAGCAAGTAGCGTCAGTAGAAACTGAGCCAAAAGTGTCTTCAATTAAACTTAATTATTATTTTAATAATAGTCATATAATAAAAGAAACTGAAACTTGTTCAAAGGGTTTGCAGAATGGTCTACTTTCCATAGGAAAAGGTGTCAAGGGGCTCATTCCATGAACTCTACGGAACTGTTGAGAGGACATATTATGTTAAAACAAACTTAGGAATCTTTTGGAATTGCGAAACATAGTGATGTGTTTTTATTCGACTGTATCTATACAAATATATATAAAAGCTAAAGAGATTAATTTTGTCTGTTTGTTTGAACGTTATTATTTGGAAGTAGCTGTTCGATTTGAAAAATTCTTTTTACGTTTTGGCCTATTAGAAGTAAAGATAAATATGTTGGGACATTAACACACACGGTGGTGTGTGGTAGATGGTGATCTAGTTCCATGGTAAGTTGTGAGGCCTGTGTTATGAATACCACATAGTTGATACAGTACACATAATATATAACTTTTAATACATACATACTATAAATACACCCATGAATAGAGTACAAACATTCAGAGACTAAGGTTTTGATGTCTTAAAAGTTATTAGACACATAGTTGTTATTATAAGTCGTCTCTGTTATTTGAAGCCACGTTTGGCTCAGTTTGTAGTGACCCTACATGCTATGCCAGCGGTCGCGTGTTCGAGTTCCGCTGGGGACATTCATTTTTGTGATGAGCGCGAATGTTTGTACTCCAATCATGGGTGTTTACATTTATAATATGTATGAATTTTAAGTTATATATGTGTAGTGGTACTATATGGTATGCATAACATAAGCCTCGTAGCTTACCATGGAACCAGATGGTTCTTTGTGTTAATATCTCAATATATTTATTTATTCGTCTCACCATATTTAACCGCGATAATATCCGAAAATACAGTTTCATTAAAATTGTCAAATATTCGCGTAAATCTAAGAAAGTATTAATATGGGCAATGTTAGAATTTGCTCAAATCGGGACTCCAACCCGTGACCTCCAGCATTCATATTATTCACCATACTATGTTAGAAAGGTTGCAAGGAATAATAAAAACCCAATAGAATGAGCAAAATTCAGTGTATATTAATATTGTATGTTTAGGACGTATTATAATCCACCGTTTTTGATTTTTTCCCAATGTACCTTTTTGCCTTTTTGCTTTATCGCACTCTGTAATGGCTTCACTGAACAGCTAAACAGATTTCCATCATATTTTTAAAAAACCGTAGTATAACATAAAAAAAATGAAGCCAAAACAAAAGCTATAAGATTTATAAGTACTCCATACAATTAGAGATTCAAAATAAAACTCCGAATGTGTTAGAAGTCGTACGCTGTCACTAGTCTCAAAAGAATATTATATCCGCAAATGACAATACTATATTAGTACAGATGCCTCATCCCATACAAAGAAATTGGACAGCGCTAATTCGGGCTATTCTTCAAGCTATTTTTGTTTGCTTGAATAGATAATACTTATCTATTAAAATAGATGTCGTTGATTCACAAATAACTACAGTTATACTGATTTATTTTATAAATATGTGCAAATCAATGGTAAATATGCTGATTGCTGATATTTGAATAATAATCAGTAAAAGTACATATTATTTCTTTTTCCTTCTCTTAGAATATTTTTTAAAATAATAACATGCTTTTTTGGAATTTAATTTTTGAAGTGAAATTTCTTTAGAATTGTTGTGATTTAAAACTCGATGAAACGGAAATGCGACACTAGAAAGAGAAAAACACATAAATATATAGTATTAAGCCGGCGAGAGAATGAGGTAGAATACATACACAGGAAGTGAAAAATAATGCTGAATAATAAGTTATGTAATATATGTTAACACTAGAAAGACGGGCGGGGGTCATATGACCCTTTTTGGAATTCAGGGTTAGATAATTCCAAAACTATTGTTTTTTTTGACATATCCTCTCGTGACTTTTATTAAAATGGTTCAAATTTACATTTAAAAATGTTTACATTGTTATATAATCATTACATCATAAATAAATCATACATCTACCTACAAAGACGGCACCGGTCATTTGACCCATGCGGCATTTGTTACAGTAAACATATCCAATAGCGGGTAAACTATAATATTTATATTAGCTGTAGTTGTGAAATATAATGAACACAATTGTACTTTATTTCTACTCATGCTTTCGTCAAGTAAACAGTGTTCTTTAGATGTGTTACTATGCCTCGACTTACTGATAGTCAAATATCAGTATCACTACAATCTTTGCCTGAAGATCAATCAGATGGTGAGAGTGAAGAGATATATAGATACCAAAATGATCCCGAAGAAGAGATACATACACCCGAATCAAGCTCTTCGAGTAGTGGCGACTCAGATGATAATATACCAATAGGTAATTACCTATTCCATTCTTTTCATTATTAGACACGATTTGAAATATCTTATTGGTAAATAAGTACATGTTATATTTTTTTACAGCTACTGTGCAAAATCAACAACAACATAGAGGAAGAGGGCTAAGAAGGCGAGTGCGCGGTGTTCGCAGAATACAATCTCCATGCAATGATATTGAAAAGAATATGTTGTCATCTGGTGCAGTATTGTGGAAAAGGCGCCTCTGAAAATGAACCTGGACAAACGGATAGAAAAGCACGACACAATATTTTGACTGAACAACCTGGTCCGACTCCCTATGCACGAAGGCAAATTGGCGATAGGTTTATGACTGCTTGGAAATTATAAGTTAATGATAACATTCTGCGACACATCAAAACATGCACAGAGACTGAAGCTCATGGAGTACTTGGACATTCAAATTGTTCAATCACGTTTCAAGAACTTGATAAATTTATCTCAATTTTATATGAGAGAGAGAGATAAGAAGTCACAAACAAGACAGTGCATAGAAGAAACTTTATACTGCAGCTAGCTCTTGAACTCAGTGACATTTCCGATCAACCTGATGCCTCGGCGGCGGAGTCGTCTACTGTCGGTACGAGGAAAAGGCGTCACTGCTCCTCTTCTGGTTACAAAAAGAAATCAAACAAGGTTTGCGACATATGTAAAAAACCTTTGTGTGGACAATGCAATCAGTCAAAAACTTTTATTTGTTATATTTGTAAGTAAAAGTATATGTTCGAGTTAATAAAAACATAAGTATGATAAGTCAAATTGAAGTTTAATTTTTATTTTCGCTTATTTTTTAACAGTTTTTGGGACATTTTATTACATAAAAATTATTTATAAAGCAAGGGGTCAAATGACCCCTCGCCGTCTTTCTTGGTAAGTTAAATTTTCCGTCTTTCTAGTGTTAAATAAAATTTAAAATAACTTTTAAACTTAGTAAAAAATACTAAACTTATAACTTATAAAAATGAATATATATTACTGTGGGATGAATGTGCATAAATTAAATAAAAGCTGTAATGACTAACTGTTGCAATGGTAACCGTTGTTATTGTCTGGCAAATATATAATATTGTATTCTTTCCGTATATGATATTCTATAAATATATGATTGTAATATGCCTTATTCAATTATTGATTTATTTTGTCAAAGAAGTTTTACTTCAACCACGCATAAAGGTTACACGCACCCAGTTTTCTTTATCTTTTGTTAATTAACCACAACTTTAATAACAAATCGATACATGTAACGTCATCTTTTGACATTTTTTGAACTCATTTTTCTTTGTTCGTAATGAGACCCCATGATTATATCGTTCCTAACACTATTTCCGTTTAAAATATCTGTGACCTGTCATAAGCAGGTCTCGACTCAGCTAACATATTTTTATTTTATTTACCATTCTTTGAAATGTTAAATATTATTTATTCCTCTGTTATTTAAATTGTGACCCGCCCTTCTCTTGCTTTGGCCTGAGAGAAGGCCAAAGTGTATCGTGGTAAAAAGTATCCCATAAACTTTGGTGTCAGGGATGGCTGGATAGAAATAATAGTATTATAATATTATTTTTTGCAATTATGTTTTATTTTTTATATTATCTGATGTTTTTGCCAATTATTATTGTTAATCGAATTTCATCATTATTTTTTTAATGGATAAGTTTATAAGCTTTAAGGGTAGTTCTAAATTTTAAACGTGTGAAACTATATTACCGCCAAGTTGTATAGGCTGTATTTTATTGCAGTTGCAAAAAAATGGCTGCTAAGTTATTTTATTTACTATTGTTAGACACTTAGTGATGCACCCGAATGAGAGAAGAGAAGAAGAGAGAGTTGCTAGAACCTAAATTATATATAAGCCATTAATTATAGTCGTTGTGAAAGTTCATTGGGACTACTCCTTCATTTTGAATGGCAGCGTTGGTTCATATTCGTACACCTATGAGATTTTTATGTGCAAATCTCATTTTCATCATAATTACCAGTTGAACTATATCTTTTTTTACATTAGGATTTATGCGTAACACCTGCATACGAACAGGTTATGTGGGGCTCACTGGCTCAGGAAGCCAGTTCTAAAACCCAAACTCCCCCATCAAATAAGGCGCTGCAAGATCACTTATACCTGTCCCTACAGCTGGCCTACCGAGGTTGATCACAGAAAAACCAGGAGGTTGCTATCACTATCCACTGTGCTATCAGACATATACCAGGGGCAACCCCAGCATGTTGGCCCGAAGTGGGCCAGTCCACATTGTGTCTCTTAGCTTCACGCCCGACTGGATGGTCGGACGCTGAAGTTTTTGAATAGCGACTTACTTTGTTATAATATAATAGCAAATCTTCTTCGCTTCGCTCAGGTTCATCCCTTGGTACGTATTAAAAAAAAACAAAAACCATGAAAATTGGTCCAGCAGTTATATATATATATATATATATATATATATGTAAAGAAAACCACTTCATAAGCGAGTGCTTTTCATAAGTTTATATATAATACATAAATACTTTTTAATTAATTCCAAATTTACTTTTAACTTTTTTATTTTTTATTTATATTTGACATGTTAATAAAATAATAGAAATACGTACTTACAAATGTTATTTAATATAATATGTTAAAATATAAAGAGATTAAAATAGAGGCTTTAAATGTAGTTTCTATTATTGTTACAGAAACGCAATTAAGCTTTTATTTTTAAACAAGAGAGGAATATTATTATAAAACTACATTTTCTGCAAATATTTCAAGAAACATGGAAAAGTTGAGGTTTGAGTTTGCAGTGAAACCAACAGCAGATGGAAAATCAAACCTCATATGTATAACCTCGATAACTACACCTGATGGACAAATTTTTGGAATACCAGCCGAGTACCAACCTGCACATCTTCACCAAGAAATTATAAAAACTACCCACTATGTTAAGGTCAAAAAATCATTAAATAAAAGATATCAAACTAGGAAAATATGGATAACTTTGACAGATGATATATCAAAAATTTATTTGGATGAAGAACAAAACTTACAGTTTAATGATTTTTACCTAGAAGAAAATTTAGAAAAAGCAAATATTGGTGAATCTATAGCTAGTAGCTCAAATCAGACGTTGGAAAAACTGTTAGAGAAATTGCTTGAAGAAAAACAAATAAAATCTGAGACTCAAAATTTAGGGGTAATTGCAAAAGATTTCACGATTGAGAAATTCACTGGCAGAAACACAAATGCTTACCAGTGGATTCAGATTTTTAACAAAGAATGTGAACGTTTCCATATCGATGAAGACAAAAAGAAAATTGAAATATTAAAATTTTTTATGGAATATTCTAGTGTCGATTGGTACAGCAATATGCTTATAAAACTTACAGTGGAATCAGAATGGAATAGGTGGGAGAAAAATTTTTGTGACACGTTCGCAAATAAAGGATGGTCACCCATAAGATATGCTCTTGCCTTTAAATACCAAACAGGTTCGTTACTTGAATATGCTTTAAAAAAAGAAAAATTGTTACTAGAAGTAAGAAGATCAATTGATACTGGGACACTTATAGACCTTATAGCATTCGGTTTACCCAATTATGTATCTGATAAAATTGACAGAGGAACTTTACAAGAAACGAAAGATCTGTACAACGAAATAGGAAAATTGGAATATCTGGTTGAGAAGAAGAAGACCTATAAAAAAAGCGCTTTTTATTCTGACAACAACTTCCATAAAATTGAAGAAAAGAAGCCATGCCAAATTTGTATCAACGAGGAAAAGGGGAAACGTTACCATCCTGAGGAAAGTTGTTGGTTTAAAAGGAAAAATCAAAAGGCAATTGTAAAAACAGTAAATAACTCAGAGTTGGAAGTGGAACTTAATGAGAAGAATCCAAAAAACTAGATGTACCACCATTAATAGAAGTTAAGTTACTATTAAATGATACTTTAAAAGTTTCTGGAATTTATGATTCAGGTTCAAATGTGTCATTAATTAATGCAAAATTATTAAAGATACAGCCAACAGAAAATATAAGGGATATTCAAATAGTAAACTTGAGGACTATTAATGGTGAGAAGAGAACAAAAGGTATGGTAACATTAAAAATTAAAATCTACAATATTGAAAGAATTATGGATATTTTTGTAGTAGATAATGAAAATTTTAATTATGATTTTCTAATTGGTTTGGATTGTATCAAAAATTTTAAATTAGTGCAAAATGAAGAACTAAAGATCATACAATATTACAATCCAAAAGAAAAAAAAGTTACCTTAAATGAAGACGATATAAAAAACAAAAACTTAACAAATGTCGAAATTCCTGATGTACTAGGTGACAAAAATGAAGAAGTATTAAAAGAAGAAACAAAACACGTAAACAAATGTGAAATAAATTTCAATGAACGCATACATTCAGATAGATTCGAAATGTTAGTAAACCATCTAGATTTATGCCAGCAATCAGAAATTGATAAGTTGATAGAAAAATACAAATCTGTATTCGCTAAAGATAAATATGACATCGGTACAGTACGAGATTATGAAGCTCATATTGATCTAATGGTGGATAAATACTGTTACAAACGTCCATACCGATGCACAACTGAAGATAGGAAAGAAATAGAAAGTCAAATTTCAAAATTATTAAGTAAGAATTTGATTGAAGAATCTTATAGCCCTTTTGCTGCTCCAGTAACTCTGGCATATAAAAAAGAAGATGAAAAAAAAAACAAGATTGTGTATAGATTTTAGAGAATTGAACAAAATTGTCATGCCTCAATCACAGCCTTTTCCGTTAATTGAGGATTTAATGGTAAAAACTGTAAACTGTAAATATTTTTCCACTTTTGATATAAATTCAGCATTTTGGTCAATTCCTTTGAAAATTGAAGACAGATACAAAACTGCATTTGTAACACAAGAAGGCCATTTTCAATGGACGTGTCTCCCATTTGGATTAAAGACTGCTCCAGCCATTTTCCAAAGAATATTGAGCAACATCCTAAGAAAACACAAACTCTGTAGTTTTGCAGTAAATTTTATAGACGACATCTTAATTTTTTCCAAAACTTTTAAAGAACATATCGCCTATCCCTATTAACATTGTCGGATGTGAAATTTGGCAACTTTACAGGAGAGCGCGTCAAAGTTTGAATTGTTGATATTTTTTAAAATGTACAAGTTAGGTTAACAAAAATCAACTAAATTTTAATACACATTTATGGTCTTAATTACATGGTAATAAAGTATTGTTTTTATTTTTCTAAGTATATTAAAAGTCAGAAATGACTTTTTTAACCGTACCAAATCAATTTTAATTTGTCGGATCTGTCATATGCGACAATGTTACACGTACAAACTACTTGATAATTTGTTGGAAGTGCCATATACGTCATTGTTAACAGTAAATTCTAGACCAAAGTCTGACGTATCTTAAGCAAAATCGAAAATAAAACACATTTAAAGAAATCTTTGTAATTAGATATTTATTAAAAAAATAAACACAATTCAAAAAAAAAACTCTAGGAGCATAAAAAATAAAATGGTCTCATTTACACAGCCTCATAAACAACGAAAAACTTATAAAATTAATACAAGAAAAAAAAAACTCCAAGAGTATGAATAAAGTCCGAAAGGATAAAAATAAAAACTTACTCAGCTTTAACCAAAAATCTTATAAAATAACAGACTCCTCAAAAATAATAAAAAACGGCTTGACCAACATAGCATTACACATTTAAAAAAAACTTATAAGTTTGTAATAATATGAAGTAACTCTAGGACGATAAAAATAAAAGTGACCAAAGTTATAATATAGTAATCTTAGTTATATATTCAGTAAACAAGCTTCTATAATGACCTAATATAGGTACTCTACCTAGATTAAATAATCTCAACAAAAGTATGAATTTACTATTCTAAAAATGGCACTTTATCATCACTGTATACTTTTTATTATCGTAATATAGAGACAAAATCATAAGTCTTAAAAGATCAACGTTACTAATTAATCATCCTCATCAATGTCTTTAACTGGCTCTAAAATTTAATAACATCAAAGTGCCCACACTTTGATCAAATTTTAAGTTTTGATAAAAGTTCTGATATTTCTCCGGAATTATTCCACTTTGACATAGGTTAATTAAGTCCTTATATTTATCACGACTGATAGAAAGATCTCCATTATAAGCCTGCTAGATTTAAAAATTCATGAGATTTTAGTGTTTCGGTTACCAGATTTCAATATTATTATAGTTTTCGGTTCATCTTCAAAATTATACTTATATTCAATCCTATCATAGTGCTGTGCATGTACCGTCACCTCTCTTAAGCGAGCCCACTGGATCTACTCATTGTCACTGTTTTTCGACCAAGTTTTATTTAATAATAGAGGCTTAAAATCATAAGTATCAGAGTTTGTCATCTACTTTATTTGAGTGTACTCTCAGCCTTAGCGCAGCAAACAAGATAGTACCATTCATCTGGAACATAGATTAACCTGCGATCACTAGCACGCTCAATAGTCGAATGGACACTGTCACCCTCGTTTTGCGTGTGACCCTTCTCCATAAAACGATGGGTGATAGTGACTCCAAATTCTTTCGTAGCCAGAAGATAAAGAGCAAAAACTATGCAGTTCCTGTTTTGCCCCGCACAATTTTCTGACTAGAAACGAAATATTTTTACTCTATTTAAGTAATGTAAGGTTTTATAAACTGATAGAGACAACTAGAGACCTCGTTTGCGCCACGTTTTGCAATTACTCATATTATAGTTCTTTCTTCGGCTTATGAAAACGTATGTTGAAATTTGCGTTAAGGATTTATATAATGAGGATATATATTCGTATATAAGAATATTGTCGTTTTGTTAAATACTATCTTTCGCTGACTCTCGCTGAATTTCGAGGAAGATTTCATTCGACACTTTTCATTACACGGTTCTTTTAACTGCTTTTCTTATACCTCTTTTCCTCTGTGATTTGTAAATCTCTTCCCCTGATTTTTAAAGTCTTTCTCTTATTTATCACCCATCTGTCTTTTTGTACTAGTCTTTTATAGCCTTTATCACTTTTAAACACTTGAAAAGGCAGTTACAGATGGTGTGGGTAAGTTATCATATAAGTTATCGTTGGTTGGTGGTTGGTCGTTGGTTTTGGTGGGTTTTCACTTCCTGAATACGTTGCACAGAAGCTGTTATTGCAAATTTCATGAGGGGATGGGGACGGCGTTAGAGTTTTTGATGTAATTTCATGGTCAAAAGCTACATTAATTTCAGAAGGAATTTTAAAATAAGTCGAGGTCGATGAAGTGCGTTCATTATTTTCTGGTGTATTATGTTCATTAAAAACGTTACCAATCATTTCATTCAACTTAATTAACTGATTTTGGAAACCGCATGGCAATGGAGATTCTCTATTAAAAAAAAACATATTAATAAGTTAGATTAGCAATAAATAAAAAAAATATTTTTCTGTACGTTGTAGAGTAGAAATAATCATAAGTCGATAGAATCAAACCAGTATAGGTAAAACAAAAGCGTCAAAATGGATTTTTTATAATAGCAATATAAAAAACATAAATTGAAATACCACAACCAACATATAAAATATACCATTAAACAGTTAACAAAGCAATATGTACCACATCCAACATAATATTTTAAAATGCATGCAGTTAACAAAGTAGGAAGTAACACTTCCGACAAATTGGACATATATCAAAACGACAAACAAAGACGGATCTGGTACTACCGACATATTTTACTCCATTCAAGACAGTTAATAATGTCGGTTATGTCACATCCTACAATGTTAAACGAACTATTCCACATATTTCATTAACAATAAAAAAAGCAAATATTAAAATTATTTTATTCTTGAATAATTAGTATCATGTTAAGAAAGCTATTTTAGAAATAAAATAACAATAAATATTTACCTGTTTCTTCATCTTCACCTGCAGTAGTCAAAATATTTAAATGAACACTCTTGTTTTTATCCATAAAAATTTCTTCAGATTGTTTAATGGCTAGTTTTATTAAGCGTGTGGACCTAGTATACATAATTCTTATTCATAAGAACAAAATATAGAAAATAATAATCTATAGTAACGTAATATCACGCGTCGTGCGCTCGCCCGTTTAACATGGTTGGAACTGGCACAACCGCATGCGTTGCCGACCCTCGCGAACCGCGAACATTGTCGCGAGTTGAAATCCGTCATTGTTAACTGGCGCTCGTGACAGATTCGACAATGTTAACGTGGCTATTTTAAAAAATATTCGTAAAAAACATTTTTTTGTTGCACCTACTAAAAGAAGAGACTTTTTAAGAGTGATTAGTGAAATAAAACGAAAATGACAAAAATGCATATCCGACAATGTTAATAGGGATAGGCGATATAGAACATCTATCAAAACTACTGGAGGCAATACAATCAGAAGGCTTTAGACTAAAATTTTCGAAATGTGCTTTTGCTAATAATTATGCCAAATATTTAGGTCACATAATAGAAAACAATTCAGTCAGACCTCTGAAAGATTATTTAACCGCTGTAAAAAATTTTCCAGTTCCAGAAACAAGAAAAAATATACGTCAGTTCTTAGGAAAAATAAATTTTCATCATAAATTTGTACCACATAGTGCAATTATCCTGGACCCTTTACACAATTTATTGAGGAAAGACGTGAAATTCATATGGTCTGCAGAATGTCAGGAATCATTTGATAAAATAAAAGAATTGCTATGTTCAAAACCAATTCTGAATATCTTTGACCCTGAACTACCAATAATTATTTACACAGATGCAAGTATCAAAGGTGTGGGAGCAGTGTTGAAACAAGAAGATAAAAATGGGGAAGGTAAACCAGTTGCATATTTTTCAAAAAAATTAACTGAAGCTCAAAAAAGGAAGAAGGCAATATATCTAGAATGTCTGGCAATAAAAGAAGCTGTTAAATATTGGCAGCACTGGCTTATGGGAAAACAGTTTACGGTATACTCAGATCATAAACCACTAGAGAACATGAATATCAAGGCTAGAACTGATGAGGAACTAGGGGATTTGATGTAGTATTTATCCCAATATAACTTTACTATAAAATATAACCCAGGAAAATCAAACCAAGAAGCTGACTGTTTAAGCCGAAATCCAGTTCTAGAACCTTATGACAATACTGACGATTTTTTAAAAGTAGTAAATTTAATAAGCCTAGAAGACATTAAAAATGACCAATATACAAATCTAAACGTACAAAATGGAAAACATATATTGGAGAATGAAATTTATTACAAAAAATGTAAAAGAAGGAAAAAAATCATTTTATCAGAAGAACTAAGTAAAATTTTAATAAAAGATGTCCACAAAACTTACTGCCACATTGGGAGAACCCAGATGATAAATAAAATAACACCATTCTACACAGCAAAGAATATCATCGCAAACATTAAACATATGTGTGATAAATGTGAAATTTGTATAAAAAACAAATCAAGAAGGAAGTCAAAATATGGATTAATGTCACATTTAGGTCCAGCAACACGCCCATTTGAAATAATATCTATTGATACCATTGGTGGCTTTGGAGGATCACGGTCAACGAAAAAATACTTACATCTTCTGGTTGATCATTTCACAAGGTATGCTTATATTCTCACATCAAGAAATCAAAGCGCCAGTGAGTTTATTAAATTAATAAAAAATGTGACAGAAAATTATAATATTGATATGCTTTTAACGGACCAATATCCTGGCATAAATTCCAAAGAATTTAAAGAATTTGTAAAAAAAGAAAACATAAGAATGGTTTTCACAACTGTCGATACACCATTTTCAAACGGACTTAATGAAAGGCTAAATCAAACCTTAGTCAACAAAATAAGATGCGAAATAAATGAAAGTGATAAAAAAATAGCATGGACTACTATTGCACAGAAATGTGTAGGAAAATATAATGAAACAGAACACACAGTCACGGGGTTTGCCCCAAAATACCTTTTGGAAGGTGAAAATGTAAGTATTCTACCATTAGAATTGAAGTCAAAATGTACAAAAGAAGATCTGAAAAGAGATCGAAAACTAGCTCTTGAAAACACAATAAAATCTCACAATTATAATAAAAAGATGTTCGATCTGCATAGGGAAGAATATAAATTGGAAGTAGGAGACATAGTCTATGTGGAAAACGGAAATCGACTAAATAGAAAGAAAATAGATGAACTGAGGATTGGACCATATAAAGTTCTGAAGAAGATTTCCAATTCAATCTATGAAGTTGACACCGGACACAAAAAAACGGAATCAAACTTCTACCACATTACAAAATTGTCTCCAGTGTTCGTTAGTAAATGAACAATTACGTACTGGTAATTGTTTCTTTCTAAGGGGGGAGATGTAAAGAAAACCACTTCATAAGCGAGTGCTTTTCATAAGTTTATATATAATACATAAATACTTTTTAATTAATTCCAAATTTACTTTTAACTTTTTTATTTTTTATTTATATTTGACATGTTAATAAAATAATAGAAATACGTACTTACAAATGTTATTTAATATAATATGTTAAAATATAAAGAGATTAAAATAGAGGCTTTAAATGTAGTTTCTATTATTGTTACAGAAACGCAATTAAGCTTTTATTTTTAAACAAGAGAGGAATATTATTATATATATATATATATATTGCTGTCATAGAAAATATTTCATTAAAATATAATAAATATTTAAGTGAGTTAATTTACTTTAATGTATTCCTTTTTATTTATTTATTTATTTTGGAAATCGGAAAACAAACAGCATATATAAACATGAAATGCAAAATACATCAGAGTTAATACACTTAGCCAATAAAGTTTTCACTTATACATAAATGTAGCAGAGTAAACTTACTAAAAATTAAATAAAAACAGATACAAATAAAATGTGTAGCTACAAAATATAAAAACAATATTTATCAGACTCTGGTGTTCTTTTTAAGTTCGGTTATATATTTCTTTAAATTACATCCAAATATGTCAAGATGCTTGTAATAATTATTATAAATGTTACAGACTCTAGTCAGGAAACAATTCTTGGCATATTTGGTTCTACAAAAGGGAACAGAAAAGGTATCTCTGGATCGGCTATTAGTTCGAGGGCATTTGAAGAAAATATTGGACAAAAGATAATTGCAATCGATATGGTTATTAATAATTTTGTATAGAAGAATTTGATCTCTAACTTCCCTTCTTTTTTCCAAAGCACAGATATTTAGGTTGCTACACTCAATATCTCCAAATTTGAATTGTAATCTCTTAATAAATTTATTTTGAACGTCCTCGATAGCGTTGATATATTTGTTATACTGAGGATTCCAAACAGTCGAGGCATATTCCAGAATGGATCTAACGTAACAGTTATATAGTAGATTGTAAGTTTGTATGTTCTTGAAATCATCTGCCTGACGAAAAATAAATCCTAGCATTTTATAAGCCTTAGCTGTAATGTTAGAGATGTGTTTATCAAAAAGAAGTTGAGAATCCAGTTGTACTCCTAGGTCTCTCACCTCTGTTACACGTTTAAGGGGTTTGTTTAAAATAGAACAACTAAATGAGATTGGATTCTTTTTTTTTTGAAAAAGTTATAACAGAGCACTTATCAATATTAATATGTAATCCATTAACTATACAATAATTTTTAATTTTATTAATATTATTTTGCAAATCCTCACAGTCTTCTGTACTCTTTATGATTTTAAATAATTTAATGTCATCTGCGTATAAAAGTGAGTTTGAAAGCTGACAAATTTCAAGGATATCATTAATAAAGATATTAAATAATAGAGGTCCGAGGTGAGAGCCCTGGGGAACACCTGATGTTATGGGGACAAAACTGGAAACAAAACCTTTAACAGCTACTGCCTGTGTTCTATTTCGAAGATAGGAATTCAACCATCTGAGTAGATCACCATGTATGCCGGCTTGTTCAAGTTTGTAGGCAAGCAATGAGTGCGAAATTTTATCGAAGGCTTTTGAAAAGTCTGTGTATACAGTATCCACCTGATATCCGGTTTCTAAAGCAGAAATAACGATATCAAGAAATTCACACAAGTTAGTTTCCGTGGAACGCTTGTTGATAAATCCATGTTGCTGAGTAATAAGCGAGGGTCTTAATAATGGATACAGGTGGTCATAAACGATCTTTTCAAATAGTTTTGGAATGATTGATATTTTAGAAATTCCGCGATAATTTTTTACATTATGTTTATCACCACACTTAAAGATTGGAGTTATTAAAGACTTTTTCCATATTTCTGGCATAATCCCCGACTGTAAGGATTTATTAAATAGTAAATATAGTGGAAATGAGATTTGTTTTCTTGATTTCTTTAGAAACGTACCATGAAGGCCATCTGGACCACCGCCTTTAGAAGTATCAAGTTTTGCCAAATATTTTTCTACTTCATTTAATGAAATTTTTATTTTACTAATTAGAGATTGGTTATATCGAGGGGAAATATTACTAGTTGTTATATTAAAATTATTGTCATCTTCAAAAACTGATTTAAAAAATAAATTAAAGGCATTTGCAATTGATGGCCCGTCAGACGCCGCTTCTTCACCAAAGTAAATTACGTCAGGAATAATATTTGAACATCTCTTAGATTTAATGAAAGTCCAAAAATATTTTGAATTGTAGCGTATGTTATTTTCAGTCCTTACCGTTAAGGAATCATAGCACTCTGCCTCAAGACTTTTTGTCTGTCGACGAAGATCTGAAAATCTATCATAATCACTTAATCTACCATATATTTTCCATTTTTTATGTAATTTTAATTTTTTTGTAATTAGTTTAATTAAAGGTCTAGAAAACCATATTGGATATCGACCGTTTTCGTAAACAACTTTAGTTGGAACTAGTTTATTCACTATTTTATTGATTATTAAATAAAATTTGTCCACTGCCGCTGATACATCCAATAATGAAAATTTTTACGACTTAAACTCTTATTTTCGAAAGCTTCACATTGGTTATGATAAAATATATCACCACAGTAAAACTAATTTTATTCGTTAGCCCCGTTTGTCTTCATAATAATATTATCTAATATATTTAAAGGAGCAATTCTTGTACATTTATATCTTTATATCTTTATTTATTTATACCAGCGATCTCGGAAAGGGCTCTAACAATTTCGCTGAAATTTGGAATGTAGGGGCTTTCGGGGGCGAAAAATCGATCTAGATTAGTCTCATGTCTGGGAAAACGCATGTTTTCGAGTTTTCATGCAGTTTTCTTTTGCATTATTCTACGCAGAATATGCTCGATAATTTCTTAGATTCACGCATAATTATCGTGGTCAAGCGACCAAAGTGCAAGATTAACAATCTTTGGTGTATCCGAGTTTGAATCTCGATCGGACACGAAGTTTTACTTTTTTTTTTTGTATTTATTCAAGTTTTTAGTTTTTTTTTTATCTAAATGATATGATATAACAAAAAAAAAACTCCGAGCGAAGCTCGGTCGCCAGGTACTTAATTAGATGCTAGAAAACTAAATAATTTATCAATATGTTTTTATCATGTAATGTATCGAATGATTACTAAAACTACTTTTAGGTACAGACCGCTGAATGAAAACTTTTGATACATTTAGTATAAAGCTACCTTAACTATTTACGGACAATGGACATATAACTTATAACTATTATTATAAAGAGGAAAGATTTGTTTGTTTGTACTGAATAATCTCCTAAACTACAGAACCGATTTAGATGAAATTTGGTAAGAAGATAGGTTGAGACCGTGGAAAGGATATAAGATATTTTTTATCTCGGAAATCATTCGTCAAAGGGGTGAAAATGGAGATGAAAGTTTGTAGGAGAAATCTAGATAGAGACGAACCCGAGCGAAGTTAGGGTGAGTCGCTACTAACTTATGGAAACCTAATACTTAAAGGGGTAATTTTAGAATTATATATTTCAATACTTTATTTCTATAATTATTGTGCTTAGACTTTCGAGTAAAACAAGATTCTCAGCTTTATAATAATTAATAACTCGTTGAGAAATAATAATTAAATCTTAAAATAATAAAACCTAATAATGCAACCAACAGCTCTCCATTTACGCTATTCGATTCGCAATTAACCATATCATTTTATTCATCTTCATTTTCTACTAATAAACATCTAAGAATCGAACCCACTGCCTACGTACCAGTTACTTCAAATTACTGCTGCTTTAAACAATGACTATTTTATTGATTTAAGTAAGAATTTAATTTAAACGAGCTCAATTTAGTTTCTTTATCACAGCTACAAAATGGAACATTTTTAAAGTATATTACTCACCAAGTCCTTCGGGACGGCACGCTGTGTATTAAAACTGAGGCTTTGAAAACACACAATTAAAAATCACTACAACAGCTTTTATTCCAACTTTGTACTTTTTTATTTATAAATTATATTATAATAGTTAAATAAAAAACAAGTTCTCTATCTTGAACAATAATGAAAATAGCATTCTTTAATATTAATGTAACTAGCGACTCACCCTCGCTCCGCTCGAGTTCGTCCTTAGTAACGTTTTAACGTTTAGTATAGATTTCTCAGAGATGAGGTATTTTCCCGCAGTAAAAAGTATTCTTTATATCGACCCGAATAATCACGTATCATCATACTTAACTTCATCAAAATCAGTCCAGTGGTTTTCTAGTGATGCGTTCCCAGATAGACAGACAGACAAAAATTCTAAAAACGATAGATTCAGCTTCTGCTGATTCGGCGTCTGTATCGATAATAATGACTGTTTCAATAAGATTTTCCAAAAAAATTTAATGTACAGATTCAACTCAGAATTTTATTATATGTATATATATCAGGATATTTTTGAGTTATTGATTATAACTGTAATTTCCAATAAGTTCTCCTGGCCGATTTTCGGCCACGGCGGTCAAATTCATTGAGACTAGCCAACGGCGCAGGAGATATTATAGTGCACAAGTGTGCGCGCAGACACAAGTGCACTCTCTATTCCTGTCACTCTCATACTCCAATGGGACGAGTACTCGACACGACCGGTGAGAGTTAAGGTGCAGGACCGACGGCTTTACGTGCTCTCCGAGGCGTAGTGAAACACCGCCTACTTACCAACTCCGGGCTGTCACTGAGTCTTACTAAACAGAAAGACTCAACAACTAAACTTGGGCCGACCCGGGACTCGAACCCAGGACCTCCGGATGTGCAGCCGTACATGCTAGCCACTACACCACCGAGGCAGTTAAGTAATTTCCAATACATAAATATCCAGCCCAGTTTTGTATTGATCTCGGCCATTGCGACGTATGAAACAAATTGTAATCTCTTATGGGGCCTTTTCATCTTAGACTGTCCCTACGTAAGTAAGCCTTTTATAAGACTGGGTCTTGGTCTTGACTGGTCTCACTAGTAGGAAGACGGTGAAATCCAAAGAAATTCAAGTAATAATATGATAAATTATTTTGTATCCTTCTTTTACTTTGCAATTTGGAAAAATATTTCTATAATTTTTAATCTATACTAATATTATAAAGTTTGTTTGTTTGGTTGAAATCGCTAATCTCAATAACTACTAATCCGATTTGAAAAATTCTTTTTGCACTAGATAGCCCGTTAACTGAGAAGGCTATAGGCTATATATCATTCCGGGAAAATGTACGGTTCCCGTGGGATAGATTTGTTTTTTCTAGGGACGAACCCGAAGCGAAGCAAGGGTGAGTCGCTAGATATTAATAATTTTTAGGGTACATAAATATGTATTAAACAGAGGATATATTATGCATTGAAGAATATGTCATCAAATAAGAGAAAGTACTATTCTGATATCTACATTTATGTTACTTGTTATTTTTTCCAATTGAATGCTTTGGCTGTTTAGTGGCTAGCAAGTACGGCTGCACATCCAGACTCCTGGGTTCGAGTCCCGGTTCAGGCCAAGTTTAATTATTGAATCTTTCTGTTTAGTAAGTCTCAGTAACAGCCCGGAGTTGGGAAGTTGGCGGTGTTTCGCCTCCGTGCCTCGAATTCGGATTGTGCGTCTATTAAATACGTTTTAAGTGATTTTGTGATTTTGTGATTTCATTGTAACTTTTTAGTAGAGAGTATTTATTTAAAAGTTATCATAACAGAATATTACTTTCTTAGATTAACGCGACTATTTGACATTTTAAATAAAATTATCTTTTCGGATGTTTTCGAGGATTTATGTTATCGTCGTTTTTATTTTATTTATTTTGGTAGGGAGCCAAAAATTAAAATAAATCCGCGAAAAATCCGAAAAGATAGTTTTATTTTAAATCGTTATAACAGAATAATTAAAAAATTAAAATTAACAGGTATTTTAATGCTTTCATTAAAGTTTTTTTAAGATATTTATATAATATAAAGTAAAAAATCGCGATCAATATATATCTCATAAGACATACAATATATATCAAAAAACAAGAATTGCTCCTCATCAATACGTGGGAAATTTCATACAAACTTTCATATTAGGTATACATTCATACGATACATGAAAATTTGAGTTACTATAAATGCTTTCAATGAATACAATATTCCAAGATACTATATAAAAGCTATATTAAGTAATATCAAAACGGAAATTGTTGTTTCCGCGTATCATTTGCAATTTTGTTCACATTCCAAGTTTTTATCTGCAGAGAATTAAAGTTGACCCAAATATTAGGGGACAATTTAGACTTTTATAAATTATCCTATCCTTTATCTCCTTCTATTTTGCGAATAAATCAACTGTTAAGATATATAGAGTAGCGTATTTCGGTTTCTTAAATGCAAGAAATGTATTTAGGGTGACATAAATCAAAGCACAAGAATTGAGTATCTCCAATTTTACCTCCATAGTTGACTTTTTCACTTTTTTGACGTAAATATTTTAAGCCGTTATGAAAGATTGTAAATAAGGAAAACTGTGTGAAAAGTTTGTGTCCTGAGATGACAGCTGATAGACCAATGTGGAAGTAGGAAATATGTTATGTTAATACCACGTATATAGCAGAAGATAGACAGATAAACAAACAGCATAGGCTTAGTTATAGTTGGACCGTAACGGAAGGTTTTTGGGTACGGAATCCCAAAAAAAAACTATCCCAGAGGAACCGTACTATGCTATTCCAGACTATAATCTATCTATGTGCCAAATTTCATCCAGATCTGTTTGAGTAACAAACATCCAAACATCTAAACTTTCACATTTATATTAGTAAAATAATGATGTATGCACCTTCAAGGTTCACAGAGTTTATATCAACATAAGCCATTAACGTTTGCTTCGAATATACGTATAATAAAATTATTATGGGAACATAAGGACAAATTTTAATCTAGATATTTTACGTAACGTCATAACACAATATTGTGGATCATAACTTTATAATGATATGAATACAAACAAGTTTGAATGGATTTAGGATACGAAAATACATACTGGTATAATATATTCATATTTTTAAAGACTAAAAAGACTAATTGCTTTTTTATTTAAAACATATGTACATATATTTTAATGTATATATATATATATATATATATATATATATATATATATATATATATAGGAACTAGGAATATGTAGGAACGTAGTATTTAAGGTACTTGCCCTTACTGTCCCGTCTCAAATATATATATATATATTATATATATGGAAACCCTGTATATATATGGAAAATCTTGCGGGACGGGAAGAAGAAATCAGCGAACACACATAAAAAAACATATATATATGGTCGAGTTGAGAACCTCCTCCTTTTAGAAAGTCGGTTGAAAAACTATATTATATCAACATGATTTTCTAGGAATTTTTCGAAGTTCATCTCTTTAATTATAAATATTAATACTTTGTAGTAGATTATAATTGAAATGTCTTAAATATGTACATACGACATGACAAACCATAACACAACATGTAAAATACATTCAAAAGATTTTTTCGTGGACTTATTTTAATTCCGGTCCCGGTAAAAATGGTCACGGGAAAAATTCCGAAGAGATAGTTATATATTTAAAATGTCCAATGTTTGCGTAAATCTAAGAAAATGTTATAATTAAAATAGTTTTTTGAGGTTAAAATTGACAACCTGTCCCAATCTTTTAATTTCAACTCCTCAAGAAATTATTTTCGTATAAATGAAAAATCATGGTAACGTTATGTTTTCTGACAAATAGGCTAGTTTACAAGCAACCAATTCCGTTAACACATTCAACAAACAAAGTAATCCCTTACGGCGAAAACTCGAAGCAAAATAAACGTTTAGTTTGGTTTGGGACCATCTGCCTCGCATGTTGACGTTAGAGCTTACTTACCTTCCTTGCTCAAGTTATTTCTAGTAGTTTCTCATCATATTACCAAAATGATTTTTGGCTTTTATTTTACATAATATTTAACCATATTATGTAGGTTATTCCGAAAGATAGCCTTTTTGAGATTTATAGACAAACAGACGACAGGCAAACACTGTGTATATTTAATTTCTTTACTGTATTGGTGGTGTAATAACTAGGTACACGGCAGCAGATTCCGAGGTCTTGTGTTCAAGTTAGTATGAGTCAGACCAAGTATATTGGGCTTTTTTGTCATCAAATTCTCAGTAATAGCCCCGAGTTGAAAACTTGCCGATATTCCTCCCCCTTGCCTTATAGAATGTAGTACAGGACTGATGTTTTTACCGTCTGTCCTATATCTGATCTTGATTTGTCGTCCTATCTAAGTATGAGAGTAATAGGAATAAGATGCACTTGTGTTTACAAGTATATTTGTGCAGTATAATATCTTATGCGCAATTGGCAGTTTATCTCAGTGAATTGCCCGTCGTGGCAGAAATCTTCAGGGAGACAATAATGTAATTATAAAAATAATTCCATTTCTTAATAAGATAATCACGCTAATGTATTGCAAGCAAGATTACTACTTGGGCAAATTTTCGCATGCAAATATTCATCCTGATTTGGTAAATCTAAAATCAATGATTATTTCACTTTATAAATATAGTACGCCTAACTAGCTTTTTGTTAGGCTAGTTGTATACTATGTAGTTTGTAGGCCATACTGTATTCCGCCACATTATTTTTCTGGTGGAATATTATATTGGAAAAAACAATAGTCTCTATCTAGAACATTTCCCTACAACGTAAAACCTGTTGCTTAAAAGGAAGTCATTCGAATGACAACATTTTATATAATGGAAACCAGTAGTAGCCTAATAGTGACGCGCTCGCTCGGGAAACCGACTGAAGCTGGTTTCAAAGCCCGAGTCTCGCACCTCTAATATTTTCATTTGCAAATTATTTTCAAACATGGTTACCACTTTCCTTACGGTGCAGATAAACATCGTGAGGAAACCTGCATGTCTGGGAGAACCTAGCAAGTATTCGAAAGACAAGTGAAGTCCGCCAACCCGCACTTGGCCAGCGTGGTGTAACTATATCTTGGTCCCCTTGTATTGAAAAAAGGCCCGTGCCCAGTAGTGGGGCGTTAAAAAGGGCTGAATACATTATATAATAAGTCTTTCATCTCCCTTTATTCAGACAATAGCAGCTGTTGATTTTCAGATTAAAATGATTATCTTCCTGATGAATCTTATCACCCTGCCCTTTCCACCATCCCTATCATAGCTCTACTCGTACTTACCTCGCTTCTTTACATCCTTACCTTATCATATCATAACTATTTACCATAATCCATACTAATATTATAAATGTGAAAGTTTGTGAGAATGGATGGATGGATGTTTGTTACTCTTTCACGCCAGAACAGCTGAACGGATCTAGATGAAATTTGGCAAAGAGATACATTATAGTCTAGAATAGTACATAGGTTACTTTTTATCCCGGAAAAATGAACAGTTCCCGTGGGATAGATTTGTTTTTGTCTAGGAATGAACGCGAAGCGAGTGAGTTGCTAGTATGCATTATATGTATCCCATCTCACCACCACAATAAATACATGTCATGTAAAAACCCAAGGCAATAACACTTTGAGGATATTTCACATTTCCCTTCCATAATAATGACAATATTCTTAACAAGATCCCGCACCAGCGACTCGACTATAATAATTATGAACAAATAATTCAAAAAGATGATTGTTCTCCATTTTAATTAAATTCAATCGTAAAGTGTGCGGCGGTGGAAGATTTATAGCGCAATCTCGCTTATGAAAATAAAACGAAGTGTATTAAAGTCACTGCCTTTGTTTGTTTAACTACTATATATTTCGGCTTTAATCGACTTTTACACTTAACTTAGTGATTTACGAGAAAAACATTATTTCCTCTACAACATGAATAGTGTTGTTTTCATTTTTATCCTATCCTCATCGTCTGATGGGATATACCATAAAAATCGGTCAAGTGCGAGTCGAATTCGCACAAGAAGGGTTCCGTACCATCGTACATGTATTTTTTATTAATATGACTTCTACTCTATTATTTAATAGGTATATTAACTTCGATGAACGATTACGAACGTTAAAAAAATGTTTCTTGTACTTTTATTTTTTATTTATATTACGTATTTGTTGTTAATGCGACAATAGAATCACATACTCTGTGAAAATTTCAACCTATAACGGTTTATGCGATACAGCCGTCTGGCGAATGGACGGACGGAAAGCGGAGGTTTAGTAATAGGATTCCGTTGGCACCTTTTGGGTACAGAACCCTAAAATTGAAAACTGATCAGGCGCATCACTACTGGCTTTATAATATGCTCTACGAGCCATATAGCTCTTTGACTTTGAAATTTTTTTAAGCGGCTTCCAAAATTTAATTAAAATTTAAAGTATATTTTAAAAATATTTCAAAAAAATAATAGCAAAAATAGAAAAATATAGCTTAAAGGTAATATGTTTTTTGTATGTATGTTTATGTATGTATTCAATAAATTAACTAAAGAAACTAAATTAAATGTAAAGTCACTTAAGGCCACTCGTTAACTGTTCTTCTGCTCTAAAGTACCTACCCCAAGTTAATAATTAATCTATACAGATAAATAAAATTGAAGTGTCTGTTGGTAATGTCAAAATAACAGCTTTTTACTAAATGCATATGAAATTATATTCGGTATTTATCAGAAAAACATTTCTTTTTAATTTTTGTCTGTCTGTCTGTTTGTTTGTTCCAGCTAATCCGAAACGGCTGGACTGATTTTGACAGAATTTTTACTGGCAGATAGCTGATGTAATAAGGAGTAACTTAGGCTACTTTTACTTTAAAAAAAGAATTATCGTTCCACTTAAAATTAAAATGTATGTATGTAATGGGGACGCATCCGAGCGAAGCGAGGGAAAGTCTCTAATATTATAACATAAATATAACCGGATATGATGTTATTATAAGTATCCTAGATATTTTTAAAATAAAATGGTTGCCAAAAATTAATTTTGACCACTTTAAGCCTATATTAAACCCATGAATCTATATAACATGTGATTCGATGTAACTCGCTTTATCTTAGCGTAAGCCATGTAAGCATCTTAAAAGCTTTTTTACGACTTGATTACAAAAGATTGAGATTTTTATAGCTACTTCTTTACCTTTTTTACGTAAATGTCTTTGAAAGATTTTATTAGGGAATCTATACATGTAATAAAACAGTAATTTAGCGAATTCGATGTTCGCGTTTCACGCAAGAAGTACTGAACCGATTTTAACTAAATTTTGTGTAGTGATAACTTATTACTCACCTCAATATTTAGGATACCTTTCACTATAGTAAAATCTTTTATTCCCACGGGAAAATACAATAACTAGTTTTAACGAATCGTCCTTAGCTTACACAGCGTATACTGGCTAAACCTTGAAATCAAACCTAAACATGAAAACAATGTACTAGAAAATTGTAGACCTTAAAGGGTAATATGCCTATCTCCAAAGGTACACTCGTAATAACTATTTTTATCTAGTTTAAACGTACCGGAACGCACCCGAGCGAAGCGAGGGTAAGTCGCTAGGCGTGTATAAGCCTGTTCTTTCAGTTTGACAATAGCAATTGCGATGGGCGTTTCCAATTCACTAGATGTAGAATTTATAAATAAATGTAGAATTATGAGATTTTAATTGGGGCAAATAAATTATGTCTCATCAATTGTCTTGTCTTGTCACTTCGATTAATTGAAAAAAATCCAATTGTAAAAAATGTTTTTATCAAAATGAGATTACATGAGACTTTTCATTTAAAATGTAAAATTTTAAAAGAATATAATAGAGGCAGTGGTACCCCAGTGGTGATGCGCTCGCTTGGGAAACCGAGTGAAGCGGGTTCAAATCCCGGGTCTCGCACCTCTGATATTTTCATGTGCGAATCATTTCTAACATGATTACCACTTGCCTTACGGTGAAGGAAAACAACGTGAGGAAACCTACATGCCTGAGCGAGACCGAGAGAACACTTGGCCAGCGTGGTGGGCTATGGCCTGATCGTCCTCGTATTGAAGGGAGGCCCGTGCCCAGCAGTGAGACGTTAAAAAGGGAATGCATACATACTAAAGTTTATATTCTGGTAATAAATATTTTTCATTTTTTTTTCTTTATAATGTGATAGTTCTTTTTTGACAATACAAAAAATATCTTATTGATATAAATACTTCATAACAATAACACCGTTTTCTGATATTGGTAAATTAAGATTAAATCATTTTTACCGCGACATACAAATGTAACCCGAAGAGCACAAATATAACAATCTGAGTTTTAAAACAAATATAAAGCAAAACAAAACCACACACAAAAGTTAAAAAACAACATTAAAAGTGCAAAAAACGAGTGTCATAAAATACTTTTTTAGATTTACGCGAATATTTGACAATTTAAATAAAACTATCTATTCGGATTATTTCGCAGATTTATTTTGATTTTTGGTTATTCATTTCGAATGCTTTACAGCAATCATGGTCACGGAAGAGACTTAAGTCTCCGATTGATAATCCGAAAAGATACTTAATTAAAACGAGTGTCAAAAATCAAAGGGAATATATAAAAATATTTTTACAAGCCAATAACGGTTTAGATTCTTTTCTCAATAGAAATGTTTACGTTTATCCCTGCACTGTAAAAACTTAGACTCATTTATTTATAGGGGACTGAATGCCGTGTCATGGGACGCCATATTGGATGGTGTATTCAGTGTACGAGATTGGCGCTGTGAATAGCTCGAGGCAATAGAAGTAGCGATTAAGTTAACTTTGTATGGAAATATTAGTTTTTTATTATATACAAGCGGCTCAACCTTGCTTCGTTCGAGTTCGCTTCTAGACAAGCAAAAACAAATCTATCCCACGGGGACCATACGTTTCCGGGATAAAAAGTAGCCTATTTGTTATTCTAATATATGAACTATAATATTATTGTAAAGTTTTTTAAGTATCCCACGGGAACTCTTTAATTTTTCAGGATGAAAAGTATTTAAAATGTTGACCGGGGATATAAGATACCGCCATATAAAATTTCATTTAAATCGGTTTAATAGTTTTGGAAACAGACTAACAGACATAGAAACAAATGAAGAAATCTGCATTTGTTCTATTTCTCTTCTTACTTCCTCCTGACTCGGTTTTCAGCTTTTTTTTATGTACAGACATTCGACCTCTACAGTTTTATTATATGTATAGATTATGTAACATGTATTTACATAACTACACGCTATATCAGTTGCGTGGCTTCTTTGAATGAAATTTGAATCGAATATATTCCTTTTACAATCATGGAAGTTTTAATGACTTCTTACCTAATTACACTACTGTTATAAAATATTGAGGTTTGTATGTATATATATAAACTAAGAACAATTTTTTTAGAGAACACAAAAGCTATAATAGCAGCTACGATATTAAAAAAATTAAAATCATGTGACAAACAGAAGAGAAAAGGATACTGACTTGTTTTGTCGTTGCATTATATCTATACAGATAAATAAAATTGAAGTGCCTGTTTGTAATGTCAAAACATGTTAATACGAAATGCATGTGGATACATACGGTACTTATATGAAAAACACAATTTTTAAAATTTTTGTCTGTCTGCCTGTTTGTTCCAGCTAATCTCCGAAACGGCTGGACCAATTTTAACGGGACTTTCACTGGCAGGTAGCTAATATTATAAGAAGTAACTTAGGATACTTTTATTTTGGAAAATTAATTAGGGTTTCGCTTAAAAAAATTAAAACGTAGGAAGCAAGGGTGAGTCGCTAGTACATTATATGTATAGATAAAATAAATCTAAGGATACACCAAAAGCGTGGTCAAAATAGTAGTAAAATACTGAAAAAAAAAACTAATATATAAAACAAATATTATAAATACCAAAAATTTCTTTAAAAATAGTTATGTTACTTCTTAAAGCTAAAATGTACCAATATATTCTAAACGATTAGAGATATCTTATACTTCGCTCGCGATCAAACTACGAATAATACGAAATTCCATGCAAATATGTCCAAGGAATAAAAAGTTTCATACAAACTTTTATCCCTTATTTCACCCAGTTGGAGGTTGAATTTTGAAAAAACCTTCCTTAGTGGATGCCTTCGTCATATGAGGAATACGTGTGCGAAATTTCAATTTTCTAGCCTTAAGGGTTTGGCCTGTGCGTTGATACATCAGTCACTTCACTTTTGCCTTTTATATATATAGATTTACAGGCTACTTTGAAAATTAGACTTGCGATCTCTTGGACAGTAAGCAGTGCTTTATTACCTTCTTTCTTCTCACTTTGAACTATATCAATATTAAATTTATTTTTCTTTTGACAGAAATGTCCATACTTTTTTTATGTATTTTCTATATACACATATTGACAGCACGCTTGGCTCAGTTTGTAGTGACCCTACTTGGTATGCCAATGGTCGCGGGTTCGAGTCCCGCTGGGGGCATTCATTTGTGTGATGAGCACGAATGTTTGTACTCTAGTCATGGGTGTTTATATTTATAATATGTATGTATTTAAAGTCATGTATGTGTAGTGTATCAATTATCTGGTATCCATAACACGAGCGTCGTAGCTTACCATGGAACTAGGTGGTGCTATGTGTTAATGTCCCAACATATTTATTTATTTATTAATAGGTTATTTAAACGCTGTTTTCATAGCCTTACTGTTAGGTCTACGTTCACAGTATCACTTGATTTCTTACTTTAGTGCTGGCATTGTAAAATCTATTCCATCAAGTATTCTATTGTAGGGTTTATTGCAATAATGCTACAATAGCTTTATAGCTTTTTTGAACAATTTTGTAAGTTTGTAAAGAAATTTAGAACACCAACTGACGCAACATTTTTTAGTATCAATAACTAGAATAGCTTGTTTAATATTCTCAGAACTTCGTATATTGCAATCGTTGAAGTTTGAAATGAAGGATTGATGTCTAAAAAAATATATATATTGTAAAAAAAAACCTGACTGCATAAAAGCTAACTAAAAAGATGAAAACAAGTTGACGAAGGAATATAGTATTATGCAATCGGAAAAATACTCGTTTCATTCTTGCCGTGAGATATAGGTATGTATGTATGTCTCCGACATATTCTACCGACATATTCAACACTCGCGTTGTCAAAACAAATCTAACGACGTATGAATCATCAAAATCGGCCCACGCGTTTGGTCTCTAGAATGCCGTATAAGAACAAACGCACACACATACATACATAGACTGATAAGCCCATTACCCTCCTTTACATCTCGCAGTCGGATAAAAAGTGACCTGTTTTATTTTGTGATATAATGATTAAAATAGTAATTTCTATACATATTTAAAGCTTTTACGAGCAATTCTCTTCGATCATTATGATCAGAATGATCCTTCTGATTAGAATGATAATATTTAAACTTCATACCGGCATATAGATTTTTAACTGTACTATTTTAGTTTAACTAAACTATGAAAAATATTTGTAAAAAATACAAAGTCATTTTAGAAAGAAATATTTTAGAAAGAGCTTTAATCAGAAAAAATATATTGCTGGAAAGATAACCTTCACCCCACCAAGACACTTATTTCACGTTAGTCTTATTTTAACCATGGAATTAAAGAAAAATTTCGTATCTTCTATATCTTTTTAAACATAATATGTATCAAAGTTGGACCTAATCTATACTAATATAATATTATAAAGCTGAAGAGTTTGTTTGTTTGTTTGGTTGAACGCGCTAATCTCAGAAACTACTAATCCGATTTGAAAAATTCTTTTTTCATTAGATAGTCCAGTTTTTGAGCAAGGATATAGGTTATATATCATATTATATAGTCTGTCTATTCCATACTAACCGTTAAAACGTACCTAGGGACGAAATCGAGCAAAGTGAGGGTGTATCGCTAGTATACTTAAAACTCCACTAAATTAGAAGTACAGATAACAAATAAATATAATAAATTAAAAATATTTTTTTTTATATTCAGACACGTTGTATAAAAAGCTTTAGTTTTACTGAATAGTCTTTTCACAGAACTAGTGTCAAGTGTGTGTCGGCGGCACTTACATTTTGAATATGAATTTAATTCGTTAGGTTTCCATTCTGTCTTTTGAAGATGCCATTTCAGCTTTTCATATTGAAAAAAAGCTCTTTGAATTAATAGCCTTTTAACTATACACTTTAATTGACCACTCATTTTTAACTAATCTGACGACATATTTGGCTCAGTTTGTAGTACTTGCTGTGTCAACGGTCGCGAGTTCGACTCCCGCTAGAGGCATTCATTTATGCGATGAGCAAGAATGTTTGTATTCCAGTCATGGGTGTTTATATTTATAATATATGTATTTAAAGTTATATATGTGCAGTGTATCAACTATCTAATATCTAAAACACAAGCCTCGTAGCTTACCATGGAACTAGATGGTGGTATGTGTTATTGTCCTAACATATTTATTATTATTGTAACTATATTATGTATGTACGTATATATTCCTAGCGTCCCTAGCTGCCATACGCATATTAGGGAACGTCTTAACAGGGAAGAATTTCATAAATTATAACCTTCCTAGATACTTCCTCAATCTAGTAGTAAAAAGCACATCAAAATCTGTACAGTTTATGAGAATATTCCGAACAAACAGAAACTCAGCACAGAAACTTTTATTAATAATACTATGTATATATGTAGTGATTCAGTAAAATATTTATTTTATTTTAAAGCTCTTTTTAACGTCCCACTGCTGGGCATTGGCCTTAAATATGAGAAAGATATTTGCTCACCGATAATTGAACCTACAACCTCTATTGTGGTATGAATATTTTTCTATACCTGCTACTGTTCTCCCAGTGGTTGAAATTCGACCATAATCATTATCGAAAATTTGAGGGAAACATACACGAATAGAAATTATCTATCGATACAAAAAAAAACTGTTTCCAAAATTTTATATTGATAATTCTAAAGCTCTTCAATCGCTACTAAACGAAACAATAAAATCGGTCGACAAACAGTGGAGAAAAGAGTACTGAACTGTTTTGTCTTTGCCTATTTATATGTAGATTTATTAATTTTATTCATTCATACTTATTTAAAATGCTAAAAAACCTATTTACTGAAGAATATATATCTATCTATACATATAATGAAATATTGAGTCGCATCTGCACATCAAATATTTTTTTCGAAAATCTTATTGAAATAGTCATTATTATCGATACAGAGGCCGAATTTATAGTTTTTAGAATTTTCATTTGTGTGTCTGTCTGGGAACGCATCGCTGGACAGATTTTGATGACATTTAGTATGATGATAGCTGGTTACCCGGGTCAACATATAGGATACTTTTTACATTGAGAAATATGTACTAGCCGTTAAAACCTTCCTAAAGGCGAACCGAAGCGGAGCGAGGGAGAGTCGCTAGTATTATACATAGGCTATCAAACATCGCGCTGCGATAATTCACTATCTTTGTACATAAATAAACTACGCAAGCAGAAATGAGAGCAAAAAGTGTAAAATAAGTTACTTACTGATTAATTAGTAGTGCCGGTGACATTGTTAATTATCGAAACGTCGGAACCAAAAATCAAAATAAATCCGCGAAATAATCCGAAAAGATAGTTTTAATTAAAATGTCAAATAATCGCATAAATCTAAGAAAGTATTAAGTAAACATAGCTTTTTATTTTTAGTGCAATATTATGTTCAGAAGCTCTACAGATCTAAAAGCATCGTTTTGGAGAATTTCCACTTAACGGCATATCATCGAGCGAAACATGATGCGAGAATTAGGCCAATTTTACACTGCACTGGAATGTTGTGATTGTTGCGAAGTTTAATTGAAAATCTTAATAGTTTCACCCTTTCGTAAATCAGAGATAACTTCACTTAGAATATTGTAACATTACATATGTCATTATGAACATATGTACATATATACGTAAGTATGTATGTATGTATATAGGTAAATAAAAGTAATACAAATTCATGTAATAAAATTCTTAATTCATCTGCCCGTTATTTACCGTATTATAAATTTAAACTTGTGTAATTTTTTAATAAGCATCGTATCTTCCATGACCATGATTGATGTGAAGCATTCAAAACGTCGGGAACCAAAAATCTAAATAAATCAACGAAAAAATCCGATAAAATATTATTATTTAAAATCGTTTATCGTTTTTTCTACATAAAGTATTACATCAATAATACCAGTTTTCTGTTTAGTAAGCCAGTTTATATACTTCATACATATACTAAACGAGATGAGGATGCTGATGAATTTGAAGGCAAAATAATTAAACATGTGGATGACAGCTTCTCATCTAATAGCATCTCATCCAATATTAAAAGCATGTATAAAGCTAAATAAAGCACCCGACGTACATTATAAATGTTACTGATACTATAAATATGTATGTGTACACTAAAAAAAAATCATTTTAAGATAAACTCGTGCTTAATGCACAGTATTTTATATTATTTTTACAGTAAAAAATTCAAGATATCTCGGCTAACAGTGTCACTGCGGTTAGGTCAAGAGCTCTACGAGTAATAGAGTTTCATATTTTCAATATTTTTAATAACACTTGGTTTACTGTACTATGATGTCAAGTGATATCGAGTTATTCTGAGTAACGAATCCCTAACAATTTAGATGTAATTATTTTTATTATTTAGTAAAAAATAAAAGTGTCACTCCATTACATAAAAATCATGTTAAGGTTTATTAAGAGTTTCAGTTTGTTTCAAAAATATATACATATTTATATTTACACTAGCCACTCACCCTCGCTCCGCTCGGGTTCGTCTCTATACGATATGTTTTAACGTTTAGTATAGATTTCTCAGAGATGAGACATTTTCCCGCAGTAAAAAGTATCCTATATGTTGACCCGGATAACCAGCTATCATCATAACAAATTTTATCAAAATCTATCCAGTGGTTTTCTCGTGAAGCGTTTCCAGACAGACATACAGACAAAAAATTTGAAAACTGTAGATTCGGCCTCTTTATCGATAATAATGATTATTTCAATGGGATTTTCCAAAAAAATATAATGTGCAGATTCGACTCAGAATTTTATTACACGTATAGATATGTTGTAATCTGGATGTTTATACCGTATTCTTTATATCACAGATTCATATTATAGAACAAAATACAGGCTGTTGAAGGGGTACCGTTTGTTTTTTGTTTGTTTGCCTTAGTCTCTAAAACTATGAATATAATAAAAAGGTTTTTTTTTCTATTTGTAGCCTCCGACTCCGATCGCATATTTTTTTTATCTATTCAAATAAATAAAATTGAAGTGTCTGTTTATAATGTCAAAATAATTGCTTTTTACTAAATACATATGAAAGTGTGTACGGTACTTATAAGAAAAAAATAAGAGAGATCTTAATAAGTAATTATTAAGATCTCATACGAGTAATCAGACAGCAGATGTGCAAAAGCGGCCTTATCAATAACTGCGATTTCATACAGCGATAATACATGAGTGAATTATTCATACTAATGCTAATATTGTAAATATGAAAGTGACTGTCTGTGTGTGTTCACGCTTAAATCACTGAACAGATTTCGATAAAATTTGGCATCGACATAGATGCGTCCTGGGATCAGACATCAGCTCCACTGGAACCCCGCCCCACTAATCACTCACACGAAGCCACGAACACGGACTAGGGTGCTATAAAGCAGAAAGATGCCTTGAGTATTAATCACTAGTACCGGGGTGACCGAGCTTCGCTCGGAGTTCTTTTTTGTTATATTGTATTTTTTAGTAAAAAAAAACTTGAATACAAAAAAAAACAAAAGTAAAACTTTTTATCCGACCGGGATTCGAACCCGTACCTGTGATTGTCAAACTTGCACCTTGGCCGCTTGACTACAATTTTATGTTCGAGCGTAAGAAATTACCTACCATATTTTGCGTGGAATAATGCGAAAGAAAACACGCGTTTTTTCAGACATAAGACTAATCTAGATCGATTTTTCGCCCTCGAAAACCTCCACATACCAAATTTCAGCGAAATCGTTAGAGCCGCTTCCTAAATCGCCGGTATAAATAAATAATTAAAAAAATATACAAGAATGCTCATTTAAATATAATATTACATAAAACAGAAAGTACAATAAATATTAATAATTTTTTTAACTCATCTTTATATCTCGAGTAACAACAGCAATAACTTAGTTCATATAAACCGAAGTTTTGACCTTTAGAGTTTAGACTCTTTCAATGCAGTCATGCGGCACGATCCTTCTTTGCTGAAATCTACTATCTTTAAAGTACCTGCTAAATCTAGGTTTATAGTTCAAGTAGTTTTCATGTTATTCAGTCTAGAATAACCTTTCATTCTTAAAATTTATTATATAGATTTATTGAGGATTAGCGACTCACCCTCGCTCCGTTCGGGTTTGTCCCTGGTTTTGTTTTAACGTTTAGTATAGATAGATTTCTCAGAGATGAGATATTTTCCCGCAATAAAAAGCATACCCGAATAACACCTATTATCATACCGAATTTCTTTAAAATCTGTCTAATGGTTTTCTTGTGATGCGGTCACAGACAGACAGACAGACGGACAGACGGACAGACAGACGGACAGACGGACAGACAGACAGACAGACAGAAAAAAATTCTAAAAACTAATAAACTAGTATTCGGCCTCTGTATCGATAATAATTACTATTTCAATAAAATTTTCCAAAAAAATTTTAATGTACAGATTCGACTCAGAATTTTATTATATGTACAGAAAATAAACATAAATAAGCTATCTAATATGAGCTAACATTTATGTGTAGCATATACAGTAATAAATTAAGAGAGTATGTGCAATGTGTATTGTGGCTTTTCAGCCATCTGGTTTCTATAAAGCAGGGGATAACGCCGCCTTATATAAAGTAATCAGCTGGAAATCAATCTATGAAGAATCTGTTATATCTTATTCAATAAGATAGAAAAAGGAAAATGTAAAAAAAAATATTTACAGGTTATTCTTTAAATTTACATATTTTTTTATTTATGAACCGATTAAAAATAATGAAGTGTTAAGTCAAACTTATCACGATTCATTAGTGAAAACCGCACCCAAATCGGTTAAGCCGTTTCTGAGATTATCGCGCACAAACAAACAGACAAACAGACAAAAATTCTAAAAATCATTGTGGTGGGTTCTATTGCGTTATAAAGACCCTTAATAATAGTTTTTCTCAAATATCTTCCATGTACAGACAGCGATCAGTTACAACTTTATTATATGTATACATAAATAAATAAATATATAAATAAAAGAGTTTTTTCTTTTGACTTGGATAGTAAGATTTTTTTTTATTCTGATATACCTAAAAAGGTTCTTTCTTTACAAAATATTTAGTGTCTATCATCATGTATTTAGTTCATCAGACTATAATCCACTTATTAAAGCACTTAATCACGCTTTTTGAAGTGAAAATGTTTAAAAAAAACTAGATTCCTCCATAACGAGACAGCGTCGTGTCGCCGCGCTGGTCTCATTTTACTTGACAAATTGCAGACTACACGAACGGCTTTGAAAATTGAATTTTCATCAATAACAAGGAGCTTCTAGTGAGCGATGCGGTGTTTTTGTTTCAAATTTTATTTTATTAATAGTAAATATTATAATACTTAGCGATATTTAGGATTTTTGGAAGAGCGTTATGTAGTCCATCTGCCCGTATTTAGCCAACAGTGGGCTTTGGGCTAATCTCGTCCTCCGTCATTTCATTAAGTACAGACATGTCCCCAGCAGCGGGATGTTACTAGCAGTGGGATGTTATTGAGATGGAATTTACTTAATATAAAAAATGCGAAATTATTTGTTTGTTCATGAGTTTCTTGCTTTGACCAGTCTAATGAAATAACAATTTGGACAGCTATTACGAATGTGAGTGGGATGTGTACACACGTTTAAAATTGCTGGACAGATTTGAATGAAATTTAATGCACAGATAGTGTATGACCTGAATTAACACCTATGGTGCTACTTGCCGACTACAGACGCACTCGAGACACTATAGGGCTATATTTTTCATTCAATATTTGCCCCATCGATATGATGTATTTTAATTATACCATATCAAATATGTACATTAAAACCCATGTCCTTGCACGTTCTGAGAAAGGAATTTTCATGCAAATATCTTTCCGCTATCAGTAGTAATCATGTCGAGTTACATGATCATCTAAGAGGAAATTCTCGTATGGTAGTTGAATTCTTATGTATCGTATCCCACGGACAAATTTGTTTTTTTTTTTTGTTATTATACGAGGTATCCTAAGTCACGAAGATGACTTTAATATAAAGTATGATTATTTTTATATAGAGCCTTCGATAATATAGAGCCTAGAGATTCTATCTCCAATCTCGTGGGACGCTTTATTCTTTTTTAGATACATATGTGTACTATTTTTGTTTTTGGTTAAAAAATAAGAAAGTAGTGAGCAGGTACTCAGTTATTTCATTTATATTTATATTTAAGCAACGAAAAATCTAATTTCTAAAGATGTCAATAAAAACAATATTAATATGTAATTTATTTAAGTTTTTTAGACTTGAGAATGTTTTGAAAACTTTTTTATTTCGTTTCTTGTTGTCGCTTATAGCTAGACTGGAGACTAGACTTTCATCTGAGGAATGAAAAAGATGTCATTCAATTACACATTTATATGTAAAGTTTGAAAAAATCGCGCACACTAGGTTTGCCCAAATGTGACAAATAATAATAAAAATAATATCCTCCTGACTTATTTCAGCCACTGCGGTCTACCTCACTGAGGCTAGCCAACTTACAAGATATTATAGTGTGAAATTGTGATTGTATTAATTTAAGTGATGTGAAATTTAAATAAATATGGTAAAGTACGAACAGGTTTCTTATACCGACCTTTGGTAAGAGTTTTATTTTTACATTATGAAATAGGTAATATCTTAAACTACAATTAATCATCCTCTAGAAAGGAGATAAAAAGCTAAGGAAGAGATAACAAATTAGTTTAATGTCTTAAATAAGACGTCGCTTCACTAAATGTAAATGCAACTGGACGTGACCCCGAAAATTGAATTTTGTGGCACTGCTAAGATGCTTAAAATTTTACAGTCATCCTTAACGTAGATTATACTTAAATATGTGTACTATTATAGTTATATTATTAACTAGCGGCTCACCCTCGCTTTGCTCGGGTTCGCTTCTAGGAAAACAAAACCAAACCTATTCCATGAGAACCGTACATTTTTTCGGGATAAAAAGTCTATGTGCTATTAGCAGACTATAATCTATCTCTGTGCCAAATTTCATCCAGATCCGTTTAGCCGTTCTGGCGAGAAAGAGTAACAAACATACATCCATACTCACAAACTTTCACATTTATAATATTACTAGCAGAACCTGCGGCTTCGCTCGCGATCAAACTACGAAAAATACGAAATTTCATGCAAATATGTCCAAGGAATAAAAAGTTTCATACAAACTTTTATCCCCTATTTCACCCCCTTGGGGGTTGAATTTTGAAAAATCCTTCCTTAGTGGATGCCTTCGTTATATGAGGAATACGTGTGTGAAATTTCAATTTGCTAGCCTTAAGGGTTTGGCCTCTGCGTTGATACATCAGTCAATCACCTTTGCCTTTTATATAATAAGAAGATTATGTATAGATACAGTATATGTACAT
Organism: Fabriciana adippe; assembly: GCA_905404265.1. Classification (NCBI taxonomy): domain Eukaryota; kingdom Metazoa; phylum Arthropoda; class Insecta; order Lepidoptera; family Nymphalidae; genus Fabriciana; species Fabriciana adippe. Next base: position 13,566,850 of record FR989998.1, on the reverse strand, counting down.
ATAATAATAATAATATAATAATATAATATAATAATATAATATAATAATAATAATTTTTTATTGAACAAAAAACACATAAAACAGTAAGCATATTACATACAAAAACAAATATACATATATTATTATACAGGATAATTTTACTTTTTTAAGCTCAGTTTAAATTAGGCTGTGTCAACTCAAAATGTATGGTAGCCTCTGTTGCCGTACTAGGAGACCTGTATGTATATATAACTAACTATCCTCATTTTGCTAGGGTGCGTTGTTTACTAACGTAAGTGTTACTCCAAGTTATCAGTTTATCTAAACCAATATTATAAAGAGGTAAAGTCTGTGAGTTTGTGAGGTTGTAGAAGGTAATCTCTGGATCTACTGAACCGATTTAGATAAAATTTGGCAAGAAGATATTTTAAGACTGGATACTTTTTATCCCGGAAACCAACTCTTAAGGGGGTGAAAATGGAGATGAATGTTTGTATTGGGAAGCAAGCTAGGGAGGAACCCGAGCGAAGCGAGGGTATGTCGCTAGTCTATCTATACATTAAACTTTCATCCAAATCTATTCAGTAGTTTCAGCTTGAAGATATATTTACACATTTATAATAGTAGCTTATAATCGTAAGTAGCATTAGTGACAATGTCATGTCAAATGTTGAAAGGAAATCGTCTGAGTTGGTATGGACATGTGATTAGGAGGGACGAAACGCATAATAAATATGTTAGAACATTATAACTGGGTAAGAAATTATGAGACCATAATGTCATTGATACGATACACACTATAGTGACTACAGTTAGTTTTATAGTTATGGCTTCGCGCTCGTATGTATACATACATATATACGTACTTAGTCGATGAAACTAAACAAGACCCTTATTTTGTATGGAAAGCACGTAAAACTAGAAGTTTAACTGTGTATGTAGTTGATTTAAGTTAGACTCGAACGTTGAACTTCTATTTTGAATTCAAAAGTTTGTATGTGTGTTTGTTAGTTACGAATTTAGATGAAATTTAATAAACAGACAGATGTACCCATATAAAGACATAGACTTACTAAGCACTCAGGAATACACACGAACTCGGCATGGATCACTACACTATAAAAAAATAATACAATTTAACTCATTCAATACCATCTTAACCAGACAGACGGAAAAAATTAACAATTCTGTTGTTTCGGTAATTATTGTCGAATTATATTTGACATTATAACACTTTTATCTCATGATTTGTGATAAGTGAATGACATTTGAAGCCATTAACAATAGAATTGATTGAATTTTCACAATGTATTTCTATTGCCGCTGTAACCGAATAAAGGTTACCTATGATCCCACCTAAGTTACCAAACGAGCGAAGCCGCTGGCAAAAGCTAGTTAATTATAAGTTCAAAATCGTTTTTCTCATTTAACTACAAACTTTGTACATTGGATTCATCTTAGTTAAAGTTAAGCAACACATTATATGTTATATACAAAAAAATACTAGATAGAAAATCACTACATACAAAGTCGCTTCCCGCTGTCTGTCTGTCCCTATGTATGTTTAGATCTTTAAAACTACGCAATGGATTTTGATGCGGTTTTTTTCAATAGATAGAGTAATTCAAGAGAAAGGTTTATATGTATAATACATGCATATTATAGTACAGAAAAGTCGAGAAATTCAAAGATTTGTATTTCATATTAACCGTTAAAACGTACCTAGGGACGAACCCGAGCGAAGTAAGGGTGAGTCGCTAGTAATCTAATAATTTTTAATTATAGATAAAACGAACTATGTAAAACAAATTGCAAAGCGCTAAGGAGACGTCACTTTAATTAAAATGAAAGCTCAAACCTACTTATAGAGATTTTTTTAAGATTTAAACCATTTACTGCTAGGTTCTTGGGTTAGGCGTCCTATATTTTATATTTTTTTTCTTCAATTTTTAGCGATTTCGTAAAAAATGGAGGTAATTAACTGTATTAATATTAAGTATGTTAATATATGTACTAGTTTTTGCTTGCGGCTTCATTCGCGTAAGAAATGGAACGAGGATCGAAGGTAGCCTATATCCATTCCTAGGATGAAGTCTATATTTTTGCTAAATTTTATTGAAATCTGTTCAGTCGTAGTGCTAAAAGTATACTATCTATAGAAGATTATTTCATAATAATTAATCGAATAAAAATATTTAAAATAGAAATAAAAATCTTACGGTCTAAAACATTTTTTACCCAAAATGTTTTTTTTTTTTTGTTTAGAATAATCTTATCTTTATATTATAATAGGAACGACATTTTATTGGCCGTACAGTAATAAGGCCTACTTCTTTTCGCGATACATGTTTAGTTATTTTTGTTGATGGTGTTTAGTTAGTTTAGGTTGATTCCCCATATAAACTTTTATTGCCATTTTCCCCTTTAAGGAGAATTTACGGGAAAAAACTATCCTGTGTCCTTCCAAGGATCTCAAACTATCTTTTTACCAAGTTACATCTAAATCGGTTTGGTAGTTTTGGAGCTTATTCGGTACTAACAAATAAACAAACAAAACATCTTTCCCCTTTATAATATTAGTATAGATTAGGATAAGTCTAATGAAATGTTAAATTATCTCTGTATAACTTTGAATTAAGAATCTCACCCACTAAAAGTCTCTAAAAACAAAATTTGTATTAAAAACTATAAGCTATAATTTATTATTTTTATCATAAATTGTATAAGCTGAAAAGCACGTTCTCTTTAAATTGCATTTTATGATCAAAAACATGAAAATTAGCAATTTTGTAGTACTAAAATCTACTTGTTAACAAATTGCCTTAGCGATCTTCAAACATGTTGAAGATTTTTTAATAAGCACACGATTATTCACAGAGTATATGTTGAAACAAGCGTAGGCATATAAAATACACTCAGCTCGATCTCATGGCACGTGATGCTGTATACATCTATTTTAAGGCCACGTCGACTGACATTTTTTTCCTCCATCAACATACATTGCTGGTTTTGTACAAGTAAGAAGAACGATATTCATTAAAAATACGTAATGTATGCTTAAATTATGACATTTTCTTGATAGTATACGGGTTGTAAACGTAATAGTATAGATATTGCTCCCGCAAGCTAAGTGTCAAGTCTTACAGGCCGTGCCTGGAATAATAAACATGGGTTCTTTACAATTTTGTACCGTACGGCTTTGTTGAACAAGTGGCAAACCGTAATTTCAATTCTATCGCGTTTTAGACCTAGCTGGTAGAATTTTCTATCTATTCAATGGGTATGAGAACTTATGTGAAGGCATTTGTTTTTATTTTTTGATTCCCGAACTGAAACGTTTTGTACGATGTATACATTTTTGTACAAGTATGTTCTTTTTTTTTAATATTTGTGTAAAAATATTTAACTTACATGTGCAGTTATTTTATACTAGTGACTCACCCTCGCTCCGCTCGTGTTCATCTCTTAGCACGTTTTAACGGTTAGTAAAGCTTTCTCAGAGATGAGATATTTTCCCGCAGTAAAAAGTATCCTATATGTTGACCCGGATAACCAGCTATCGTACCAAATATCATCAAAATTTGTCCAGTGGTTTTCTCGTGATGCGTTCCCAGACAGACAGATAGACATACAGACAGACAGACAGACAGACAGACAGACAAGACAGACAAAAATTCTATAAACTATAGACTCAACCTCTGTATTGATAACAATGACTATTTTAATAAGACTTTCCAAAAATATTTAATGTACATTCACATCGAAGTATACCATAGAAAGTAATCTCTATCATATCAGAGAAAAAACTGCTGCGAATAAATAAAAAACCATAAACTACAATAAAGACTTTTCAACCCTTATATTTTTTATACGTACAATTATATTCATAGCCCCACAATAGTTTCCAAGTTTGAGTAGTAATTCCCAAGCATTTATTCTCAACTTCTTGTATACAATTGTTTCGCTTAGTTGAATGGAAAACCGCCCCTCGTAATAAAAGCATTGGTAATGTATAAAAGTATTATGTGCAAATATTTTTTTGTTCTTATAAAAGTACTAGCAAACCACCCTCGCTACGCTCGGGTTCGTTCCTACTTACTTTTTAATGTTTAGTATAGATTTCTAAGAGATGATATATTTTAGGCAGTAAAAAGTATCCTATATGTTGACCCGGATAACTAACTATCATCATACCAAATTTCATCAAAATCCTTCCAGTGGTTTTTCCGTGATGCCATTACAGACAGACAGACAGACAGATAGACAAAAATTCTAAAAACTATAGATTATGCCTCTGTATGGATAATAATGTCTATTTCAATAAGATTTTCTAAAAAATATTTAATGTACAGATTCGGATAAGTTATAATTTTAATATATGTATAGATTTGTCAGACAATAACAACGGTTACCATGGTAATAATCATACGTACATTTTTTCGTGACGCATTCACCAGCTTACCCCCCAAGTGAAGCGTGCGTAAAGAAGTTTTACTTCAAAAAGCTTGTACACGTGGTTGAAGTCTTCAAAAATTTTGGAAACTGTTTAAGTTCAAACTCAGTCATATAAGGTTATTTTATTGAAATACATCTTTTATCTTTTAAGTATAGAGCTTAGCTGATATTAGCTATTAGCCATTACTCTCCAAATGAAATCGCAAATTTTCAAAAAGTCGCTCAAACAGCTTTTTTTTAAATATATTTATAATTTCTTAACGCTGTTACCGCTCAATTGATTTCAATGAAATTTAAAATAAATAAATAGGTTGAGACATTAACACAAAGCACCATCTAGTTCCACGGTCAGAGGCTTGGGTTATGAATACCAGATAGTTGATACACTACACATATATAACTTTAAATACATACATATTATAAATATAAACACCCATAACTGGAGTACAAACATTCGTGCTCATCACAAAAACGAATGCCCCCAGCGGGACTCAACACGCGACCGCTAACACAGCAAGTAGGATCACTACAAACTGAGCCAAACGCATCGTCAAAATAAAGATATCTTAAATCTTATGTAATACGAAGTGTAATTTTAATCGATGTACCTTCCATCCATGGAGAGCCACGGGAAAAACCTAGTTAGGTGCATGTTTTAACTCAAAATAATTATATAAAAAGAATCTGCCAAAAAATATTTTAGAGTCAAAAATAGTAGCGTGATTTTGATGTTTATGCTACCACTATCAATTTTGCTACACACAACGTTTACTTTCTTCAAAGAACCAAGAACATTTTATATATGTATTAGTTAAATTAATACGCAATTGTTGAGAATAAAACATGAATGAGTAATAAGAATTATATGTTATATTCTTTTGTATTTTTTAAGCGTTAGTATTCTTTCCATTAAAAGAGAAATAGCATAATAATAACTTTTTTTTCCTACAGTAGTAAAATAAAATACGTTTGCCATTTTGATTAACATTTATTTAATTTTCAGTTAGTATACAAATTATTTATTATTTGTATATAGTCATTTTTAATTTATTGAAGACCTTTTGGGAACATACTATTACATCATTACAATGATGAGCATTACCATTAGCAAAAGAAAGCGCGTGGCCGGAGGAGTGGGAGGGAGGGGAGGAGGGGCGGGGGGGGGGGGGGGTGTTGGCGGCGCGTACTATTTAAACTTAACCAGATGCGTTTAGAAGGTGCAATTAAAATATTTTTATTTTGTACGAAAATAAAAATTTAAAAAATATTTTTTTTTGTTACAGATGTTGTTGTTATGATCTAAATAGTATATTCCCGAAAGGTCTTCTGTAAATTAAAAATGACCCTGTATAATCATTTTAAAAAATCTTAAATTACTAGCAGAACCCGCGGCTTCGCTCGCACTAAAACTACAAGAAAAACTCTAAAAAGGTTTCATAAAAACTTTCATCCCTTATTTTACCCCCTTATGGGATGAATTTCGAAAAATGCTTAGACACATATTTAATTGTATTGTAGAGCATTAATACCAAGTTACAAATAATTCTGATCATAAATAATTTTTTGAGTTTTATTCTAACATGTTTTTCTGTAGGAATGAGATGATCTTCCGCTGTAATAAGTAGCTTATGTCATTCTCCATTCCTCCAACTCTCTCCACACAAAAATCAAGCCAATCCATCACTCCATTTTGACGTGAAAGAAGGACAGACAAACAAACAAACACACTTTCACATTTATACAGATAAATAAAATTGGAGTATCTGTTTGTAATATTAAAATATGCGCTTTTTACTAAATGCATATAGATGTATACATGTTACATATACCAAAACCACACGTCTGTCTGTCGGTCTGTCTGTCTGTCTGTCTGTTTGTTCCGGCTAATCTTCGAAACGGCTGGACCGATTTTGACGGGACTTTCACTGGTAGATAGCTGATATTATAAGGAGTAACTTAGGCTACTTTTATTTTAGAAAAAGAATCAGGGTTCCGCGAAAAAAATTAAAACCCATGAAATTGTGAACAAAATCTGCATACGGCGTACGCACCCGAGCAAAGCGAGGGTATATCGCTATATAATTTAAATGAATATCTTAGGAGTAGCAAGCTACTATTTATGTATAAACATAGGTAACCGTGAAAACGTACATACCTAGGAACGAACGCGAGCGAAGCGAGTGTGAGTCGCTAGTTTATAATATTAGAGTTAAAGTATGGATTACATGTTTAGTTCTATTACAGTCCTTAGGTTTTTAATAATAATTTAATTTTTCAGCGGACATGATAAAATGTTATGTAAAAAATAAAACTAACTCAATAAAGTCTATCCCATAATACGATTAGGACTGGACAAACTAAGTTAAATAAAGCGTCGGCTGCATTTAAAATAGCCGAGTATTATAAAGACTCGCAAGTAAATAAGTGGGTTAAGTAACCTTCGACAATTACATGTAAAATATTACCCTCGCTCCGTTCGGGTTCGTCCCTAGATACGTTTTAACGTGATTTCTTAGAGATGATATATTTTCCTGCAGTAAAAAGTATCCTATATAGTGACCCGGATAACCAGCTATCATCATACTAAATTTTATCAAAATCTGTCCATCGGTTTTCTTGTGATACGTTTCCAGATAGACAGACAGACAATCAAAAAAAGTATACATTCGGCCTCTGTATCGATAATAATGACTATTTCAATAAGATTTTCCAAAAAATAATTAATGTACAGATTCGACTCAGTTAGAATTTTATTATAATATGTATAGATATATGCCGGAGGATGCCTTATTATTGTTTAAAGTCACTATGTTATTTAGTTTAGTTTTTATTCCGATTTAAATCAGATTCAAATTAAGAGCAGAGGCTGTCTCGAACGGGGTCGAGACGCCATCATGACATTCGTTTAAGCTGTGTAAATTAGTAACGTTGATTGATCATGGATGATTATTGGAGATTTTATTTTTTTATTATTTATATTATTTATTTTGATATTGTAGCTGGAAGTCAGATGATGGTGTCAAGAATCCGCGGCTCAATTAAACTATTAGAATTATCGTTTCAAGTGTTGTGATTTCCCTTAATAAATTGTATTGAGCATTGAATATTTTATTATTTGAGCTTTGATAACGACCTCAAGATTAGTAACCACTAAAGATGATGTTGGTAGAGTATGGATGTTGGATAACACATCATATATATGTCGTAGGATGATTTAATAATTTGAATTTTCGCGAAAACCCTAAGGATCTTGCGAAAACACGAATAATTAGACAATGGTGAAAACGACACGTTTTGGCTCAGTTTGTAGTGACCCTACTTGCTGTGTCAGCGGTATTTCATTGGACTTTAAATTATAATGATAATAACATTTATTATTTTCAAATTTAAATTCAAATATACTTTATTGCGAATTTGGGTTATAATAACTAAATTTAAATATTAATAGTAACAATGTCCAGCCAAATTCAGCTTTAGAGCATGCAATATTTTTTTTTCTTTTTTTTCATACTACTAACAATTCATAGTATTGCTTACACAAACATGTTTTATGGTAGTGAAGAACTCTACACGTATACCCATCTCGCATTTAACCGATTTTTTTAAAGTTTCCAATTATTTTGCAAGCAAAACATTTTTTGGTTGTTTATATCACAAATTCCACTCTACACCGCACTTACCGCCCATAGCCACAAAGCGTACCAACTTTTTAATTACGTTTTACTTATATTAAATGAAAAGTACCTCATTCATTTAAAAGTTCAACGGTTGTCTGGCGTAATGTGTCTATATATTATGCATTTGTATATTTCACTAGCGACTCATCCTTGCTTCGCTCGGGTTCGTCCCTAGGTACGTTTTAATGGTTAGTATGGTACAGATATAACTTGTTTTCCTGTGGGAACAAGATAGTCTCCCGCGGTAAAAAGTAGCCAATGTCATTCTTCAGCCTTCCATCTATCTTCACACAAAAAATTACAAATATTCAGCACTTTGTTTCGACGTGAAAGAAGGACAAACAAACAAACAAAGTCAACGTCAAACTGTATATCATAGAAAGAGAAAGTGTGAAATTTACGAATGCATTCAAATAGTATATATATATTAATTTTAAGATTGTGTCCATAATAATATAGTAGCAAGGAAAAAGAAAAATGTGATTTTTACGTTTTTCCCTGATTTTTTTTTAATTTTTCTCTTCATAAGAACCTTTCTCGGACTTCAACGAATATTTGAAAAAAATAGGCTAGTTGGTCCAGCCGTCCTCGAGTTTTGCGCTTAGCAACACATTTAGCCATTCATTTTTATTTATATAGATTTATACTAACTTGTTAGTTTAGTCATTAATGGTTAATATCTCCTGGTTAATTACTAAGAAATTAATGTTAACTGGACCACCGGTGGCTCGACGGTCGTTGGCAGGTTAATTTATAGGTACAAATTTGAAGGTCTTGGGTTCAAACGCGGGTTAGGCCAAATATATCAATTGTGTGTTTCTCCCCAGAAATCCTCTATAAAAGCTTGGAGTTATAGAGCTGGTGGGTTTCGCCTCTTGGCTTCGGTGATCACGTAAAACCATTGGGGCTGAGCCTGTTCGTGCCGGTAGTGACGAATTGCCGTATCCATAGTCTTTGAAAGTTAAAATGATAGAAAGTTTCTATGTTGCATTGTGTAAATAAATAAATATATTATAAAAACAAAAAATCCTCTTGCATAAAAGCTAACTAAAAAATGAAAACAAGTTCACGATGGAATATAGTATTATGCAGTCGGAGACATACACGTTTCATCCTTGTCCCGAGATGTACATACATACTCGTATGTCGGGTAATGATTATAATAATATATACTAATATTATAAAGCTGAAGAGTTTGTTTGTTTGTTTGGTTGAACGCGCTAATCTCAGGAACTACTAATCCGATTTAAAAAATCTTTTTGCATTAGATAGCCCGTTAACTAAGGAAGGCTATAGGCTATATATCATCCCGCAAAAATGTGCGGTTCCCGTGGGATAGATTTGTTTTTGTTTAGGGACGAACCTGAAGCGAAGCGAAGGTGAGTCACTAGTATATTATATGTATATGTTTATAAAACACACATTTACAACAACAAGACAGAATTATTTAGTTTATGGTAGGTACTGTTCATGAACAATACAACCCAAGTACTAACTAGAGAAACCAAACTTCAAGCCATTCAAGTTCGCATTTAATATGACATATTTAAATTACGTTTTTATTTACTAGATGGCACTCAGTGTATTCTGAATCGCGCTATGGTTTGGTTTACTCTAAAAGTATATAAGACATTGTAAACAATTTACAGCATCTTGTTACAAGGCTTTGCCCTTCATATCGAAGTTCAATAAAAGCCTATCTTGCCAGCAGTACATTAGTTTGGTAGTTTTATTTATCATCAGGAGTGTTAGTACATAGTTCATCTCAGTGCAAGGCTACCAGCTAAACTGATTCGACATTGGTCCTTCGAGCCGGATAAGTGGGCATTTTTGTCTTCGGTGTAACCCGCAGTGGATCGCTGCATTAGGGTACACGCTATTACCCGCCGCAGCGGTGTGACCGGCAGTGGTGGGCGGAACTAGCAGCAGCAGGAAAGGACAACTCGCAGTTACCACGACTGGAGGCGCTAGTAGCAGATCAACAATAGTGTTTGTATGAAGTGTAAAAATCGTGAGTACATTTAAATTACTTGTGTCAGCGAATATTCGCACAGTAAAATCTTCAAGCAAAATTGAACTTTATTTCTATAGAGATTTCAACTTTGAATATTTGTGGAAAACATCTGGACTTGTAAAAAATTTATGAACTTTAAATTAAATTTATTTAGATTTAGTGAAATTGTGTAGGTTAGTTAAGGACTTAGAATAATTTGGAGAAAAACGGGGGAACGGGGAACCTATGCCCGATTTTCAATTTTATATAAAGTGCATAAAACACTTATGGTCGTGGCGGCGATATATTATTATATTTCGTTATTTTACTTGAAATATAAATAAAATAATTTCCTTGAATTACTATACGTCTTTTTAATGTTTTATAATTTATTCATATGTCACAAATATGTTTATAAAAAAGAAATTAGTAAAAAGGTCTTAATAAAAAAATGTACAAGTATAAAAAAAAAGGATGTATATATATATATATATGTATGTACATTATGTGTGCCTACATCATTATATTTCGTTATTTTACTTGAAATATAAATAAAATAATTTCCTTGAATTACTATACGTCTTTTTAATGTTTTATAATTTATTCATATGTCACAAATATGTTTATAAAAAAGAAATTAGTAAAAAGGTCTTAATAAAAAAATGTACAAGTATAAAAAAAAAGGATGTATATATATATATATATATATATGTATGTACATTATGTGTGCCTACACACTTGTAAAATTTTGAGAATCAGTTTGAGACTTAGAATTTCTAGGATCAAATTGTAAGTTTGGTTTTAACAATTTGATTGTTACACATTTAATAAAATTGTATAGTTTACTTAAAATTTGTGTTATATTGCAAAGTATTTAGTTTTGTTAACTAGTAATTTTATTTTATGATATAAAATGGAAGGTTTAATAAATGTGTTAAAAGATTTACAAAATGTTATAACCAAAGGTCTAATAAATTTTAAAAAATGTAGTAAAGATAGATTAACTATTGAATATATAGAAACTAGACAAGAATTGTTAGAAAAAGATTGGGCTACTTTTAAAGATACTAATACTAAATTATATGAAAGATTTAAAATAGAAGAAATAGGTCAGAAAGCTGTCGATATTTACGATTCGGTTGAAGATACTTATATATCATATAAAATTTTAATAAAAACATCTCTCAATAAAATTCAGGTGGGTAGGGGGTCTGTACAACAAGGGGATAGACCTTGTTCTGGTGCAGACAAGAATTCTAATTCTTTAGTAAAATTGCCAAAAATTACCATTCCTATATTTTCTGGTAAATATGGAGAATGGACTACTTTTCATGATCTGTTCACATCATTAGTTCATAAAAGTGAATCATTAGATAATGTACAAAAGCTTCATTATCTAAAGAGCCATCTTGCTGGTGAAGCTGAACAATTAATTCGCCACACTCCTATAACTGAGGCTAATTATAATGAATGTTGGGCTCAATTGGAAAGACGCTATAGTAATAAAAAATATTTAACAAATTGTATATTAAAAAGATTGTTTGGTCAAAAACGTATAAATATAGAATCAGCTTCTTCCTTGAAAGAGCTGATTGATACTACTTGCGATTGTTTAAATGCATTAAGAAATTTAAAGATTGATGTAACTACATGGGATGTTATTATCATACATATTGTTACACTTAAATTAGATAGCGAAACGCGAAAGCAATGGGAGTTGAGTGTTTGTAATAATGATTCTAATAACGATTTGCCAACGTTTGATCAATTTAAAGTTTTTATCGAAAATCGTTTTCGCGCATTAGAATGTCTTGATTTCAAAAATGCTACAGTTCATCCGGCAAACAAAAGTAACTATCAATGTACTTATACTCCCAGAGTAATGATAAGCACAAATGCACCAAGTATGCGTTGTGAATATTGTTCAGAGTGCCATAAACTCTGCTTTTGTAAAAAATTCGTTAAACAGCCCATAGAGAGTAGACGTGAATTTGTAATAAAGAATCGGATATGCTTTAACTGCCTGGGTAGTAATCACACAGTATATGACTGTAAAAAGGCTACAACATGCAGAGTTTGTCAGAAACGTCATCATTCATTGCTGCACATTAATAAGAACACAGAGGAGAAAGGTCATACTATTTCGTCAACGCTTACTACAGAAAGTGCTAGTTCTTCGACTAGTTCTAATCCTATAGTCTCTTGTTTGGCGACTGGTAAAAAATTTAAAGTGAGACAGATTTTATTAGCTACTGCGCTAATAAACGCTCAGTCTAAAACGGGCGAATACTATCCGGTCCGAGCTTTGCTCGACCAAGGATCACAGGCTTGTTTTATAACAGAGGCATTAGTTCAATTTCTTAATCTGAAAAGGATACCTGTTCAAGGTCATATTTCAGGATTGGGAGATACAAGTTCAACCATAGCTAAGCATATGGTAAATTTAAATTTACGATCAAGAATCGATCAGAATTTCGTATTAAAAGTAAATGCTTATGTATTAAACAAGATAACCTCATACTTACCTGAACGAAGTTCAAACGCCCATCTAGATTGGTTAAGGGTTACAAATCTGTGTCTAGCAGATCCAGGATTTAACACACCCAATAAAATAGATGTTTTATTGGGTGCGGATGTTTACAGTTATGTTATAAAAGAGGGTTTATTTAAAAGTCCTACTAGTCCCTTGATCGCTCAAAATACATCATTTGGATGGATTATTTCAGGCGTGACTAGTACAGAAAGTAATGAAAGGTCAAGTAATGTAAATTTAATGCATGCAAAAATTGATGAAATATCATTTTCACTAAAAAAGTTTTGGGAAATTGAAGAAGCAAATAGTTCAAAGAAAATACTTACACCAGAAGAGAAGAGATGTGAAGAGTTTTATAGTAGTACAACTGAAAGAGATAAGAATGGTAGATATATAGTAAGGTTACCTTTCAAGGATGAAAATCCACCCTGTAGATCTGGAAATTCCCGAGCTATAGCTGAAAAAAGACTTTTATCATTAGAAAAAAGATTAGATAGGGATATAGAATTAAAAGATAGATACAAGGAAGTAATACAAGAATATTTGGAATTAGGACATATGAGGATAGTGAGAAAAAATGATAGTAATAAAGATATAGCAGTTTACTTACCTCATCACGCTGTTGTACGTAACGATAGGACAACTACAAAGGTTCGGGTTGTTTTTAACGCATCTCAGAAAAATAGTTATGGAGTTTCTCTTAACGACACCCTGATGGTTGGACCAACACTACAAGCCGATTTAAGGCATACAATCTTGAAGTGGAGGACATATCCTTTAGCGCTGGTTGCTGATATAATTAAGATGTATCGTCAAGTAAGAATTGCCGAAAGAGATGCAATGTTTCAACGTATACTTTGGCGAGATAATCCTGACGAAGAAATCAGAGATTATAAACTTATGACAGTCACTTTTGGTACAGCTTCTGCACCTTACCAAGCAGTTCGTACCTTACACCAAGTTGCCTATGATGAAAGGGATAATTTTCCATTAGCCAAAGAGAACGTACTTGGTAGTTTTTATATGGATGATTTGATGACAGGTTGTTTTACTGTCGACGAAGGTATAGAGATGTATAAGCAACTAACAGAATTACTAGGTAGAGGTGGATTTAAATTACAGAAATGGAATAGCAATAGCCAGGAAATAGAGGAAAGGATAAAAGAAATGGAAAAAAGTGAAATGGAAGTACAATTAATAGAAGGTCAAAAGGTAAAGAATACAAAAAATATGACACAAGATGATATTACAATGGACAAAGGACAAAAGGAAATAGAAATCAAATTAGATAGTACAATGAAAATATTGGAACTTACCTGGAATCGCAAAGAAGATTCATTTCAATTTTCCGTAAACATTCCGCCACTAACAACAGAAACTATAAGTAAGAGATCTATAATTTCGGATATTGCTCGTCTATTCGATCCTTTAGGTTGGGTCGCTCCTAGTATAATTATTGCAAAGGTATTTATTCAAAGGTTGTGGCTAGCCGGTGTTGGTTGGGATGAAAAGTTATCGTCAGATTTAATGAATGAATGGCATATTTATCGTAAGGAATTAGTGTTACTTAACGGTATTAGAATACCTCGTTGGCTTCACACAAAACTGAACGATGATGTGGAATTGCATGGTTTTAGTGATGCATCAAAGACTGCTTATTCTGCGGTAATTTATGTAAGATCCGTTGATGTTGATGTTGATGGCAAAGTTCAAGTATCACTGCTAGCTGCAAAAACGAGAGTAGCACCCGTTAAGCAAATCAGTATTCCACGTCTAGAGCTATGTGGAGCAGTTCTACTGTCGCAACTTCTGACTGAAACCGCAGAAGTTTTAAAGGTATCCGAGGATCAGATCAGAGCTTGGACCGACTCCACAGTAGTGCTCGCTTGGTTAAATAGCCACCCGAGTAGATGGAAGACTTTTGTAGCCAATAGAACATCGCAAATATTAACCAACATGAAAGCGTCTCAATGGTATCATGTGTCAACTAAGAACAACCCGGCAGATTGTGCTTCTAGAGGACTGCTGCCAAGTTCATTATTAAATAGTAATTTATGGTTTTCGGGCCGTCTTTCTTGACAGATAGAATCATAACTTATAATAAACCAATTAATTTAATTAATTTAAAGGAAGATTTAGAAGAATCCACTAAGAGTCATTTAGCAGTTGTTCCAGATTGTTCGTTGTTGGAACGATATTCTTCTTTAGGCAAATTAATTAGAATTGTCGCTTATTGTCGCAGATTTTTAAAAACTAACAAAATATATCGTAGAAAGCATTTACACAAAATTGAATTAGACACCGCACTAGAATGTTGTATAATTAAAACACAAAAAGAATTATTTACATTGGAATATTTACAATTGCAGGAAAAAGGTTATATACAATTAAAATCAAGTGGATTAAAATCTCTTTGTCCCTATCTTGATGCTAAGGGAATTATTAGAGTTAGAGGTAGATTAGAAAAAGCACCATTGAGTGAACAAACAAAATTTCCAATAGTATTACCACACTCTAGTCATTTAACTCGACTTATAATAGCTGATGCTCATTCTAAAACATTGCACGGAGGTACTCAGTTAATGATAAATTATTTGAGAACAGCTTACTGGATTCTAGGAGTTAGAAAGCTAGTAAAGAATCACATTCGGAACTGTGTATTGTGTGTTAAGCAGAAAGCTAGCATAAAAAATCAATTTATGGGTTCACTTCCTTCTGTTAGGTGTACTCCAGCACGGCCATTTTTGCATAGTGGAGTTGACTATGCGGGTCCCATAAATTTAAGGACAACAAAAGGAAGAGGTCATCGATCATACAAGGGTTACATTTGTCTATTTGTTTGTATGGTTACGCGTGCACTGCATTTGGAAGCAGTCAGTGATATGAGTACTCAGGCATTTTTGGCTGCGTTTAGACGATTTGTGTCAAGACGAGGGCATTGTGCTAAGCTGTGGAGCGATAACAGTACCACCTTTGTAGGGGCCTCTCGGGAATTGCAAAATTTAACATCTATTCAAAATGCCATTGTGGAACATCTTGAAGTAAGTGGAACGGAATGGCATTTCATTCCTCCTCATAGCCCTAACTTTGGTGGGCTTTGGGAAGCTGGGGTGAAGTCCACCAAGTTTCACTTAAAAAGAGTCATTGGGGAGGCAACTCTTACATTTGAGGAAATATCTACACTTCTCAGTCAGGTGGAAGCGTGTTTAAATTCACGGCCCATGAGCATTATTCATGCTAGTGATCCCGGTGAAGAACTTCCTCTGACACCAGCACATTTTTTGGTCGGAGAACCGTTAGTAAATGTGCCAGATACCCAGTATGAACATTTAAATTTAAACTATTTATCACGTTGGCAACTCGTACAAAGAATGATACAGTCATTTTGGAAACGTTGGTCTAATGAATATCTCTCAAACCTAATGAATAGATATAAATGGACTTACAAGGTTCCTGAACCAAAAATTGGAGATGTCGTCTTAGTCAAAGAAGACAATTTACCTCCCAGTCATTGGCTATTAGGTCGTATATTGCAAAAGCATCCTGGTGATGATAACATCACACGTGTAGTTACAGTTCGTACAAAATCAACAATAATTAAAAGGCCAACATCAAAAATTTGTATTCTACCTGTGGCTGAATGAGAATTACATGTATTTAATAATATTAAAAAATTATGTTAGTATTAGTTACGAATAGATTTAAAAAAAGATATTTACACATTTATATTTAAAATTTAAGTACATAATATTATAATATATTTAAAAAAAAAGAAATTAAAAAGTTCAACCTTAATAAAGAAGTTTAAAAATGTGTCTATTTTAAGTTTATGTTGTTATTGTGTATGATTTTATTTTATACTAGCAGAACCCGCGGCTTCGCCCGCGATCAAACTTTTTATTTAAATGACCTTTTTATATAAAAGGTCATTGCAAAGCAAACTTTAAGAAGAAATTACAATAGATTAAATTCAAAGGCGTAGTCAGAAGTTATCAGTGGTATTCGAGGTATATTTCCCCCACATCCAGCAAACACAGTGTCCACTATAATGTTTAATGAATTACTCACAGTCTAATCCCGTTATATAGCTTAGGCGACTTTTTTACTGCAGTTGTGCCAACCTTCAGAAGGAGGATATACCTATATAGCAGGATACTCTCTAGCTAGGTTCTCACTCTCGCGTTCCAGGTCTGTTATAATTGTCGCTGCTGTGGCTAGCCGAAAAGTTATACATAATTTTCCTTTGGATTCGGAATAATTTCCGTTCTCCTCTTTATACCCCACACATTAAGTGTGCACTTACAGACAACTTGAGCAATGTTACTCTATTTAAATATATTCAAAATTTCAAACATCATCACCCACTTTTACCCACTTAGGGGTTGAATTAAAAAAAATCTACAATACATGTTTATTTAGTTATGTTGAAGAGCATTAATACAAAGTTTCAAGTAATTCTGATCATAAACAATTTTTTCCTGATATTAAAAGCACAACCCCCTTTTGCCCTTTTAAGGGACGAACTTCGAAAAAAAAAGATATTTGTATTGTTTTAGTTTTCATTTTAAAAGTAAATACCATTTTCCGTGCATCAATTACAGAGTTTCATACAACCTTTCATCCCCTATTTGACAGCCTTATGAGATGAATTTCAAAAAATGCTAAAATACGTATTTATTTAATTGTATTGGAGAGCATTAATACCAAGTTTCAAGTAATTCTGATCATAAATAATTTTTTGCCCATATAAACTTAATCACCCCCTTTTACCCTTTTAATGGATGAATTTCGAAAAAAATGTAATACATATATTTCTTATTTTTTAACTTTAAGCTAAATACTAATTTTCGTGCATTTCGTATTAAGAATGACAGAGTTTCAAACAACCTTTTATCCCCTATTTTACCCCCTTAGGGGATGAATTTTGAAAAATCCTTTCTTAGCGGATGCCTACATTATGTAAGGAATATGTCTTCCAAATTTCACGTTTCTACGACCAGCAGTTTAGGCTGTGCGTTGATCGATCAGTCAGTCAGGACAAAGCATTTTATGTATATATAGATTTGTAAGGCTAACAAGGGTTTTAGTTGATGTATTTTTTATATTTTGTTAAACCAAAGTGGATGAAGTAGTTCTTAAGTATATAGATAAAACTATTGATAATATGATATAAAGAACATTAATATTTATGTATAAGAAGGACTTTCCCTCAGTGACGTCCTTGGTGGGCGGTATGTTCATGAACAATACAACCCAAGTACTAACTAGAGAAACCAAACTTCAAGCCATTCAAGTTCGCATTTAATATGACATATTTAAATTACGTTTTTATTTACTAGATGGCACTCAGTGTATTCTGAATCGCGCTATGGTTTGGTTTACTCTAAAAGTATATAAGACATTGTAAACAATTTACAGCATCTTGTTACAAGGCTTTGCCCTTCATATCGAAGTTCAATAAAAGCCTATCTTGCCAGCAGTACATTAGTTTGGTAGTTTTATTTATCATCAGGAGTGTTAGTACATAGTTCATCTCAGTGCAAGGCTACCAGCTAAACTGATTCGACAGGTACCTAATACAAATAATAATTTCATACAATAGATATAGTAATTTATTTTTAATTCTGTTCGGAAATTCATTTTTTTTTTAATACAAAGACAAATTATTTATAAAATATATAAATTATGCTCCCAAAAACTTATTTCGTTAAGATAACGAGCGAGCTAAGTGATATAGCGGAAATTACTTTGAAATTTTGAATGACACACAGGATCCATTATAATATACTTACCTACATATATAAATTGTAATATATAATATACATATATAAAATACCTAATAAAAAAATCTATACTAATATTATAAAGCTGAAGAATTTGTTTGTTTGTTCGGTTGAACGCGCTAACTCAGCTTAGGAACTACTGATTCGATTTGAAAAATTCTTTTTGCATTAGATAGCCCGTTAACTGAGGTTATAGGCTATACCATCCCGGAAAAATGTACGGTTTCCGTGGGATAGATTTGTTTTTGTCTAGGGACGAACCCGAAGCGAAGCGAGGGTGAATCGCTAGTATTACTCATATATATGTCAAATTCCAAAAAATAATTTACTGAGTAATCTACACTAATATTATAAAGAGGCAGAGTCAGTTTTTCTGGCTATCTTTCTGTCTGTCTGTTTGTTTGTTTTTTTGTTTGTTTGAACGCGCTAATCTCAGGAACCGCTAATCCGATTTGAAAAATTATTTTTGTATTAGATAGCCCGTTCAATTAGGACGGCTATAGGCCATATATCACCATGCTACTACCTAAGGGAGCGGAGCAGTAATCATAAATGTCAAAAATGTCAAAAAATCGGGCCGATTTCCTTAATTTATTACTAATAGTATAAAGGCAAAGAATTTTTTTTGTAGTATAAGCTTGCGAGTGAAGCCGCGGATTTTGCTAGTAAATATATATATTTTCTTTATATGAAATGTATTTTGTTACGTCTATAAAAATAAATGTATTTATGTATAATCCATAATATGAGCTATCTCTTTACTAAATTACACATATATATTTTTTTATTTAATTATATATTTAGTAATAACATTACATGAACAGTTACAGCGTGATGAACAAACACACAATCACTTTTCGCAACAAAAATATTAACTTAACAATTTAAAAAAATACATATTAATATTTGTAAATGATAAAAAGTTACAATAAATCACTTGTTTCACTTAAAATGAATCCACTTTTCAAACATTCTCTTGCAACTTAATTATAAAAGGAAAAAAAAAAACAATTTGTTTTGTAAAACATGAAGGAGCAATGTATTCACGGCTAGAATACACTTCAATGCCGGACGACTCCGCGATCGAGCTTTTAAAGCTAAACGCTATTGTGAAATACACACAGATGACAAGAACGACAGTTATTTTGTTGTAAATAATTACAATATTATAATTAAAAAGTGACTCACCCTCGTTCTTATTTTTCCCGCAATAAAAAGTATCCTATATGTTGATCCGGATAACCAGCTATCATCATACCAAATTTCATCAAAATTCCTTTAGTGGTTTTTCCGTGATGTGTTCAAAGAAAGACAGACAGATAGACAGACAAAAATTCTAAAAACTATAGATTCGGCCTCTGTATCGATAATAATGACTATTTCAATAAAATTTTCCAAAAAAATATTTAATGTACAGATTCGACTCAGAATTTTATTTTATGTATAGATTACTTATAATTTCGTGTCTGTACTGTTAGCTGTAGAAGTTACTTTATCTGGAACCGTCGGCCATAATTATCAAAAAAAAAAAATTGTCATCGGAATTAAATCAAAATATAAAATTTCAACTTTGTAGGATAAGAGAAAGTGGTTCTAATTCACCTTGCGAGCTTGCAATTACACATTTAGAGTTATTTAATAATTGTCATCTTAGAAAAAAGTTAAACATATAAGTTGTATATACTTTTGTTATGGCCTTTTAAAAACTTGATAATGATGTCCTTTTAACCGATTTCGGCCACGGCGAGAAAAATTTGACGCGTTCCAGAACTCGAACCCAGGACCTCCGGATGTGCAACCGTACATGCTAGCTACTAGACCACCGAAGCAATTATTGTTAACTGGATGGAAAAGTAACAAACACACACACAAACAAGCATTTACATTTATAACAATATTTATTTATTAGTAAAGTTTTTCTCTACAGCAGTATGTTCCATTGGTTTTGTTAAGCGACTAAGCGCTCGCCGTGTATTGCACTCGTAAATGTAGCGTAGCATTATGTAAATGAAATACAAGATAAGGCGTACATCCAGATACTGGTGGTTCGCTTGGTCCCTTTCATTGTGGAATAACTTTGCTACCAAGAATAATCTATACATATAATAAAAATGGTCGAAAGTCTGTACATAGAAAAAATTGCTAAAAATCGAGTCAGAGGGATGTAAGAAGAGAAATAGAACAAATCCAGATTTTTTTAATTTTTTTTTGTTTCTCTGTCTGTTTGTCTGTTTGTACGGGCTAATCTCTGAAGTTTTAGAGACTAATAGTTATTAGACCGATTTAAATAAAATTTTGCATGGTGATATTTTTTATCCCCTGTCCATATTTTAGATACTTTTCATTCCGGAAAATTAAAAAAAATCCGTGGGATAGTTAAAAAACTATAGTAACTTATACAGCTTAGTACGAGTACACAAAAACTATATTGGATTTTAATGAAACTTTACAATGATATAGTTCATACATCAGAATAACAAAAACGGTACTTTTCATCTTGGAAAAATGTACGGTTCCCGTGGGATAGATTTGTTTTTGTTTGTCTATTAGTGTAAGTACAATTTAATAAGAAATCATAACTAAACTAGTATTGCATGCGACTTTCCATATCAATACATTGAAAAAATCTAATTCTTTTCATTGTTAATTTCAACAATAGTAATCTTTCATTTTAACTTAATTAAGTTTTACTTCTTTTCTATCTTTTAATAAAGAATTTATTTAATTGACCACTTGATAAATTAACGCTCGTTTATACATACATTATAAGAAAATCTAATTAAACAAGTAGAAGTTTCAAATTAATGAAAGTGTTTTTTTCTAGAAAATGTTTCATCCTTTTTTAACACACAGCAATCTCCTACTTTCTGTCCTTGTCATAGCAAGAAAAGATGGGTTCAGATATTCTATTCTTAGACAAAAATGGATCTAATTAGCGAAAACATAACAATTCAATCGCTCTTTTAAATTACAAGTAAGTCTTTAATCTAATGGTCCAGGCTAGTGGTAGCCCAGTGGTAACGCGTTCGCTTGGGAAACCGAGTGAAGTAGGTTCAAATCTCGTGTCTCGCACCTCTGATATTTTCATGTGAAAATCATTACCAACATGATTACCACTTGTCTTACGATGAAGTAAAACATCGTGAGGAAACTTGCATGTTTGAGAGAACCTATCAAGTTTTCAAAAGACATAGGTAGTCCGCCAACCCACACTTTGCCAGCGTGGTGGACTATGGCCTCATCTCCCACGTATTGAAGGTACCAGCCCAGAAGGCCCAGCTGTGGGACGTTAAAAATACGCTGAATATTTTAATCTAATCCCGTTTAAATGAAAACAGTGCATGTTAAGCGGCGACTCTCAAAGCTACATATCTTAGCTAGACCGCATGAATAACCTCATGATCAATATTAACTTCTATAGTTCAGCTGAAATACGAAGGATATTCCCACTAACTTTAACCGCATCCAAGAGATACTAGATTAATTTATTCTATACATACTACATACGTAATATTTTAAATAATACTATCTGTTCGGACTGTTTCACGGATTTATTTTGATTTTTGTTTCCGGACGTTTCGAATGCTTTATAATTAAATAATGAATATATTATAAAACTTATTGATAATGTTATAAAAATTTAAATTAGCAAATATTATAAGCAAATTGTATTGTAACTTTTGTACCATTTTTATATTTTTAAAGATCATTGTATAATTATGTGAATAGGTAATGTTTGTAACGTCTATATAATGCCTTATGTTTGTAACGTCTATATAATAACCTTTGAGGCATCTAAAACCTTAGTCTCTCCCGTGACCATGTTTGCTGTAAAACAATCGACAGGTCGGGAACCAAAACTCGAAATAAATCTGCGTAAAAAACCAAAAAGATAGTTTTATTTAAAACTAGCGACTCACCCTCGCTTCGCTCGGGTTCGTCCCTAGGTTGATTCCCCATACAAACTTCCATCCCCATTTTCACCCCCTTAAGATGACTTCCGGGATAAAAAGTATACTATGTCCTTCCCAGGGTCTCAAACTATGTTTTTATCAAATTTCATATAAATCGGTTAAGTAGATCCTGAGATTACCTTACAAACTCACACACACACAAACATTACCTCTTTATAATATTATTATAGATATCAAATATTAGCAAAAAACTAAGAAAACACGTAAATAAATAAGCAGGTACGTAAATTATAAATTTGTTATATTAGATTTTTGCCTTTATCATACTCACGTACATGTGTTTACGAGCGTTTAAAAGCTACGAGTGTTCTGCGGAACTATAATTTCAATCTACTCTAATATTCCTTTAATTCTTCAAAAGAATGTGCAAGCACTAAAACTAAATAGAGAAGTTATAAACGTAAGAACTCGTTAAAACGTAATTCGATTACAATCTTCACTCGAGTAGAACGCTTGTTGGGTTCATACTAAAAGATCGGAAGCAAATGAAAAACAGAGTGTACACTTGCGTTATATTATGCTATAATTTTTAATAACAATTTTTCTGCACTTGATATGTTTTTTTTTTGTGTTTTTTTTTATTTATTCAATTATTTCCAGTATTTTTTTTTTAACTCAACTTTGCCAATTTCATCGCCCATTTTTGAGTTAAGTTTCACAGAATCGTAGGCGGCGTAGCATATATATTTTTATTGTTTTACATTAATTTTTTTTATATATATTCAATTATTCCTGCAAAAAATCTATAACACCTGAAAAACATTTTTTTCGAACCCAACTTTGCCACTCTCATCACCCGTTTTTGAGTTAAGTTCCATAGAATCGTAGGCGGCGTGACATCCGCTCCGCTCCATTCATCCTCGTAGTAAAAAAGGTGGTAATCAAGAGTACAACGAACACTCATACATAACTCACTAACAGTCTTAATATTAATATTATTACCGTCTAAAATAACATTATTAGAGCAAAAAAATTGTCAAATTGTGAGCAATATGGCTACATATGAAACATTACAGATTTTTTTCCGTGAGGACACATTATAAGGATAAAAAGAAGTTTATATATTTATTTATATACGACAAGATCTATCTGCGTGAAATGATTCATGTAAACGTAAAGTAACATCCCTTGACCCTCTCATCTCTTCAGCTCGTTCGAAATTGGGATTAAGGGTGATTTTTTTAAAGAGGTTGTCTACTTCCCCGACCATGACTAATACGGGGTCACCCTAACGGTCCATTTCACTATAAGAGAAGTACCAGAAGCACTACCACTACAACCTTCCGAGCAACGAGGCGGGCCGCCCTTCATACAGTGAATCATCGAGTTATTGGTAAATGGTCAACTTTTTCCAAACGTAACATAAAACGATACACAACATATTTTTTTACCTAACATCCTGCAATTAATAATAACACGAGCGAAACCACAGACAGGAACAAGTGTTGCTATACCGTAAGCTATGCCTTAGTTTTGAGCAGACTGTTCTCTCACTTCATTTTCCACTTATTCCGGAACAGGTCAAGTTGAAGCGTCTAACACACGTGTTATTAAAACAAAACTTCAAAGTATATAACTATAATATATAATAATAAACTTAATATTATATAATAAACTATTTATCTATATCTACTAATATTATAAAGCTGAAGAGTTTGTTTGGTTGGTTGAACGCGCTAATCTTAGGAACTATTAATCCGATTTAAAAAATTATTTTTGCATTAGATAGTCCGTTAACTAAGGAAGGTTATAGGCTATATATCATTCCGAAAAAATGTACGGTTCCCGTGGGATAGATTTGTTTTTGACTAGGGACGAACCCGAAGCGAAGCGAGAGTGAGTCGCTAGTATAGTAAAATTAATAATCAAACTACTGGTAGAATAAATCTATTGAAATAAAATAAAAAAGCTTAATCGTTTATAAATCTTTAAATGAACAAATTAAGTGTGCACACGCTCTAATTGGCAAAAACAATTTTTAAATAAAGCTGCAGTTATCGGAATCTTAATTAATCCGCACTTTGCATGCGAGGCAATTTTACAGTGCAATCTTCTGAGATATAAAAATGAAAACAAAAATGCCAATGTGGATACAACTTTTGTAATTAAAACATAGATTTTTTGTAGGATTTAATTGTTGATTATGGAAAAATAACTTTTAGTTATTTTAATAGTTTTTCAATATTATTGTCGTACGATTTCTGTAATGGTGTTTCAAATATAAATAAATAATGAATATGTTGGTATATTAACACACAGCACCATCTAGTTCCATGGTAAGCTACGATGCTTGTGTTATGGATACCAGATAGTTGACACACTATACATATATAACTTTAAATACATACATATTATAAATATAAACACCCATGACTGGAGTACAAACATTCGTACTCATCACACAAATGAATGTCGCCAGCGGGACTAGAACCCGCGACCGCTGGCACAGCAAGTAGGGTCACTACAAACTGAGCCAAACGTGTCGTCAACATAGTCCAGTTACGTATTTAAAGTGTAGTACTACTATTACTACTACTAGCCAGCTTGACTGTTGCAGTGTTACCCTGTAACAAAATATCGACATAATAGGTACCTAGGGTATTTCGGGTTTTGCTTGATAAGTATAAGTATGAGCGTAACTACTTAGAAAGTTATTGGAAACTAGCGACTCACGCTCGCTTCGCTCGCGTTCGTCCCTAGGTACATTTTGATTTTTTTTAGCAAAACCCTAATTCATTTTCTAAAATAAAAGTAGCCTAAGTTACTCCTTATAATATCAGTTATCTGCCAGTGAAAGTCCCGTTAAAATTGGCCCAGCCGTTTCAAAAATTAGCCGGAACACACAGACAGACAGACAAACAGACAAAAATTTTAAAAATTGTGTTTTTCTTATAAGTACCGTATATAATACCATATGCATTTAGTATGAATCTGTTATTTTGTCATTTCAAACAGACACTTCAATTTTATTTATCTGTATAGGTTTTAATTTTTGGTTAAATACGTAACAATGGTTAATGAGCATTCAACCCTTTTTGAAGCCCCACTGCTGGGCAGGGACTTCCTTTTTTGCCTTCCATGCCAGGGAAATCAGGTCAAAATACACGCTGTTCAGGTACGAATTGGCAAATCTTCTGAAAACTTATTAGATTCTCTCGGACGTACAGGTTTCCTCATGATGATTACCTTAATAGCCAAGCAGGTGGTAATTATGTTGAAAATTTGCATATGGGCATGTCACAGAAAACCATGAGTTTGAACCCGCTTCTTCTTCTTGGTATTTTTAAGCGCTACTTGGCTACGTATGTATATATTATTTTGTTATATAAATTCATTTAAAGACTGTATATTGCGCATCGATTCACAGCAACAAAGACAAAGTTTAATATTGTACTCATATTAATTTCATTAATTTCGCCGAGACAGATGCTGTTATATTAAAAATAATTTAGAAAACTGTGTAAACGAAACATGAACGTTACTAGAAAATATTCGAATCATCGAATACTAAAATGTTCTTTGCGTATAAAAAAAACGGCAGTGTGTTGAGAGTTCAGTTAAAGAGTTAAGAGAAGGTTAAGAAGAAATGTTTAAAAACACTATCTGTTGCATTAGGTTAGACTGTCACTATAACTGTACCATATAATATGTTTATGTATATTATACATACATATACTCGTATGTATGTAACTAAAATTTACTGTATTATTATGTACATGTACGTTTATATATATATGTATAATAAATATATATACTTGAATTAGTATCTATATAATATGTAACTTTGTATGTACGTTTATTTACATTTAGGTTAAGTAATGTACACTTTTATGCACCATTTCCGCTCTTTTCTTTTATTTTCTGTATCCTTCTCTATAGGTTGCCTGTAAGATTGCTTTTAGTGATAAGGCCGCCTTTGCAAATTTCTTTAACTGTATTTTTTTTGTGTATGTACCATTTTACTGTGCAATAAAGTGTTTAAATAAAAAAAAAAAAAAATAAATACGATAAAGTGAAAAGTGAAGAAAAGTGGTGTGAATTGTTAGTGAAAGTGTATCTAGTGGTAATGATTTCTCAGAAACTAAGTTAAGACAGAACTATGCGGTACTGCATATCTTCGTGAACTGCCAAAAGAGACTTTCGTGAACCAAAATCAATAGAATATCTGTAGTGCAAAAGACGTACATTCATTTCCGATGTTAGAACTCATAGAACGTAACAATTTACCTTATATATATATATATATATATATATATATATATATATATATATATATATATATATATATATATATATTATTTTGAATGGTAATCACTAACCATTAAAACGTACCTAGGGACGAACCCGAGCGAAGCGAGGGTGAGTCGCCAGTATATACGTATATATCAAAGCAACATTAATTTTCACTATTTTTTTATTATGATTTATACCGTGGGACTTATATGGGAAGTGTTAGTTCGAATAAAGAAAGGCCGTTACAATCAAAATTGTATTTTAAATTAAAAACAATTACTCAGTGCATAGTTACACAGCACTTCACTACACAACCACATAACCTATAACACACGACTTCACTATTACCACGTATAGACAATACCTAACGCAAGACAGTTTCTACTAGTGTTCACTGTGCGACCGACCGCGCGTAACCCAGCTGAGCCCGATCGAGTGTCACGACGTACACTCTGTCGAGCCCAAAAAGATGGCGGTCGCGTTCCGATTAGTTGTGATTATGACTCGTCTCCGACATATATAAAAATTGATGTGTGTATGTATGTTTCCTGTAGACTCCAAAAAGCTGGAGCGATTTTGATGAAATTTTCAGTAAATCTTCAGATTAATCCCGCGGGTAATCCCGTGAAAGTTGGTAGCGATCGATAGTTTGAACGCGCGCGAAGCCACAAGTACTGCTAGTATCATATAATGAAGCGATATTTTTTATTAATTTCCAAAGCCTTTATGAATAACAGATAATTAGGTTAATTGAAATACTCTGTTGAAATAAATGAAATCACGTGAACGCCTTAAATAAGCAATTACTCATACCGAAACATGAAAAGGGTGAATTGGAGTTCACTGATTCATATAAAGTTTATAATGAAATAGATAATTCGTTGTTTATAAAGTGATAGCTAATTTATATGTATTCAGCCCTTTTTAACGTCTGGGGGCTGGGAGCTGGGGGTGGGCCCTTCAATTTGAGGGGGATCAGGCCATAGTCCACCACGCCGACCAAGTGCGGGTTGGCGGACTTCACATGTCTTTCGAAAACTTGCTAAGTTCACTCAGATATGCAGGTTTCCTCACGATGTTTTCCTTCACCATAAGATAAGTAATCACGTTGGAAATGATTCGCACATGAAAATATCAGACATGCGAGACCCGGGATTTGAACCCGCTTCACTCAATTTCCCAAGCGAGCGCGTTACCACTGGGTTACCACTGCCTTACAATTAATACATACAAATTACATATTGATTTAGAAAATATTCTTCATATACATTTATTTACTTCTACTATTATATATTATTGGTTCCGCCATAATTGTACTAATGACTTACCCTCTATATATTACTCATTATATTTATGTATACTTATTATATATTACTATGTAAATTTCGTCAAAATTAGTTCAGCCGTTTCAGAACAAAGGTGTAACAAACCTAAGCACATTTAAACTTTCATGTTAATAATAATGATCCAGTTATTTTAAATCATAACAAAGGACAGAATGTAAGACTATTCGAAACTTTGAGATTATGTTGCAAAACCGATACAGTTTCTGTGTTTATATTTTATTAGTATTGCTATCGATACATTCGAAATATTCTACTTATAGTTTAAATTGTTTCTATTTATCGTTAAATAGTATCAGATTTAAAGATTTTAGCTATCCTTATAAAGATACTAACGGCTCACCCTCGCTTCGCTTGGGTTCATCGCTAGGTACGTTTTACATATAGATATTTAAAATAGTTATTTGCCAGCGTTAGCCATATAAATTTGAATAATATTTTTTTTTAAAATTTTTCTGATGTTTTACTACTTATTATCCTATTCCGGGCTAAGAGAAATCTAAAAAAATCAAATATCATAAAAATTGGTCCAGCCGTTCTTGAGTTATAAATGATGTAACTAACACGACCTTGTTTTATATATATAGATAATATAATAGAACTGAGAAGTTTTATTGAAAACCAAATTTTTATTTATTTGGATGGAGGGATGTTTGTCAATCTCTCATGCCAGAATGGCTGAATGGATCTGGATGAAATTTGGCACAGAAATAGTATAAATTACAGTTTGAAATACCACATAGATTACTTTTTATCCCGAAAAATGTACAGTTCCCGTAGGATAGATTTGTCTTTGTCAACAGACGTACCCGAAGTAAAGCAAGGGTGAGTCGCTTGTATAATATGTATTCGTAAATAATATTGAAGATAATATTTTATGAATTATTTCCTGAGAAATAGTTTTTGGGATATTATATCTTCGGTATCCAGATCAATAGGGTTTACCACTTATTAAACAATAGCAAGTAAGGGTAATTTTAAATAAAACTATCTCTTCGAATTATTTCGCGAATTAATTTTGATTTTTGGTTCCCGACGTTTCGAATGCTTTACAGCAATCATGGTCACAGGAGAGACTAAGGTTTTTGACATCTCAAAGGCGTTATATTATACTTGTTACAGATAGAGCCTACCCACAATTTTACAAAAATGATTTCAAAAATTTAAAAATGGCACCAGAATACCTTACAATATTTATTGATTTTAATTCTAAGAATTTAAAAAAAATATTAAATACAGTAATATTATTTATTTAATTTTAGCTGTTATTATTATAAATATTACAATTTTTCAAAAAACAAGCTGTACACGCTACAGTCATGTTGTAAACCAGTCAATCTTATTCATCTTCTTCTATACATATTATAAAATTGTAACTAAGCCGAATCTGTATATTAAATATTTTTTGGAAAATCTTATTGAAATAGATATTATCGATACAGAGGCCGAATCTATACTTTTTAGAATTTTTGTCTGTCTGTCTGTCTGTCTGTCTGTCTGTCTGTTACCGCATCACGGGAAAACCACTGGACAGATTTTGATGAAATTTGATATGATGATAGCTGGTTATCCGGGTCAACATATAGGGTACTTTTTACTGCGGGAAAATATCTCATGCCTGAGCTCAACGTTAAAACTTAACTAGGGACGAACCCGAGCGGAGCGGCGGTGAGTTTCTAGTTATAGAAATAAATTATGAAATAATCAGCTCGGTAGTTCTAGTGATGAATCGGTCAAGCAAATTTATTTGTATAACATACAGGGTGAACCAAAAGATATTTAATAGATTTTATTCTTACCATAGGATTCTATCGATTAGTTTGAAAAATAGTTACGTTAAGCTTTTCTATGCTTTTAAATGGGTTCGATTATCGGCTCAGGTCGGCTCGGTAAAAATATTAGTCGGCTCGGTACTAATATTTTTATAAAATAAAGAAACTTTATAGAATAACTTTTAAGATAGCTTTAATATTTAAGATACTTTTCTTCCGTGTCTCATTCGTTTGTTCTACCCTATATAAATACGTCTTAGTTGGATTTTATCGATTTGTTTGCTACGTGAACGGAGCCATGGGCTTAAAATAGCTCAATATAGATATTGAAAAAGCTACAATTGAATTCATTTTATGGAATCCAACAATTGATGTCATACCGCAAAGATCCCAACTTGTTAACAATCTCCACGTACTACTGTCAGCGTTTTAGCTCAATATTCTGCATTGTATTCTTCGAGCTATTCATATTTAAATACAAGATTGTGCTAGCTCACAATTTCAAGCAGTGTTGGACCAAAATTATCAAAGCTATCTTATGCTAGGTATTGAAAATTTATGTTTAAAATATATTCGTACGTATTGTATGTATTCAGCCCTTTTTAACGTCCCACTGTTAGGCACGGGCCTCCCTTCAATACGAGGGGTATCAGGTCATAGTCCACCACGCTGGCCAAGTGCGGATTGGCGGACTTCATATGTCTTTTGAAAACTTGCTAGGTTCTCTCAGACATGCAGATTTCCTGACGACGTTTTCCTTCACCGTTAGGACAAGTGGTAATCATGTTAGAAATCATTCGCACATGAAAATATTAGCGGTGCGAGACCCGGGATTTGAATGCGCTTCACTCGGTTTCCCAAGCGAGCGCGTTACCACTGGGCTACCACTGCCTCATTCGTACGTATAGTACAGAAAGAAGAGAATACAATAATAGTTTCAATCGTTCTCTTCTTTTCTTCTTCTTCTACGTTAATTAATATAAGACAAACCAATATCATAATAGTAACGTCCGATATTTTTCCAACGACTAACTACATAATCTTTATGTAATTCATTATGTACTCGTACGCTTATGTTTTTTTATTATTTTAGCAAGATTGTATGTTTATCATTTTATTATGCATATTGTGCATTTTTTCAAACATTTTGTTTATTAGATAGCATAGTAGCATTGAATTAGTCGCAAGATACCTAATATAGCTATAAGTTGTGATAAAATCTAAAATCCTGTAAAAGATTGCCAAGTTATTTCAAAATAATTGATTAAAATCAGTTAAATAGTTTCGTTATGATAGTATATGTATATTGTATAATATCCATATTATAATAAATAATTTTATTCTACATGGTCTACAGAAACACAAAGATAGTCATTCTCATACATTCATATTGTAATTTTACGGCTTCGTCTCAACAGAATGATTAACACCATGCTTTTATTGTCCACGGACGCGTTAACGTAAAAATAATAAATGTAACAAGACTACGTAGCATTTAATGTTATTTTTGGTTGAAATATCTGAATTAGGCAATTTTTTTTCTTATGAGCTGACTAGAGTAAGTACATGATGTTTTATTCCAAGTTAGTTGTATGCTAAATTTCATCAAAATCAGACCAGCGGTTTCAGTGTTAAAGAGTAACGAACGTAAATACATACATTTGACGACACGTTTGGCTCAGTTTGTAGTGACCGTACTTACTGTGCCAGCGGTCGTGGGTTCGAGTCCCGCTGGCATTCATTTGGGTGATGAGTATGGATGTTTGTACTCCAGTCAAGGGTGTTTATATTTATATTATGTATGTATTTAAAGTTATATATGTGTAGTGTATCAACTATGGTATCCATGACTCAAGTCTCGTGCTTACCATGGAACTAGATGGTGCTGTGTTAATGTCCCAACATATTTATTTATATTTATTTATTTCACATATATAATAGTAGTACAATTATTTGTAGATTTTTTCTCAGTTTTGACAAAAAAAAAATTATCAACATTTTTGTTCTTATTTGACTGATGACTTACAAAGTCTAGTACAGAACTAAGTTGGATAAAATAGCTTTTTCTGAAGTGGTACTGTGATCTTTAATCATAAATCATACCTCGCCGAGAGGCTCTCAAAAGTTTTAATATGCCTATCCCTAGGGAGTAATACAATTACATAGGTATAATAAAAGTCTAATACTGTCTACTTTAATAAAATATTTTTTAGAAAACTTTTTTGTCATGTTTCGGGATAAATTACATTAAAAATTGTTATTCGTGTGTGTTTGTTTAATAGCACATCAAGTGGGAATAGCTAGATCGATTTCGTTGTAAATTTTATGTAGTAATCATAATATCAGTGAAAAACCTGCTAATTAATAAAACATAGTTAAGTGATGTATGGAATAGATCTTACTTTACAGCTCGAGCTTTCCATTCTATCGCTTTCAAATACAAAGCGGGCTTTTATATACAATACTAGTGACTCACCCTCGCTTCGCTCAGGTTCGTCTCTAGCTTGCTTCCCCATACAAACTTTCATCCCCATTCTCACCCCCTTAAGAGACGATTTCCGGAATAAAAACTATTTCACTCATTCACTTTTCATATCATGAGATTTAAAAAAAAATGATTTTAGTAAAAAGATCTTTTTTTTTTTAATTTTCTCCTATATAAAGATTGTCTTAACAACAACAAACACAAAAAAAAAGAATTATCCAATTTGGTGCAGTCGATCGTAAGTTATGCGCGTACATACATTTCGGTGATTCATTTTATTTATATAGATAGATAATATATTTCGTAAGTAATTAATATTTATGAATTACACTTATATAAATGAGAAATTTTAAATTTAAAAAAGAAATAAAACCACCTCGGACTTTTTCGCAGATTTATTTTGATTTTTGGTTTCCGACTGGTGTTTCGAATGTTTTACGATCGCGGTCACGGAAGATCTCTCAATAGTTTTATTTAAAACCAGCGACTCACACTCGCTTCGCTCGGGTTCGTACCTAGGTTGATTCCTCATACAAATTTTCATTCCCATTTTCACCCCCTTAAGGGATTATTTCCGGGATAAAAACGATCCTATGTCCTTCCTAGGGTCGTCAGTAATTTCAGACCTTATTTGGTATAGATATTAGTATAGATATTAAATATTCACGTAAGTAAACCTTAGAAAATATAATAAATGAGATTTTTCGAAACAAGTTAGATAATGAGTGAGTGCGCATTTGTTGACTTCTTCACCCTGTAACGGCTTAAAGTGTTGTCAAAATTGGAACGAACATAGCTTATAATATGTATGTATGTACATCCTTTATTCATGCATATTTCTTTCTATCCAACGGCCAAAAACTATTTTAGAATGTAAAAGTAGTGCCCGTGAAATAGCATTTCTTACTTCACTTGAAAATTCTGTAGCTTAGTGGAATCTATTGCATAGTTAATATGAGCTCCTATTTCCCATTACGCAGAAGAATTCAGAAGAATTTGTAATACTTTCTTAGATTTAAGCGAATATTTGACATTTAAAATAACCTCAATTGTGTAAAGCATTCAAAACTTCGGGTAACAAAAATCAAAATAAATCCGAAAAAAACAGTTTTGCTAGTAGGTATTTTTCTTTTTAATAAATATGTTGGGACATTAACACACAGCACCATCTAGTTCCATGGTAAGCTACAAGGTCTGTGTAATGGATACCAGATAGTTGATACACTACACATATATAACTTTAAATACATATATAATACTATAAATATAAACACCGATGACTGGAGTACAAACATTCGTGCTCATCACACAAATGGATTCCCCCAGGGGGACTCGAACCCACGACTACTGACACAGTAAGTAGAGTCACTACAAACTGAGCCAAACGTGCCGTCAATTACTCGTGAGTCGACATTTACGAACCGTATGTAATCAAAGATTAACCTTTTCCAGATACACCGATAAAATCTTAAAGCGAATTGAATTAATGAATCGAAATAATTTAATTGTATTTATACGGCTAATAAAGCCTTTAAATCTTAGTAGTAGATTTTTAATATTGGTGTCTATCTCATGCTTATTTACAAAATAAACTTTAAAGTCGTTATCAAAATCCATAGTTTTTTATCTTCTATACATATAATAAAATTGTAACTGATCGCTGTCTGTACATGGAAGATATTTGAGAAAAACTATTGTTGGGGATCTTTATTAACACAATAGAACCCAAAACAATGATTTTTAGTTTTTTTTGTCTGTTCGTCTGTGCGTTTGTGCGCGCTAATCTTAGAAACGGCTTATTATTGTGGTAAGCTTCACTTAACATTTAGTATTTGTTTTATTTTAACCGGTTCCTTGATACAAAGGTTATGTCATTTTAAAGAATCATCTGGTTGTAAATATTATTGCCAATTGAAACAGATTTTCATAATTTTTTATTAAAATTTTAATGGAAATTTATTAATAGCTTTCTCTTATAACTAAAATAAATCTGCAAAAAAAAAACCGAAAAGATAGTTTTACTGAAAGTGTGTCTTTTTAGTTAAAAAAACATGTAATATTTTACTTTAAAAAATACAGTCTAAAACTAAGCTGCTTTTTTAATTGGATTTTAAGCATATTTTATTTCTTGAGTGATGTTTCATATAAACAGGCATATTTCAGATTATTGTAATAGACTAGCGACTCACGCTCGCTTCGCTCGCGTTCGTTCCTAGGTACGTTTTCACCGTTAGCTATGTTTATACATAAATAGTAGCTTGCTACTCCTAAGATACTCATTTAAATTATATAGCGATTTACCCTCGCTTTGCTCGGGTGTAATTAGTAAAATGTAAATTTTATTCACAATTTCATGGGTTTTCATTTTTTTTCGCGGAACCCTGATGCTTTTTCTAAATTAAAAGTAGCCTAAGTTACTCATTATAACATCAGCTATCCGCCAGTGAAAGTACCGTCAAAATCGGTCCAGCCGTTTCGGAGATTAGCCGGAACAGACAGACAGACAGACAGACAAAAATTGTAAAAAATATTGTTTTGGTATATGTACCGTGTATACATCCATATGTATTTAGTAAAAAGCGGCTATTTTAATATTACAAACAGACACTCCAATTTTATTTATCTGTATAGATGTATAGATAAATATGTTGTATACAGCCCTTTTTTTTAATGTCCCACTGCTGGACACGGGCCTCCCTTCAATACGAGGGGGATGAAGCCACAGTCCACTACACTGGCCAAGTGCGGGGCGAATCAACTTCAAAATATCTTTGAAATCATCTATATATACATAAAATGCTTTGTCCTGACTGACTGACTGATCGATCAACGCACAGCCTAAACCGCTGGTCGTAGAAACGTGAAATTTAAAGGACATATTCCTTATACAGTATAGGCATCCGCTAAGAAGGGATTTTTCAAAATTCATCCCCTAAGGGGGTAAAATGGGGGATAAAAGATTGTATGAAACTCTGCCATTCTTAACGCAAAATGCACGAAAAGTGGTATTTAGCTTTAAGATGAAAAATAAGAAATATATGTATAAGATTTTTTTCGAAATTCATCCCTTAAAAGGGCAAAAGGGGGCGATAAAGTTTATAAGGGCAAATAATTATTTATGATCAGAATTACTTAAAACTTCATATTCATGCTCTTCAATACTATTAAATAAATATGTATTTTAGAATTTTTTGAAATTCATCCCAAAGGCTGTCAATTAGGGGATGAAAGTTTGTATGAAACTCTGTAATTGATGCACGGAAAATAGTATTTACCTATAAAATGAAAACTAAAACAATACAAATATCCTTTTTTTTCTGAAATCCATCCCATAAAAGGGTAAAAAGGGGTTATGCTGTTTATATGAGGAAAAAATGTTTATGATCAGAATTACTTGAAACTGATATTAATGCTCTTTAATAGAATCAAACAAACATGTATTGTAGATTTTTTTTAATTCAGCCCCTAAGTGGGTAAAACTGAGCGTTGAATAAATACATACCTACTGTATTGCGAAAATATTTTTTTCGTAGTTTAATCGCGGGCGAAGCCGCGGGTTCTGCTAGTTTTAAATAAAACTATGTTTTCGGATTATTTCCCGGATTTATTTTGATTTTTGGTTCCCGACGTTTCGAATGCTTTACAGCAATCATGGTCACGGGAGAGACTAAGGTTTTAGACGTCTCAAAAGCGTTATATACTTGTTACAGACAGTGCCTATAATTTTTTAAATCAATTCATTCCCTCTTTTTAACCGACTTCCAAAAAGGAGGAGGTTGTCAATTCGTCGGAATCTTTTTATATTAACCCATTAGAAGCCAAACAAAAAGTAACAAGCGGATTTTCAAAAAACTATTATTTATTGATGATAGCCGAGTACAAAAATACATAAAATTATAAAAAAATAAAAATTAATTATTTTTCATGATTTTACAGGGGTGTTCCCAAATTGGCACAATGGCCACATATGTTATAAAATTGTCGAAATATGTTTGCCTATGCAAAATGTTTTTTTTTTTGTTTTTGACACCCTGATGACCTCAGACATGGCACAAAACAAATCACACTAATTTCAGCATATTTTAAGGGTCGTAATCAATGCCATCTGAATGTAAACCTTCAGTCATTGTAGAAAAAGAGAACAAATCAGAGGCATCCCAAAGATTTTCTGCTCTTTTTTCATCTCTCATTCGGTTTGATGTAGTGTCTGATGATAGATCTTCAACGTATTAACAAGTCCTTGTGCCCTTCATTTCCATTATTCTGTCAATATTCATCCCAATTGGTGTAGATCGCATATCAAAAATGCATCGTCTAAAAAACTATCCTAATATGTTCTATTATTTACTGGATTTGAAGATGATTTACTAAGTGTTATTTTTACAATTATTATTTTTTACAGTTGACGATACTAAAGATGGTTGATGGGCAATACAAATCAAAACTATCAATAGCCAGTTAAACCCAATGCGACCCAATTTTTGTAGCCAAACCGTACCGAATTCCCTACAATGTATAGCTTAGCTGGATGTTGAATATTTTATAACAGACTCTCAACTATCTAACTTGTCAACTATATAAAGTGTGGAAAACCCTCTGTTTCTTTCATCAAAATTATACTTATCCGTCTGAATCTGGTCATTTTGTCATGTTTTTTTTGGAGCATGTTTGTCTACGTAAAGCTAATATTCGTTTTGATCTCTTTGAATATTTTTCTTCATAAGGCTTTGATACCACTTCATATCTTTATTGACGGATCAATAAACATACGTTTACGTGATAGTTTTCGATAACACGAAAGTATCAGTATCTGAAAAAAGCATTTAGCTCCGCAATAAAGACAATGAAATTGTATCTTTATCAGTGTGTCAGTGGTTCTGCTTGGATCGAACAATTAAACGTTGGAGATCTTTTAGAAGACAACGGCTTATCATCACTGCTATCCTCGCATTCCAGAGGAACGTCTTTACTGCCAACAAAAACTTCAACATTACCAAGAACTTTATTTAGTAATAAGTTAGGTTCCACATCCTCATTATCTTCTTGTTCGTCAGTCACTACACTTCCGTGGTGTGATGGTCAAATTATACTCCAAGTCATTGTTACTCTTATTTCTAATGTTAATGCCTTATTCCAGTCTTCTAAAGTTACTGTGTATCGTAAAATAATTGCAATTCATTCTTACTTTATAACTAAAAAAAATTAACACTTGTGGCCGTTGTACCAAAATTGGCACACCAATGTTTATGTTGCTATATTTTTTTATACATATATTATAACTACAATTTGATGACTTTAAATGAGACACAAGTTTCTTACTTTATCAAAATACACATAATAACTATGATATGCATTACCTGTATTACATAGTAATTATATAAGTGCGGCCAGGTCTAGGGTCGTGTAAATGACCGATTTCGACAAATCATAAAAACGGTGTTTCTCGATATAAGTCTAATAACATGCACTATAATTAACAATCATACTTTCGATTACACAAAAAAATAAAAATTTACTTGCTATGGTACACTTTTTTTTTATAAGCCCCAATTTATCAAGTGTTCCCAAAATGGCACAGCGGCACAGAATGGGTTAACGAATGCTACGAATAGATATATTTTTCATCAAAATCT
Organism: Fabriciana adippe; assembly: GCA_905404265.1. Taxonomy (NCBI): domain Eukaryota; kingdom Metazoa; phylum Arthropoda; class Insecta; order Lepidoptera; family Nymphalidae; genus Fabriciana; species Fabriciana adippe. The sequence goes on along the minus strand of FR989998.1, from coordinate 13,528,990 downwards.
TGTAAAGTAATTACTTCTTCTAGTAAATTAAAAATAAAGCTTTAGCTTTTGAGTTGAAAGTAATTTTAATTGGACTAAATGTAACAACTAGAGTAAGAAGTGAAATACTAAATAAAACGATTCAGAATCCAGGCTTTCGTCTCAGGTCAAATGACGACACGTTAGGCTCAGATTGTATTGACCCTACTAGCTGTGCCAGCTGTCGCGGGTTCGAGTCCCGCTGGGGGCATTCATTTGTGTGATGAGCATGAATGTTTGTACTCCAGTCATGGGTCTTTATATTTATAATATGTATATAGTTATATAAGTGTAGTGTATCAACTATCCGGTATCCTTAACACAAGCCTCGTAGCTTACCATGGAACTAGATGATGCTGTGTCTTAATGTCCCAACATATATAGCTATATATTTCTGTACTAATGAGTGACCCTCGCTTCGTTCGGGTACATCTCCAGACACATGCACATAGCGTTGTTACAATTTAATATGAGGATCCTTTTAAAAGGAATAATTCTGTAATATATTGTTTTCATATAACTCTATTGGTTTACGCGGCGCATGTCAGTAAAGCTCCCAGTCGGCATGATTTTTTTCGATATCTTCAACAATCATCGTCATATTTCAGTCAATTTGCACAAAACCTTAATGAATTTAACACTTAAACCTTTCTTATGAATTATTCCTTTTATTAGTGAAAACCCCACCAAAATCTGTTGAGTAGTTTTGGAGTTTATCGCGTTTAGACAGACAGACGGACGCGGCGGATACGTTATTTTATAATATGTAGTAATTAAAAACAGTATTTAATCTGTCAATCCGTTTCAACTACTACTACTAGATACTACAACATTTATACATAGTGGCCACAAATCTGAAGGTTTGAATCCCGATTCGGGCTAAGTCATTGGGTTTTTCGTGATGCGGTCACAGACAGACAGACAAAAATTCTAAAAACTATAGATTCGACATCTGTATTGATAATTATATATATTTCAATAAAAAAAAATACTTAATGTACAGATTCGGCTTACACACACGGCAGTTAAAATTTTATTATATGTATAGATTTTCTAAAGCACAAAAACATATAAAAATATAAAATTATACTCCATTTTTATTTGTGTCTGTTCTATACGTGTCGTCATTATTTCTCTTCGAGACAGATTTTATTCATAATTAAAGACTGGCACTTAAGAGATGTGTTATACTTTAGCGGATAGGACTGAAGACGTATGTATAAGTAATGTTAAAAGATTTGTTTATAAGTTTTATAAAAGGTCTATTTCTTTTTAAAATTAGTATGTTATGAGAATATATTTATTTGCTACGAATATATAATAACATCACATTAATTTATATGATTTTTAGTCTACAGCTATACATATAATTAAATTCAAAGTCCTTAAGCGTTATTTATATACTTACAGCGTAAATCTAAGAGAGTATTTATATATGTGTATTGTGTAGTGTATCAACTCTCTGGTATCCATAACACAAGCCTCGTAGCTTACCATAGAGATAGATGGTGATGTGTGTTAATGTCCCAACTTTTATTATTTTATTTTATTATTATTATTTTTATGTACTGTTGTATGAATCTTTGTCTCTTAAGGATATCTCTTTGCTCATTATCATCTTGCATCTATGATTGAGCCAGTAAATTTTAATTTATTAAGGAAAAACATATGTATATAGTTTCGGCTTGAATTGTCGTCCCAGTGGACTTTTAGAATAAGTGTACTTTTATTGCGCGCATATTTGTGCGCTATATTACCTGCGCAGTTAGCTAGTCTCAATGAGATTGGCTACCGTGGCTGAAATCAGTTAGGTGGACTTATTATTATCTATGAAGATAAATAAAATTGAAGTGTTTGTTTGTTATGTCAAAATAACAGCTTTTTACTAAATGCATATGGAATTATATACGGTACTTATAAGAAAAACACAATTTTTAAAATTTTTGTTTGTCTGTCTGTCTGTCTGTCTGTTTGTTCCGGCTAATCTCCGAAACGGCTAGGCCGATTTTGACAGGACTTTCACTGGCAGATAGTTGATGTTATAAGAAGTAACTTAGGCTACTTTTATTTCAGTAAAAGAATTAGAGTTCCACTCAAAAAAAATGTACCTAGGGACGAACCCGAGCGAAGCAAGGGTGAGTTGCTAGTTAGTATTATATAAAATAAATATCTTTCAAGACTGTTTTATTAATTTTATATAAAATAACGTTTCAAGTCATCTTGAAAAATAAACATACATACATATTATGTATAACATTAAGAAAAATCAACGTTCTTCGAGTACTCCTCCCCATCTACGAGTTTTGGCAAAAGTGAAGCACTTACATAACTTAGGAGTCCAATGCGAGAGACGTATAGGGTCAAGTACTAGATAAGTGGGTTAAAATCATCTAAGGATTATATATTATAATAGAAGTACAATTCAAGATTCTTCTATATAATCTTATATTATACATATTGAATGAAGTGTGAAAATGTAATTCATACAAACTGATCTACAGATTGTGTGATTGTGTATATCTATACATATAATAAATTTCTAACTAAGCCGAATCTGTACATTAAATATTTTTTTGAAAATATTATTGAAATAAACATTAATGTCGATACAGAGGCTGAATCTATAGTTTTTAGATTTTTTGTCTGTCTGTCTGTCTGTGACCGCATCCTGAAAAAACCACTGGACAGATTTTGATGTTTGGTATGATGATAGCTGGTTATCCGGGTCAACATATAGGATACTTTTTACTGCGGGAAAATATCTCATCTCTGAGCTAAACGTTAAAACGTAACTATGGACGAACCCAAGTGGAGAGAGGGTGAGTAGCTAGTCTATGCTAATATTAAGAAGAGGAAAAAATGTATTTTTGTTTGTAATGGTTAAAGTAAAAATCTGCTGAATGGATTTAGATGAAATTTGGTATGTAGATAGTTTGAGACCTTGGAAAGGACATAGGACAGTTTTTATCCCGAAAATCATCCCTTAATTGTTTGTATATTAGTATCTATTCCATACTAACCGTTAAAACGTACCTACGCACGGGTGAGTCGCAAGTTTTTAAATATAGGTATAGTTGCGGAAGATTTCAAAAACATAGACTTTTAAATTATAGTTTTTTACGCTTTTCTTCTTGATTTTAACTTTAAAACGTACAACCTTATTTACTATACAGCTACAAATTAAAAGTTACTTAACGACTAAAGAGGTACTTTGATTATAAAACCATTTCATGTAAATAAAAACATATAATTATCCCACCTTATTAGTGCGGGAATTATTATATTTCAATTTATATGAGCCAATCTAAAAATATAAAAAAAAGTATCATTGAAACTGTAAATTAATATTGTTGGTGAATGTTACTGTTGGTGAAGATAACATAATATATATATATATATATATATATATATATATAAGAAACATATTAAACTTCTTTTTATCTTCATTTTTTATCCTCCTTTTTTGAAGTTGGTAAAATATGGACCCCTTAATACTTTTTTAGATTTACGCGAATATTTGACATTTTAAATAAAACTATCTTTTCGGATTACTTCGCGGATTTATTTTGATTTTTGGTTCCCGACGTTTCGAATGCTTTATAGCAATCATGGTCACGGGAGAGACTAAGGTTATAGACGTCTCAAAGACGTTATATACTTGTTACAGACAGTGCCTAGCCACTATTTTACAAAAATGATTTCAAAAATTCAAAAATGGCAAATTAGTCTCTCCCGTGAGCATGATTAAAAGATAGTTTTATTTAATATGTACCCTTTTTAACCTCTGAAACTATAACCTGGTAAAGAAAGTCTAACTGATCTGTAAGGTATAGCGGAAATTATATAATTTATAAAAACCCATTTCTAAAAATTTTATTTCTAATGTATGTATGTTGTAACATTATCATATATTAGAAGAAATATATAACGTATATATTATTATTAAGAATTATGTAAACAGCGTTTAATAAAATAACACTATAGTGAAAAACACAAGCAAACATTATGTCAAATATAACTTCTAAACAAAAATAAACTGAAAATTACATGTTGTCAACAGGAATAAAATAGTTCTTCAATAGAGAATATGCGTGTGATTTAAATAAAAGTGAAATATTTTTCTTATAATCTCTATTGATTTCGAATTAAGTCTATATAAATATTTTTTAACCAGCGTACCTTGGTACGTTTTCACGGTTACCTAGCTATGTTTTTACATAAATAGTAGCTTGCTACTCCTAAGATATTCATTTAAATTATATAGCGATTTACCCTCGCTTTGCTCGGGTACGCCGTACGCGGATTTTTTTCACAATTTCATGGTTTTAATTTTTTTTTCTTTTTCTAAAATAAAAGTAACCTAAGTTACTCCTTATAACATCAGCTACCTGCCAGTAAAAGTCCTGTCAAAATCGGTCCAGCCGTTTCGGAGGTTAGCCGGAACAAACAGACAGACAGACAGACAGACAGACAGACAGATAAAAATTGTAAAAAATGTAATGGTGGGCGCTTAAAGTATCCGTATCCGTATGATATCTTTATTTTATTTTTTATACTAAATTTTAGTTTTTTGGAGCTGAATATTTTTTTTACAATTATATAACACTGCCAACTATGGTATTAAAAATTTATAAAAATCAGGCATATTCCCTGTTGAAGAAGAAATTCGCCTGCAAATTAGAATTTTAGCAAAGTTTTCATCAAAGAACCTGTGACGAGGAGAATGTAGTGACATAAATAGTTTACCGCCTAATTACACTAAAGCCTTCTCTGAGTGAGCATGTGACATGTTTTATACTTACGAGTAGCTTTCGTGCCAAAATGTTTTATATACATATTATTCTATGTTATCCTGTTAAGTTCAAATAAGCTTTACCAAAAGCTTAATAAAGTAACTAACAAGTAACTAACTAACCGCCTTTATTTTATAATGATTGATTTTTACATCACATCCTAATATATGTATATGGTATTTTTTTATTACTTTTTTATTGATATCAAAACTAGTCAATAGTTACTAAGCAAAAACAAGAATATCGTTACAAATAAAACTATCTTTTCGGATTATTTCGCGGATTTATTTTGATTTATTGGTTCCCGACGTTTCGAATGCTTTACAGCAATCATGGTCACGGGAGAGACTAAGGTTTTCCAACCAAAAATGAAAATTTTTTAACCAAAAATCAAAATAAATCCCCGAATTAATCCGAAAAGATAGTTTTATTTAAAATGTCAAATATTCGCGTAAATCTAAGAAAGTATTATAAGAATATCGGTAGACAAACAAAGGAGACAAATGTACTGAACTGTTTTTGTCTTTGTGTATTCATATATAAATGATAATTACAGTCTTGAAACAATATGGCATAAATCCAACTGAGATTTACTTGTCGTGCATTGACTTTTGTATCTGAGAATCATCACTCACGATTTAATCACATTATGTATATTATACATACTAGTTTTTGAGTGAAAATTTTTGTATATTGCTTACTAGCGGCTCACCTTCGCTTCACTCGGGTTCGCCTCTAGACAAACTAAAACAAATCTATTCCACGGGAACCGTACATTTTTCCGGGATAAAAAGTAGCCTATTTGTTATTCTGATGTATGAACTATATTATTGTAAAGGTTCATTTAAATCCAATCAGTATTTTTTTTGTACTAAGCTGTATAAGTTACTATAATCTTTTTAACTATCCCACGGGAACTCTTTAATTTTCCGGGATAAAAGTATCTACACAGTTTTATTATATGTATAGATAATAAAGAAAAGTATCATACTTATTTTCTAACACATACTAATATTTTTAGTATTGAATCTACAATTTTCTCACTATTAATTATATTAAAATGGCACATTATAACTAACTGAGATAATATAAAACCAAAAAATAGAATGAAAAGCCAGCTTTAATTTTCATCAGACATACGTCGTACAATATAGAGCATAACGCTAAGTTTAGTACGACGTAATTGCTCTAAACGCTATAAGAGATATAGCTAATGTTTATGCACTTGAAACTTAGTGAACTATTTAGTAATTTTCACTATTTATTTTATTATAATACAAATGTTTGCTTACTTCATTTGTAAAAATAAAAAAAATCCATGATTAACTAGCGGCTCACCCTTGCTTCGCTCGGGTTCGTCACTAAGTACGTTTTACATAGACATTTAGAATAGTTATTTGCCAGCGTTAGCCATATACATTCTATTTATTTATTTTTAAATTTTTCTGATGTTTTAATACTTATTATCCTATTCCGGACTAAGAGAAATCCAAAAAATCTAATATCATAAAAATCGGTCCAGCCGTTCTTGAGTTATAAATGGTGTAACTAACACGACTTTGTATTATATATATATATATATATATATATATATATATATATATATATAGATGTAAACTGTGATGTACGTAAGTTATCTCATTTTTATTTATAAAAATCTTTTGAAATGAAATGAAATTAAACTTATTTATTTAAAAAAAACTTCGTACTTTTGTATCTATGATATAATATTATAAAGAGGCAGATATTGTTTGTTTGTTTGAACGCGTTAATGTCAGGAACTACATCCGATTTAAAAAAAAATATTTTTGGATTAAATAGCCCGTTTATTGAGGAAGGCTATAATATAAAAATGTATGGTTCCCATGGGATAGATTTGTTTTTGTCTAGAGACGACCCCAAAACCAAGCAAGGGTGAGTCGCTAATCGTCCATATAATTTTAAGGGAGTCATAGTTTAGCTGTTATAGCTGAAAAGTAGAGGTAAACAGTTGTAACAACCCCAATAATTTGTAGCGCGCTCACTTGGACAAAGAAAATAAATAATAAATAAATAAATATGTTGGGACATTAACACAAAGCACCATCTAGTTCCATGGTAAGCTACGAGGCTTGTGTTATGGATACTAGATAGTGGTTACACTACACATATATAACTTTAAATACATACATAATATTATAAATATAAACACCGATGACTGGAGTACAAACATTAGTGCTCATCACACAAATAGATTCCCTCAGCGGGACTCGATCCCGCGATCGCTGGCACAGCAAGTAGGGTCACTACAAACTGAGCTAAACGTGTCGTCGCGAGAAAAGAAGTGAAGCGGGAACAACCCTTATTTATTACTTCAGGTTAGTCTATCTGTATACTTTTCATCCAAATCCTTTTTAGCGTGATGGAGTATCAAATACACATACTATATCTATGCTAAATATTATCGTTTAGTATAGATTTCTCAGAGATGGGATATTTCTCGCAGTAAAATGTATCCTATATATTGACCCGAATAACCAGCTACCATCATACCTAATTTCATCAATATCTGTCCAGTGGTTTTCTCGTGATGCGTTCCCAGATTGACATATAGACAGAAATTCTAAAAACTACAGATTCGACGTCTGTATCGATAATAATGACTATTTCAATAAGATTTTCCAAAAAATATTTAATGTACACATTCGACTCAGTTAGAATTTTATTATATTACTAGCGACTCACCCTCGCTTCGCTCGGGTTTGTCCCTGGGTACGTTTTAACGGTGATTCCTATACAAAATAAACAGTTCAGAACTTTTTGATTTTCCAGATGTTTTTTTGTTTTCGCTATTTTTTTTTATATTTAAACCACCCCTGACACACCCCCAACAAAACAAAAAAAAGAATTATTCAAATCGGTCCAGCCGTTTTTGAGTTTTAGCGAGACTTACGAACAGCAATTAATTTTTATATATATAGATATAGATGTGAAACATTTGAATGTAAAATATAAATAATATATAATTATAAACATTATGTAAAAAATAATAATAAACGAATATTACAATTGATATGAATTCATTCTATCATCAAATCTTGCATTATGTAAAGTTTTCAATGGAACAGCGAAATCGCTTGCTATTCGCTGAAAGTACTAACGAGCGGCGCTTATCAGCTGCTAAATTTTGGGGCGTCATTAGGATGTGATGTACTAGTCCTATTTAATTATATATATGAATGTGTGTCTGTTTATAATATTAAAATAACAGCTTTTTACTAAATGCATATGAAAGTATATACGGTATTTATAAGAAAAAACAATTTTTATTTTTTTTTTCTCTCCGTCTGTTTGTTTGTACCAGCTTATTTCCGAAACGGCTGGACTGAGTTTGATGGGACTGTCACTAGCAGATAGCTGATGTTACAAGGAGTAACTTAGGCTACATTTATTTTAAAAAAAGGACCATGGTTCCGCACAAAAAAATAATGAAATTGTGAACAAAACTGCGTACCTAGGCACGCAACAAGCGAAGCAGGGCAAGTCGCTAGTTGTAAATATGAATTTATAATTGTTTTTCTTATTACATACGGAAAATCTAACCGGGGAGTGACTGAAGGTGAGATTCGCAGTAACTTTAAGTCAAAGTTGTCTTTGCCTTTGAAGTTTACATTCCAAAGTTTACTTTCAATAATTTTGATTTCTCAGTCGTAAATGTATGTAGTTGATATATCCATAATCTATACAGATAAATAAAATTGAAGTGTTTGTGAGTAATGTCAAAATAACAGCTTTATATTAAATGTCTATGGAATTATATACGGTACTTATAAGAAAAGCACATTTTTTTAATTTTTGTCTGTCTGTCTGTTTGTACCGGCTAATCACTGAAATGGTTGGACTAATTTTAAAGGGACTTTCACTGGCAGATAGCTGATATTGTAAGGATAGGCTACTTTTATTTTAGAAAAAGAATTAGGGTTTTGCTCATGAAAATTAAAACGTACCTAGGGACGCACCGAAGCGAAGCGAGAGTAAGTCGCTAGTATGATATATATGTATTATCTAAGCTGAATTTTTAATTACTTTTTCATGTCATAATTTGATATTGATATTACTTATTCGGATAGTCTATTCAATGTGTACTTTGATTTCAAAGTAACCAATAATATTATAATTACTAGGCTATCTGTACTAAGCATAGTACGGTTTTCTTAAATTAAGCGTTTAAGAGGCCTATTACATTTTGACTGTGATTTTTCAATGTAATGCTCATTTTTGACGTTTTTATTCAGAGAAACTGTAACTCTTCGAAAATTTTGACTTATTGTATAATGGAGAATCATAATTAATATAGTTCATAGCGGCCTCAATTTTCGCAAATTTTTATTATTAATTGAAATAAAGCCAAAATTCCGAAGCAAGTTTTTAATAAAATGCGCGACGACGCTTTTTGAAGCTCATGGATTGAAATACTATACTAAGCAAACGAAATGAAAAATAATAATATCTCGTATATAGTGGTTGAGTTCATAGCGACCTCGGAATTTGAAAATATGTATTGGATTTCTACAAAAAAAAAATCCTTTTCAAAATCTTAAAAACTAGTAAAAACGTTCAGAATTAGCTGTAAATATATCCTCACAACATTAATTTTATTAAGTAAAATTTATACAAGAATATAATATGTCAGTTTAAAAGAAACGTAATAACATACTTTTTTTTTAAATAATTTATTATAAAACTTTACATAGAAGTAATTACAACTGCAGAAAATTCGAACTCAATACCATAGAACTCAGTACATTTTGTGATAGGCCTCTTATAAGATCTACGAAATATTTATTTTGCTAAAAGTAGAACTTTGTAATACACTGTAATGGCGATCTATGAATCTCGCCCATCTCGTTCTTTTAACTCGACAGCGTAAAAAGTCCATCCAGAACAACCAGAGATTGTCCTTACAGCCCACTCTAATACTACTATTTTCCATCAAGAGATGAAACTTTTTAGTTTGTTTTTTTCTCGGTAATATATTAATCCAAATCTGACCCAAAAATATTCCTGAGTAAACCTAGTTTACACTTTATGGTAAATCTGACAATTATAGTTATCATAACATATTACAAGTGTGAACATACCTTTATTTTATACTAACACCCAGAGCACATTATTTTATCTTACACTAAAGCTTAAAACTCGGTGTAACCAATATTTAGTTCTGGTACTCCCGGATTAAAGTAATTGTGTAGTTTAATTTAGTTTCACCATTTCTTTTAATCTCTGTTAGCTCATATACTAAAATTTTAGTTAAAATTTACTTTATGTTATTTTTTTATAAGAAGTAACTTATTCAAGTTAGTAGTAGGCCTGTGGTGATGCACTCGCTTGGCAAAGCGATTGTAGTGGGTTCAAATCTCGGGTTTTACAACTCTGATGATCTCATGTGCGAATCATTTTTAGCATGATTACAACTTGTCAGTTAAGGAAATTATCGCGAGGAAACTTGTATGTTTGAAATCATAGCTAGTTTTCGAAGGACATGTGAAGTCCGCCAACCCGCACTTGGTTATAAGTTGTGGACTATCACCCGTATTGACGGAAGGCCCGTGCCCAGCAGTGGGACTTTAATAAGGATTGTATACAATATAATACAACTAATATACAGTATGCATACTCACGATAGCTTCCTCACAGAACGACTACACTGTCTAGAATTGTGATTGAACAACTAGTATATATCTATACATATAATAAAATTGTAACAAAGCCGAATCTGTACATTAAATATTTTTTTGGAAAATCTTATTGAAATAGACTTTATTATCGATGCAGAGGCCGAATCTAAAGTTTTTAGATTTTTTGTCTGTCTGTCTGTCTGTCTTTACCGCATCATAATAAAACCACTGGACAGATTTTAATGAAATTTTGTATGACGATAGCTGGTTATCCGGGTCAACATATAGGATATTTTTTACTGCGGGAAAATATCTCATCTCTGAGAAATCTATACAAACCGTTAAAACGTAACTAAAGACGAACCCAAGCGGAGCGAGGTTGAGTAGCTAGTATTTTAATATATGTAAATATTTTACCACTCATCAATTAAACAAATAAATAAATCAACATTGACCGATTCTAATTTTTTGACTTACGTTATAACGACCTTAACATTATTTTAAAAGAAATAATAACAATAAGGGATTTAGTTTATTTTTAACTTCATAAGAAAAATTAAACCGGCTTTAAGAAAAATTAAAAAGTAAAAAAAAAACTAAACGGGGGTTTTAAAGTTAAAATATTAGGATAAACTTGTTAGTATTTAGTTAGCTAAGTTAGTTTAGTTTAGCTAATTTTAGTATTAATACAAATCTATACAGAATCGGAGAAATCTATACAAAAGGTTATACGGTATTTATAAGAAAATTGTAAGAAAGCCACAATTTTTAAATTTAAAAATTCAGTATGTTTCTTTGTTTCGGCTAATGTGGTAGGTATATAGCTGATGTTATAAGGAGTAACATAGTCTACTTTTATTTTAGAAAAAAAAATCGGGATTCCGCGCAAGAAAATTAAATCCCATAAAATTGTAACTGTAATCCGCGTATCTATGGACGCATCCGAAAGAAGCGAGGGTAAGTCACTAGTCTATACTAATATTATAAAGAGGTAAAGTTTGTGAGTTTGTGACGTTGCAGGGGGTAATATCTGGATCTACTGAGCCGATTTAGATGAAATTTGTTAAGAAGACAGTTTGAGACCCTGGAAAGGACATAGGATACTTTTTATCCCGGAAATCATCCCTTAAGGCAGCGGTCGGCAACCTTTTAGCAGGCAGGGGCCACACGGTGGCTATACCTAGTAAAGGCGCGCCGCACTTGTGAGAGCAAAAAAAAACACATATACCACAAAATATGTCCACTACAACATTCAATGTCACAATTTCTAAAATGACTCTTAAATGCTTATCTATGAGACAAGGAACATTTTCATTTTTTCGGTAATTACAAATTCAAAATACATAAAAAAACATAAAAACTTTTCTTTATAAAACAGTCACAGGCCGCGGGCCGCACGGAGGCACCTCGCGGGCCGCGGATTGCCGACCGCTGCCTTAAGGGGATGAAAATGGGGATGAAAGTTTGTATGGGGAATCAAGCTAGGGGCGAACCCGAGCGAAGCGAGGGTGACTCGCTATTATGATATGAAATACAAATGTTTACATATTTGTATTTAAAACAAATAATTCTGCTAATTGATGAAGTAAAAGAGATATTACATAAAGACCTTTTATTGTAATTTATATTTTGAACATTTTCAACTTGTAACAACGAATATTGTTTAATTAAAGTACATTCTTTATCAGTCAGTATGAAGGTTCAACACAAATATGTAATCATTATTTGAATTGTAATTTTTAATTATTGTAATTGTTTTTGATGATATTTCGTAATTTAATATTAATATTTATTTGATTATAAATAATCACTACATAGTATAAAACAAAGTCGCTTCCCGCTGTCTGTTTGTCCCTATGCTTAGATCTTTAAAACTACGCAACGGATTTTGGTGCGGTTTTTTTAATAAATAGAGTGATTCTAGAGGAAGGTTTATATGTACAATACATGCATATTATAGAACGTAAAGCCGTCGGTCCTGCGCCTTAACTCTCACAGGTCGTGTCGAGTAGTCGTCCCACCGGAGTATGAGAGTGACAGGAATAGAGAGTGCACTTGTGTCTGCGCGTACATTTGTGCACTATAATATCTCCTGCGCAGTTGGCTAGTCTCAATGAGATTGGCCGCCGTGGCCGGAATCGGTCAGGAGAACATTATTATTATAGTACAGAAAAGCCGAGAAATTCAAAAATTTATATTTCATATTAATCGTTAAAACGTACCTAGGGATGCACCCGAGCAAAGCGAGAGTGAGTCGCTAGTAATATATAATACTAACAAACAGGCTGACCTGGCTTCACTTAGTTTATAAAATGAGTCATACGTAAATTTAAATTGTCGTGTGTATGTCGTTGTATTCAATATAAATTTTATTTAACAGCCTCTTTAGTCTAGTGGCTGGCATGTATGGTTGCAGATCCGGTGGTTCTGGGTTCCAATCATAGATCAGGTCAAGTTTATCCATTCCAAAACAATGTGTTTTGTTAAGAAATTTTCAGTTGCAGAGTTGAGAAATTGGTGGTGTTTCACCCTCATGCCTCAGAAAGGACGTAAATCAGTCGATTGCAATAACGTTTTTGCACTACAAAATCTCCGATACAGTTAATCTCAATAACGAGGTTTGGCTCAGTTTGTAGTGATCCTAATTGCTGTGTCAGCGGTCACGGGGTTCAAGTCCCTCTGGGGGCATACATTTGTGTGATGAACACGAATGTTTGTACTCCAGTCATGGGTGTTTATATTTATAATATATATTTATTTAAAGTTATACATGTGTAGTGTATCAACTATCTGGTATCCATAATACAGGCCTCGTAGCTTACCATGGAACTAGATGGTGCTGTGTGTTAATGTCCCAACATATTTATTTATTTATTTATTTATAATATTGGCCGATGTGACCGTAATCGACATTTACATTACAGAAACATTCAAAAACTATATCTTCAAAGCTTTAAAAATACATACATTTTTCCAGTCAAAAGAACCACTGATAAAGATATTTCGTCTATAGATACCTTCTCGTATATTTTAACTTTTATTTGTGATTAATAAAATTTAAGTAGTGTGGAGATGAGTACATGAAAAATAAATATTTATTTATTTATGTATAAGTTTTTTTATTTCAGAAAACATACATACGTATCTAATTGACAACCTCTTTTTCTTTGAAATCGGTTAAAAGAGATTAGTATTATTTTAGAAATTTACTAAAAACTCACAACATTTTATCACTCAGCACATTTAGTCTATAGGTACTATATTCTAGGCTAAAAAGGCTTATTTTTACTACCAGAATAGTTTTTCGCAATACAAATAACAGTAAAATAAAAACGGTTTTGCTATCGTTCTTTCGATTGTTTTTATGTTTATTCGTAAAAATAAAAAAATAATAATTGCGTAATATTTTTAATACAATTTTTATGTAAGTTGTAACTTTCGAGGCTATTTCTTACTTGACTGTTTATGAGCTATAAGTATCGAGTTGTTTGTAACATCGTAATTTTGTTAAAACCGACTAGCGACTCACCCTCGCTTCTCTCAGCTTCGTCCCTAACTTGCTTCCCCATACAAACTTTCATCCGCATTTTCACCTCCTTAAGGGATGATTTCTGGGATCAAAACTGTCCTATATCCTTCCCAGGGTCTGAAACTATCTTCTTACTAAATTTCATCTAAATCGGTTCAGCAGTTTCGGAGCCTATTTGATGCAAACAAACAAACAAATAATAAATTCTTTCCTCTTTATAATATTAGTATAGATAAGCTTACTCCCGACAGCTTTAAGTTCTGAATCAATCGAGTTTGATTCGATTTTTTTAGGATTCTTACGCTTGAAATGATGTCATATCAGCGCACGATCGTGTAGTAGTTCAAATTAGAACTAACTACGATAGATAACGGCTGTTAGGATCGAAAACTTTTAAGCCTACACAATCGGACAATTGTGGATCGCTTAAAATATACTTATTTTGTATCAAATGTGGATATTTATCAATATGAATGACATATTGTTAATACAGTTTCATATTTTTAACCTACTTTATAAAGAAGAAAGATAATTCATTTGGGGTGTATATTTTTTAAGTATGAATTATGCGTTAACTTCACCAATTGTAGGCCGATTTTACAGCTATATTCATCCAAGGCAACTTTTTAAATTAAAAATGTTTCTAATTTACGTTAATTTTAATGATTTAATCTTGTAATCTATTATTGCAATAAATGGTAAGACGCAAGCGAAGCCGAGGACAAAAGCTAGTGTAATCTATACTATAATATTATAAAGCTGAAGAGTTTGTTTGTTTGTTTGGTTGAACGCGCTAATTTCAGGAACTACTAATCCGATTTGAAAAATTCTTTTTGCATTAGATAACCCGTTAACTGAGGAAGGCTATAGGCTATATATCATCCCGGAACAATGTACGGTTCCCGTGGGATAGATTTGTTCTTGTCTAGGGACGAATCCGAAGCGAAGCAAGGGTGAGTCGCTAGTACTTGAATATAATTCGAAATTCTCTCAGTTTTAGCAGAGTTATCAGTTATTTCCCCAAAAGATTGGCTTTTATAATCCATGGGGACCATCCACCATTAAAGAACGTAGTTTGATATTCTTTCTTTAGAATATTTTGTTTCTATTTATATGTTACATTCATAATTTCCTTTATATTTATGATTAATTTCCACGATTACGCCCGCGTTTATTTTTCTACCAAGCTTTTCCTGCGGCGGATCCCACTTGATACGGTAATGAAATGAAATAAACTTTATTCAATAAGATTTATTAAAAGCATTTTTGAATCGTCAATTTAATTTAAGGAACGTCAGTGTAGTCGATCCATATGGAAGCAACCACTAGCTCAGAAAGCAGTTCTGCTGAGAAGATTCAGCGAGAAACTCAACAGTTGCTCTTTTAATGTAAAAAGTAACAGTAAAAGGTAGTAAAAGATAGGCTATATTTTATTCCGAGTTATAACTCAACATAAACATTTAAAAACTTTTTTAGATTTACGTGAATATTTAACATTTTAAATAAAACTATCTATTCAGTTTTTTCGCGGATTTTTTTGATTTTTGGTCCCGACGTTTTAAATGACCAAGATTGCTATAAAGCATTCGAAGCGTCGGGAACCAAAAATCAAAATAAATCCGCGAAAAAATCCAAAAAGATAGTTTTATTTAATATGAATAAATACTCTTTTTTTAAAATCGGTTAATTGAAAACCCGCTCCGCTTGGGTTCTTCCGTAATTACATTTTAACGTTTAGTATAGATTTCTCAGAGATGAGATATTTTCCCACAGTAAAAAGAATCCTATATATTGACCCAGATAACCAGTTATCATCATATCACATTTCATCAAAATCTGTCTAGTGATTTTCTTGTGATGCAATCCCAGACAAACAAAAAGACAGACAGACAGACAGACAGACAAAAATTCTAAAAGCTATGTATTTGTATCGATAATAATGACTATTTCAATAAGATTTTCCAAAAAAATATTTAATGTACAGATTCGACTCAGAATTTTATTATATGCATAGATTATTATTAGTCTTTAGTACACCACGCTTTTTCTTGATGATTAATAACAAGCTGAAACTTTACGAGTAGCTTCGTTTTGACGAGACGCCCAACTTTTCTCTTTAAGAAAATTTGTAAATAAAAAATATTAATATGTTCCCACTTGTAATAATATTTATTGTATCAAAAATATAACCTACATAGTTATATTTCATGAGTTGAATGAAATTTATTCACATAATAATAGCACAAAAATCAGGCGTCAAGTTTGTTTTATTTAACTCTCGGACGAAACTCGGAATTCCTGTGACCCTTCCACGAAACCCTAGGGTTCCGCGGACCACCACCACCACATTTGGGAACCGCTGCTGTAGACTATATCTCTCAATCTATCATCAACGTTCAATCTGAAAATAGAACCCCGCACCCAAGCTCCAAAAATACCAATTCTAATAATTACGTTTTAACTTTATAGATAAACTGACTTCAAAATCACTTTAAGTGTAATTATTTGGCAAGGGTTGCAATTTCTTAAAATTTCTTTTCTTTCTTTCTTTTTATTATTATAGAACCACCCTTGACCCTATTTATTTAACATAAATTCACTGTAAACTTTAAAAACTGCATAAAAGCTTGTAAAAACATACCCCGAAATTGAATAAATACCTACTTCTTTTTTAAAATCGATCAAATCAAAACGCTATCATTTATGTATGTATGTAATGTTCGTATGAATAACTCGTGACTATTTTGTATTTCTTTTCACACTTTTTTTATATCTTCATGACTATGAAGACTGACTGACTGATAAGACTACTTGCTTAAAATTGTTAAATAATTAAGCCCTTTTTAAAGTCCCACAGCTGGGCTACGAGTCTCTCCTAATGCGAGATGAATCAGGCCATAGTCCACCACGCTGGCCAAGTGTGGGTTAGTAGACTATCTTTAACAACGACCTAAGTTCTTTAGACATGCAGGTTCCTTCTCGATGTTTTCCTTCAACATATTAATATGCGTTAATCATCTTTATAAAGAATCACTTCAAAATCTCAGAGGCGATACCTAAGCGTTGAACACGTATCATATGGTTGTCAAGCGAGCGCTTTACTATCACTATTTTTAGATAATATTATAGCACAAATACTGTACAGTTTTAACCACTTTCACACTTGAATTATGTCATGTCTCTCATATTATACAGTAGCACTATATTTTGTTGATTTTTCATATATGTAGTGATTTTTTATATATAATTTAAATGTAGCCAAATTAAGTACACATATTATAATCGCCAAAGCTATATTTTAAGCTTAAACAGTCCAGCATAGTGCAGCCTGTTACTGAAAACTGCCATATTTCACGACTCGGCTTTAACGTTATTAAATTTCCGCTTTGCACACGATAACGTCCTTTGGTGGAAAACAAAAATTTCATACGTCAATGTAAATGGAATATTTTTGAGAACTTCTATCCTGTGCGTGATAAATCATTTTGATATATGAATTATAGCTAATCTACAACTCGTTCAAAGGATTGAAAATCTATTTAAAGTAGATATCTATATATATAAAAATGAATCCCTATTTCCCTTGGTCACGCCATCACGCGTGAACGGCTGGACCGATTTCAATATTTATTTTTTTGTTGTGTTTGTTATTGTCAGGAAGGTTTGTTATTGTAAGAAGGTTCTTACATTAAAAAAAAAAGAAAATTGCGCAGGAACTTAGAAAATGGGGATGAAAGTTTGTATTGCGAAGCGAACCCGAGCTGAAAGCAAAGCAAGGGTGAGTCGCTAGTTTATTATGTTAAACATCAAAATATGTATTACAACTAGCGATACACCCTTGCTTCACTCGATTGTTGATTATATATACATATATATCAGTAGCTAACATGTTACTGGAGTAACATAAAAGCTACTGTACTAACTGGAACTCATAATCTATAGGGTAAGAGCCGGATAGTTGCCCTACTTTTTGAAAATCTTCAATTACATAAAAATTAAGTATCTACTTACAACATGCTCCGTGTGTAATCAAAGATTGGTTTTTAATCTTTCATTGTGACCTATTGTTTTAAACACAATCAATATTGTTTTTCAGTAAACCCTGTTTTATTTGACCTCTACAAAAAGGGATAGTTGCCCTCTGTGGCGGATAGTTGTCACATGTTAAAAATGCTTTCGGGGATACTTGCCTCATGCGGGGATAGAATTCTCATTATGAAATTGCTTCGATTTTTTTTTTTGATTAAAACAAATTTATGTAAGCAACCATTATTAATTATTAACATCAATTTATTAAGAAGGTACTAATCGAAATATTAATCAATACAACTTTTAAAATACAAATAAAATTTCCAAAATTTAAGTTATAAATAATAATTAATTTTAAAGATAAAAATAATATGGCAATCAACTTGGCACAAATATTAAAATTAGTGGGTAGGCGGATATCACCAAGAAATTTTTTAAAATCAATTACGAAGCCAGAACTTACAATTTTTCACATCTCACACAATATTCTTTGAATGATGAACAAGTTTCCTGGAAACACAATCCAACCTGATTTGGATTTAGTATTATTATAATTTTCAAAACATTCACAATAATCATCAACTGAACTTTTCTCATTCGCATTTTCTATTTTTGTATTAATGTTTATAACTCTCTTAGTGTCTTTTCTTTTTTCTCTTATCTTTCAGTGTCTTTAATTTCTTACTCCTTTTTTTGTACTCTTTTAGTATAGCTTTTTTTGGCTATTTTTGTACTTATAATGCTTTTTTCACTTTCTCTTTCGGAACTATAAATTGTTATTTGTCATCCTACAGCCCTTTCTTCTTTCAGTTTAATTAAATACTCGTATATGTTTTCACATTCTGTTTCACTGCTAGAGAAATCGACATATTTTTTGATCGTTTACTTTCGTTTCGATCTCTTTTCTTCATAATTTTCATCTTGCTATCAGCTGATTTATTTTCTACTGTCTTAAAATCCTTTTATTTCTTTGTCTCCATTCTAGTTCTTTAGTAATGTTTGTTTCTTCTTCTTTATTCTTTTTTGGACAATTTTTTCGTTAGAATTTAAAACTTCTGCACATTGTTTAGCCCTCTTAGACATGCTAAGCTCTTGCTCATATTTGCGAGGCATTTCGCCTACTTGCAACTCTAATTGCCCTTAGGGCGACTATCCGCAAAATTATATGGGGCGACTATCCTTTTCGGTACGGATACTTGCCCTTATATTTTGAAAAAAAAAAAAATAAAAACTATTTAACAGTATAAGGTAATAGGTAGTGTAATTTAAACTTCACTGCATGCGTTGAAGCAAAAAGTTGACTCAATCGACAACCGTAACAAAAAATACTCAATAGAAAATACTCATGAATATTATTTCAACGCTCGTCAACGTCCTGCCGCGGAAGATTTTCGCTCACACAGACAAAACACGTGTACCTAGTCCTACTACTGCCCCATAGCTAAGGTCTGTGGAAGAGGTGCTTCAAATTACAGAAGAGCGCTAACGTCAGGGACATCTCTAATATAGCGTATTGAAAACCGGGGCAAGTATCCAACTGAGGCGACTATCCGGGTTTTACCCATATGACTGTATGAGTATACAGTACATATCTACTAAACGTCATTAAAATCTATCCAGGCATTTCAGAATGAAAGAGTGAAAAACATACGTATTCTCATACAAACTTTTGCAGCAATATCTATAAAGTACGGAAACATCTATTTTTTGCATATTTCAAAAAGATCATTTTCGTTACTTCAATTTTTGCCTGGCCGGCATTTTAATAATGTTTTTAATATTTGAACGTTTTACCTTTACTTTTTATGTTAAAATTGTATCGCAGTTTTTAATAAATAAGAGTGATTTGATTCAAGTTAAATTTATATTAAACCAGCGATTCACCCTCGTTCCGCTCGGGTTCGTCCGTACTTATGTTTTAAAGCTTAGTATAGATTTCTCAGAGATAAGATATTTTTCCGCAGTAAAAAGTATCCTATATGGTAGCTCGAATAACCAGCTATCATCATACAAAATTTCATCAAAATCTTCCCAGTGTTTTTCTCGTGATGCGTTCCCAGACAGACAGACATATTGACAAAATTTCTAAAAACTATAGTATCTCTGTATCGATAATAATGACTGTTTCAATAAGATTTTTCAAAAAAGATTTTTTTATATGTATAGAATGAATTACGTCTTTTTACTAAACGATTAACCTTACAAATATTTCTTACTGATGCCTAGTTGACTTTGAAACTCAACAGATCTTCGGGATAGAAGGCATTGTGCAGTGAAAATTGCAGTACCGTTCTGTAAAAACTTTTATGTAACTCGAAACGACTTAAAAATATACCCAATAGCACTCTCCATTTCCATTTCTAAGCTATATGATCTTCATTTCAATTTCTTATTATGAAAGTTCATGAAAGTCTTTACATAACTACATTCTACTTATACGTTTTCTTGAAAGCTTTAAAATTGGACATATCTATATAATCAAAAATATTTATTTAAAAACATTGTATAATTTGTAGGTAGACACTGTCTGCAACAACTATATAATAACCTTTGAAGCATCTAAAACCTTAGTCTCTCACGTGACCATGATAGATATAAAGCATTTGACACGTCGGGAACCAAAAATCAAATTAAAACTGCGTAAAAATCTAAAAAGGTAGTTTTATTAAAGACGTCTAATACGCGTAAATTCATGAAAGTATTATTGGACATTCAATTTCATTCTTTTGTTTCCATACAGAAAACGTCGTGCTAACGGTTTCAATTGCTATTCAGTATATTGGTCAAAACTTTGTCATAAAGTAAAGTATAGGAGCAATCTATGAATCCTCTCTCTCTTATTCTCTCTCCCTCTCGCTTTCGCTCTCTCGCTCTCTCTCTTTCTCTCTTTCGCTTGCTCTCGCTTTGTCTCTCTCGCTCGCCCTCGCTTCTCTCTCTCTCTCCCCCCTTTCTCTCTCTCTCTCTCTCCCCCCTTTCTCTCTCTCTCTCCCTTTCTCGCTCTCTCTCTCTCTCTCTTCCTGGCTATACATCTCACATGGTGAAGTCAGCCATCCTAATTTTTCTTCTCCACTTCGCTCTATCGGAGATATCGTAAGTCTTAAGATGTCTACTTTAGTACAATTCTATTCTATGTTATATAAGTAAAGTGAAAGTAATGTTACGTAAAAAGAAGCGACAAGAAAAGAATTTACAGCAGGAACAGTACATAAGTTCATATTCGTATATTCTGATTAATATGCATATTTAGGGCTCTATTAAATCATATCATTTACATAAATAATCATCTAAAACCTATTTCATAAAATGTACAGCATAAATAATATCCATAATGAATAAACTACCACAAATCTATTTATTATCGCTATCTATACGGTTAATATTACACATAGAGACTCATGAATAAATGAAGCCTGTAATTTTTACCATCCATTCGCATAAACGTGTGATATCGAGAATAACCTAATTAAGAAATATATTGACAAAATATATTCTAACGCATGGTTCAGTTTGTTATCTCCATTTCAAATGTTGTTTATCTCTGGCCAGTAGTCGATATTCGATGGTATTTTTTTTAAGTTATACTTCTTTTGGCACGTTTGGAAAAAATTATGGTGGTAAAATTTTTACGATATATGCGCACACCGACACAAAGCGACATGATGAAGTTAGCTGAAAGTGACTTGATGAAGTTAGCTTCGTCCGGTTTGGTTTAACAGTTAGCATAGAATAGATAGACTGTGTAATATTATATGATATATAGCCTATAGTCTTCCTCAATAAATGGACTATCTAATGCAAAAAAAAATTCTAATCGGATTAGTAGTTCTTGAGATTAGCGCGTTCAAACAAACAAACAAACGAACAAACTCTGCCTCTTTAGTATATTAATATAGATAACGTTCAACTTTAAATACCATTTGTATATGTAAATAATCACATAATGTATTATGACCGTATTACTTGCATACATTAGAATACTATAAAGCTTCACATTTCGTCCTTTTCTTCACAAGTAAAAGCAAATGAAAATGATAGAAAAATGAAGCGATTTTTTATAATACATCAGCTGGGTTTATCAAGTTTAATCGTGACACGCGTTTTAATATAACGTATGTGAATATTCTTTTAAATAAAATATGAAATTCAATTTGTGATTGAAATAAATGTATGCATATTATTTTTTTATGAACGCGATATTTTATTAATTTTTAGGGTACCTAAAAAGTAGAAAAAGAACTCTTTCAGAATCACTTTGTTGTCCGTCTGTATGTCTATCTGTCTATCTGACAAGACTGTTTTTCTCAGAAATGCATGGAGGTATCGTATTGTAATTAATATCGAATACTTAGGTCTATAATCCTTTGAAGCTGTAAAAAAATTAAACTTGAATTCAACGCAATCAAAAGATAAGGTCGTTTATGCCGCATATTTTGACACTCGCAGGGGAATCAAAACCTATAGGGTATTTCGCGTTGACCTAGAATCATAAAATTTGGTAATTCGCATAGCACATTTAAAGGAAAATATCCGAAAACCGTAAATTTGTAATTACACTACTAAAATTGAATTATTTGCGATTATAAACTTATTTATTTACAAAAAATTTTACAGAAAGAAAAATGCAGAAATTTAAATAGCATATAATCATAAAGAAATTTTAACATTATAATGAGTACATACATAATATGTATATGCAGTCAGTTTTTTGATACTCCTACTTAAACTACCACGATACCAAACATCTTTATCATATACTAGCAGAACCCGCGGCTTCGCCCGCGATCAAACTACGAAAAAAATAAACTTTTTCGCAATATATACTTTATTACTTGCAAAATTAAGTTCGTGTAAGTTTTATTATTTCTTAAAGTTATATGGAAAACAAATTAAATTTTAGCGATCGTAACTCAATATATCCAGTATCTTAAAGATGTTAAGCGTATATTTTGTAAATAAATTTACACTTTAGGTATTTAGCAAGGTCCCTACCTGTGTTTTATGCTCATTTTTCTACTCCATCTTTCCAAAGTTAGAGGAAGAGAGTAAAATGATATAAGCGCATACAATGTTTACGTCTTTAGAATCACGTAACTCGGCTTATGTGGGTTTTTTAACTAACATACTAACAGGTTAACATCTACGTTATTTTTAAAGCCCCAGTGCTATGTACACCTGAAGCATACAGTCTCTCTCCTTCTCCTTCTTTTTTAAGTTACACATATAAATTGCCATTCTTATTTTGCTGTAGTCTTTTTCCCGTGGTTATGCTCGCGTGGACTGAAAACTTTGCTCAGTTTTAATTTCCATTGAATTTATATGTTGTCATATCGAATTTTTAATATTATGTCTAGAGTAAAACTCTAGATTCACTTAACTACGCTAAAAACACCAACCACAAATATACCAGACTGATGAATGTTCTGTCTAGTTCTGGGTTTTGCTAAAATGTCCTTGTGAGAAGCTATCATCTCTTAAGTCTACGCCTGCTACTTTTAGCGATTGGCCCTAAAATACATATATTATTGGTAATTTCAAAACAAATTTTAAGAAGGAATTACAATAGATTAAATTCAAAGGCATAATCAGAAGTTATCAGTGGTATTCGAGATATGAATTCTGATTATCTCGAGCACATCCAGCAAACACAGTGACCACTATAACGTTTAAGGAATTACTCACGGTCTAATCAAGTTACATATCTTAGCCGACTTTTTTATTGCAGATGTGCCAACCTTCTGAAATAGGATATACTTGTAGATAGCAGAATACTCTCTAGCTAGATTCTCTCTCTCACGCTCCAGGTCTGTTATAGTTGTCGCTACTGTGGCTAGCCGAAAGTTTTATATAATTTCCCTTTGGATTCAGAATAATTTCCGTTCTCTACTTTATATCCCACACAGTAAGTGTGCACTTACGGAGAACTTGAGCCATCTTACTCTATTTAAATATATTCAACAACTGAAAGTTCAAAGCCCAGTTTTACCCACTTAGAGGCTGAATTAAAAAAAATCTACAATACATGTTTGTTAAATTGTATTAAAAAGCATTATTACCAAGTGTCAAGTAATGCTGATCATAAACAATTTTTTTCTCATATAAACAGCATAACCCCCTTTTACCCTTTCAAGGGATGGTTTTCGAAAAAAAAAGATATTTGTATTGTTTTAGATTTCATTTTATAGGTAAATAATACTATTTTCCATGCATCAATTACAAAGTTTCATACAAATTTACATTCCCTATTTGACAGCCTTATGGGATGAATTTTAAAAAATACTAAAATACATATTTATTTAATTATATTGAAGAGCATTAATACCAAGTTTCAAGTAATTCTGACCATAAATAATTGTTTTCCCATATAAACTTTATCACCCCCTTTTACCCTTTTAAGGGATGAATTTCGAAAAAAATCTTATACATATATTTCTTATTTTTCATCTTAAAGCTACATACCACTTTCCGTGCATTTGGCGTTAAGAATGACAGAGTTTCATACAATCTTTTATCCTCTATTTTACCCCCTTAGGGGATCAATTTCGAATAATCCTTTCTTAGCGAATGCTTACATTGTATAAGGAATATGTCCTCCAAATTTCACGTTCCTACGACCAGCAGTTTAGGCTGTGCGTTGATCGATCAGTCAGTCAGTCAGGACAAAGCATTTTATGTATATATAGATAATTTTCATTCATATTCTTCATTACCTATCATAAATAAATAAATATGTTGGAACATTAACACACAGCACCATCTAGTTCCATGGAAAGCAACAAGGCCTGTGTTATGGATACCAGATACACATATATAACTTTAAATACATACATATTATAAATATAAATACCCATGACTAAGTACAAACGTTCGTGCTCATCACACAAATGAATGCCCCCAGCGGAACTCGAACCCGCGACCGCTGGCACAGCAAGTAGGGTCACTACATACTGAGCCAAACGTGTCATCGATCACAGTGTCGGGCACAGGCCTCTTCAAGAGTATGCTGCAGTTGAGCTCGACCTTGGGCTTCAAACGTTCAGTTTGTATCACCAGTATGGCACAGGTAGTTACCATCTAGGGAAGTGCTATGAAAATATACACTACGTCTGTCTAGTTGCTTCGATTAAGATTTCTACTTCATCGGTACTTCTAGAACTTCACACACACACACTCCACAGTCACTTGAACTTCTTTAAATGTTAAGAAATGCATGTACCTACGCATAATATACCCTATACCTATATATGATTATGTAGAGACTCACTGGCACATAAACCCACTACTACCCACTAAAACCCAACAAAACGTTCCCCGTTTTAATTGGGGGTCGCATGACCACTTTTGCACTCAACCCCGACGCTTCGACAGCTGGCCTGTTTAGACTGTAAGTAACAACTTAAGTCTGTTTATGTATGTATGAATGTAGGTACGTACGTATCAATGTATGTGTCAATATACGTGTGTATGTATGTTTGTCTGTGTATGTATTCATTTGTAGATCTCTCCTCCTTCTCTCCTTCTCTCCTTCTTTCTCTCTACCCAAAGGTTGCCTAGAATAGATCGCTCTCTAGCGATAAGGCCACCTATTGTACTATTTCTCTATAATCTGATTCAACTCTTAACAACGTTAATAACTGTGGCCTTCTATCTGATAACTTCACTTCGGATTTTCACTTTCAAAGAAACACCGAACACGGCTCTATTATATGGCCAAATTGTATTAAAATTACAAAATTAATTTCTCTCATGTAGCAAATTACCCAATTAAAATTTTCTACGTGTAACTATATAATAAATTTCGATTGTACCGTCAATACGTTAAATAATTACTGTGACATCTAGGCAGGGTGAATTACAGGCTATAATTCAGTCCGCAATACTGACCGCGTTTGGTACGTGGTATTTCGTATGGGGTCATTTATCTCCGCACTTAGCTTTCTCAAGTGATTGATTGGATCTAGGTCTAACAATGATGGAAGAAACTTTTTTTACTAATTGAAAATCTTACTTTCTTTTATACATTATACGCTAGTGTCTAAGAGCATTGTGACTTTACTCGCGTACGCAGATAAGAAATAATTTATCTATACTAATATTATAAAGAGGCAGAGTTTGTTTGTTTGTTTCTTTATTTGTTTGAACGCGCTAATCTCAGAAACTACTAATCCCATTTGATTTTTTTTTTCATTAGATAGCCCGTTTATTGAGGAAGGCTATAGGCTATATATTATCATCTAGGAAAAATATACGGTTCCACTGGGATAGATTTGTTTTTGTCTAGAGATGAACTCGAAGCAAAGCAACGGTAAATCGCTAGTGTTACATAAGTATAGTACAGTTATCTATTAGTGAAATTCTTTAATCAACTGCCAAAGAGAGAAGAATATTTTGAGTTTTAACAGATTTTTACGATTTTTGTAATAAATAGGTTAAATGCTCATCCTCGAGATGGTCCCATAAATATTTAAAGAACATAATCTGGCTTTAAGAGTGGAATCATAATTTTTCAAGTGCTTTTGAAGTTGCTGTAACTTTTTAAACCAACAAGATAAAAAATATTTTATTACTTCCAAAGATCATCTTTTTCATACAAACAAATAAAAATCTCTTTCTAACAAAAAATATTATAAAGAAAAATGTTGTTCAGCAGAAAATAATTTATTCAATGTCAATTCGACTAAATACAGAATAACATAATAAAATTTCTTCTAAGTAAGTATAGTAAGTATATACAAAATAGGCAAAACCATGGAAACCAAACTTATATACTTACTTATCTAAAAAAATCATCAATTATGTATTTTTAATACTTTCTTATAATACTTTCTTAGATTTACGCAAATATTTGACATCTACACATATAATAAAATTCTAACTGAGTCGCATCTGTAAATTGTTTTTAGGATTACTGTCTGTCTGTTTCTCTGTGACCGCATCACAAAAAAACCACTGGACAGATTTTGTTGAAATTTGGTATGATGATAGCTGGTTTTCCGCATCAACATATAAAATACTTTTTACTGCGGAAAAATATATCATCTCTGAGCTAAACGTTAAAATGTAACGTAAAAGTTTTAAATAAAACCACCGTGAAATAATCCGAAAGGATAGTTTTATGTATTTTTAAGTTAAAAAATATAAAGTTCAATCTTTAAATTTTAGTTTTACTTGTTATTTTTATGGTAAATAATTACCATCACATTAAGTTAGGGGTGAGTCCGAGGCTATAACTCAAATCGCAACATTTACCACGTCTGCGGTCTGATATAACGTTAGATCATTTATCTCTGCACTTCGCTTGACCAGTTTCGCACGATTGATTAGACTAAGATGAGATATATGCGCCATAAGTTAAACCTACCACATATTTAGTTTTCTTACTAAAATATTACATTTTTATCATAAAATTTGATATTTTTGTACAAATTTTACAGTTTGGAAATTTAAAGGTACCGTCTCGCCTCGTAACTATAGAAGTTTTTGATATAAAAAGATATTTATCACCATATTACTTGAAACTTGGTATTAATGCTCTTCAATACAATTAAATAAATATATATTTTAACATTTTTCGAAAGTTTGTATGAAACATATCTTTTTAGTTTTAGCGTGAGTGAAGCCGCGGGTTCTGCTAGTATAATATTTACTCGTGAATAATAACAAAAAATATTTTCAATCCATTTCATCGAAATTGAAATATAAGATAATATTTTTCAACAATCAAGTTTGAATATTAAAAAAAGTTTTTCACGTTGAGAGTAGAATTTTCCATTGATATCAGTACATAGTATAAAATAAAGTCGCTTCCCGCTGTCTGTCCCTATGTATGCGTAAATCTTTAAAACTACGCAACGGATTTTGATGTGGTTTTTTTAATAGATAGAGTGATTCAAGAGGAAGGTTTATATGTATAATACATACATACTATAGTACAGAAAAGTCGAGAATTAGGAAGATTTGTATTTCATACTAACCGTTAAAACGTACCTAAGGACGAACCCGAGCGAAGCAAGGGTGAGCCGCTAGTTTACATATACGCCGCTGAGATGTTCCCTATTCATTAAACAACATAATATAGTTTATAGTGTATACTACAGTATACATTACCTAAAATATTTTATTACGATGTATTATGGATCCTGCACTAGATAATATTATCTTCATAGTACATGTAATGCTAAAACCTATATCGTGTCGCTTCCCAGTGTTCCAAGACTATGTAAAAAATATGAGTATGGTGCTTTGTTTGTCAAATTAATCCTTGGTTTTTAGCCCTGTAGCGCTATTCTGTAAAAACTTTTTTTAATTTTAGCTTAATCCACTAATCTATACTTAATATTATAAAGCTGAAGAGTTTGTTTGTTTTTTTGTTTGGTTGAAGGCGCTAATCTCAGGAACTACTAATCCGATTTGAAAAATTCTTTTTGCATTAGATAACCCGTTAACTGAAGATAGGCTATATATTATCCCGGAAAAATGTACGATTCCCGTGGGATAGATTTGTTTTTGTCTAGGGACGAACCCGAAGCGAAGCGAAGGTGAGTCGCTAGTATGCTTTATAATCGCGGATTCAGCTGTCAAGTTACTTAAAAGTTCTTGCAGAATAACAGTATTTGCTCATGCCATAGTCATTAAGTGAGGTTATGGTTTGCTGTCGTAATGTACTCAGTAGCCCGGAATAAGTAAGGGGATATTATGTAGACCCTTGATATATCTCTTGGAGAGAACTATTAGTATGATATTACACTATAGTAATAAACTTCTTCTGACGACACGTTTGGCTTAGTTTGTAGTGACCCTACTAACTGTGCCAGCGATCTCGGGTTCGAGTCTCGCTGGGGGCATTCATTTGTGTGATGAGTACGATTGTTTGTACTCCAGTCATGGGTGTTTATATTTATAATATGTATGTATTTAAAGTTATATATGTGTAGTATATCAACCATCTGGTATCCATAACGCAAGCATCGTAGCTTACCATGGAACTAGATGGTGCTGTGTGTTAATAATGTCCCAACATATTTATTTATTTATTTTATTTGATCCTGCGTCT
This sequence comes from Fabriciana adippe, assembly GCA_905404265.1. Taxonomy (NCBI): domain Eukaryota; kingdom Metazoa; phylum Arthropoda; class Insecta; order Lepidoptera; family Nymphalidae; genus Fabriciana; species Fabriciana adippe. The sequence continues at coordinate 13,499,914 of FR989998.1, read as the reverse complement.
TATCTTTTACCTATTGTATCGAGTTGCCATCCCACCTAAATACGAGAACTAAAAGAATAGAGAGTGCACTTGTGTCTACGCACACACTTGTGCCCTATATGTCCTCGCACTTGACTTAACTCAGAAATTGGCCGCAGTAACCGCAATCGACTAGAAGGACGAATGAATGAATGAATGATAAACTCTTTATTGTACACCCAAAAAGTGAAAAGAAAATATACAAAAATATAGAAGAAGGTACAAGAGGCGGTCTTATCGCTAAAAGAGCGATTTCTTCCAGGCAACCTTTAGGTGTAGGAAATATATCGCCAATAATAAATAAAGAGACAGTAGAAAAAGTATATATTTATACATATACGTATCATACAAATATATAATAAATACAAAATAAATACAAGTAAAATATAACTAATCAATAAATAAATACTAAAACTATATACATACATACATAAATGCTATACCTATATTATCTTTTTTTTTTCAGGTTTCAACCTAACCTCAGATATGAAATCCTGAAAGTTATCACAATTGCATGGAGCGTATTCAAACCTTATGTGAAGTAATCCGGTAAAACTAGTAACGCAATATTATCTATAATAATTGGGTAACGTGTGTAACTAAAACGGTTAATATGCTTATTCAATTATTTTGCTCAAATATACATTAATTATCGATAATTAAGCTACACATTAACAGTCAAATAATAATGTTCATAGTGAAGGGATTATAACAGATACTCGTACTAAAACCAAGCCATTTTTATTCGTGTGTCTTTTTCAGCTTTACCTCAGTAGTATAGGTGCTGGAATGTAACGTTGCAGATCTAGAGGTCCTGTATTCGAGTCCCAAGTTTAATTATTGAGTTTTCTTTAGTATTCTTAATCTTCTTTCTTAATCTTCTTAATTCTTAGGAACAGCCTGGAGTTGGGAAGTTGGCGGTGTTTCACCACCATGCCTTGGAGAACATTTAAAGCCGTCGATCCTATGCCTTAACTCTCACAAGTTGGCTCGAAGTATTGTCCCATCGGACTTTAAGAGTGACAGGAATAGAGACTTTAGTAAAATTTTTTTTATAACAAAATTAAGTGAAAATGTAGACGGATGTTAAAAACTGTTATGAATGCGAGAGTTTGTATGTTTGTTTCTTTTGACGGAAACTTAATACACAGATAGTTTTTATTACCCAAATATATAATTACCCAAAGAAACACATGGGCTACTAATATTATAAAAAGATAAAAGTTTGTGAGTTTGTTATGTTGCAGGGGGTAATCTCTGGATATACAAAATAGATTTAGATGAAATTTGGTAAGAAGATAGTTTGAGAGTTTGGGAAGGATATAGAATACTTTTTATCCCGGACATCATCCTTTAAGGGGGTGAAAATTGGGATGAAAACTTGTATTGGGAAGCAAGCTAGGGACAAACCCGAGCGAAGCTAGGGTGAGTCGCTAGTATTTATATAATAATAATGTCCTCCCGACCGATTTCGATGATTTCCCTATCACTCTCATATTCCTGTTGGACGACTACTCGAAACGGTGAGAGTTAAGGCGCAGGACCTATGGCTTTACGTGCTCTCCGAGGCACGGGGGTGTAACACCGCCAACTTCCCAACTTCGGGCTGTTACTGAGGCCTACTATACAGGAAGACCCAATAACTAAACTTAGCCCGACCCGGTACTCGAACCTAGGACCTCCGTCTGAGCTGCCGTACGTAGCTGCTATACCACCGAGGTATTTATACTAGTGTTAGCTCAGTGGTCGAAATTCTATCGTAATCGTTATTGAAAATTTGAGGAAAACATATATGTATAGAATTTACCTGTCTATATAAAAAAACCATTTACAAATATTTTTACTGATAACACTAAAACTTGTCAATAGCTTCTAAGCGAAAAATGTACTGTACTGTTTTGTCTTTTGAATATTTATAAATAGACTAGTGACTTACCCTTGCTTCCCTTGGGTGCGTCCATTGGTTTTAAATACATAAAAAAATAATTATCGTGGTACACCCACGATAATTATTTTTTTATGTAGTTGATATCTCATACAAAATTTCAACCCCTATTTCACCCTCTTCAAGTTTAATTTTCGGGACAAAAAGCAGCCTATATCCTTTTCCAAGTTCCCATCTATCTCTATATCAAAATTTGTTTTAAATTGTTTTAGTCGTTTTGGCGTGACGTAACAGACCTAAAGACAGACAGACAGAGTTACATTCGCATTTATAATATTAGTTTAGATTTAGCTATTTATAATTGGAAAGCTCACAGAAAGAGCTTTAAGCGACTAATGCAACCGCACATTCAAAGTCGCAAACACGAACTCTTCTGGCACCAGTAGCTTATTGCAGCGGCGAAACAACTTTATATGGTAGAGTTGTTTTGTTAATGTCTTTTGTTTTATTTATGTAGAGATTTGGCATATTATTTTATAACAGTGTATGCACTTGTGTGTACTTTGTGATATATTTGAGATTAATTTCTTATATTTTAAGTAAAACTAACGATTCACACTCGCTGCACTCGGGTTCGTTGCTATATAGTTACGTTTAAACGTTTAGTATAGATTTCTCAGAGATGAGATATTTTCCCGCAGTAAAAAGTATCCTTTATGTTGATCCGGATAACCAGCTATCATCATACCAAATTTCATCAAAATCTGTCTAGTGGTTTTCTCGTGATGCGGTCACGGACAGACAGACACAAAACTCTAAAAACTATATTTTCGGCCTCTGTATAGATAATAATGACTATTTCAATAAGATTTTCCAAAAAAATATTTAATGTACAGATTCGACTCAGTTAAAATTTTATTATATGTATAGATTACAACTTCAATGATGAAATCCATTTTTTTCAGGTGATTTTCAGTAGATATAATATTTAATTTAAAAAATAAATAACTCTACACACTGTATCTTATAGAAAACAAAAATAGATCAGTCTTATTATAATCTCCTCCTAATCAATTTCAGCTGTCAAATCTTACTAACCATGTGCGCAAAAGATATTATAGTGCACAAGTAAGCGCAAACATAAATGGATTCTCTGTTATTTTCACTCTCAACGTTTAATGGGACGACAAATTAACACGATCCTATATACATTATACGTAACTACTTTATCATTTTCCTCTAAAAACCCTATAGGTTGATGATTTGACATGACTGGTGAAGCGCCTCGTCAATGGATTTACGGCTTAACTCTGTACTTTTACTAAGTATATCTTGCAAAAAAACTACTTGGCCCGACGCGGGAGTTGAACCCATGACAGCCAGATCTGCAGCCACTGCTTAGCCATTAGACCAAAGAGTTAGTTTTTATGTCATCCTACCCCAGTAGTTGCGGGCTCAATAACCGCAAAATTATATTGTACAATGTCACACATTGCCAACATATAAGAAAACGATAACTGCTGTGTCTATTTTCTCCTTATCCACTATGCTAAGGCAAATAGCGTGAAACTATAAAAAATAATGTGATTTTTATTATTCATACTGTTTCAGCACTATAGCGCTATGGAGGCAAAAATAATTTCGGGAATCGTGTCAAACGTTGCTATAGTTATTTTGAAACAATCACATAAACTATCTCTATCTGTAGAGATCCTTCGCATTTATAATATTGTAGATGCTCTCAAATGCACGATATTCTTCGACTTAGCACAAATATTGTATTCAGCCCTTTTTAACGTGGCAAAAACAGTTCTTCACGACTTATTTATTAAGTATATTATAATATATTAAATTATTATTTTACTAGCGACTCACCCTCGCTTCGCTCGGGTTCGTCTCTAGGTACGTTTTACTGCTAAACCGAGCTGAACGTTGATAAGTCAGTGACTCGCGAGTAGTGAATAAAAATAGTAATTGCGAATGTACCTTAGGTGATAGACAAATAATATTGCGAACTTGCCCGTATAACTTTTTAAGACCTACAATTTTCTAGTACATTGTTTTGATGTACCTCTTAAGGTTCAGCCAGCGTTAGCCATATAAATTTCTAAGGACGACTCGATAGAACCAGTCATTGCGTTTTCTCGCGGGAACGAAAAATGTACCTGTAGTAAAAGTTATCCCAAATTTTGAACCGAGTGATAAGCTATCATTATACAAAATTTAGTTAAATTCGGTTCAGTACCTTTTGCGTGAAACGCGCACATCGATTTGACTAAGTCAGCTTTATTATAGGTATAGATAAGAATAGGTATTGCGAGTGTACCTTAAGAGATAGACATATACCGTTGCAGATTTTTCTGTTGACCTATTCAAGACCTACAATTTTTTAGTACATTGTTTCGATGTATGTCTTAAGGCTTAGCCAGCGGAAGGTTTATAAGGAGGACTCGATAAAACCAATTATTGCGATCTCCCGTGGGAAAGAAAGATTTTTCTGAAATAAAAAGTATCCTAAATGTTGACCCGGATAATAAGTTATCACTTTACCAAATTTCGTTGTAATCGGTTCATTACTTTTGGCGTTAAACGCGCACACACAAACAGACATACAGACAAACAGACAAACAGACAAAAATTTTAATAACTATTGTTTTGGGGTCTATATTGTATACATAATACGTTACATTCATTGTTTTTAAAAAATATTTAATGTACAGATTTCGCTAAGTTACTGCTTTATTATAGTATAGATAACGTATAACAAAACAGTAATATTATTTAATAAAAATAGTTATAGCGAGTGTACTTTAGGAGATAGACATATATTGTTGAGAACTTTTCTGTAGAACTTTTTAAGACCTACAATTTTCTAGTACATTGTTTTGATGTACCTCTTAAGGTTCAGCCAGCGTTAGCCATATAAATTTCTAAGGACGACTCGATAGAACCAGTCATTGCGTTTTCTCGCGGGAACGAAAAATGTACCTGTAGTAAAAGTTATCCCAAATTTTGAACCGAGTGATAAGCTATCATTATACAAAATTTAGTTAAATTCGGTTCAGTACCTTTTGCGTGAAACGCGCACATCGATTTGACTAAGTCAGCTTTATTATAGGTATAGATAAGAATAGGTATTGCGAGTGTACCTTAAGAGATAGACATATACCGTTGCAGATTTTTCTGTTGACCTATTCAAGACCTACAATTTTTTAGTACATTGTTTCGATGTATGTCTTAAGGCTTAGCCAGCGGAAGGTTTATAAGGAGGACTCGATAAAACCAATTATTGTGATCTCCCGTGGGAAAGAAAGATTTTTCTGAAATAAAAAGTATCCTAAATGTTGACCGGATAATAAGTTATCACTTCACCAAATTTCGTTGTAATCGGTTCATTACTTTTGGCGTTAAACGCGCACACACAAACAGACATACAGACAAACAGACAAACAGACAAAAATTTTAATAACTATTGTTTTGGGGTCTATATTGTATACATAATACGTTACATTCATTGTTTTTAAAAAATATTTAATGTACAGATTTCGCTAAGTTACTGCTTTATTATAGTATAGATAACGTATAACAAAACAGTAATATTATTTAATAAAAATAGTTATAGCGAGTGTACTTTAGGAGATAGACATATATTGTTGAGAACTTTTCTGTAGAACTTTTTAAGACCTACAATTTTCTAGTACATTGTTTTGATGTACCTCTTAAGGTTCAGCCAGCGTTAGCCATATAAATTTCTAAGGACGACTCGATAGAACCAGTCATTGCGTTTTCTCGCGGGAACGAAAAATGTACCTGTAGTAAAAGTTATCCCAAATTTTGAACCGAGTGATAAGCTATCATTATACAAAATTTAGTTAAATTCGGTTCAGTACCTTTTGCGTGAAACGCGCACATCGATTTGACTAAGTCAGCTTTATTATAGGTATAGATAAGAATAGGTATTGCGAGTGTACCTTAAGAGATAGACATATACCGTTGCAGATTTTTCTGTTGACCTATTCAAGACCTACAATTTTTTAGTACATTGTTTCGATGTATGTCTTAAGGCTTAGCCAGCGGAAGGTTTATAAGGAGGACTCGATAAAACCAATTATTGTGATCTCCCGTGGGAAAGAAAGATTTTTCTGAAATAAAAAGTATCCTAAATGTTGACCGGATAATAAGTTATCACTTCACCAAATTTCGTTGTAATCGGTTCATTACTTTTGGCGTTAAACGCGCACACACAAACAGACATACAGACAAACAGACAAACAGACAAAAATTTTAATAACTATTGTTTTGGGGTCTATATTGTATACATAATACGTTACATTCATTTTTTTTAAAAAATATTTAATGTACAGATTTCGCTAAGTTACTGCTTTATTATAGTATAGATTAACTAAGCACAATATTTCTAGCGATTTATAATTACCCATTAATAATAAATAATAAATATGTTGGGACATTAACACACAACACCATCTAGTTTCATGGTAAACTACGAGGTCTGTGTTATGGATACCAGATAGTTGATACACTACACATATATAACTTTAAATACATACATATTATAAATATAAACACCAATGGCTAGAGTACAAACATTTGTGCTCATCAGATAAATGAATTCCCCCAGCGGGACTCGAACCCGCCACCGTTGGCACAGCAAGTAGGGTCACTACAAATTGAGCCAAACCTGTCGTCAAATTTATGCCAATATTTTTTATAATTTACATGACGTCATTATTACTCAACGCATACCACAAACGAGAATCGAACTTGTGATCCAAATTCCATAGAATTAGAAGTAAGAATAAGTAATGAAAAGTTGTGTTTTCTTGGAAGTGAATATTCAGATGATTAACTGATGCTAATACATCAGTGTCAGAACAACTTGCCCCTTTGATGGATTGTTGAAATATATTCTCCAAGGTGTAAGTCTTCATGTCATTGGCTTATTTGAACCCTTATTTACTATTTAGAAGTGGTTATGTTTTATATATAAAATACTAGTGATATATACTTACTTCGCTCAAACTATATCTACATACAATAAATGTATACATATAATAAAATTCTGAGTCGAATCTGTAAATTAAATATTTTTTGGGAAAATCTCATTGAAATAGTCATTATTATCGATACAGAGGCTGAATCTATAGTTTTTTTGAATTTTTGTCTCTCTGTCTGTCTGTCTATGACCGCATCACGTGAAAACCACTAGACAGATTTTGATAGGTATGGTGATAGCGGGTTACCCGGGTCAACATTTAGGATATTTTTTACTCCGAGAAAATATTTCATCTATGAGAAATCTATACTAACCCTTAAAACGAACAAAGGGACGAACCCGAGCGGAGCGAAGGTAAGTCGCTAGTTTATATACCTATATACTATATTGATAAATTCCTAATGCGTGAAAGGTGTCAAGATTACGTACGTAGCTTCCTTACATGTAACTTATTAACTGTGATGTACATCATGACAAGAGCCCTATTTAATACTTATACAATAATGATTTCAACCGGAATGGATTATACGTGTTGGGATCAATTAACATTGTTATAGGCAAGGTATTGTTTCATTTGAAGATTGATTTGCAATGTCTAATTATATCAGACTACTGACTTACGCTCGGGTACGTTCATAGGTACGTTTTAATTTTTTTGAGTGGTACCCTAATTTTTTTCTAAAATAAAAGTAGCCTAAGTTACTTCTTATAATATCAGCTATCTGCCAGTTAGAGTCCCGTCAAAATCTGTTAAGCCATTTCGGATATTAGCCAGAACAAACAGACAGACAAACAAAAATAAAAAAAAATGTGTTTTTCTTATAAATATCGTATATAATTTCATATGCATTTAGCAGATAGACAGACAAACATTTAAAAATTGTATTTTCCCTATAAGTACGACGTATAATTTCATATACATTACGCACATAAACACATACGCACTCACGCGCGCATTCGAACTTTGGTATTTATGTCGCAGGAAAATTGTAAGATCCGTTAGATTATCATTTCACTAGTGAAATTATAATTTACACTAACATCAATTTATGTGTAATTCAAAATATTGTGCTTCTTTTTAAAACTAAACTATAATATTATAAAGCTGAAGCGTTTGTTTGATTGTTTGTTTGGTTGAACGCGCTAATCTCAGGAACTACTGGTTGGAATTGAAAAATTATTTTTGTGTTGAATAGTCCATTTATCGAGGAAGGCTTTAGGCTATATATAATCCCGGAAAAATGTACGGTTCCCGTGGGATGATTTGTTTTTGTCTAGGGACGAACCCGAAGCGAAGCGAGGGTGAGTCGCTAGTAAAAAATAAAAAGTCAAAATCAAGTAAAACATAAGGTTTTTAACCTTTACGGTCTGCAGAAATACAAATATATTACACTTGTATTATGTAATTTATTTTTGGATTACCGGAGTATTTGTCTCCTTTTCTTACAGTATCACTGAACATTTTTAGGTATATTATAATTTCCCTAAGCATATTCAGTGATATTGTGAATCAATGAAATTTTAACAATTTAACGGCTTTTATTATGTCGTAAAATTGTTAAAACTTCATTGATATATATAATCTTATATATAACTAGCGGCTCATTCTCGCTTCGCTCGGGTTCATCCCTAGATGATTATTTTTTATTTAAGAAGCGATTGAAATAAAACAAATACTAAATGTTAAGTGAAGCTTACCACAATTAGTGAAAACCGCACCCAAATCGGTTAAGCCGTTTCTAAGATTAGCGCACACAAACGCACAGACAAACAGACAAGCCGACAAACAGACAAAAAACTAAAAATCATTGTATTGGGTTCTAATAATTGCGTGAATAAAGATCTCCAGTAAGTTTTTCTCAAATATCTCCCATGTACAGCGATCAGTTCAATTTTATTATATGTATAGATATAGATATTAGATATAATCTATAAATATTATTTATAGATTATATACATTACATATATGTACATACACATACATACATAATATGTAATCAAAACGTATATCGCTTTTTAAAAACCATTCAAAATTGCAAAATTTTCCTGAAAAATATATGCTTACAAATTAAAGCTCAAAACGAACTAGACGCTACTCTGGTAACTGCAGCTTTTGAACAACTTTATGTATCAAAACACGTTTTCACTAATGTGTTTTGTTTTTAACTTACGTGGCCTTAATTTCGTTTGAACGTCTATCACGTCGCGCTTTATAAAAATACTCTGGTGTAGTGGTAATATCGGTCTTCTTTCTAGGAAGTCCTAAGGTTGATTTTTATTTTTGATACTTTATTTTATATATAAATTTAAATATTTTTGATATTTTATGAGTAAAATAGCAAGATTAAGACTAAAAGGCCACTGTTTTCTTCAGATATGTAGGTCATTCAAATAATAATGTTTATTTAGTTATCAAATCAAATTAGATTATATTTTATTTAAATAGAGTTTTATAAGCAAGTCAATTATAATCTTTATTTTAAACTATGTATTTTACAAGAAAAAAAAAACCATTAAAAAAATAATGTTCAACTAAAAAGACAGTAACTTCAAAATAACTTTACAATTATAATTAATACGACATGCAAATTGAGTTTTTTTTAAACAAATTTTTTTTCTTAACTTTTTTTGAAGTCGGTCACAACGAACAACCATCGACTGTTAATACAAATAGTACTTGGGCGACCAAGCTTCGCTTGGAGTTCTTTTTTGTTATATCGTATTTTTTAGAAGAGAAAAAAAACAGAAAACTTGAAGACATACAAAAAAAAAACGAAAGCGAAAACTTTGTATCCGATCGAGATTCGAACTCGGATACCTGTGATTGTTAATCTTGCACCTTGGTCGCTTGACAACGATACTTATGTCTGAGTAAAAGAAATTATCGAATAATGCGAAAGAAAACCGCATGATAACTCGAAAACACGCGTTTTCCCAGACATTAGAATAATCTAGATTGATTTTTCGCCCCCGAAAACACCCACACACCAAATATCAGGGAAAACGTTAGAGCCGTTTTCGAGATTGCTGGTATAAATAAATATACAAGAATTGCTCGTTTAAATATATTTGATACAAATATAAACAAAATTCAAAATGTTCACCAAAGTTCAAACTAAAAGTTCACGCGACTGATTGATGGCAAGGTCGAGAGAATCAACTATCTTATCAATCACCGTAACTCCTTTGAGAAATTTGCAAGGCATTAGTAAACAAACTAATGAAGACACTTAGAAATATGAATCCTATTTTAGGGAAAAACCCCGGTTAACATAACTTTTTAGATTTCCGCGAATATTTGACATTTTAAATAAAACTGTATTTTCGGATTTCTTTTTCTGGATTTATTTTGATTTTTGGTTTCGAAAGTTTTAAAGCAATCATGGTCACGGGAGAGTCTTAATCCAAAAAGATAGTTTTATTCTAAATACTCTCACAAGCAAAATTGGCAAAATAGTAGGAACTAATATTATTGCAACTTTAATGGGACACACACCGAAATTGTATTGAAAATAATAAAACAAAAAGAAATTGAAATAACATATTGTTCAATGAAGAAGAAGAATAAAGTTTTTTTAATAAACACTATTTTTAAAAACAAACCTCGATGTCTCTGATGTCTACTCAATACATACGAATTTATGCTCACGATATCTATTCTACACATATCATAATAAAATTGTAACTAAGCCGAATCTGTACATTAAACATTTTTTGGAAAATCTTATTGAAATAGACATTGTTATCGATTCAGAGGCCGAATCTATAGGTTTTAGTATTTTTGTCTGTCTATCTGTCCGTGATCGCATCATATTTTGATATGGTATGATGATAGCTTGTTATCCGTGGTCAACATAATATAGGATACTTTTTGCTGCGGGAAAATATCTCATCTCTGAGCTAAACGTTAAATCGTAACTAGAGACGAACCCGAGCAGAGCGAGGGTGAGTTACTAGTTATTGTATAAAACATTCAAGTGCAATTTTGCCTTTGTCACAAGTTAGTAATATGTATACGTTATAATTCACTTTGATAGAAACTGTCAGATGAAATATTGTATTTTAGACTTATTTCGAGTGTAAATTTAATCATAAATGTACCAGTCTAATACTAGAGCTTAATTTTACTACATTACTCTATATAGTGTTAGTCGAAATTCGACCACAATCAATATTCAATCTATACAAAACGACACGTTTGGTTCAGTTTGTAGTGACCCGACTTGCTGTGCCAGCGGTCGCGGGTTCGAGTCCCGCTGGAGGAATTCATTTGTGTGATGAGCACAAATGATTGTACTCTAGTCATGGGTGTTTATAATATGTAATTATTTAAAGTTATATATGTGTAGTGTATCAACTATCTGGTATCTGTAACACAAGCCTCGTAGCTTACCATGGAACTAGATAGTGCTGTGTGTTAATGTTCCATAATAAAAATACAAAAAGAATAACTGTTTCCAAAAATTTTTAATTGATAGCTATTACGTCGATGGCAACTAAGCAGAAAAAAAGAATATCAATTGACAAACAGAGGAAAAAAAGGTACTGAACTGTTTTGTCTGCATATTTATATATAGATAAATCACATGTAAGTTAAAAGCTATATCCAGTCAAACCTCTCTACAAATACAGAGGTGATGGGTTTGACTAGGAATCGCTTTTAACTAAAGACTAAAGTCTGACTAAATGTAATATATTATGGGTATCATTGAACAATAAGTAATGCTAATCTAATATTTAGAAAATTTCTCTCTTTTTTTTTTAATTTCAGTCTAACCCCTTAATCCAGATGTGGGAAATTTAAATACAAAGATGAGGGCTAAGGAAGAACTTTTGAATATTCAACGCTTAATTGGATTTAATATGCTTCTTTTGAAAGTTCGTCATTTTTATAGTTTGGAATTTCAAAATAGCCATAGGAAAACTTATCGAGCGCAATGGCAGTAGTTAAGAAAACTTGATGTTTTATTTACTGAATGAACTACCGAAAGTTTGAATTTAACTGAAGTGAATGGCGAAAGAAAACATCGTGAGGAAACTTGCATGTCTGAAAAAATGTAAAGGTTTTCAAAAGACATGTTAAGTCCCCCAAACTGTATTTGGACTATGGCCTGATCCCACGCAATCTTCGAGCGAGACCTGTGAGGGAAGCTCGGGCCCAGCAGTGGGACGTTAAAAAAAGGAGCTGGATGAGATTAGATCAGTAAAAGTAAGGGCTGTTAGATATTTATCATTATTATTAGATAATTTAATCCAAAATTAAGAAACTGAAGATATTTACATAAGAAACGATAGCATAATTAAATTTTGCCGACTTCTGACTGTTACAATGAGAAATGAAAGTTAAATTGCTGAGTAATTGACTGGAAAGTCTTCATTAGGGTGGATGTTACGCGATTCAACAATGATAAAGGGGTGTTTCAATAATGCTATATTTAGTTGAGTTTTTAATATTCGTATACTTCCGAATATTAGGTATACTGAGGAAATAAATTATGTTAATGTCTTTAAGTCTCTCCGTTCAAAATGTTACAATTTTATCTATTACATTTGCAAAGTTAATATTTATAGCCTATATATATGAAGTCAGTCTGTGCCAAAACCCAAAATTTATAAATTAGGTACAAGATATATTGATAAGTTATAAAAACTTGTGTATATGTAAGTAGTAATAATTACAGTACAAATAATTGTTGCTAGCTGGCACTGAACCCACGACCACTATTTTAAGGCAAGTATAAGTTATAGAAGGTTAAAATAATCTATAGATATAATAAAATTGTAACTAAGCCGAATCTGTACATTGAATTTTTTTTTGGAAAATCTTATTGAAATAGACATTGTAATCGATACAGAGGCCGAATCTGTAGGTTTTAGAATTTTTGTCTGTCTGTCTGTCTGTCTGTTACCGCATCACGGAAAACCATAGGAGGGATTTTAATGAAATTTGGTAAAATGATAGCTGGTTATGCGGGTCAACATATATGATACTTTTTACTGCGGGAAAGTATCTCATCTCTGAGAAATCTATACTAAACGTTTAAACTTAAGTAGGGACGAACCCGAGCGGAACGAGGATGAGTCGCTAGTAGTATGTATATAGTGAAGTTTATAATTTAACACAACTGTAATAAATGCTAAACTTTGTACGTGCGTTTGATAACTCTGAAACAGCTGGTCGGATTACTGGCATACGTACAAACACAAGCACATGCACATATAAAATTATATAATATCATTTGTCAGACAATAACAATGGTTACCATGGCAATAAACAGTTATCAGCTTACTTTAACATGTCGCTTTCAGCTAACTTCATCAGGTCGCTTTTTGGCTGTCGGTGTGTGCACGCATCGTAAAAATTTTACTCTAACATTTTTTTCCAAACGTCCCAAATGAAGTATAACTTCAAAAAAAATCTATGTTTCTTTACAAGTCGCAAAAGGCACCTAAGGTTACCCGAGGAAGCGAGGGATAGGCGCTAGTTTATATATTAAAATACTAGGCCTAAGGCCATCAATTAATAAAGTTTTTTACGCAAAAGTTTAGTTTTATATGAAAATACAGTGACACGCACAAAAATGTATACTTTTCGGATTAACAAGCCGCTACAATCCATCAAAATGACACACGAACTTGTGGTGACAGTGATGTATTAGCTTATTTAATCATCCAAACCTGTTTGTTCACCTGAATGAGGAATGACTAAAACTTTTAATATTTTATCTAACTCCAAAACGAGAAGAGTCAATTTGGTTATAGCACACTAATTTTATAAAAAATGTGAAGTTCCATCACATCGTTCGTTTAAAAAAGAAAAAGCAGTCATGAGGACTGCCGACAGAAGTGAAAACTTAAAACTATAAACAAACAGTTGTTATTTTTGGATATTCAAATTAATTGTTTGATTTTAAATTAAAATTTGTAAATTAAAACTGTTTACATTTATCTGGTTTTGACATCTATCGGCACTCTGAGTGTTAGCGTTAACACGTCACGTGAGCATGTCGATGACGACTTACATGAATTTACTCCCCATCCAAACCTGCCTATACAAGTTTTCACTGCCTTTTATTTTATTGTTTCTTATATTTTTTAAAAATAATTGAATTTTATTAAACGGTACGCTTTTTTTATCATTTCTAACATGATTACCACTTGCCTTACGGTGAAGGAAAACATCGTGAGGAAACCTGCATGGCTAAGAAAACCTAGCAAGTTTTCGAAAGACATGTGAAGTCCGCCAATCCGCACTTGGCCAGCGTGGTAGACTATGCCTGATCCCCCTCGTATTGAAGTGAGGCCCGTGCCCAGCAGTGGAACATTAAAAAGGGCTGAATATAATAATTTTAAACTGTCGTACATTACATATTCCAATATGCAATTATACTTTAATTTGATTGTTATCAATTTTAGGCCAGTACACTAAAAATTTTCCATCGACTACGCGTTTAGGTACTCATTATCTAAATTAAAGTACCTATTAAACTTTATGATAGAATAAAATAGACGGTTTCAACGACTCACAAAATCGGTTACATCAAACGTTATCAAAAACTCATCAACATAAAAGTATGAAATTGCTATATTTTATCAGTTTTACACTACAAAGTCGAATACATCATAGATATTAAATACTGAACCAAATGTAAATTAAATTGAACCCAATACTCAATACTGAAATGAAAAAATGGATTATTAAAACTAGTGACTCACCCTCGCTTCGCTCGGGTTCGTCTCTAGGTACGTTTTAATTTTTTTGAACGAAACCCTAATTCTGTTTCTAAAATAAAAGTAGCCTAAGTTACTCCTTATAATATCAGCTATCTGCCAGTGAAAGTCCCGTTAAAATTAGTCCAGCGGTTTCGGAGATTAGCCGGAACAAACAGACAGACAGACAAACAGAAACTATTTAAAAAATTGTGTTTTTCTTATAAGTACCGTATATAATTCCATATGCAAATGCATATGGAATTATATACGGTACTACAGTACTACGGTTACAATACTAAATAGTATAAAGCTGTTATTTTGACATTACAAACAGACACATCAATTTTATTTATCTCTATAGATGATTGATATTTTAATTATTATATCACATGATATAATATGTATATATATAATATGTATTAAAGTTATATAGTTGTAGTGTATCAACTATCTGGTATCATTAATACAAGCCTCGTAGCATACCATGTAACTAAATGGTGCTGTGTTAATGTCCCTCATCTCTCAGGGCTCATCACACAAATGAATGCCCCCGCGGGATTCGAACCCGCGACCGCGAAATTAGAAGTGAACGAAATAATACTATTATAACGTTCCACTGTTGCTTTTTCCAATGCACAAAGAGAGTACAATTTTTTTCTTCACAATCTACGTTAATAATACTGACGGCTTAATATAAACTTTTCTTATGGTTAAACCCTGATTTTGACAACTAAATAGTCGTGATGGTGACAGCTACTCGTAGTTGTCAACTGGTATATTCCCTTTGTTAGTGACGTATATTAATTGTTTAAAAACAGTCGCTGGTTATCTATACTAATATTATAAAGCTGAAGAGTTTGTTTGTTTGTTTGTTTGTTTGGTTGAACACGCTAATCTCAGGAACTACTAATCCGATTTGAAAATCCTTTTTGCATTAGATAGCCCGTTAATTGAGGAAGGCTATATGCTACATATCATCCCAGAAAAATGTGCGGTTCCCGTGGGATAGATGTGTTTTTGTCTAGGGACGAACCCGAAGCGAAGCGAGGGTGAGTCGCTAGTATTGTATAAAAAATATAATTTTAGAAAATTATAAACTCAAACATAAATCGACGACAAAGTTTACTATTAATAAGGAGTATTTGTATCAATAACTACTTTAAAAATCATTATCCGAGCTTTAGGAGTGTAAAATATCTACTCCTATATAGTAGATACTTGAAAACCGTCAAAAATTCAATTTCAATTTATGATAGGGTAAGTCCGGGAGAGACACCTATAAGGAAGAGATGCCTACTAAAAATTAAATTAATTATTTTGCGTGATCCGGAACGCATCCAAAATACGTCAGTCGAAAGTTAATGTCAGTGGGGAAGTTTTTACATAAATATATATTACTTTTAATCAATATTTTGGTGTTAATTTGTAAAATAAGTTAAGTGTAGTTAATACGTAATTTTTTTTTTTCCTCAATTTTTCTATTAAATAGTATTAAATTGTTATTATTTGTATATTTTAAATTATTGGATTTTTCTTACTTAAATAGAATACTAAATACATGCTAAAAAGCTTCAAACGATAACAATTATAACAAAATCAAGCAAGATGTAGAGATCTAGATTATCATACAATGTTATACATGTGAATAACCATGGCGATGTGTAAGCTATTTTAAAGTACAATAAAATCAATTAATATCAATTTATGTATCGATTAACGAGGGAATAGAATCCATAAAAGATAAGAATCATCCATTATTGTGTAACGATATTAGCAATGGTTCGAAGCGATCGCGATATTAGCGGTACATTCGCAGTATGACGTAACTGTTTGGATAGCTATATTATAGCTAATGTCTATATTAAGCTGGAAAGACAAATGACTTTATGGTATATATTAGATATCTATTGTCTATAGCTTAACCAAATAGACTTTATCGATATCGCTTATAGAAAACTATCATAAAGAACATGATACTTCAATGATCTTAAAAAATAATTTCTCATTTTTTATTCGTCCTGAAGATGATAGCTGAAAGAAGAGATAGCTTTAGAAATTAAGGAATAGATAAGTACTAGCGGTTTACCCTCGATTTGCTCGGGTTCGCCTCTAGGAAAACAAAAACAAATCTTTCCTACGGGAACCGTACATTTTTCCGGGATAAAAAGTAGCCTATGTATTACTCTGATGTATGAGCTATATTATTGTAAAGTTTCATTAAAATCCAATCAGTAGTTTTTGCGTGGAAGAGTAACAAACATCCATACATTTATACATCCAGACATCCATACATCCTCACAAACTTTCACATTTATAATATTAGTAGGATTAAGTACTGACAATACTAAGATAGCGTATAAACATCATTTGTACTTTATTTGTAATTTAGGTCTATAGAGCTAGATTTTTTTTTTGATCAAGTTAAAGAAAGACTGAGGAAAACTGTATAATAAATAATTTTTAAACCCACTCACTTATTATGTTTTTTGTTAGTCTTTATACTCAATCCATACTAATATTATAAATGTGAAAGTTTGTGAGTATGAATGTATGACTGTATGGATGTGTTTGTTACTCTTTCACGCCAGCACGGCTGAACAAATCTGGATGAAATTTGGCGCAGAGATAGATTATAGTCTGGAATAGCATATAGGTTACATTTTATCTCGGAAAAATGTACGGTTACAGTGAAATAAATTTGTTTTTGTTTTTTACAAGGGACGAATCCGAACGAAGCGAGGGTGAGTCGCTAGTTATAAATTTAAAGCATATGAAGGTAAACTAAGTCAAATATATATGTATGTAGGTAAAGCTACTACAATAGTAAAATACTCCTATATAGCGCTCGACCTCGAAAGACAAAGGGTATTTCAAGTTTGAAGCTTGTATCTGGGAACTTATCTTACTGTCTGTGACATCGCATTTGCCAAAGGAACGGATCAATTTCAATGTTTTATTATTTGAAAACTAATTCAAACTTGGATAAAAACTTTTGATAAAGCCTTGATAATCCGATGACGGACTACTTTTTTGAATCAAAAGATTTTTTTTGTTATTTTTAGTGTCGTAATAGTAGTTGATGATGATGAGCAGTGATAGCCCAGTGGTAACGCGCTCGTCTGGGAATCTGAGTGAAGCGGGTTCATATCCCGGGTCTCGCACTTCTGATATTTTCATATGCGAATCATTTCAAACATGATTACCACTTGTCTTACGGTGAAGGAAAACATCATGAGGAAACCTATATATCTGAGAGAACCTAGCAAGTTTTTAAAAGACATGTGAAGTCCGCCAACCCGCATTTGGCCAGCGTGGCGGAATAATATGATGACCTGATCCGTCTCGTATTGAAGGGAGACTCACCCAAAGCAGTGGGACGTTAAAAAGGGCTGAATACAATACTGAATACATACAATAGTAGTTCTACTAATAAAATTAAAAACAATGTATTTATCAATGTGATATCATTTAGCTGATGTTATAAGGAGTAACTTAGGCCACTTTTATTTTAGAAAAAGAATCAGGGTTCCGCGAAAAAAAATTAAAAGCCATAAAATTGTGAACAAAATGCGCGTACGGCGTACGCACTCGAGCAAAGCGAGGGTAAATCGCTATATAATTTAAATGAATATCTTAGGAGTAGCAAGCTACTATTTATGTATAAACATAGCTAACCGTAAAAACGTACCTAGTTAATAATAAAACTTTTTATCTGTTTATTTGTTTTCTTTACATCAAAAATATACTGAAAACCCTAAGTTTTTACATTCCATAAAGACATAAACAATGTCCGACTCGACCATTCTTAGAACTATTTAAATTTTATGTGATTTTATATTTAAATTTAATAAATCAATTTTATTTTGGTTCAAAATACATTGTTGAAAGACAACTTGACTAAGTGGTTGATTCGGTACACGATATCTTGTATAATTGTTAGAAAGCGCAATTATGTGAACACTGTCAATTTATTGAGGGCTCATAATTGTTTCGGGATGGCTTTATAGATGTTAACGGTTTGTTTCGATAAGCTTTAACCTCAATGTTCAATATACGTCTTATGTACGTTTTAATTGAAGTACCTGGCGACCGCGCTTCGCTCGGAGTTCTTTTTTATTATATCGTATTTTTTAGACAAAAAAAAACTTGAATAAACACAAAAAAAAGTACAACTTTGTATCCAATCGAGATTCGAACTCGGATACTTCTATTGATTGATAATCTTGCACCTTGATCACTTGACCGCGATGCTTATGCCTGAGTATAAAAAATTATCGAGCTTATTCTGCATAGAATAATGCAAAAGAAAACCGCATGAAAACTCGAAAACACGCGTTTTCCCAGACATAAGACTAATCTAGAATCTAGATCGATTTTTCGCCCCCGAAAGCCCCCACATAACAAATTTCAGCGAAAACGTTAGAGCCGTTTCCGAGATCGCTGGTATAAATAAATAAAAAAATAAATATACAAAAAATTGCTCGTTTAAATATATTAAATATTTATTAATACCTATGTAGTGTTTGCTTAGTGGTCGAATTTCAAACACTATAATTTTATTAGAATTACTAGAGTCACCCCCGGCTTCCCCCACGTTCAAACGACCTAAGAAATTCAAACTTATCGTCTCTGTATACTAGTAACTCACCCTCGCTTCACACGTGTTCTTCTCTAGGTACGTTTTGACGCGGAGGTACGTTTTTAGTATGGAATAGACTATAAATACACAAATATAATGAGTTTTATGGAGAAATAATTGATTCCGCATACAAATTTCCATCCCCCTTTTCATCCCTTTAAGGGACGATTTTCGGGATAAAAACTATCCTATGTCTTATCTAGGGTCTCAAAATACTAAATCTCATCTAAATTAGTTTAGCAGATTAAGCAGACAAACAGAGTTACTTTCGCATTTATAATATTAGTATGGATATTTCTTTGGCCAAAAGAGTTATAAAAAATATTTGTGTTTTTTTTCTCTGATCATTAAAAATCGAGCATTCTGCCATAACGCCAAATATTGTATTGTTTATACATACATATTATATTATTAGGTTAACATTAAAAATAAAATGTTTACGTTTTCACAAATACGATCGTATCGAACGTAAGAATAAGTTCGTGGTATCTCATACTTCTTTAAAATATTGTTTCACAGTTGAGAGCGTATTACGTCTTTAAAACAAAATAACACGCCTGAACTATGCTTAAGAATAGATGCCAAGACTGTTATCAACTTACTAGCGACTCACCCGCGCTCCGCTCGGGTTCGTCCCTAGGAACGTTTTAGCAGTTAGTATAAATTTCTTAAAGATGAGATATTTTCTCGCAGTAAAAAGACCCGGATAACCAGCTATTATCATACCAAATCTCATCAAAATCTGTCTTGTGTTTTTCTCGTAATTCGTTCCCAGAGAGATAGACAGACAGACAGACAGACAAAAATTATAAAAACTATAGATTCAGCCTCTGCATCGCTAATAATGATTATTTCAATAAGATTTTCCAAAAAATATTTAATGTACAGATTCGACTGAGTTAGAATTTCATTATATGTATAGATGAGATAAAATGAGAAGAATAGTTAATTGTCCATTGCCGTAAGCGAGAAAGGGATAAAAAGCTTCCCAGAAAGGAATTGAAGTTAATCGAATTTCAAACTTTCGAGTACTAGAATGATCTTTGTTTATTCGAATATCTAGAAGAAATACGAAAAGTGGAAAAGTGATATAAAGCGAAGTAAAGCGTAAGTGAAGTTAGTGTTGGAAATATAGTGCTTAGAGACTGGAATAAGCTAAAACTGTGCCTAAAGTAATTAAACACCTAAAGGGCAAAGGACATGTTTTTAAGATCCCAGAAGCCTACCTTATATCAATACAATTAAAATATCATGGCAATAAAATTGTCTATACTTCAACGATTGCTAATGACATCTGTAATGTGCAATGCCTCATATTGCCGTCTTTTTACTGTGTCATCTATTAGGGACTTTAAAAAGAAAATTAAAAACTCGTTAAACGAACTGTAACATCAAAAAAGTAATTTATAAAAGTAAAATGTAGTCTAAAACATACACAGATATAATTCACTAGCAACTCCCGCCATTATCCTTAGTGAAAAACAAAAAGAAATTTATCCCAAGGGAACCATACATTTTTCCGGGACATAATGTAACCTATGTGCTATTCCAGACTATAATCTGTCTCTGTGCCTTTCATCCAGATCCGTTCAGCCGTTCTGGCGAGAAAGAGTTACAAACAACCATCCATCCATCCTCACAAACATTCACATTTATAATGTACTAACGACTCACCCTCGCTTCGCTTCGGGTTCGTCCCTAGACAAAAACAAATTATCCCACGGGAACCGTACATTTTCCGGGATGATATATAGCCTATAGCCTTCCTCAGTTAACGGGCTATCTAATGCAAAAAGAATTTTTCAAATCGGATTAGTAGTTCCTGAGATTAGCGCGTTCAAGCAAACAAACAAACAAACAAACTCTTCAGCTTCATTATATTAGTATAGATATAATATTAATAATAAGATTTAATAGTCATTTTATGTATTTGTTTTTAGTGTGGACATGAATTGTCTAGTTTAAAGCAACACGACCGCGTTCACTAAGTTTTGATTATAAGAGAGGCTTTATTTTACTTTGATACAAAGAGATTTTCTTTACCTTTCCACCGCTAGCTTTTCAGACGAGTACATTTTTG
Organism: Fabriciana adippe; assembly: GCA_905404265.1. Taxonomy (NCBI): domain Eukaryota; kingdom Metazoa; phylum Arthropoda; class Insecta; order Lepidoptera; family Nymphalidae; genus Fabriciana; species Fabriciana adippe. The sequence continues at coordinate 13,478,565 of FR989998.1, read as the reverse complement.
AAATAAATCGTAGAAATTGTGTACTCTGTTAGAAACCTACATTTCTACATTTCTGTATTATTTATAAACTTTTAAAGAATTTATCTATACTAATATATTAATATTATAAAGCTGAAGAGTTTGTTTGTTTGTTTGTTTGGTTGAACACGCTAATCTAAGGAACTACTAATCCGATTTGAAAAATTCTTTTTCCATTAGATAGTTCGTTAACTAAGGAAAGCTATAGGCTATATATCGTCTCGGAGAAGTGTACGGTTCCCGTGGGATAGATTTATTTTTGTCTAGGGACGAACCCGAAGCGAAGCGAGGGTGAGTCGCTAGTTAGTTATATAGTAAAATGTACAAACTTTTATAGTAAAGGTTACGACTGTGTACGGCTACGTGTCTTAGACAAATTAACCTTCCGCAATTGATATGTTAATGGCCGTGGAAGCCTATTAGTAACATACTGGCTTGCGGAGCCAAGTGTAATAGGTTCGAACCCAGTGTCTCGCCTCCTATATTTTCATATGCGTATAATTTTTAACATGATTACTACTTGGCTTACGATGACAGAACGTCGTGAGAAAACCTGCATGTTTGAGAATATAGTAAGTTTTCGATAGACGTGTAAAGTAGAACCCGCTTCACTCGGTTTCTCAAGCGAGCGCGTTACCTGCTATCACTGCTATTTATGATAAATTTAGTAAAGTTGTTTCAAATCGACAGCATAAACTTCAAATCATGTCACTTTCAGCTTTCTGTTTGAAATATTTTCAAGAATTCAACGTTATGATTCGAAAAATATCTGAAGTATCGATTAAAATAAAGAAAGTATTATATTTAGAGCATTCAAGCATGTATATTATATAGTGTACATATAATATTAATTTTAATACATACATTAGGTTAAATTAAGAAAAATCAAAAAAAAAATTAAAGTAATCTATTATCTTTCAAAAATCCCTAAAGAGCTATTCTACAGTCAATCTTATCTCCATTTAGAAAGTAAAATATATGAACATCTAAAAATGTTCCAATCTATACATATAATAAAATTGTAACTAATGTAAGCCTAATCTGTACATTAAATATTTTCCGAAAAATCTTATTGAAATAGACATTTTTATCAATACAGAGATTGAATCTATAGTTTTTAGATTTTTTTCTGTCTGTCTGTCTGTCTGTCTGTTACCGCATTACGGAAAAACCACTGGAGGGATTTTGATGAAATTTAGTACGATGATAACTGGTTATCCGTGTCTACATATAGGATACTTTTTACTGCGGGAAAATATCTCATCTCTGAGAAATCTATACTAAAGTTAAAACATAAGTAGGGACGAACCCAAGCGGAACGAGGGTAAGTCACTAGTATATTCAAAAAATATAAAAAAGGAAAACATATTCAGAAATATTTTTCAATGTTCATTTCATTGTAATAATGAGCATGTCATTAATTCAATAAAATCCAAATATCTATGTATTTTATAAAACAATAAAATATTTTACAATATAATTATTACTTCGCTGAATTGAAATCCGATTTTGTTTTATTTTCGAATTTCTGGCTGCGGCTTCATTGTAACTTGCTTTATTTAGTTTTTAACAGTACAATAGGCTCATGAGATCTTTGAATATATTGGGTAAGTATATAGGATTTAAAAAATCGGCCAAATGCGAGTCGTATTCGCACACGAAGGCTTCCATATCATCGTACATGTATTTTTTTTTAATATGACTTTTACTCTATGTAAGTAGAATATTAACGTCGATGATCGATTACGAACGTTAAAAAAATATTTCTTATATATTTATTTTTATTATTTGTTGTTATAGCGGCAATAGAAATAAATATATACTCTATGAAAATTTCAACTCTCTATCTATCACAATTCATGAGATACATCCTTCTGACAGACGGACGGACAGACAGACAGCTAAGGCATAGTAATAGTGTTCCGTTGTCACCCTTCACGTACGGAACTCTAAAAACAAATTATCATAGAATTGCTCGTGAAAGATCTTTTTTACGCGACTCTTAAGCAATTTTAATATTATGAAACTAAATAAAGTAATTCAAGTGCAAATATCAGTTAGAAAGTCCATTAAACTCCATCCAGCCCTTTTCAGAATGCCGCTTATCAGTCAACAAGTATTAAATAATGTTTTTTTATTAAAAGGGTTAATAGTTAGGGTGTAATTTTCCTTCAAATTTACAAAGGGTTAACTTATTTTAACTAGTATTTGCTTAGGAGTTGCTATTTGATCATAATCATTATTGAAAATTTGAGAAAAACATACATGAATAGAATTAACCTATCTATATTATATTAAAAACTAGCGACTTACCCTCGCTTCGCCCGGGTTCATCCCTTGGTTGCTTTTCCATACATTTTTCATCCCCATTTTCACCCCCTTAAAGGATGATTTCCGGGATAAAAATTATCCTATGTCCTTCCCAGGGTCTCAAACTGTCTTAACTAAATTAAATCTACATAAATCGATTCAATAGTTTCAAAGCCTATTCGGTACAAACAAACAAACAAACAAATTTTCCTCTCTATAATATTAGTATAGATTAAATTCTTTCCAAAACGTTTTATTGATATTACTAAAACTCGTCAATAGCTACTAAGCAAAAAAAAAGGAAATTTGACAAACAGAGAAGAAAAATGTACTGAACTGTTTTGTCTTTGTCTATTTTTATAAATGATAATTACAGTCTCGAAATAATATGGCATAAATCCAATTGAGATTTACTTGTGGCGCATTGACATTTGTATTTGAGAATCATCACTCACCATCTAATCACATTATATTATAAATGAGTTTCTGAGTGAAAATATTTGTTTATTACTTATTTATACTGTAAATGCTAAACAGATTTTAGTGAAATTTGAAATAAAGATATATATACATACATCCTTATATAAGACTAGCGACTTACTCTCGCTTCGATCTTGTTTGTCCCTACTTACGTTTTAACGTTTAGTATAGATTTCTCAGAGATGATGAGATGAGATATTTTCCCGCAGTAATCATAATTATAAATCAAATACATACGTCATCATAATCATAAGTCAAAGTATCCTATATATTGACCCGGATAACCAGCTATCATCATACCAAATTTGATCAAAATCCCTCCTTTGGTTTTTCTGTGATGCGGTCACAGACAAGACAGACAGACAGACAAAAATTTTAAAAACTTAATTGTTTAGTAAGTTAAACTTAATTGTAAAGATTCGGCTTCTGTATCGATAATAATCACTATTTCATTAAGATTTTCAAAAAAATATACACCTTTTTGCTTTTTGCACTTATTACTTGAGCCCTTCACTATTGGATGCCTATAAGAAATAGCTTTGAGAGATGAGATGAGATGAGATGATGAGATGCCGTCTTTGCACATCTGCTTTATAGTATTAGCAACTTACTCCCGCTTCGCTCGGGTTCGTCCCTAGCTTGGATTTAGTAAAATGGATATAGTATGTTATCCTTAAGAGATAGACATATGCCATCGCAGACTTTTTTGTAGACCTTTTTAATGTGTACAATACTGTAGTACATTATTTTGCTCAATCTCGTAAGATTCAGCCAGCGTTTGCAATGTAAGCGCGAAAAAATGTGTTTATTTACGACATCACATTAGAAAATTCTAATGTGATGTCCTCCTAAATCCTAGATCCTCTTAAATTGCTCTATCTATTAAAAAAAACCGCATAAAAATCCGTTGCGTAGTTTTAAAGATCTAAGCATACATAGGGACAGACAGACAGCGGGAAGCGACTTTGTTTTATACTATGTAGTGATATATAATATCGTGGACTTTTCTATAGGTCTTTTTAAGACCTACAATTTTCTTGTACATTGTTTTGGCGTATCTCTTAAGGTTTAGCAAACGTTAGGCTAGTAAACTTTTAAGGACGACTCGACACAGCCAGTTATCATGTTTTCCTGTGGGAATGAAAGATTTTTCTGTACTAAAAGCTAAAAGGTATCTTAAATGTTAACCCGAGTAATAAAATACGACTACAAAAAAACTGTATTTTTTTTGCGTGAAATCCACACACATATAAAGACAAAAATTTCAATAACTATTGTTTAAGGGTCTATATTCTGTGCAACATACGTAACTTAATTGTTTAAAAAGTTTTCATGTACAGATTTAGCTTTTTTACTTTATGTGTGGATATTCTTATAATGTATAGGTACGTACCATTTAAATGTGCAATAAAGTGTTTAAAAAATATTAAAGAGTGCGTGTATGAATGTGTACACGCGCAAGAAGCAAAACTTCTGTAGGTTATCGATACTGTTTATGAAATTCAATTTATGTTTTAAATAATTGGGATAGGTGAGATACTAAAAATAACGCATATTAGGCATATTACGCATAGGTATATCATATATTTACAGAATACCATTTAAGGAAAGAATATAATATTATATATCATTTGTCAGACAATAACAACGGTTACCATGGCAACAAACGTACGTACATTTTTTGGTAACGCATTCACCAGCTTACCCCCCAAGTCAAGCGTGCGTAAAGAAGTTTTACTTCGAAAATATATCCTAAATTAACCGATGGACTACTTTTATCGTATCAGATGAAGCAGTGGCCAAAAACAAATTTAGAGTATACACCATCTAAAGTTGAAAAATTAGATATTATCTTAACTCACACCGTAAGAGTTAACAGAAATATATTTTTTTGTGTAAAACTAACAACCCGCAGCAATTCATCAAACCGACACACCAACTTGTTCTGACAGTGATGTATTAACTTGTTTAATCAAAGCTATTTATTCACCTGGATCGTAAAACTTAAAAAACTTTGCTCATTCTAGTTTTAAAATTAAGTTTCGTGTTTGCACATTAGTGGGTAATAAGAATTTGAAAGATTTATCAAGGACTTTGTTTTTTTGTTTGTTACATGCTAAGTTTTTCACTTGGTTTTGTTCGCTTTAATAGGTTACTTATTTATAAACTTAAATGCCTATATATAGAGTATATGTTACTTCACGCTCACCTACAAAATTAACTTATTTACACCGCTCTAAAGTAACTTATTTTCTCACTTTTGAAGGGATTCTGGAAGAAATCTCTTAAAGAGATAAGTTATCCTTTGTCGACATTCTGTTACTTTATTTTGTATAACATATATTTTATGATACATACTAAATATATTTTATCCAAATCGCTTCAACGTTAAGGAGCTGTAAACATATTATATACACTCATATACACACAAAACTTTCGCATCCCTAATAGTGGTCTTATTATTTAAAAAAAGGTCTTAAGAATTAAAAATATTAAATCGGTGAACATACATAAGAAAACAACTAAAACATACATACAGACGAACAGAACCTCCTCCTTTTTGGAAGTCGGTTAAAAACCATCGCTATATTTTTACTACCACCGATCGTGACAGTTAAAACGCTACTACAGTTTTCATACAGAAATAACCTTTTTCCAATCTCTGACAGCCAACTGCACTATATAGTCCTCACCAATTTTTTCAGTACTATACTAGGCAATACTGTCACTTTATATACTCTCACTAGCGGCTCACCCTTGCTTCACTTCGGGTTCGTACCTAGACAAAAACAAGTCTATCCCACAGAAATCGTACATTTTCCGGGATGATATATAGCCTATAGCCTTCGTCAATTAACGGGCTATATAATGCAAAAAGAATTTTTCAAATCGAGTTAGTAATTCATGAGATTAGCGCGTTCAACCAAACAAACAAACAAACTCTTCAGCCTTATAATATTAGTATAGATTTTTGATTTACTTTTCACGTCTTTTTTAATATTTATTTGCTGAATAATTTAGGTAGCTGCCGATTGCTTATTGACCTCACTAAAAGAAAATTCTAGTAACTTAAAGAACTTTCCAGACTTTTATCGTAAATTCAGACTTTTTGGACAAGTATTCAATCATTTACCAATATCACTTTCTACTGTCTGCCCTTGATCTTTTATCTCATTTTACAATAATTATAAAGATTAAATTTAACATTTATTTCATTTTTTCGTTTAGTAAAGTTAAAAATGCTTTAAGCTGTAACGCTGTTTAATATTTTTATAACAAACTTAAAGTTAAAGATTGTCAATTATTTTTCTAAAATAATATTTTTTTTTTCATTCTTAGATTTCTAAGTGATAAACGTTACTAAGCTAGAAAATATACCTTGGTTTTATGATTCGACTCTCACGTTCGTTAAATATTTCAACTGACTATTCGACAGTTAAATCAATAACCCTTTGTCAAAAATAGAATGGGAAGTATAATATTTAATTAAATATGTTGGGAGATTAACACACAGCAACATCTAGTTCCATGGTAAGCAACGAGGCTTGTGTTTTGGATGCCAGATAGTTGATACACTACACATATGTAACTTTAAATACATAGATATTATTAATATAAATACCCATGATTGGAGTACAAACATTCGTGCTCATCACACAAATGAATGCCCCCAGCCGGACTCGGACTCGCGACCCCACGCATAGCAAGTAGCACTACAAACTAAGCCAAACGTGCCTAATAATTTTTTATGACAAAATTAAAGTTAAAAATACAGTTACTGTTCATTTATTTTCTATAATTAATTTCTCGAACGCATTACTTTCTAAGTTATACAACCTTAGCTAGAACCTTGTATTTAAGGTTTGGCGTTCACGTTAGTTGAATGTTTCAACAGACTGTTCGAAATTAAATCAATAATACTCTGTTAAAATGATATGATATTTAATTTTTGCAATAAAATATTTCAAACAATATATAATATTACATATTCAATATATTTTATACAAGATATTTTGATTTTTCTGCAAATAAGTTCAGGCCACAATGCGGCATCTCGGTTATAAACGGTTATTGTCTTTACGATTATTACCAGTTTTACGTTTTCGATTTAATTTTAATATATCGATTCGATATAAAATCGTCGATTTAAATGCATACAACCATGGTTGACTGTAAGAGATTTAGGATAGCGAGTTATTTCTTTTTATTGCAGTTATGTATATATAGCTTATAGATACAGTATTTTTGTGCAGAATAGATAAACAGAATAGAACAAAAATGCATTTAAGTTTTATATTGTCTCTGTATATGCGAGAGAAAACCGTATTTCTTCATATACTATTGAGATAAAATTGGGATTAGCACAATGATTCGACCCATGTACTAGATGCTGTATGTAACCAAAGTTGTGTGTATTGCACCATGATGACCATCGATTTGTAGATATGTTGATAAATAGGTATATATATGTATTTACGAATGTAAACTCCATTCTAAAACAGCATGAAAAAACATCGAAAATACACTCAGGTTTAAAAAAGTCAGACACTGGAAAATGTTTCAAGTAATTTGCGTGTATTTGTACTTTACGTTTTAATGAAATAAAACCGTGTTTTTGCACTGTAATTATTATATTATTTTATAATGAATTGTATTTTTATTTTGAGCGCATTCTTTAAATAGAACCCTCAAAACCAAGTGTATTCAGCCCCTTTTTTTTTTAACGTTCCACTGCTGGGCGCGGGCCTCCCTTCAATACGAGGGGATCAGGCCATAGTCCACCACATTGGCCAAGTGCGGGTTGGCGGACTTCACTTGTCTTTCGCAAAACTTGCTAAGTTCTCTCAGACATGCAGGTTTCCTCACGATGTTTTCCTTCATCGTAAAGCAAGTGGTAATCATGTTAGAAATAATACGCACGTGAAAATATCAGAGGTGCGAGACCCAGGATTTGAACCCACTTCACTCGGTTTCCCAAGCGAGCGCGTTACCACTGCCCGATTACCAAATATAATGTATCAAACTTATCTAAACTAAAAAAAGTATCAAAGAGAATGAGCCTAAACTTAATATGTCTAATAGCAATTGAAAAATTCTACTACCTATGGGATCTATTTCCAGATCAGCTCGTTGATACCAAATAATATATTTCTACATATTTACATGTTATGTACAGAAAAAAGTTTCGAATTCGTAAATCAGTTAATTGAATAGATTATATACAAACTAGCGACCCATCCTTGCTTCGCTTCGGGTTCGTCCCTAGACAAAGACAAATCTATCCCACGGAAACCGTACATTTCCCGGGATGATATATAGCCTATAGCCTTCCTCAGTTAATGGGCTATCAAATGCAAAAAGAATTTTTTAAATCGGATTGGTAGTTCCTGTGATTAGCGCGTTCAACCAAACAAACAAACAATTAAACAAACTCATCAGCTTTATAATATTAGTATAGATTTAAATTATTTACATACAAATCAAAAAAAATATTAGATTCCAATTGGTGAAAATATTGTATAACATTAAACATATGCAAAGCAGTGGTAGCCCAGTGGTAAAGCGCTCGCTTGGGAAACTGAGTTTGCGGGTTCAAATCCAGGTCACGCATCTCTGATTATTATCTCATGTGCGAATCATTTTCAACATAATTATCACTTGCCTTCAGATAAGAAAAATAACATGAGGAAACCTCCAAATCTAAAAGAACTTAGCAAGTTTTCGAAAAACATGTGAAGTCCGCCAATCCGCACTTAGCCAGCGTGGTAGACTATGCTTGACCTCCCTCGTATTAAGAGGAGGCAGACGTACAAAATTTAAAATAACTGAATACAATACTTACTTTGCACGTTATGTCTGAACGATAGTAACAAGAATAGAGTATTACCACCATACTCTGCAATGGAACACAAACATGGATGTACAAAACTACGCAGAGCAATCTAAACTGTAAGCGTGAAGGCATTAATTAACTTATACAAGCAATGAACAAAAGATATCCGTCTCTGTCAACGACATCGATATACACTTCTCAGTAACTAATTTATTTGGTACATTCTAACTTTTTTTTTCATCTTTTCCCTTGAAACGGAACTGAACATGTTTGGTTAATTTTGTCCACATCCATTCATAGGTAACGACGTAAAAAGAAAACGAAGTTCTCACTTTACTCATCGATTATTTATAGATTGCTGCCATTTTATTTACAAACAGTTAATGGTTTTGTTTTGATATCTATTTTATTTATCTGTATATAAATAGGCTAAGACATAAAAACTTTTTAAGAAAGAAATAAAAACCGACTTCAAAAAAAGCACTAAAAAGTAAAAAATAATTGATTGGTACTTTTTATTTAGTATAGATACCTAATCAGATATTTTCGAAGTCGGTGTGCTTTGATTTGTATTGGCTGGCACCGACATCGAAAATATCTGATTAAGTATTACTTTTCAGTGCTTTTTTTGAAGTTAGTTTTTAATTTTTTCTTAAAAAGTTTTTATTTTTCCTTTTTTAGTGTAGAAATAATAGTAGTAGCAAAGTATGAAGACTGACAAACTAAAATTCACTTTTGTTAACGTATTGGGCTTGTCAAATCAAACAAAATGAAAACTACTAGCCCAAACTATGCTAAATTTTTATGGGACCAAATGGCAACTATTCCGCATCAAACTAAAGAAGAATCACGTAAATCGGATAATAAAGATCCGATTTACGTGATTCTTCTTTTCTCATCGTAATCGGTGTACATACATAAAAAATACCAATCGAACTGAGAACCTCCTCCTTGTTGAAGTCGGTTAAAAACAGTTCAATACTTTTTCTCCTCTGTTTGTCCATCGTTATTCGCTTTTTTATTTACTAGCTATTGTCGAGGTTTAGTGTTATCAATAAAAAATGATTGTGGCTGAATTTCAAGCATTAGGCGAAGACGAGTAATAATTAATTTGCTTTTCATTTTGATAGTTTTTTTTTTTTAAATAAAAATTAACTCATACAAAATAGACCAAATCCCACCTTTATCAGTGGAATTTAACTTTTAAAAATATTTTGATGTCGATGACCTTTTTTTTGAAAGTCTTGTCGAGATATTACAACATATTTAAAAACATAAATATATATGTTTACCATGAAATAATTTAACTAAATTAACACAAATCCTAACAAAAATACCTAATTGCATCAGAAAAAAATCTTCTAAAACAAAATGTCAATATAATCCAACACAAATAAACCCAAAACTGCCAATAAAACTAATGCACTCGGTTTCCAACAACGTAAATCTGGTGCACTAATACAGTGGACAGACAAATGCCGTCCATATATAAAGTAACAATTTAAATTCTTCCTGCGTCTCTTGGGATGCATCTTCAAGATATTTTTGGCTTAAGTCGTAGCATTTCTTAAGAAAATAAATTTCAAATTTAAGGACACGTCTGGCGGTACATTATTCAATGTGAGAGGTAATTAAAGGCATTATATCTCTTTTACGAGTTTTGTACACAATGGTTTTGTATTGAAAGTATGTATAATTTTATATGGTTGGATATTTTTTTGGCACATTTTGCCATTTTATAGATTTTAATGGGTGACTTCAAAAATTAAGTACCTACTCTATTCGGTTATTTATTTATCTACCTATATATATATATATATATATATATATATACAATAAAAATTTAATTAATTGTAAGACGAATCTGTACATTAAATATTTTTTGGAAAATCTTATTAAAATAGTCATTATTATCGATACTGAGGCCGAATCTGTAGTTTTTAGAATTTTTGTATGTCTGTCTATGTGTCTGGAAACGTATCACGAGAAAACCACTGGACATTTTGACAAAATTTGGTATGATGATAGCTGGTTATCCGGGTCAACATATAGGATATTTTTTTAACTGCGGAAAAATATCTCATCTATGAGAAATCTATATTAAATAAATTAATTAATAAATAATTTAAAAAAAATTGCCTGTTTATATATAAATCCTTTTTTTTATCCAGTCCTTTATTTGTCCTGTTTGTCAACCGATTTTGTTTTTTTGTTTAGTTTTTTACTATTGACGAGCTTTACAATTCGCCTCCCTTCAATACGATGGGAATCAGGCCATAGTCCACCACGCTGGCCAAGTGCGGATTGGCGGATTTCACATGTCTTTCGAAAACTTAATAGGTTTTCTCGAACATGCAGGTTTCCTCACGATGTTTTCCGTCACCATAAGGCAAATGGTAATCATGTTAGAAATGATTCGCACATGAAAATATCAGAGGTGCGAGACCCGGAATTTGAACCCGCTTCACTCGGTTTCCCAAGCGAGCGCGTTACCACTGGGCTACCACTCCCCTCCCACTGGGCTACCACTGCCCTCTTTTTTTATTATAAGTATAAATTTTTCATGTCATTTTTTGCAAAGAATTAATTTATGTGCTAAAGAATGACATATTAAGACCGCTAGTGAATCTAAATAGACTCGAATGCAAAACTACAGGCTATACATAATATGTAAATTTAAATTAACATAATTAGTAAATTATTTCACGCCCAATAAGCACTTCTCGCTACGTCTATTATTATTAGACGGTTAGATACGCCTATTCAATTGCTTTTATGTATAAATAGCTATTCTCTCTGGCCTAACTAAATAAACCTATGCTATCATTTATGCATTATAATTATGAGGTAACTTATATGAGATATTTAACTGCCTCGGTGGTGCAGTGGCTAGTAAGTACGGCTGCACATCGAGAGGTCCTGGGTTCGAGTCCCGGGTCGGGCCAAATTTAGTTATTGAGTCTTTCTGTTTAGTAAGTCTCAGTAACAGCCCGGAGTTGGGAAGTTGGCGGTGTGTCACCCCCGTGTCTCGGAGAGCACGTAAAGGCGTCGGTCCTGCGCTTTGACTACCTATTTATATATGTATATAATAATATAGACTTTCTATTCCATACTTATCATTAAAACGTACCGAGACAAGATACCCTAGAGAGAGGGACGAACTCGAGCGAAGTGAGGGTGAATCGCTAGTAGTTTATATTTTTTTTAATATTTAAGGATGAATGGCACAAACAACACAGCCATAAAGTTTTAACTCTATGTGATTATATAATCTATTCATAGGTATAATAAAATTCTAACCGAGTCGAATCTGTACATTAAATATTTTTTTGGATAATCTTATTGAAATAGTCATTATTATCGATACAGAGGCCGAATCTATAGTTTTTATAATTTTGTCTGTCCGTCTGTCTGAGAACGCATCATGAGAAAACCACTGGACAGATTTTGACGAAATTTAGTATGATGATAGCTGGTTATCCGGATCAACATATAGAATAATTTTTATTGTGGAAAAATATCTTATTTCTTAGAAATCTATACTAAACGTTAAAACGTTACTAAGAACGAACCCGAGCAGAGCTAGAGCAGAGGGTGAGGCGCTAGTATAGGTATAATATATTTCTAAACCCATCACATAAATGCTGGCTATGTTAGGATGATTTTACCATGTGACAGGGGCTGGCAGTCAGCCCAAATTTTGTAGGCACCGATAATGCATACTTACCGTTATAATTAAGAGTTAATAGCTAAGCCTAGAACAATTTACATTTATTATTCAAAGGGTTTCGTATAAAATCCCATATATATTAATAGAATTAAACTGACTGTTTGTATTTTTAACTTGCTTTTATTTACTCTCTTTTTTTCTTTTTCTAATATATAACAGAAAAATCTTTTCAAATGTATGTCTGTCTGTTTGGTCTGGTGCATGTTTTGAGCGAGTATATTTTTTGTATTGAAATCACATTATTACTATAAATAAAGAAGGCTGTGGTAAAGTCTTGTGTGTTACCTCTTAAGGTCAATGTCCATCATACAACTTTTTGTTTTAGTTTATTTTTTAAGCCCCAAGTTTATATGTACCTAACTTAAATGGTCTGTTTCAACATCTATAATAATCTGAAAAAACTGGTCGATTTTAGTACATTTTTAAATGATGCCTAAAATTATTGGAATGTAAATAAAAATTGCACACAAAGAGAGCTTTATTATATTTGAAATGGTTTAAAATCAAGGTTTTTAATAATCTAATAGTACTTTGTTAAAATTAACAAAATATTGTAAAATACTACATTTATATTTTAGAAAATCACTGTATAATTTTGTGGGTAGGTCTGTAACAACTATATATTGAGACGAACCTTTGAGACGTCTAAAACCTTAGATTCTCCCACGACGACGACCGCTGTGAAGAATTAGTAACGTCGAGGACCAAAAATAAAAAAAAAAACGCAAAAAAACCGAAAAGATAGTTTTATTTAATCAAGTAGTGGTAAATTTTTATATACCCAAAGTTAGAAGTTAGAAATAGTGTACGAGTATATTGTATCGCATCCTTTCATCCCCTATATTCAGTTCATATTTGCGGGCAACGCTGTTATTTTAATGTGCAATCAAAACCGAGTTACGGGCTTTATTTAAACACCAGTGAGATTCTTATTCATATTATCGTTATCACCGTAATAAGGGACGTGATAGAGTTAAATGTCTTAAATAGGCGATATACAGTTTAATTTTATACTTTAGATTCATTTATACTAATATTATAAAGAGAAAAGATTTATTTTTTGTTTGTTTGTACCGAATTATCTCCGAAATTACTGAACCGATTTAGATGAAATTTGGTAAGAAGATAGTTTGAGACCCTGGGAACGTTATAAGTATTTTTATTTCGGGAATCATCCCTTAAGGAGGTGAAAATGAAGATGAAAGTTTGTTTAGGAAAGCAACCCCGGGATGAAACCGAGCGAAGCGAGGGTGAGTCGCTAGTTAAATATATTTTGTATATGAATACAATAGCAACTTTCATTGGGCTTTGCTTAACTTATTTTATTTAGATATCCGAGAAATTTTCTTCTCATTTCAAACTACTCTATCCCGTTTTACTTCCTTTAGTTCCGTATATAAATAGATTAAGCACATAACAAAACAATAATTAAAATGTTATTATTGTTTCACTCCAGTTATAAGAGCATTGAAATAATAACAAATATTAATTTAAATTCATTCAAATTCATGAAACCTTTAAAAATATTAATATAATTAAACGAGAACCTCTTGTATCGCGATGTTACAGCACTTGAGTCAGGAAAGATGAATTAACAAAAGCGATTTTACCCTAAGAAGAGTAATTCCGACCGTTGCCGGAGATTTGCACTTTAAACTAACTTTTTAGGTACTTTAATTATTATTTACGACTTTATTCAAAGATAAATGTTAAAAGCACCTGGTGTGCATAAAGTGTCAAGTTTTTCTTTGTTAGGTAATATGGGGCAAGTACTGTTAAAATTTGGTAAGCGCTGCGCAGTATAGGGCTTGCTTTTTCAGATGGAAAGGATTGCACCAAAGTTTTGCTTGAAATTGAAATTGTGTAAGTTTATTATATGTTAAAAATATTTTTTTTTCAAAAATCATTATAAATGTCTTTAATTATTGATTTGTACACTATACGTTTACAGTTTACTTGAGAACTCTTTAAAATAAGCTTTAAAATCGACTTTTATAAGCACTTTTACGATCATTTCCTCAGGTGCTTTTAGTTTTCAAATTTTGCTGAGTTTTTGTTTTGTTGTTTTGTAATTAAAAAAACTTATGTAATTTTTCTGGGCCGCCAACTGTGCCAAGGCCATATTTAATGTTTTTTTTTGCAGTATTACTTACTTGTAAAGTAAATTACTTACTTATAAAGTAACGGGGGGGGGGGGGGGGGGTTATATAGTTCCTAAAATAACTAATATTTCAAATAAATGGTTTCTTTGCGCATACTATTCTACGCATTTTTATAACCAATCATTCCATTATTTTCCTACTACATATGGAGTTGGCGTGAGAGTACATAAGTAAAGAATACATTAAAGAACGCTTTAGTTAATTTAAACATCCTAATTGTATGTAAGACTAGCGACCCTTGCTTCGCTCGGGTTCGTCCCTAGGTTGCTTCCCAAAACAAAATTAATTAATTAATTTGGTTTTAATTTTTTTTCGTGGGCCCTGTTTTTTTTTCTAAAATAAAAGAAGCCTAAGTTACTCCTTATTGCATCAGCTATCTACCACGGAAAGTCCCGTCAAAATCGGTCCAGCCATTTCTGAGATTAACAGGAACAAACAAACAGACAGACAAAAATTGTAAACAATGTTGTTTTGGTATATGTACCGTGTATATATGTAAGCATTTAGTAAAAAAGCGGTTATTTTTATATTACAAACAGACACTCCAATTTTATTTATCTGTATAGATATTTTAAGCTAAGTAAAGCATTCATTGTGAAATTATTTACAAAGAGCAATGGGATATCTCTTAAAGTCTAAAAATAAAGTATCCCTTTGGAAAAGTGAATCACTGATGATGATCATGAAATTATAGTATGATTTATTTTAATTTTTTGTTAATTTTAAATAATTAACTAAAGACTATGCTGAATTAACAAAAGGATTTTCCAAATTAAACTACTTGATATTATCAAATCTCAAAATGTTATAATTATTGCGCATGGCAGCAGATCGGTCTAGCTGTTTCGGAGATTAGCCAGAACAAACAGACAGACAGATAGGTAGACAATTTTAAAATTGATTATTTATAATAAGTACCGTATAGGTTTTCAAATACGATTAGTAAAAATATGTTATTTTGACATTACAAGCAGACATTTCAATTTTATTTATCTGTATACATTTACCCGCCAAAAACGCATGTTCTATTTCTAAATATTCAAATATCTTGAATAGATCCATCGAACACACGCAAAACAGGAAATAAAGTGAAAAATCGACTGACAATGAGTGAATCTTTTTGAAACGTTTGTTGTAGGATAAAATAGAAGAAAGTACCACGGCGTTATCATAATCAGATTACAAAAACGCGTATTCAATTATTATGTATTTTCAAGCAAAATTTTGATTATTAAAGTAAATTAAAGAAACTGATGCTGTAAAGTTTTCAACACAATTTTTTTCTTAAAGACCTAAAAACTAATAAATTTCACAAAAAAATATCTTTACTTCTTCTGAATTGCAATATTTAAAAATTGTGGCGATCCCCAGGCACTTGCTCGTAAATGTTAAATGTGATGCATAAACGTATGTTGGCACCATTAACAGACCGCTAAGTGGTCTCATTACGACTCATGGCTTCACGTCCCATATAATTTTTAGGCTATTTCCTGTCATATTTATTAAAGTTTTCCATTCTTCTACCAGATTCTTTTGTCCGACTATCGTTTCCTCAAACTTAAGCGCTTTCTTTGGCGTTATAATAAACAAAAAAGGACCGGAAAGGTCTTTTGAATTTCACTTTACCAAACAAAGAATGGGCACGTTTTGTTCGAAGGAAACCAGCCATTTAATCCCCTTTGAAATTTCTATACTAAAACAATTCTTTATTCTTGATTGCGCCCTCCCATTGTTTTCTATAAGGACGTTAATCAAAATATTAGGGTTTGAATTAAGGTTACAAATGAAACACGCGACCAAAATTGTTCAGCCGTTCTATTTATTTACTCAGTCATCAGGTTATAGGTGGAAGTATATATTATTTCCATTTGTCATAACGTTGGTGTCGATGTAACTAATCACTTTGCTTAAACAAGATGTCATTATACAGTCGTTGAATAATAGAAATTTAAAAAAGAAACATGGGATTGACATAATGTGATTCTTGGGCATAGTGATTAAAAAATTCTTTAAAATTTCAATACAATATGTATATCTATCTATTCAGCCCTTATTAACGTTCCACTGCTGGGTGCGGGCCTCACCTTAATTCGGGAGATCAGGCTATAGTCCAGGCCATCACGCAGACCAAGTGTGGGTTTGTGGACTGTTCTCCTAAGCATGCGGGCTTCCTCACGATGTTTTCCTTCAGTACGCCAGTGATAATTACGTAAAAAAAATTTCGCACATGAAAATATCAGAGATGTGAGACCCGGGATTTGGATCAGCATCACAAGCGAGCGCGTTACCATTGAGTATTGCCTATCCTTCCAATATAATTTTTAAAATGTCAATTCTTCTCCGGTTTGTAGAATGTCTTCTCTTCCCATATTAGAAAAGATCTTTTAAGAATGAATTTCACAGGTCGTTCTTCAGAATGTTCTCAATTATTTCACATTTCTTCTAAACTCTAACTGAAAGTATAAAATTTAAAGTTACTTTCATGTAAACGGTGAATATGTCACGTGCGTGTCAATATCAGAACGTATTGAATATTTCCAAGAACTTTGAATTAACTTGATCCATAGTATACTGTGACTATCTGTAAAATAGATATTTCAATAAATATTTCTTTAAATCTATACTAATATTATAAATGTGAAAGTTTGTATGGATGTATGGATGTTTGTTACTCTTTCACGCCAAAAGGACTGAACGAATCTGGATAAAATTTGGCATAGAAATAGATTATAGTCTGGAATAGCACATAGGTTTCTTTTTATCCCTTTATTAGGTTTGTTTTTGTTTTCCTAGAGACAAACCCGAGCGAAACGAGGGTGAGCCGCTAGTTCTTTATGATTCATTAAAACGAGGCCCATTGAAGTAAAGTCTCATTAAAACGGATGATGGATATTTATTTACATTCATTTATTAACTCTAAACAAGTATTATTCTATTTTAAATAAAACTAACTTTTCGGATTATTTCGGTAACAATGTTGTAAGGTACTTTGGTGCCATTTTTGAATTTTTGTAATCACTTTTGTAAAATAGCACTAATAGTAGATTAGCCCATACAAACATACAAACAGACAGACAGAAAAACAATAAAAATTGAAAAAATCTGGATTTGATCTATTTCTCTTCTTACATCCCTCTGACTCGGTTTTTAGCATTTTTTTATGTATAGACATTCAACCTCTTCAGTTTTATTATATGTATAGATGTCAAATATTCGCGTAAATCTAAGAAAGTATTAGTATTATTCTAATTATATTGTACTAAATTAGTCATATGAAGGACGTGTGATAAAAACAATGGCATTATAACGATTGACTCTATCGTAAAAATGTGACACTTTATAGCTATTGCCCCGAAAACTAGCCTTTGATGTAGTTTTATGATCTTGGGAGGTACAATGAAAGTTTGGCGGAGAGCCATTGGGGCATAGATTTCCAAACTTTTAACAATTGTTCTATAATATTTTGTTTCATATATTAAATTAAATTGAATTACATTATTAATATACAATAAACTGGTGTTCCAAATTTTATGAAGCCAAAAATAGCACAAAAAAGACTTTTAAAAATCTTAACCTCTACAGGCTTAAAAAGTATCTTGAACAAATTACTGCCGTAAAAGTGGGTTAGTCTAACTAAAAAAATCCAGTACAACGTGAACATAAGCATTTACTTTTAATATAATATTTTGCTATATGTATAAAGAAATTAAAATTGCAACCCCTGAGAAGCAATAAGTACTGAGTCTATTATCTTTCCTTTCTTCTATAAAGTCTCAAATATCTTTATATTAAGAAAACATAAAATTTATATCGGAAAGTATCTTGAATATTTCGTGTTTATGTGTATTTTATAGGGAAATGAAATTGTATTATAATCATGCATAATATAAATTTCATATTCTCCCATCTAAAGTGGAAACCATAATATGTTGGTTGAGGCAAATAAAATAAAGATGTACTCGTAAGTACATGAGATTTTACTGCGGAAAAAAATTTAAACCAATTATAATATGATAGCAATTTCGCTGCTGTACAGCTATAATTAAAATTCTAGCAGATATTAGTAGAATCAAATCAAATCAAAATATACTTTATTCGATTAGACTTTTACAAGCACTTTTCAATCGTCAATTTTACATTTTAAAATTAAATTAAATGTTAGTGTGTGATGTGTGAGACTCGAAAGGCAGTTCTGGTGAGAAGAGCCGGTGAGAAACTTAACAGTTGCTAGATTATATTATTTTTATCTTCCTGGCGATCTTTGTAGTGCAGTGTGATATGGTTTTAATGTATTCAGCGTTTAATGTATTTAACGTTGCACTGCTGGGCACGAGCCACTCTTCAATACAAGGGATCAGGTCAGTTCAACAAGCTGGCCAAGAGCGAGTTCGAAAACTTGCTGGGTTTTCTCAGATATGCAGGCACTTCACGATGTTTTTCATTCAACCTTCATCGTAGGATAAGTGATAATCATGTTGAAGATGATTCGCGCATAAAAATATTAGAGGTGCTAGATCCGAGATTCGAATTTTATTTCAGGATTTGAAACTTTTAAAGGGAAAGAAGACATAAATACTTTTTATTAAAAAGGTACATAAACTTTAAAAACAATAACAAAAAAAATAATTACTTTTTTCTAAAGATTGAATTTCATTTTATTGAAAATAATTTAAAAAATATTATGAATATTGGTTTATTACCAATTATTGGAATGGAGTAAGTACTTTTTAAATCCTACAATTTATATAGTATAAGTCCTAACTTTATATTCATTTTTTCTATATTTGATTTTTCTTAAATAGAATTTATACATTGTAAATTTTTATCACTAAAGTGTTAACACTAAAGTGCATTCTATGTCCAGAACATCGTATTTTCGTAATTTGAAATCCAGGCAACATCCGCTCGCTAGACGTCAAGTTAATAAACTCTTATTTGCTTACTAAATAAGCTTTAATAAAGAACAAAATTGAAACAGCTAAATAATTTAGCAGCTAATGTATAAACGAATTAGCTTCGCATTGATTATGCCTGTGTTTTACTCCCGGTCATAGTCTATCGGTGTACCAAATTTTATCCAAATCTGACCAGCTATTTTAGCTTAAAAGAGTAACAAACATGCATTCACATATAAAATTTTGCATGGCTAGTATAACAATGGCCGGCTAAGCCCAAAAGTGGAATATTCTAATCTTTCTAGTACTTATCTATTGCCTAAACGCTTAACGTGAAAGAGCAGAATAATTACTAGGCTAAAAATCAGACTAGGCAATAAAAGACATGGCATCGGATTTAACCATCTCTATACCCATCGAATTATATCAATGGACTGTGAAAGTTATGAATTCTGATGTCTGATCTTCCTAATATTGAAAGAAAAACCGTATCTGTAAAGTAAAAATAGTTCATTAAATGGCTAAATTATTATTATATTGTCTAGTAATATTTTTCAACTTCGAAGCTTGTATATTAAAGTAAACATTCTGCACTATTAAGCTTATGCAAGTTCTTGATTGAAAGCTCTTAATCACAGACACACAAAGTATCTGGCGTCAACCAAAGGATCAACAGATGAATCAAGCTCGACGTGCCTAACGCGAGCTGTACTCGAGCGATTTGTGGAGTTGCTAATTAATGGGTCACACCGGTGCAATGTGCTTCTCAAAGTTATTTTTGAAAAATGACTGAATTAGGTTAGAACTCATGGGGTGTCGACTAAATATAATTCTACAATTGAGGAATAGATAGTTTAAAAGTTGTATTGAAATGGTAAATTGCAATTGTATGAAATAATAGAAATGTTTAAAAAACCAACATAATTCGTAGTGTATTTTTAAGCTTATCAGATATAGATCCAGTTCTCAGTGCAATCTTATGAATTAACTAGCGACTCACCCTCGCTTCGCTTCGGGTTCGTCCCTAGACAAAAACAAATCTATCCCACGAAAACCGTACATTTTTCCGGGATGATATATAGCCTATAGCCTTCCTCAGTTAACGGGTTATCTAATGCAAAAAGAATTTTTTAAATCGGATTAGTAGTTCCTGAGATTAGCGCGTTCAACCAAACAAACAAACAAACTCTTCAGCTTTATAATATTACTATAGATAGTTTATTGAAAACAATTAAAAAAATATTTAAAATTAAATATATTTGCATTAAATCTGTGCATTTATTTAGCTATAATATACATAGATCATAAAAATTGGTAATAAAAAAACTGAAAGAATTTTAATTTTGAGTAAAAGTTTGAGAAACTGTGAACGATGTATTGATTAATTAGAACGAGCGTGCAACGTCCGCTCCACAACGCGATTTGTGTCCCCTTAATGACAATGCTAAACAAATTGTTCTACTGATACTGTGTAATCTAAGTGAAATTAGCATACTAGTACCGAGTTACTGGAAACGGTAAAACTTCTTAAATATTCTTTGAAACAAGAATTATTATTTCTATAAAGCTACTTAATTATTATTGTGATAAAATGTACATGCGAATGCATAGTTGTTGGTTTATAGAAAACAAGAGTTTTACGTCTTAGAACTGCCATTATCCTGATAAAACAATCATTTAAAAAAAATTAAAGAGTGCATGTATGAATGTGTACACGCGCAAGAAGTAAAAGTTCTGTAGGTTATCGGTACTCTTTATGAAATTCAATTTATGTTTTAAATAATTAGGATAGGTGAGATACTAATAATAAGGCATATTAGACATATTACAATCATTTAAGGAATGAATATAATGTTATATATCATTTGTCAGACAATAACAACGGTTACCATGGCAAGAAACGTACGTACATTTTTTCGTAACGCATTCACCAGTTTACCCTCAAGTCAAGCGTGCTTAAAGAAGTTTTACTTCAAAAATTTGAAGATATACTCAAGCTTTCGAGTTAATTTAGTACCTGTGCAATATTTTAAGTACGTCAACCGTTTAAACCAACTCGCAATTGGTCAGCGTGGTGGACTGCGGCCTGATGCCCCTCGTATTGAAGGGAGGCGCGTGCTCAGCAGGGGGACGTTAAAAAAGACTGAATACAACAATACAATACAATATAACCATTTAGAAATAATGATACAATTTTTACTCTTATAATTCTTATAATATAAGATTTCAAAAATTATGTCAAAATATAAAAATAAGAAGTGTCAGGTGTATCTCTAAGAGCTTAGTAGTGCTCCAGGTCATGGTCTATCCGTAAACTAAATTTCATCCAATTTTCTCTAACCGTTCAAGCATGAAGTATAGCAAACATACAAGTATTCGCAAATATAATAGTGGTCCACCAATGGTTTTTATAATATACTAGCGACTCACCCTCACTTCACTCAGGTTCGTCCCTAGCCTGGATATAGTAAAATAGATATAGTATGTTATCCTTAAGAGCCATATGCCATCGCGGACTTTTTTGTAGACCTTTTTAAGGTGTCACAATACTGTAGTACATTATTTTGATCTATCTCGTTTGCAATGTAAGCGCAAAAAAATGTGTTTATTTACGACATCACATTAAAAACCTTTAAAATTGTCAGTGTTTCTCTACTATATTATGCACGTATTATACATATAAACCTTCCTCTTGAATCACTCTTATCTATAAAAAAACCGCATCAAAATCCGTTGCGTAGTTTTCAAGATCTAAACATATATAGGTACAGACAGACAGCGGGAAGCGACTTTGATTTATATTATGTAGTGATAGTGACTACCGATCTATCATAGTATTATCTTTGTTTAAACTGACATACTTCACAAGTTTCACTTAATTATTATCAATAAGCAAGCTTTTAATAAAGCGGGAATCAAACTCGTTATTTAATATAAATTCAGTTCTTACTACATTCGTTATTACGATTGTACTGCGTACTTCCGTTATTTTATTCAATTTTTCTTTAATCGTTTCGTATTGCTGCCAGAATATCTGTTTCCATGGTAAAGTTTCCCATCCAATTTTAGCTGAAGCAAATATTGGCATAGTAATACTACCGCTTGCTCACGAAATATCTCCAATTTTTGTAATAGATAGCGGGATAGATATAAAAAAATAAGTTAAGTGGTTAGTAAGTACCTAAAATGGTCACTATCTTAAATCTTAAATTAAAACTTTTCGAATCTTTCGCTAATCTATTTTGATTTTTGGTTCCCGACATTTCGAATGCTTTACAGCAATCATAGTCACGAGAGAAACTAATGTTGTAGACATCTCAAAGTTGTTATATAGTTGTTACAGACAGTATATTTAAAAAATATATATATAATTAGCGGTTCACCCTCGCTTCGCTTGGGTTGGCCTCTAAAGAAACAAAAACAAATCTATCCCTCGGGAACCGTATAAAATATATGGTTCCCGAGGGATAGATTTGTTTTTGTTTTTTTTTTTTCTAAGGATAAAAAGTAGTCTAAGTGTTATTCCAGGCTATAACCTATTTCTGTGTCAAATTTCATCCAGATCCGTTCAGCCGTTCTAACGTGACTGAGTAACAAACATCCATACTCACAAACATTCAAATGTATAATATTTATACAGATTCCGCGAAATAAAACTGAAAACATATATTTTTTTTAAAAGTCAAACATTCGCGTAAATCTAAGAAAGTATTATTGTCACTGTCATTCATGATTAATTTATTTAATTAGTCGTTTGAATCAATAACGAAATTTGTTTATGTTATTACAATTAATAAATTAATCAAATAAAAAATTTATAAATCAAATTATGGGAGTCAATGTAATCAGTTAGTGAGGACGCTGCTACTAGTTTGGTATTTGTTGGCACTTCAGTTGAAAAGAATCATTGTAAAAGTTTTTTTTTAAACGATGATTAATAAAGATGATCAATTTCTTAAATTAGCAATTGAAAAAATAAAAAAAAGAAATTATAATTTAAGTTAATTTCTTGTGTGAATCATATATTAATAGATTTTGTTATTTTTGTCAATAATTTTTGAAGTCGGTTAAAAACTGTTCTGATTACTAAATGCACCTTTTAAATTAACGAAATGACTAGGAGCTCACTAAACAGGAGACAGGAGGTAACCAAAGCAAATTACTTCTAATGACGTTGCTTTACTTTTGTGAAGATAGAACCAATTAGTAATTTTGACTTACCATCGCTACAATATCTGCCGTTTGCTTTTTAGAATGTTGATTTTGATTTATTTTGTTTCAATTGAGTAGAAGTTTAAGTTAATATTATACAAATAACTGTACATATTCATCTAGGGAACACGTTTTAGGGCCAAATAAAATTATGAAGTATACACTGAGCCCTTTTTAAGTTCCAATCCTTCAATTTGAGGGGATCAGACCATAGTCCACCAAGCTGACCAAGTGTGGGTTGGCGGACTTCTCATGTTTTTCGGAAACTTGCTGGTTTCTCTCAGACATGTAGATTTCCTTTCGATGTTTTCCTTCAAATATGTTTCGCACATGAAAATATCAGAAGTGCGAAACCCGGGATTTGAATCCGCTTCACTCGAAAAACGTGAAAGAATAAAAAATATATTATTTGCATTAGTTTTCAATTATTATAATTCTAACATAATTGAAACTATTACCAAAATGTTTACTTTGACAAAAATGGATGTATAGTAATTGTATATCCTATGGAAAAATTTCAATAATTAATATCTATACATATAATAAAATTCGAACTGTACGTTAAATATTTTTTAGAAAATCATATTGAAATAATCATTATTATGAATATAGCGGCTGAATCTATAGTTTTTAGAATCTTTGTCTGTCTGGCTGTGAACGCATCACAAGAAAACCACTTGACAGATTTTGATGAAGTTTGGTATAGTGGTAGCTGGTTATCTGGGTAAAAATATAAGATACTTTTTACTACGTGAAAATATCTGGGAATATACAATAAAAATTTAATATTTTTTGGAAGTCGGTTGAAAGACCTCCTCTTTTTTGGAAGTCGGTTAAAAAACTGATACTTAATTTCAGAAAACAAATTATTTTAGATTGAATAAATTAACCAAGCTCAGTGTCAATTTGCAAAATAACACGAAATATCACAAATTGTGATTTCTAAATGCATATCTTATTTACAGAAGCTATAAAATATCTATACACTTAATTAAACAAGATCGTGGATAAAACAAAGCACCCGGCGCCAGGGGCTTAGTTATTATTGGCTTGATACACACAGACGGACAAAATATTTTCATGTAAAATGTAATTCTTATGTTATTATTATAAATTTAAACATCTGTATGTGTGTTTGTTTATCTCTTGACGCTGATATGGCTGGACGAATTTGGATGAAATTTAGGTCACAGATCATAATCTAGATTCTAGATCAATACATATACATATGCTAGTGTTAGATATAAAATTACACCTAGACATACATCTGAGCGAAACGGGGGTAAGTCACTAGTAATGCCAATAGGTCACTAAGATGTCCACGTACTAGCCAACTCAGTTAAAAATCAAAGTTTTATATGTAATAAAACCGCATGCGAAACCTCTTTTGATTAAACTAATTCATACTCACGCTTAGCTTTTAAGATTCTTTTTTGTAAAATTATTAAATTAGCAAAAAAATTTTTTTTGTTTATAATTTTGTTTTTATAAATGTTATTTTTGATTAATTTTTGAATGTATGTACATATTTTTTCTGTAATGTTGCTGGTGGAGGGCGTTATTAATTGTGACACAGTTTCTTAACTTCTGCTTATTATTATCGTTTATATCTGTTTTTGCTATATATGTACTAATATTTCAATAAAATAAATAAATAAATAAAAATTTCTAAAAATAACTTACATCTGAGACTGTATTGACTTCAAAATAGAGATGATACTTTATATTGGTATGATTATTATATGTACATTAAATTAAGGGTCGATTTGATGCTAATTTTAATTATGAATAAAGCTTTTTATTCCGACAGATAAAGAACGGAGCCGCGGGCAAGAGCTTGTAATACATAGTAATACATATATCGAGATAGCTTTTGCTAGTTTATTTTCCGAACTTTATCTATACAGATAAATAAAATTGAAGGGTATGTTTGTAATGTCAAAATAACAGCTTTATACTAAATGCATATGGAATTATATACGGTACTTATAAGAAAAACACAATTTTTAAAATTTTCGTCTGTCTGTCTGTTTGTTCCGATTAATCTCCGTGACGGCTGGACCAATTTTACCGGGACTTTCAGTGGCAAATAGCTCATATTATAAGGAATTACTTAGGCAACTTTTATTAAAAAAAAATTAGGGTTTCGCTCAAAAAAATTAAAACGTAGCTAGGGACGAACCCGAGCGAAGCAAGAATAAGTCGCTAGTAACAATTATATTTGTAAGTAGCTAAACGTCAAAACAGTGTGTAGCAATGTTAATTTTATTTTCAATGACATCCAGACAGACTCGGCATGCTACGTATACGTCGTAGTACATTCCTACATTGCTCAAGCTATTTTGTCATCTTATAGTGTTCTAATAATAAATTACTTTCTCACTAATATTGCCCTCATCCATTCGCTTTAAATAGTTTAAATTTGTTCGAGGTGGAATTGTTTTGAACTCACTATAGCTCTAATAGTTGAAATGTAAACATGTATGTATAATATGTTTTCATAGTATGATTTTGCTTATGAAATTCAATTCGGGTCTGATTGGAAAATTGATTTAATTAGAATAACCATATTTATCCAACATTTTAAGTTTTAGGTATATTCGTTACTTATATTTTTTGCGGTCAGTGCATTATAAGATGATAAACTTAAGTTTTCAGTTGACTTAAAAAAAAAACATTCTATAGGATCAAGTGGGGGGCAATGTAACAAAAAAGTCATAATACTTTCTTAGATTTACGCGAATATTTGACATTTTAAATAAAACTATCTTTTCGGATTATTTCGCGGATTTATTTTGATTTTTGGTTCCCGACGTTTCGAATGCTTTACAGCAATCATGGTCACGGGAGAGACTAAGGTATTAGACATCTCAAAAAAAGTCATGTTTATTTTTAGAAAAGAAACAGTTTATTAAATCGTAGAAATAAATAAATAAATAAATATCACGACAAAATATAAAACAAAGTCGCTTCTCGCTGTCTGTCTGTCCCTATGTATGCTTAGATCTTTAAAACTACGCAACGGATTTTGATACGGTTTTTAATAGATAGAGTGATTCAAGAGGAAGGTTTATATGTATAATACATGCATATTAGTAGAGAAACACTGATAATTTTAGAGGTTTCTAATGTGATGTCTTAAATAAACACATTTTGTATGCGCTTACATTGCAAACGCTGGTGGAACCCTACGAGATAGATAAAAATAATGTACATTATTGTACATCTTAAAAAGGTCTATAAAAAAGTCCGCGATGGCATATGTCTATCTCTTAAGGATAACATACTATATCCATTTTATTATATCCAAGCTAGGGACGAGTTTAGTCACTAGTTTACCATAAAATATACAGTCTTTTGTTTTCCTTTAGGCTTGAAATAATATCAAAATTATACTTAAAAAGTCCTAAACTTAATCATAGATTTTTCGGTTTTTTGTTTGCTTTGCATTGGTTCAAGCGAAACGAGGGTAAATCATTAGTGATATTATAAATGCGGAAATTTAGCTTTAGCAAATGAGTGAGTGTTTTTGTTACTTCTACGCTTTATAATGGTTTACCGGATTTAAGTCTGAAATTCAGAGTCGAATTCAGAATTAAATGGAAAGGGAATTACTGAGTGATGTGCCAATATTGTACCGGCTATCGTGTAAAGACCATCTATTATGATTTTTGCTGAAGAATAAAGCTATTATTCTCTCTCCTTCTTTAATTTTTTTACGTATATAATAATATAGTACCTGGGCGACCGAGCTTCGCTTGGAGTTCTTTTTTGTTACGTCGTATTTTTTAGATAAAAAAATCTGAAAACTTGAATAAATACAAAGAAAAGACAAAAGTAAAAATTTTGTATTCGATCGAGATCCGAATTTAGACACCTGTGATTGTTAATCTTGCACCTTGGCCGCTTGACCACGATGCTTATGCCGAAGTGTAAGAAATTATCGACTATATTCTGCGTGGAATAATGCGAAAGAAAACCGCATAAAAACTCGAAAACACGCATTTTCCCAGACATAAGAATAATCTAGATCGATTTTTTGCGCCCGAAAACCCCCACGTACCAAATTTTAGCGCGTTAGAGCCGTTTCCGAGATCGCCGGTATAAATAAATAAATATACAAGAATTGCTTGTTTGAATATATTAGATAATACTAGTGATTACCCATAGGTAACGCACTCGCTTGAAAAATCAAGGAACGTCGGCTTAAATCCAGGTCACATACCTTTGATATTTTCATACGCGAATCTATTTCCATATGATTACCACAATATGTTAATATAGTGAAGAAAATTATCGTGAGGAAACTTGCATGTTTGAACTAACTAGATTTCAAAAGACATGTGAGGTCTGTTTTGTCACTTAGCCATTGATGGCAGTGGTAGCTCGGTGGTAACGCTCTTGCTTGGGAATCCAAGTGAAGCGGGTGCAAATTCCGGGTTTTGCACCTCTGAAGAAAGACATAGTGAGGAAACCTGCATGTCTGAGAGAACCTAGCAAGTTTCCGAAAGACATGTAAAGCCTTCCAACCCGCACTTTGTCAGCGTGGTGGATTATGGTCTATTCCCCTCGCAATGATGGAAGGCCCGTGCCCAGCTGTAGCGGAACGTTAAAAAGGTCTGAATACATACATTATTGTATACTATGCCCAGTACTAGGCTAAATAAACATAATATATAACAAGTATTGAGTGCGACTTCACTTATGTACAACAGTTCTCAAATATAGCTAATATATTTCTTTGTTGGGACATTACCACACAGCACCATCTAGTTCCATGGTAAGCTACGAGGCTTGTGTTATGGATACCAGATAGTTGATACACTCCATATGTATGACTTTAAATACATACATATTATAAGTACAAAAACCCATGACTGGAGTACAAACATTCGTGTTCATCACACAAATAAATGCCCCCAGCGGAACTCGAACCCGCGACCACTGGCACAGCAAGTAGGGTCACTACAAACGAAGCCAAGCGTGTCGACAATATTTACTTTAGTAAATCACAGACAGACACTTTAATTTAATTTAATTATATTATATATTAAATTTAATATTGAATAAATAAATAAATAAATAAATAAATAAATAAATAAATAAATAAATAAATAAATAAATAAATAAATAAATATTTTAAGTATAAATTGGTTTTGTAAAATTATTAAAAGTGTTCCCATATCTTGCTATTTACTCTTGAATCAACCGTTTTGTCCACCTTTTTTTCGATGTTACTCAACTCCTCAGCTATTTTTGGCTATATACAGTACAGAAATCGAGTGAATCGGGTTCAAATCCCGGGTCTCGCACCTCTGATATTTTCATGTGCGAATCATTTCTAACATGATTACCGCTTGCCTTACGGTGAAGGAAAAACATCATGAGGAAATCTGCATGTCTGAGAGAACCTAGCAAGTTTTCAAAGGACGTGTGAAGTCCGCCAACCCGCACTAGGCCAGCGTGGTGGACTATGGCTTGATCCCCCTCGTATTGAAGAGAGGCCCGTGCCCAGCAGTGGGACATTAAAAAGGGCTGACTACAAAATACAGTAAATATTTTAACGTAAATTTTATTATGTAAGGGCTTTAAAATTGTCGTTATATCAAACTAAAATAACTGACTCCAGAACAGTTATGTTTATTGAAGCTGACTTTAATTTTTTTTTATTTCATTCAGCAAGCCGATCCAAAGCGGATTGAATTTCATAGTGTTTCTGAATTCAATGAAACTACTTATGAAAAGTGTAGGCAGAACCTGATAGTATAACAAATTTATTATACTTTATTTTAAAAATAGCCTTCCTGACTGATTTCAGCTACTGCGGCTTATCTAATAGGACTAAATAACTGCACATGAGACATTTGAATGTAACTTAGCTGTATTATATTGCACAAGTTTAAGCGCAAACACAAGCCCTCCGTATTCTTTTCACTCTCAACCTAGATGAGACGAAAAGATACAACCAAAGAGATCATGCGCAGAACCGGTTATAAACTCTTCGATACAAAATGGTGTAACACAACCTACTCCCCAACTGGGATTCCTTGACAGACAAAACTATAACTTTGGCTTTATCCAGGATTCGAACCCAGAACCTCCAGAAATTCAGTCGTACGTACTAGCCGCTAGATCATTGAGGCAGTTAACATAATTTATTCTGGTTATAGTAATCCTTGTCGCCATGGACGCAGCCTCTTTGATGTGTTAGATGTCTAAATCCTGTTAATTATCGTTCAAGTAATTAAATTACACTAATTTAATTAAGATTACATCATACATAGCGTTAATTTGATCCCTATGCTAGGCATTTATTACTTTAGCTCGCTGTGACATGTGACATACAATGAAAAGTAATAAGAGGTTATGTATAACAGATTTGGATCAATTTTATCACTTTTACCCGACTGCAGCGAAGCCCAAAGGAGGGTTATGTGTTTGACCTGTATGTGTGTATGTCCGACTCTATGTTCTCTCGTAATCACTGAACGGCTAAACCGATTTTGGTGATTCTAACGTCGTTAGATTCGTTTTTATAACGTGTCATAGGGCATATATATATATATATATATATATATATATATATATATATATATATATATCAGTCAGTCGGAGACATAGTATGTATGTACATTGTACATTCATGTTTTATACCTACTGGTTTTTTATCTGCGTCTGCATGTCTATGTTTCTTCGTAAACTTGTTCTCATCTTTTTAGTTCGCTTTTTACGCAGTTGGGTTTTTTATTTTTGTAATTTACCGTTTATTCTCTTTCTAAGAGGCATGATATTAATAAGAGTTTTTAAATTAATGACAAATTAATGACAGATCATATTTGTTTTATCGTTGTACTGGACCATATGCTAGCGAAATGCGGGTTGGTAGAGTTTACATGTCTTTCGTAACTAGTTACGTTCTCGGAGAGTGCAAGTTTCTCAACAATATATGACGAAAATATTAGATATGCCAGACCCGAACTCGAACCCGCTCCACTTGGTTTTTTAACGAGCGTGTTACCAATAAGCTACCACGGCCTTCAAAAATATTTGGGGATATATAATTACATCTTAGACTGAGATAAGTATAAAGATTTGAATGCAGCGTATTCTATAATAGTAAAATATGATTTTTTGTATATTCTTAGTTAAAAAAATATTGAAATTTATTTATTTTAAACTCTAGTGTTATTCTGTAAGAACTATTATGTAACTCGATAGCTGAATCCGAAATCGATTATAATTAACTAACTGTATGAATTATATTCGCGGATTCAGCTTTCGAGTTATATAAAAGTCTTTACGGAATATCACTACAGGTCAGTTTATTTGTCTTTATTGATATACATTCACATTCGATGCTGTTTTTATCACATTCTTCATTCTTGATATACTCTAATACACAGACGCTCTCGATACTTAGTAAATTTTGTTTATATTACATTTTTCCAGTGTACGCTCAATCACTAAGATGTCCCATATGATTCGACGCGAACATGCGCTACTTAGTAATAACACAATATGTTAAATACAAACTTTAAATATATAACTATGACATCGACAGTCAATTCAAGCGCCCAAAACTAAATATACTATTGTTTAACTCCTACTTAAGTTAGAATTTTATTATAATACTAGCGACTCACCCTCACTCCACTCGGGTTCGTCTCTAGGTACATTTCAACGCTTAGTATGTATAGATTTCTCAGAAATGAGATATTTCCCCGCAGCAAAAATTATCCTATAAGTTGACCCGGGTAATCAGCTATTATGATGCCAAATTTCATCAAAATCGATTCAGTGGTTTTATCGTGATGCGGTCACAGACAGACAGACAGACAAAAATTCTAAAAACTACAGATTTGACCTCTGTATCGATAATAATGACTTTTCAATAAGATTTTCTAAAAAATATTTAATGTACAGATTCGATTCAGTTAGAATTTTATTATATGTATAAATTTTAAGCACTTCATACATATTAATTAATTTATTTATTTATTTTGTTATTGACTTACCAACAAAAGTTACAATGGTTAACACATATTACATAGGCACTACAGTTAGCATGTTAATTGCACTTTTAATTATAGGTAAATACAGCATGATAATTATTATTAAGAATTTTAAGTAATCATGTGGATTAAACTATAAACTTAAATTATTAATTTTTATTAATATTTATTTATAATTACTCCTCTCCTAAGGGCCCTCAATAAATCGCACTACACTATTTTAAAAGCGTAAGTTTGTTACCTTTGACGTTTCAGCGTGGCATAACATAAAGGCTACTGTAAGTATTAAAAATGGCAAAAGAGAAAGCTATCTGTATATAATAAATACTAAAACTACAAAAGCACATATGTCGACATTAAAATGCAAAAAGATGATATGACGACACGTTTGGCTCAGTTTGTCTTTTCTTTTAACACCATCTAGTTCCATGGTAAGCTACGAGGCCTATGCTATGGATGCCAGATAGTTGATACACATGATTGCCCCCAGCGGGACTCGAACCCGCGACCGCTGGCACAGTAAGTAGGGTCACTACAAACCGAGCCAAACGTGTCGTCTATTGGCGTAATTACCAGCATTCCCACAGTTAATTACATAAAACATTAGAAAAAGCTGTTCCAATCCTTGTTTCTTCTTGCTTTTACAACGCAGTTGACTAAATAACTTCGTTATTTTTGCTTTAGTCATTTTTAAAGGAGAAGCTTACTTTAAATGTGCTTTGGCTACTTTAAATAGCGCTTACCTATATTTTTAAAGTTGACAAGAAAAATATGACATTATTCTATATCATATACACGAGATTTAACGGCTAACGATACGTTTAGCTCAGCTTGTAGTGACCCTACTTGCTGTGCCAACGGTCGTGGGTTCCTAGATGAGTCGTGACTGTCATTAGGGGTCTGAATAAACGGCTTAATCGAATATGTTTTTAAAAACCTTTCTTCTTAAAAATTACCTTCTTATTATGTATACACTAAAAAAGGAAAAAATAAAAACTTAAAAAAAATTAAAATCCGACTTTCAGGCACTGAAAAGAAAAAATAACTAAAGGGGGTTTTCATTTACAATAGATATCTAATCAGATATTTTTGAAGTCGGTGCCAGCCAATACAAATCAAAGCACACCGATTACTACACGGGTGGACTATGACTTTCCATCAGGTGAGTCTCCTGCTCGTTTGCGCCCTTGGTCCTACTTCTGACACCATGTTTTTTAATTTTGTCCTTTTTATTATTTTACGACTGGGTCCGAGTTTTTTTTTAAATAAAGAACACTCGAGCGTCCGTAACTGTGACTTTAATTCTAATCTCTTACATAGTGTTGCCCGTATCTTTTTATCATAGACACCAGTATACAACAGGTCCCATAAAAAAAATTAAAAAAATGACCATTGGCTACTCTTAGGTACTCAGAGGAAAGCCAGGGTAAATCGCTATTAGTTTTTATACAATTTAAAGAAATCTAGACACTTATACGTGAAAATAAACTTTGGTAGATCCTTCGATGTTATTTCTATTAAAGTTTCCGAAATAAGAGTTTTATAGCCAGTAATAAAGCCGGACAGCTGTCGAATTGTTTTCATTACGGCGTAGAGAATGCTATTAATACGGCTATCGCTATACAGAACAGCTTATTGCAATAACTTGACGATACGTTTGGCTCAGTTTGTAGTGATCCTACTTGCTGTGCCAGCGGTCGCGGGTTTGAGTCCCACTGGGACATTCATTTGTGTGATGAGCACGATTGTTTGTACTCCAGTTATGGGTATTTATATTTATAGTATGTATGTATTTAAAGTTATATATGTGTAGTGTATCAACTATCTGATATCTATAATACAAGCCTCGTAACTTACCATGGAACTAAATGGTGCTGTGTGTTAATATCCCAACATATTTATATATATTTATAATGTTAGCTGCCATGTGTTGTGTAAGAATATGATTAGTTTAAGAAATTATTATTGTAGATGCGAAAATGTGATAGTTTGTCCTTATTTTACATACTTAAGGAGTTTTCTATTTAGGAAAGAGTTTATAGGCTCGAGACTACCATATAAGCCATTCCCGTGGTATATAAGTATTCTTCAAATTGCAACATGCATATATTATTTATGCTAATATTATAAAGGAACAGTGCGAGTTTATTTTGTGTGTATGTCGAGGACAATCTTCTTAACAACGTTACAACTGAATTTGAAAAAAAAAACACTACTTAAAAGGTATATTACCTACTATATATACTTCTAGCGACTCACCATCGTTTTGCACGGGTTCGTTCCTACTTACTAGGTACATTTTAACGATTGATATAAATTTCGCAGAGATGAGATATTTTTACGCAGTAAAAAGTACCCTATATGTTGACTCGGATAACCAGTTATCACCATACCAAATTTCATCAAACACTGTACTAAACAGACAGGCAGACAGACAAGAATTCTAAGAACTATAGATTCGATTGATTAATTAATTTACAGATTCGTCTCAGTTAGAATTTTATTAGGTATATATATATATATATATATATATATATATATATATATATATATATATATATACGTATATTTTATAGATTATACAGTTGACCTAAAATATTATGTACATTGTACACATATTATGCGTAGTACCTACATAAATTACATATGAACACATTACTATAATATACTATACATATAGGCTAAGCTCTTCCCACACTAATCCAATATCTCAAAAGCGATAGATCGTATAAAGTATTAATACGCCTACTACTAAAGGATAAAATTTTACGCTCTACAACTTTTATATTAACTTCAAATGTCATTTTGAGCAAAGTGAACATATTCAAAAATCAGACAATTTTCATGACCTTTTGACCTCTGATATTTTGTGACGCGTTTACAAAATAATATGAGATTTTAGAGCATAACTTATAAAATACTGAAACAAACATTATTCATACATATGTATGTGCATATTATAGTTATAGTTTATTATCCTCCGTTCCGAGGAGAAATACCTATATCAGTGGACTGTAAAACGTTTATATCATTGAAATGATGCTTTCTAGCTGTTTATAGCTCAGATATTTTGCACTATATTCGATTTATTGACAAGTTTTACGTATAACTAGCGATTTACACCCGCTTCACTCGGTTTTGTATGAGCCCTATTTAACATCCCACTGCTGGGCTCGGGCCTCCCTTCAATACGAGAGGGGTCCGGCCATAGTCCACCACGCTGGTCAAGGGCGGGTTGGCGAACTTCACATGTCTTTCGAAAACTTGCTACGTTCTCTTAGACATACAGGTTTCCTCACGATGTTTTCCTTTACCGTAAGGCAAGTGGTAATCATGTTAGAAATGATTCGCACATGAAAATATAAGAGGTGCGAGACTTGGGATTTGAACCCGCTTCATTCGGTTTCCCGAGTAAACGCGTTACCATCGGGCCGCTGCCTTATATGGATATATAATGTGATTATCTTATTATATGGTTGGTTATATATCTTGCCTGTGACTATGCTTTGGTAGTAGGAAGATACATCGACAAGTCAATGTGGTAATTCTAGATATAAGCGATCTCAATTCACAAAACCATTTGAATCGATAGAGTCTTAACAGTGTGAAAAAGTAGACTTTTTGATAATGCCTTTTTTTACTTATTAAACAAACCTTTTAACTATTAAACCTTTGTGAAATTTACAATTTGATACAAGTGACCCCAAGTGAGATAATTTCCATTTGGTACAGACTACAAATAAAACGTAAAATAAAAGAGATACGAATATTAAAATTAGTTTTTTTCAACTTCAGCCATATTAGAAGCTATAACATTTTTGTTAACAGCCTCAGGACATTCGAATTCCGCTGAACATTATGATATGAAAAAATACGACAGTACAATTACGTTTTATACAGTTTATTTAAAATTTTCTGCTTCGTTCGTTTCTATATTTTTATTTAACATCAAACAACTGAAAATATAACCGACTTCAAAAACAGGGTTTCGATTCCGATTGTAATGACTATATTTTCATAGTATAGTGTCCATACTTTAAAAATCAAATTAATAATATTTGTTACTGGCGACTCACCCTAGCGGTTTAAATCCCGAGGCTCGCATTTCCAACATCATTACCACTTGCCTTACAGTGAAGGAAAACATCGTGAGAAAAGCTGCATGTCTATGAGAATCTAGCAAGTTTCCGAAAGATATGTGAAGTCCGCCAACCCGCACTTGGCCAGCGTGGTGGACTATAGCCTGATCCCCCTCCTATTAAAAGGAGACCCGTGGTCAGCAGTGAGACCTTAAAAAGGGCTGGATAGGGATACATATAACCATATAATAAGATAACCAAAGCTATTCCGACGAAGAAGGAAGAAGACTTCACCTAATCCTCAATATTAAAAAAAGAAATGTATATATTGACGACAAATTTGTCTCAGTTTGTAGTGACCCTAATTGCTGTGCCTGCGCGACATTTGCGGGTTCGAGTCCCGCTGGGGGCATTTATTTGTGTGATGTTTCACAAATGTTTGTTCTCCAGTCATGAATGTTTATACTTAATGTGTATATATTTAAAGTTATATATGTTTAATGTATCAACGATTTGGTATTCATAACACAAGCCTCGTAGCTTACCATGGAACTAGATGGTGCTGTGTGCTAATGTCCCAACATATTTATTTATTTATATAGTATCTTTCACAAGAACTTCTCTACTTATTAGTGAAAACTGCATTAAAATTCGTTGTGAAATGCGAAGTTTAAAAAACTAAGCGTACAAACAGATAGACGCAGTCAGTAACTTTGTTTTATAACATTTAAAGATGCCCTGATATTACTAGCACCCTCATTTCATACGTAATAGAAAATATTAATAAATCTCGTAACGCTCATTTGTCATTTCTTATTGTGAATTGGAGCACATCTAAATATCTAAAAGAGGATTTATTTTGATCTAGAGATATAGAATATTGGGAAAAAGCGAAATAGTAAGAATTGAACTGATTTTATACTTCTGATTCTGTACATTTATACAATACTAGCGACTTACCTTCGCTTCGCTTCGTTCGGGTGCGTTCTATATAGATATAAATCTAATACCTTTAAACGAGCAATTCTTGTATATTTATACCGGCGATCTTAGAAATGGCTCTAGCGATTTAGCTGAAATTTGGTATGTGTGGGATTTCGGGGGCGAAAAATTGATCTAGATTAGTCTTATGCCTGGGAAAATGCGTGTTATCGAGTTTCCATGCGGTTTTCTATCGCACGCAAAATATGGTGGCTAATTTCGCATGCTCGGGCAAAAGGATTGTGGTCAAGCAGCCAAGGAGCAAGATTGACAATTACAGGTTTCTGGGTTCGAATCCCGGTCGGATACAAAGTTTTTACTTTTGTTTTTTTTTTATTTATTCAAGTTTTTAGTTTCATTTTTTAAGAAAATATTACTAGTTTAGTTTAGTTTAAAAAAAATAGTATTAGTTATTAACCAGCGTTAGCCATGTAAGTTTTAAAATTTTTTTCGTGAATATTTTTTTATATATGATGTTTTACTAGTTATTCTGCTATTCGGGGTGTAGACAAACCTAACAAATCAAAGATCATAAAAATTGGTCCAGCCGTTCTTGAGTTATAAATGGTGTAAATAACCTGACTTCGTTTTATGTATATGGATAATGTTCAAATATGCGATATTTAGCGTCTAAACAATTATTTTGTAACATTTCCTTTGATATGTTTATTTAAGTTTTTCAAGACATTTTAATTTGTAGTACTATTCAGTAAGAACTGAATCCGCGAACGTACTTCATCCTGTTATATGAATTAACTTCGCGGATTCAGCTGTCAAGTTACGTCAAAGTTGTCATAAAATAGAATTACTTACTGAGGTTGATTTGTTTCATACATTAATACATTACACATGAAAGTAAAAATTGATAATGCGTGTCTGAATTTATACTAATATTATAAAGCTGAAGAGTTTGTTTGTTTGTTTATTTGATTGAAAGCGCTAATCTCAGGAACTACATATCCGATTTGAAAAATTCTTTTTGAAAAAATTAACTGAAGAAGGCTAGGTTATATATCATCCCGGAAAAATGTACAGTTCACGTGGGATAGATTTGTTTTGTCTAGGGACGAACCCGAAGCGAAGCGATGGTGAGTCGCTAGTTAAATATAATTGAAAAATGTAAGTAGGTAATATATTAAAACAAAATACGCATATCATTTAATACAAATGTATGTATTTTATAAAATTATATATTATAGAACCTTATACTATACACCCCTAAAAAGAAATAACCGTCTCACGTAGTAGAAGGGTAAGGGTTTAAAATATGAGAATCGTCACAGCGGCAATAACTCTTTTGTTTTCTAATACATCGCAATACATTCGTTCGAGACGTTTGCGGTAAAGATAGTGTTGCGCAACGTTAGGATAAAATTGTTTTACGGTATACAAGTTATAAAAAACTAGCGACTTACCCTCGTTTTGCTTTGATACTTTAATAGAAGCGTGACTGCCTCGGTGGTGTAGTGGCTAGCAAGTACGGCACCACATGTAGAGGTCCAGGGTTCAAGTTCCAGGCCGGGCCAAGTTTAGTTGTTGAGTCTTTCTGTTTAGTAAGTCTCATTAACAGCCCGGAGTTGGGAAGTTGGCGGTGTTTCACCCCCGTGCCTCGGAGAGCACGTAATGCCGTCGGTCCTGCGCCTCCACACTCACTGGTCGTTTTGAGTAGTCGTTCCACCGGAGTATGAGAGTGAGAGGAATAGAGAGTGCACGTTGTGTCTGCGCGTACACTTGTGCACTATAATATCCCCTGCGCAGATAGCTAGTCTCAATGAGACTTGCCGCCGTGGCCAAAGTCGTTCGGGAGGTCATAAATTAGAAGCGTGATAGTAATCTACGTGTTACTCCATGTTATAGCCTATCTATTACTAAATTTGATCCAAATCCGTTGAGCCGTCGACACTTAGTAGTCGCTAGTTATATGATATTAGTAGGTATACTTTATTTTGGCATGTTGGTACCTATAATACAAATTCTCCTTTAAATAAAACTATCTTTTCGGATTTTTTCGCGGATTTATTTCGATTTTTGGTTCCCGACGTTTCGATTGCTTTACAGCAATCGAAACGTCGGGAACCAAAAATCAAAATAAATCCGCGAAAAAATCCGAAAAGATAGTTTTATTTAAATGTCAAATATTCGCGTAAATCTAAGAAAGTATTACAAATTCTCCTTGTTTAAGTACCAACAGTATTTATTTCTGTATCCATAAATGACCAAATTGTACTTATTTTCTTCATCATGTCAAAGTGTTATATTTGTTTCTTGTATAGCAATGTAATAAATGAGATAAATATTTTCTAACTAATAAATAATATAATGTGTTCCTTTGTTGATCAATTTCAGCCGTGGTGGCCAAACGCATTGAGATATTGAGACTAAATATGCGCGAAAACATGAGTGCCCTCTGTATCACATTTACTCTCTAACTCCAGTGGGACAACAATTCGCCTCGACCGGTGAAGAGATAAGAAGCAGGATCGATGGCTTCACGTGCTCTCTGTGGCACTGTGATATAACACCAAAGTGTGCCCAACGTTTTTTTTTTTATTATTTTTGAAGTGAAACTTCTTTAGAATCATATAAATATAGAGAATGAGATAGAATACATTGCCATGTTGCCATTGTGACGGTTGTTATTGTCTGACAAATATATAATATCATATTCTTTCCGTATATGATGTTGTATAAATGTATGATTGTAATATATCTAATATGCCTTATTTAATAATTGATTTGTTTTAAATTAATTGCGACATTTGCCAAAGAAGTTTTACTTCAACCGCTCGTAAAGGTTACACGTATCCATTTTTGTTTTATTTCTTTGTTGCAACTACATTCCGGCCTACATGGACTTGAATCCAGGACTTCCAGATCTGTAGCCGTACATACATGCCAACGTACTAAATCAATGAGACAGTTGATAAGGATTCTATAGTATAAATAGGCAAAACAGTTCAGTGCCTTTTTCTCCTCTGTTTGTCCACCGATTATGTTTTTTTTTTTTTGCTTACTTAGACGAGCTTTAGTATTATCAAAATTTTTATTCTTTTTATAACATCAGCTATTTGCCAGTGAAAGCCCCGTCAAAATTGATTAAGCCGTTTCGAAGATTAGCCGGTACAAACAAACAGATAGACAAAAAATTTAAAAATATTTTTCTTATAAGTAGACACCGTGTATAATTTTATATGTATTTATCAAAAAGCTATTATTTTAAGATTACAAACAGATACTTCAATTTTTATAATCTATATAGATATAAAAATATCTTCACAATAATTAAAACAATACAACTGAAATAATAGCTCCTTCTTTACGAGTAGAATAATATCAAAAACACGACACTAAGATCCGCCATCCAGCACAAAATTTTTTCATTAAAAATTAGCAAACATAACCATATAATTGTGTGAAATATTTCAAACAGTTGCAATAAACACAAATGGTACACCACATTTTTGGTTTTGAATTCAACCGCGTACACTGTTTGATAGCGAATGCCTTTTATTATGCATCGCCTAATTAAATATGACATAATTAATCTGATAGTGGTTTCCACTTTATGATTTCATTTTAATTTCAATTCTAATTTGAATAGTTATTTTATAATAACTACTAGCGACTCACTCTCGCTTCGCTCGGGTTCATACCTAGGTACATGTTAACGGTTATAATAGTATGGAATAGGTAGATTATAATTATCTTACATAGGTACAAAATAAGCAGTTCTGAACTTTTCGATTTTCCAGTTGTTTCTTTGTGGTTTTCTCTATTTTTTTTATACTTAAACCATCCCTAATACACCCCCAACAAAACAAAAAAAGAATTACTCAAATCGGTCCAGCCGTTTTTGAGTGGCAATTGATTTATATACATATATATATATACATATATACATACATATATATATATATATATGTATATATATATATATATATATATATAGAGAGAGAGAGAGAGAGAGAGAGAGAGGATAGAAGATAGATAGGCACATATCTAGGCAACTTTATGAGCTAAATTCTACATATGCGCTTTTATATAGACAAGCACTTTTGTGGTTAGGTTACATACTTACATACTTAATATCCCAAGGGAACTAACTACTCAGAGTATTGAGATATTATAGCATAGAGCGTATGCCACTATTCAGACTATAAACTACATATACCCAAAAAACTTTATCAATCCATTGCTCTGTTGCTACGTGAAAAAAGAACAAATGAACAAACACACTTTCGCATTTATAATATTCTGAGTTCTGCACTTTATAAAGAAATAAATTCATTACAGTATTTTATTCAGCTCTTTTTAAAGTCCCGCGGCTGGGAATATAGCTATAGTCCATCACACTGGCTAGACGCAAGTAGGTAGAATCCACATGTCTTCAGAAAACTTGCTAGGTTTTCTTAGACATGCAGGTTTTTTCTAGATATTTACATTCACCGTAAGGCAAGTAAAATTTTGTTGAAAATGATTAGCGCATGAGAATACCAGAGAATACAGTATTACTATAAATAAATAAATATGTTGGGATATTAACACACAGCACCATCTAGTTCCATGGTAAGCTACGAGGCTTACGTTATGGATAAAAGATAGTTGATACACTACACATACTCGTATATAACTTTAAATACATGCATATTATAAAAATAAACACCCATGACTGGAATACAAACATTCGTGTCCATCACACAAATTAATACCCCTAGCGGGTCTCGAACCCGCGACCGCTAGCACAGCAAGTAGGGTCACTACAAACTGAGCCAAACCTGTCGTCATCTATAACATAGTTTAGTACTTATTCTATATGAATATTTCTAGTATTTTTTATCAACCCAAACATTTTATCTGCAAAGTATTTATGTATATATAGTTTCAACTTTAAACTATCGAAGTGGTAAACTTAATATTGAATGTGAGAATTTATTTAACACTCAGTAATATTGACATGTCAGTTTCGTATTTTTATTTCAATAATATATTGTAGAGACTAAAAATTCACCCTCACTTCGGGTTCGTCGAATTCGTCCTTTCGTTCGTCCGTTTTAACGGTTAGTATGGAATAGATAGATTATATATTATATAATTAAATAATATATAGCCTATAACCTTCCTTAATTAACAGGCTATATAATGCAAAAAGAATTTTTCAAATCGAACAAGTACTTTCTGAGATTAGCGCGTTCAAACAAACAAACTCTGCCTCTTTATAATATTAGTATAGATAATACGTGTCTTATTTTTACTTATACAATATTTTATTGGTTAAGTAGATTAGTATTTTGTTGGAGAAGATAGATGGCCCCCCGACTGTGCATTTAGTTTGTTGTGGTAGATAGGGCTCGGTAGGGTCCCACAAAACAGTCGGACGTTAAGCTAAAAAAAAAACACTTAGGAAGCGTCTATCTTCCTTTAATAGGGAGAAAGATCATAAAAAATAATATCACTTGTATGGATGTATTCAGCCCTTTTTTAACGATCCACTGCTGGGCACGGGCCTACCTTCAATGCGAGGGGATCAGGCCATAGTCCACCACGCTGGCCAAGTGCGGGTTGGCGGACTTCACATGTCTTTCGAAAAGTTACTAGGTTCTCTCAGACATGCAGGTTTCCTCACGATGTTTTCCTTCACCGTAAGACAAGTAGTAATCATGTTGGCAATGATTCGCACATGAAAATATCAGAGGTGCAAGACCCGGGATTTGAACCCGCTTCACTCGGTTTTCTAAGCGAGGGCGTCACCACTGGAGTACCACTGTCTTCTAAATATAACTTACAGGGAGTTAATTCGTGGAATTTAAGGGTAGAACATTTGATATGGAACCATCCATAAGGATGAGGATGAATAATCATTAAAATAGAATAATGAATATTCAATATCCGTTCAAGATTGGGAACCATATCGCATAATATACCCTTAAAAGTATAGACGAATTTAGTACACTCCTCTCTTTTGAAGTAATAAAGAATAAATATGATGCGAAATTAACACACAGCACCATCTAGTTCCATGGTAAGCTACGACGCCTGTGTTGTGGATACCAGGTAGTTGGTACACTACACATATATGTATAACTTCAAAACATACATATCACATATTATAAATATACTCATGGTTGGAGGACAAACATTCGTGCTCATCATACAAATGAATGCCCCTAGCGGGATTCGAACCCGTGACCGCCGCGCATGCATAGCAAGTAGGGTCACTACAAACTGGATATTAAAGTTTCTTGTACTGGATATTAAAGTTGAACTGGATATTAAAGCTTCTTATACGCTTTATTGTTTTGATTCAGAATTTTATTAAAAAAAATACTTGCAAATCCTCCATGAAGATGTCCATCATACGTTAAATATTCCCCCATCCCCTTTCCATCATCGGACAACCCGACGAACGGCTAGGCTCCATCCTTATGTCGTGGACATTCCACCCGTCCGGACGAAGCGTTTCGCTACGTCATTTATTATACGTGCGGCTAAGGACTGGAACAACCTGCCTGCGTCGGTGTTTCCATCAATATGGGTGTCTTCAAGGTGTCTTCAAAAGTGAATAGGTGGCTACTGAATTAGTGCGACTTACCATCTACGACTGCGTTACTACTTACCATCAGATGGAACGTAGTCAAGCACTAATTCGAAACAGTATAAAAAAAAATTAAAAACAAGCAAAATCCACATCTTTGTGACCATACCTTTAAACACATTAGTGACTCGAGCAAGGAATTCGTTATTGAGTCGTTTGATTTAAAATAATTACGTAAAACCATTTTACGTCGGATTTAAGATCGCAGCTGAAGTTTAAATACCTTCTAAATATTTTATGTTTAGCTAAATCTTGATTAAGCCGCTGTGCTCAGTATTTGGTACCAATTAAATAAATAAATTGTTTCAAAGAACCGAAATGTTTGTGGTACTGGGATACTGCTTCTCGGGTTGATTTGACTAGACAGTAAAAAATATTTATATTTTTATTATTCCCGATTAGGATTTGAACCCACTACAAATCAAGCACGTATTATCTAACATTTTTACGATTTCATAATTAAACTGGTGACT
This sequence comes from Fabriciana adippe, assembly GCA_905404265.1. Classification (NCBI taxonomy): domain Eukaryota; kingdom Metazoa; phylum Arthropoda; class Insecta; order Lepidoptera; family Nymphalidae; genus Fabriciana; species Fabriciana adippe. The sequence continues at coordinate 13,434,788 of FR989998.1, read as the reverse complement.
TAGCGGAATATATCACCTATATTAGATACTTATATCATAGATCACATAATTCTATACAGATGCCTCATCCCATACAAAGAAATTGGACTGCGCTAATTCGGGCTATTCTTCGGGCAATTTTTGTTGGCATAAACAGATAATAATAGATGTCGTGATCCGCAAACAGTTAAACTATTTTATTTTATTAATATTATGTGCAAACCAACGAATGGTAATATTGTGAAATTCATTCTGCATTCGAATAAAAAAAATATCTGTGATTTTTAACTGTTATAAACAATTCATAAAAACTAAAAACTCCATCTATGTATTCATACTACAAACCCAGATATCAGCAATGTCAATCAGATGATATCTGACTGCTGATATTTTAATGATCAGTAAAATTACGCAAATATGATTTACGGGTGCGTTATTTCTTTTCCCTTTTCCCTTCACTTAGAATATTTTTCGAAACAATTTTTTGTCTTTTGTTAATTCAACACCACTTTAATAACAAATCGATACATAACGTCATCTATTGATATTTTTTTGAACTAATTTTTCTTTGTTCGTGATATGGACCCATGCTTATATATGTATACATTGAACCCCACCTTTTGGATTTTGATTACTACTGCTTATTTCAGGTGCATATGTATCCCCCCCCCCTCCCCTCCCCCAAACGTGCGTTCACCTTGTCGTGGTGGGGGGCTCAGTATTGCCTGGCAATCCAGCCGGGCGCGAAGTCAAGAAACATGTTGTATATCCCAAAGGTGTCATGTTGTATAGAGCCCTTTTTAACGTCCCACAACTGGGAATGGGCCTCCCTTCAATTCAAGGGGGATCAGGCCATAGTCTACCACACTAGCCAAATGCGGGGCGTACTACACATCTTTCGAAAACTTGTTAAGTTCTCTCAGACATGCAGGTTTCCTCACGATGTTTTTGCTTGGTGAAAATGATTCGCACATGAAAATATCAGAGGTGCGAGACCCGAGCTTGAACCGGTTTCATTAACGTAACACGTGATGCTAATTATTGAGTTTAAAAAATATATAGGTATTACTTAATTAGTTAAAGACAGAAGTAAAATACATTTAAAGGAAAAAAGGCCTCTTTTACTACATTTTTTCTTCAAATATCCCAAAAGTTTCTGCATAACATTAAAAAAAAACAACATAAAAATGTAAATCATAGTTGACTTTAACAAAATATAATATGGACTTTGCTTTGACTTTATTATGACGTTGTTATATATAGACTTATATAAGAATTGCGACTCGCTCTCGCTTCGCTCGGGTTCATCCCTAGGTGATTATTTAATTTGACATAACTTTTTTATTTATGAACCGATTGATATAAAACAAATACTAAATGTTTAGTAAAGCTAAACAAAATACATTAGTAACAACTACACCCCAATCGGTTAAGCCGTATTTGAGATTAGCGCGCACAAACGCACAGACAAACAGACAAAAATTCTAAAAATCATTGTTTTGGTTTCTAATGCGTTTATAAAGACCCCCAATTATTTTTTTTTAAATATCTTCCATGTACAGACAGTGATCAGTTACAATTTTATTATTTGTATAGATATACGTACATACATATAATGTACATAAATTTAATTATAAATATTTTTTATATCAATAGAATAACATTAAAAAAGTTTAAAGCATTTTTCATTAATGTGTACGTAAATTCAAAGATTAGAAACTTAACAGTCGAAATATCGTTTGATTTGAAAATATTCCTCATAGTAATAGCTCATTTAATATATCAGCTATAAAGTTGAAAATATTGCGATATAAAATAAAAATTGCAATTTATCGTTTATTTTTTAAGTATTGCGTGAATTGTCGTACACTTTCATTAATTTTAAGATTGAATTGCTTCGTTTGAACTTATTACGTCTTCGATCAAATTTAATAGAGATTTTGAAACATATCCTTCTCAATGTGTACTCCTTATCGTAGTGGCATCTTCGTATTAGCATCTTCTAAGCGTCTTCTAATAACAGAGTGGGACCATGGGAGCAATCTCATACTTGCGGCATCGGCATGGTGGTTTAATGCATAAGCGATCCTGCGACCCCCTATTAATACTAGGGAAGTTTCGATGGGTTTTTGTGGGTAGTGATAACTTTTTATGGCGGTGAATCCCACATAACCACCTGTATGCAGGTGGTATGCAAAAATGCATTTTCCAACCCAAAAGAAAAATACTTTGAAATATGTGGGGTTTGAGTTTATAATTTCAATTATTATCTACAAATATGAACTGTGAATATCGTTAATAAATAACTTCTTGCTTTGGTCAATTTAAGTTTTGTACATTAGATTTTAGTACTTGGGCGACCGAGCTTCGCTTGGAGTTTTTAGTTAAAAGTACAATTTGCTTTTTAATTTGGCTTAAAAAAAAAAAAAAAACTTGCGCCTTGGCCGCTTGACCATGACCCTTATACTTGAATGTGCAAAATTATTAACATATTTTGCGTGGAATGTGAAAGAAAAACTGCAAACTGAAAACTCGAAAATACGCGTTTTCCCAGACATAAAACTAATCTAAATCGATTTTTCGCCCCCGAAAACTCCCACACACCAAATTTCAGCGAAATCGTTTGAGCCGGTATAAAGAAATAAAAAAATAAATATACAAAAATTGCTCGTTATATATATAGGTATATATATTAGATTTATATAATATATATTAGATTTATTTTTGATCAAATATGTAGAAAGAGCAGATGACACACAAAAACCCGATTTGCAACTAAGATCTGTAACTCCGCTCAGTATGAGGCCACGTAAACCTCAAAGCTTAACCCATATCTTTGAATATTACCTGGTAACCGAAAACCTTATCTATTAAATGAAAAAAAAGCTATTCATTTCTATCCAGCTATATTTCAACGCAATACTAAACATCCAAAAACATCCCTTAAACGTATAAAAAAAATATTTAAATTAAAACAGTACATTCTAAAGAATAATGGCAATATAACTTACAGAGACAAAGAGTTTTAAAGTACCATTTTTCACACAAAAATAATGGTCTAAATCCGATGCCTAGTCTAGTATTAGCATAATTCATAGTAATAGATCAGGGTAAAAATGCTTTTAACGAGCGTTTGGTAACGAACTGCGCTCCAGGGAGCTCGCTCGACGAAAATACATGAGTTAGAATCCAGAGAAGCTATACATATATATATGTATACATATGTATATGCTTAGCTGTATGTAAAACAGTGAAACACTTTTCCAGTTTTAATCGTTATATTGTTAGAAATTAATAAAATTTATACACACAACAGAAAATCATACGTCCCGCCCAAACGTGAAATAAAATCGTCGTCATACTTTTCCTGCCAGCCTGGCACCTGTGTAGACGAACACCATAGAGGTTGTACGAAGGCGCTTGATGTCTTCGACTGAAATAGCGGCGCGTAACATGTATTTAAGTTATTTATTTTTACAAAATATAAGTATATAATAGAATAACTAAGTTACAAATTATAATCGACTAATCAAGTTAATAATTTGAAATTGATGAGTTTCTACCAAACTTCATTATTCTATAGTACTGAAGACTTAACGACCGTCCCTAGGTCACGTTTTGCGGCACTAATAATTTCACTGGAACCACTTAATGTGATTTTAATGTTATATAATAAAATTCGACCTATTTTAGTCTCGATGCCTACCACCATCTACCACCACCACCATACCATACAGGCTAACAAAGCTAGTCCACCTACATACATACATACAAGCCAAAAAATAAATAAATAAATATGTTGGGACATTAACACACAGCACCATCCAGTTCCATGGTAAGCTACGAAGCCTGTGTTTTGGATACCAGATAGTTGATACACTACACATATATAACTTTAAATACATACATATTATAAGTATAAACACCCATGACTGTAGTACAAACATTCGTGGTCATCACACAAGTGAATGCCCCCAGCGGGACTCGAACCCGCGACCGCTGGCGCAGAAAGTAAGATCACTACAAACTGAGCCAAACATGCCGTCAAAAAGCCAGTACTACCTGCTTTAGAAGGACCCTACCCTACGGAACCACCCCTGTCTTAATGGGGCGTCACAGGATCGCTTACGCACTCAACCACGACGCCACGACGGAGTCTTTGGCCTCTTAAACTATGCCTATATAATAATACTATGTACGTACATATGTATGTACATGTAAGTACTTATAGTGTTAACTAAAAACATTGTGAATAAATTAATATAAAAAAACTTTTTTTTATAACAAGCTTTTACATATATCATATAAATAGTGTAATATAATAAATGGGTTAAATTTAATTTAAAATTTATTTTCTATTTTATAGGTACTTATTCGTATTCTTCTCAGTAAACCCTTTCATTTAATATCCATAACATGGGGGTGCATAAAAAAAACATAGTCCGCCATCTTGGGGAGTCCGCCAGTGAAATTAGAATGACGTAACTTATCTAACCATGCATTGTCATCTAAACTAAATGTGTATGCAAAATTTCAACTCAATCGGTTGAGGATAACTGCTTTAAAATTAAGTTACAAGATTTGATCCGAACAAACATTTATACAAACAGTGCGAGTTAAATAAAAGCTTGTAAAAACGAATCTGTACTGTCTAACAGTTATTTTTCTGCCGAGGTAAACAGGATTAATGCCCACAAGACACATTCATTAGTGGAGTAGGTCTAGAGAACTCATCAAGAAAAGTGTGAGATGATAAGGAAAAAAATACGTAGTATATATCTGTATGTACAAATACTTTCATTTGTAAAAGCATTTGGATCCTTAATTAGCTTAAATGTTAGATTCCTAACATAGATATCTTTTAAAGAAATTAAGTTTTCAGTAACGGTCTTATTCATTAAATTTTAAGTAAATATTTTATCATATTTTTAGCAATGAAGCTTATCATTATAACGAAAATCTGTTAACACTCATCAAAGCTTAATTAAATTCATAAATTGTAAGCTGGGTCAGTGGGTTCGATTAATTATAATATGATAGGACGTGAATAAGATCGTTCTGAATAGGGCAGATAGTTGCGGGTAAACGTTGTAAGCGAGATGAAATATAAGATACACACTATATAAAGGTTGATTAAAAGGAAAACATCATATTATAATTGACTAACGAGCTGCCCCGACTCCGCCCAGGAGTTATGTTCACTATGAATAGTCTATGGTTATTATGCCAGAAATTTTCGCAGATGTAGACGAAAAATTTGCAAAAGTTTCACCGGAGTGATATATTCAGAAATTAGTGCGTTAAAACTATGCTTTAGCTGGAAATGTATATAGCTTACGAATCTACTACAGACTTCATTTATGATATTTTTACAAAACCGGTAATGTAGTCAGTTTGGTTGAATGGCAAATAATCCCTAGTACAATCTATTTCAGCAATTACCAATTCTTTTAATTTTTGCCATGAATATTTCAGTTCCCTGTACAGATTTAAACGAAAATGTTACTTAAGGTGGTGGAGCCTGGCTATAGTATGGTCGATGAAACCGTCACAAGCTTGAATGGAAACCGAATTTAGGCAAACGTAGGGTAAAACGCTCAGCAGCAGGATATACTGAGATTACTAAAGATCTATAGTAAAGTCGTTAGTCCATCTTGATTATGATCGTGATGACATGCTTGGCTCAGTTTGTAGTGACCTTACTTGCTGTGCCAGATGTCGCGGGTCCGAGTCCCGCTGGGTGCATACATTTGTGTGATGAGCACGAATGTTTGCAGACTTGTCATGGGTGTTTATATTTATAATATGTATGTATTTAAAGTTATATATGTGTAGTGTATCAACTATCTGGTATCAATAACACAGGTCTCCTAGCTTACCATGGAACTAGATGGTGCTGTGTGTTAATGTCCCAACATATTATTTGTTATCAGATCAGATCTTTGCTCAGAACCAAGACATTCTTTGGGGGAGGAATTTATTTACAAGTAGAAAAATTTGGCAGATATTGTTTTAAATTTAGGAAAAAAGATAGATTTCTGCAAATCTCAATAGGAATATATCGTTAAGCTATTGAGTACAATTCAATTTTCCCAATGCCTCCTAAAATGTAGAAATTGAACTAACATTTTAAATAAAAATATTTCATTTTTATTCAGAGTTTATTCCAATTTAACTATTTACATACATTTAACAAAAAAAATATCAGCTGCCAAATTGTTTAACGAATTTTGACAACATTTATTTTTGAATACTATTCATATTTACCCAGAGGCGGTGAAACAATTTTTCCGGTTATGCTTTTTTCAATGAAAAAATGTATTCTGTCAAAGTAATTTTATAGTTACAGTACGTAGCTATCTATTAGAAAAACGTGGAGTAATAAAATTTTGACAATACATATATAGCTCTCTCGATAAACCAAGTGAAGCGGATTCAAACCCAGGTCTCACCACCTTTGAATTTGCTACCTGCAATAAATCGTACTAAAAGATGACCAGCAGACTTAGATAAAATGATATACCGTTTAACGTTTAAAATAACAACTTATTCATAATATGTGATTCCGATTTATCTTTGAGTTTTTTATTAGAGTCATTGATATATAAATTGTATATCAATAATAATTAGCTTAAAGGAATGTAGAATGTCATCTTTGTGTGAGTGTGTGTGTGTGTGTGTGTGTGTGTGTGTGTGTGTGTGTGTGTTTGTGTATGTGTGTGTTTGTATGTGCATGTGCAAATGTCTCTCTCTCTCTCTCTCTCTCTCTCTCTCTCTCTCTCTCTCTCTATGTGTGTGTGTGTGTGTGTGAATGTGTTGTGCTTCTTCACGCTAAAAGAACTGGACAGATTTGGATGAAATTTAATACACAGATAGACTAGAACATGGCGTAGTAATTGAACAAAATTTGCCAAGTTAGCGCTGCCTGCACGTAATATTTTTAAAACAAAAGGCACCTTGGTAAATCACTGATATTTTATATTTCTAGATTTCAAGATTCCTTTAAAAGAACGTGAATTAATAATTATGATTGTGTCGAAAATGAATGAACATATTTTTTTATAAAAGAACATTTTGAAGGAATTCGCAAGTTACGTAGATTATACTGTAATTAAATTTTCTCGTTAAATGTTAGTTATCTTTTTGTAAACTTAGCTTATTCAACAAAGTCTGAAATTCCTTCTAAGCCTCCTTCTTAATGCATCACTGTAACTTCTTTTGTAAACTAATCAACTTACTTCAAAACTTAAATTTTGATTACAGACCAAATGCCTAAGTATTTTAAGTAATATAATATATTTTAAGTAGCCTCGTTAAATAAATTAAAAGTTATGCTATACCTAATTCTTTAGTCCAGTCAAATAAGATCTAAAATCAAAATTTGGCACTCAACTTTCCATTTTTGATATAATGTAGTTTTAATGATACAAAAACAATGTGTAAAGGTTTTCGCGTATGCAACCCCCGGCAAGAGTTGAAAAAAAAATTGTCAAAACTGTTTTTTCGCAATTACTCGAAAACCGTAAAAATTAGACAAAAAAGTTTTAGTAAAAATTGGTAGAGCTTAAAATTTTACATAAAAAAAGTTTCATGACTTTTTTCCTCCGGTCAAAATTAACCGAGTTAGGGAGGTTTTAAGTTTAAAGGATGAACGTAAATTTTAAAAAATCGTAGGCAGTAGAAAAGTAAGCGATTTTTTTTGTTTTTTTTTTATATTCTTTATTGACATAATTTTATACAAAAAAAGGTGATGATGGAAAACGTTTACATGAAAAAGGAGTTCAGTCAAATGAACTAGAACGACTCGCTAATTTTGCCTATATATGACCAGTAAATATTTTTAACATTCAGTTCGCGTTAAAAAATATGTGTAAATATATTTAAAGTGGGCAGTAAAAACTGACAGATCAATCAATTTTATCATACTCTAGGTGGTATCTATTTATAATTTAGTACTTTTATGGATTATGTCCTGATGTGACTCCTTGTATTGTAGGAAGGTCCGAGTCCAGCAGTAGGAACTTTAAAAGGGCTGAATACATGTTTTTTTTTTCTTAAGCATTTTTACCTTCTTTCTGAAATAAAAAAGCATCCAAAAGATAAACTTGTATCCCAATACTTTTCTAGTTGCCTGAAACGGAAAAAGAAACTGTCTTTAATAAGATTAAGAACTAAAATTTTATTCAAATACTTTGCAGACTGCTCCACTGTCAGTTCTGTCGACAAATATTTTGCAACTTCGGCAAAGATAATAAATTATTCAGTGTTGAATAATCTCACGTAATAATATTTTGACTTTAAATAAACTACTGAATAAAAATCTAAAAACCGAAATAAAATAATAGTTACTTAAAAGAGCACTAGCATAACTAGTAATCTGCTTCATTGGCTTCTTTCTTATTTACATTTACTCCAGAACTCCTCAAGATAATTAATAGTGTACTGATTTGACTATAATAAAGCCTACCGATATTTTTAAATCAAACTAATCTATATAGATAAAAACTAGAGACTCACACTCGCTCCGCTCGGGTTCGTCCCTACTTACGTTTTAACGTTTAGTATAGATTTCTCAGAAATAAGATATTTTCCCGCAGTAAAAAGCATCCTATATGTTGACCCGGATATCCAGCTATCACCATACTAAATTTCATCAAAATCCCTCCAGTGGCTTTTCTGTGATGCGGTAACAGACAGACAGACAGACAGACAGACAGACAAACAGACAGACAAAAATTCTAAAAACTATAGATTCGGCCTCTGCATCGATAATAATGTCTATTTCAATAAGGTTTTCCAAAAAATATTTAATGTACAGATTCGGCTTACTTAGAATTTTATAATGTAGATAAAAAATAAAAATAAAATAAAAATGAATCACCGAAATGTAGGTATGCGCATAACTTCGGACTGCACCAAATTGCATAATTCTTTTTTTTGTGTTTGTTATTGTCAGGACATGTTTAGTATAAAAAAATTAAAAGAAAAAAATACTAAAATAAGATTTTTTAATATCTCATGCTATGAAAAGTGAGTGAGTGAAATACCTTTTATTCCGGAAATCATTCTTTAATAGGGGGAGAATGGGGATGAAAGTTTATATGGGGAAGCAAGCTAGGAACGAACTCGAGCAAAGCGAGGGTGAGTCGCTTGTTATAATGTTGTTGTAATGTTTCATATATATTATTGTTTGAATTTGTCTATTAGCTGTATATTTAAAAATTCCCATGGAGTTACGTCCAATGGTTCTTGGATATGCGAAAGACAGAATTTATAAAAATTGGTGGACTTTTTGAGTGCATCATATTATATCCTTCAAATTTGCATTTTTTTTTAATATTCACTTAATTAGGCTTTTTGACGACCTACAACTAAGCATGGGCTTCTCGTCTACGCGAGTGGTAATAGGATAATATAATCCACCACGCTTTCTAAACACGGGTTAGAGGGTTTTATAAGACCTGTCTTTGAAAATTTATTCCCTCAGACATGCAAGTCTAAGATATTTTTGTTTACCGTATTAGCTATTAGTAACTATAGCTATGTTGACCCGACCACTAGATCAATGAGGTAGATGCTAAGGACAGTTTCAGTTGACTATACTTGATATGATTCGCTCAGACGCTACTCTGCTCAGACTAATACTATGCCTTATACAAGTCTCGCTCTTTGGTGGAAGATCCGAATACTGAATCGCGCAGACCAGACCCACTTAGCTTGTAAGGTATTCACTCGTTGCTTACATACACACACACACATATATATATAAATATATCAGTCATTCTGGTCAGTTGTAGATCAAATGCTAGCGTAATGAATAGCGGCTATAAAGTTTACTTTATACATAACACTATGTCACAAATAGTTGTGATTGGTCTGGCAAAATTACGCGTACAAAAAATGTTTTATTCTTCTGTTACCGGATATCTGAATATTGAAAAAAGTAGCCGTTTAAGAAATATTTTATCTGCCACTTGCAAAATAAAATTGGTAAGTGACAGGTATAAGACCTGTTTCAAACAAATAGTTGCGTTGAGAGCTGCGACTTAAAGAAGGCATAATCTATAACAGATAAATGAAATTGGAGTGTCTGTTTGTAATATTAAAATAACCGCTTTTTACTAAATGCATATGGATGTATACACGGTACATATACCAAAACACCATTTTTTTACAATTTTTGTCTATCTGTCTGTTTGTCTGTCTATCTGTTTGTCTGTCTATCTGTCTGTTTGTTCCGGCTAATCTCTGAAATGGCTAGACCGATTTTGACGGGACTTTCGCTGGCAGATAGCTGAGGTAATAAGGAGTAACTTAGGTTACTTTAATTTTAGAAAAAAAAAATAGGGTCCCACGGAAAAAATTAAAACCAAATTAATTAATTAATTTTGGTTCGAGAAGAAAGCTAGGGACGAACCCAAGCGAAGCGAGGGTGAGTCGCTAGTTCTAGATAAAAGAGAATATACAGACACAAAGACGTATTTTTTTTCAATACGTAAATAACTTAACATACTTAACGTTATTTAAATTATACGATGTTCAATATATGTATATGTAAATAAGTTATACTTAACAATATTAAACTAAGTTATACTTAAGAGTATTAGCCTTCAACTTAATTATTATATTTACTGCTAAGTTTAGATGTAAAATGAAGTTTAGCTACTAAATTCAGCTTATAACTAAGACCTACACAAAGCAAAGGATAAGGTGGCAGTTCCAATTTTCCACACTCTACTCAAAGCTAAACTTTAGTTTAATATTTACAACGTCAATTAATTAAGAAATTAACTTAGCTGTAATGCAGGGCAAAGGTATTTTATTAGTGTTATTTTCTTTCAATTATCATTAATTAAAACAAAATTAAACAAAAAAATAACAAATTTCATAATGCTTTCTTTATGATTTAAGCGAAAATTAGACATTTATATAAAACTATATTTTGTGATTTTTTTGCAGATTTATTTTGATTTTTGAACGTCGGGAACTAAAAATCAAAATAAATCAGAGACAAAATCTGAAAAGATAGTTTTATTTAATATAACAAATTTCATATTACTTGAACAGAAGGTATATTAAAAACTAAAGAATACCTTATCGTAAATTATTTCGGCTTTATCAATCTTTTACAACTTCAATATCATATTATATTATTGATTGAAAATCGATCATTAAACAAAAATATTTGTGCAACCTTAGCTTAAAATCCAGGAATTGAATTGAAAACTAACAGAACTATAAATGCTTTAATTAAAATATATAACTATCTTTTTGGTTTTTTGCGGAAATATTTTGGTTTTAGGTTCGAGAAGTTTTGAATGCTAGCAAACATGATAGTACGGGTTTAGACTACTCAAAAGTGATTATATAGTTCTTACACAGTTCTACCCACAAATTTACCCGAAAATAATACAATAATTTGGAAAAAAGGAAAGTCTGGAAGTAACAACTTAAATAAATCTGCGAAAAAAAAAACGAAATGTATGTGGCAAGTATATACATACATACTCGTATATTGCTTCTGTTTGTGCGTAGGTTTTAGGAACCTAGTTTTTGAACACATTATATTATATCTCAATAAATCTCATTCCATGCAAAAAAGGTAAATTTTACTAAATAAAACTGCAGTGAACAAAGCCACAGTGACGAAAAACTGAAATATTTTTCCAAGCCATTGCCCATGACAAGAGAGATTTATAGCGAATTTTTTGTGAGGAAAAAATTGTCCGGCTATGAGATACTATCTGAAAAATCAATTGACGTTCGTAATTTACTTTTATAATATCGAGTTTATAATATTTTTATTGTATTCAGCCCTTTCTAAAATCCCACTGCTGGGCACATCCCATCAGTACGAGGTGGATCAGGCCATAGTCCACCACGATGTGAGTGTGGATTAGCGGACTTCACGTGTGTTTCGAAAACTTGCTAGGTTCTTACAAACATGCAAGTTTTATTACGATGTTTTCCGTCACCGTAAGGCAAGTGATAACCATGTTGGAAATGATTCGCATATGAAAATGTCAGAGGTACGAGACACGGGATTTTAGCTCGCTTCACTCGGTTTCCCAAACAAACGCGTTACCACCGGGCTACTACTGTCGCTATTTTTTTACTCACATTTAAAATATCAATACGATGAGGACGATCGAGATTGAGAGACGATGAGTTTTGGAAAAGCAAATTCTTTTTTCAGATAAGATTATCCTGTATATTGCTTTGTTACAAATATCTCTTGCATGGAAAATCCCAAATTGAATACTGTAAATAAAAAAGAGATAAAGACGGTAAAATGAATTTTAATACTTTTGTATATAATACATAATCGAAAATCGGTGAAATGTAAGTCGGACTCACACACGAAGGGGTCCGTATCATAATCGATTTTTTTTAACTTGCATGATAGCCTTTTTGAAATTCGATATCTTAGTTTTTTATTATATGTTGTTACAGTGGCAATATAAAAACACACTGTGAAAATTTCAACTCGCTATCTATTATGGTTCATGAGATACAGCCCTCTGATAGACGAACGGACGGACAGCGTAGGCTTAGTAATAGTGTTCCGTTGGCACCCGTCGGGTACGGAACCCTATAAATGGATTTTATACAAAATAAAACTCATTACTAATAATACCTCTAAGAAAATTCCTAAATATACGTATAAAAAAAGAAAATTCTACAATATTTTATTGCTTTAGCCCGCACATAATATCGTAGTACTCAAGTGTAAACGCAGACACCTTCTTTTATACTTTAACTCTCAGAGTCCGATTTCAAAAAAGGGATTTTATTTTGTGAATCGGTTCATACAATATTCATACTATCCATATCCATACTAATATTATAAATGTGAAAGTATGTTTGTTTGTTTGTTTGTCCTTTTTACACGTCGTAACAAAGTGATGGATTGGCGTGATTTTTTGTGTGGAGACAGTTGGAAGGCTGGAAAGTGACATAGGCTGCTTTTTACCGCGGGAGATTATCATTCCCACGGAAAAACACGTTATAATACAACCCAAAAAAAAAATATAATCAGAATTACTTGAAACTTGGTATTAATGCTTTTCAATACAATTAAATAAATATGTGTGTGGCGAAACACAAAAAGAGTTTTTATATCTTGTTTCGTTTCGCCTGTTTTAAAAGAGGAAGAAAAAGTTAAGTTGACTCACGTCATGTAATACTATTAGGTTTTCTTACACATTATTAAACTGATGTAAATAATTCTATTGGAGTTGGTTTAATTTCTCCCATACTCGAAAGTGGTGACCCCGACGTGATATAAACACGCAACCTTCTACTCCAAATGTGTTTTACTATTTTTTGAAATTTATCCCATAAGAGGGTAAAATAGAGAATGAAAGTTTGTATGAAACCTACAGTTTTTTTTTGAGTTTTTTTTTGTAGTTTTAGCGCGAGCCAAGCCGCGAGTTCTGCTAGTATTATATAAAAATACAGATCTATACATATGACACAGTAGTACCTGGGCCAGCGAACTAGGGTCATTAAAAATGCGTTTTTTTTTCAGAAAAGCCACCAATATAGACAAACTTATAAAGCAAAACCTTATCTATATACAAAATTTGATCCAAACCGTTACAGCCGTTTCAGAGATACGCGAAATAAATTAATATATACAAGAACTGCTCATTTAATATTATAAGATATATGTATAATGTATATATACATATAGAGTATATAATACATGCATGTCGGTCTGTTACGCATATCTTCACGCCTCACGCTCAGGGGCGCGTATCAGATTGTATGCAGCCGTAAGCCGTATTGTTTTAGCAATGTAATAAATGATGTGTTGCGAAATCTGATAATTTATGGCGAAACGCTTTCATTCCTATCACTTTTGTTAACGAAAGCTAAATTATATTCAGGCATGTTTTGTTCTAAGCTACATATAAAATTACTAAGCTTTATTGAAGTCTATATATAATTATCTAACTATTTAGCGTATTATTCATAATAATATTATAAATGTGAAAATAACTGTGTTATACTTTCTTAGATTTACGCGAATATTTGACATTTAAAAAAAAAACAATCTTTTCGGATTTTTTCGCGGATTTATTTTGATTTTTGGTTCCCGATGTTACGAATGCTTTACAGCAATCATGGCGACGGGAGAGACTAAGGTTTCAGATGTCTCAAAGGTATTGTATAATTGTTACAGACAGCCTACCCACAAAATTTGGTGCAAGCACCATTTGGTGCCATTTTTCAAGTTTTTAGAAAGGTTTTTTGGTAGGCTGTCTGTAACGACTATATAATACCTTTGAGACATCTAACACCTTAGTCTCTCCCGTGACCGGAAATCATTCCTTAAAGGAGTGAAAATGGGGATGAAAGTTTGTATGGGGAAGCAACCTAAAGCTCTACTATAGTGTATTTTTAGAAAGAATATTTCTATTTAATGTAACTTTTATAATAACTTCTACTTATATATCTCGATTTCATCAAACCTTTTTAACTTCTTTTTTTTCTCACTTTGCTTGTTATAAAAGTTTTAGTCACCACTTAAAATCACTTTTATTGACTAAATACTTCTTGTATAACTTTTACCTTTTCGAGATATTCACACCTTTACATAACCTAACGATTATAGCACTGCACCTAATGGTTATCAAATATTAATTTCGCGAAGAGAATTATACTATATTACAAAGATAGATTTAAGTCAACAAAAGATAGTTAAACAAACGAATGACTAATGAGCTTAGTTTATCTACAACACCAACAGTGAGAGTAAATAACAGTGAACAAATACGTTTCATGGAGTACAAGTGAAATTTCCACAAAATACGCTCTTGTCTCAGTAATATAATTACTTTTCCACTGATTTATATGTTTAATCTATATATAAATAGGCAAAGACAAAACAGTTTAGTACCTTTTCACTTCTGTTTGTCAACCGTTTTTTTTTTTTTTGTTTATTAGCGAATGACGAGCTTTTGTGTTATCAATGAAAAAAATATTGGAAGCAGTTAGTTTTATATATATGTACACGCCAGTCGCATACACTACCCTCGTTTAGCAGTTTCTAGGAAATTAAGGGGTGGTTCGGGTGCTCTCGGTACGCGGTTTACATAAAGGCTACTATTACCCGGTCGTTAGGGGAATACTTAATTGAGACGAGAAAAAAAAGAGAAGTGCACTAACTTTGGTGTCTTCGTCTCTCCCACGTTCCAGGCGCCTGCGATTCCCGGTGGTCGGGTACAGTGGTAAAACAGTTTAACGGCCGTACAAAGGTCACACGCGAAGTTATGACCACACCTTAGCGGTCACCTAAGCTTTATAAAATTAGCGATCTCCTCTCTCGTTGTGGGCTGTGTGTCGAGTGGTCGCTCCGGCGGTTATGCTCAAGAGTTTTTATACTTTTTAAACTAAGCAGTGCACCCCTCCCCTTCGTCATAAGTTTTCCGCCTGCCGACGCAAATAGCAAAAGTAGACTAAACAATATATATATATATATATATATATATATATATATATATATATATATATATATATATACAATATATAACAAAAACCCTGTTGTATTTATAGGTGTTGTGTTATATAGGTACGTATACATAATCATATAGGCGTACCATTAATGAAAATCTTATTTAAAAAATATCAAGTACTGCCAAGTTATTGTTTATAGTTAAGATAGCTAATAAAATGAACACATTAAAAAAATGTTTGTAAATTCTGAATTATCAGCGAAATTCACTCAAAGCATCGCCGCCTTTGCAGGCGGCGGCACTTTGACACAGGCCGCTAACTACCTACCCCTTTTACTAAGCTGCCCGCTCGGCGTAGACGTCCTAGTCGCACGCGCAGCTTACTTTCGAACGCACGTACGCATTGCGTGTTGCGAAATTACGTAAAATGTCTCACACTAATGTAGAATATTTTAATATGTTGATGTGTCTCGGGAAATGTGACTGCAATTATGCAGAGATGCGCCGACTTTATGAGGAGCTCTTTGCAATACCAAGAAACTCAACACTACCGTCGACGATGGCATTCCAACGTCTGCACATACGTATGTACAACACCGGCAGTGTGCACGGCCGTGACCAACATCGTGTTGATGCAGGAAGGCCGAGAATTCACGACGGTAATATTGAGGAGCAAATCCTAGACATACTTGGGGAAGATCCGACGCGAAGCACACGCTCGGTAGGACGCGAACTAGGTGTAAACCACATGCGTGTTTGGAGAATTCTTAAAGATGATGGACAGCACCCATTTCACTATTGTCGAGTTCAGTCTCTACTTCCCACGGACTTCGAGCCTAGAATGGTGTACAGCAGATGGATACTAGACAGGGTCGAAGAGGATAGTGAGTTCTTGAGCAGAGTACTGTTCACTGATGAGTGCTCATTTGTTAAAACAGGTGTATTTAATTCTCACAATGAACACGTATGGTCAGTCATTAATCCGCATGCCTCTAAACCAAGTCACTTTCAACACCGATGGAAGATTAATGTTTGGGCGGGAATAATAGGGGACAAAATAATTGGACCCTGTTTTCTAACCGAAACAATGAACGGTGGGAACTACCTTCGCTTCCTGCGAGAAGAGCTGACCGAGGAGCTTGACGAGCTTAGCTTTGATCTCATGCGCCGTTTGTGGTTTCAACATGACGGCGCGCCATCCCACTTCTCGCGTCCTGTGAGAGAATATTTGAATGCGGAATATGGGGAAAGGTGGATTGGCCGGGGTGGACCAGTCAATTGGCCGGCGAGGTCACCTGATCTCATACCTTTGGATTTTTTTCTCTGGGGTACTGTCAAAGAGTCATTTTTTAAAAAAACGTGTGATACCGAGGCCGAAACGCGTTTGAGAATACCTAGTCGCAGCATTTAATGAACTAAAGTCCGATACATCTATTCTACGTTCGTTCTAATATTATCAAACGTTGTATCAAATGTCTAGAGCTACAAGGCGTGCATATTGAACGATATCTTCGTAATCGTGAAGTTGATGTTATAATAAATTAGTGATTTACGATTAAGTAGAGCACCTACCTACTCAATCTTACATACTTACTTAATAATTGGAGTGGAGCAAAAGTGTTAAACAAAAGTATTTGCTAAAGTGTTAAATAGCAAACAGCTGAGTGATATCTGATGACACGTGACGAGTTCACGCCCTTAGTGTAGGTACCAAGTGCGAGCGGCTCCCATGCTGACGCCGACGCGCGCGGCTCCTTTGATACGACTTGTACCTATCTCCATGCAGAATTGCAGAGATGAGAAATTATTTTCATTTTACAAATAATATTATTATTAAATATATTAAATATTTAATTTCATTATTTAAATTTAAGAGCTTTTACAAATATAAATATATATATATATATATATATATATATATATACACAGATGGGTAAATTCTATTCATATATGTTTTCCTCAAATTTCAGTAATGATTATGTAAATAACTATGCTAAAGGTGAAGGCAATGGTAGCACAGTGGTATTATGCACGCTTGGAAAACCAAGTAAAGCAGGTACAAACTGCGGGGTTTTATTCTACAAATCATTTCCAAGATTTTTTTACGCTGAAGTAAAATATTATTACGAAACTTGATCCATCCAACATAAATTGGAGGTTTGCGCCCAGCAGTGCTTAAGTCGCACTTGAAGTAAGTGTAACATGTTCATTAAAAAAGTACATGTACGATGAGTAAGTTTTTCATTTTCAAAAAAAAACTATTTCCTGAATATACAAATCAATGCCATATTTGTAATATTTTTAAGTCGGACTGATAAATAATCCACTTATAAAAAATTCCACTTATAAATAAATAACAACTAAGATAATATAGTAAATTCAATTTTCTTCTATACGTATAATAAAATTGTAACTGGTCGCTGTCAGTACATGGAAGATATTTGAGAAAATCTATTATTGGGGATCTTTACTAACGCAATAGAACCCAAAACAATGATTTTTTAGTTTTGTTGTCTGTTTGTCTGTTTGTCAGTTTCTCTGTTTGCCTGTGCGTTTGTGCGCGCTAATCTGAGAAACGGCTTAACCGATTTGGGTGCGATTTTCACTAATGTATTGTGGTAAGCTTCACTTAACATTTAATATTTGTTTTATTTCAATCGGTTCCTAAATAAAAAAGTTACGTCAATTTAAAGAGTCATCTAGGAACGAATCCGAGCGAAGGGTGAGCCGCTAGTATTTAATATATTCAAATTAATTCTTACTAGACATATGTATTTGATAATTGATTGTAAGCCTCCTTTTTGGAAGTCGGTTAAAAATGACAGTTTAATTAAATCCTTAACCAGTTAACGAGTATAGACTTCACTGTGCTTGTAACATTTCTTTTTAACTTAACCGAAATATTCACTTAACATTAAAACACGTCCTTTGTAATTCAGTAAACGAGAACCGCATTTCGCACCACAACGTCATTACGCTAGTGATGCCGGTTCTTTAATTAGTAATCACCTATCCCGAAAAGCCGGCATAAAACAAATCCCTAGATGTAATTATTCATGAAATCCAGTAATTATTCCGGGAGAGCCAAAGCAGAAAATGGAGATAAGCTTGGTAAAATTAAGAGACCCTACACACGGGATGGAAAACGCGATAATTTCTATAAATGTAATAAAAATATTATACTGTTATAATTTTAAATTCGGTTGTGCTCGCGCAGTTAGTTTATAAAGACCTTTGCATGATGTTAGATATCCCATAACCTTCTTTAAAGAAAAAGGTGTATTAAAAATTTATCAAATTTGACTGGTAATTCCAAAAATAGACAGACGTTAATGTATCGTTATTAGGGTTCCGTAGTCAAAAGGCTAAAATCAAACCCCTTTTTCATGTCATCTATCCTTATCCATATAACTTTAAAACAATTGGCGATACATTGCTGTTTAGTAGATAAGTGTCTCTTGTAAACCGCTAAGCACCTCATTTAGAAGTAAAACGCTGCTTTTTTTACTTGAAAAACGCAGCGCTTTACCTCTGTTGTAACCTCATTGTTATCAAAAGGAGATCTTAAGATGAAAGTAAATTTTCACGATGACTCATCGTTATAGTATAGCATTTCGGCAACGGTGCGTGAAACATCGATTATGGCTTAAAAAGCTCTTATACAAGATTGCTTAACATAATTTAAATGCATTGTGGGTAACTTGTGAGTGCACAGGGGATAACAATCTTATCGAACTACCATTATAATCATAAAAGTGTGTGTATGTCCGTTACGCTCAAACGACTGTACGGATTTAAAATGAAATTTTATTAATATCCATAGAAATCTAGTAGTACCCTCTAACCCACAGTCCACTCTGCTGTATCAGGAGCAACCTGCATAGTACACCGCCCACCGGCGTGGACCACCTCACAGTGCGTTTCATGGTTTAGCGCCCCGATTGGTTGCCGGACGCTAATGAGCCTGAAAACTTAGAGGAACATATAGGCCGCAAGTTTGGTACCTAGGGACACGCCCGAGCGAAGCGATGATAAATCACTAGCTAATATTATCAAAGTGAAAGTTTATAAGTGAATTTGTTACTTTCTTAGGCTAAAACGGCTCAACAGATTAAATTGAAACTCGGAATGGTATTATATGGTTCTTAAATCCGAAATTAACACAAACATTAATATGTTGAGACATTAACACACAGCACCATCTAGTTCCATGGTACGTTACGGGGCTTTTGTTATTACCAGATAGTTGATACACTACACATATATAACTTTAAATACATATTATAAATATAAACATCCATGACTGGAGTATAAACATTCATGCTCATCACACAAATGAATGAAGGCCTCTGTATCGATAATAATGACTATTTTAATGAGATTATCCTAAAAATATTTAATATACAAGTAGGTATATCTATACTAATATTATAAAGCTGAAGACTTTGTTTGGTTGTTTGTTTGTTTGTTTGGTTGAACGCGCTAATCTCAGGAAGTACTGGATGGAATTGAAAAATTATTTTTGTGTTGGATAGTCCATTTATCGAGGAAGGCTTTAGGCTATATATCATCCCGAAAAAATGTACGGTTCCCGTAGGATAGAGTTGTTTTTGTCTAGAGACGAACCCGAAGCGAAGCGAGGGTGAGTCGCTAGTGTATAGATAATAGTATTTCTTAGTTTTCATTCTAAAATTCAATGAAATATTTTGAGGGAACGAATTAAATCAAAACTTATACTTGATTTATAATTTGGAGAACAATTTAAGATGTCTTAGTAAGCATTTCACTTTACCAACAATTAGCAGAATTTACTAAATTGTTTGTTTAGCTTCACCCTCCTCCCTTCCCAAATGGATAGTGACGCCTCTCATCAGTCTCAGCTTTTCGCTTACATCAAGACAGTTGATTTTAAATCCATATTTTATACTAAAAATCTATACTAATATTAAAAAGAAGTAAAGTTTGTGTGCTTGTGATTTTGTGAGTTTATGACGTTGTAGGGTGTAATCTCTGGATCTACTGAACCGATTTAGATGAAATTTGGTAAAAAGATAGTTTGAGAACCTGGGAAGGACATAGGCTAGGCTATACATATATCGAATAATAAATAGTCTATCATACCATATTAACCATTAAAACGTAACGTTACGTTGGTAGCCTTATAAAATTTAATATATTATATATATATATATATATATTTAAAATACGATTCGAAGATTTTTTATTAAAATTCAAACAAAATTATTACCCAGAAAACTTTAAAAGTTCTCAAAGATATCGCGACGTCAGAGCGAGCGCAATTTTAGAAATTGTACTTAATTACGCGTAACAATGTTTCATGAGAGCTCGATCTCATTTAGTTTTGTTAAATATAATCTTGTTTTTAAGATGCGGTTTGATAGTTAAAGATATGAAAATGAAATATTATAATGGCTGAACTGAATCTATGAACATTGCACTGTATTTATACTCATTACTTGTAGCATAAATATATAGATAGATAGATAATACTCTTTATTGTACACCTTATAAAAAGAAACAAACATAATGAAAATAACATACAAAAAATGAATGTACAGCAGGCGGCCTTATCGCTAAGAGCGATAAATAGAGCATATAAATCTATACTAATATTATAAAGAGGTAAAAGTTGTGAGTTTGTGAGATTGTAGGGGGTAATCTCTGGACCTATTGAACCAATTTAGATGAAATTTGGTAAAAAGATAATTTGAGACCCTGGAAAATACGTAGGATACTTTTTATCCCGGAAATCATTTCTTAAGGGGGTGAAAATGGGAATGATAGTTTGTATTGGGAAGTAAGCTAGGGACGAACCCAAGCGAAGCGAGGGTGAGTCGCTAGTAATAAATATGTTGGGACGTCACACACACTACCATCTAGTTCAATAGTACGAGGTTTGTGTTATGGATACCAGATAGTTGATACACTACACATATATAACTTTAAATACAACGTATTATAAATATAAACACCCATGAATGGAGTACAAACATTCATGCTCATCACACAAATGCATGCCCAGCGGGACTCGAACTCGCGACCGCTGACACAGCAAGTAAGATCACTACAAACTGAGCCAAACGTGTCGTCATATGCATGCGTGTATGTATTTATATATATAATATTATATACAAGAAGCTCGGCCTTTTGGCAAATTTAAAATAAACAGTAACTTTTGTGTAACTACAGTGTTTTTAATTTAATCAAAATCCATCCAGTCGTGTCATTGTGAAGTAATAATATATATATATATATATATATATATATATATATATATATATATATATATATATACATAAAAATTTGCTTTTATAATCTATACATATAATAAAGCAGTAAATTAGCGAAATCGAAGTGCGCGTTTTACTCAAAAAGTACTGAACTGATTTTAACAAAATTTTGTGTACTGATAACTTATTACTCGGGTCAGCATTTAGGATAACTTTTACTACTGGAATATCTTTCATCCCAACGGGAAAACAATAACTGGTTCTATTGAGTTTTTCTTAGAAATGTACATATCTCACGTTGGCTAAACCTTACGACATACAACAAAACAATGTGCTAGAAAATTGTAGGTCTTAATAAAGCCTACAGGAAAATCTGCAATAGCAAGTCTTTCTCCTAAGGTACACTCGCAATAACTATTTATATTTATTTAAACCGTACCTGAGCGAAGCCATGGTAAGTCACTAGTGGTGTGATAAAAATAAAACTCTCTTAGATCTTTTGGGATTTTTTCTGTGGATTTATAATGATATTTGGTTTCCAACGTTTTAAATTTTTTACAGCAATCTTAATCTCTCCGACTTCAGAGGTTTTTTCCGTTTGTCGTACGAAGCTTTAGACATCTCAAAAGTTCTCCCTTCTTTATTTATTTATTTTTTATTTATTTATTTATGTACCATAAAATATAGATTATACAAAATAAAGTAACAGAATGTCGACAAAGGATGACTTGTCTCTTTAAGAGATTTCTTCCAGAAACCCTTTAAATTGGAGACCACCGGTTAGATTCCTGGAAGATACAAAATTAGATGATGCCTATAACGTAGAATAGAAACACGAATTAATTATGTCCTTATTATACTCGATGTGGATTACTAATTAGTGGAATAAGTGGAAAGAAGGGTGAAAGAAATTAAATAAAAGCTTCATTAAGTTTTAATTAGAATACATTTATACACAAAATAGAGACTGTTTTTGCCTGGTGGCTAGGACTTTTATAATTAAATACATATAATAAAATTCTGAGTCGAATCTGTACATTAAATATTTTTTGGAAAATCTTATGGAAATAGTCATTAGTATCAATACAGAGGCCGAATCTATAGGTTTTCGAATTTTTGTCTGTCTGTTCATTTGTCTGTTTGTATGGTTGTCTGTCTCTCTGTCTGTCTGTCTGCCTGTCTGGGAACGCATCACGGGAAAACAACTGGACAAATTTTGATAAAATTTGGTATGATGATAGCTGGTTAGCCGGGTCAACATATAGATTACTTTTTACTCCGGGAAAATGTTTTATCTTTGAGAAATCTATACTAACCATTAAAACGTTCCTAGGAACGAACTCGAGCGCAGCGAGGGTAAAACGCCGAATCATAGATAGTCTTTTTTAAATAATTTAACCGAATTCAAAAAGACAAATTCTCAATTTAACTAACATAAATGAACCTGATTTACAAAATAGGGACTTACTTTTGCCTCATTCAGCAAAAACTGATTGTGTGATTTTGGTGATACGTTTTATATTCAATGGGCTATCAAAGGTTACTTAGTGAAAAAAGTCTATCTGTAAAAGCTTTATAGGTACTTTTTATTTTTATTTTTATATGACGACACGTTTGGCAGTCGCGGGTTCATTTGTGTGTGAGTACGAATATTTGTACTCCAGTCAGGGGTGTTTATATTTGTAATATGTATGTATTTAAAGTTATATATGTGTAGTGTATCATCTATCTGGTATCCATAACACAGACCTCGTAGCTTACCATGGAACTAGATGGTGCTGTTTAGTAATGTCCCTACATATTTATTTATTACTAGCGACTCACCCTCGCTTCGCTTCGGGTTCGTCCCTAGACAAAAACAAAACTATCCCACGAGAACAGTACATTTTTCCGGGATGATATATAGCCTATAGCCTTCCTCAGTTAACAGGCTATCGAATGCAAAAAGATTTTTTTCAAACAAACAAACAAACTCTTTAGCTTTATAATATTAGTATAGATTTTAAACCTTTTGAGTTAAAATACATTATCTTTATAGCTATATATATCTCTCTGTCAAACAGCAAGCTATCATATCCAATGACAATGTGAAGAGTCTTTAACACATGCGTATTAAGTAAATTCCATTTGGTGAACAACTTTTTGTAATTAAAACGTACTTGTCTAGAGAACTTGTTAAATAATTACTTAAAGCTTGAGTGTTATTACTTTACAGCGCCTTATAATGTTCTAAATTGTAGTACGAGTATATTATAATGAGATAGTGGAAATTTAAAAGTTGAAACGTGTGGTTCTGTTTTTATCGTTCTTTTATAACCTTTGTATCAATATAATCAAATCTTTAAAGTCATTTTTAACTATCCTATCGATTTGCAAGTTAAATCAATCCATATTTTTTTTTATGTTGGGAAATACAATTTACGCATATCACCTGTACACATACAGGTGGTTATGTGGGACTCACCGGCTAGAAAACTAGTTCTACCCACTAAAATTCAACAGAACCTCCACCACCACCATATCTTTGTCGTCATAAAATTGACTGTCATTAGGATTGACGGTCTGACCTGATGATGGAGTCAGAAGGTGATGGAAAACTATAACAGTTCCTGGCAAAACTTTCGTGTTCGGATTACTTATATTGTTTTAACGACCTCCATATTATATTTAATCTTTTAAGTATTAAATAGTTTTTAGACCCTTTAGACCCGCGGATGGGGTAGGCTTCCTTTTATCTCAAGGCAAATAGATCAATTGAGATTTATTTTAAGAGAAAAGCATAAAACTTTCAGCTATAAATGAAAATAATAATCATCAATTATCGGATACATAGTGTGCGTGTGCGTGCGTGTGTGCGTGCGCGCGCGCGTGTACGTGTGTGTGTGCGTGCGCGCGCGCGTGTACGTGTGTGTGTGCGTGCGTGTGTGTGTGTGCGTGCGTGTCTGTGTGTGCGTGCGTGTGTGTGTGTGTATGTTTGAGTGTGTGTGTATATATTATATGTGTATTGTTATAAATTTATTGGCTGCATATGCTTTTTAAAACTACAACATCTAGTAAAATATACATGAAAAAATAATAAGATTGATAATAATATTATAAGCGTATATAATATATAATAATATTCTTTTGAACACCCTTTATTTCATATACAATACATATATACTGAGGCACCTGCCAAGCACACGTTCTTTAGTGCCTTCCGTGCATGATAAATGTTAGTGTCACAAACTCTCGACACTCGTGGAACAATTATTGTACCTACAGTAGCTGTCCGGAACACGCTCTATTATATTCATAACCAGATAAAAATATTCTTTTTCTATAATTGCTACTATAATTATTGGCTTAAGCCTGCAAACGAATAATACGAGATGAATGATGTTGTATAGACGAATGATATATTGTATAGATCAAGAGAAATGAAATGCGTCATAGTTAAAAATATAAAAAATATGTTAGTTTTAAGTAACACAGGTATATTATTTACATAATTTACTCATACTAAACATATGTTATACGTAAATCAATACATAGTGTAAAACAAAGTCGCTGTCTGTTTCTCTGCTTACTTCTTTTAAACCACGCAACGGTTTTTAATACAGTTTTCTTTTTTTTTTTATGGGACAAAGGGGGTAAACGGGCAAGAGGCTCACCTGATGGGAAGTGATCACCTCCGTCCATGGACATCTGCAACACTTCAGGGCTTGTAGATGCGTTGCCAGCCTTTTAGGAAAGGGAGGGAGGAAGAGGAAGGGAGGAGGGAGAGGAAGGAAGGAGGGGGGAGGAGGGAGGGGGGAGGGAGGAGGGATGGGGAGTGGGCTTCCTTTTCACTAATAGAAAGAGCAATAAACGAAGAAGGTCAGTGTATATATTTTACTAGCGACTCACCCTTGCTTCGCTTCGGGTTCGCCCCTAGAAATCATCCCACTAGAACCGTACGTTACAAATCTATCCCACGAGAACCGTACGTTTTTCCGGGATGATATATAGCCTAAAGCCTTCCGCGATAAATGGACTATCCAACACCAGATAAATGGACTATCCATAACTAGTAGTTCCTGAGATTAGTGCTTTCAACCAAATAATAATAATAATAATAGCTTTTATTTCTTGCAACTTAATAAGAGTTTATATATTTGTATAATTAACTATCTGTATATATAACTTTTTTTTTATTATTACCTATTTGTTTTTTTTTTCAACCAAATAAACAAACAAACAAACAAACAAACTATTCAGCTTTATAATATTAGTATAGATAAATATTTGGTATTTTAATAAGTGGTAAGATTTAGTTTTATGTCAAAAAAAAAGTTGGCTATACCTTTAGAGGTACCTCAAAACAATGTATCTATTAGAAAATTGTAGGTCTTTAAAAGACTATAACATGTATCTATCTCTTAAGGCACGCTCACAATAACTATTTTTATCTATATAAAACGTACCTAAGGACATAAACGAGCGAAGCGAGGTTAAGTCACTAGCGAAATTATAAAAAGAGAAAAAAATATTTTAGTGCAGCTACTCATATAGTAACTCTCACGATGAATGCAACATCACGTGTATATATATATATATATATATGTACTTCAGTGTCGAAAAATATATTGTGTTTACACTAAAACAATTATAATACAAAACATTTTTTTAGTACATTCTAAAATTCTGACAAAATCATATAGAAGGAGGTCAATAATAGAAGGAGGTCCTTATAAATTTCATCAAACACAAACATTTCAAAAATAATTCTCGTAATTTATCGATTGAATAAATTGACTTCGTATTTTAATTTTAATATTGTGTTCAAAAATATTTTTACAGTTTAGGTACTAGGACATTTAAGGTCACCTGAAATATGAATATTTTAGTGTTTGTGCCCTTAAGCCACGAGAGTCAAAGTTCATTTACTTGATGAACAAAGAAAAATCGATTTTCTGAAATTGGAAGCTTATAGGTACTAGATATTCTACAGACTACAATTGTTGAAGAACGAAAATTTTAAAAGTTCTACTGAAATAACTTTAATCTTCATATTGTTATACAATCATAATAGATAATGTTTTATCTAATATATAAATATATCGTGTCTAATATATAAATATATCGTGTCACGGTCTTTGTGGTTGCACTCCTCCGAAACGGCTCGACCGATTTTAATGTTTTTTTTTTGTATATGTGGTAGTATTTTTCACCCTCCTACCCCCACCCCCCCATTTTTTAATCGCGATTTTAGTATTTTTGTATGAACAATATTATATAAATACATAAACAATAATCGCTGTTTAACATAAAGCCAAAGAGTTTTTCTTTATAGATTGAACGCGGGTGTAGCCGCGGGTTCTGCTTGTTATTCCCACATGTTATCAGGTTCCCATTTTTTAAAAGATTGTAGAATAACATCTTGTGTAAGACCGGTGTTCTTGTCATGTCGCTTTCTTCCTGGAAAGTGTACCTTTCCCACTTTCAACAATTTTCCCTGTCATGGAGAGACAATTGATAATAATATATATAATATAATAAATCCTGCAAGTTTTTTTGGGGCGTTATGGTAACGAATTCAATCATTTTTAAAAACATTTCTCTTTATCTGTTTCTGTGAATACGATTTTATTACAAGTCCGCGAGAATAATTAAGTACGAAAAGGCAGGCGAAGACATATGGATAAATTATATTACAATACAAAGTAACTTTTATTAAATAATATTAACTAGCGAATCATCCTCGGGTTCGTCCCAAGGTGCGATTTCATTTTTTTGAGCGAAACCCTAATTATTTTTTTAAAATAAAAGTAGCCTATGTTACTCCTTATAATATCAGCTATATGCCAGTGAAAATTCCGTTAAAATTGGTCCAGCCGTTTCAGAGATTAGCGGGAACAAACAGATAGACAGACAAACATTTTAAAAATTGTGTTTTTTATAAGTAGGTACCGTATATAATTCCATATACATTTAGTATAAAGCTGTTATTTTGACTTTACAAACAAACCCTTCAATTTTATTTATCAGTATAGATTGTGTGCCTTGTTTTTCATTATTAAACATTAAAACTACGTTTTGGATATATTCAAAACTCAATTAGAATATTCGATTTTACTATCAAAAAATAGACGGAAGATTCACTCGAAATTCGCCACTTGAATAAATAATATAGTAATTCAATAATTTCAAAAAGAAATTAATTCTATAATGACATCTCTTTGTAAAAATCGAGTATATTTTATTTAAAACCAACTAGCTAGCATCGCTTTTTGGAGTTGATTAAAAATTGAAAACATTATTCAATATTCAGGCACCAGATATCTCCTGAATCTTTTTAACTACCTTCAAAACGAAATCTTTCCTGTCAATCCGTCCGCCTCTCACAGCCAAACCCCTAACGCTGACCGCATTGAAATTTACCGTAGTTTTCAGCTTTTCGATTTATTTTAATTACTCATACAAGATTTTTATACAATTTTGTATCTTTTTACTCCTTCTTTTATAGTAATACTATACCAGTTTAACTATACTACAATAGTTACTTTAGCCACGGCTCTGTAGTAAAAAAACTAAGTAGAAATGACAGATCAATGCTACCATTCATCACGCTTCAGAAACAATTTCGTTAAAATGCTTATTCTTTGTGAAATATTAGCTTAATGTAATATTTACTTCACATCTTTCTTATAATTATATTTATATTTGCAAAATACTTAAATACATAGTTCTATTTATATGTAAGTAATAATAGATAACATAATAAAAATTTAAATCTAAAAACTTGTTATTTACTTTCAATCACATATTAACATGGCAAATATCAAGACACTAATAACACTGTGTCCTTTGAACTAAATCTATTTAAAAAAATATATTAAAGAGTGCGTGTATGAATGTGTACACGCGCAAGAAGTAAAACTTCTGTAGGTTATCGGTACTCTTTATGAAATTCAATTTATCTTTTAAATAAGTAGGAAAGTGAGATACTAAAAATAACGCATATTAGGCATATCACAAACATATATTTATAGAATATCATTTAAGAAAAGAATATAATTTTATATATCATTGGTCAGACAATAACAACGGTTACCATGGTAACAAATGTTCGCCCCTATTTCACTTTCCGTAACGAATTCACCAGCTTACTCCCCAATTCAAGCGTGCGTAAAGAAGTTTTACTTCATAAAGGTGTGTGTGGTAAAGCGCTTGCTTTGGAAACCAAGTGAAACAAATTCAAATATTGGTTTCCAGACCTCTGATATCATCATATGTAAATCATTTTCAATAGGAAAACATTATGAGGAAACCTGCATGTCTGAAAGAACCTAGGAAGTGTGAAATCCGCAAACCCGCAGCCAGCGTGGCGGACTAATTTCTGATCCCTGTCGCATTAAGGCGAGGCCCTTTGCCCTGCAGTGGGATGTTAAAAAATGCTGATAAATTTGAAAAATGTCGGCTCAAAGTTTTGTTAAAGAAAGATAAATTACGCTTAATCTATGGGAGATTTTACCGTACCATTTCTTCGGATATCCGTATATGTAGTTTGTTTTGTTATAAGTCTCTGTCCTCATTTCACCATTGACAGTCTGACCCCAACAAGGAGAGAAAGCAAAAAAAACTATTGGATTCAAATATTTTAATGATGTAATTTATTTTATTTACTAAGTAAGATGTTAATATTATATTTATCAATTATTTCTTTATCTGCTTTTCACCAAAAATCGCGACCTTGCAAAGAGTTACATACTATAAATTAGGAAATTGATCTCGCATGCAATCGCAGATTGATGAACATCCATACAAAATTTAGATGCTTTAGAGGATGATATTTTAGTATTATTTTCTTAATACTCACATAATATGTTATAGACTAGCGACGCACCCTCGCCTCGCTCGGGTTCGTCCCTACTTACGTTTTAACGTTTAGTATAGATTTATCAGAGATGAGATATTTTCCCAAGGTAAAAAGTATCCTATATGTTGACCCGGATAACCAGCTATCATCACATTAAATTTCATCAAAATCTGTCCAGTGCTTTTCTCGTGATGAGATCACAGACAGACAGACAGACAAAAAATCTAAAAACTATAGATCGATAATAATATCTAATATAATATTTAATGTACAGATTCGACAGAGTATGAATTTTATTATATGTACATATAGATATTAAAAAAAATTATCTAGATTCTGAAAAGCACTTACGAGCAAAATATCTATACATATTATAAAACAGTAACTTAGAGAAATCATTACATGAAATATTTTTTAAAAACAATGACTAACGTATTGTGTACAGAATATAGACCCCAAAATAGTTATTAAAATTTTTGTCTGTATGTCTGTATGTATGTGTGTGATTCACGCAAAAAGTACTAAACCGTTTTTAACAAAATTTTCTTTTAAAATAGATTAAATAAACCTAAAGATTTAAAATAACCCTAATAAACCTAAAGATTTAAAACCTTCCTAGTGACACACTCGAACTAAATATTTGAAATGCAATCATAGCAAAGATCATCCGCTACTATATATATGAAATACTAAACACACTAATTGTATCGTGTGGTGGTAGTTTTGCAGAAACATTTGTCATCCTTGTCAAAGCCAAAATTCTACACAAGCTCGTTTATAGAACACTAGCAGAACCCGCGGCTTCGCCCGCGATCAAACGCGGAAAAAAATAAACTTTTTTGCAATACATACTTTATTACTTGCAAAAATAAGTTTGTGTAAGTTTTATTATTTGTTAAAGTATATAGGGAAACAAATTTAATTTTAGCGATCGTAACTTAAAATATCCAGTATTTTAAAAGACGTTAAGCGTATATTTTGTAATTAATTTTACGCTTTAGGTATTTAGCAAGCTGCACTACCTGTATTTTTTATACATTTTTCTACTCCATCTTTCCAAAGTTAGAGGAAGAGAGTACAATGGCAACATGGCTAATATGGGTTTTTTTAAGTAACACACTAACAGGCTAACATCTACGTTATTTTTAAAGACCCAATGCTATGTACACCTGAAGCTTACAGTCTTCCTCCTTCTTCTTCTTTTTTAAGTTACGTATATAAAGTGCCATTCTTATTTTGTTGTAGCTTTTTGCCTGCGGCTACGCTCGCGTGGACTGAAAAATTTGCTCAGTTTTAATTTCCATTGAATTTATATGTTATCTTATTTTTAATATTATGTCTAGAGTAAAACTCTAGATTTACTTAAGTTAGTCTACCCTAAAAAAACCAACCACAAATATAGGTAAGGCTCTCTCTCTCGCGCTCTAGGTCTGTTATAGTTGTCGCTGCTGTGACCAGCCGAAAAGTTATACACAATTTTCCTTTGGATTCGGAATATTTTCCGTTCACTGCTATATATCTCACACAGATAGTGTGCACTTATAGAGAACTTGAGCCATGTTACTCTATTTAAATATATTCAACAACTCAAACTTCACCGGCCAGTTTTACCCCCTTAGGGCCTGAATTTAAAAAAAATCTACAATACATTTTTATTTAACTATATTGAAGAGCATTAATACCAAGTTTCAAGTAATTCTGATCACAAACATTTTTTTTCCTTATATAAACAGCATAACCCCCTTTTACCCTTTTAAGGGATAAATTTCGAAAAAAAAAATGATATCTGTATTGTTTTAGTTTTCATTTTAAAGGTAAATACCATTTTCCGTGCATCGATTACAGAGTTTCATACATACTTTCATCCCATATTTGACAGCCTTATGGGATGAATTTCAAAAATTGTTAAAATACATATTTATTTAATTGTATTGAAGAGCATTAATACCAAGTTTCAAGTGATTCTGATCATAAATAATTGTTTGCCCATATAAACTTTATCACCCCCTTTTACCCTTTTAAGGGATGAATTTCGAAAAAAATCTAATACAAATATTTCTTATTTTTCATCTTAAAGCTGAATACCACTTACCGTGTATTTTGCGTCAAGAATAACAGAGTTTCATACAATCTTTTATCCCCTATTTTACCCCCTTAGGGGATGAATTTACAAAAATCCTTTCTTAGCGGATGCCTACATTGTATAAGGAATATGTCCTCTAAATTTCACGATTCTACGACCAGCGGTTAAGGCTGTGCGTTGATCGATCAGTCAGTCAGGACAAAGCATTTTATGTATATATATAGATTATGTTATTATCCTAGATTAATTTATTCTTTACTAAAATACCACTTTCCAGAATAATCTACAAAGATATTAAGATTAAATAGACTTATATTAGGCTCTTTTTTAGTATGTTCTTTTAGACTATCCCTCTAACCTTTTTCAAAAAAGGTTATATTTTTTTAAATCAGACATATGTATAGGTACTTGTATAGATAATTAAATGTTTATTCATGATATTTATTAGTCCTGAAAGCATCTTAGGTCAAATAACAGTAAAATTATAAATATTAGTGTCAGCCTAGTGGCCAATATTCGATCATAATTATTGAAAATTTGAGTATATTTGATATGAATAGAATTTACTTATCTATATAAAAAACTGTTACCAAATTATTATTTTTTTTTTTTTGATAACACCAAAACTCGTCAATAGCAAAAGATACTGAACTGTTTTGTTCTAATAAATAATAATAATAATAAAGCCCTTTTATTTCTGATCTACAAATTATTATTACATGCATTTTATATATATTAAATATTAAAGTTTTCAATTATACCTACATATATAATGATATTGACTCTAATATAACATGTAATGAAGTAAAACTGAAAAAAAAAAAGTTCTAATAAATAGGTTATTAAAAATAATATCATCTATAGTAAATTCAGACAAATTATTACCTATCTATAAAAAACAATTTTTAAAATTTTTATTTATCTGTCTGTTTGTTCCAGCTACTCTCCAAAACGGCTGGACCGTTTTGACAGGACTTTCACTGGCTGTAGCCGATGTTATATAAATGATACTTTTATTTTAGTAACAGAATTAGTATTCCGCGCAATAAATTAAACCCTTGAAATTGTGAACCAAACCGTACCTACCTACATACACCGGAGCAAAGTAAGGATAAGTTACTAGTTTATGAATAAATTCCAAATATTTAGAAACCAAAAATTCCATCCCTTATACAAAAAAGATGCTATTATTTAGAACTATATCCTTCGTTTCGATTACATCTTCCTAACAGTTAATTTATTCATGGCTTAGCTAAGGCACATAATCCGGCCAGTTCAAGCTTTGTTGTCATAACAAATTGAATGCTACAAAGCCGTCTAAGAGACTTGTCTGTCTGAGAAGAGGTTATTAGAAGTACTTAGTAGAAAAAGTTATTTATTTTATTCTGTTTAATTCCAGTAACGTAACGTAATGGTCTACTTTATGTATATCATACATGGGTCGTTCTTCTTTTCTTGCGACAATGAATTGGTGTTTCTCAGTTTTTCGAGTTTTTCAAGTAACAATATTTTGATTTCAGTGTTAGATATTTTTTTTGCAAATGCATTTAATTTTCATTTGGATCATTTAATCTTTTTTTTTCATGCCCGTAATGTTGTTCGTTTTGTGGCGGTTTTCGAGAAAACACTGTGACAGGGTGGTTGTTTTTCGGTAGGACATCATTATGAATTACTACTGTGTCACGGTATTCAATGAAAAATAAACACATGCAAAAAAACTATTGGCTACAGAAAGTTAAAGATTATTTAGTATTAAAAGGTATAAAGCGATGAGGATGTAAGTTCGAACAATGAATACATAATAATCTATACTCTAATATGACACAAAATGGGGTGAGGGACAAATCATTCTCGCTAGAAAAGAAGAACGACCCACATACTTCTTTTATTTTTTGACGTGAAACGACTTTAAAAACCCATCGAAACATACGGATAAAAGTGGACCATATACAAAATAGGTTACATACGAAATAGGTTGCATTAGGTTGTTTTGGTAATCATGGTTATTGTCTGAAAAATGATATATATGACATCCTTTCCGTTTCTATTTTCAAAGATTACTATTTTTAATAATTTGTTTTCAAATATGCAAAATATTTATAGAAAACAAAAACACTAAAAGTAACTCGCTGCAATAACCGTTTCACGTTAAAGCAACGACTGTGTACTCCGACACAGCTCTACCCGATTTTCTTCTCTAGCAGCAGAATTTTTTTTAATAATCATCACATAACCACCCAACTCTTATACTTAATATATATATTACTTAATATATAAAATAAAGTAATACTTGCAGGTAAACTCAGTTATGATGCTTTTGTAGTCAAAAAATTTACACATTCGAAGTCCATGACATTATCTGGTCAATAATAATTTTTACTTGTTCCTGGCTTTTTGGAGTATCCTGATGTCATTTGCAACCAGCAACAAAATTCATGACATCGTTTTGTCAATAAAAATTGCGCGTGAAGTTAGCATGGACCAGTGTCAAGACCACTTTTTGGCAACTAATTCTGATCTATAATTGGATCCCTTTCTTGTCGATTCCGTCATCTCTACTTTTATTTTTAAAGTGTCTGTTTGTAATGTCAAAATAACAGCTTTATACTAAATGCATGTAGAATTATATACGGAACTTATACGAAAAACATTTTTTTTAATTTTTGTCTATCTGTATGTCTGCCTGTCTATCTGTTTGTTCCGGCTAATTTTTGAAACATCTGGACCGATTTTGACAGGATTTTCATTGGCAGATAGCTGATGTTATAAGAAGTAACTTAGGCTACTTTTATTTTAGAAAAAGAGTTAGAGTTCCGCTCAAAAAAATTAAAACATACCTAGGAGGCACCCGAGCAAAGCGAGGTTATATCACTAGTAAAAAAAATAATATAAATCGAAATCTAACATAAAACGAAATGTAATTCGACTTAGCAAATCTTTTAACATTGAAAATAAAATCATTTTTCTTCAACTAAAATTTCTTTCTAGCAAAATTGAACAATTTATAAAAGCGAAAACACACGCCACTATATTTAGGTATAGACAAATAAACCAAGTCGAGGCTTATCTCAAAAAATCTGAAGTCTAATCCGATTTAGATTTTTTTTATTTTTTGCAGACTCTTTTTGACAGAAATCAATTTATTTTACACCTAGCCTTCACGTTTGGTTTAACCTGAATTAGTATATGTTTTAAGATTCCATAATAAATATAACGTGATTCAAAATAAAACGAGAAAATGTCCAAATTTTAAATATCACTTTGATATTATGCCGAAAGGATTATGAAAGAACGTGAAAACAAAGCTCATTATGTATCTTTAATTTAAATCTAATCTAACGAAACTCAAATTAAAATTATATAGAGAGAATCCACCAAAATAAATAGCAAAGTCCAAAATAGCAGCGTATTTAACTATTATGCTACTATTCTCGATTTTGCCACACTTCGTATTTCGCTATCGTTTACATTTTTTTAAAGAATAAGGGATAATTTATATATGTATGTATTAGTTAAATTAATATAGGTATCATTTTGAATAATAATACAATGAAAATAATAATAAAAAGTGATATTACTATTAGTCCGATCAAAATAGACATTCACCCTTGCATTAATTCCCAAGAAGCTGAAAATTTATATGAACGTTAGGGATACTATTATAATGAAATTGTGAAAAGTCCTCATCGATCCCATGTGTGCAAAAAATTTTATAGAAGGTGAAAGTTCGCGAAAATGTTTTTTTTTTTTTTGGATTCTTTAGGTTAGTTTTATGATAAATAGCTAATACAGCTCAGACAAAAATTGTAGATCTTGCAATTGTCTAAAAAAAATGTCCTTACACTTTTTCCCCCAAAATTCACTATTTCTTCAAGAGAAAAAGCGATTCTAAAATTTACTAAAATTTTATACTTGACGCATTTTTTTATATACTATAAGCATACGTAAGCTATTATGTATACAATATAAGCCCCAAAACAACAGTCATTAAAAAATCTGTCTATTTGTGTGTGCGCGTTTCACGTAAAAAGTAATGAACTGATTTCAACAAAATTTGGTGAAGTAATAACTTATTACTCGGGTCAATATTTAGAATACCTTTTACTTCAGGAAAATCTTTCTTTCCCACAGGAAAACAAAATAACTAGTTTTATCGAGTCGTTCTTAGAAACCTTCCGCTAGTTAAACCTTAAGGCATCAAAACAATGTACTAAAAAATTGTAGATCTCAAAAAGGCCCACAGAAAAGTCTGCAGCAGTATTCATACATACATCTGTCTCCTAAGGTACATTCGCAATACCTATTTTTATCTATACTTATAATACATAAATAAAAACTAACTTAGTCAACTCGATGTGAGCGTTTACGCAAAAACACTGCACCGATTTTAAGTACATTTTGTGTAGTGATAACTTATTTATTACTCGGTTCAACATTTCGGATTTACTATCTATTACTAACTTTTTTTATCATAAAATAAATCATTTCACTGAAAAATCCACAAAACCTATTTTTGCGAACTTTGACCTTGCATAAAATTTTTGCACACATGGGATCGATGGGGACTTTTCACAATTTCATTATAATGGTAATTCTCTAACGCCCATGTAAATTTTCAGCTTCTCAGGA
The DNA here is from genome assembly GCA_905404265.1 of Fabriciana adippe. Lineage (NCBI taxonomy): Eukaryota > Metazoa > Arthropoda > Insecta > Lepidoptera > Nymphalidae > Fabriciana > Fabriciana adippe. Next base: position 13,398,545 of record FR989998.1, on the reverse strand, counting down.
ATTTATTCAAGGGTACCCCTATTTTTAGGGCTAACTTGACCGGACTATATAGATATTTTTTTGTATGTTTAAGCATTAGTTCTCTTCCCCTTGAAAGAGAGATAGCAAAATATTATCTTTTTTCTCTTTATTATAATAAAATTCGTTAGCTATTTTTATTTATTAACATTTATTTACTTATCATTCAGTATACAAATATCATTTGTATACTATTTTAAAAGATTTTTGCTTGGCTTCATGTTTAGTTCTATGATACTCTTACTTTATTCCTATTTCTTAATTTGATGTTTTAAATTAAGATTGTTTAATTTTTATTGATAAAACAACAGAATGTCAAATCGATATGATCTTTTTAGATATATGTAGATATTTACTAACACGATTTATATCCTCGTAGATAAAATAGAAACCACAAAGTTCACGAATCTTTTCTCCATTAAGTAAATAATTAATAAATAAGCTCGATTAGTTCTAAGTAGTTCTACAGACTTCATTTTCTTTTGATCGTGAGAAGCATATAATAATAGGTTTATAATTTAATTTATGTAATTGCAAGTGTGACCACGATAGGATTATCGATCGGCAATATAAAAAGAAGATTAAGCATCAATGTCCATTTTTAGCGATTAAATTAGTCACTATGGCACTCACACTCTCGTTAGAACGTAATGCCGGCTGTATACACTCGCCGAGACATCACGGGACAGGCCGAGAGCGAGTGGGTACATGAAGCTCGCGTCTTGTCTCGCTCTCTCTCTTAGCTCGCCTCGCCACCTCTCGGTCGGGTTTTTTCGCCCAAGTCAATGGGCCTCGTTCTATCTTGCGAGGAAAACAAGAAAGAACATATACACACTCGTTTGTTTAATTGCCTACTAACTGTGTTTAGCAATATTCAGGTCCATCATGGCCTGTACGGTGAACGGTGTCCATAGTTCAACTGATACAACAATTGTGTACATGCTAGGCCTACCCAAAAGTCTCGAAAGCACCAGAAGCTCGACAGTCAAAGCTAAGGGCTCTCGACGAGTGTGTACAGCCGGCATAACGCCATTGAATCTAATAAGATGTAACCTCATCTATATTTATTACTAGCGACTCACCCTCGCTTCGCTTCGGGTTTGTCCCTAGAAAAAAACTGATCTATCCCACGGGAACCGTAAATTTTTCCGGGATGATATATCGCCTATAGCCTTCCTCAGTTAACGGGCTACCTAATGCGAAAAGAATTTTTCAAATCGGATTAGTAGTTCCTGAGATTAGCGCGTTCAACCAAACAAACAAACAAACAAACAAACTCTTCAGCTTTATAATATTAGTATAGATATGAAAGACAATGTCACGACTCACAGACTGACACGTCTACGTCCAGCCCAAACTGCTGATAGAAGTTTGAAATTTGGAATGGATAATGATTTCTATGGTAGGCGTCTTTTAAGGATTTTTCGAATTTCTATTTAGCTTTAAAATAAAAAATAAAATATTTATTTATTATTAGATTACTTAAAAAAATCATTCTTTAAAAGGATGAATTTATTACCTGCGTATTTCACATTATCACCCCCAGATCAGAATAACTTTAAACTTGATGCATATACTATTCAATACAATTAAATAAGCACGTACATATATTAGAATTTATTAAAATTCGCGGTAAAGAATTTTTTGATGATGATGAGAAAAACCGCCATTTTTATTGTTAAAATCAAGTTCACTTAAAATCGATATTAATGCTTTTGACTCTTAATTAACACCTCAGTAAAAGACTACATAATTATTCTCAGCTTATATAATTAAAAAGAAGTTACAAATTTTAGTCTCATTTGAATAAATCACCGAATCGAATTACTCATAATATGAAAACTGAGGTAGACTTCCAATATCTAATGAAGTTATTTACCTAAATCAAACATTGAACCCATAATATCCGATGTAATAGACCAGTAATTTTGCCAGAATGTCAACAAATAGAAAAACATATAAAATAAATAGTATAAAATCGAAAGTATAAGAAGAAAGATAGCCTCGGCTTTTTCAGATTCAGTCAGAAAGACGCCACATAGATAATAAAATAAACATTGCAAACATTGTTGCAGATTAATGTATCTAAGAATTGGACGATAACATGGAACTAAGAAGATAATAAATTATTTTAGGAGAAGCAATACTTCTTATTTTTCATAGTTACAGCTACCTGCTTTCGTATATGATACTATTTTCACATGCGACTCCTTTTGCATGATACTACTACAAGCGTTCTTTACACTCTTAATCGCTTCTTTATAACGAGGGCCTTTGTATCTATTTATTTTTCCTCGCCTTTTAGCGTCTTAGTAGCCTACAATCAATCTCCTTTCAACTCTATATCCGGCCTATCAGTAACATCTATATTTGATATTTTGTTTTTTGAAGTTATACTTCTTTTGGCACGTTTGGAAAAAAATGTGAGAGTAAAATTTTTACGATGCGCGCGCACACCGACAGCCAAAAAGCGACATGATGAAGTTAGCTGCATTCCTTTTACAAACAGGGAGTTGTGACATACGGGATGAAATCTTTAGTTATTACTGTAATGCCAAAGAAGTATAGCTTTTTACGTGCGTACATAAGGACACACACACGTTTTTTTTTAATCGGTTAATTTTAGTAATGTTATTTAATTCATTTTAGTTACAGCTACTATCTTTCGTATATGATACTACTTTCACATGCGACTCCTTTTGCATGATACTACTACAAGTGTTCTTTACACTCTTAATCGCTTCTTTATAACGAGGGCCTTTTTATCTATTTATTTTTGCTTGCCTTATAGCGTCTTAGTACCCTACAATCAATCTCCTTTCAACTCTATATCAGTAACATCTATATTTGATATTTTCTTTTTTTTTAATCGGTCGGTAAGTAATGTTACTTTAGAATTAGCTTTAGAATCAGTTTAGAAACTATACTATTATTGTTTGTGTATAAAGAAGTAGCAAAAAAGTAGCAAAGAATAAAACAAATAATATCTAATAGAAAATTCAATCACTATCACCAATTAAAGCATAATGATGATTTTTAGTATTTTTGTTATATATTTTATTATTTTTATCAATTATGGATTTTACTTAACTAGTTTTTACCCAGTGGTCGAAATTCAACCGTTATCGTTATTGAAAATTTGAAAAAAACATATATGAATAGAATTCACCTATCTCTAGAAAAAATACTATTTTTTTATTAATAATACTAAAGCTCGTGAATAGCTACTAAAGAAAAAAAAAGAAATTCAACTGAAAAACAGACGAGAAAAACGTACTGAACTGTTTTGTCTTTGCCTATTTATATATAGATAAAAAAATGTTTATATGCCGCATCTAAACTTACGATACGCATTTCTTGACTCCATGTTCATGTTCAAGGCTAGCACAAGATTTGTAGGCAAATCCCATTAAGTATTGGTCGTGATAATAGTCATTTATAGTTTACGTGAATGTAAATTTGGAATATTTGTGTAATACTTATTTGAATGGAATATATTGTTATGCTTTTTCTAAAACTTTGAATATTTTGGATTTTCTTTATAATTCTAGTGTATGTATGTATTCAACCCTTTTTAGCGTCCCACTGCTGGGCACGTGCCTCCCTTCAATATGAGGGGAATCAGGCCATAGTCCACCACGCTGGCCAAGTGCGGATTGGAGGACTTCACATGTCTTTCGAAAACTTGCTAGATTTTTTTAAGACATGCATGTTTCCTCACGATATTTTCCTTCACCGTAAGGCAAGTGGTAATCATGTTAGAAATGATTCGCACATGAAAATATCAGAGGTGCGAGACCCGGGATTTAAACCCGCTTCGCTCGGTTTGCCAAGCGAGCGCACTAGTACATTTTTTGTCGGCTGCGGCTTTGCTTGCGCTAAATGGTTTAAATAACTAACCATTGCTACTGACTCTGACTCATGTTGTGTATGTTTTTAGAATAGAATCGTTACATGAAACAAACAAATAAATTACATAAAGAAATTTTGAGTTCAACATTTTGGGCATAGACGAGATTTTATAACTACAATCGTTGAAAATTACAAATTAGGAAAATTGTATTGAAATGACTTTACCATTAGGTATGTCATAGTAATATTATGTTATCTATACATATAATAAAATTCTAAGTGAGTCGAATCTGTACATTAAATACTTTTTGGAAAGTCTTATTGAAATAGTCATTATTATCGATACAGAGACCGAATCTACTGTTTTTAGAATTTTTGTCTGTTTGTCTGAAAACCACTGGACAGATTTTGATGTTTCGTATGATAATAGTTGTTCATCCGAGTCAACATATAGGGTATCTTTTACTGCAACAAAATATCTCATCTCTGAGAAATCTATGCTAACAATTAAAACGTATCTAGGAATGATCCTGAGGGGAGCGAGGATGAGTCGCTAGTTTCTATACATTTTATCAAATTTCTTTTCTTCAAATATTGCAGAATAACGTCTTGTCTACGCTTAGTTATTTCTACTTTAAAAAAAAATATACCGCGTATACTACCAAAACCTTTTAGAATGTAACCCGAGCAATTTTACTCGTTATTTTCATGTGCAAACTTGTTACCAAACGTATAACAAGATAGAGGTTCAGACAAACAGTAACAGCATATGCACTAACAAGATTGAAACAGTACTACCAGTAAAACGGCAATTTTACTATTTACTTTGTAGATTTTAATTAAATTTTGCATTTAACTATTAAGATAAGTTTACATACTTAGGTTACAGATCTCCACGGTGTATGAAGCTCAAATCACTGCTGACGTGTTTTATTTATTGTTATTAAACGTTTTTCAGAGAACAGAATTATTATAAAAGATAGTGGCTGTCTGTTCGTAACGCGTTAACGCTTGGATAACAAACTGAAGTGGGTTCAAACTCCGGGTCTCGCAACTTTGATATTTTTATGTCGATTTATTTGACATTCATTTGACAATGGAAAAAGTGAGGAAACCTCGAAGTCTGAGAGAAACTAAATAATTTTCAAAAGACATCTCCATTAACCTGGACTTGACACTTAACTATGGTTTGATCCACCTCACATTCTTCAATTTAAGGAAAGCTTATGCCCAGCAGTGGAAGGGTAAAAAAATGCTGAATGACATAATTACTATGTGAAGTTCTACACATATTTTTGATCTTATTTTAACCAAGTAATAGGTATAATATAAGTTTAGTTAATTGAAATAATTAAATCCGCATTTAACCTTGGAGTGAAAGGTATTAAAGGTATAAACTTGTCTATATCGTTGTTATGGCATTCTATGCTTTAGTTCAAAAGTCTCATATAATCTCATGCTTACATCACAAGAGGTCAAAGGGAGAGGTTAAAGTTCATGAAAATCGATTTTTTGTAAATATCTTTTTTTTTCAAACAATTGTTAGGATTACAGATTTACAGATAACTAGCGACTTACCCTCGCTTCGCTCGAGTGCGTCCCTGGGTAGGTTTTAATTTTTTTTGAGCGGAACTCTAATTCTTTTTCTAAAACAAAAGTAGTCTAAGTTACTTTTTATAAGATCAGTTATCTGGCTGGCTATATAACCAGTGAAAATTCCGTCAAAATCAGTCCAGCCGTTTCGGTGATTAGTCGGAATAAACTGACAAACAGACAGATGGACAAAAAAAAATTTAAAAATTAAGTTTTTCTAATAAGTGCCGTATATAATTTCATATGCATTTAATAAAAAGCTTTTATTTTGACAATACAAACAGACACTTCGATTTTATTTAGCTGATTATAATAAATAAATAAAACCATTTTCGCAAATAACAACATAAATAAGATACTTGGTTGTATAATTACCCGACTTTAAGACATTGCAAAGTTTCAAAACAGATTCTAACCATATTCATTAAGCCAAAAAATAAAGCCTAACTTTATGATTTTAAGTTTGCTTTTGTAGCTTTGTACAAAAAAGTCCAAGTCCTCGTAAATATAGGTCATTTTACAAGAGTTTCAAATGTTCGCCCACAATAGACTCAAAACAGTATAAAATGTCACAAAACGTCATCTCTTCACAGATATTATAATAGGCTGTATACAAAGCTGAAATTAAAATAATAAAAAAGAGAAAACACCTCATACAAAAAAACAATACAGACGGCAGCACTCTTCGGCGACCCATAAAAATCGTACAAGTATGGAACAAATTTTGCATGCAAAGGGATCAGTACACGTTTTATGAATAAGTAGAAAACGATGTTCATAAAAAGCTGAGAATCAAATTATTATTATATTCGCTTTTGTCCACGGCTTCTCTCGCATTTATGAGGATTAACTCTTAAAAAAATAGTCTATCCTATTTAGTGATAACAGAAATCTAAAAAAAATTAGGTAATAGATATAGATATCTGTGTCTAGACAAAACTGCTTAGCATTTATGACATATATATGTATAAACTGCCTCGGTGGTGTAGTGGCTAGCATGTACGGCTGCACATCCTGAGGTCCTGGGTTCGAGTCCCGGGTCGGGCCAAGTTTAGTTATTGAGTCTTTCTGTATAGTAAGCCTCAGTAACAGCCCGGAGTTGGGAAGTTGGCGGTGTTTCACCCCCGTGCCTCGGAGAGCACGTAAAGCCGTCGGTCCTGCGCCTTAACTCTCACCGGTCGTGTCGAGTAGTCGTCCCACCGGAGTATGAGAGTGACAGGAATAGAGAGTGCACTTGTGTCTGCGCGTACATTTGTGCACTATAATATCTCCTGCGCAGTTGGCTAGTCTCAATGAGATTGGCCGCCGTGGCCGGAATCGGTCAGGAGGACATTATATGTATAAATGTGTAAAAGAGTGGATCTCTAAAATAATAATCGTAAAATAAAACAGGGTAAATGGGAAATAGAAGCGTTGCACTATTTTACCCCGTTATGGTGTTTATATTTTATGTATATGGAATGGCTTATACTGTTTGAGGAAATTTATAGGGTAAATAATATTGTTTGAATAAATAGTTAAATATATCTATTCGATTGAATCAACTAAAAACGATTAATGATTTTAATACGAATGTTTTATTAAATTTTACAATTTGGCCCTATATAATGTGGTAAGTAGGTACTAAGTAGACAATAAGATTAAAAAAAAAGTTTTGTTTTTTCTCCATATTACAGTTATTGAAAAAAATTATGTAAAAATTATAGAAGAATAAAAATAAAATTATAAGTCTATGGGTAAAGTATTTTATTGTCTTCCTATTCTGTTCAATCGAGTTTTTGTTGGACAACTCTTTAAATCTATACATATAATAGAATAGAATTCTGACTGAGCCGAATCTGTACATTAAAATTTTTTTTGGAAAATTTTATTGAAATAATAATTATTATCAATACAGAGGCCGAAGTTTTTAGAATTTTTGTCTTTCTTTCTATCTGTCAGGGAACGCATCACGAGAAAACTCCTGGATAGATTTTGATGAAATTTGGTATAATGATAGCTGGTTCTCCGGGTCTATATATAACTTTTTAGTGCGGGAAAATATCTCATCTACGTAAAATCTATTCTAAACATTAAAACGTAACCAGGGACGAAACCGAGCGAAGCGAGGGTAATCGCTAGTAAGTTCTAAAAATACAATACATACTGTTCCCAGCACTATTACGTTCAAACAATCATTTTAAACTGACTTAAAATCTAAATCTGAATCTTAAAACTCACATCTTTTAGGCAATATCTATAGTAAAATTGCTCGCCAACTCTTCGAATCTGTTTTTCTTGCTAAAGATGAAAACGAAAACGCTTTCAGCTGAAATTACATACATTGCAAAGAAAACAAGGGTTCCTATTAAATATCGTGTAACAATACCCAAGGCCTTTATATCATAACGTATTGCCCCATCAAACCGTTAAAGGTTTTAGTGGAACTAAAAATAACTGCATGTCCCGTTTCTTATACTTCCGGGATAGATTTTGGAGATTTTGGTGAAAAAATGATATCTTTTTGCTGCTTTCTTTATCGAGTTTTGAAAAATTAGGAATTATAATACAAAAATATATCGGAAAATTTCAAAGTTAATTTATTTTAGATTAGACCTCATTCAGCTTTAGTTAGTAAAACTGATATACTTTATATTGTTATATAGGTATGCTAATTGGTTGGAGTATCTAATATATATTTTTTTTGTTTTTTTCTAATGCGAGGCATATCAATCATGTTATCAATATTAATATAAAATGTGTATATATATATATAACAAAGTCGTGTTAGTTACACCGTTTATAACTCAAGAACGGCTGGACCAATTTTTATGATATTTGATTTTTTGGATTTCTATTAGTCCGGAATAGGATAGAAAGTATTAAAACATCAGAAAAATTCAAAAACACAAAAAAATTATATGGCTAACGCTGGCAAATAATTATTTTAAATATCTATGTAAAACGTACCTAGCGACGAACCCGAGCGTAGCGAGGGATACCCTAGTCATATATAAAAATAAATGTTTATAAAATAAAACAATGCTATCGCATTTTACTGTAATTTTATTTATCTATGTCAATTTTCATCTTATTATTTTCACTTTCATTTCTTTTCAAACCAGAGAAAAAATCTGACATGGGGAAGAAGTAATAAACTCATTGAAATACCATGGCTACAATATTTCATACAGTGTTTTAATGAAAACTATGTACATCTGAACTGTACTTCATAATCAATTATTGTTGAGTACTTGCATCGGCGTGCAGATTAATTAATAACCTGATCGACACGAGGTGCCATCCACTTTGAACTCGTCAGACCAAATTGTAAGAGCTAATATCGCAGAAGGCTTAACTATTGTTATACATGTTAGGAAACAGTACACTACAGTATCTTTTGACGATACGTTTGACTCAGTTTGTAGTGACCTTACTTGCTGTGCCAGCGGTTGCGGGTTCAAGTTCCGCTGGGGGCATTCATTTGTGTGATAAGCACGAATGTTTGTACTGAGTGCATGGGTGTTTATATTTGTAATATGCTTGTTTCTAAAGTTATATATGACTAGTATATCAACTACCTGGTATCCATAACACAAGCCTCGTAGCTTACCATGGAACTAGATGGTACTGTGTGATAATGTACCAACATATTTATTTATTTATCTATTCAAAGTAATGTTTCTCCAGTGGTCGAAATTCGATATATAAGAAAAAATACTATTTCCATTTTTTTTTATTGGTAACACTAAAGCTCGTCAATAGCTACTAAACAAAAAAAAGAACATCGGTTGACAATCAGAAGAGAACAAGATACTGAATTTTTGTGCCTTTGCCTATTTATATATATATATATATATATATATATATATATATATATATATATATATATACATATATAATGTATATCTAGAAGTAAGTATGGTAGAGTCAACTACATAAAATATAAAAAAAAAACAATGTATGTTTATACAAGTATTACTCGTTTAAAAAAATAACATATTTAAATTATACTTTATTATATTTAACATCAAGCAGAACAAATCAATTTGGCGCCAGAGATTGGAGCTCGATGAAAGACCGAGTGGTGATGCTCGATACAAACTATTTCACTGCTAATGAAACAACTATAGGAAGTTTATTGGATAGTTATTGAGAATTTATTATAATAAGAATTATAGTTATTTTTAACTTGCTACTCACCCTCGCTTTACTCGGGTTCATTCCTAATGAAAAACAAAAAACAAATCTATCCTACGGGAACAGTACATTTTTGTGGGATAAAATACTTGCGTCCCTATACAAACTTTCATCCCCATTTTCACCCCTTTAAGGATGATTTCCGGGACAAAAATTATCCTATGTCCTTCCCAGGGTCTCAAGATACCTTTTTACCAAATTTCATCTAAATCAGTTCAGTAGTTTTAATAATTAATTTAAATTGATATGCATATGACTTTTATCTAACTAAGCAAAAAGAAACATCAATAAAACAGGAAAAAAATAACCTCACGCAAGAATCAAACCTATAACTCATTTTCATAGGCAATCCCGCAAAATTATTTCATATCCCCATTAAATTATAAAGGAAATAAATATTATTTTATAAGAAACTCTACCCACTTTTGCTCGTTACGTTTGCTCTATCTTATCAGAGGTTTCCACAACATTGCGTCTTTGTAATTAGTGACTTTGTTGCTAAAAATAAATGATGAATTTAATTTCATAATAATTCGTAATGAAGAATATATTTTCTTTGATATTAGGTTGTAAAATTATATTATTATTTCTCATTTCCATGCATTTCCTTTGAGGGATTGTCGTTACTCCTAAAATCATCATATGATATTATGATGATTCATCTTTCTTGATACACAAAAACTAGCGACTCACTCTCGCTTCGCTTGGGTTCATCCCTAATTGTATCCCTTGGTTGAGAAATGATTGATTCCCCATACAAACTTTCATCCCTCTTTTCACTTCCTTAAAGGATGATTTTCAACATAAAAACTATCCTATATCCTTCCCAGGGTTTCAAACTATCTTCATACCAAATTTTTTCTAAATCGGTTCATCGGATTTTTAGTTTATCCATTACAAAGAAAAGTACAAAAAAGTATGTATGTATGTATGTATCAGCCCTTTTTAATGTCCCACTGCTGGGCACGGGCCTCCTTTCAATACCAGGGGGATCAGGCCATAGTCCACCACGCTGGCCAAGTGCGGGTTGGCCGACTTCACACGTCTCTCGAAAACTTGCTAGGTTTTCTCAGACATGCAGGTTTCCTGACGATGTTTTCCTTCACCGTAAGGCAAGTGGTAATCATGTTAGAAATGATTCGCACATGAAAATATCAGAGGTGCGAGACCCGGGATTTTAACCCGCTTCACTCGGTTTCCCAAGCGAGCGCGTTACCACTGGGCTACCACTGCCTTTTGCCACTGCCACAAAAAAGTGTGTGTGTGCAATTGACACGGTAGATGTGAAACTTCATAAAAGTAACCTACGAGTGAATGAGATGAATATAAAGTATCAGGAAGTATATGAGATAATTATAGATATTTTTAATAATATTTTTACCAAATTTAAAAGTTATTTTACATTTTATTTAAAACATAATATATTACATTGCATATTATTTAGTATTATTTTTCACTTCTTGTGTAATGTATTCTATCTCATTCTCTCGCCGGCTTAATCGTATATATTTACATGTTTGTCTCTTTCTCAAGATTCTACAGAATTCTACAGACAACGATTCTAAAGAAGTTTTACTTCAAAAATATTTTTTTTCTCTTTATAATATTAGTATAGATTAAGTACTTCGTTGATCTAATGAGTAGCAAGTGTGATATTTTAGCTCTGTATTTTTACCTCTGTAAGTTGTAACACAGGTATCAACTCGAGCTTTTAGAGCAAGATCGCGTATGTCTTATAATAATGCCATCTTGGTACATAAACTATTTGAGTTAACTTTTAGGAAACCATAGTCTTGTTTTTTATCCTAAAATATTCAATGTAATGCTATTTTTTAAATTAATTACTAATAACTCACTCTCGTTTCTCTCGAGTTCGTCCCTAGCTTGCTTCCCAATACAAACTTTCATCCCCATTTTCACCCTTGAGAGATGATTTCCAGGATAAAAAGTATCCTATATCCTTTTTAGGGTCACAAACTATCTTTTTACGAAATTTCATCTAAATCGATTCAGTAGATCCAGAAATTACCCCTACAATGTCACAAACTCACAACATCACAAACTCACAAACTTTACCTCTTTATAATATTAGTAAAGATGTAAGCACACTTTGTCCACAGACTTAGTTGGGTCGGAAAGTAAAAATAAAATTTCATCATCTTCGGCATCTAGTAGGTCCAACTATAGCTTACAACCATCCAGGTTACGTAACCCATAAGTACACAAAAAACATCATCAAAATCGGTGAAGCTGTCGAAAATCGAAAAAGAGTTACCACTGTAGTTGTTGAAAAAATCGAATCCATGACTATCTCTCATGTTAATAGTTACTCTACATTTTTACTCGATTTTAAAGAGCTCTACAAAGCTAACTGAATTAAAACTTGTACCAAACTCTATTGAATAAGATCAATTTTTCACTTCTAAACCAGCCTCTCAACGGCCTTTGAAACGTTTAGTCGCTTTTCGTTATTTTGACGCAATTTATTTATTCATCCATCATATTACAAATGGAAGATTTTAGATTGATGTTTTAGTTAAGTGCTCTATTTAAATAGTTTTAACTTGTTTTGTTTGTCGTTCAAATGACTCATATTACTCTTATCTATACAAATAAATAAAATTGGAGTGTCTGTTTGTAATATTAAAATAACCGGTTTTTACTAAATGCATATGGATGTATAGTGTATACACGGTACATATACCAAAACAACATTTTTTACCATTTTTGTCTGTCCGTCTGTCTGCCTGTTTGTTCCGGTTACTCTCTGAAATGGCTGAACCGATTTTGATGGGACTTTCACTGGCAGATAGCTGATGTAATAAGGAGTAACTTAGGCTAGTTTTGTTTTTAAAAAAAAATAGGGTCCCACGAAAAAAAATTAAAACCAAATTAATTAGTTAATTTTGTTTTGGGAAGTAACCTAGGGACGAACCCGAGTTAAACGAGGGCGAGTCGTTAGTCTTAAAATATAAAACAAAGAACTAGTTACTTTGTATTGTTGTTTTTCATCTTCACGAATTAGGTATTTGTTTTTGAAATCGTGTCAGAAAAAACAGACAGACTAAAAAATTTTAAACTGCTTCTAAATAAAAAATAGTTTAAATTTCATTTACTACTAGTTGCTTTTTGAAAAACATTAATTATATATCACTCTATTATTTATTCGTAACATGACACCACTAGTGAGAGATCAGACGTAGGACGAACAGACGGCTTAACGTGCTCTTTGAGCCACAGGGGTGCACCGTCAGGGTCGCGGTCGAATGTGAAAGGGACCCCGTGGCCCTGTCTTTTGCATTAGAGATCACCGTGGTGGTTTTAGTGGGTAGTCTGTTGCGTTTCTCGCGGCAGGAGTCCCACATACCCCGCGCGCCCCCCGCACTCGGGCACCCGTAAAGGGGTTTCCCCACGAATCAAAAAAAAAAGGGGGTCACCGCCGCCAACTGGTAAGGAGGACGTCATTATATAAATATATACGAGTATATATGTACAATAAATATATAATTGTCAATAGTTAAAAATCATTTAAGACGTTCGTCTAATAAATCAAAAATGAAAACAATTTTTAAATACACATATAATAATATTTAAAGATAATTTGAACAGATTTGTACGCTGAATAAGGACTTTTCAGTTCAAGTTCAAGATTTTAATTAAACTAGTGATCACCGCGTGGTTGAAAATCAACCATAATCCATTAAGTTATATATTTATTGTCTTGCGTATATTACAAAATTAATCTATTCTCAATTTGACCACAGACTTTAACAATATTTTTTTAACAATAAACAAAAGAGTATATATGCATGTGTGTGACAAGTGTAGTGTGTGTAATGTTTTTTTATTGATTTAATTAATTTTTTATGCATAATTTAAAAAAAAATATTAGCATTCTGCACTCCTTCTCTATATAAACTATAAGTGTGGAAATTTCATACTCCTCCGTCCGCGCAATTTTCGTAAAAAGGGGAACAAAGTTTTAGCTTCACGTATTAATATATACTAGAAACTACTCTCTGGGAAAACTGCTAAGAATGCCTGAGAATAGCCTAGTTAATATAAAAAGATGATATTTTTGTTCACTATATTAGAATACAATAATTTTGTTATATTTTAGACGGAAAAATCTATACATATAATAAAATTGTAACTAAGCCGAATCTGTACATTAAATATTTTTTGGAAAATCTTATTGAAATAGACTTTATTATCGATATAGAGGCCAAATCTATAGTTTTTGGATTTTTTGTCTGTCTGTCTGTCTGTCTGTTACCGCATCACGGGAAAACCACTGGACAGATTTTGATGAAATTTGGTATGATGATAGCTGGTTATCCGGGTCAACATATAGGATACTTTTTACTGCGGGAAAATATCTCTGAGCTAAACGTTAAAACGTATCTAGGGACGAACCCGAGCGGAGCGAGGGTGAGTTGCTAGTTTACTATATATGAAATTTTATTTCATACTAGCGACTCACACTCGCTTCATTCGGGCTCGTCCCTAAGTGATTCTTTAAATTGACATAATGTTTTTATTTATGAACCGATGGAAATAAAGCAAAAACTGAATGTTAAATGAAGCTACAATACATTATATCATTAGTAAAAATAATTAGTTAAAATATCATTAGTAAAAATCGCACCCAAATCGGTTAAGCCGTTTCTAAGATTAGCGCGCACAAACGCATAGACAAACAGAACAAAATTCTAAAAATCATTGTTTTGGGTTCTATTGCGTTAATAAAGACCCCGAGTAATAGTTTTTCCCAAATATGTTTCATGTACAGACAGCGATCAGTTACACTTTTATTATATGTACCTATCTGCATTCAACCATTTTTAACGTCCCACTGCTGGGCACGGGCCTCCCTTCAATACGAGGGGGATCAGGCCATAGTACACCACGCTGGCCGAGTGCAGATTGGCGGACTTCACATGTCTTTCGGAAACTTGCTAGGTTCTCTCAGACATGCAAGTTTCCTCACGATATTCCTTCATCTTAAAGGCAAGTGGTAATAATTTTAGAAATGATTCACACATGAAATTATCAGAGGTGCGAGACCCGGGATTTGAACCCGCTTCACTCGGTTTCCCAAGCGAGCGCGTTACCACTGGGTTATCACTGCCTTCTTATATGTATAGATATACTATATTATATCAAAAATGACAATGACAAATCAATTATAATGAAGGTAAAAAAGGATCTAAAAGATCAGAGTTAAATAGTTCAACCAAGTATACATTTCACTAAATTAAGCGAAACCTTTAAGAAAGTCTAAGTTACAAGGTCTAAAAGGTTGCCGAATTTCAAGCCAGAAATAAAACTCAAATTGAGGACGCCCTGTCAACTTTAGTGTTTACTAAATACATAGATTGGGTTTAAATAATAAACTTTAAGAGAAAATTTTATTGAAATAAAATGGCTTAAAATACCTTTTGCTATGAAAAATGGTAAATAATTTTGTAAAAGGCCGGGAAAAGATCGCACAATAGTATATTTTACTTTTTTATGTTAAACAGCATATACCATGGTTTGGTTAGCGTTTTTGAAGTAAAACTTCTTTACGCACGCTTGACTTGGGGGGTAAGCTGGTGAATGCGTTACGAAAAAATGTACGTACGTTTGTTGTCATGGTAACCGTTGTTATTGTCTGACAAATGACATATAATATTATATTCAATCTTTAAATGATATTCTATAAATATAAGTTTTTAATATGCCTATAAATGAGACCCGGGATTTGAACCCGCTTCGTTCGTTTTCCCAAGTGAGCGCGTTAACATTGGGCTACCATTGCCTTTATTAGTATATTTATTAAAAAAAAAAAACTTTTTTTATATATAAGTGGTAATAACTGAACTTATCGCTTACAGTTCGTCTTATAGACCGTATAAGAGTATAAAGGCAGATTGGTCCGCGCGAACGCCTCTTTCAATCCATTAGACACGACGCTGTCAGCGTAAAGCGATGTGATAGAAAAATAGATCGTTATAACAATTTTATTTATGTATCAATTTTATTTATATAACCTGGTATGATATTGAAGTTTTTTTTGACAATAGTTTATCCGAAATTGTGATTTAATAGCATTTTTAGGGTTCCGTACACAAAGGGTAAAACAGAACCCTATTACTAAGACTTCGCTGTCCGTCCGTCTATCTGTCTGTCGGTCCGTCTGACACCAGGCTGTATCTCATGAACCGTGATAGTTAGACAGTTGAAATTTTCACAGATGACGTATTTTTATTGCCGTTATAACAACACATACTAAAAAACAGAATTTTTTGCTTGTTTTTGCTCGATATTGATAACTGCAACAGGTAGACGCTTGAAATATTCGCAGAATATTTAGTTGTATATTATTCATTTTAAAAATAAATAATTAAATTAAAATAAAACAAATATTTTAGAGGGGGCTCCCATACAACAGACATGATTTTTTTGCAGTTTTGTGTGCGCTAGTCCGACTCGCACTTGGCCGGTTTTTTTAAATTTTAAAATCAATAATTTCATTCTTGGGCAAGCCTTTATTATGTATATATATTGGCTGTGAGAAACTAAATAGCTAGCTTTATATATGTATATAAAATCCCCAAAGAAGCAAAATAAAGCACTAAGGAAGGGCTTTTAAAAATTTAGATAACTACTAAAATTGGATGAAAATTCTTTGAAACTTCGTCATTTTTGAAGTTAGAAATATCGATATTGACGTTTATGTTTCTATTATTGCCAAAGTTAGCCCATCGATATTAAATAATCTACCATTTTTTCTATATCTCTTCTCGCTTTTAAATATTTTACCGGGTAACAACATTCACAAAGTGTATTTTGAAAAAGCCTGATAAGAATATGAAAAATGTTGTACAAATAATAACAGCCTCCAAACCAATTTGGGGTATGTCGGCCAATTTTACTATTTATAATTTTAGCCGCTGCACAGGAGATACTATAGTGCAGGCACGTCTGCATAAACATCACAGTGCACTCTCTATTCCTTTTCATTTTCAAAAACTAACAGAACGTTCATTTGGGATAATCGAGATGAGTTTACGTACTATGCGAGATACTGGCGTGGATTACTAGCAACGCTGGAAACGCTGAAAATTTATTGACAGAAAAACTTAATAAGTACGATCAGCCTGACCTCTGACTCAAACCCAGGACCTCCGGACCTACAGCTGTACATGTTATGTGAGCTTTAAATTATAGACTAATGAGGCAATTCTACAAATATTACAGCGATATAAACGTAAAAGTATGTACCTTTTATATATATATATATATATATATATATATATATATATATATATATATATATACTAGTGACTCACCCTACGGTATATTATATATAGTTTAAATAGAAGAAGTGTAGAAAAAATATAATGTATGTAAACAACTTCCCTATTTAAATCGGATATTATTCAATTTTTCAAAATAAAAGTAACCTAAGTTACTCCTAACTACATCAGCTATATGCCAGTGAAATCGGTCCCGCCATTTCAGAGATTAGCCGGAACAAACAGACAGATAGACAGACAGACAGACAAAAATTGTAAAAAATGTTGTTTTAGTATATGTACCGTGTTTACTCCATATACGTATTTTTTTGTGAAAACATTATTCAGAAGTTGTTAAACATTTTACTTTACTTCCATACATCTTCTGAAGTCACGAGTGCACGTTCACTAATGATCTATGCTTTACCATGATAAATTGCTACTATCAGTCAAAGTTTTAGAAACTATCTCAAGCTTGTAATATTGTATCGTTTGCGTAATATCAAAGTATAATATAAGCAAAGTAATTCATATTTTACGCCTTTATAATGTGGAATACGAACAATAAGTGACTACTTTGTTTTTTGTTTTTATGTTTTTTTTTTTTTTTATTTAAGACGAACATGACGAAGGTGATATGAAAACAAACAAGTTTATGTAGTTACTTTGGCATTTACCATTTTGGCATTTACCATTTTTATCCTTAAGTGGTAAATGGTATATATAAGGCAGTGGTAGCCCAGTGGTAACGCGCTCGCTTGGGAAACCGAGTGAAGCGGGTTCAAATCCTAGGTCACGCACCTCTGATATTTTCATGTGCGAATCATTGTCCACTTGATTATCACTTATCTTACTGTGAAAGAAAACGTCGTGAGGAAAGCTGCATGTCTGAGTGAACCTAGCAAGTTTTCTGAAAGACATTTGAAGACCAAACCCGCACTTGGCCAGCGTGATGGACTATCGTCTGATCTCCTCGTATTGAAGGGAAGCCCGTGCCCAGCAGTGAGACGTTAAAAAGAACTGAATACAAGTGATAAATATAACGAATTCCTTATAATTTACTTACCTAAATATCATATTATAACTCTCACAGTACTTTACGAGGTCTTCTAACTACAATTCATACGTTATTCCAATTTTAATATAACAAGTTAAACAATTGAACAATGTCCAAGTTTTAGTAATTTAGTTCAGTCCAAATACATTCAAAGTTAGAAATCTTAGAACTCCCTACATTCTAGAAACAAAGTTTCAAGATTCCCTTCATTTGGTAAGCGCGTTATTGCTCCTTTATGTGAAGCTTTATATGTATTATCCTCCAGGGAATTAAACGACTACTTAGTTAAAGTACCTGTCTATATCCTGATAGGTCGCGGGTTCGAGACGCGCTGGACAATTTTTTGTATTGCTTATTATCAATCTATCTTCGCTTGGTTACTTTACTATTGTTAAAAAATAGAATTTTATAAAAAATATATTGAAATGAGAAATTTATCAATTATATCATACAACTAGCCAGTCACCCTCGCTTCGCTCGGGTTTCTTCCTCGGTACTTTTTATTTTTTTAAATGGAACCCTAATGGTAAAAAAATGAAAAAAGAATTATTTTTTTCTAAAATTAAAGTAGCCTAAGTTTCTCCTTTTGACATCAGCTGTCTATCAGTGGAAGTCCCGTGAAAATCGGTCCAGCCGTTTCAGAGATTAGCCGGAACAAACAGACAGACAGACAGACAGATAGACAAAAAATTTAAAAATTGTGTTTTTCTTAAACGTACCGTATATACTTTCATATGTATTTAGTAAAAAGTTGTTACTTTGACATTACAAACAGACACATTAATTTTATTTATCTGTATAGATAATAACACTCTTTAGAAAGACTATATTCGACACCCATACAAGATTAAAGCGACATTGTGTTAACTATTTTATTTGAAAAAATAACAAAAATCCTGACCTCAATTCCTCTGAATCTGCTGATCGGCTTAGCAAAGCTTACAATGGTGAGAATTTTCTTCGATCCAAGCGATTTCAACAGAGTTGTTGATTTAGGACTTTGAGTTCGTAGCTTATTTACCTACAATAAGTAAGCTGGTTAGCTTGACAGTGTATGTAAAAAGGTCCCTTGAATTTTAATGTAGTTAAAACTAATTTATATGTTTTACAGTTTAGTATAGATTTCTCAGAGATGAGATATTTTCCCGCAGTAAAAAGTATCCTATATGTTGATCCGGATAACCAGCTATCATCATACCAAATTTCATCAAAATCTATCTAGTGGTTTTTTCGTGATGCTGTCACAGACAGACAGACGGACAAAACTGTCTGTTTACATATTTAAGATCTTGTTGTAAATATTGCCTGAAATAAATGATTAAATGAAAAAATAAAATAAAAATAAAAAAAAATCTAAAAACTGTACATTCGGCCTCTGTATCAATAATAATGTCTATTTCAATAAGATTTTCCAAAAAATATTCAATGTACAGATTCGGCTCAGTTAGAATTTTATTATATGTATAGATTTACTAGTTACTTTGTGTTATAAGGAAAAATCTTTCGTATTTATTTTTCTTTTCATATTTCAAGATTAAAAATACACTTTCTTAACAATATATAAACATAACAAATGTACAGATAATAGTGTCTACTAAGTAGTAACTTGTACAAAGTAGTAACTGTAGTACTATAAGTAGTAACTTGTCTCATAATCTTTTAAGAATATTTTGCCACTTCCATTTTTTTTATTTATCTAACCACTAGCGACTCACCCTCGCTTCGCTTCGGGTTCGTCCCTAGACAAAAACAAATCTATCCCACGGGAACCGTACATTTTTCCGGGATGATATATAGCCTATAGCCTTCCTCAGTTAACGGGCTATCTAATGCAAAAAGAATTTTTCAAATCGGATTGGTAGTTATTGAGATTAGCGTGTTCAACCAAACAAACAAACAAACTGTTCAGCTTTATAATATTAGTATAGATATTACGAGTATGTATCTCTCAATGTATGTAACTCAATCTCTTTCATACAAACAACTGCATGTACTTTGTATAAAGAAGATAAACTATCGCTTTTAAAAATTCTTTCCCCAATAGAAACCTACACAATCTTACACTACTTTGGGTTTTTTGAAGTATAACTTCTTTACGCACGCTTGACTTGGGGGGTAAGCTGGTGAATGCGTTACGAAAAAATGTACGTACGTTTGCTGCCATGGTAACCGTTGTTATTGTCTGACAAATGATATATAATATTATATTCATTCCTTAAATGATATTCTATAAATATATGATTGTAATATGTCTAATAATCGTTATTTTTAGTATCCTAATTCTTTAAAACATAAATTGAATTTCATAAAGAGTACCGATAACCTACAGAAGTTTTACTTCTTGCGCGTGTACACATTCATACACGCACTCTTTAATATATTTTTTTTATTAACGCACTTATACAAGCTTTTGTAACTAACTTTTTAATTAAATCTTCGAAATCGACTTTAACCTACTTCTCAAAGTCATTGATTTCATAACTTGTGAGATATAGATGATAACTGCCTCGGTGGTGTAGTGGCTTACATGTACGGCTGCACATTGAGAGGTCCTGGGTTCGAATCTCGGGTCGGGCCAAGTTTAGTTATTGAGTCTTTTTGCTTAGTAAGCTTCAGTAACAACCCGGAGTTGGGAAGTTGGCGGTGTTAAACCCCCGTGCCTCGGAGAGCACGTAAAGCCGTCGATCCTGCACCTTAACTCTTACTGGTCGTGTCGAGTAATCATCCCACCGGAGTATGAAAGTGACAGGGATAGAGAGTGCACGTTGTGCCTGCGCGTACACTTGTGCACTATAATATCTATTGCGCAGTTAGCTAGTCTCAATGAGACTGGCCGACGTGGCCGAAATGGGTTGGGATGATATTATGATATTATTATTATTGTAATAATATTAAGCATTTTAAGAATAAGCTAAAATCATATGTTATAGATAAAATTTTATAACTGCATATCTTCAATTTTAAAAAATATGTATATTGTATTAGTACAATATTTATATTAAAAAAAAATATCTTTTTATAATACATATATGTACATTGTACGTAATATAGATTAAGGATACATAAGAATAAAGCAACATATTATTATTATATACGTATACGTATTTAATCTCTGTATAAGTGAACAGTGTGTTCTTTAGAAAAATAAATGTCTTTAACCCGATATTAACTTGTGAGTATGTCAAATTCCACGCAAATGACACTAAAATAATTTTATGGCATTGAACTGTTCTCATGATGGAACCAGAAGGTGGATAGTGGCTACTGATATAACCATTTGATCTCCTGCTTTGACGAGTTCTATATTATACAGATATTGGTCAAAAGCGTGCTTCAATTTTAAAAACTGGATATACTGGAACTATATTTACGTTTTTTTTTTTTAATTATTTTGACAAATGCTAGGTAGATTATAATTATTTCACTGTCTGTCTGTGAATAGTTTCTACATACACATATATAGTAATATACATACATAACATTCGTCATAAATTAGTATGTATGTTAAAATTATATATGTTTATTCAGAATCTAAAGCCAGCTGATTGAGTGGTGATTTTCCTATTAGAATGCAGGATACCCCAAATTGATCTAGCTCCATCTATAGCTTTGAGATCTACGCAATTTAACACTTGAGATACTATGTGCCTCAAATCGGCTTAATATGCAACATTTAGATAGAACTTTGCAAATATATTAGTTATGTACAAACATAACGTGATAAGATGTATTTATTTATATAATCCCATCTCCAATATATATGTACGTATACATATCTAATCTTATAAATGTCTGCCTTTGTAGGGGTGTAGTAAATTTTATGAAATGTAATTTGAACCCTGCTCCTTTTCCCCTAAGATTATAGGCTCTTTTTTTTCTAAAAAAATAACTTCTAACTACACTATACTTTCTTAGATTTACGCGAATATTTGACATTTTAAATAAAACTATCTTTTCGGATTTTTTCGTGGATTTATTTTGATTTTTGGTTTCGAAAGCTTTACAGCAATCACGGTCACGGGAGAGACTAAGGTGTTAAATGTCTCAAAGGTACATAGTTGTTACAGACAACTACATATATAAGTCGGGAACCAAAAATCAAAATAAATCCGCGAAAAAATCCGAAAAGATAGTTGTATTTAAAATTCTAATTACACTATCTCAGCTTATGCTGAAATAAGACAAAAAAATTTAAAATAAACTAATCTATGTTCCAATCCTATACGTTTTACTACCAAGAGATTTAAAGAATTGGCGTTATTGGTGTAAAAATATTTACTATTAAACAAGTAACATTAAATCACCTAAATTATTTGAAAATAAAGAGTTTTCTCTCAATGATTTTTAACCTAGTTGGTAGATAATGTTCTTTATCGGAAACAAACATGCCCATGCAAAATTTGCAGAATTTGTCTTAATATCGTGAGAAGATAATATTTTCATTTGTAAACTGTATAATATATATAATAACATTTTAAACTAATAGTATTTATGTTACATATACATATATAAGTAAGAGCTTTGACGTAATCTATCGAAAATGATATAATATATCAGAATACAATCGTTTCAATTGGGAATCGAACCTGAATCACCAATTTTAATCATTATACCAATCGTCAATATTAAAATATATTCTTTAAAACCTATAAAGTTTCAAAGTTCAATAACGAATTGTATAAAATCGTTCCGCAATATGGCACACGCCCATCTAAAAGCGTCATAACTGAAAATGAAGCTAAGATTGCGGCGGAATTCCTTCGGGAGAGAAGGGAATTAAATTTTAAACTCATTGATCTTCGGATTCTCAACGATATTTTTCTTGTTACACGACGTAATATGGTCACTTGTACTGAAAATCTTTTAAAGCACCACATTTTATTGCAAGGAATAGAACAAAATATTTACGAAAATAAATACACATAGCGATGATTTACAGTTGTGTAAAGTTTTGAAATATATTACTTATTTTTTCAATATGATGATAGAACAATCGTATCTAAATGAAACTTGAAAGCTTTGCTTCAAGTTTTGGAAACTTTCTAAGATTTCCAGTTTTGAAACATAACTAAATCGTACAAATACGACATGATTTGTAACATAATACTGTCTTCCTGAACTTCATGTATCGAGATAAATTTAGTCTGCTCTATGAGTCATCTATTAAATATACTAACCATCAGAAAATGCTCCTCAAATTTTCCAAAACTAGTCTTCGTCTAGTGGTCGAACTTCAACCATAATAATTATTTTTGAAAATTTAAGGCAAACATATATGGATAGAATTTAAATATCTATATAAAAAACTGTTTCCAAAAATATATATTAACTATCGACTCACGCACGCTTCGCTCGGGTAGGTTCCTAGGTTGATTCCCCGTACAAACTTTTCACCCCCTCAAGAGATGTTTTCCGGGAAAATTATCCTATATCATTTCCAGAATCTCAAACTATCTTCTTGCAAAATTTTATCTAAATCGGTGCGGTAGTTTCGGAGCTTATCGGTATAAACAAACAGACAAACAAAAAATCTTTATTCTTTATGATATTAATATAGATAACGCTAAAGCTCGTCAATAACTACTAAAAGAAAAAAAAAAGAAAATCGATTTACGAACAGAGGAGAAAGAAATACTGAACTGTTTTGTCTGTGCCTATTTATACATATATACATATATAGATGACGTATTGTAAAAAAATATAAAGCTTAAGAGGCCTTACAGTAACAAAATGTGTATATAAGAGAATTAGAGCAATTCAATTTAGGGACGACTCACAATACTCGTACGTACCCTTAAAGAATCAAGTTGGAATATGAAGCGGGTAGTGCAAAATGTTTAAATTTCAAATTTGAAATTTATGCTGGCATATTATTGTATTAATCTCAAGAATATAAAATGAAGGGTTTAATTTTCTTATTATTTATAGCTAATATTAATAAATTATATGTTTATTTATATATAATATAATAGTCTGTCTGACCATAAATGTTGTTACAATTAAAAATAAACAAAATATTACATTTGAATTTGGAATCTGTCATTTTTATATGATTGTTCATTGTGTTTTCTCATTTTCGCGCCAATACATTGTAAAATATTTTGTGATATTAAAATGGTGTGGGGTGATAAAGAGAACAGAATCGCTGTGATTGTATTACACGAAGTAGGTATGGAGCCAAATACAATTTTTAAAACTCTCCATACGCTTAGTATTAGTCAAATGTTTGTGTATCGGCCTATCTATACGTAATATTATAAAGCTGAAAAGTTTGTTTGTTTGTTTGTTTGTTTGTTTGTTTGTTTGTTTGGTTGAACGCTAATCGCGCTAATCTCAAGAACTACTGGATGGAATTGAAAAATTATTTTTGTGTTGGATAGTCCATTTATCGAGGAAGGCTTTAGGCTATATATTATCTCGGAAAAATGTACGGTTCCCGGGGGATAGATTTGTTTTTGTTTAGAGACGAACCTGAAGCAAAGCGAGGGTGAGTCGCTAGTTGATAGATACAATGAAACCAACTCTATTTATGGCAGAAAAAGATCTAGCTGTCCATGTAGTGTTCGTACGAAAAAGGCGATCAAAGCAGTTAGGGAAAGAATTTGAAGAAATTCTGTCCGAAAGAAAAGATTTTATCTCGGGAGATGAAGATAGCACCTAGAAGCATATCGCGTAATTTAAACGATGACTTAGAACTTGCAGCCTATAGGAAATGCACTGGTAATTTCTTAACTGATAATTTAAAAGAGAATAGTTACACCAGCCATAGTCACGTGCAAAAACACAACAGAGTAAGAGTAGTAATATATAGATAGAGTAGTAATAGTATAAAGAGGCAGAGTTTGTTTGTTAGTTTGAGCGCTCTAATCTCAGGAATTACTTATCTGATTTAAAAATTTCTTTTTGCATTAGATAGCCCGTTTCTTGTGGAAGACTATAGGATACATATTATCATGCTACTACCCAAGAGAGCGGAATAGTATTTATAAAAGTCAACAAATCGGGCAGACTTCCATACATTATTGTAAAACTATATCTATATACATAAATAAAAATGAATCATCGAAATATATGTACGCGCATAACTTCCGACCAACTGCACCAAATTAGACGTTTTTTTTTTCGACACAGTGTGTCACGTGTAGCCTATGTCACTCTTTAGCCCTTCAACTATCTCCACACAAAAAATTACGTCAATCCGTCACTCTATTTCAACGTGAAAGAAGGACAAATATAGTCAAAGTCAAAGTGTATATCGTAGAAAGAGAAAGTGTCAAATCTACAAATGCATTCAAGTAGTTTATATTAATTTTAAGATTGCTTTAATATAAAGTAGTAGTAAGTAAAAAAAAGTGATTTTTAAGTCTTTCGTGATTTTTTTCCAATTTGTCTCTTCATAAGAATTTCAAAGAATATTTAAAAGAAAAATTTAGCCGAATTGGTCCAGCCGTTCTCGAATTTTGTGCTTAGCAACACATTTAGCCATTCATTTTTATTTATAAGAAGATATATGTATAAGATTTGATATCATAGTAAATAATGCTATAGTTAAAAAATAACTATTATTGAAATAGAATATTTTCAAATGAAATTGGACGATGTTTTATAAAATATTCTGGATTTGAAATTTTATGTCAATAAATAATATGAAACGTTTAGTTAAAAATCATGTATGTACTGTTTAGGCTTAATCTTTTAACTTGAGCGCAAGTTTTAAGACCTTTGGAAATAAAAATGAAATGTTGTACAATAAATTCAGAGGTTACGATTGTCCCGAACGTAAACGTAACTTGAATGATTTCAAAAACGACCTTTATTTAAGTAGCTAGAATTAACACAGGCTTAGACGAAAGAATGTTCTATTATCGCTATCGCTAGTAGAAAATTAATATATGAAAGTGACATATCTAATCGTCATATCACGTGAGAATTTTTCACTTATATATAAGCGTTATCGATTGAATAAAGTCAATATCTAATGTATCTAAAGAAACTTAGTAAGAAACATAATGTGTGATTTGAGTAAATCACACATTATGTTTCTTTAGTAGTATTTTAGTAGTATCTTTAGTAGTAGTATTTATTAAACACTAGCGACTCACCCTCGCTTCTCTTGTGTTCGCCCCTAGGTTGATTCCTTATACAAACTTTAATTTCCATTTTCACCCCTTTAAGGGGTGATTTCCGGGATGAAAACTATCCTATGTCCTTTCCAGGGTCTCAAATTATCTTCTTACCAAATTTTATCTAAATCGGTTCAGTAGTTTTGGAGCTTATTCGGTACAAACAAACAAACAAAAATATCTTTCCCCTTTACAATATTAGTATAGATACTCGTAGTTTGAAAAAATACGTGTAATGCCCTCACCAATGTCAGTGAATTAGAATGGAAATAATATTATTATGACGTTATCTTAGTGTAATTAAAAATGGCACGTCTGAAGCATACTTAATACATCCTAAGACAGCTATCAACGACTTAACGACAAGAACAGTTAATCATGAGTGAAAAAGGAACAAAAATTATTTAGAAAGGAATTGAGATTAGTAGAAAACTTTCGAATTTTTTGAATACTAGAATGTTCTTTGCTTATGTATACAAAAGGGGGCAGTGTGTCAAGAATTCAGTTAAATTTCGGAGCTAAGAGAAGTTTCAGAAAAAATACAAAAAAAGTGTAAAAGTGAGGTAAAGTGTTGTAATGTCATAGTGCAAAAAAAACTAGTAGTAGAAAATAATGCTCATAGATATAGTCAAGTAACAAGCTCTGCGTGTGTACGTGAACCGCTAAAAGTGACTCACGTGAGCGAAAAACAATAAAGCATCTAGTGTAAAAGACGTACATACTTTAATTACTAATTCCTGAACCCATAGATTGTAACAATATGTCAGTGATCAAGTATACAGGCAAGCACAAGTGCACTCCCTATGTCTTTTCCTATTAAACTTCGATGGATCGACAATTCGACACGTCCGGTTAGAGATCAAGTGCAGAAGCTACTGTTCTACGTGCTCTCTGAGGCATGGGGGTGAAAACTCTGGGCTGTTGTTGAGACCTTTTAAACAGTAACACTCAATAACTAAACTTAGCCCGACCCGGGACTTGAACTTAGGACCTCTGGATCACTCCGTACACACTAGCCACTAAGATCACCGAGATGGTAAATATTGAAGTTAATGTTTTTCATTATTAATTGAAGTTCAGTATTGTAAGTCTTTCGTATCCAACATGTTAGTGTACTAGTGGCTTATCTTGGCTTCGCTCGGGTTCGCCTCTAGAAAAACAAAAACAAATCTATCTCACGGGAACCATACATTTTTCCGGAATAAAAAGTGTAAATATGTGCTATTCCAGACTATAATCTATCTCTGTGCCAAACGTTCAAATCCGTTTAGCCGTTCTGGCATGATTGAGTAAGAAACATCCAAACATCTAAACTTTCACGTTTATAATATTAGTAAGATGAATAAAGTGATAATTTCAACCATCATGAATACTGCAAGAAGTCATGAGTGCTGGCATCCTTACGTGGTAGAAGTCCAACCAACTCGCACGAAACGCTTTAGTTCTATGTTTCTGAAACGAACTGCTAAGGTGTGGAACACCCTTCCAGCATCCGTGTTTCCTGCCACCTATAATATAAGTAAGTACTTTCAAGGCAAGAGTGAATAGGCATCTTCTAGGCAAGCGCGCTCCAACCTAGACCTCATCAGTGCTTCCCAGCGTTGCTTGTCGTCAAGCGCAAGCCTATCTAACAATAAAAAAAATACTACAAGCGACATATCAAAACGTAAAGCTAGCATCGATAACTTTGAAAACACTGTTACTAACAGTTTAGCAAAGAATTAAAGTCGACAAAAATTTTACATGCGAGCAGGTAAGCCTATTGTGCCAGAGTTTTTGCGTAAATTTGGTGTGACCACACTTTATTTTTTAATGTTTCTTAAATTAACATAATATATGTTCAAAAAATTTCAATAGACAAAGCATTACTTTTTTACCACAAACATAATGATAAATAATTATTCGGATTTGTTGTTTATATTTAGGCTTACTATCGTAAGCAGTAAACGTGGTCTAGGTACGCTTAATCAGGGATATAACTCACGTGTTAGTTGTAGATAAAAATACAGAATAAGATAATGGAAAAAAAATTGTCTTCTAGTTCTTTTGTACAAAAACTACCCTCAGCCTGTGCCCGTAGCTTCAGTGAGTAAAACACTTACACTTACACTTGTGTTAAAGATAAATCCTTAAAACAACTTATTTCTTTAAGATCCCTTGATCGTAGTTACTTCATCTGGGAACTGAACCTGTAACTACTTATTATTCAACCAGAATGTTATATAAAAATTTCGTAAGTTAAACAAAACAATAACTTTATTTCCCCAGAAACCATGGTCCGCCGGAAGCGCGGTTACTCGCATACAGTCGTCACATTGTTCTCTGAAATTGCTCGAAACATTCACTTTTAAAACATCGCCGGCCATTACACAAGTGAATAAATTTTACTACCGTGTTTATTCTGAATGTATTATTTTTTGCCGTTACTTGTATTATGTATGCATTATTATCAAATGTATGTATTGTCTTATTTGAAAAAAGTCATTTTCTATGTCATTTTGTTTTGTTTTGTTCAGGCGTTCGTTAATGGTTTTTAAGAGTAATGTCTCATTTACCAGAATAAAATAAAGCGTATATCATTTTTCGATGTATAAACTACGTCTTTGTGAAAAAGAAGATTCGTTACTTGATTGTTGCTTTAAAGAAGGAAAAACAAGTAAACTTACCTTTGCATTATTATCGGAGTACTATTAGTTCTTTTATAATCGTAGGATTCATAAAAAATAATTATTCTTCCTTTATAAAATTCTTTATAAGTCCTTAATAAATTATAAGAAAGGATGAATAGACTAATAAATATAAGTAAGTAAAATAAGTAGCTCGGCTCAGTTCGGTAGGTTAGGTTAGGTTAGGTTAGGTTAAGATTTTTTTTATATACAGAATTATCTGCACCTAAAAATCACTTATTTTACATTAGAAAACAAAAAAAGTGATAAATACACGTACAACCCAACAATAGTCAGACGAATAATATATCTTTTATTCATCCGATTATCGGACGAAAAGCAGCAGCCTCTTTCATTTATAACTAGCGGCTCACCATCACTTCGCTCGGGTTCGCCTCTAGGAAAACAAAAACAAACCTATTCCATGGGAACCGTACATTTTTTCGGGATAAAAAGTAGCCTATGTGTTATTCGAGATTATAACCTATCTCTGCGCCAGATTTCATCCAGATCCGTTCAGCCATTCTAGCGTGAAAGTGTAACAAACATACATCCATACTCACAAACTTTCACATTTATAATATTAGTCCTATTAAAGTTCGAATAACTATTTTTTATTCGTCCTTATTTTAAGTGCGAATAGCAACAGCCTTTATTCATAGCAAAAAAGAAACGCATTTATATTTGTTGCAGCAATCGCCATGATCTTTGCATGGAGTAAGTTTATAGGCTTATTTTAATCCCAGTTTAATTTCTAGTGGATATCAAAGAATCTTTTGCCAAAGACCACTAGAGAGTATAATACGTATTCTAACACATTGAATAGATACGACAAATCCATTATTTATCAAAGACTTGGTTCGACAAGATATCTGTAATTTCTAACCGAGATTCATCTTAATAATAATAGCCGTCGCTTTCTCGAGATATAAAGAAAATAAAGCTATTCTTGCTCCAAGTGAGAGTATCGTTTTATAGAAATTTTATTCCCTTAACCAATTTCAACTTCGTTTTATTCTAAAAGTGTAGTAATAGAATATTGTAAAATATTTCTGAACTTAATTTTATTATTGTATTTCTTTGGTTACATTAGATAATAACTTGGCAATATAGGTTATTTTTAACCTGTTTCTTTTTTGGTCTAGACTTTGACTTTGGTCTACAAAAAAAAATAGTCAGGGATGATTTGAACCCACTACCTTAGAAGTGCAAAATAAAGCTCCGCCTAATGAACTAATGAAACTTCTAAAGTAGTTTATTTTCAGCCTTTTAACTATTTGTAATGAAAAAAATTACCCCACCAATTTAAATTTACTCTCACAAAACTCGAAACAATACTTCATACAAGAAAGGTAGATTCACAACTACTGAGCAAAAAGATGTATATAAAAACATCAATAGCAGTAAAATAAATTTACTAAAACTTTGATGACTCGACATTCTTTTGATTAAAATAAACATTTCTTTTACAAAACTCTCTCAAACGCTACAAAGCAAACATTACTGTACCACCATTTAATTATCGGTATTGAAACAAAGAGAACAAAAATAGCCTACAGCATCGGAGTCACATGGAAATGGCATGAACATAACTTATCTATTCATTGAATGAAAATATTTGTATTTGGGCAATTTCGTGATGTTACTATTAATATATATTCAGCCTTTTTTTAACATCCCACTGCTGGGCTCGGGCCTCCCTTCAATACGAGGGGGATCAGGCATAGTCCACCACGCTGGCCAAGTGCGGGTTGGCGGATTTCACATCTCTCTCTAAAACTTAGTAAAATCTTTCAGACATGCACGTTTCCTTACGTTTTCTTTTGCCGTAAGACAAATAGTAATCAAGTTAGAAATTATTCGCACATAAAAACATCAGAGGTGCGAACCTTCCCTGTCTTAATGAGCTACCTCCCAGTGCATTTCTTGGCTTCGCACCCGGCTGAACTGCCGGACACTAATTAGCCCCCCCTCCCGCTCCCCTCCCCCCACGACGAACCCCAACGATGACCTGGAGTAACATATCCTATAACGTTACTGTTAAAGACCTGGTGGCGCGTCCAAGCGAATCGAGGGAAAGCCCCCAGTAGTCCCATGATCCATTGGTTTTCCTATTGGATCTATAAATAGCCTGAATTCAATCATAATTTATCTATAGAATATCTTATCTGTATATATAGCAAATATGTGCATAGAGGAAAAAAAATAAAAATGAAATAGTGTTCGATGTAAAAGTAACGACGGGCTATAAAATTTTATCCTTTATATACGATAGTTTTACTATTTTCGACATATCCCACTTCTATTTATAAAAACTCGGCTGTAGCCGCTTTGTCAATGAAAGTAGAAAATATACACGTAGTATATCCATGTTTACTCGCTTAATTGCTTGAAGGCGACTTCTTTTGAAGCAGAAAATCAGTCTAAAGAACCGTTTAGCCGTCACTTATTTGAAATCTTTTGGGGAGCTTTTACAGAGAAAAAGGATGTGTGAAAAGCTTTCATGCTCTAAAATGGTGCATGATTTTTGTTGCTTTATTTAATCTCTTGTTATAATTTTATAATATTACTAGCGACTCACCCTCGCTTCGGTCGAGTTCGTCCCTAGCTTGCATTAAATGACGATTGATCAGTTTTCGACCGGAGAGGAAAAATGATTAAATTACTAAAATGGCTATTAAAAAATAAGGGTTGATCGTAGAAGGGTGAAAATTGAGGATTGTATGTATTTTTGTATGTTGTATCATAAAAAAATAGAAATTAAAAATTTTGTCTAAAAAATAAAATAAAAAATTTAGGGGTGGACTACCCCTAACATTTAAGGGGATGAAAAATAGATGTTGGCCGATTCTCATAGATACCGGATAAGCACAAAAAATTTCATCAAAATCGGTCAAGCCGTTTCGGAGGAGTATGGCAACGAAAACTGTGACACGAGAACTTTATATATTAGATAATTATAATAATATCTAATATTTTTAAACGAGCAATTCTTGTATATTTATTTATTTATTAATTTATACCAGCGATCTGGGAAACGGCTCTAATGATTTCGCTGAAATTAGGCATAGGGGGTTTTCGGGGGCTAAAATTCGATCTAGATTAGTCTTATGTCTAGGAAAACGGGTATTTTCGAGCTTTCATGCGGTTTTATTTCGCATTATTCTACGCAAAATATGCTCGATAATTTCTCACGCTCGGGCATAAGCGTCGTGACCAAGCGACAATCACAGGTATCTGTGTTCGGATCCCGGTCGGATACAAAGTTTAAACTATTGTTTTTTTTTGTATTTATTCAAGGTTTTTGTTTTTTTATCTAAAAATACGATATTTTATTATTATCAAAAGATCTCCGAGCGAAGCTCGGTCGTCCAGGTACTAGTTATAATATTATAATTATAATATTAATATTATTTGACGATAAGCACGAATGCTTGTACTCCAGTCATGGGTGTGTATAGTTATAATATGTATGTATTTAAAGTTATATATGTACGTGTTGTGTATCAACCATCTGGAATCCATAACATAGGCCTTGTAGCTTACCATGGAAATACATGGTTTTAATGTCCCCACATATTTATACCATATTTTTTTATTTATTTATTTTATAATTTATAAAACGAAAAGTGACACAGGCTTTTTTAATTTTCGTTTATAAGTATAATAATAATATACGTAAATGTAGCACGTCGTACCGTAAGGTCGCTTGGGAAACCAAGTGAAGCGGATTCAAATCTCTCTCTCGGGTCTCGCACCTCTGAAATTCTCATATACAAATCATTTTCAACCTGATTACCGCTTCCCTTTCGATGAAGGAAAAGATTGTGAGGAAATCTACATATCTGAGAGAACCTGGCTTTTCGGAAGACATGTGAAGTCCGCCAATCCACACTATGCTAACGTGGTGGACGATAACCTAATCCCCCTTACCATAAGGCCCGTTCCCAGCAGTGGTACGTTAAAAAATGGCTGAATACACATTCGTTTTTTATAAATGAACGAATGAATGATAAAAATTGAAGTTATTAGTGCAATATTCCAAGGAATAATACCTCAAATAAATCCTCCAAACGATAAAAAGAACGTGGCAGCTAGATAGATCCTACCCGTATCATTTGTCACAGTGACACCGCACCGCCCTAACCACTATCAATTGAATTGAAATATGCACAATTCAATAAAACTATCATTATAATGTATTGCTTACGAATTATACTATATTGTATTGTTTTTATTTGTACATCTATATATAAAATACATGTTTATCTAAGTAAAAGCTGTACATAAAATATGTTTTATGTAAAAAATCATGCTTTGTAGCAGAAGGTAAAAAGGACTTTTGTAAACCTGATTAATTTCTTGAACATCATTCATTTGAATCGAATTTTGATTGAATAATTTAATATTCAACTCAATATATGTAAATATTTACTTATACTTAAAATTTTCACTTAATTGTAGTTGTTAGTCTTGTTAAGAACGATCACCGTTCTTTTTATATCCTCAACCCTGCAGGAAATACTTGTCTTCTTCAGGATAAAAAGTAGCCTATATTATTTTAAGCAATGCCTTGTAAAATCAGTTCAGCAGTTTCTAAGTATATTGAGCTAAAACGTACCGACGGACAGACAATATATTTTTTAACGTTGATATCATGCAAGTAACTCTGTCTGTCTGTCCGTCTGTTACCTTTTCACGCTTAATCCACTGAAAAGAATTAGATGAAATTTAGTTTTTTTTTTTAATTTTTTTTTTATTATGGAGATGGTTTAAGATCATGGGAAGGACATAGGATAGGTTTAATCCTGGAAATCATCCCTTAAGGAGGTAAAAAGGGATGGAAATTCGTAAGGGGAATCAATCATTTCTCAAGTAAAGGATATAAACTCTAATAACTCTATAACTCTAATAAATCTATTCCATACTACCCGTAGAATATAAACGTATTATGGATATTTAAGAGTAGAAATAAAGATATGAATAAAACCAATAATATAAAATGAAATATATATTGCAGATCTTATTGCATATTTTGCAATAATATTATTGTATACGTAACCATTGTTCCAGCCATCGATACTAGAGTACTATTATCCAGACTATAGAAATTAAGTGCGTGATAGTTGATTGGTTTCGATATTATTAGATTTTTCATCTTCTTCAATGATTCACGTATTTCTTTCGCTGAAAAGAATAATATAGCTAAAACTTTAAGTTACCTATTAAGGTTACGTATAGATTTCTCAGAGATGAGACATTTCCCCGCAGTAAATAGTATC
Organism: Fabriciana adippe; assembly: GCA_905404265.1. Taxonomy (NCBI): domain Eukaryota; kingdom Metazoa; phylum Arthropoda; class Insecta; order Lepidoptera; family Nymphalidae; genus Fabriciana; species Fabriciana adippe. The sequence goes on along the minus strand of FR989998.1, from coordinate 13,364,492 downwards.
CTATATGTTGACTCGGATAATTAGCTATCATCATACCAAATTTCATCAAAACCTGTCATGTGGTTTTCTCGTGATACGCTGCCAGACAAACAGATAGAAAGACAGACAGGGACGGACGGACGAACGGCCGGACGAAAATTCTAAAAACTATAGATTCGGCCTCTGTATCTATAATAATGGCTATTTCAATAAGATTTTCCAAAAAAATATTTAATATACAGATTCGACTCAGAATTTTATCATATGTATAGATAACAATATAAAAGGTTTTTGTGAAACATAGGAGATGTAACATTATAGGTTAAAAATCTATTTTTTCGGTATCATCGATCTTATTTCTTAAAATAGTATCTATACTTCTTTTTTTGGAAAGCAACATATTATAACATAAGGAAATTTTTCTCTTGGAAAGCAACAATAAAAAGCTCTTTATATTTTTATATGCCATAGAAATCGAAATCTTTACAGAATCATTCGAGTATATATATCCTTCTTTTACCACTTATTTTCTCTAAAAATTGAGGAAAGAGGTACATTAGAAAATCTATACATACAATAAAATTCTAACTAAGCCGAATCTGTAATTAAATATTTTTTGGAAAATCTTATTGAAATAGACTATATTATTGATACAGAAGCCAAATCTATAGTTTTAGAATTTTCGTCTGTCTATCTGTCTGTCTGTCCGTCTGTCTGTCTGTTACCGCATCACGGCAAAACCGCTGGACAGATTTTGATGAAATTTGGTATGATGCCATCTGGTTATCCGGGTCAACATATAGGATACTTTCTACTGCGGGAAAATACCTCATCTCTGAGCTAAATGTTAAAACGTAACTAGGGACGAAGCCGAGCGTAGCGAGGGTGAGTTGCTAGTTGAAAATAAAATGTAGGTATTTGACCAAGTGACATATAAATTGAAGAAGCTCGTTTAGTGGTATTAAAAATACTTAAATATTTATTTCTTAAATATATTCTTATAATATTGAAAAAATATAAAATATCCTAAGAAAAGGCTTCATTTAAAGTTCACAATAAAAATAAAAATTGAAACATTCACAAATGTACAGAAACAATTATTTACAGTTTAAAATTGATAATTTTATACTGTAAAAAATAAATAAGTGTAACTTCCTTAGATTTACAGGAATATTTGATATTTTTAATAAAACTATTTTTTCGGATTTTTTCGCGGATTTATTTTGATGGAAACCAAAAATCAAAATAAATCTACAAAAAATTCCGAAAAGATAGTTTTACTTAAAATAAGTGTACGTTAAAACCTAAATTAGCAGAAATATCTTACTAGTCTTTTTGTTGACCACCAAATCGTCTATTATTTGAATAATTCTTTTAACTTCTCTATATGTGTGATCGCAGTGATAAAGTCCGTGAAGTAGCGTCAAAGTTTCTATTGTAGCCCTTAATAATGTGGACAATACTGATAGATCGCTTGAATTGTAGGTAATACCCTGTGATGATGAAGAAAAATTCTGACAACTGCCAATTACTTACCTGATATATATTTCGGATGAACTTCCAAAGAATGAAAACAGAATTTTGTCTTGAAATTTGGTACAGACATTCTCTTAAACTGTCTAAAAGTCCCCTTAGAAGGATTTTTGGCGACTCGCAAAATTTTACAAGAAATCTAATTTTGAACATTTTTGAAGTGTACGAAAGCTAACAAATGACTTTCGAAATCCGATATCTAGAAAAATGTTCAAATGCATCAAACATCCTTTGGAAGGAATTCTTATAATGTCAAAACAAAGCTCTGTGCCAAACATGACGAAATTCGGTGTCCGCTTTTCGAAGTTTTATCCTATATTTCTACTTACTCTATTTAGACAAGATGTCTTTCTACAAGATTTGTTTGTTTGTTTGTTTGTTTGTACCAAATAGGCTCCGAAACTACTGAACCGATTTAGATGAAATTTAGTAAGAAGATAGTTTGAGACTTAAGGAAGAATATCAAATAGTTTTTATCCCGGAAATCATCCCTTTGTAAGACGAAAATGGGGATGAAAATTTGTATGGGGAAGCAACCTAGGGACGAACCAGAACGAAGCAAGGGTGAGTCGCTAGTCATCCGTATACTAAATCACTGTAAACATTTTGATTAACATTCTCACCAATATTGTACCCGTTAAGAAACGAATTATGAAATTTATCAATAATGTCATGTCCACCAAATACAAAGTGTGGTTGAATAAAATCTGAAAGAAATTAATAATTAATATAATATTAGTTCATTTTCAGGATTCTGTACATTCACGACGTAAAATTCAATCTATACTAATATTATAAAGAGGCAGAGTTTGTTTGTTTGAACGTACTAATCTCGGGAATTATTAATTCGATTTGAAAAATTCTTTTTGCATTAGATACCCCGTTTATTGAGCAAAGCTAAAGGTCATATATCATATAATAAAACAATATAAGTAAAAAAACATTTAGTTATTTCTCATTTCTAACATCTAAAATAAGGCAAGTTAATTGGGACTTACTCTAAATCCATACATAGTGTTAATATATTCGCACTGCTCATTCAGAAACAGATAGCATCTGCTTAACCACAATACAATATTATGTTTGTTAGAATTTATGGATTTTATGTTACTCAACTTCAACTTATTATCTTTAGAAGAAATCCAAATTTTACCAAACGTAAGGTCTTCAATCACATCTGGTGTATCAGCATCACAATAAAATCCTTCAAGCAAATCTCCAACAGTCTTGACCCGATATTTTACTTGAATAAAATTGGATATTAAATCTATATCAACGAGCAATCTAAGTCCGAGATAAACATAATCAATTGAAAAAATTAGGGAAATGGTCCATCCAAAGCTCATGGCATACGAGATATAATCAATGGCAATATTTATGGAGATAACTATAGAAAAGCAGATGCAAATGTTCCTAACATTCTTTGCAATAGTCTCATAATGAGATATACCCAAGATTTGGTCAATAATTTCGTATACAGAAAAATAATGTACTCGAAGTCGCCGGTATTTATAAACGAGAAATATATCTATGATATATTGCAAGTAACCGAGCAAGAAACCCAATTGGTAATAATCTTCAAAATCAAAATTTAAGGAATTAACACTTAAAAGTTTGTCGTAGGCTGCATAAATGTTGATTAAAAGGAAGAATGTCACCAAAATTAATATTTTCCTGATAGATTTTGATAGTTTCAGGTTTTTTCCATCTCTGTATATGCATGATAAACCAAATAAATTAAGAACATAATTAAAAGTTGAGAGTGCTGAAAAAGCGTCAGTTTTTTTACCACTTCTAATGTCAGAGACCTTCATATTGAAGAGTACTGAAAAAGACAATAGCTGGTATTGACGAAGTGGGCAAGTTATCAGTGTACACCATCTATTAATTAGAAATAAATATTACAATATGTGAAATTGTTTTTATTTCGATATGTGACGATAAATGATATTAATATAGCGTGTCTTATGTTCAGTATTGGCTTTTACGTTTTACATTAATTGTTTTTTATTATCCGGCTGCGGCGAAACCTGAAAGGGTTATTTATGTGTTTGACCTATATGTATGTATGTATAATCTTATGTTTCCTCATAATTACTAAACAGCTTAACCGATTGTAATAATTCATACGTTGTTAGATTCATCTTGATAACGCGAGTGTTAAATTCTTTATGAATATTATAAAAATAAAATGGCGTACTTTAGGTACCAATTTGTGTAATTATTTTTTTTTTTTAAGTCTATTGAGTGGGGTACTAAAATAAAGGTTTTTTTAGAGGTGATCGCAAAAATACGTACAACTTATAATATGTTTAAAAATAATTTTGGATACGAAATTGTTAAAGAAAATTCCCAATAATTAACTGGCTCAAACTAAAAAGCCGTAAATAAAAAAATGAAATTAAAAACCCGACTGCGTAAAAAAAATAAAAAGATGATGAGAACTACATAGATAGTCCAAGCGAAATGCAGTTATTTTTAAGAAAAAATAAAATATTGAAAACCTGAAGTTTTATGATTTTAAAATGTTGGCAGGTATATAAGGAATAGAAATTCATAAAATGCCCCCGATGCCCAGCCACTCCCGAGAAATGGGGGGACGCAAAGCGTTGAAAAATAGTTATTTTCAATTTCCGTCTTACTGTGACGTTCTATCGAAAAATGTTTTCTACAAAAGTTGTAGGTCTAGTAAAAATCTACAACTTTTGTTCATAATACTTTTTACAACAACCTCAAAGTTTTCGAGATATTTGCAAAAAACTCAGTTTTTAATTTTTTCTTGGTTTTTTATTTTTAATTTCTAGAATAATCTTTTAATTCTCATGAAACTAAGGTAATGTAATCTACAATATATATAAAATAAATAAAAAAAATTGAAATTGAAATGTTCAGCCATTTCCGAGAAAAGTATGTTTTATGGTCTCGAGAGGCCGAAAATCACCCCCAACTTCAAGTGGACGTTTACATTTAAAAAATTTTTTGTACAATTTTTAGATAGAGCTCATTCTTTTCTTCTTAAACTCTACTTTTTGAAGAAATAAAAACATTGTATGGTCGCCCTGTAAAAACACTCTTAAAAATTGAAAACATTGGAGAAATCGATAATTTTTACTTTGTAAACTACATTTTTTTTTATTATCATTGGAAAAGTGTACTTTATTAACCAATTTTTTATAAACTGATTATACTAGTGTATTTTTCGGGAAAAAACGAAAAAATTGTATTCTTAAGTTTTTAATTTGACGCTTATTATTTATACAATATCGTCGTAAACATTCCAACTTTGCAATTTGACGAGTCGTAAAGAAATAATAAAAATTAGAATTCACGTGAAGTACACCTTTTTCTTTTGTATTTTTTCTAGTAGAATCTATTCATGTTATGATTTTTTTGAATTTATCGATGTTTTATTAATTTTTGATCGATTTTGGAGTTAAATTTATTGATTTTTTCTAAAAAATTAGATTTTAAGGTAATTACAGAAAAAAATGAAATTCATTTGTAACTTAATCTTATTTATTTATTCGTTAAAAGTGTCATTTAAAAAAATTAAGTTGATATTTACAAAATTTTGTCATCGTTTTGTTAAAAAAATTTATAAAAAATGTAAAAAATGAAAAAAAAAATAATTAAAAACAAAAAAAGTACATTAATGGGCAATTTCAAAAAGATTTAAATTTTTAAAATTACTCTTTAATGTACTGTGCGTATATCAAATGCTTAGATATTGATGATAAAAAAGAAAAGGATGCCTTTTTATTGAAAGTCAAATATCTCAGGAAAAAATCGACGAAAAGAGTTTAGTAAAAACTTTTTTGTTTCATTTTTTTTCTGTAATTAAAATCTAATTTTTTAGAAAAAATCAATAAATTTAACTCCAAAATCGATCAAAAATTAATAAAACATCGATAAATTCAAGAAAATCATAACATGAATAGATTCTACTAGAAAAAATACAAAAGAAAAAGGTGTACTTCACGTGAATTCTAATTTTTATTATTTCTTTACGACTCGTCAAATTGCAAAGTTGGAATGTTTACGACGATATTGTATAAATAATAAGCGTCAAATTAAAAACTTAAGAATACCATTTCTTTCGTTTTTTCCCGAAAAATACACTGGTATAATCAGTTCATAAAAAATTGGTTAATAAAGTACACTTTTCCAATGATAATAAAAAAAAATGTAGTTTACAAAGTAAAAATTATCGATTTCTCCAATGTTTTCAATTTTTAAGAGTGTTTTTACAGGGCGACCATACAATGTTTTTATTTCTTCAAAAAGTAGAGTTTAAGAAGAAAAGAATAAGCTCTATCTAAAAATTGTACAAAAAATTTTTTAAATGTAAACGTCCACTTGAAGTTGGGGGTGATTTTCGGCCTCTCGAGACCATAAAACATACTTTTCTCGGAAATGGCTGAACATTTCAATTTCAATTTTTTTTATTTATTTTATATATATTGTAGATTACATTACCTTAGTTTCATGAGAATTAAAAGATTATTCTAGAAATTAAAAATAAAAAACCAAGAAAAAATTAAAAACTGAGTTTTTTGCAAATATCTCGAAAACTTTGAGGTTGTTGTAAAAAGTATTATGAACAAAAGTTGTAGATTTTTACTAGACCTACAACTTTTGTAGAAAACATTTTTCGATAGAACGTCACAGTAAGACGGAAATTGAAAATAACTATTTTTCAACGCTTTGCGTCCCCCCATTTCTCGGGGGTGGCTGGGCATCGGGGGCATTTTATGAATTTCTATTCCTTATATACCTGCCAACATTTTAAAATCATAAAATTTCAGGTTTTCAATATTTTGTTCTCAAACTGCATTTCGCTTGGACTAAGATGACAAAGCAACATAATATTATGCATTGAAGAGGTAAATAGCACAATTCATTTTACGGAGTCTTTAATTTCGTCTTCAACTACATGTGACTAACAATTTTGCATAATATAACTTAGAAGTGAATCAAACCTTTATATTTAATCCATCCTTTTTAGTTCAAACACAAAGCCCGAAAAACAAAAAGCTATTAAATATTGCTCACAAATTCAATATTTGTTCAATAAATAGCTAAACATTTTGTTTCATTCTGCCACGATTTAAAACAAATCTCCATTCGATTAATCTATACTAATATTATAAAGCCAAAGAGTTGTTTGCTTGATTGTTTGTTCGTTTTGTTGAACGCGGTAATCTCAGGAACTACTAATCCAGTTTGAAAAATTCTTTTTGCATTAGATAGCCCGTTAACTGAGGAAGGCTATAGTCTAAATATTATCCCGGAAAAATGTACTTTTCCCGTGGGATAGATTTGTTTTTGTCTAGGAACGAACCCAAAGCGAATCGAGGTTGAGTCGCTAGTAATAAATTATTATATTATCATTTAATGAATTAAAAATATGAATTAATAAAACAACATTTTAATTTGATGTAATGAAAAGTAAACATACTGATACAAAAGCATTACAATATTGCCTATAGCTTTAGTTAATTTACCTCGATCGCTAGTGAACAGCGCTAATGGTGGCGGTATTATCGCTTATATCGCTACTATACACGCATGACGATTTATTTAATTCATACTGCAATAGTTAAATCAACTTATTTGAATTTACTCAACTAATTGAGATAAAATTGCGTTTTTTTTTTTTTAGTAAACATTTAATTTAATTGTTTTAGAACTAAGTGACAAATAATCCAAAAATTGTTAATATTGCATGTTCAAACTTTTATACGTTTTTTTAAATAATAATAGAGTTTGTCCGCGGCTCTGTTTGCGTAGTTCATTTAATTTATGCATTATTGATCTCCTAAATGTAGCATGGTGTTATATAGTCCATAACGTTCTCCAAAAAATAGACTACAATATGCAAAATTTCTTGGGATTAACACGTTCAAATAAACGGGAAGTAAACGATATACCTCAAAGAGTACGTAAAATCACCAGTCCTGTCCCAGATCACTGGCCGTATCAAATTTTGGATCCATCGCATTTTGAGAATAAATAATAAAGAGTGTATTTGTGTCTGCGAGCACACTTGTGCCCTATAATATTTCCTGCGCAGTACATTTAAATTGGCTGCCATGGCCGATATTGGTCTAAAGGACATTATAATTAGTTTAGTTTTATATATATTTAATTTTAAACTCAATACTTATAAAGTAATTAATAGTACTACATGATAACGTTAACAATATCCTGAGTGAGTTGCACCGCATTGTTGGATATGATCATTAAAATTGCATTAGAGACCTGCTTTATAGGGCGCGAGGCTATAAGCCTTACTTTATACTCTGATACTATATATTTTATGAAAGAGAAAAGCAAAAACCGTAAAAACTGTAATAACTAAGACCATTGTCACTTAATGCAGCAAAACGATGCTACTTCTGATATAGAATGATTAATTAATAAAACTGTTCCACGCTAGAAGGAAGAATTGGATGTCTGTTATAGTTTTTATTTCGAGCTTAAACAAAGTGAACTGAATTGGGTACCGGTGTGTTTTATATAATACATTGTTAAAGTGGCAATTTGTGGATCCAAATGTAAATTAGTAGTGTCTATTTATCAAACATTTATGTTTTATACTGAACGTATACTAAAAACTAATGGCATCTTTTCCAAATAAGAATTTCCACTTCAAATAATAACTTCATAATAGACATAAAACCTGTTTTGCTGTACATAAAAAATGATACCTATGACGCGAACTTCAGTCATTAAATTACCGACCTCGATAAAACCACTTCGCGTAATATCAATTTAATACATGTTATGAAACAACTTCATATGAAATTACCTCATGACATCAGTCATTGTTCAGAATAGCGAAAGGTCTGCACAATGAAAGTTTCGGTAGCAAAAAAAACTCCAAAACTAGATGTACTCTCCACATTTGGGCTATTGAGTACAGTTCTAAAAATATTTGGTCTATCCTGCATTACTCGTGATGGTTCTACTTTAAAATGGTCAATGCCAATTTGGAAAATATCCTTTATAATAATTATTGCTTCTGCGGTCAATATCACGATTATTTACTTCAAAATTATTCATTTTAATGGAAACCTTGAAACTGTTACATTTAATGATACTGTACAGTTGGTTTATGTAATCGTATATCAGCAATACATCGTAGATATTTGTTTAGTCTATAAATTTGGGAGACAACGGTATGTGAATTATTTGAAACTATACGAAAATATTGATCAGATTCTTGGTGTCAGTTACTATAAAAACATTCGGAATTTTATTGGGAATTTCTGTTTGTTCTTCGTCTTTATTTGGATCATCGAGTGTCTGGTTGATAACGTAGCATGGATTATTAGCTTTGGCACAATAATGCCTACAGCATACATCGTAGACTATTTCTACGTCGGAATAAAAATGCTCAGCGTCATTGACATGATATCAAACTATATACAAATGTGGTACCGCTTAAAGGCAATGGCAGATTTGTTAGAAGATTATTATTTCCATTGCGAAAATAAACCTGGTGCGAAGAATGTCTTAAATTATAGTGAATTCAACCTGAGACATTTGAATTGTTTTAAAATGATAAGATTCAGCCGAATAAATGCTGTAATGGATTTGACTAGATGCTACTTATTCTTGATTGAGCAGTGCGAATATTTAAATGTCAACTATGGTATTAGAGTAAGATTTGTTTCTACATTTTGTTCAATATCAGTATATAAGATGAATGTTATGACATTTGATTAGGCCTATTACTTTTAACTAAAAGGACATGCCGACTTTACAAGCACCTTAAATTTGTCACTCTTTACGGTGTTCCCTTGAAATTTATATGGGTTTCTTTATGTATAACTTGGTATCTTCATTAGTAAACTACGAGAATCTTTTTAATATCCATGTAACTTTGCTTTTCAAGTTGATCAAAAAGTCGGCATGAGAAGGGTAAAATTTATATTAAAAAAGACTAACTTGATATCATCTACTCCATATTACCTTATATTTTACAAACCACATAATATTGTAAAATATTATTTACAATAGATAATTGATTGCAGATTATTGTGAACAACGTATCCTTTATAGTTGACATGGTGATGATGATGAATTTGATAATCAGACTGCTTATGGGAACTGTGGTATGATCCTCCTTCTATATTATCATGTATTGTATTATCTTACTACACGTACTAAGTTATGTCAGTTTTTCAGTTTATAGTTTTTACATCAACTCTGAAATATTTTTTTTTTAGAATTTGTAAAGGCAATGGTTTAAAGCTTTTATTCCCAAACTATAATTAGTTCCATCTTTAAAGACCTTTTTACTAATAAGTGGTAAAGGAAAAATGTCCAAATACTATCAGTATTTTATTGCCATTATATTTCAGGTGACATCGAATGGCTCAAAATTATTTCCTATGATATCAAGTGTTTTACGCATCATTAGTAGCTCTCTGATTCTCATATGTGGGATCTATCGCTGCGAACAGAACTATAGACAAAATGAGAGAATTAAACGATTAATTGACCATTTGATACTAATGAAGATAATACGTAAGTAAAAGTTAACTTTAAAGGTACTTAAAACTTTTGACTTCAATTTTTTGTAACACTAGGGGATGTTTATACATAATATTTAATATGTAATATAGTATCTATTCGAATAAGATTAAATTTATTTTCGACCTCAGCCCTACGCCTCTATATTATTAACGTTTCATTCACAGGTTTTTGATGATCTTACCTAAAAAAAAAAACATTTTTTTTAAGTTATAATATGCTTAAGTAATATGGTCTATTTTTCTTAAGCAAAATCCAAACGAAAACATTATTGGTTGAATATTTGATTTATTTACTACATTTTATTTGTTGCAGCATATGAAGTGCGCGAAACTTTGACGGAATTAAAAGAGTTGATTATAACAAGACCAGTTAAATATCATGCTATGAACTTTTACCAATTGGAATACGCCACCGTAGTATCTATATCTTCAGTTATTGTTACATACACTATAATACTATTACAAAATATCAAATGAAATGTTTTTACCAAAAATAATAGTATAACATCACATTAATCTGAACACTCTGTCGCTTGTAGTCTAGTTTGAACACCCTCTATCCTCTTCTTTTAAGTCATTTCAGTCTCGATAGACTGGTTGTGGTCATCATTTTGATGTTTTGACCCGCTTGATAGTTCGCCTCCACTCTTCTCCAGTTGCCTCTCTCGCATATTCATGCACTAGAACGTCTACTGCCGCTCTAACTTGATCCGTCCACCTCATAGGCAATGTAACATGCACTCTAGTACTCTTTACTCTAACTTGCGCTACTAAACGTTCGATTGTCATGTAATTGCTTCTGGACACGTGACAAAAGTAGGTAAGGATTCGGGCCTGAACGAAGACGCTGCTTTATGCCAAGTTCTCTGAGGATTATGATGTTAGTCCTGAATGCGATTCAGGGTATTATTGGAAATACCCTGGCTTTAGCCATTTTATTCCAGCACCACCTCTAACCTCTTTTTCTTACTCTCTCGAAGGGTCCAAGTCGCCGAAGCGGAGGGAAAACACAAGTGTTCTAATTCTTAGTGGCTTTGGATTGGCACTTCTTTTTAATGTTATTCATAAACTATATATTATGTGGACTTTATTTGTTTGTTATTTCTTTCTTTTTTATTTCTTTATATTTATAATTTTCTTTATCATGGTTATTACTAAATACTGTTATGAAACATTCGTAAAAAAAATCTTCGCCCGTAAAGATCATCACGTGACGTTGGAAAATCTGTAATTTTCCGTCCTAAATCAATACTAGTATTATACTTGTAAATTTAAAAGTCCCTGTCTATTACCTCACGCTTAAACCACTGAAGAGATGTTGATAAAATTTGAGAAGGACATAAATTGCATCCTAGGGACAGACATACATACGTTACCTTCGATCTCCGCCCCAATTACAACGCGAACGAAGACGCAGGTAAAAACTAGTGAGCCAAAAATGTTAAAACCCAGTGATAACCAATTTAAACAAAAAAATAATATTTTTTCAGCTAAACGTTATAATTAAATATATAAGTAACTATGAAATAGTGTAAGTTTCTAGTAATGTATATAATCATTTATATCTATGAACAAAAATTGAAAATGTAGTTGTAACTGCTTAAAAAAAGTTTCAATTAATTTATATAAAAAATACGAACACAAGAAAAGAAAATACTAAAAGGTCTCTAGATTAGCATAGTTTAAATGCACTAACTACTAATCTCACTTAAGCTGAGCTAATTAAGTTGTGGAACATTTTGTCATTGCATACGTTTTTATTTTTGCAGAATTGTTAAGCTTGCTTACGTTTTATTTGTAATCTCAATAAAAATGGGAAAGTTATCATTTTGAAGCCTTAATATAGTCTTTGATTTAACATGTATTAGTTAACTTTAAATATAAACGTTAAAAATTCTTCTCATATGTACATATCCCATATGTTGACCCAAATAACCAGCTATCATCATACTAAATTTCATCAAAATTCCTCCAGTGGTTTTCCATGTTGTGGTCACAGACAGACAGATAGACAAAAATTCTAAAAACTATAGATACGATCTCCGTATCGATACTAATGTCTATTTCAATAAGATTCTCCAAAAAATATTTAATGTACAGATTCGGCTTAGTTACAATTTTATTATATGTATAGACTAGCAGAACCCGCGGCTTCGCCCGCGATCAAACGACGAAAAAAATAAACTTTTTTGCAATACATACTTTATTACTTGCAAAAATAAGTTTGTGTAAGTTTTATTATTTGTTAAAGTATATAGGGAAACAAATTTAATTTTAGCGATCGTAACTCAAAATATCCAGTATTTTAAAAGACGTTAAGCGTATATTTTGTAATTAATTTTACGCTTTAGGTATTTAGCAAGCTGCACTACCTGTATTTTTTATACATTTTTCTACTCCATGTTTCCAAAGTTAGAGGAAGAGAGTACAATGGCAACATGGCTAATATGGGTTTTTTTAAGTAACACACTAACAGGCTAACATCTACGTTATTTTTAAAGACCCAATGCTATGTACACCTGAAGCTTACAGTCTTCCTCCTTCTTCTTCTTTTTTAAGTTACGTATATAAAGTGCCATTCTTATTTTGTTGTAGCTTTTTGCCTGCGGCTACGCTCGCGTGGACTGAAAAATTTGCTCAGTTTTAATTTCCATTGAATTTATATGTTATCTTATTTTTAATATTATGTCTAGAGTAAAACTCTAGATTTACTTAAGTTAGTCTACCCTAAAAAAACCAACCACAAATATAGGTAAGGCTCTCTCTCTCGCGCTCTAGGTCTGTTATAGTTGTCGCTGCTGTGACCAGCCGAAAAGTTATACACAATTTTCCTTTGGATTCGGAATATTTTCCGTTCACTACTATATATCTCACACAGATAGTGTGCACTTATAGAGAACTTGAGCCATGTTACTCTATTTAAATATATTCAACAACTCAAACTTCACCGGCCAGTTTTACCCCCTTAGGGCCTGAATTTAAAAAAAAATCTACAATACATTTTTATTTAACTATATTGAAGAGCATTAATACCAAGTTTCAAGTAATTCTGATCACAAACATTTTTTTTCCTTATATAAACAGCATAACCCCCTTTTACCCTTTTAAGGGATAAATTTCGAAAAAAAAAATGATATCTGTATTGTTTTAGTTTTCATTTTAAAGGTAAATACCATTTTCCGTGCATCGATTACAGAGTTTCATACATACTTTCATCCCATATTTGACAGCCTTATGGGATGAATTTCAAAAATTGTTAAAATACATATTTATTTAATTGTATTGAAGAGCATTAATACCAAGTTTCAAGTGATTCTGATCATAAATAATTGTTTGCCCATATAAACTTTATCACCCCCTTTTACCCTTTTAAGGGATGAATTTCGAAAAAAATCTAATACAAATATTTCTTATTTTTCATCTTAAAGCTGAATACCACTTACCGTGTATTTTGCGTCAAGAATAACAGAGTTTCATACAATCTTTTATCCCCTATTTTACCCCCTTAGGGGATGAATTTACAAAAATCCTTTCTTAGCGGATGCCTACATTGTATAAGGAATATGTCCTCTAAATTTCACGATTCTACGACCAGCGGTTAAGGCTGTGCGTTGATCGATCAGTCAGTCAGGACAAAGCATTTTATGTATATAATATAGATTATCATTTAATATCTTGTGCAACACGAGTATTGAAATTTAATATTGCAGTGGAGTTTATCTAAAGACTTAATATCTTTCATTTAACCTGTATTGGTAAACTTTTATATTTCACTAGCGACTCTTCTGTGTATTACATAATCTATTATATATAAGAAATTTTGTATGTCTGTATGCTATATAGATTTGGATGAAATTGAGTACCTATATGCCTATATACAGACCCCTACATGGAACCTAGGGACGGAATTGAAGGTAAGTATGTATATATATATATATATATATATATATATATATATATATATATATATATATGTGTTTTTTTATGTTACTAGCAGTATCATATGTTTTACTTCAAGTCATAGTCTAGCTTTGCGTTGATAATCCTAACCAAAGTAAGGATAGACTATTACTTGGACTAGAACTGGATTGTTTTTATTATGGAAATAAAGATAAAAGGATACGACGGAATCTTATGACAAGAGAGCATTCTTTATTTAAACAATATCACTTAACTCCATATTGCTCAATAAATTCTGCTAGTGTCCACCCAATGTTGAAATTCGTTCATAATCTTTATTGAAAACTAGCGACTCACCCTCGATTCGTTCGGGTTCGTCCCTTGCTTGCTTCCGAATACAAACTTTCATCCCCATCTGACCCCATTAAGGGATAATTTCCGAGATAAAAAGTATCCTATGTCCTTCCCAGGGCCTCAAACTATCTTCTTACCAATCTAAATCGGTTCGGAAGATCCAGAGATTACCCTCTCCAACCTCACAAACACACAAACTCACAAACTTTACCTCTTTATAATATTATATATTAGTATAGATTTAGAAAAACAAATATGAATAGAATTGACCTACCTATTTAAAAAAATGTTGTTTTCAATTTTTTTTTATTGATCACACTAAAGCTTGACAATAGATACTAAACAAAAAAAATAGAAAATAGGTTGACAAACAGTGGAGTAAAATGTACTGAATTTTATTGTCTTTGCCAATTTATAAAAAGATATAAGATTATATGAATTTTAATAATTTTTAAACATTCCTTAATAAGTTATTATAGGAAAATGCAAACAAATTGAATATTACAGTTGTTTTTATAAAACAGTTCTCTTAATTCAACGTTATACTCGATCGGATTATAATTTTGTTGATGGACCACTCGGAATGAGGGCTATCGTCTCTGATGGTTCCAGTTGACGCCAATGGCGAGTGAGATTCTAGCACTGTCTTTGAAAAGTATTTGCTAGTGCGACAGAGTCAATAAATTTAATCAAATCTATCCCACGGGAACCGTACATTTTTCCGGTATAAGATATCAATGTTAAATTTTACTAAATTAGGTGCATAAGTTGTTATGTAGGTACTAAGCTGTATAAGTTACTATAGTTTTTTAACTATCCCACGAGAACTCTTTAATTTTCCGGAATGAAATGCATCTAAAATGTTGACCGGACATATAAGGTACCATGCACAATTTCATTTAAATCGATCTAACAGTTTCGGAGATTAGCCCGTACAAACAGACAAACAGGCAGAGAAACAAAAAAAAATGAAAAAATCTGGACTTGTTCTATTTCTCTTCTTACATCCCCCTGACTCGGTTTTTAGCATTTTTTTTTCCATGAACAGACATTCGACCTCTACAGTTTTATTATAAGTATAAAACAATTCTGTCAGGATTTTAAATAATTAATCATAACCAAATAAATCAATTATTGACTTCTTAACTCTTCTTTTAAACCAATAAGATTTATTGTGTCTGTCATAATTATTCAGGAATGGCACAAACTTTACAATAATCATAAATTAGTGAAATTTCGAAATAAAAAGCTCGAAAACTGTAAACGTTCAGTACCATTTGAGTTTTGACATTTCTAGAGACCTCACTCTACACTAACGCCCTTACGCGGCGAATTGAAGCGCGGTAACCCCCCTTATACCAAAGCAAGTATGCCAAAACAGAAACCTTTCAATCGTATCTCATTTGGGGGAATCCCCACATACACAAGTAATGCAAACTCCATATATTTGATAGCTACGCCTCACTTTATTTCCCTATAAGATAAAAAAGCTTTTTATTTATCAATCAAAGCCTTTTATAGCTTGGTATATGTAAGTTACTGGGAAAGTAAAGAAGCAAAGTGGAAAGTTAAGTGAATTTCACGAATATATGTAGGCACTATGTTGGTTAAAGATTTTTTACCCGACTACGACGAAGCCCAAAGAAGGGTTATGTGTTTGACCGTTACATATTAAAGCAAAAAAATATTGAAAACTGTATTTTTAATAGATAAGTAAATTATATTCATATTATTACATTTTTCTCAATTTTTCAATAATGATTATGTATCGAAATATACATATATAGGGGTCGAAATTCAATTTATTATATTTTTCCAGGATAAAAAGTAGCCTATGTGCTATTCCAGACTATAATCTATCTCTATACCAAATTTTATCCAGATCCATTCAGCCGTTGTGGCGTAACTCAGTAACAAACATTCAAACATCTAAACCTTCACATTAATAATAATTTTAGTAAAATTATATTTCGACCTCAGCACGAACACTAGTTTTAATAAAAAGTTGTGATATAAACATCCTTCTCATATATTTTCCATTATCATTGAATATCGTGTGCACGTTAAGTATTGTAATATTGGAGTGAAGCGCGCCTAAAAGTAATATATTGCAAGCCTTCAATAAATCCCGTCCTGTGGTTTGTATAAAACACGAACATCGCGACATTATCGTTATTATTGTATCCATAATATACTACTATGTATATTTTAATATTTTACAATAAATGTGGTGATAATCTGACGTATTAGTAATGATGTTGATTTTTAGCCTACGACAAAAAGGAGAATTATAAGTTTAACGTGTGCATGTGTGTCTGTCTGTGGCATCATAGCACCGATGAACTGATTTTAATTCGGTTTTTTATAATACTTTCCTAGATTTACGCGAATATTTGACATTGTAAGTAAAATATCTAATTTTTTCGCGGATATATTTTGATTTTTGGTTCCCGACGTTTCGAATGCTTTACAGCAATCATGGTCACGGGAGAGACTAAGGTGTTAGATGTCTTTGTTTTTTTTTTTATTTGCGACTTGATCGAGAGTGTTCTTAGCAAGTAAATCAAGAAAAACCGTCCAGCTGTTCGCAGCTTGTTTCTAGACAGTAAAAGGATATTAACAGCTTTCGCAAATCTAATCGATTCGAGACTTAGTCCTGTCAATTTAATGCCATTCCAATTTCCAATGATATGATAACCTAGGCCTGATGCTGAACCATCACCTGGAATCTGCAAGATACTGAACTCTTTTTTTTAATTTGAAATGGGCTTAGATAAGATATATATAGATATATAGATTATATATATATATATATATATATATATATATATATATATATATATATATATATATATATATATATATATATATATATATATATATATATATATAGATAATACGATGTAACGAGTTTGCCCAATAGAAGTCTGCTAACACGCACCTTAAAGAGTTTCAGGTCATACGCACTCGGAAAAACAGAACTCTTTACTAAAATACTGCAGCAATATTGTGTTTAAGCATTGAAATGGCCTCAATGAATAGGTTCTTGTGTTGAGGTTTTTTAATGTTAAGGTAAATTTAATTTTTATTGCCATAGCTCGCTAATAAAATACACTTATTGAATAATAGTTTCAGTTCTAGTTAAAAACTTAAGAATTTATTTATTTTTTATTTATAATCAAACTAGTGTATGAGCGTGGGTCCGCTTGTGTGATATCGGATTAATTTTATAAGTGTGTAAGTTTCTACATATGTTTGTTTGTTTGTTACTCCTTCACGCTAAAACGTTATATTTTTAATATGCTATTTATTATATACTAGCGACTTACCCTCTCTTCGCTCGGGTGCGTCCCTAGGTACGTTTTAATTTTTTTGAGCGAAACCCTAATTCTTTTTCTAAAATAAAAGTAGCCTAAGTTACTCCTTATAATATTAGGTATCTGCCAGTGAAAGTCCCGTTAAAATTGGCCAGCCATTTCAAAGATTAGCCGGAACAAACAGAGAGACAGATTAAATTTTAAAAATTGTGTTTTTTTCTTATAAATTCTGTATATAATTCCATATGTATTTAGTATAAAACTGTTATTTTGACATTACAAACAGGCACTTCAATTTTATTTATCTGTATAGATTATTATTTTATATTATTATACTTCATATACCAAGAGTCATATTTTATTTTTTTCTATATACCTAATTAGGTAAATAACTGCTCATCTTTCAGACACTCCCTCCTAGATATCGCTATTTTTGCGGTAAGGCCGACTCTTGTTCATTTTCCAACTATTCGGTATATTTTCCCTCCTTTTTGGGTGTACAATAAAGTGTTTTTATTATTATTATCCACTCGCCTATAGGTTAATCCATATAATGGATATGTGGATATATTTCTGAGTTCTACTAAAATCCATTAAGCTTCACATGTGAAGGAGAAACTGACTTCTTCCTCATTCAATGAAAACTTTCGCATTTTTAATGCAACGGCAGCTATCTCTTTTTAAGTTCTCTATGTATATTTCTGTGAAGTGGAGTATAATTCATTTAAATAACAAGTGCATCGATTTTGTTCCAAAAGTCAATTAGTATTTATTTAATTAAACAGACTAGCGGGCACTTTTAAATAGGCACCCCGGTCAAAGCATATTGTCCCTTTTATTGTATATAAAAAATTGATTTTGATTAAATACGCTATGAACGTAGCAATCTTGCAGCCGGATCTTAGTCCATAATATTTGTGCTATGACGTGTATATTATATACCTATTGGTATTAGTATGAACCACACAGTATCATTTAAAAGACTTATTTCAGATATTTAGGGGTCCTTGGATGTCTTCTACGTTATTTAAAAAAAATTATAACACGAACTAATACTAGATAATATAATGAAATTCAAATGAATGTAATATTTTTAAAACAAACTCATCTAACAAAAATTTGCTGGTTTTTTGTCGTACGAAATTCGACATTGTGATTCACCGGGACCTATTAATTACTGTGGATTAAAAAAAGCGGGATTAAAAACTGGTGTGTGTATTATGAAAATGCGTACAAAGAGACTCTTATTATTATTTAAAAACTGTCACATTTCTAATCAATCAACAGAACGGCCACACTAAAAATAAAATAGAAATCTAACCGCTTTTTCAAGCGGGCTTTGTTTTGCGAAACGTCAAAATAAATATCGCATTTCGTTTGTTCGGTCGTCGGAAAAAACTATTAGTCCAACAATTTGTAATCCTATTCCTGTATGGACAAAAAAAAATAAAAAAAAGTAACTTGTTTCTAAATATGCACAAAAATCCGAAAAAACGTATCTGTGCGTATATTTGGGTCTTAGATTAAGTTTGAAGTTTAAAATCTATACTTACATATAATACAATTCTAACTGAGTCGAATCTGTACATTAAATATTTTTTTGGAAATTCTTATTAAAATAGTCATCATTATCGATACAGAGGCCGAATCCAGTTTTTCAGAACTTTTGTCTGTCTGTGACCGCATTACGAGAAAACCACTGAACAGATTTTGATGAAAGGCCATAGGACGATAAGTATAGTGAATCGGCCCCAGAATGATATCTGGTTCATCTTTATAGGGCATGTAGGTACTAATAAGATACATTGATCCTGCAAGTTTCAGATCTCTATGTATTACCGGTTTTTTAAAAATCGAAAAAAACTGAAAATCAGAAAAAAATGTCTTTCTCAGAAACTTGTGAATCGATTGATTTGAATTTTTGATATGTTTTTGGGGCTGATGGTAGCTCCTAAGAATAAAATTAAGGGCTATATCGGTCCATAAGATCCTTGAAAAAAAATAAGTTTTTCTTTTAATTTTAATTTTTAACCATGATACAATTTTGGCACAATTATGAAACTATTTTTTTTGAAATCCCCATTCAATTTCCTATAAAGTAATATATCTATCAAATCTTAAAAAACGGTACGCCATATTGAAAAAAATAAAAAACCGATTTTTCATACAAACCCAATTTACTTTAATGTAACCTTTGAAACAACAGAAACGGAGTTTAATCGATTACTATACGAGTGTAAATAAGATCATTATAAACATTATTTATCGCTACGATTAAATATATAATTTATTATAAATGATAAAAGTCTGTTTAAAGACTCGTGACTAATCTTCGTCACTATCTTCATCAATAACGGTGGTAATATTGTCCTTATTGAATAAAGTGTTGAGTAATGCAGCTGGTCCGGGGATTTTAGCCAAATATCGTCCGTGTCACGTGTGCGAGGCAAAAAAATATTGCAGCAACGTGTGAACAGCAACCGATTGTCCTAAGTCCATTTGCACATTCGCAGCAATATCTTGATATTCCACTCCATCCAATCGAGTTTGGTTTATATTCAATAAAACATCTGTAAACCTTTCTACCGATATGACGAGGTTGTACTTGAGCCTTCAATATATTGGTTTTATCTCTGAGAAATTGGAAAGTTATATTATCTGATTCATCTATCATCTCTGCTAAGTATGATATTGTTTGTTTATATTAATAAGTACCCGTAAATAAAAGTTTCAAGTCCTTTTCGGTCATTTCTGGAAAATCCATTAAATCACAACATAAGATTGTTTCAAATGGAAGTTTTTTTCACTGCCAACTATTTTTGTCTACTTCATCAGCTAGTGTATTGCCCGTATTATTTCGAGATTTCATCATTTCAACAATTTCATCTAAATACTCTACATCAGAAGTAAGATGTTTGTTGTACTGATTGTGAAGAAATGATGCAATTCTATAATACCTACTGATTCTGGGAAGCATTTTGGTGTCGAATTTTTGGTCTAATATATTAGAAGTATTTTGGTCGAATATATTAGAAGTTGGTCTACAGGTGGCAAAGGTCATAGGATTATAAGGTCTAAATTAATAATTTAAAAAATCTTTCATAATGCATTCGCATTTTTAATTAATTTATTTAATATACTTACATTCAATTTTAAAGGTAAAAAAATAAACAAAAAAAATCGGACACTTTAATAAAAAAAAATATCTATTACAAAGAGAAGCCACAGATTATACAATTCATAGACACAGAATCCTTTATTTCCAGTGAAAACAATTTGCTTATTTCAATACATATACTATATTTTTAAGAAAACAGATTAAAAATGATGAATTTAACACCAATCATTCAAAACAAACATATTCCTATATCCTGTTTTTATTTCAAAATTGAAAAAAAAATCTTACCAAGGATATTTAAAACTAGTTATTCTGCGAACAGTACACCTCGTGAGCACAAATTTTTTTGCAACTATTAATATATCACTAAAAATATTTGAGCTTACTGCATTTTAAGGAGCCATCCCTATTTAAAAACTCCAATAGAATCTCATCAAAAGCGACAAAAGCCACATAGAAACCAATAAATATTTATTATAATATAATATTTATTCTAATATATAAAATTCTCGTGTCACAGTTTTCGTTGCCATACTCCTCCGAAACGGCTTGACCGATTTTGATGAAATTTTTTGTGCTTATCCGGTATCTATGAGAATCGGCCAACATCTATTTTTCATCCCCCTAAATGTTAGGGGTAGTCCACCCCTAAATTTTTTTTTTATTTTTTAGACAAAATTTTTAATTTCTATTTTTTTATGATACAACATACAAAAATACATACAATCCTCAATTTTCGCCCTTTTACGATCAACCCTTATTTTTTAATAGCCATTTTAGTAATTTAATCATTTTTCCTCTCCGGACGAAAACTGATCAATCGTGATTTAATGCAAGCTAGGGACGAACCCAAGCGAAGCGAGGGTGAGTCGCTAGTTATAATATAATTATAAAATAATATTTATTATAATATAATTATAATATAATATTTATTATAATTATAATATATATAAATATGTATTGGTTTCTATGTGGGTTCTATTGTTTTCTATGTGGCTTTTGTCGCTTTTGATGAGATCCTATTGGAGTTTTTCAATAGGGATTCTGCTCATCACGCGGAGGATCATGAGACCATCACCAAATGTTTATGAACCAACTTAAATAAACTCTTCAAATAAAAAAGAACCATCGAAATTCTATCTCATTAAGTCGGATATACCCAGTAGCCCCCTCTTATAAAAAAAACCCCTACAATCAAAAAATCTATACTAATATTATAAAGAGACAGAGTTTGTTTGTATATTTGAACGCGTTAATCTCAGGAACTACTAATACGATTTGAAAAATTCTTTTTGCATTAGATAGTCCGTTTATTTATTGAGGAAGGCTATAGGCTATATATCATCATGCTACTATCCTAGGGAGTGGAGAAGTAATCATAAATGTCAACAAATCGGGCAGACTTCCATACATATTGTAAAACTAATATTTGTAATCAAATTTAACGCGAGTGAAACCGCGGGGCACAGCTAGTATAAATATATAGTCGTAAAACCTGTATAAGAAATTTCGTCCAGATCGATTGTAAAACACGACCTGTAGAAGAGTACTAACAAACTGACAGAGAAAAGCAAATTTTGGTTGACTTGAAGCAGAGACGCTTCACTCGCTCAATCAAATAAACACCTTAACAGATAAATTCATCATTTTCATCCGCAAACTACGCTGCTATGTACAGAAGCATAATATATAAAGAGGAGTTCCATGGAATAACATTTTAACTCCAAATTATGACAATTTTAATCAGTAAATTATGAAATATGAAGTAATTTTTAATTTAAATTGACAAAAAAGTTACAACATTGTTCCTTTCTTGTGTCGACACGATCTCGCGAAAAGATTAAATACCTATTCCATGCAATCATGGTAAAAACACAAAATGGAATAAACACGTTTTTATTAGGATTTGTTAGAAGAAAAAAAACAACAAATCTTAATCAAAATCGTCTCAGCAATTTAATTAAGTTTTATCATATTCACGAGATCATTTCGCCTATTACAACTATTGTAATTAATATTCATTTAATAAACCTATAATCCATATAACTTCATGTAAAAAACGGGTAAGTGCGAGTCTGACTTACAACAAGGGTTCCGTAGCATGTAACATTAAAGGGGTTTTTTATAGAATTTTTGAAGTAAAACTTCTTTACGCACGCTTGACTTGGGAAGTAAGCTGGAGAATGCGTGACGAGAGCGTTACGAAAAGTGTGATCGGGCGAGGCGAACGTTTGTTGCCATGGTAACCGTTGTTATTGTCTGACAAATGATATATAATATTATATCCTTTCCTTAAATGATGTTCTATAAATATACGATTGCAATATGCCTAATATGCGTTATTTTTAGTATCTCACCTATCCTAATTATTGAAAACATAAATTGAATTTCACAAAGAGTACCGATAACCTACAGAAGTTTTACTTCTTGCGCGTGTACACATTCATACACGCAGTTTTTAATTTTTTTTAAGCAATAACATATGCATATGGTCTAAGAAGGAGGCACTCTGTTTAAGCTGGTTGAGTGAAAATAAAGAAAAATTCCTCTTTATATATAGCTTCTAGATATTTTTTAATGAATAGTGTTCACTTTAACTCTATAACCGTAGGAAAACAAATCCATTGCAATAATAAACCACTTATGACTTTTACTAAAATTTGTCATAATGTTATCGATTAAGCATAGATTGGACGTCATTGAAAATATTGATGAATCGATATTTAAGAGACGTTATAATATTTACCTTAAATTGAAACAGTCTTGTAATTTTTAATTAAAAATATCGATTTAAGTAAAAAAAAAAAATAATCGCGAATATAACCAAGGGATAATTTTGACTGTAATACAATTTAATTGCATATATAAATGGGGAAGATTTCTCGAAAGGAGGGTGCCACACTTGGGGGGGGATTACGTCAACAATATATATTTTATATCTTAGTATATTTTGATTTGTCAAATCAATGTTTTAAGAACACACATAACAACCAAAAAAAGCTCAAAATCGAAAAGCATGTTCAGGGATTTCTTAAAATAATTGAGACGTAATTGAAACGTAAGCACAGGAGGGGGGAAAAGAGTTTTGTTTACTTTTGCTAACAAGAAGGAGGAAGGGGTTAATAATTACTAAAATTTTGCTTACGTAATACTTGAATGGCCCTTTAACCAATTTATAGCCTTAAATATAAAAATTGTGATTTCGCCAATTTTAGTCGTCTTATTGCTTTAGCCCACATTTTCTTTAGTTTTTGTCTTTTGGGAACAAATGATATCCATCTTCTTTGCATCTTGGCACTGCACAATTTATCATTTTGATAAAATAAAAAATAAAACATCTACGCTATAGAGCTGTACAATATACTGAGGGCTATAGTGATCGCGACATCTGGCGGTAGAAAAAGGCAAAATTCTTCCCCATTGACATTAAAAAAGAAAAATTTTGAACGTCCATACAATGTTATATGAGATTTTAAACGTCAAAAGTGGTTTTCACATATATCTAATATAAGCTCTATCACTATTCATTTAGAGTTCGTATTTATTAGTTAAATCCGTCAATTCACTGTCGCTTAGGTTCTCCTCTGCTTTGCAATGCGCCAATAGGTTGTTTAGTACTGAAAAAAAATATATAAGAAGATCATTATTACATGTGTGTACACCCTAATTATAATTGACTAAGTACTGAAAATAATAAATATATAAAATATATAAAACTAGCGACTCACCCTCGCTTCGCTCGGGTTCGTCCCTAACGTTTCAATATTAAGTATAAATTTCTATGAGATGAGATATTTTGCCACAGTAAAAAGTATCCTATATGTTGACCCGGATAACCAGCTATCATCAAACTGAACTTTATCAAAATCTATCCAGTGGTTTTCTTGTGATGAGTTCCCAGACAGACAGACAGACAAAAATTCTTAAAACTATCAGTTCAGCCTCTGTATCAATAATAATGACTATTTCAATAAGATTTTCCAAAAAATATTTAATGTATAGATTCGGCTCAGTTAGAATTTTATTATATGTATAGATAAATGTCATACAAACATACATATTATAAGACGCTGTTATTGTTGTCTTACGTGAGATAAATCCTCAATTTCGAAATGTTATACAGTATCATAGATTAATTTGACACAATTTAGATGAGAAAATCAAGAGTGATGAACCACTGTGATATTTACTTTTCCCTACGTTAAATTTAAAAAAAAACTCGAAGTTACAGTCAATTTGTATACAGTTGAAATACACATCATCTGTGAAAATTTCAACTGTCTAACTATCACGGTTCATGAGATACAGCCTGGTGACAGACGGACAGACAGACAGAAAGACGGACGGACAGCGAAGTCTTAGTAATAGGGTCCCGTTTTACCCCTTGTGTACGGAACCCTAAAAAACATAAAGGCAACTCACACTTCTTATCCTCCGCAGTTAGGAACATAGCGAGCGCTGAGAACCTTTTGACCCTGCACAGAGCCTTGAGGTACGCCGAAACGGTCCTATGGCGGAATTTGTCCTTATTATTGTGCAAAATTGCTATAACTTCTGATAGGACATCGCTCTCCAATGCATTCTCGAAGATCGATGGTAATTTCATGGGGTTTATTATCTGTGGAGAATATTTACTTTTATAATCATGCATTTCATCTTTTATTGTCAATTTCTTAGATTTACGCAAATATTTGACATGTATATATATATATATATATATATATATATATATATATAAAACAAAGTCGTGTTAGTTACACCATTTATAACTCTAGAACAGCTGGACCAATTTTTATGATATCGGATTTTTTGGATTTCCCTTAGTCCGGAATAGGATAATAAGTATTAAAACATCAGAAA
This sequence comes from Fabriciana adippe, assembly GCA_905404265.1. Lineage (NCBI taxonomy): Eukaryota > Metazoa > Arthropoda > Insecta > Lepidoptera > Nymphalidae > Fabriciana > Fabriciana adippe. The sequence goes on along the minus strand of FR989998.1, from coordinate 13,338,888 downwards.
AATTAAAAAAAATATATATATTAAAATTTATATGGCTAACGCTGGCAAATAAATATTTTAAATATCTATGTAAAACGTACCTAGCGATGAACCCGTGCAAAGCGAGGGTGAGTCGCTAGTTATATATATAAAAACTTAATACTTACACTTATATAATCACTTCTAGCACCTTCGTTTCCCTTCAAATATTTCCAATCGGACATAAACTGTACACTATTCATTGGTGGCACCATATTTAAGTCATTTGCCACTTCTGTTTCATATGGGATTTCATTGTTATTCTTTGAATCGTTGTTAGCATTATTATTAGAATCGTTATAATTGTTTATTTCTATAATTTTCATCCGTTGTTTTTCTAATAATGTTCTGCCTAACGGGATTTCCTGGACTGTTACATGTTTCAACGCTCTCTGTAACAAAATGATTATTGGTGTTATTGGAGTAATTGTATTATTATTAGTGTTATTGGCATATTCTAATAATCAATTATATTATTATTGTTTAATTTAGAAGTAAAGAGAAAAGAATTTCATATCAAAACCCATCAAGGAGTTATGTCATAACTACATCGATCAAACAAAACAGTACTAGATACACAATGACAAAAATGTCCTCACCGAATGAGCGCTCATTTGAACATTTGAGCGGGCTTTTAATTAAAAAAACTGTGAAATCAACTTTAAACTTAGCATTTACGGTTCAATTTACATTGTTGTATATTTATTTCAACTAGAATAATTACCTAAACACAATAGGTAACAGTTTTAAGAGAACTTTTGAATGAGATTGCGTATCTAGTACTTTTTTGATCGATGCATAACTATCACCTAAATAGAAAACCTTTTACTATAACTCGAGTACTTCTCAGGATGTTTTTTATACTTATAATACACAGGTAGTGTCACCTGTTGGCAAATTTCATTACTGACAGTAGCCTATATGTTACTCCAGGTCATAATCTACCTGTGTACTAAATTTCAATCAAATCCATTGTTTCAGTGTTAAACAGTAACAAATATACAGATATATATACACACTAGCGACTCACCCTCGCTTCACTTCGGGTTCGTCCCTAGACAAAAACAAATCTATCCCACGGGAACTGTACATTATTCCGGGATGATATATAGGCCAAAGCCTTCCTCGATAAATGAACTATCCAACACAAAAATAATTTTTCAATTCCAACCAGTAGTTTCTGAGATTAGCGCGTTCAACCAAACAAACAAACAAACTCTTCAGCTTTATAACCTCTCAACGGGCGCGGGCACGCCGGCGTGCCAATGACGTCACGTACATAAATACTCCGTCAAAGGGCGCGGGCACGCCGGCGTGCCAGCCCGCCCGATCCACTTAAAACGCTATTTTCACAAACACAGAGTATACTTTTGTTTGGAGAACTTTTGCTCATAAGAACCAATATTAAATTCTACGTAACGACAACACAAGTTAGACGCTTAACAATTGACAACTAAAATTAATGGTGTGCGGAATCGATTATCAATAATCGATTAATCGATTATTAAGATGATCGTTTGCTATCGATTATCATTTAGATAATCGATTACAATCGATTATTGGGAGAAAAATTTTCTTTGCTTCTGTTGTGTTCGCATTCTAGAGTCTGGCTAACGAAAGCGTGACCTGAGAAAATGGGAAAATTCAAAAAACCTTTATGTGGTAATACTAACTACAGTAAGAGAAAAATGTTTTGGTACTTGAGTATTTTTTGTATTTATGACAATTAATTTATATGATAGTTGTTTGCACACTTAATTTCTGATTTACGGAACACACCACATCTTTATAAATTCTGAAAGTTTTCTAATTCATATCAACGTCATACTTTACAAAAGAAAATGTCCGTGCTTCAAAATTAAGTAATCGTTGTTCCTTAGTTTGATATACATTTTTATCAATTCATTGTAAACAACTTGAATCTAATATTAGTATACACGTTTAACGTTATATGTATGTATCCATTAGTTTATGCACAAAAATGTATATAGTTACTAACAACTCTTAAAACCAGAGCAACCAGAGACTTTGAGGTTTGACCTGCCTTTGACAACTTAATAATGTTGCCATATCAAAACTTTTAAGAAAACTCCAGGACACGCTTTTGTTAGCCAAAATCTACCTGTGCAATGTATTGTACCTGGAAGTGAGACCAGCTGAAGGAAGACCAGCTGCGGATTGGCGGACTTCACATGTCTTTTGAAAACTTACTAGGTTTTCCCAGACATACAGGTTTCCTCACGATGTTTTCTTTCACCGTAAGGCAAGTGGTAATAATGTTAGAAATGATTCGCACACAAAAATATCAGAGGTGTGAAACCCGGGATTCAAACCTACTTCGCTTGGTTACCCAAGCGAGCGCGTTACCACTGGGCTACCCCTGCCTCATAAAAAAAAGTTTATATGTGCAAAGAATTATTTATGGTCAGAATTACTTGAAACTTGGTGTTAATGCTCTTCAATACAATTAAAGAAATACGTGTTTTAGCATTTTTCAAAATTCATATTTTATATATATAATATCTAAAAAAAAAAAACATTCATATGTAGACGATTTAAGAGTTTTCAAATGACTTTCTTTAAAATGATGTCCACATAGCATTAAATATAAAGATTATGATTTCGCCAATTTTAGTCGTCTTATTGCTTTAGCCCACAATATTTTCAGTGTTGTCTTTTGCAAACAAATGATAATCATTTTCGTTGCATCCTGGCACTATACAATTTGTCATTTTAATTAAATTTTGAATAAAATAAAAAAAAAAACAGTCCGTCCACGCTATAGAACATTACAATATACTGAGGGCTATAGTAATCGCGACATTTGGAAGGAGAAAAACCTAAAACTCTTCCCCATTTGTAACAACTTTTATTTAGAACTAATATAATCGGACGAAATCGATTAATAATCGATTAATAATCGATTACCTGTGTTCGCATTATCGATTAATCGATTATATAAATAATCGAATCGGCACACCATTAACTAAAATACAGTGACAATGTCAAAATCACTTCAAAACTCGTGTAATTGTGAATGTGCAAGTGGGTATGTGCTCGGTAATTTGTGTTTTATGGAGGTAAGTGATCTATTTTGTGACAACTATTATGATAATTGTATTATTTGATGAACAGTGAAACTATTTACATAATTGTATTTGTTAGTTTTGTTGTATTTTTTAAAATCTTCTAATTGTAATAGCGGTAATATTTCTCGCCGTGTTCAAGTGATTTCCGTGTGAATATAACAAAAGACCCTTGAAATAAGCTTCATAAACGTATTTACAATAGAAACACATCCACTTGTAACGAAATAATGAACAATTCAAAGCAAAAACTAACAAAAACCCTTCACAAAAAACTCAAGTACGTATTGCGTCATCATCACATCGTCGCGCGCTACGTACGTTTATACGACAATACGCAAATGTAGTCTTTATTCATAAGTCAGTATGGTCTATAATAGTATGACAGGGTACATGTTTTAGATGTATTTTTTTTAGTCGCCTATGATTTATGGTTATGGGTTTCATATTACATCGTCGCTTTGTTTACGTTATCGATACAATGTTTATCTTTGTTAGATGTTTATGTTAGTGTGAATTGAATAACTTATGGCTTATACATTACATTGTCTTTTTATTTTTATATACTTATTTGTATAAGTGAAAACATAATATTTATATATAATATTTTCATTTTTATGTATGTATATATGTAAATTAAATATTTTATATATTTTATATTTTCGGCTACCTGTATGCTATGTGTGTATGTACGTAAGTACGTACGTATAAAATATATATTTTATATATTTTTTTTAGATGTATATTATTATATAGGTGTATTATTGTTTAGATTATTATCGTAAACTTACTACGTAAGTGTATACATAATACAATATTTTTATTTGATGTGAATGTAAGTACGTACGTATATGTATGTATGTAAATGGAATATTTTATAACTTTTTATCTTTTCGGCTAGATGTGGCATAATATTTTTAACTGTATGTCTGTATGTATGTATGAAGGTACGTATGTCTGTAGGTATGTATCTCTGTATGTATGTTTATATATTTTTTTTTGTTTACATGTATATTATTATATAGATGTATTATTGTTTAGATTATTATCGTAAACTTACTACGTAAGTGTATTCGTAATACAATATTTTTATTTGATGTGAACGTAAGTACGTACGTATATGTATGTATGTAAATGGAATATTTTATAACTTTTTATCTTTTCGGCTAGATGTGGCATAATATTTTTAACTGTATGTCTGTATGTATGTATGCATATCTGTATGTAAGTATGTATGTATTTCTCTACTTGCATATTTGTGGAAAAATCTTTGTAATCATGACATTTTATCAATTATAACTGTGTTTGTTCCAGATAATCTCGGAAACTATTGTACGTGAAAAGGTTTTAGACTATAATTTATAAACATTTTAGAAAAGAATCTACTGGTATGATGATAATCGTAAATTAAATCGGATAAAATCTTTTCTAGGCGTGCGAGTGTAAGCCACTAGTATATAATAAAACAACAGTACAACAAATATAACACAATGCTGTATTATAATAATAACGTAATTTTTTTATATTGTTTGATTTTATTGTAAATAAAACTAAATGTTACACTGAATACATTTTTCATTTTAAAAATACTGTATTATAATAATAATGTAATAAGAAATTTTTTAGATCTTTTTTAATTGAATTAAAAAAAAATAAAACAAAATGTTACTCTGAATACATTTTTTGTTTATAAACATTCAATACATGTATTATATTATATATAATATATAAAATAACAGAGTAGGTATCGACATTTTTAAATATTTTTGAATATGTGTAAAACATGTGTGTACATCACTACACATGTCCGTTTTTTTAGGTAAAAACAATTAATTTTAAAATTGATCGTTCTTAGTTTTTTTTGTTTAAAACTTGAACAGATGTTTACTTTTTTATCATATATAACCTCTTATAGTCCATAATTACTAAAATTCAATAAAAGTAAAAGTCGATTTTATGTAATAAAATGTTCCTAAAAAAGTCTCTTACTATCTCTTACTCTTCTCACTTTTATTATTTTTACACTAAATATTATCTTTAGTATTTTACACCTACAAATAGATAAACTAATAAGGAAACAAAAACCGTTTACGGAACTAAGATAAGTGGTCTAGTACTTTTTTTATTGATCGTTTCCCTCATCGTGGCATTTTTTACGTAAACAGTAGCGCGGGTGGGGGAACCACTCGAATACCAAATAATAAAAAAAATAAAAATCTCAGACTTCAAGGGGATAATATTAATAAGTATAGATACAAACTTTCACATTTCTGATAGCAGTATGATACATATAAATACATATAAATAAAACTGTAAGTTTATTAAAGAACAAAAAGAAAGAATGGATAATAATATATCTAGAATCTTATAAAAGCCTATTTTTTTAAAGTGAAACAAAAAATAAGCCACGAGAGTAAAATTTCAAGGCCGCGTAAAAAACACGTTACCTTAGATCTCAAATGTGGAGGTTTCTTCACGGGCCTTATTACAGTTATGTTTTCATTGACACCGTTCTTCCATTTCTCCACCGCACTCAACTCCTTCTTGGGCTCGTCTGGCATTTCTACTATCTTTGGCTGGGACTTTGGTTTGGATGTGATGGATTTTGATTCTGTAGTCGGTGTTGTTGATGGCGAAGATTTTGACTTGGACTGTAAAAGAGAGTAGGTATTTGTCTATACATATAATAAAATTCTGAGTTGAATCTGTACATTAAATATTTTTTGGAATATCTTATTGAAATAGTCATTATTATCGATACAGAGGCCGAATATAGTTTTTAGAATTTTTGTCTGTCTGTCTGTCTGTGACCGCATCACGAGTATAACAATAGATATAGAGTCAACATATAATCCTATATAACATATAATCCTATACTTTTTACTGCGGGAAAATATCTCATCTCTGAGAAATCTATACTAAATATTAAAACATAACTATAAATACTATTAAAATAAATTAAGTAATGAAATATCTCTTAGAACGGCAGTGGCCCAGTAGTAAAGCGCTCGCTTAGAACACCGGTCACCCAGTCCTCCCTCGGATATTTTCATGTGTGAATCTTATTCAGCATTACCACTTGTAATATAAATAAAAATTAATATTCTTATGTTTGTCCTCTATGTGTTCCCAAACCATTGATCAGATTGTGACGAAACTCTAGTGGGTTATTCTATGTACACCTGCATACATCTTTTATGCATTCCTAAATCATTCAAACTTAGAGACGCAAATCCGCTAGCAATTTATTAAGATATGTATTTAAGTAGCAATAGATAAATAAACTTTATAATAATAATTAATACACAAAATGTTAGTCCTACTGAGTTTCTTTGGCCAGTTCTCAGGGTTTCTTGTTTCCGAACTGGTAATAAACTCATGACGTTCAGTAAGAAAAAATATAATGAATAAAATATAAATAAATATTATGAATAAAATAATTTGAATTTGCAAAACTACACGAGCAAAGCCGGAGAAAAACGCTTGTACAACACAATACTCACTCCTTTAGTCCCCATTCTAGTTTTAATGGCTTCTAACTGTCGTCTTGCCGCAGCATTATGGGGTTCCAGCTTCAACACTTCCATAAGATCGTTTGAAGCCGCTCGAAGAGAACCGAGGCGTTCCCTTGCAGTTGCTCTCCTTTGCAATGCCTTTACATATGTTGGGTCTAGACGTAGTGCTTCTGTACAGTCTGTATCTGCTTGGTGTAGGCTGAAATTAATACATACTAAAATTATAAATGTGAAAGTTTGTTTGTTTGCCCTTCTTCAAAACAAAGCAACGGATTGACGTAATTTTTTGTGTGGAGATAGCTGGAGGGCTGGAGAGTGATATAGGCTATTTTTACTGCGGGAGATTATCTCGTTCCCACGCGAGAACACAACAAAACGTACCCAAGGACGAATCGCTTGTTGTCTATATACATAGAAACGAATGTTTGTCTGTTTGTCCTGTAAACGTCTTAAGCCATTGTTCCAATTGTGATGAAACTCTGGTGGGTTATTGGCTTTACCATTACAATCTAGAAACAACATTGTAGTCAATGAGTTGAAAAAGACCATCGTCTCCAACCCCTATGACATTTAAGGAGAGTCATTCCGCAAGAAAAAACATGGGCTCTCTTTTCTGGGATAGTAAAGGGGTGGTGACGGTAGAATATCTCGACCATGGAGCTTTTGTTACAGGCTCTTTGTATGCAGAACAAATAAAAAAATTGCGTAAAGAAATTCGCGAGGAACGGTGAGGCGAACTAGCGAAAATTGCTTTCTTCTATCAAGATGTCCCGGCTCACAGATACGCCGTTCCTTTGACTTTAATTCGAGATGCTAGCATCGAAATACTTGAGCATCCTCCATATTCCATATTCAGTCGACCTTGTTATATCAATGTATACCAGGATTGAAGGAGTCTGAGAGAACAGAGATTGGAAAATGATGATGCAGTAGTCGTTGCAGTACAGGAATTTTTAGGTGCTCAGGATGAAGAGTTTTTTAAGAAATAATATTTTAAGTTTAGAAAAAAGATATTCCAAGTGTTATTATGCTAAAAAGCAACTATATCGAAAAATTAAATATTTTTATTGAATGCCCCTCGTAATATTCTCTAAATATTTTTATTAATTCCTACTTATTGTTTTATTATACAAGTAACGATTCACCCTCTCTTCACTCGGGTTCGTCCCAAGGTACGTTTTAACGGTTAATATGGATTAGATAGACTATATATTATATGATATATAGCCTATAGCCTTCCTCAATGAACAGGCTATCTAATGCAAAAACAATTCTTCAAATCGCATTAGTAGTTCCTGAGATTTGCACATTAAAACAAACTCTTCCTCTTTATAATATCAGTCTTGATTATACAACAGCTACATACCTATCCTTCTTAAGATAGCACAATCCTCTATTAGCATAGTATATGGCGTCATCTTTCACCAACTCAATTGCACGGTTGTAGCAGGATATTGCCTCATCCCATTTTTCTTGCTTCACAAAAGTGTTACCCTGCAATATTAAAATACATATCTAATATATTATCAAGTTGTAATTTTGTATAATTTATCACTCAATCGGTTGAGGATAACTGCTTTAAAATTCATTTGCAAGACTTGACCCGAACAAACATACAGACAAACATTGCAATAAATTAAATCTTGTAAAATACTTATATATCATGTATGTATTGTATTGTATTCAGCCCTTTTTAACGTCCCACTGCTGGGCACGGGCCTCCCTTCAATACGAGGGGGATCAGGCCATAGTCCGCCACGCTGACCAAGTGCGGGTTGGCAGACTTCACACGTCTTTCGAAAACTTGCTAGGTTCTCTCAGACATGCAGGTTTCCTCACGATGTTTTCCTTCACCGTAAGGCAAGTGGTAATCATGTTAAAAATGATTCGCACATGAAAATATCAGTGAATGTAAAATTATATGATACTAGCGACTCACCCTCGCTTCGCTCGGGTTCGTCCCTAGCTTTATTCCCCATACAAACTTTCATCCCCATTTTCACCCCCTTAAGGGATGATTTCCGGGATAAAAGCCCTATGTCCTTTCCAGGGTATCAAACTATCTTCTACCAAATTTCATCTAAATCGGTTCAGTAGATCCGGAGATTACCCCTCACGACATCACAAACTCACAAACTTTACCTCTTTATAATATTAATATAGATTAGTTACCTTAAACTGTTACAATTTTGCAATAGCATAAGTTTATATACTTAATTTATATTTAAAGAAAACTGTTGCTTAAATACAATAATAAAATCTTATACAATATCTTAGCAATGTCTCAACAATGCATGAAGCTGAAATGGCTGAACATTGTGAAGTAATGCTTGATACTCCATCCTTGCTAAGATGAAAGAATAAAAAAAATTAAAATTATATGAAAAAAAAAACATATCTTTAATAACAGCAAAAATCTTAACTTTTAAAAAAAAATTAACTCAAAGAGTGATGTTACTAAAACCATGAAATAAAAAATAATTCCAAATAAACACAAAACATGAATGTATATTAAAAAACCTGTCATATACTTGTGTCTGTCCACTACACAAGAGGGTAATGCGGGCCAAGTTGGTTAGTTTTTAACTCTGTTATACAAAAATTCAATATACACAATCAGTGTCCTCCCGGACAAATTCTAAGAAATCCGTGCGAATTTCCGAGAATTCAATTGTTATCTAGCACACCGGTGTGCTCGCGGTCCTCGAGGTGTTAAAAGTGTCCTCAAAAAGAAGTGCACAATTTTAAATTGAATGGTTTTATGAACTAGTGACTCATCCCTAAATATCTTTGCAAAAAAGCCATGATTTATTATAATTTTTCATTATCTCCTTCCACTATTATGCTATATAACATAAATTTCATACTGTAAATGGCAAATTTTATCTTGTATTATGTAGTTATATAATCAACTAAATGTTGCTTGTTAAATTTAAATTAAAAAAATAATAAATTAAGTTAAATGTAAAAAAATAAATAATGTGTGTGTACTTATGTATGCACGTAAAAAGTTATACTTCTTTGGCTTTACGAAAGAAAAATAGCAAAAAATTTCAACCTGTATATGACAACTCTGTTTGTAAAAGGAATGGTAAATTAATAAAATAATTAAATAAGACATATTACAATCATATAGTTCAGTCATTAATCAGAATATCATTTAAGGAAAAAATATAATTAAATATATCATTTGTCAGACAATAACAACAGTTACCATGGCAACACACAAATAACAGCTAATTCCATCATGTCGCTTTTTGGCTGTTGGTGTGCGCATGCATGCATCATAAAAATTTTACTGTCATAATTTTTCCAAGCATCCCAAAAGAAATATAACTTCAAAAATATATTTATTAAATTTAAGAATATTGACATAGATAAAATATAAAAGCTACATAAATGGTAATGCAAACTTTATAAAATATTAGTATAGAATATAAATAACTATAAAGAGTTAAGAAAAATATAGATCCTACATAAATAATAAATATAAAATATATTTTTTTCATACCCTTTCTTTTTCATACTGAGCCTCCTCTCTTAGTTTCTCCGTTTTCTCTACTTGACTTTTCTTACTGTCGAGGGACACCGGGCCCAGGTCTGCCATATCTACTTCTTCACATGCTTTGTCCTATAACATTTAATTGGTAGAAATCTTATATTTTTTATTTACTCGACTGTATATATTTATTTTATACTTTAGAAATCTAACATTAAATTTCCATACATAGATATACAAATTTAGCATATCAACAATTACAACATTATTAATAACTAGAGATTCACCCGCCCTTCGCTCGTGTTCATCCCTAGGTTGATTCCCCATACAAACTGTCATCCCCATTTTCACCCCCTTTATGGATGATTTCCGGGATAAAAACTATCCTATATCCTTCCCAGGGTCTCCAACTATCTTCTTAACAAACTTCATCTTAATCGGTTCAGTAGTTTCGGAGCCTATTCGGTGCAAACAAACAAACAAACAAACAATCAAATCCTTCCTCTTTATAATATTAGTATAGATAATACCATTCTAGTTTAAGAAAGTAAGTATGTAAGTAAACAATCATATCAGTTTTGTTTCATAGTACATCTATTTCTATTTTATTCATTCATTTCAAAAACAGTAATCAATACATGACATTTCTATAGCAACAGGTTGTTGTATTATTAATTACACTTTTTTTATAACTTATAAACAAATTTAGACTAAGATTAAAAAACTATTATAATTTATAAGATATAAATAGCTTAAATTTTAAAAGGTATATTCATGTATCCAAAAGAGATCGCCTTTTCATTTACATGTTCTAGAGAAACAAACATACCACATCAAATTTTTCCCAAGCACTGTAATCGGATGATGTTATCCGTTTCTCTTGCTTTTTCTTTACTTGAACAGGTCTTTCTTTCCTCTTGCTCCTCACTGGTGGAAGTTCCTATAGTTCCCAAAAGGTCTCAATATTAATATTCCGTATATCTTCTACTATCGCCGCGATGTAATACAATAATAAAAGAAAAACACCGATACCGGTATGGAATAACATTAGCGATACAGCTATTACTAAATACATATTGTTATACGACACTAAAAATACACCACTTCTAGTTATTAGTAGATACACTAAGTTGGTAATCTTATTTGGGTTTAAACCTGCTCAAATTCACCGTTAAGCGCGGCCTCTTTACGTTTCATTTCTATTTCCCAGTTCTGTAAATCAGTTAGATACGTTTGCAAATTCTTCACATTTTCGCGAGCCTGCTTTTGTATCTCGAAAGCTTTGTCCATTTTTATTAGCACGAAAAAAAAAAGATTTCTTTACCTGTTTAATCGATAGTAAGCGGTTGTCAACCTCAACTGTTTTCACGTTGTCATGGCGCCGATAAGTTCGGAAATTGAATTTTATTATATTAAATTGCTTTAAACAATTTATAATAACTAATGAAACAGAAAAATATATATTTTATAGCGGCAAATATATAACTTTATTTATATTTTTTTTATTCTGTAAATTTCACTGGAATACTAATGGGGCAGAATTTTGCCCGTTTCTCCCGCTAGATGTCGCGATCACTATAATTAACCTGAGTTATAAGTTTATTGTAAAGCTCTATAGCGCGGATGGATTTTTTTTTTCATATTATTTAAAATTTAATTAAATTTACAAAATTTGCAGCGCCAGGATGCAAAAAAAATGGATATCATTTGTTTCCAAAAGACAAAAACAGAAGAAAATGAAACCGAGTGAAGCGGGTTCAATCCCCGGGTCTCGCATCTCTAATATTTTCATGTGCGAATCATTTATAACATTATTACCACTTGCCTTACGGTGAAGGAAAACATCGTGAAGAAACCTGCATGTCTAAGAAAACCTAGCAAGTTTTCGAAAGTCGATTGAAAAATGAAAACTGTTTGTTTATAGTTTTAAGTTTTCACATCTGTCGGTAAAAAGCAGTCATGACACTGCTTTTTTTGTACTTTTTTTACATATTATTAATTACAGAGTTCATACAAACTTTCATCCCCCATTTTGCCCCCTTATGGGATTGAATTTTGAAAAATGCTAAAACGTGTATTAATTTAATTGTATTGAAGATCATTAATACCAAGTTTCAAGTAATTCTGATCATAAATAATTCTTTGCCCATATAAAATTTATTATCCCCTTTTATCCCTTTGAGGGATGAATTTCGAAAAAAAAACAAATAAATATATACTTTATTCTTTATCTTAAAGCCAAACACAACTTTCTGTGTATTACACATTAATAATGACAGACTTTCATACAATCTTTAATCCCCTGTTTTACCCACTTTATAAAGAATAGGTCCTCCAAATATCACGTTCTATGACCAGCGGTTAAGGCTGTGTGTTGATCCATCAGTCAGTCAGGACCACCGCAGGATGCACCTTTCTTTTCAATTCTTCCTTCAGCTGGTCTAAGTAGGTACAATACATTGCACAGATAAGATGCGAGCACAATAGAAACAAAAAAACCAGGTATACTATATTATAATAACAGATATCACAATAAATTGCTTAACCTCAGACTGAATGTAAATAGGCAATACGCGTGGCGCCCTCCTTTCGAGAAATCTTTCCCATTTAGTTCATTGTATCATATCTAGATGTCGCTAGGTATTGAAATGAACACGAAGAGAATAGCAAAATTTGAATTTAAAACTAAAACCGTAGTTGGTGTCTGGTTATATATTATCAAATACTAGCGACTCACGCTCGCTTCGCTCGCGTTCGTCCCTAGGTACTTTTTAATTTCTTTGAGCGAAACCCTAAATCTTTTTCTATAATAAAAGTAGCCTAAGTTACTCCTTAAAATAGCAGCTATCTGCCAGTGAAAGTCCCGCTAAAATTGGTCCAGCCGTTTCAGAGGTTAGCGGGAACAAACAGACAGACAGACAAACAGACAGACAAAAATTTTAAAAATTGTGTTTTTCTTATAAGTACCTTATACAATTCCATGTGCATTTAGTATAAAGCTGTTATTTTGACACACACACACACTTGAATTTTATTTATCTGTATAGATAACAAAGGAATGATTACAAATAATTTTGTACTAAATTAAATTATGGAGTTTCAAAGAAAACATTACGCAAAATATTTAAAAGCGAACTTACATTAATCATTCTGTAAATGAACACTTTAAGCTTTATTTCTGTTATCTAGACCACAATACAACCTACACGAGGATTAACAAATCTATTGTACTTTAATTTTACGGTTATATAAGTAGGTACATAAAAGATTTCTAGCCTAATTTTCTGTATTACCTACGTAGATAACTAATTGTCTCATTGTCAGACTAAAACTTAGTAGACCAAGAAAGGTATACCGTATGGCATGCCATGCCATAGATATGAAGGCGGCAAAATTCAAGGGGAAGAGGGTGCATCTGCATCTTCACATTAAAGTACTAATCTTTAAATGATTAACTTTATAATTTTTATTCATAAATGTAATAAAATATTTGTGAGATATATTTTTTTGTCTTTATTTGCAAATATTTAAATTTAAATAGGAGTTTTACTGATATTATTTCTTTAACTAGCGAGTCACTCTCGCTTCACTTGGGTTCATCCTTAGTTACGTTTTAACGTTTAATATAGATTTCTCAGAGATAAGATATTTTACCGCAGTGAAAAGTATCCTATATGTTGACCCGGATAACCAGCTAACCTCATATCAAATATCATCAAAATCTGTCCATTGGTTTTCTCGTAATGCGTTCCCAGACAGACAGACAGACAGACACAGACAGATAGACTGGCGGACAAAAATTCTAAAAACTACAGATCACCCTCTGTATCGATAATAATGACTATTTCAATAAGATTTTCCAATAAATATTTAATGTACGGATTCGCCTCTGTTACAATTTTATTATAGGTATAGCATATACATATTATTTTTTCTTTCATGGCAACGGTGCAACCATTGCCATGAAAGTATGTGCAGAAAGAAGGAAACACGTAGCGTTGGATAAGGATAAGGAGAAAAGACGAGAAGACAAATGTCTGTCAGTTAGGCCTGGTGTTAGAGTTTTATTCAGTAGGTACATACATACATACGTAATATGTATCCAAGTCCGTATCCATACCTTCATGTCCACTCAATCAAAACTAAATTTGTTGATTGAGGTCCTTGTCATTGAATAGCGTTGATGAGCTGGTATTTTATTGTATTGTAAAAACTAGCTTTATCGTTTGACTTTGAGTACCTTTTTCTCCATTATTTGTCAACCGATTTTTTGTTTAGTAGCTATTGACGACTAGCTACTAAAGAGTAGCTTTGACGACACGTTTGGCTCAGTTTGTAGTGACCCTACTTGCTGTGCCAACGGACGCGGTTTCGAGTCCCGCTGGGGGTATTCATTTGTGTGATGAGCCCGAATGTTTGTACTCCAGTCATGGGTGTTTATATTTATAATACGTAAGTATTTAAAGTTAATATATGTGTAGTGTATCAACTATCCGGTATCCATAACACAGGCCTCGTAGCTTAACATGGAACTAGATGTGCTGTGTGTTAATGTCCCAACATATTTATTATTTCAACATACATATTTAGTGGTATCAATAAAAATGTTTATATATATATATATATATATATATATATATATATATATATATATATATATATATATATATATATATATAATTATAGATAGGTAAATTCTATTCATACATGATTTCTTCGAATTCTCAATATTGATTATGGTAGAATTTTGACCATTAGGAGAACACAAGTCTAATTAAAATCTTTAATTCCCGTACGGACGGACAGAGTGCATAGACCGTTTAGTTACGGGTCTCTAGAAATACTCTACTATAAAATAATAAACATACAAATGCTTCATAACGAATCCCAAGGATGATAACAATTTTCATAAACAATAAAATTAATAGCTCTCTATAGAATTTTGATGGGTAATATAGAGATGATTTTTATGGTATTAATACATATTGATTTTGGATGGCAACTGGTACAATTCAATGTTAAAATGAACGTTTTAATTAAAATCTAGTAATATAGACATAATATAGGAAATATAGACATTATATTTTTTTTTATGTTACTATTAATGATTCTGTAAAAATACTGTGTTGTAGTTCGATGTTGAATTAGTTTCAACATTAGTTTGTCTGTCTAATCTAGTGTTTTAGTTCGCTAGTATCAAAATAATATTAATATAATAAAATATTGTCACATTTTTTATATGTAGAAAAGATATGTTTTTATCATTCATCATCATTATTAAACTAGCTACTTATTTTATTAGACTACATGAGCTTAGTACCTAATAAGGTATTTACATTATCTATACAGATAAATAAAATTGGAGTGTCTGTTTGTAATATTAAAATAACCGCTTTTTACAAAATGCATATGGAATGCATTTATAAATGGAATGTAAAAAAAATTGAATTGAAAATTATAATATTATAATGCAATTTAAAACGTTTATACAATATACATATCTATTTTAATTTATCGTATTTCAATGAACACAGAAGTGTTTTGGCCGCACATTCGGTTTGTTTCTATCGCGCCTTTCCAGTCAAAAATCAAAATAAATCCGCGAAAAAATACTTAGTTTTATTTAATAGTTTATTAATCATACGATCAATTAGTACATACTAAAAGATGACCACCATTTATGAATATTATAGATATACACCAGTCAATTCACGGCCTCGCTGTAATAGATCGATTTCTCTGATCGATCACGATCTCATCTCATCTTTGTTAATTGCAGTCATTTTGAATAAAAATAGTATATATGCTTAATATTGGGCGGAGAGTAACACTGTTGATTATTTCGACATATCGCTTTGTTTTTTTACTAGCGATTTGTCCACACTTTGCTTACCTGTACATAGTATAAAACAAATCCGCTTTATGCCTCTATCTCTTTCTCCGCTTACTGTTTACTGATAGATAAACGTGGAAGGATTATGTATATACTATTCTTTATTGCACTTATATGTAAAATGCAGAAATTAACAAACAATAAAATTAGTTAGCAAAGGTGGACTTATCTCTAGAAGAGATCTCTTCCAGTCAAGCTAAGTGAGTTAGAGATAGTATTAAAAAGTAGTATGGTGTTTTGTCAAGAAAAAAAATTGCTGTCTAACGCTGCCTAAACTTTTAGAGATATATCCAAACAAGGTACTAGAAAATTGTAGGTTTTAAAAAGGCCAAAATTACAAGTACTAATAAAACTAGTGACAATATTAAAAAAAAATATATATATAGAACAATTATAATTTTCGATGTAGATAAGATAGTCTAGATAGATAGATAGGAGTTACCCATAAAATGACATTTTGAACAAGATCGACCTGCTTAATAAATCACGTACATTTATTAAGTAAAAAATACGATCTTATTAAAGTTTCATCATGCGACATGTTAACGAGTGCTTTGGAAATTTGTTCCATTTTATTATAATTCTACTATGTATGTCAACTTGCGAATATTTTTGCAATCTTAACGATATTATTTTAAGACTATTATATATTATAGAGACTCAGAAATTGAGAGTATTAAGCCTTGTTTTGACCTAATATGTGTTTATGTATGATCATAAAAAAATCTATTTTAGTAAATTCTCTCTCTCTATCTCTATAGTGCATAAATATATTTCTGTCACTCTCATACTACGGTGGGAAGACAATTCGACAAGATCAGTAGGAGATCAGACCCAGAACTAATGGCTTTAGGTGCTCTCTGAGGGTATGAGGGTGAAAGTTGAAACACCGCCAACTTCCCAACTTCCCGGAGTTGTTACCGAAAATTTCTTGACAGAAAATCTCAATAACTAAACTTGGCTCGACCCGAGAATCGAACCCAGAACCTCCGGATCTGTCGTACATGCCATGCTACCCTACTAGAATACATACTTATATATTTATAGTTTATAGATACTTATTTTCCATTATTACAGTTCAGTGCCTTATAGTGCAATGTTCAGTTGATCTTGAGTGTTTTTTATTAGTTCATAAAAACATCAAAAAGTTTTATCTTCAAAAAAAAAAAATAGACATTTTTAATTTGATTTTTGTTTATAGCCTAGATATTTTATATTTAAAATTATATACACCAACATACATAATATATTTCCGTTTCCTAAAAAAAATTAAATTAGTTTTACTCTGGTGGCCTAAAATAGACATGTTATAGTAGGACCACATTACATATGCATGTAAACTTTTAACGCTCATCATCGCTAAAATTAAAGTACTAAAAAAAATTATAAATTAACGAGATAAGTGAGTCATACTTGCGTTTAACTTTAAATGTCAATAAATAACATGTTAACTCAATTATATCAATACAATCATAACTCAATGTGGCGATTAGCTAGTCTGTATTTTTTTTTATAAATATCAAAGGAAACCGTGACTAACTGACTGACTGATCTATCAACGATAACTCAAACACTTGAATGGATTGGTTTTAAGTATTGTATACACATAGTTGTTATGACGTAAGTATCCTCCAAGAACAGATTAATAAATATTCAAGCCCTAAAGATTCAATATTTGTATGAAGAAATCGTATAAGAAAGATGTATCAATTCTAACATTCGCAGGATTTGTCTTGTCAACAAATAAATAAACACGCGTTTCGGTCTTTTTGCAAAAACAATCCTTTCAGTGGGTGAAATGAGTAAATTAATAAAAACTTAAATAGTCCAAAAATCAAACTTGGTGTGAGCCAAGTCGCGGGCAATAGCTAGTCGATGAATAACAGAATAATTATAATTTATAACTCAAAAGGAAGATCCCTTTCATCATAAAAGTTAAATTTTAGGTATTAGTATACACGTGAAACCTTGTCGCGTTCACAAATAATAAACTCTAGTATAGGTATCATCAGCTTACGCGTTAAGACCCTTTGATATGTCACGAAAGGCCGCCACCTAATTCATCGCTTTACGCATAACGGCATTATAAGTGTCATTACGCGAACTAAACATTAAGTCGTTGCAACACTAAATAATACAAGTAATAAATCCAGGAAGAAGACAACTTACATCTTAAGCAAATATTTGCCACACGCTATAGGCTTAGGCCCGTAAAATAGCTAAAATTAGACAAGAGCTAAGAAAAAGAAAATATCCAGAAATAAGATTTTTAACATTCCACTGCTGTTAGTGAGCCTCCCTAAATGCAAGCACACTGGTTAAGCGAGGGTTGGCGAATTTCACATGCTTGTATTAAATTACGTTACGCTTGGCTCAGTTTGTAGTGACCTTACTTGCTGTGTCAGCGGTCGCGGATTCGAGTCCCGTTGGGGGCATTCATTTGTATGATGAGCACGAATGTTTGCACTCCAGTCATGGGTGTTTATATTTATAATATGTATATATTTAAAGTCATATGTATATGTGTAGTGTATCAATTATCAGGTGCCCATAACACAAGCCTCGTAGCTTACCATGGAACTAGATGGTGCTGTGTGTTAATGACCCAACATATTTATTTATTACTTTGCATCTCTCAAAAATACAAGTTTCCTTACGATGTTTTCCTTCACCGTAAGGCAAGTGGTAAACAAGCTAGAAATGATTCGCACATGAAAATATCAGAACTGCAAGACCCGGGATTTGAACCCGCTTCACAGCGTAAGTTGAGTGCTAATCATGTTGAAAATGATTTTCATATGAGAATATCAAACAAGATCCGGGATTTGAAGTCGTTAAACTTGATTTTGAACAAGTCAGTGCACTACCACTGGACTGCCTGCCATACTAAACCTTAACGTCTATTTAACGCGATAATTAGATGGCGTTAAAACTTAGTATGGTCCTAACATTACGGAAGTTGATTAAGGCAAGGTCCGTCACCTATGACCTACCTGACATTGACTATTTGATGAGCCACACAGCTAACTGATTAAGTATTACCTTCTTACCTCAATCTGAATATATTATATAACATAAATACGATATTTTTATTTACAATAAAGAAAATTACAAATATATATATATATATATATATATATATATATATATACTTAATTATATATAGCTAGTTTAGCGACTCACCCTCGCTCCGTTCGGGTCTGTCCCTACTTACGTTTTAATGTTTAGTATAGATTTTCCAGAGATGAGATATTTTCCCGCAGTAAAAACTATCCTATATTATGTTGACCCGGATAACCAACTATTATCATATCAAATTTCGTCAAAATCCCTCCAGTGGTTTTTCCGTGATGCGGTAACAGACAGACAGACAGACAGACAGACAAAAATTGTAAAAACTATAGATTCGTCCTCTGTATCCATAATAATATCTATTTCAATAGGATTTTCCAAAAAATATTTAATGTACAGATTCGGCTTAGTTCGAATTTTATTATATGTATAGTAGGGTGGGTCAAAAATTTTTTTTTCTCTTTTTTTGTTGTAATAGTCAAAATATAATGTCTTATTAGATAAATAACAAGCCTGTAAAATATTATTTAAATATTTTCAGTGTAACAGCCCGCGCATTGCACTTTATGAAATTAAAATAACGTAAAAATAGTGTAAATGAGCATACGATACTAACACCATCAAAAAATAATATGGTAGATAAAAACTATTCTGAAGTATTGTTATTCAAATGTAAAGTGATTATTTGACTAAATTGTTGACATATAGCTTAGTTTTTGTTACCTAAAGAGGCTAGGAATAAGTCGTCGTGGGCTTACTTCGTCACTGAATTACGTTGCTGTTTTAATTTGACTTTGGTGCCAAAAGAAGAATATTATATACGTGAAATTAACTGAAATCTGTCATGTATAGAATATTTGTTTGTGTTTCTTTTTGAATATATAAAAACATAAAATAATTTCAAGGAGACAAAGTCATCAGTATCCTATTTTCGGAAGTGTTGAAAACAATAAGGACAATATGTTAACAACTTACGAAGATATCATGAAATGTTATGAATAGAATAGGCTACAGCTGAGAATTAGCAGGAATACAAAGAAAGAATCGCCTTCTTAAAAATTGCCAAACTTGTGGATGAAATACTAGAAACAATTTGGAGAAAAGCATCATATCATTCCTACTGTGTCGCACACAAGAACGATTCAACTTATAAAAACTTATCATTTAAAGTAGAAAAATGTCGTCAAATCTCTAAAAAAAATGTCCGAATATCAAAAAATGAATACTTGCAGAGTAGCAGAGTTTTATTTAACATTTTTACATGTAAATAGAAAAGTTAAAAACAATGTAGGTAATTGCATAAGAGAGCATAAAATCCTTAAATAAGAACAGAAGTTTTTGATTGATCAGAGAGAGGAAAGGAGGAGAAGAGAGCGGATGATGGAATAGACCGTATTATTACTGCTAAATTATAAAAAAAAATGACACAAGCCTTATAAGCCTTATAGGCCAAAAACACATCTTTACACATAAATGAAAACCAAACAGAATACGATATTGAACAGCAGGAATTAGTATCATCTTCGAGGGATTCTGAAGATAGTGTGTCTTCTTATGATCTAATAAATTTACCATCCACATCATAAGGAAACACGAACACTAAAAATACAATTACAAATTTGCCTATGTTGTCTAAAACCTGCGACCGATATGGTATGTCTGATAGAGCAGCTGCTGCACTTGTTTCTTCTGCATTGTACGATATAAGTACAGACAGATCTTGAAATGGTCGATAAATCAAAAATACACCGGGAAAGGAAGAAAGAACGTCAGAAATTATCCAAACAACAAACACAGGCTCAATTGACTGCTTTATATTTGGATAGCTCTGTAAAAATATTGAAGATCGAACGTTCTGTAAAAATAGTGACAGAAGCATCTATAATTTTATGCGGTAAAAAACAAGAGAAGGCTTGATTCAAGCAAAGTTTAAGTCTCAAAAAATAATGCCCAGATTAGAAAGCAACCAAAATTTCTTGACCAAATTACGATAACTTTAATTTTTTTACTATTTAATTTAAGTTATCTATATTAGAGTTTTTATTCATTTTTGGTCTTTTTCTTTAACAAATATTGATTTTTATATTAAAAATTGCAGGTTTTTAATTAAATAATTGAGTTTGATTTTACCTTGTTTTATTAAAATTTTCTTCAACTTTGAACCACATGCGCGGGCTAAAGATTCAACTTAATTTGACTTTTTTTTACATAAAATTATTTGTTTACTCATAAGACAATAAAATATTGCTATTAGAATGCAATCACAAAACTTTATTTTTTTTCCATACATGAGCGACCCACCCTAATGTATAGATATACAAAACAAATGTACACTTAGTTATTACTGTACAAGTCATGTCCGCGTGGAATAGTGGCAAGAATGCTAGCCGCATTCCCCCGCTGAATGGCAATGCCGATTGTTTGGGCGAAAAATGCACCAGCTCTCTTTTCACCATTAGAAGCGATAACATTATATTTATTTACATATCTTTCACAAGTTTTTGTAGATTTTGACTGATTTCAAAAAAGAAGGATACAATGACATGACAAAATATTCGAAGCGTATGTCGCCAATTTCTCAAAGGCGGATCGATTCAATCCATCCACATTTAAATCGTGTTCTAATAAAGTACATCACTTGAAAATTTTATGGTGTTCTTTCATTTTCTTTATATAAAGCAATAAAACCGATCGAACAAAATTAAGTATAAATACAATTATACTCAAAATAGTAAAATCAGAGATTTCCCAGGCATTTTTGAAAATGACTAAGTATCAAGTTGAATTCTCGTAACCGAGTTGCTTCTAGTTGAAGAGACGACCAACTTTTTTTCTACAAAAAATTAGATACAAGTGGTAAGTAGTAAAATCATTTTAAATGGAACTATCTTTTCGGATTTTGTGGCAGTTTTGCTTTCTATTAGGAATGCGCCGAATATGGGTTCAATCGAATACGAATATTCGGCCGAATATTCGGTCCAAAATCATTCGGTCTATTTTATGTAGTAAACATGTATGTATTCGGCATTTTAACCAAATATTCGGCCGAGTACGAACACAAAAAAAAGCGTCAAACATACCGAATACGAATATTCGGCCGAACATTCGGCGCATCTCTATATATATTTTTTGCTGTCTGGAACAAAAATATTAAATTAAAATTAAATTAAAAAAGTATTTATTGCCATAAAAAAGAAGAGTAAAAAAAAAGTAACAGAATCAGTAAACGCTTAAAGTAACTTATGGTAAAATATAAAATTAAACCGCAATAAAATCCGAAATGTTTGTTTATTAGTATATTATGGTCTAATCTATAATATTAGCATAATATATAATATCTATAAGATTTTTTTATCGTTAATTATTACATTATAATTGCGTATGCTATTTGAAGTAAGTCGAAACCCGCTGACAGAATCATTGCCCCATCTTCATAATGATAGACATGCGCGGACGCACTTCGTGATACCTTTTGCATAACATTTAGATACTATTACTTATGTTAATATTTGTAATTAAATGTTATATTTCGCACTTTGGATAACTTTGCCCTGTAGTGGCAGATTTAAAAAAAAATATTAAATTTAATGTCGTGAAATAAAATATTGGTAACATCTATATATTTAGTGATAATATAAAATATTTTGTCTGAAATTAACTTTAAAGGTGTTTATATATTTTTATGCCATAAAATAAAAAGGTAAATAACTTCTTTTATTTCTACAATACTTCATGAAATACAATTTGATGAGTATTAATTCATTCTGGCAGGTATTTTGGTAGTAAAATAGGCGCATTTCTGGTAGGCGTTTAAACATAAGCCTTTATAAAGTACCCTATAATATTTAACTTAACTTTACAATTTACATGTACATATAAGCAGTGGTAGCCAAGTGGTAATGCACTCGCTTGGGAAACCGAGTGAAGCGGGTTCAAATCCCGGGTCTCGCATTTCTGATATTTTCATGTGCGAATCATTTCTAGCTTGATTACCACTTGCCTTACGGTGAAGGAAAACATCGTGAGGAAACTTGCATTTCTGAGAAAACCTAACAAGTTTTCGAAAGACATGTGAAGTCCACCAACCCGTACTTGGCCAGCGTGGTGGACTATGGCCTGATTCCCCTCGCATTGAAGGGAGGCTCTTGCCCAGCAGTGGGACGTTAAAAAAAAGGCTGAATACACATACATGATAGTACTTTTTTTGCTCGTGGCTCCTGTCACGTGCTTCCTTGATAAAAATATTGTTACTTAGGGAAAGGAATGTGACAGAATAGCTTTTTTTATTAATAAAAGAAAAGAACTTGACCATGTTTCTATAGAAGGGTTTATTAACCATCTGTAGCCATTTTAATTTTCCAAAGCAGCGTTTTAAATAACAAAACAGGACAAGTATTTTAGCAATATCCCAGTAGATTGCTGTTTCTGAAATACCTAATTGTATGTTAAAAATACGTTATTAGTTGCTATACATTATATTTCTCATCAGTAATACTTTACCTATGTCCTATATTATAGGCTTGCCTTTAGCTTCCTCGGTAAATATCTGGACTTCATAACCGATAGTCATTAAAAAGCTCTTCTATCTTTCTACTTATTTCTACGTTTCTATGTTAAAGTATCCCAATGTTATCATCTTGTTGAATACTACTTTCTTAGATTTACTATATACAATTATTTAATATATAAAAAATATGTAATATACAGATTCGACTCAGATTAAAATTTGATTGTGTAGATTATCTGTGACTACTTAATCAACCCTAAAAAGTATTTTTAACCGACTTCCAAAAGGAGGAGGTTATCAATTCGATTGGTATATTTTTTTTTATGTATGTACATCGATTACTCTGAGATTTATGATCCGATTTATGTGATTCTTCTTTTGTTTGATGCGGAATACTTGCCATTTGGTCCCATAAAAATTTAACATAGTTTGGCCCAGTAGTTTTCATTTTATGAAAAAAATATTATGAAAATTTTTGTTTACGTGGATGTAATTTTATGTATGTTCGCGGATTGCTTCGTCGTTCATGAACCGATTTTAATGATTCTTTTTTTGTTTGAAAGGAGATATCTCAAGGGTGGTACCATAATAAGGAAACCAGGATCTGATGATGGCATCTTAGAGAAATCGAGGGGAACCTTCGAAAATCGTAGTGGCGACTAGTGCGCTTGTTAATTTTTTTCATTAAGTATTTTAAAGTACTACTATTTAATGAAGGTCTGGAGTCGATCTGATGATGGGACCGAAAGACAGTCGAGGAAACTCCTCAACGATTTACAGCAATTACCTGGTGTTTGGGCTTGATTAATTTGTATTGATGAGAACTTTACACCTAGATGGGTTGTGACTGTCATTAGGGGTCTGAATAAATGGCTTAATCGAATATATTTTTAAAAATCTTTCTTCTTACAATTTACCTGCTTATTACGTCTACACCAAAAATCGAAAAATAAAAACTTAAAAAAAAAAATAAAAACCGACTTCCAGGCACAGAAAAGTAAAAAATAACCAAACGGGGGTTTTCATTTAGAATAGATACCTAATCAGATATTTTCGAAGTCGGTGCCAGCCAATACAAATCAAAGCACACCGACTTCGAAAATATCTGATTAGGTATCTATTCTAAATGAAAACCCCCGTTTGGTTATTTTTTACTTTTCTGTGCCTGGAAGTCAGTTTTTATTTTTTTTTAAAAAGTTTTTATCGTATGAAATATTTATTGTATTACTTTAAACAAGTAAACTTAAGCAACGAGTTCCTATTTTGTAAATCTGCCATTGCAGGCCTCTATTGTTCAAAGTGTACAAGTTTTTATGCAATTTCCCAATGCAAGTTTGGGAGCCGTACCGCACTATATTATGTAGCCTTACTTTCTCAGAACGTCTATAGCCAGAGCACTCAACAAGATAAATAAAACTATCTTTTCGCGGATTTATTTTGATTTTTGGATCCGGAGGTTTCACGGGAGAGACTCTCCTGTGACCATGATTGCTGTAAAGCTTTCGAAATGTCGGGAACCAAAAATTAAAATTAAGTTGCAGAAAAAATCCGAAAAGATAGTTTTATTTAAAATGTCAAATATTCGCGTAAATCTTAGAAAGTATTATTTTATGAAAGACGATTGAAAGCATTCTTTATGGTATATTTAATTATAGTCCAAATTTTAAATTGCTCCAATATCTAGTTATAATATTGTTCTTTGCATATGTTGAAATGTCAATTGAATAGTCATCAAATGACAAATTAGGCAAAAAAGATTCACTATATAGATTTGCTTACATACTTGAAATTTCATGATTTTCACTAATTTTTAAGGAAACTGTATTATCTATGTCAAAGAAAATCATATTAATTACTAGCGACTCACTCTCGCTTCGCTCAGCTCTTCGTTTCAGAGATTAGCCGGAACAAATAGACAGACAGACAGACAGACAAAAATTGTCAAAAATGTTGTTTTGTTATATGCACCGCGTATAAATCCATATGCATTTAGTAAAAAGCAGTTATTTTAATATTACAAACAGACACTCCAATTTTATTTATTTGTATAGATGATTATTATATTATTAGCAAAGTCGTCAAGACGTCGACAAACAGCTAGAACCTTTTCGTTAAGTCGGTCAAAGATCAGTTTATTATCAACTCAGAAACGAATCTGTTCAATATGATATTATTAATTATAATAATTAATTAAGCTCAAGAGGTTCCGTTAGAACAGATAATATTTTTAACATGCTATAATTATAAATATCATGTCTCAGAGATAACAATCCAATACTTGTTTGTATTTCAGATTCCGTTTTAACGGTACATGAGACAATTAATAGGTTCAATGACCATTTTAGGCATATTAACCTACTGGTACAATTCATAGTTGTTTTAAATTTGTCAACGTCTCTTTCATACTCCTGGTCGTGAGTTTAAATTCTACTCATCGGATTTTACGTGTATATATTTTTATGTATTCTTTACTAGCGGCTCACTCTTGCTTTGCTCGGGTTCGCCTTTAGAGAAACAAAAACAAATCTATCCCACGGGAACTGTACATTTTTTCGGGATAAAAAGTAGCCTATGTGTTATTCTGATGTATGAGCTATATTATTATAAAGTTTCATTAAAATCCATTTAGTATTTTTTGCGTGTAAGAGTAACAAACATCCATACATCTATACATCCAGAAATCCATACATCCTCACAAACTTTCGCATTTATAAATTAGTAGGATAATAGAATTGCACATAAAAAATACAGTACATTAGGAGAAATTGAGGGCAAAGTTGGACTTATCTCTAACTGAGATATCTTTCAGTAAACCTGTGGGGATGATATTAAATGAATAAATATAAATAAATATGTTGCGACATAAACACACAGACACAGCACCATCTAGTTCCCTAGTACTCTACGAGGCTTGTGTTATGGATACCAGATAGTACATACACTACTTATTGATATCATCAATAAGTATCAAAAAACGATCAATAAAAAGATGGTAATAATTTTTTTTGTCCACCAACTCGAACTTGGCTAGCGTGGTGGATTACGGCCTGATTCCCCTCGTATTGAAAGGAGACCCGTGCCCAGCAGTGGGACGTTAAAAAAAAGGGTTGAATACAATAAATTTTATTAGGATGGCGTTATTTATAAACAACAAATGAATACTTTGAAAATGAGATAATTCTTGATTTTAACTATAATATCACGTCAGAGACTTTCATTATAAGTCTTTAAGACAACGATGTTTTAAGATCTATTCAGTGCTTTAGATTTCAATATTATTGACGCCGATATACAATGGTGTCTGACAATAGATAGATAAAGCACTTATGTGTCAAGTGATCTTATAGTACCTACTTATATTAATGAATAGTTTAATTAAGGGTACCAGATTAAAGTATTAGGATACTAACAAAAACTATAAAAAACAATCTTATTGCTATCCTTCTGTGAGAAGAAAACAGGTGTTTTTTTTTTAAATCCAGGCATTCCTATAATACGTTTTCAAAAAAAAAACACACCATTAAAATAACTGTGAAAATGTGTATGTATGTGCGTGTCCCTTTTTACGCTGAAACTACTGGATTTGGATTCGGGGGGGCCTTAAATTTAGGGGGCCCGCTGATAACACTTCTTGGGTACCTAAAAATGACAATCTGCTTAACTAATTAGAATTAAACTATAATGTCATTTTGCTTTTATCTATATATCCACGGAATAGGTAAAAAATCTTTCATCAATTCTGTCCATCCATCCATTCCAATCCATACATATAATAAAATCGTAACTAAGCCTAATCTGTACATTAAATATTTTTTGGAAAATCTTATTGAAATAGTAATTATTATCGATATAGAGGCGAAATCCATGGTTTTTAAAATTTTTGTCTGTCTGTCTATCTGTCTGTGACCGCATCACGAGAAAACCACTGGATAGATTTTAATGTTTGGTATGATGTTAGCTGGTTATCCGGGTCAACATATAGTCACAGATCATATAATACTATACGATACTTTTTACTGCGGGAAAATATCTCATCTCTGAGAAATCTATGGTAAATATTAAAATATAACAAGGGATGAATCCGAGCGGAGCGAGGGTGAGTCGCTAGTTCTATTATATTTTGATATAGTGTTGTTGACTTGTTTTGACCTTCTTTGTTTTTACTTTGCAGGTATTCTGATATATTACAATCTTGACTTCATTAACTTAGTTAAATACCGATGACTTTAGGAAGTAAATATAAACGGCATTGAAATCTGAAAGTTCGTAAAAGCTTCGTCTTAAAAGAGAATAACGTTAAATGCCAATTGAGTTATGTACGAGTATATGTAAAATGTAATGTATAAAATGTATAGGGCACTTGATTTAAACTAATTATAAGGTGTTCTTTAGTTTTTTCGGGGTGGTTTTTAGTTCTTTTTCGACGTATAATCTTTTTTTTTTGCTGTACAGAGTTTTTACTTGCAGCAAGCAAAAGGGATACTCTATACTATTAATATCTTTCGTAATTTTATTTTTAGTTATTTTTTATGTTGGGTTATGCATTTACTCATACCACCTGTATACGTACAACCACCTGTATGTGTACTCTTAAGTTATCCATTAAGACCAGAGGTAGTAAACACTATATAAAACAATGCCGCGTATTAAACCTAGCATATTATTAGTCATAAACGTAGTAAATTAAGAAAAAAAAAAACAAAAATGTATATTAGCAAAATCAAGAGTAGATAGAATTATAAAATATAAATAGTAAATTAAATATCAGTTCACCAAGATTAACCAAAAAATATACTGTTAAACTGATCAACAACTAAGGACATTTAAATACTGTATAATTGTTCCAAACCGCAAAATTGTATAATAAAAATTAATAATAAATGTAAAATTAAAAAGTAAAATAGAAATGTTAGAAGTTAAGCAAATATAAAACTGTAAAAAATATAAAAACCCTTCAGGTTTTTAAATAAATAAATTGTAAAAATACTAAATGTAAAAAAGGACCCGGACCACCATGTCTGGGGAAATCGGTCTAAAAAAAAAAAAAAAAAAAAAAAAAAAAAGAAAAAAAAAAAAAAAAAAAAAAAAAAAAAAAACCACCTGTATGTATACATAACCACTTATGTGGGACTCACCGGTTAGAAAATCCAGTACTTCTGATGACAAACCCTACAGAACATCCCCCGTTTTAATGGGGCATCGCAAGATCGCTTACGCACTCAACCACAATGTCTTAACGGCAGGCATGCCGAAGGAGATCACAATAACCAAACAGGCAAGGGGTCGCTCGTCGGTCGCTCTGCTATCAGAAAAGTACCAGGAGCAACAGACACTACACTTACGCTTAGGCACACACTTATGCACTATAATAATACATATATCCCGCGGTTGGTTGGTTTCAGTGAGATTGACCGGCCTAACCGAAATCAGTTACGAGGACAATATTATTACTGTTATTAGGGTTTCACCCTCGTTCCGCTCGGGTTCGTTCCTAGATATGTTTTAGCGTTTAGTATAGTTTTCTCAGAGATGAGATATTTTCACGCAGTAAAAAGTATTCTATATATTGGATATCCAGCTATCACCATACCACATCAAAATCTGTCAAGTGGATTTCCCGTAATGCGTTCCCAGACAGACAGACAGACAAAAATTGTGACTATTTCAATAAGATTTTCCAAAAAATATTTAATGTATAGATTCGACTTAGTTAGAATTTTATTATATGTATAGATTAATTTATAGTTCAATCTAATGTCATATAGAAAAAGTTGAACTTCTATGAATAGAAAAAAAAAACAAAAACAAACAAAAAAAATGTAGGGAAAGGTAAAAAAAAACATAGCTTGAGCTTTCCGTTCTAAACGCTCTCATACAAAATATACGTAGTATAAATATAAGTTATATACGTACGTGGGCGAATCCGGCAATTGCAATCAAATAAGTTTAAAAACTCATACAAATGACGCGTTCGTAAAAACAAGTTAATAAGGTTGTAAAAGAATGTATAGTTCCGTCTTACTTATAAATAAATTTTATTTCTACAGGCTTCTTAATTTCGCGATATTATTACGTGACGTTTAATAAGGCTGTTTACAGAGAGACATAGTATTTTATCATTCCATGTGCGCATGAAGCCTTTTTTAACGTCCCACTGCTGGGCAGTGGGCACGGGCCTCCCTTCAATACGAGGGGGATCAGGCCATAGTCCACCACGCTGGCCAAGTGCGGGTTGACGGATTACACATGTCTTTCGAAAAATTGCTAGGTTCTCTCGGACGTTCATGATATAGGTTTCCGCAATGTTTTCCTTCACCGTAAGACAAGTGGTAATTATGTTGGAAATAATTAGAGGGGCGACACCGAGATTTGAACCCGCTTCCCTCGGTCTCCTAAGCGATCGCCTTACCACTTGGATACCGCTGCCTTTTATATAGTTATTTATATAAAAAATAATTCAACTCAAAATAAAGAAAAAAAAAACATTTCTATTTGCCTGTGCTATTTGTCGGTAGTAACTTCATTACTGATTTTTTTTTATTTTCAAGGGACCTTACTGACTTGACCGTCCTAAAAAGGGAATAGGTTCCAGTTTTTAGAGCTTTTATATTCTACTTTTATAAATAATTTTCATGTGTTCAAAGCCTAACTAAACAGGTATTTAAAAACAAAAGTAAGAAATAATATTTACGAATCTATTCTCGCAACTTGTATCTCATATTACTGGCTGTTTATTTACGCCCATACATTGACCATTATTGGCTTAAAATATTTTTTTTTTGTAAACTGTCTTCCTGATGCATTGATAGTAGAAGTTTGTTACTACGAGTTTGTTTTACTTAATAATTCTTAATTGTTATAGATTGTGACTTTCTTTTATGCTTAGACTAGCGACACACCCTCGCTTCGCTTCGGGTTCGTCCCTAGTTACGTTTTAACGTTTAGTATAGATTTCTCAGAGATGAAATATTTTCCCGTGGTAAAAAGTAAGTATCCTATAAGTTGACCAGCTATCATCATACCAAATTTCATCAAAATCTATCCAGTGGTTTTCACAGACAGACAGACAAAAAATCTAAAAACTATAGATTCGGCTTCTGTGTCGATAATAATGACTATTTTAATAAGATTTTCCAAAAAATATTTAATGTACAGATTCAACTCAATTAGAATTTTATATGTATAGATATAACAAAAGAATTTTTGAACGTCTAAAATGAGCCCATTCTCGAAGATTTTATTTGCTTCGTTTATTTTATTTGTTTTTTTTTTATAGTTTTTTATTTGCTTGTAGATTTCTACTATACGCTTCCTGGTTATATCATTAGATAACGAAAACGTTCTTTATACATATAGATACCAGTGTATGATACAAATATAAATATTTTTACAAAAGACATAAATATTATAAAAAAAATAAACTTAACGTTTTTACAAAAGAATTAGTTATTTCTAATTCCATTGTAATAACTAATAACACTTATTCGGCTTTTCGGCATTTCGGAACTCACGACGACTGGCTATATATTGTGCACGTGTAATGTGATCACTGAGTCAATAAGGATCATCCATTTTAATTTTATTCTATTCTGCCAGGCTTTTCTATTAATAAATTTATTTTCTTCGTACAATTGGCTTATTTGTGTAATA
This sequence comes from Fabriciana adippe, assembly GCA_905404265.1. Taxonomy (NCBI): domain Eukaryota; kingdom Metazoa; phylum Arthropoda; class Insecta; order Lepidoptera; family Nymphalidae; genus Fabriciana; species Fabriciana adippe. Next base: position 13,307,648 of record FR989998.1, on the reverse strand, counting down.
AAATATATTCTTTGTCAGTTATTCGCTGAAAGAGCTTTATAATTGAAAGCTATATCACTAAGCTTTTGAGCTTTAAATGTAAGTGCTTTTAAAATATCACGCATCAAGCGCTAATAATTTATTTCCATACCTATTTAGCAAATAAGACGAAACTATGCATGTTTTTACAATCATAATATTTTTATATTGTATTTTAACAAATATTTTTATATTGTATTCAGCCCTTTTTTAATGTCCCACTGCTGGGCAATGGCCTCCCTTCAATACGTGGGGGATCGGGTCATAGTCCACCACGCTGGCCAAGTGCGAGTTGGCGGATTGCACATGAGTTTCATGTAAAGTTCTCTCAAGCATGCAAGTTTCCGCGATGTTTTCTTTAACACAAAGAAAATAAAAAAAGCATACTATCTTCAAGATGGTAAGTAATAACCTTAACTTATGTACATATTTTCGGGAGAATTTAAAGGGGGAAGGGGAGGAATGTAAGGAAATTTGAGGGTTGGAGTAATCGAACTAATGGAATGAATCAGCGGAAATGCATTTAAGGTAAGATTAGACTCACCAGCTAGAAACACCAGTATTACCCACTAAAACCTAACAAATCCTCCCATAGTGCTACCCTGAGTTGATCTACGAGAAGAGGGTCAAAGGTGAGGTCGAGATGAGTCACTCATACGAAGACTAACGAGGCCCTTCTACATATAATAAATCGAAGACCTTAGTCCCGTGACCATGATGAAAGCACTCGAAACGTCGCGAACCAATATGACCCTTTCTGACTCCGGCTATTGAAATATCTATATATTAATACTTGAAGCAAAAATTTTGTACCCCTTTTTACGAAAATTGCGCGTACGGAGGAGTATGAAATTTCCCACACTTATAGTTTATATAGAGAAGGAGTGCAGAATGCTAATATTTTTTTAAAATTATGCATAAAAAATACATTAAATCAATTAAAAAACATTACACACACTACCATGTATTTGACACACACACGCATATATACTCTTTTGTTTATTGTTAAAGTCTGTGGTCAAATTGAGAATAGATTAATATTGTAATATACACAAGACAATAGATATATAACTTAATGAATTATGGTTGACTTTCAACCACGCGGCGATCACTAATCAAAATAAATTTGCGAAAGTTTTGAGTTTTATTTAAACTAATAATAATATCATGTGTGAGTTAGACATATATTTGTGAATTTCTCCAGAATTTAAAATCATATTTTCCTTTTTTGGAAATCGATTCCGCTAATTTTCCGCCTTATTTTCTATGACACAAATCGGAACAAATTTGACTTTGTAATATATTCTGAACTCCATACATACGAATATAATAATGGGAAGTAGAAAGTTGTATACATTTTTGACACTGGAAGCAATAGACGGATTTTAGTAATAAATGATCTGACAAAATCATTGAGTGGACGTTGAATGGAGGAACTTATTCAATTGGATGTGAACCCATATTTGTCATGATTATTTGTTATAGTTACTAGACTATAACTTTACTTACATATTACATAAGTGTTCATTCATTTTCTTATATTTGGCGAAAATATATGTAATACTAGCGGCCCATCCTCGTTCCGCTCGGGTTCGTCGCTAATGAAAAATAAAATCAGACCTATCTCATGGGAACCGTACATTTTTTCGGGAAAAAATATATTGCCTATATACTATTCCAGACTATAATCTATCTCTGTGCCAAATTTCATCCAGATCTGTTCAGCCGTTCTGCCGTGATTGAGTACCAAACATCCATCCAATCTTTCGCATTTATGTAGTAGTAAGATTCTTGGATACAATAGTTTGGGGATATTTTAGATTAAATGATCGACAAATTTCTTAATCGTAAGGTTTTAGATTTTTCATCTGTTTGTTTTATTATGCATCTTTGTATTTTAGTATAATAATTGGACTAAGCATTTATTAAAATTATATTATTACAATTGGTAGTTAATTAAATATTCAATTATTAAATGGTTTTGCGCTTACGTTAATGATATTTATAGGTAAATCTATACAGATAAATAAAATTGGAGTATCTGTTTGTAATATTAAAATAAACGCTATTTACTAAATACATATATGGATGTATACACGGTACCTACATATGTCAAAACAACATATTTTACAATTTTTGTCTGTCTGTCTCTTTGTCTGTTCCGACTAATCTCTGAAACGGCTGGACTGATTTTGACGGAACTTTCAATGGCAGATAGCTGATGTAATAAGGAGTAAGTTAGGCTACTTTTATTTTAGAAAAAAAGGAGGCTCCCACGAAAAAAAAATTAAAAGCAAAAAAAAATTAAAAGTTTATTTTGGGAAGCAACCTAGGGACGAACCCGAGCGAAGCGAGGGTGAGTCGCTAGTAGTTAATAAATTTCTAAGAGAATATGTTATTGTTACATTTTTACTCATATCAGTAACCAAAGACATATTATAAATAACACGCAGGATTAAAGTGATCAAAGCCGCCAGCAATAGCCAGTAGGTATATCATAAAATAGTTTGTTTCGTGATTCTTTATTATCATACTAGCGACTCACCCTCGCTTCGCTCAGGTTCGTCCCTAGGCGATACTTTAAATTGACATAACTTTTTATTTATGAACCGATTGAAGTAAAACAAACACTAACTGTTAAGTAAAGTTTACCACAATACATTAGTGAAGACCGCACCTAAATCGGTTAAGCCGTTTCTGAGACAAACAGACTAAAATTCTAAAAATCATTGTTTTGGGTTCTATTACGTTTATAAAGACCCCTAATAATAAATTTTCTTAAATATCTTCAACGATCAGTTACAATTTTATTATATGTATAGATATTGTTAATTGTCGGAAGAATAGAGAAATTGTCTATATATTTAATGTATAAAATAAAAATTGTCTATATAGTTAATGTAAAATTTACCCCGTACGGGTATCGAACCCTGTATTACGTCGAAGGCAGCTCAATTATATATTAATCAGGCCACATGGATATATCTTTCCTTTCCAGGGTATATGAGAGAGCACAATGTGTATCATATAAATTCTTAGGTAAGTACATTTTACATCATTAAGAAAAGATTACAGATGGGATTCCCCTAGATGTGCTTTAAAAGTTAAATTATAGTTAGTCTTATTCTTCTTTGTATGAAATAAACATTTCCTACTGGTAAAGCATTTTTTGTCTTAAAACTTTTTTGATTTAAAAATAGTGCATGAAATCGCTTTTGTACTAAGGCAGCTTAAAATTAAACTTTAATAAGATATAACTGTAGTAAACAAAAATATGCGAATCGAATTCCGAACGCACGTCATGAGTGTTAAGTTCATAATCTATATTTAAATAGTCAAAGACTAAACGGTTCAGTGCCTTTTTCTCTCTGTTTGTCAACTGTTTTTTTTTTCTTTAGTAGTCATAGGCAAGCGTTAACAATAAAATTTTTGGAAACAGTTTTTTTTCATACTGGTGAAATTTCGACCCTTAGACGGATATGGAATTTAGAAAAGATAACTTAAAAATCATAATCATTAGATCGCCCTGTTATTAATTGGTAGAATAAACTTTTTTTTTCGTTTCATCACATTTGTTTGAATTGCATCTTGCACTTCAAAGAAATACAGTCAAATTGAAAAACTTTTAAAGTAGGTTTTTTTCTTAAATAAAGACAATTAAAACAAATGCCTTGATATAAACTGCCCTAAACAATAAAAATATCACGAATCAATAAACTTTGATGAGTTTTACCTGGCTTAATTAAAATATTATATTTAAATCGAATTTTAGTTTGAACTTCAATGCGTTCATCCCACTGGTACGCAGTGGTCTATTATAGACGAGATTTCGAAATGTCGACCTTATTACAATGTATTAAGGAAAATTTATGCTTAGTTTGAGTATTTTCGGACGTAAATTCATCTTGGCTAGATGTCCTGAGCACGTTTTTTAGATGAGTATTGTATCGGTATAAAAAGCAAAAGTGTAATCTCGAATGTATCAGTACGAGTGATTCCAGCAGTGTAGCAGCTTCCTTATCCTGGTGATACAATGAATCTGGTAATTCTTTTGTGATCTGTAAACTAGAAATCTAGTTTGATAGTTTTTTTTATGATATGCAGGAAATGGTTTAATTTTTTTTCTAGGCTTATACAAAATCATTTAAATCCTTAATTTTTTAACTTATGAATATTCTTAATTTGACATTCCATTTTATTAATTCGTAATGTATAAACTACGAGTACGTTGTAATAAAAATAATATTCATGTAACATAAAATACATATTTGATTCTTTACATATTATGTAAATATTATAGTTAATAATATTTGTTTATGATAGTTGAAGGTCTGTTAATTAATAACGATGTTATTCATCTGCAGATCATTTTCGCCGCTTTAATAGCGGCGGGTGGGGCCGCGAAGTTGAGCCATTCGTACCTACCTCCTGCATCTGCTGCAACTGCTGGAGGTAGTGCTGGAAACCTTCAACTACCATTTTCGAGATCAAATCAAGTTTCTCAAGGAGTACCAGCCGGAGGATTTGTCAATGATCATCAAGGAGTTGTAGTGGATGCTGCACCTGCTGTAGCAGGTGTTAGAGCCTCAAACCAGCCAAGCGGCTTAGGAGGCCCTAGGATCTCGTACGGATCCACAGAATCCAAAGTAGGTGACGCTGCATTTAGAGTGACTTCCCAGAATCAAGGATTTTTGAATGAATTTGGAGAACCAGATTTATCAGCCTTCCATAAACCACCATCTTCATCTTCTTCATCATCAGGACATTCACAAATAACAAGAGACCCATCTCATACACTTAATTACCAAAACAATATAGGTATAGATAAATTTAATTATGCTTTTGAAACCAATAACGGAATAAAAGTGGCACAAAATGGGATTGACATGAATGGTGTTCAATCACATGGTTCATACTCATATGTTGGTGACGATGGAAAACAATACAGTGTGTCTTATACAGCGGACAAAAATGGATATCGGGCTCAAGGAAGCCATCTGCCAACCCCGCATCCGATTCCTCCAGAAATATTGTTATCCCTGGAACGGAATGCTAAGGATGAAGCAGCTGGTATTATTGATGATGGTGAGTTATGATTTTTAAATGTAACTATTAGTTTCTACTTGCGGTTTCTCTGTTGTGTTCTTACTTCTCTTTCAACATTCTTGGACAGTGATATTTAGTATTAAGTTTTGAAGTACAGTCCTGTGAAAATGACATTAAAATTATTCAATTATACCAAAGCGACTTATTTACGCGAGAAAAATTATCCTGTGTTACTTTATTTAGGATCTATCAGTGCGCTAAGTTCCATCAAAATTCGCTTAATAGTTTGCGCGTGATTAAGAAATATACATCAAATTATTCTTCAAATTCTTAAAAGTGCTTCGAAATGCATAAAAACCGTTATTCTCGAAACTTTTTTTTAGTTTTTCATTAAATTAAAGCTAGACATAGGTACTCGTTTTTCTTAGATTTTTAACAACGACTAACTCGTACGTCTTGGGCAAAGCTTTCCTTTGAGCCTATTTCACGGATTTATTTATCTATATATTAATACGTGAAGCAAAAACTTTGTATCCCTTTTTACGAAAATTGCGCTGACGGAGGAGTATGAAATTTCCCACACTTATAGTTTATATAGAGAAGGAGTGCAGAATGTTATTTTTTTTAAATAATGAAAAAAAGCACTAAATAAATAAATAAAACATTACACACACTACTATGTATTTGACACATACATGCGTATATAATCTTTTATTTATTGTTAGTCTGTGGTCAAATTGAGAATAGATTAATATTGTAATATACGCAAGACAATAAATATATAACATTATGGTAGATTTTCAACCACGCGGCGATCACTAGTCTTATTAAAAGCTTGTATATTGTTATATGATCTGATTTAATAGCTTCCATCCACGGCTCTGCTCGCATGGTAGATCGATAAAAAATATCTAGGTAACCTATGTTGTCATAGAATTGTCCCATTCTGATTTTTACTTAAATCCCTTGAATCATAACGTATTCAAAAACTTTATTATAGCAACGGAATCTATACATTAATACGTGAAGAGAAAACTTTGACCCCTTTTTAAGCTTATCTCATGTGCGGAGGAGGATGAGCTTTGGCATAGTTAAAGTTTATATAGAGAAGTACTGCAGAAAGCCAAAATTTATTGACTTTCTTTTACCCGCGAACCCGTTCGCGTTTTATTTATATATAATTACTTCATTGCTAAAAGATGTAGTATGATGTTAGATAACCTTGATCAATATTATACGAGTACTAACATAATATATAGATGAAAAGTTTATTTGTCTATATGTGCAAATCTCTGAATCTATGGGTCCGTTTGAAAATTCTTTTGGATTTTATAGATTATCTATACTATATAACTTTGAAAAAAGAACCACAATATCGATCAAACTTAATGAATTATGGTTGATTTTCAACCACGCGGCGATCACTAGTAAATATTATTAGCTACAATTTTTGAAATAACTAATTCCGAAGTTTGAAATAATCGAAGTATCTTTCATTTACGGATTGGACATCTGTGTATATAAAAAGTCAGGTTAGTTACACCATTTATAATTCAAAAACCGTCCCGAATAACAGAGTATCTGTTAAGACAATGAAAAAATTCACGAATAAAATTACATGGCAACGCTAGCTAATAACTATTTATAATATCTAGGTATTTAAAATGTACGAAGGGACGCACCTGTAAGTCGCTAGTTATATATAGACATTTTTAATTGTAACGTAATAATATATTTTTAATTACCCTTCGAAGTAATGCAAGAAAAATTAAGCTATCTGATCAAATTTTTTTTCCCAAAACGTTCAATAATGAATAACTAACTTAAATCTCTTCCTATTTTAGTAAACTTATATAACTAGCGACTCACCCTCGTTTCGCTCGGGTTCGTTCGTAGGTTGCTTCCCAAAACAAAATTAATTAATTAATTTGGTTTTAATTTTTTTCGTGGGATCCTATTTTTTTTTTTCTAAAATAAAAGTAGCCTAAGTTACTCCTTATTACATCAGCTATCTGTCAGTGAAAGTCCCGTCAAAATCAGTTCAGCCATTTCAGAGATTAGCCGGAACAAACAGACAGGCAGACAGACAAAAATTGTTAAAAAATGTTGTTTTGGTATATGTATCGTGTATACATCAATATGCATTTAGTAAAAAGTGATTATTTTAATATTACAAACAGACACTCCAATTTTATTTATCTGTATGTATAGATTTAATCAGTTTATTAAGTAATCGTTAAGTTTCTTCATCTATCCATTGACTTGATATCAATACGGCCGCCACAATCACGATACCAGCATTAGAATACATCATATCGTTATAAAATCGTTTATCGTTTTTAAAATCTTTACTTTAAATGCTTCGATTGAGTTAAATTATATGTACATATGTATAACTGTTGAAGTGTCTGTTTGAATACCTATGTATAAGAAACTCTCTTTTCGGATTTTTTCACGGATTTATTTTGATTTTTGATTCCCGACGTTTCGAATGCTTTACAGCAGCGGTCGGCAACCTTTCAGCAGGCAGGGGCCACAAGGTGGCAATATCTAATTAAATCGGGCCGCACTTGTGAGAGCAAAAACAAAAAAACGCATATACCACAAAATATGTCAACTACAACATTCAGTGTGACAATTACAAAAATGACTCTTAAATGCTTCTCTGTGAAACGAGAAACATATTTATTTTTTCGGTAATTACAAATTCAAAATATTTAAAACACATAAAAAGTTTTCTTATAAAACAGTCACGGGCTGCGGGCCGCACGGAGGCAGCTCGCGGGCCGCGGGTTGCCGACCGCTGCTTTACAGCAATTATGTCCACGGGAGAGACCATTTTTTAGACGTCTCATAAGTCATTATATAGTTGTTAGAGACAGTGCCTACTTAACAAATATTTGATTCTGAAAATACCAAAAAAAGTACCAAAGTACCGTACCATATTTGTTAATTTTTAATTTTAAACAATCTTTATAATTTTAATAAGTTATATAGTTAAAACTTCAATTATTATAATTATAAGTATGTATTACAATTTAAAAAAAACATTAATTAATAATCTTACTTAGTGTTGTTATTTAAAAAAAAATGTTAAGCAATATTATTCTTCGTAAAGTAGAAAAAGTTAAAAAAATAAATAAGTATCAATTTGGTTTGCAAATTAAAATTAAATTAATTATTAAAACAAAATAAAATTAAATTAATTTTAACGAACGTAAAAATAAAATATTTAGAAGCAAACTAGAATCTTTCTACTAGTATGATAAAATGATAAATAACTATATGAACGTTTTAACGAGATCTCAAAAGTGGTTAAGGTTATTAACCTTTGTTTAACGATACAATGTACCTACTGCTATTCATAAATGTTGCATTATTCTATAAAATGACAATGGACGATCTTTTAAGGATGATTTTTTTTAAATATTAATTTTATATGAACACCAAAAGTCACTGATATTATGTAGTAGTGACCCTACTTTCTGTGCCAGCGGTCGCGGGTTCGAGTCCCGCTGGGGACATTCAATAGTGATGAGCACGACTGTTTGTACTCCAGTCAAGGTTTTTATGGGTGTTTATATTTATAATATGTATGTATTTAAATTTATATATGTATAGTGTATCAAGTATCTGGTATCCATAACACAGACCTCGTAGCTTAACATGGAACTAGATGGTGCTGTGTGTTAATGTCCTAACATATTTATTTATAGCTATATAACTTAGCTATTAATTTCATTAAAGAGAAATTTCAGTTTTGGATATTTCGCTTGTGTTTGTTTTTATTTGAACGCGCTTTGAACCAATTCGACTTGAAAAAACTTTTTTACATTGTTATAGCCTATTTATTGAGGCAGGTTATATTATATGACATAATAATAATACATATTATAAATGCGAAAGTTTGCATCTATGGATGTTTGTTACTCTTTCACGCTTTGGATGAAATTTGACACAGAGATAGATTATAGTCTGGAATAGAATATAGGTTACTTTTATCCCAGAAAAATACACGGTTCCCGTGGGATAGATTTATTTTTGTTTTTGAGTCACTAGTATAAGTGTGTAGTTAGGAGCGGAGTTATTATGCGTATATAAAATATGCAAACTTATGTTTTATGGGCAATAAGTTAGATTAATATTAAGTTTATCATTGAGTTAACACTAAAAGTTAAAATTAAAACTAAAACATTTCTAACTCGCGCAAAAAGCATAGCAAAAGTAAAAAAATAACAAATGACTCCACAAAAGATTTTATTTTTTACAAATGACTCAATTATTAACGTTAAGAATATCAACGAAATTAGTGATTCTTAAATAAATAAAAAATCAACAAATTTTTTCATCATCAATTAGTTTTAGTTTTCATTTAATTCATAAAAAATATTTTTTAATTTATGCGAGCATAGCAAATTAAACGACTACCATGAAAGAAACGGTTATTTTGAATTTAATTACAAAAAATATGCTATGACTATATATATATATGTATATATATATATATGTATATATATATATATATATATATACATATATATATATATATATATATATATATACATATATATATACATATATATATATATATATATATATATATATATATATATATATATATATATATATATATATATATTACATACAAACACACAGTATCAACATATTATTTTATTGTACATAATATGCTTGTTTAAATTTTTATTAGGAGTCATCAAAATGAACAGCACGTTAACGAGCTTCCAATTAAAAGCTGTAATTCTGCGTTAAAATAAATGTAAATTAATCGATACATTCAATAAAATTTTAATGCATTTATTATCATTTATTTTAATTGTTTTGAATACAATATTTGTTGATAAATATCGATGACATTGAACTTGAATTCAGTCAACGCAAAAGTGGTCCAAGATCAATTTTAAAATGAACTTTCGACCAGGCATGACCATAAAATTTTATACGAGTATATATGTACCTATTACCTATAAAAAGTTTTGTCATGTAAATTCCATCATTTTATTCTTATTTTAAATTAAATATATAAAATGTAAAAAAAATAAATAAGAATAAAAAAAAATTTAAATATTTATTCAATAAATGTAAACTTATAGCTTAGTAGTTTATAGAAAATAATTATATTTAAACAAATTATTATATTATAATTTATTTTTTAAATACAACCTTTGAACGGTTTTAGTATTAGATGAATCTGTTTTTTTTATAGGCTGCATTATATATGTATGTATGAATTAAACGATAAACGCGCGCGTCAAATCGCAAAAGCGCTTTTTTAAACGTTAACAAAAATTATAATAAAAATAAAATCGTAAAGCAATAAAAAAAAAAAAACAAAACATTTTTATTTAAAATATTTATTTATTTATGGTCGGTACGATCGTGATATTTCAACGTCATTATTAAAATCTTGATGGACGAAGTCAAGGGCAAAGCTAGTAAAGGAAAAGTAAGGTACATGTTGATGACAAGTTAACCTTGTTTACAAAAACAAGTGCCTTTAAAATTTTTGAAAGTTAATTAAATATATCAAAAATAATCCAAACAGGTATTTGGTTCCGCGTTTATTTCGATTGCAGTAAGCTTCACACACAGTTTTATTATAATTTACGATTCTTTTTTTTTTTATTAATACTTGTTCGGTCAGTGGTCTAAATTCGAACATAATTATTTTTTTAATGGTAACACTAAAGCTCATCAATAGATACTAAACAAAGAAGACAGAAAATCAGTTGACACACAAAGAAGATAAAGGTACTGAACTGTTTTTTTCTTAAACGTAAGACAAGTGGTCATCCTGTTAAAAATGATTCGCGCATAAAACTATTAGATGTGCCAGACCAAGGGTTTGAACTTTGAACCCGTTTCACTCTGTTTTACCAAACTAGCATGTTACCTAGGCTTACTTACTGGGCTACCACTGCCCTGGCTGACTCTAGTATTTAGTAATTTTAGAAGCTTTTTTACATTTGAATATTTCATAAATATAAAAATATTCTATGGTAAAGTCCCATATTTTGTCTTTTGCATGTAATTTACCACACATAAACAAAGCAAAAAATCTAGATTAAAAAAAAAAGAAATATGCAAAGCTTTTCAATTTTAACAAATACACAGTAAATTATCATTAATATTTTAATAATAAAAATAAACATTAAAAACCAATAATATAAAATAATAATTTAGTAAATACTTACGAAATAATGTCTTTTGTTTTTGCCTAAGCATATTCTATTCACACAATCGATCAAATTAACGTAAAGCCTATTGTAAGCTTTGATATATGTTTTGCCGACTGACAAATAGTTTAGAGGCGTTGACAAATGACTGACAACTTTCATTTTTTATTTACAGGCTCGTACGATGCTCGAAAATACAATGCAGAAGGTGATTACACAGAAAATGGAGCTAATGATAAATATAATGATAGACAATCGAATAAATTCGGTAATAGACCCGTATTTGATAGTGGATTCATTAATCAGAAACAACAAGCCTTTGTAATACCGAACTATAATGGACAATTTGTTTATAATACTGCTTCCAAGGATTCGACGTTTTCGAAACCTGATTCTTTTGGATTCGGAAGCAGTTTAATGCAAAGCGATAGTAGATTTGGTTTTAACAAAGAGCCTTCTAAGACGAATGTTCATTTTCATAGTAATATGAAACAAAAGGATAATCAATCTCCATTTTCATCAATTAACATAATGGGATCAAATAATTCTCCTAAACCACTGTCGCAGCAAAACTTACAAGTACAAAGTTTTCAAAAGCCATCTTTTATTAGACCAAGTTCATATGATGTTTCGAATGACGGTTTACCAATTTCCCCGCAATCAAATTTCCTAGCATCATCTAGTCCATTGAATCAAGAATCTGTAAATAGTTTTGAAAATGGAAATAGAGTTTCATCTAGTTTTGGTCAGACTTACGAAAATAAACCTTCTCAAGGACCTTTTGATTCAGATTCATTATCAAATCAACAAATATTAAATAATCAACAAAGTTTAAATAATAAACCAAATTTTCAAAATGCTTTAAGTAGCTCATTAACGTCCAGTCAACCTTCAACTGAATATTTTGGAAGTCCAGCAAGTCAACAATTCCCTTCTTCTCATCAAAATGACCGTTTTTCAGAATCTACTGGTTCTTCGTCATTCTCTGGTTCAAGCCAAAATGTTGAGCATAGTCAAAATTCCAATGGATTTAGTTCTAGTTTTCCAACCAAACAACCACAAATTACTTTGACAACACCTTTAGAATCATTTGCGACAACCAATACTACTGAAATATCCACACAGACTGAGAATTTTAAGATAAAAGATTCAGATACTACAAAAATACCTGAAATATTATCCACCATTAAAGAAATTCAGGCATCTCCAGGTCAATCAACTACAATTGGCGATATTTCTACAAGTTATACTGGAACTTATAATCGACAAATGGCCCAAGCTTCACATTCACTCAATCAAGCTAATGGTGCGGATTCCGCCTCTAATACTCAGAAGCCAAGTTATGAAGGTAGTCAATTTATTCAACCACAGGCACCTGATCATTCTTACTTATATAATCCACCTTCAAAACCTTTTAATGAACCCTCTACTATGCCAGGATTTACCTTTTCTCATGTCGCTTCTAACCAGTTTAATAAAGTGACGCCATCTTTAAAACCTCAAACGTCAATTTTTACAAATACACCTCAAAGTGCAATATTTTCTACACTTAACCAAGGTATTGGAGTGACTCAAGCTGCCATATCACCATTTCCTTCCACAATACCTATAGCTTCATCCGACTTAAAACAACCAACTCAATCTAATTCTAGACCATCCCAAATAGCTTCTTTAAATACTCCAAGTGTATCTGCATTTTCCCAAGTTAGCCCAACATCAGCATCAGCATCAACTGCGGCTCAAATATCTACATTGCCAGATTATCAAACACTAAGTAATTTTCAAGAAGTACAAGAATCGCAACCTCAAGATGAGAAACCAAACACATCACAATATACAGGAGAAATATATCAATATTCTAAACCCACTGAGGCTTTACCTACTGATAATCAAAAGCAAAATGAATTAACTCAAAATCAGAAAGAACAATCCGGATTTTCTACTATACAATTATTTAACCTACAAAGTTTAACAACTCCGTTTGAGAAGCAAGATACCACTACAAATGATTTAACCACGTCGCAATTAGGAGGACAATTTAATTCTCCATCAAGTCACCAGGGCTCCAAATTACATAGTGATAAGCCTCAAATTGGTATGCAAGATGGGTCCCAATTTAGCGATGCGGTTTTTAATAACAAAGGATCTTCAATTCCAGCATCAAATCAACATGTCGCACCCCAATTCAGTTTTAAACCTATTTCTTCAATTCCTGGTAAATTTCCAAATCAGCAATCTGAATTAGACCAACAAAATATTCCATCTTACTTTAATAAGCCAGAAAGCCAATCGATTCAATTTGAATCTCATTCTAAACCACAAATTGAACCAGGAAATTTAGGTGAAAAACAGAAATTTAGCCAGAACTCAGGACATCAATTTGGTAAACCTGGTGTCTCACAAACAACATCTAACGGCTTTAATAGCCAAAATTTAGTATCACAAATTGGGCAGCAAAGTTTTTCAAATCCTACTAAAGGACCTTTTATACAAGCTAATACAGAAGCTCTATTTAATAAATTCAATACGCAAACACCTCAATTCAATACAAAGGAAAATACACAGTTTAACCAAGGAAACATAAATAACAAAGAAGGAGCTATTTTCCAGCATATTGGAACTCAATCTAACTTTAAACCTTCAACTTATCTTCCTCCTTTATTTCAATCTCAATCCGCTGGCTTTAACAGCCAAAAACCAATAGCTGAGTTTGGTCAATCTACTTTTTCAATTTCTTCCTTACCAGGAATTTTTAATAACAAAGAAACTACAACTCCTCAATTTCAGCAAACAAATCAACAATTTGGAACGCGTTTCGGGAATAATCCATCAACACCGATTTCAAGCTCATCTCAAACCCAATTTAGTGGGCTTAACACACAAAGTACTACTCCTCAATTTGGTCAACCGACCACATCTAATTCAGGTGATTTATTAACTAGTACACAATTTGGACAATATAGTAATTCTAAGATAACAACTTCCCAGTTTGAAATAGGCCAGCAATCTACGACCTCATTTAATGAGCTACCCACAATACCGCCGAGTACTTCAGAAATCCAAACTACAATACAAAGCTCAGACTTAGGAGAAATATATGATTACACGAAGCCTGCTCAAGTATTCATTTCATCAACTAAAAACGAAGACAATTCTCAAATAAAACCACAATTTGGTGCACAATCTAGTACACAGTTTGGTCAGCAAGATTTTTCGAGTACCCAAAAATTAAGGCCATCAGAATTTATGCAACCTACATCAACTGTACAGTTTGGAGAAAGTACCATATCTACTTCAGGTCCATTTTCAACTAACACACCTTTACAATCAACCCAGCTTAATATACAATTTGGACAATATAGTAATTCGAAGATAACACCTTCTCAGTTTCAAATAGGCCAACAATCTACGACCTCATTTAATGAGCCATCTACAATACCGCCAAATACTTTAGAAACGCAAAATCCATCGCAAAGTTCCGAGTTTGGGGAAATATATGATTACACGAAGCCTGCTCAAGTATTCATTTCATCAACTAAAGACGAAGACAATTCTCAAATAAAACCACAATTCGGTGCACAATCTAGTACACAGTTTAGTCAACAAGATTTTTCGAGTACCCAAAAATTAAGGCCATCAGAATTTGGGCAAGCTACATCAACTGTACAGTTTGGAGAAAGTACCATATCTACTTCAGGTCCATTATCAACTAACACACCTTTACAATCAACCCAGCTTAATACACAATTTGGACAATATAGTAATTCGAAGATAACACCTTCTCAGTTTGAAATAGGCCAACAATCTACGACCTCATTTAATGAGCCATCTACAATACCGCCAAATACTTTAGAAACACAAAATCCATCGCAAAGTTCCGAGTTTGGGGAAATATATGATTACACGAAGCCTGCTCAAGTATTCATTTCATCATCTCAAAAAGACGATAACTCTCAAATAAAGCCACAATTACAAATCGGTGCACAATCTAGTACACAGTCAGGTCAACAAGATTTATTTAGTGCTCAAAAAGCAATGCCATCACAATTCATGCAACCTGCATCTACTGCACAGTTTGGAGAAAATACCATATCTACTTCAGGCTATTTATCAACTACTTCACCTTTACAATCAACTCAGCTTAACACACAATTTGGACAATATAGTAATTCAAAGATAACAACTTCTCAGTTTGATATAGGCCAACAATCTTCGACAACATTTAATGAACCATCCACAATACCACCAAATACTTCAGAAACACAAACTCCAACACAAAGTTCAGAGTCCGGAGAAATATATGATTATAAAAAACCTGTCCAAGGATTTATTTCACCATCTCAAAAAGAAGACAATTCTCAAATAAAGCCAAATTCACAATTCAGCGCACAATCTAGTGCACAGTTTGGCCAGCAAGCTCTATCTAGTGTCCAAAAAGTAACACCTTCACAAAGCTTGCCATCTTCTTCTAGTTTTCTAGGATCACAATTCAGTATATCTAGTTTTAATGAAATAGATACAATAACAACAAACGTAGATAAAACAGAATCTGTGACACCAGCCCAATTTTCAACAAACCCAAGTACTCAAGAAATACAATATACAAGCATTTCACTAAATTTCGATGAAAATTCTAAAGGTGAAATTTATAATTACCAAAAACCTGAGCAAGGTTTGCCTTCTCCTTCAGACAAAGAAGAAAATATACAATTTGGTCAAAAAATACCAATGGGAAACTCTATTAGTAATAAAGAAAAATTCGAAGCAAATCAACAAACAACATCCCAATTAGTCGAACCAACAACAACATTTAAACCATTTAATCAAGAAACAACCCAAAAGTCATTTGAATCTCGCCCACAATTATCTTTTCACAGAGCCTGTTGCGGGGGTTCTATATTCAATAAGAAACCTTTAAGTCAAAATAATTCAGGTTCTTCCACCAATTCATTTAATCAAAATAAAGATCCTATAAATCAGAAAGAAACTCATATAGAACAATCTTTAGACAATAAAAAATTGGAACCACAAAAAGCCAGTAATTTTGTTGGAATTCCAGAACAATTTGGAGGACCAAGAAAGCCTCCCACTTTTGATGAAACAGGATATCATTATTAGGCTATCATTTAAGATAATTCTCAGTAAACGTAAATAATGTTATATGATAAGTTCCAAGTGATAAATGTAATATAAGTAAGGTTTGCGTTGCGGTAAATTATTTTGTAAATAAAATGTAATTTAAGTAGTAATTTTGATCAAATAAAGAAGATGATCAAATGTATTTTATTTTCGTATCTTTCCTATTAATAGAATAAAATACATACCTCACAGGTATTGTTATATTATTTATTATACCTTTAGTGCAAGTATATAATTACATTTCAATTGATTCAATATTTTAACATAATATCAGCAATTTATTTTTAGTATAAATGAAATCATGCTATTCTAGTACTTTATCGCATACATATTTATTTATTTATTTTATTAATTTTTTATTTTTGGGTATTTCCCAAACAGTGAAATTATCCTTATAAATAATTAATTACAAATGAATTGGACGCTCTAAATCAGCATATTTCTTAGCCTACACTGAGGTGTTCATAAATATCAGGCAAAACGAAAATATCATGAAGGCATTAACATTAGAACAATAATTATTCAAATAATTAGTAATAAAATAGAGTAATGAAATAAATAATTGATTTTGTTTATTAATCATAATAATATCCTATCAAAAACATAAATGTGAAAATGGGATCCAAGTTCAATATTAAGAATATGCGTGGTTGTCGACTTCGACGATAAAAGAATTGAGATCTAAATGTGTGCCAAGTTCTGTAGATAATCCTGAAGTTTATTAAGAACATACAACATTTGAAAATAAATTCAAAACACAATTTCTTGTTTTTTTTCCTGCTACAACAGTGCTTGCTATTTAAAATTAAAACTTCTTTTTGAATAGTCGAATTATTTGCACAGAGTTGATAACTTGCTATTACTATTATATTTCGAAAGGCGCTACGTGTTAAGCTATTGCTATTATGTTTTGGAAGGCGCAAGGTGTTAATAAAAATTAATTGAAAAATATTTTAAATCGTAAAAAATCACTGTTTTCGGATTTTTTTCTTTGTATACACACAATTACCCATCTGGACAACAAATTTCAACTTTCTAGATCATCTGGAAGTGGCTTAGGTTTTATTACTATATGTCAGTCAGTGACAAAAATGGCAATTTTTAGACGTTAATATCTCAATAACCGTTTGAGCTGTATTTATAAAATTAAGGGTTCTGATTTATCTAAGCGAATTTAATAAAAGAACCAAATTTCATGTGTTTATGTTTAATAGATTTTGAGTTATTAAGAGGTTAAAAGTAGCTCCAAATGGTTCGAGCAAGTAAAACACGGCACTGCGTCGCCAGTTCCTTTCGTTTGAACTTGGTTGGACACGCTACCGCGTGTCTTGATAATTGATAAACAAATAGCTTATTACAAAAAAATAACTTTATGCTGATGATGGTTTAGATATGGTGTGATATAGAGACTATATTATAATTTCTCGTAGTAGGATAAGAATTTGATGAGTATTTCATCATAGTTATATTACATTTGGTCATAAGATTACATATAGTAAACACCAAGACAACTGGTTGAATTATAATATATTCTATGGATTCAACGTCAAGATTTACACCTTGTGATATTCCATTATAAAAAAGGTTTAAAATGTGCAGTCAAAAACATCCAAGCGCATATATTACTAAATGTTGACGATTATTATGTAAATTGACATAACTTTTTTATTTACAAACCGATTGAAAGAAAATAAACATTAAATGTTAAGTGAAGCTTACCGCTATAGATTAGTGAAAACTACAACCAAATCGGTTAAGCCGTTTCTGAATTTAGCGCGCACAATCGCACAAACAAGTAGACAAATATTCTAAAAATCATTGTTTACGGTTCTATTGTCGACAAGCCTTTTTAGGTTGAAGGAATAACAAACATACACGCGTATAAATTTTACAACAGTTCGCTTATGTGATTAGGTCATGATATGTTGCAGTTATTACCATAGCCTTCTTCTATGAATGAGCTATAAAAAGGCAAAAAATCACATATGAATGACCCCAGCGGGACTCGAACCCGCGACCGCTAGCACAGCAAATAGACTCAATAACTACAAACTGAGCCAAACGTGTCTTAAATCATCTTCACGCTTTATTAAACTAATAAATAAATATAAATAAATAAATGTAACTGTACATCCATTTAAATAAATATATCTAGACACTATGAAGCATTTAATTGCGTAACAAACACCTGTTACAATATAAATTTTGTCCATTCCTATTGATATTGTCCTCATTAGGAGCTTTCGTGATATCCTGTACGATTCCGTTATACACGACGCGTCTCGGTTATGTTGTAATTCTATCTTTTGCTAAACATTCCTTAACGGTATAATATAAAGAATGGAATTGAAGTGAAATATTGTTGTGAAGGATTTCAGACAATTCTGTTAAAGCTTCATATACTAACTAGTGACTCACCCTCGCTCTGCTTTTTTTCGTCCCTAGTTACGTTTTAACGTTTAGCATAGATTTCACAGAGATGAGATATTTTCCCGCAGTAAAAAGTATTCTATATGTTGACCCGGAAAACCAGTTATGATCATACCAAATTTCATCAAAATTGGTGCAGCGGTTTTCTTTTGATGCTTTCCGAGACAGACAGACAGACAGACAAAAATTCTAAAAACTATAAATTCATCCTCTGTATGGATAACGACTATTTCAATAAGATTTAAAAAAAATATACAGATTCGGATCCGAATTTTATTGTATGTATAGATATTATAATTTTTAATCTTATATCTGTACTAGCATTTCTGATTTTGAATTTATGATTAATATGTAATTTACCCTAGCTTCGTTCGGGTACACTAGGGTACCTTTTGCGACTTGATACAAAAACATCATTTTTACCAATCTATCTTTGGAAAACGATCAGCGCCACCTTTAGTCAAGTTATTACTAACAGGCATACAGACAGTCGGAATGTTTTTATTTAAATGAAATAATAACAATACTTTCTTAGATTTACGCGAAAAATTGATATTTTAAATAAAACTATGGATTTATTTTGATTTTTGGTTCCCGACGTTTTGAATGCTTTACAGCAATCATGGTCACACGAGAGACTAAGGTTTTAGGTGTCTCAAAGGCATTATATAGTTGTTACATACAGCCTACCCACAAAATAACAAGTTGAATTCAAAAATACAAAAATGGCACCAAAGTACTTTACAATATTTGTTAATTTTAATTTTAAATATTTTATAATTGAATATGGAATATTATTTATT
Source organism: Fabriciana adippe (assembly GCA_905404265.1). Lineage (NCBI taxonomy): Eukaryota > Metazoa > Arthropoda > Insecta > Lepidoptera > Nymphalidae > Fabriciana > Fabriciana adippe. Next base: position 13,288,018 of record FR989998.1, on the reverse strand, counting down.
TAATTTTAGTTGTCATTGTTATAATTATTACATTTTTTTTAGAATTTTTATGGTGTAATGACAGATAAGGAACTTCGTTTCAAAAATACAATAGGTATGAATATAAATTATATATAACTAGCGACTCACCCTCGCTTCGCTTCGGGTTCATCTCTAGACAAAAAGAAATCTATTCCACGGGAACCGTACAGTTTTCTGGGATGATAATATATAGCCTACAGCCTTCCTCAGTTAACGGGCTATCCAATGCAAAAAGAATATTTCAAATCGGATTAGTAGTTCCTGAGATTAGCGCGTTCAACCAAACAAATAAACAAACTTTTCAGCTTTATAATATTAGTGTACTTAGATAAGTTTTAATAAGATGATATCAATACAACCCAACATTTTCATAATCTAAATCATCCTTATACGTCTTCGCATCTTTTTAGTCAAGAAGAAAGGTCGCGGTCATAGAAATTACAATTAACATATTGACATGCGATCACGACTTCGTGTGCAGCTTGACCTAACAGATTTTGACACGTCACGAAACTAAATCAAATATTGCAAGACGTTTTTTACTTTTCCAAAAATATATATTTTAAGATGATTAGTTTTAACTTTGATCTTTGTTATACTTTCTTTGATCCTGTAATTTAATATAATATAAAAATTAAATTAAAAATTTAAAAAACCCCCTACGCAAAAAATACTTATAGTTTAAGGAACAACCCTTAAAAAGTAAAAAATAATTGTCCTTTATCAGTCGTTAGAAACCAAATAAACAAATGTTTATCGAAATGTGAATTGAAAAATATTCAACAAGCCGTCTTTAAACATTATATTTTCTAATGAAACTTAACAATAAACTATATACTCAATTTAACGATATTTGATTTTCAACATTCCGAAATATACCTAGATTTTTTTTGTAGTGACTTACAGTCGCGGCGGGGTATATGGTAAGGACTTCCCAGGGTCTCAAACTATCTTCTTACTAAATTTCATCTAAATCGATTCCATAGATCCAACGATTACCCCCTACAACCTCACAAACTTTACCTCTTTATAATATTAGTATAGATGTTTGATCATTGTATTTGATAATAATACGCTTTTTACCAAATTTAGATTATAATACAGAATATGTTAAATTATATATAAAATCTATACAAATATTATAAATTTGAAAGCTAAGAGTCTAAAGCTAGATATTAATAAAGCTGTCTAATATCGACATCCTCAAAGTCTAATATCATCATCTTTTAATTTATTATTTATAGCTTTAATATAAGGTTTAATATTAATTTTACGTATAAGTATAAACTTATAATAATGATATACGTGTTATCTAATAATAATAATATAATAATAATAATTATTATTATATAAATACGTGTTATCTATGCTAAATATAAATGTAAAAGTGTGTTTATTTTTTTGTCCTTCTTTCAAGTTGAAACGCAGTGACGAATCAGTGTGATTTTTTGTGTGGAGCCTTACTCCAGGGCTGGGGAGTGACACACAAGAGAGAGAGAGAGTAGGTTACTTTTTACCGCGGGAGATTATCTCATTCCTACGGGAAAACAAGTTATAATACAACCAAAAAAAATATTTATGATCAGAATTACTTGAAACTTGGCATTTAATTATTTATGCTCTTCAATACAATTAACCAAATACGTATATTAGCATTTTTCGGAATTTATTTCATAAGGGGGTTATATAGAGGATGAAAGTTTGTATGGAACCTACCTTTTTAAGAGTTTTAATTTTTAGTAGTTTTAGTGCGAGCGAAGCCGTACGTTCTGCTTGTATAATATATTATAATCTATCTATTCCATACTAACCGTTAAAACGTATATAGGGACGAACCCGAGCGAAGCGAGGGTGAGTCGCTAGTGTTATTATATTTAAGTACATTTCCAAATCACACTATAAAAATCTTAATAGTGCTATATATATCGCAATTAAAAATTCGTTTTATTGGTGTTTCTTAAGTTATTTATATCTATTGTTGCTATGAAGCTCATTAAACATTTTTCTTTTTTATTTTGTAAGTCTTGTTTTTAATATTGAACTACTACTACAATTGCGAGAGTTTGTATGTGTGTGTCCAATTTTTAGGGTCCCGTAGTTAAAGGGTACAAACGGAATCTATATAATAATTATTATAATAAATAGGCAAAAACAAAACAATTCAGTACCTTGTCTGTTTGTCAACCAATTTTTTTTGGTTAGTAGCTATTGACGAGCATAGGTGTTATCAATAAAAAAATAATAATAATTTACTTTACATATAATTAATATAGGCAGTGGTAGCCCAGTGGTGACGCGCTCGCTTGTGCAACCGAATGAAGCGGGTTCAAATCCCGGGTCTCGCACCTCTGATATTTTCATGTGTGAATCATTTCTAACATGATTACCACTTGCCTTACGGTGAAAGAAAACATCGTGAGGAAACCTGCATGTCTGAAAGAACCTAGCAAGTTTTCAAAAGACATGTGAAGTCCGCCAACCCGCACTTGGCCAGCGTGGACTATGGCCTGATCCCCCTCGTATTGAAAGGAAGCCTGTGTCCAGCAGCGGGACGTTAAAAAGGGCTGAATACAATAATTATTATGGTCTAATTTCGACCACTAGGCAACGCTAGTCCTTATTACGTCGTCCGTCCGTACATTATTCTACAATTTGAACTAATTGAGCTGCGCGCTCCTACATGAAGTAGGGCTTTCTTAGTTTGTTAAGAAGAAGAATAAAATTAAAAGTGCGAGCGAAACCACTGACTCTAACTAGTCTAAAATACACGTTACATCAGTAACGTCTTCCAGTTATGTTGCAGCTATAAAATAAAGGGTTCAATGTTAAGATCAAGGATTATTAAGCGTTAATATATACTTGTATTTTTATGCTTTATTGAAATCGGCAATTTAGTCTCTGTGAAGGTTAGTATGATGAAATTTTGTATCTTATGAGGTTTTGTACCCACGAATGTAGAAGGAAGTTGCGTGATGGGTCAAGCTCTAATCAATGAATGTGTAAAAATGTAATACACTGTTGCGTAATGTACAGTTATTGAATTTTATTGAAAATTGCTTAAAAACAAGCCATTAAAGTACAGATTACTTCGCCAATGTTACGTAGGATGGAGACGACACGAGGGAGATATCATGTCGAATGGTCATCACATCAGAGTTTGAGTTACAGGAACATAGAGCTTTAAGCTTTTAAATTTGTACACTATAATATCTCCTACGCAGTAATTTTACAATTTAAAAGGATTATTTTAAATAAATTAAGAAAATTTTACGAAAATTTTCTATTCCCTTGTACTTAATATAGAATTTTGAACAAAAAAAAAAAACGAAAATACTGGAATTTCGAAAACAAATAGAATATAAAAAATAATGAAACGCCAAATTTTCAAATTATTTATAATCTTATCATGCTGAACTGTTTATACTCACTTTAGTATAAGTTCTACTTGAATTAAACCAGTTTTAAAAATATTATTTAAATTAAATTACAAATATTTGGAGCAAAATTGTCAACAATTTTATTATTTAAGTATAACCTACTATAAAAATGCATAAATGCTTCTCATACAACGTCATTTTTAAAACAAATACCTTTAATGTTAATTTAAACTACGTTGAGAATACCTTTATACTTTTTCAATACAAATAATTGGCAAGGTCGCAACATTAGAATGAAAATTTAAAAATTCTTGAAATTTTATTATTTTATAAAACAACTCTAAAAATATAATTCATTTACATAAACGTATAATAATATTTAATTATAACAAAATAAGCTTTTACAACTATAATTACTGTTTGTCACAGTAGCAGCGTAACTGATTAGTTATTAATTGAAAAAAAAAAATATATAAAAATAAAAAACCCGACTGCAGAAAAGCGAACTAAAAAGAAGAAAACAATTTGACGTAAGAATTTAGTATTATTAGCGACTAGACCCTTGCTTCGCTCCCCTAGTTACTTACAAAATTTGGGTGAAAAATACTTTACGACCTATTCTCATACGTACCAAATATACAAAAAAAAAAAAATATTGAAGTACATTATCCATCTACCTAACATAAAAATATAAAAAGATTAAGTACATATGGAACACAAGATTTACTTGACGGCACGTTTGGCTCAGTTTGCAGTGATCCTGCTTGCTATGCCAGCGGTCGCGGGTTCGAGTCCCGCTGGGGGCATTAATTTGTGTGATGAGCACAAATGTTTGTACTCCAGTCATGGGTATTTATATTTATAATATGTATGTATGTATTAAAAAAAGTTATATATGTGTAATGTATCAACTATCTGGTATCCATAACACAAGCCCCGTAGCTTACCATGGAACTAGATGGTGCTGTGTGTTAATGTCCCAAAATATTTATTTATTACTCTACAAGTTAACTCAAATCTTGGCCTGATCGTCGAGACAGTGGTTCGAAGTAATCGCAATCGTCAGACCTAAGTTTCAAACCTATGTTGTGTTGAATATTCGGAAAATTTTGAACTTTTTTTAAATTGTTGTCCACTCATAAAAATGTCGACTACTACGAATGGTCTATGTACAGGATGCAAAAAATATAGTACCATAGAAAGAATTTCTTACTTGGACAAAATGTAAATCAAAATACGATATTGAATGTACATATCTCAAAAGTAGTTTCAATTAATGGATTCACATATAAAGAGCAACTAAATGTGCCCCGAATGTTTGAATAAGCAGCCGAAAACACGCCACACACACACCCATTAGATCTGCCACAACTTCAGAAGATTGCGATATGTTAAAGATAGATTTCAATTTTTAAGTGATTCTCACCAATTTCCTCTTCGTTTTAACAAAAAACTTAACTTTACAAATTCCTCCACACTATTCTTCCTTATATACTCACTCTTTTACTGTCCAATCAACCCGTCTATGGAACTCACTACCAAATACGGTTAAACATGCTGATTCGTTATCGGTATTTAAAAAATTAACTAAAGAATATTATCTTAACTTGTAATCTGCTTAGTATCATATTTTGTGTATAGTATATATTGGTATTCCTGTCGGTATATATATATATATATATATATATATATATATATATATATATATATATATATAATATGTATGTATATATATATATAATATATGTATGTATGTATGTATATATGTTTGTATGTACTCGTGTATGTATCGTTTGTATACATATACGAGTATATTCTGTAAAATTTTTGATTGCACCTCTTCCCAAGCTTTTTTTTTCTCTCTGCCCAACGGTTGCCTGGAAGAGACTGCTCACTTAGCGATAAGGCCGCCTGTTGTGCTATACCTTCTTTCATGTATATATATTATGTATATTTTGGTGTGCAATAAAGAATAGGTCTGTTGTTGACACTACGAGTGTATCTTATGTGTCAAAACGCAAACAACTTGGCAAGTCACCTCAATGTTTCCATATCAAATTCACCCGGACAAAAGCCATTTGTCAAGAAACTCACCAATACTCGAAGTATCCGAAATCAGAGATTTAGGAGTCACTATAGACAAACGGTTAACTTTCGAAATGCACAAATGGTTGTTAAAGCCACACAAAACTTAGGTTTTATTAGACGGAATGCAGAAGGATTTTGCAGGCAATCCAAAATACTCCTATACAATGCTTTGGTTCGCAGCTGTCTTGAGTACGCTAGTGTCATTTGGAATTCCCTGTATAACGTGCATTCTCAACGAATTGAATGTATTCCGTGTGCTTTCACCAAATACCTTTCTTTTCATGAGACAGATTATTTACACAGACGATTATGCAACGAACGACGGATTAAATACATAATGATTTCTCTTCAAAACAGGTGCGAAATTTTTGTTCTAAGCTTTCTTTTCAACATTCTCAACAATAGGATAAAGCATCCAGAGCTGCTAGAAAGAATATTATTATCAGTTCCAAGTAGAAAACCTCGACAATCTCGCACTCGCAAAATGTTTAAAACTCCTCGTAAGATCTCACATTGGCAATCAAGCCTTTTTACTACGTATGAGTAATGGATACAATAATATTCTTAAACCAATTCCAGATATTGTCATCTTTTATGATTCCGATCTTTAGAAAAAAGCTTTTGAATTATTATAAAATCCATGATTAGTGTCATTATATAAATATTTTTCTCTCAATTCTGTGATTTTTTTTTTGATATTTTTTTATTTAATTAGATTTATCTTGATTGATTTATTTATTTTGATCTTAATTAATGTGACATGTTCTATCAATTTGTAAATTCTAAATTACCTCATTTTGACTTTGTTATTATTTGATTAACCTTTAACTTGACTTTTTATTTAATTTGACTTATTTTGACTCCATTGATTCGACATGATTTGACATGTATAGTTTAGTAACTTATTATTTAATCAATTTTTAATTTGACTTAGGTATATTATTTGACTTTTCCTTTTTTTTAATATTATTTAAATTAATTATTTTACCTGACAGGTGTTGACTTATTACGAATCATTTTTATTGTATTTGAATTGTATTTATTAATTATATATTATGGATTTATTATGATTTTATGTATACTTTTGATTATGTAATTATAGCGAATGTTATGTACACTTGTAAAGACATACATATCTGATTACTTATTAATGTTTTCTAAATGTATATGAATGTTTTAATGTGTGTTGTTAGTGTACTTTTCTAAATAAATAAATAAACAGTTAGCATATTACTGTCAAGGGATCAATCCTTATATTATGTCTTCTATATAAAAATCACAGAGTTGATTTTTTGCTATTTTTCTAAGATTTTATTGATGTGCCTTAGGAAATTATCACTTGCACTATCGGCAAGTGCTGCCTGAAAGGTTTAAAATAAAGCAAGAAGATACTCAGGGGAGCACCCGAGTAAAGCAAAGTTAAGTCGTTAGTATTGAAATATTTTTTTTAATTAAGATTATGTATTCATCCACTTTTAACGTTCCATTGCTAGGCCCTTCAATACAAGTGGGATCAAACTATAGTCCAACATGCTGGCGAAGTGCGGGTTGGCGGACATCACTTGCATATCATTTACTTGTACTCTAGTCATGGGTGTTTATATTTATAATACGTATGTATTTAAAGTTATATATGTGTAGTGTATCAACTATCTCGTATCAATAACACAAGCCTAGTAGCTTACCATGGAACTAGATGGTTCCGTGTGTTAATGTCTCAATATACCTCAACATATCGTTGGATTCACTCGATTTCCCAAGCAAGTTTTACCACTGGGCTACCATTGCCTTCGAAGATTATACATAAATCATATTTATCATATAATAGAAAAAAAAGACAAATAAAATACTAGTTATTAGTGTTTTTTTACAATAACAATAAAATAAGTAATTATGCGTTTGTTAAGTTTGGTTCGAAGATATTTTTATTGATGACTTCCATGTTATCAATAAAATTAGCTTTCCTTTACGACTTGTAAAGTTGTGTAATTTTTCTTTAAAACTGTTATGAGATAATAAATATTTTGGCGTTTATGCCATTTGGCATATAACTGTAAACGACTCTAGTACAATGGCTTGCTATTTCGAGTTTTCTACTTATTGCATTGAGGAGCTATAAAATTATTTGTTGAAGTAAAACCACTGAATTGTGCAGCGATTTTATATGTTACTAGTAATAATAGTGTATCAAAATTAACCTACAGTGAATATTGTTACAAAGTGTTGTTAAGTGTTTACAGTCTTTCGGTATGTTAAAAAGAGACAAAATATTATTTTAACTGGATTTTTGATCTTGTGTCTCTCTTTCGCAAGACTTTAATATAAGCATATGAAATATTATTAGCCTCGGGCGGACATGGATCCTGTGAACTTTGTTGTGAAAAAAATATTAATAAAAAAAAAATCAAGTAATTAAACCTCTAAAAGAACCCTTAAAAGTAATACATTTTTTTTTATTATCATCCCTTTATTATTATCCGATTTTTATTATCCGTTGGCATTAAATGTCAATATATAAGCTCATAAGCTTACTAGCAGCAAAATCTTATGACCTTACGAGCAATACATTTAAGAATTAATATTATTAATCCTATATATCGAATATAAAATATTAGTAGGTAAATCATTCTCACAGCACCTCGTAAAAGAGAACTATTTATTTTAAAGGGTAAGAGGATATTTGCTTAGTTGGACTTAGAATTGGAAATATTTCGATTAAACTAATTAAAAAAAATACATAAAAAATGCTCTATCTGTTTGAGAGCAAAGCTACAACATATTACACATATGTTTATACATAAGCGGTGAGCTTATATCCAACAACCTCGTTTTTGCAAAAGCTAAAAATAAAGACTTTCATAACTTGAACATAGTTAATCTATACTAATATTATAATAATATTATGAATATTATAGTAATATTATAAATAATATAATATTATAAATACGAAAGTTTGTGAGAATGTATGGATGTATGGATGCTTGTTACTCTTTCAAGCAAAATCTACTAAGTAGGTAAATGGTTTTTAATGAAACTTTACAATAACATATGTAGCTCATACATCAGAAAAACACATAGGCACATTTTTTGACCCGGAAAAATGTATGGTTCCCGTGGGATAGATTTGTTTTTGCTATTCTAGAGGCGAATTCGAGCGAAGCGAGGGTGGCCCACTAGTAGGTAATACAGCAACAAACTGAGTTTTTGATCGAATTATGAACGAGTTTTGAGTGTAAGATTAAAATGAATGGTGTTATTCAAGTTGTTTCAAAGAAGAGTGAAGAATCCTCTGTCAAGACTATCTAAATCTGCAAAGCTCATATCATCATATCTACTATACATTCTGAGACATACAGTCTGAGAGTATAATTTTAATGCATATTAAGAGTTCAAAATCAAGCAAAACCTTCTTCTCTACAATAAAAATCATAAACATAAATTATTATTAAACAAAATTATTTACTACTCACAAAAACATAAAATTTTATTTAACTCTTTCGAAATTTATTTGAGATGTTTTAAGCGACGCTATTTATTCTTTAACATTTAGATAGAAGTCAAACTAAACTAGCGAAGTACGGTTGATTGCCATTTTCAAGAAACTTTCACATTATATAAAATTACTAGTAACTCACCCTCGGTCCGCTCTGGTTCGTCTCTAGTTACGTTTTATCGTTTAGCTCAGAGATAAGATATTTTACTGCAGTAAAAAGTATCCTATATATTGACCCGGATAACCAGGTACCACCATACCAAATTTCATCAAAATCTGTCCAATGGTTTTCCTGTGATGCGGTAACAGACAGATAGACAGACAGACACACAGACAGACAGACAAAAATTCTAAAAACTATAGAATTGACTTCTTTTTCGATAATAAAGTCTATTTCAATAAGATTTTCCAAAAAATATTTAATGTACAGATTCGGCTTAGTTACATGTAGCGATTTTAAAATAACCTTAAGCTTTCAATAAGGTTTAATCGATCTTTCGTTAAGCGATTTAAATTGAAAAATATTATGTTTAACATTTCTATACTAATATTATAAAGCTGAAGAGTTCGTTTGTTAGTTTGGTTGAACGCGCTAATCTCAGGAACTAAAAATCCGATTTGAAAAAATCTTTTTGCATTAGATAGCCCGTTAACCGAGAAAGGCTATAGGCTATATATCATACCAGAAAAATGTACGGTGACCGTGGGATAGATTTGTATTGTCTAGGGACGAACCCGAAGCGAAGCGAGGGTGAGTCGCTAGTTGCTAATATTATGTACCCATACTTAACGAAAGTCGACCAAACAAATGAGACGGAAAAATTCGAAGGCGATATAAGTTTCATATATCAATTAGTAACTCATTTATTTATTAATTGAATAATAGAAATATTATTAATTGTTACAGTAATAGAATATAATTATTAAAATATATTCAGAGTAGAACGTAGATATCCCAACCATAATTAATCTCAAAAATCCATACTAACATAATAAATGCGAAAGTAACTGTCTTTTACCTTTCACGCTTAAACAGCTAAGCAGATTTCGATAAAATTTTGCAAGTACATAGATCCTAGGATCGGACATAGGCTTCTTTTAAACCTGCCTCGCTTAGAATGCGATCGAAGCCACGGGAAAAACCTAGTAAGTTATAAAGTAACGGGGGTACAATACCTTATTCGACGTAATATATAGTTTTAATTGATATTATTTTTTGTAAGGAGATATTCAAAGGACTAGAGTGTAAGATTAGCGAGGAGCAAAATTTGGGTGCGTCATGAGTAAATTTACCTAGATATTGAAAATCAAAAATATATTCTTTAACTAGAAAACAAAAACAAACTTATCCCACGGGAACCGTACATTTTTACAGAATAGAAAGTAGCTTATGTGTTATTCCAGACTATAATCTATCTCCGTACCAAATTTCATCCAGATCCGTTCAGCCGTTCTGACGTGAATGAGTAACAAACATCCATACTCAAAAACTTTCACATTTATAATATTAATACGGATTTAAATAGATACAATTACTTTTAAATCGTCAATTTTTTTTTTTATTAAATGTCAGTATGTAATAAGTCCGTGAGTAATCTACCACCGGCTCGAAAGGCAGTTCAGTAAGAATAACCTTTCAAGATGGTTAGTCTAGTTCAGATATAGCTTACATTGGTTTTTAAAACAAGGTCTTATAAAGACGGTTAATAAATTATTAAACGCAACACTTTTTTTTATTATACATTACAGTCATAATTAGAGCCTTTAAACGGAACCTTGAAGTATTGATACTTTAACTAGTGGTTATCAGTGACTTTATCGACTTCATTTATAATCACTGTTATCTATACGTATAATAAAATTCTGGATCGAATCTGTACATTAAATATTTTTTGAAAAATCTTATTGCAAGTCATTATTATCGATACAGAGGCCGAATCTATAGTTTTTGAAATTCTTGTCTGTCTGTCTGGTAACGCATCTTGAGAAAACCTTGGAAAAACTGGGCAGAATTTGATGAAATTTTGTATAATGATAACTGGTTATCCGGATCAATATATAGGATACTTTTAATTGCGGGAAAATATCTCATATTATATTATATATTGGCAAAAGCAAAACAGTTCAGTACTTTTTTTCTCCTCTGTTTGTCACCCTATATTCTTTTTTTATTTAGTAGCTATTTGTTTTATTGATAACACTAAAGTGTTGTTAATAAAACAAAATCAGTAATTATTATATAAGTACCTAATCTTATGGAGTACGAGATTCGAATTTATCTTTTATTTAAAGTAAAAATTGTATGTCTTACCATTTATCAATGGTTTTCTGTTAATGGGGCTTGTTGAAGTTTTTAAAGTTTATTCGAAATCGGATTATTTTAATATATAGAGTATTATTATAACATGATTTGAGTATATAAGAAAATATCTTTATAAATCATCTATTCTTTGTGAAGGCTAGCAACTTCTTTTTCATTTTCATGCACTTTTCTTAGCGGAGAACAGACGGAGAGACACGATCATCACTTTTTCTCTTAGATGTCATATTCTATATAAATTACAAGAAAACTGGTTAAAAAAAAAAAAACAAAAAAAAATGGTGGATTGTTAACAAAACAAGACCACAATGTTAGATTATGAAACAATTTATTATTATTTAACTGAAGAATTTGGGAAAAAAAATACTGCAAACTATCTAGAAGATTATATTATATTTTAACGCGTAAGTTAGCAAAACTTACCCTATTTTACAAATTAACACCAAAATATTAATTAAAAGTAATATATATTTGTGTACAAACTTCCACATGACATTAACTTTCGACTGACGTATTTTTGATGCGTTCCGGATCACGCAAATTTTTTATTTTAATTTTTAAATTTAGTAGGCATCTCTCTATAATAAAATATATCTCTCTATAATATAAATACCCTATAATAAAAATCTAAACTAACAAAAACATTCCCATAGTAAGTATATCATAATAAAACTATTTACTATTTACGAGAGTCGAATCAAAGTTTTTTGATAAAGTGACTCGATTTTAAAAAAAGTTTAAAACTTAGGTTTTCTTAGTACTTTCAAAGACTTACATTATCCTCTACAAAAAAAATGCTTCTTATTAATATTGTAAGATATACTTACTGTAGGCAAGAATCGAATCTGAGACGTTAAATAACATGTTTCATTTTAAACACACCCATATAATTAAATCTTATGGCGTTAGATAATAAAATATTGCTTGAGGGAGTTTTGGCCTAAAACAAAAAATTAAGGACAAATGAAACTATAATACAACCATCAATCATTATTTATGTACTAACATTACAAAATACAAATTCTTATTAACATAATATAGTATACGAAATTCTGATTTTATTCAAGAAATGTTTGGAATGCTTTAATACTTACATATGTAGTTTTTGCTTTATAAATAAATCTGTTATTTTGATAGGGTTTAAATACACTTTTAACTTTTATCTATACAGATAAATAAAATTGGAGTGTCTGTTTGTAATATAAAATAACCGCTTCTTATTAAATACATATGGATGTATACACGGAACATATACCAAAACAACGTTTTTTACAATTTTTGTCTGTTTATCTGCCTGTCTGTCTGTTTGTTCCGGCTAATCTCTGAAACGGCTGGACCGATTTTGACGGGACTTTCACGGGCAGATAGCTGATGTAATAAGGAGTAACTTAGGCTACTTTTATTTCAGAAAAAAAAATAAGGTCCCACGAAAAAAAAATAAAAGTTTGTTTTGAGAAGCAACCTAGGGACGAATCCGAGCGTAACGAGGGTGAGTCGCTAGTATTGTAATAAAATCTCATGTTTTAATGGGGTTCAAGTATATTTTTAAATTTTAATATTTTAATAATACCATCTAATAATTTAATAGAGTAAGCCTTAATGCTTATAATAATATTTATACATATAAAAAAATTATTGTTGACATCGCCCAGTTCAAACCACTGGACGTATCGAATTAGAAGTTTTACAGCGTATTCATGTAATAACATAACGAATAAGAAAACATTTTTATTTCAATCCATAAAATGATCAAAAGAAGTGGCAAAATTTAAATGGGAAATCATCTTTTTGGCATCTTATCTGTCTTATATAAAAATCAATTGTCGTTCGTAAGTCTCGCTAAAACTCAAAAACAGCTGGACCGATTTGAATTAAGTTAAGAAAGTTTAAGTGTAAAAAAAATAGGAAAAACCCAAAAAAATTGCTAGAAAATCAAAAAGTTCTGACTGTTTATTTTGTACCTAAGTATATGTATATACTTTATCTTTTCCATACTAACCGTTAAAACATATCTAGGGATAAACCGGAGCAAAGCAAGGGTGAGTCGCTTGTTTATAATTAAAGCAGTACAGTGAACAAGTCCTAGTTAGTCTTTAACCAAACGTATGTTTATAAAGTTTTCAAAATTGCTAAAATGATTTATCACATAGCTACTTAGAAAGGATTTCTTAAAATTAAGAGTAACGAGCCGACAGGGGTGAAAAGGGTGGTAAATCGTGTATGAGAATTACTACTAAGCAAATGATATTTTTTGTAATGAATACTGAATAGATTATTGCTAATTGTAGATGTTGATATATGTTATAACTAGCGACTGACCCTCGCTTTGCTCGGGTTCGTCCCAAGGTACGTTTTAATTTTTTTGAGCGAAACCCTAATTCTGTTTCTAAAATAAAAGTAGCCTAAGTTATTCCTTATTACATCAGCTATCTGCCGGTGAAAGTCCCGTCAAAATCGGTTCAGCCATTTCAGAGATTAGCTTGAACAAATAGACAGACAGACAAATAGACAGACAGACAAAAATTGTAAAAAATGTTGTTTTGGTATATATACCGTGTATACATCCATACGCATTTAATAAAAATCGGGTATTTTAATATTACAAACAGACATTCCAATTTTATTTATCTATATAGATGTATAGATAAAGTAAGAAAATATATATTATTAAATTAGATATTTTTTCCGAGCTACGGTTCAATAGAATCCGATAACCGTTTTACAGATCACAATAATTAGTGTATCGGCAAAATCGATCACAAATTGTGTAACAGACCCACACGAGTACGCTGAAGATTCACTTACGAGTCAAAGGTTATATTCGTAGTAAGAAGAGGTGAACGAATTCGCAATATAAATATTGGATGGAACATCTCAACCACATTCAGTGTTCATCCTTTGTAACTCGCACAGCTTACTATGAAGCTGGTAATATTTTATATATTAATTTATATTAAGTAAAGAAATTATTTCAAATAATTGTACCAAATATAATTGTAGGGTTTAAAATTGAACCAAATATTAGGTTTTATATTTTTATCAAACTGATAATATAGACATTAGTGCAATAGGTTTTTTTTTAATTTTATTAATTAATTAGTGCTTAGGAATTCTCACACTAGTGCCTTCATTGTTTAGTAACCGCTATAATCTTACAAAGAGATATCCGTGACTGTAACGATACTATTTTCTTATTTATATGTAGTTCAAGTAATTAAAAAAGCTTTCACTATTATTTTTAATTTTTATACTTCTTTTCAGCTTATTATCCTAACAGTTGTAGCCTATGGCTATGCGGATAAATTAGATAGGACGTACCTCCCACCGCCCAATGCTGGCACAGCTGGTGGCAGCCCTGGATCTCTAATTGCTCCAGGAGCTCCAACTACTTTTGGCCAAGGATTCCCGTCATCGTCAGGCTCATTGTCTGGTTCATCTAATTTTGGAGCATCTGGTTTTAATCAAGAAAGTACTAATGGACCAGTTAAAAGTGGACCTGGTTTTGAATCGTCAGGATTTGGTCAGGCTTCAGGTGCTAGTAACTTTGGTTCAAATATAGGTCAAAGTACTTCTTTTTCTGGACAGCAATCTGGATTTGCTGGATTTAGTGGAACCCAAAGTTTCGCCCAAGTTGGCAGTGAGGGTAGTCAGAATAAGCCTGGATTAGGACAGCAGTCTACTTTTGGTTCATCTGATTCTGACAATTCCCAGGGAAATGGATTTGGTTCTATTAAAGGATCTGGAGCACCATCATTCGGGCCAGTATCTGGGTCTTCTGGATCCAATGGATTTGGTTCGTCTCAAGGAGGGTTTAGCTCAGGACAAGCAAACGCATACTCAGCACCTCGACCTGAACGTCCTCAAGCAGCTGCCGATAGGAACGCTGAAATATTGAAATATATAAACGAAAACGACGGTGAATCTTATAACTATAGTTATGAAACTTCTAATGGTATATCGGCTGAAGAGACTGGTGTCGCTACAAATGGTGTAAAAGCTCAGGGTGGATTTGCTTATACGGGCGACGATGGTAATAGATATTCACTTACTTACACCGCTGATGAAAACGGTTTCCAACCACAGGGTGAACATTTACCTACTCCTCATCCTATTCCTGAGGAAATCTTAAAATCGATTGAAGAAAACGCAAAAGCAGCTGCAGCTGGTACTCAAGAAGGTAAATTTCATGAATTTATTTTAAAATGATATTAAGGCAACTATTAGTAATATATAATTTTAAAAACTATTGAATCAATTACTAATAGCGTATTTATACATTAGCAGATTATTGTTATATTTTATAACTGATATATTATAAAATATTAGGCTATTTTAAAAACTTAATGTCTATATTAACCTTAATTGGTACATTTAATTCTACTATTTTTTTTATATATAAAAGGTCCTATTGTATGTTTTAGTAAAAGAATTTAAATACTGTTCAAACTGTACTGTTTAAATATTTTTTATCAATGGAATGATACATTGTTATTTAAAAAATTATAATTTATTAAAAATGTTACAGGTGCGTATAGACCTGAAGAATATGAATCTGAAAATTCTGCACAGCAATACAACGCGGGAGTATCATCTTATAACCGGCCACAAGGCCAGAACGTTAATTCTCTTCAAGGCCAAGGAGTTAACCAGGCTCAGAGTAATCAATACCCAATAAGCCAAGATATTTCTGGTAAAGGGCAATTAAGTGGTCCATCTGGCTCATATAGTCAAACACAATCGAATCAAGGGTTTAACCAATTTTCTTCTGGAACAAATGGCATTAAGGGGCAAAATAGTCAATTTCAACAAGGTTTTGGAAGTAACAGTCAAGGTGTAGCTCAAGGTTCTTCAGGACAAAACTTTGGTCAAAATGTGCAAGGAAGTCAAAACAACGGGTATCAATATGATCAACCTCAAAATGGATTTGGCTCTTCAGCAGGTCAACGTCCGTCAGCACAAAACGGTCAACAAATAAATACTCAAAAGCCAACTAGCTATTCATCAAGTTTAGCACAAGTTTCTGGATCAAATGACCAAGGTATTTTTGGATCATCGTCAAACCGCCCCACTGTCGGTACATCATTTCAGGGATTAGGCAATGGGTCTCCACAGCAAGGCCAACAGCCGTTATTTGGATCTAATCAGCCATCATTTGGATCTAATCAGCCATCATATGGATCTAATCAGCCATCATTTGGATCTAATCAGCCATCATATGGATCCAATCAGCCATCATTTGGATCTAATCAGCCATCATTTGGATCTAAGCAGGAACAACAGCCTTCATTCGGATACAGCCAATCTTTGTCTGGAGCTGCTAGTATTTCCAAACAAGGACAACAACCAACATTTGGGTCTAATCAGCCATCATTTGGGTCTGCAGGAACGTCTAAGCCAGGGCAACAGCCTTCATTTGGTTCTAGCCAATCTTCATTTGGCCTTGCTGGAATATCCAAACAAGGAGAACAATCTTCATTTGGGTCGAATCAGCCATCATTCGGATCTGCAGGAAATTCCAAACAAGGACAACAGACTGCATTCGGATCTAGCCAATCTTCGTTTGGATCTAACCAACCCTCATTTGCATCTAGCCAGTCTTCAGGATCTCGACAACAGACATTTGGTTCTGCAGGATCTTCTAATCAAGGTTATCAATATGGATTAAATGCTAATCAACCTGCATTTAACTCTGGCAATGAAATTAGACAGGGTTCTCAGTTTGGTAACAAGCCGTCTAGTCCTGGTGTAGGTTCTGGTCAGAGATTACCGTTTTCTCCTGATGCTCAAGATGGATCTTCAAACGGAGCTCGCCCTCAATATCAACAAAATGGAAAACAACCTTCATTCGGATCTAATACTCCTAGCCAAGGTTCACAATTCGGATCGAACAGTCAATTCGGACCAAATGCTGCAGGCACGTCTACGTCAAGAGGTCCTCAATCAAATCAACAACCTCAATATAACCAGCCTGGTCAACAATCTGCGTTTGGTCCTTCTAGTCCTCAGTCAAATGGAGGACTTAGCTCAGGAACAAGTGGCTCTGAATTTGGAGGTCCTCGACAACCCCCAAGCTTCAGTCCGCAGGAAGGTTACAAGTATTAGACCAAAGTTAGCAAATTCCTAGGCATAAAATCGGCATTCAATTCTTTTAGCCATAAACCAGCATAAGAAAAATATAAAAAATATATTATTTTGTACATATCATTGTGATTGTATAAAAACGATGAACTAAATCACTGTGTGATTGAATAGAAACGAATAAACGTTAGCAAAATGTATATATATTTTTTTATTTATACACCATAACATTACATTCCCACAATTACTTCTACATAATGACCATAATCGAGTTAGAACAAAATTGAGTAATTCCCAAATTATTTTCAACTAAGATCTAACCTAACAAATAAATCTAAATTACCAGATTTAGTAGAAATACAGTCTTATAAAGCTTTTCGATTTAGGTCAGTTTTACAATAAAAGAGAATAATATTGTTATTTGGAGTAATGCCTTAATTTTTTTTATTATAGAATATTTAAAACTTAAGAATAACTTAAAATCACGCTATTTAGAAAACAAATAATGACACAAGTAGCTTTACACCTTATTCTTGTCTAACTATGATATGCACTATTAGAAAATCACATCTTTTCCCATATTTTGTGTCGATTGACTCTAGCTGCACTTTTATCGTTTTATACATGAGATACATATATCTCTACAACTAGTACTAAGTACATATTTTCTCTGTACAGGAATCGAAGTGGTGATCTCCTTCTTAGTACAAAGCCATCGCATAGTTTACAATAACATACTCATAAATTGTACAAACTTTAACCTTTCACATTAAAACAATAAGATCTTCCTAATGCTATCTAACATTATGAAGTCCCCAAAATTATAAAGCAATTATCTATTACCTAGATCTAATATCGATCTAGACTTAACCAAATTCATCCTTCACATTAAGGATTTACAAATCATCGACATGAATGACCCGAACTCGTTACTGTTAATGGGTCGCGGAATTTAACATTACGTAACGTTTTACATGAAATCTCGTTGTTATTGGTTGTTAAAGTAGATTAAAGATATAGATAGAAAAATAAATAAAAATAGATTTTATTTAAACTAGTTTTTGTTTGTGATTTTGTTCATATATTATCTATCTCTGAAACCACTATGATAGAAATCTCTATATTATTTACGATCTTGCAAGAGAAAGGGCTTTTGTGGTAGATCATATTCAGTTTGTTTCAATAAAGTATCTTAATTTGAAAAAATCTTTTATTTTATTAATCATTAAAAATAAAATAAAATTCAAATAAACATTTTAATTATTGTAATTATAATTGTGTTTTATGTTAGTTTAACATGTTTAACACGTTCACAGTCCGGTGACCCCAATGTGGGCTCACAGCAGTTTATCCTCCCAAGTTCGTGAGTCCTATGTGGGTCCATAGCACTTAGGAAGTTTTCTTCTTCATTTTTGAACTGGACTTATGAGTGGAGTTATTATTATTTTGTGGACTTGTGAAGAAGGGGTAGGCTTAACAAAAACTTTAAAAACAATACGGAATACCTAAAAATGAGATCTACAATTTGCGTAGGACCATAAGGCAACAAAAAAACAATGTCCATGCATATAACTTGTATTTTAATTAAAAAATATAATAAAAAATAGTTTATTTTATGTTCAGTTTTGAAACACAAATAAAAAATAACCTTATTTACATCGACTGCATTGTTGATGAACTTTGGTAGTCACGTTTTTAGCGGTCTTCAAAGATTTTTCTTCGGTAATCAACCAATACATCTTCTTCATTTACGTGTTTTCCCTAGATATTGGGATTTTGATATGGTTCAACAAGAAAGTGTTTTGAACTGGTGGATGGAGGAGAGCTGGTGGAACGAGCGAGAGAATGAGACGTGACGATTGTATTTCTGTATGAATATCAAGAAGTTTCTGATAATAATTTCGTATGCTATTAGTGTGTTGCACTTTTCTTTTTTTATAAATACCTCAGTCCCTCTAATGAACTGCAAAATCCTCGATTGTATTATCATTATATTCTACGTCACTTCCAATACTATTATTTTCGAAGTAGAATAAGAAATTATCTGCATCACGATCTTTGAGATTTTTTGTATATTGGCATCAAGGAGGCCGCGAGGCATATTACATTACACTATAAACACTTTCAAGTAATAAAAAAACCATACAGCAATAACTACAATGTAATATAGCCGAACTACCCTCAATTTTTTATCAATTTCATATTTACAAGTCCATGCCCCCCTGAATGGATTCACGTGAATTCTTATTCGTAAGTCCGTGACCCCACCGTGGGTTCACATGGGAAATTCGATGGAAAATGGAAAATCGTATAATGAAAAGTTATTTTCCTGATGAGGTTCATATAAATATAATATAATCACCTATTAACTTCTTTGGACTTGCGGGTGGATGACACCATTTTGTATGGGGACTGTGAACGTGTTAACATATATTTTATTTATTTAAAATATTTTTTCTGCCATTTAAAAACAAAAGACGTAACACTTTTGAAGTTATGCTTTTGGCTACAGTGTGAAGTTAGTCGTTAAATCTTCCTTTAGTATAGTGTGAAGATGTCTATATTCAAGATATTTATTACGGTATTTCTATATACACGACACGTATTTTATCTATATCTATACATATAATAAAATTGTAACCAAGCCGAATCTGTACATTAAATATTTTTTGGAAAATCTTATTGAAATATACATTATAATCGATACAGAGGCCGAATCTATAGTTTTTAGAATTTTTGTCTGTCTGTCTGTCTGTATGTCTGTCTGTCTGTCTGTCTGTCTGTCTGTTACCACATCACGGAAAAACCACTGGAGGGATTTCGATGAAATTTGATATGATGATAGCTGGTTATCCGGGTCAACATATAGGATACTTTTTATTGTGGGAAAATATCTGATTTCTGTGAAATCTATAGTAAACGTTAAAACGTAAGCCCGAGCCCGAGCTAAAAACCCGAGCGGAGCGTGGGTGAGTCGCTAGTACCGAATAAAAAATAAAAATTATGCTTATCTTAATAAGCATAATTTTTATTTTAATATCAAATAACTGAGAATATCTTAAAAAAACATGATGATGATTGATTGTAAATATAAGTAATGAAAGTTGTTTTTATATTTTTTATATATTTAAATTTTTTTTTGGTATCATTGAAGTTAACTGAGGCATGTATTATTTTACATTATTTATAAATTACTACTTCATTACTTAATAAATAAATATTTATTTTGATTATTTTTGATATATTATTCATGTAAATAGCAAAAGTTTTTTATGTTTGTCGGTAGTCATTTTCATTTATAAAATAATTAATATATTTTTTGATTAAATCTTTATCAATTGTATTTAATATCTTTATTTTATTATTTTATCGTCGTTTCTACAAATGTATAGTATTGTTACGCAGGATAAAAATTTTGGAGTTATTTTTGTTTTGTTATGCCAAAAAAGTATAACTTCTTACGTGCGTACATAAATACATACACACTTATTTATTATTATTTTTATTTTATTTTAACCTCAATATTTAATTTATAAGCAAAATACCTAAACATACATATATTAAGGTATCTGAAGAACAAAAGAAATCTTTACGTACATCCATTAAAGCGGGGCGGGTGACCGGTAATAAATCTGTACAAATATTATAAATGTGAAAGATTGTGAGTATGGATGTTTGTTACTCTTTCACGCCAGAACGGTAGAGCGGATCTGGATGAAATTTGGCACAAGATAGATTATAGTCTGGAATAAAACATAGGCTACTTTTTATCTCGGAAAAAATACGATTCCCGAGGGATAGATTTGTTTTTGTTTTTGTAGTACATAAATAAAAAGTACTTTAAAAACTGCAGCTCAAAATATCTCACTTTTTTGATAAAATACGTACATTTCTTCACATTTTTATTATGAGAGTACAAAAAAAAAAACAGTTCTAAAAGTATGTACGAGTATGTATTGTAAAAGTGGAAAAAGAAGAGTGGTATAAACAAAGTTAACGACTGTTCAATATTCATCCCAAAAAGAAGTAGTTGATTTTTATATTTTTGTAATTAATATTTAGCATAATATATGTGAAAATAATAATTAATGTAAACAACAAAGTTTATTGCAGGAGCTTGCTTTGAGGATCATTTCAAAAACAGATATATTAGGTTCAGGTAAGAAATATTGATGTGTGTTCTACTCGTTACTTGTCAAGCGGATGCGAGCTAAGGGGGTCATAGAATATCGAGTAATAAAGTTAATTGTACACTTGCCGTAGTAAAAGTATTTACAACAATTTATAACAATTTCAAAATCTGCATATTTTGTATATATATATATATATATATATATATATATATATACACAAAATATGCAGATTTATATATATATATATATATATATATATATATATATATATATATATATATATATATATATATTAGATAAGCAAACAAAAAACAGCTCAGTATTTTTTTCTCCTGTGTTTGTCAACCGATTTTCTTTTTTTGTTTAGTACTCGTAGCTACTTGCGAGCTTTAGTGTTATCAGTGATTCTTTTTTTAATTTTTGGAAATACTTTTTTATATAGATAGGTAAATTCAATACACACCTATATGTTTTCCTCAAATCTTCATTCATTAATATGATAGAATTCCGATTACTGGACGAACATTAGTCTAAATGTAATTATTCCTTGAATATTGAAGTTATTCTTTTAATTTTTGTTGTTTTTATATTGGCTTTCTATGGCACATTTAAAGTTTAATATATCTAATTAAATACATTTGATAAAGAAAATCGTTTAATGTTGTCGAATATACTGAGTAACATACACACAAAACATAATATCTTCGAATTGTATTTAGAGAATCGAGTAGTATCCTCCTTTTCGAAGTTGGTCAATCCATTAATATTAGACAGTGATAATGAGCTTTTTTGGCAAACCATGGGAAGCGGATTCAAGCTTCGGGTCTCACACTTCCGATATTCTCATGTGCGAATCATTTTCAAAATGATTACCACTTGCCTTACGGTGAAGGAAAACATCGTGAGGAAACCTGCATGGAGAGAACCTAGAAAATTTTCGAAAGACATGTGAAGTCCGCCAACCCACACTTGGTGGACTATGGCCTAACCCCCTCATATTGAAGGAATGTCCGTGCCCAGCAGTGGGATGTTAAAAAGGGCTGAATATATATTTTAACAGGTAAACTTTATATTGCATAAAAAATAAATCAACTTTTAATGTGTAAAGCGGTATTTACTCTAAGGGCTAATAAAAAGATACTTAATCAATAGTTCTTATTTATAGAAGCTTAAAGCTTATTATCCTTTAGATATAACACATTTTATGTGTAAGAATCAACTGAGACCGTCACGATTCATGGGACTGTGGAAGGTAAGAATTCAGTAAATGTCACATGTCGCTTTGTGATAGTTATTGTAGTATTTATCGTTTGGATATTGCAATTATAAAAAGCTACATCGACTTTAAAACCAATCGAAAAGTATTTATTCTACCTTTCGAAGTAAATTTATTTCTTGATATTTATATAGTACCTTGTTCAGATATAACCTATATTAAATAATAATTAATCAATACATAAAATAAAACTGTACAGGTCGAATGTCTGTACATAGAAAAAAAATGCTAAAAACCGAGTCAGGGGGATGTAAGAAGAGAAATAGAACAAATTCAGATGTTTTCAATTTTTTTGTTTCTCTGACTGTTTGTTTATCTGTTTGTCTGTTTGTCTGTTTGTACGGGCTGATCTCCGAAACTATTAGATCGATTTAAATGAAATTTTGCATGGGGGTACCTTATATTTCCGGTCAACATCTTAGATACTTTTTATTCCGGAAAAAAGTATCTATACTATAATAAAGCAGTAAATTAGCGAAATCTGTACATGAAATATTTTTTAAAAACAATGGCTGTAACGTATTATGTATACGATATAGACCCCAAAACAATAGTTATTAATTTTTTTGTCTGTCTGTCTGTTTGTCTTTTTGTCTGTTTGTCTGTTTGTCTGTACGCGTTTCACGCAAAAAGTAATGAACCGATTTCAACTAAATTTTGTGAACTGATAACTTATTACTCGGGTCAACATTTAGGATAACTTTTACTTTTGGAAAATCTTTGTTTCCCGCGGGAAATCGCAATAACTGGTTTTATCGAGTCCTCCTTAGGAACCCTCCGCTGGCTAAACCTAGAGACATACATCAAAACAATGTACTAAAAAATTGTAGATCTTAAAAAGGCCAATAGAAATATCTACAACAGTATATGTCTATCTCTCAAGGTACACTCGCAATACCTATTCTTATCTATACCTACATATAGCAAAACTAACATAGTTAAATCGATGTGCGCGTTTCACGCAAAAAGTACTGAACCGATTTCAATTAAATTTTGTATAGTGATAGCTTATCACTCGAGTCAACATTTAGGATACCTTTTACTACAGGCACATTTTTCGTTCCCGCGGGAAAACGCAATGACTGGTTCTATCGAGTCGTCCTTAGAAGTTTATATGGCTAACGCTGGCTGAACCTTAAGAGATACATCAAAACAATGTACTAGAAAATTGTAGGTCTTAAAAAGTTATACAGGGAAGTTCGCAATATTATATGTCTATCACCTAAGGTACACTCGCAATTACTATTTTTATTCACTACTCGCGACTCACAGGCTGACTTATCAACGTTTAGCTCAGTTCAGCAGTGAAAAGTAACTAGGGACGAACCCGAGCGAAGCGAGGGTGAGTCGCTAGTAGTAAATAAAAAAAAACTATAGTAACTTATACAGCTTAGTACATAAAAACTACTGATTGGATTTTAATGAAACTTTAATATAGTTCATAGATTAGAATAGCAAATAGGCTACTTATTATCCCGGAAAAATCTACGCTTCTCGTGGGATAGATTTGTTTTTGCTTGTCTAGAGGCGAAACCGAGCGAAGCGATCGTGAGCCGCTGATTAATACATAGTATTAGTGCAATTTTTAGAGTAAAGTGTTGTAAGTAAAATAAAAAATAATATAAACATTTATATGGTGCTTTATTAATTAATTAGGATCGATTATTAAAATTATAAGATATTAACCACGACTTACCAATTACTTTCACAATTCTTAGATCACACTATAAAGATATTTAATTTAAGTCCATTCGATATTCTGAAATATCTTCATAGGTAGCCTAAGTTAGGTTTTTTTTATAGGAACATATAAAAAATCGTAGTTGTATATATCATACACTGGCAATAGTCGGACTAATAATTTTTAAATAAAACTATCTTTTCGGATTATTTCGCGGATTTATTTTAATTTTTGGTTCCCGACGTTTTACCCGAAAAGAAAGTTTTATTTAAAACTAGCGACTCATCCTCGCTCCGCTCAGGTTCGTCCCTAATTACGTTTTAACGTTTAGTATAGATTTCTCAGAGATGAAATATTTTCCGACAGTAAAAAGTATCCTATATGTTGACCCGGATAACCAACTATCATCATACAAAATTAAATTTCATCAAAATTCCTCCAGTGGTTTTTCCGTGATGCGGTAACAGATAGACATATAGACAAAAATTCCGAAAACTATAGATTCGGCCTCTGTATCAGTAATAATGACTATTTCAATAAGATTTTACAAAAAATATTTAGTGTACAGATTCCACTTAGTTAAAATTTTATTATATGTATAGATGTCAAATATTCGCGTAAATCTAAGAAAGTATTAATATTTTTATTAGTCCGACTATTTTAATTACTTTCGAAATTTTGGCTTAATCATTTCTATTCTATCAATATAATTAGTTTTTAATTCAATAGTTATTTCACTTAGAAAATCTAAAAAGTGTTTTTTTAAAGATATTTATGTACATATAATTACAAATTGGCGAAAGCTTTTTTAGAGTCGGGCCAAAAATTTCCTCGTGCAGGTATCGAATTGACGATCTCTAATCAAGCAACAGTACCAATTCTCCATGAAATTAAAATATATGTAGTATATAACACAAAAACTAGGAACTATAACCTTGTAACGTTTAAATTCGCCAAGCCAATTAACTTAACCGTAAATCTCACGTACCAACTTACTTAAGTGGCATATTTATTTAACGAACACTCATTTCGAGCATCATGTGTTAAGTCCTATATTTTGAAATGGTTATCTTAAATTACTATGGCGAAATATCATTAGATGCATCGTGCGAAACAGTTATAATGTAAGATTAAGTTTTCAGAATATCATAAAGTGTAGTGAGTACTAGCTACTGTATTTGGTTTTGCTTACGCTTGAATTTTACTTATTGGAACGTTTTAACGGTCAATATATATATATATATATATATATATATATATATATATATATATATATATATGTGTGTATATATAGATGTACATATTTATAAGAAAGTAAGTACTATCATCCCCTATTTTACCTTGATTGGTCTTAAATGCCGAAATATTCTTTACTAGCGACTCATCCTCGCTTCGCTTAGGTTCGTCCGTAGTTACCTACGTTTGAAACTAATATAAATAGTTATTAGCCAGCATTAGCCATGTTTCAGCCAAATTTCGTAATTTTTTCTAATGCTTTATACAGTTATTCTGCTATTCGAGGCGGATACAAATCCAACAAAGCAAAGATCATAAAAATCGGTTCAGCCGTTCTCGAGTTATAAGTGTTGTAACAAACCCAACTCTGTTTTATATATATATATATATATATATAGACTTCTTATCAAAATTATAGGATACTAGCAGTACCCGCGGCCTCGCTCGCGTTCAAACTTCCGATTTGAACATCAGTTTTACAATAATGTATGGAAGTCTGCCCGATTTGTTGTTATATTTTATGCGCTCCCTTGGGTAGTAGTATGATGATACATAGCCTATAACTTTCCTCAATTTACGGGCTATCTAATGCAAGAAGAATTTCTCAAATCAATTTAGTTGTTCCTGAGTTTAGCGCGTTCAAACAAACAAAGAAACAAACTCTGTCGCGTTATAATATTAGTATAAATAATGAATTTTTTGTCCTTAACTTAAGAAATGATTTGTTCCCAATACAAACTTTCAAGTTATTTCATCCCTTTCAAGTTCATTTTTCCGACATAAAGTATCCTATGTCCTTCTCCAAGGTCCCATCCCTCTCTATAGCAAAGTTCATCAAAATTGGTTTAGCGGTTTGGGTGTGAAAACGTAACAGACAGACAGACAGTGTTACTTTAGCATTTATAATATTAGTAACATAGTGTCACAGCTGGGTTTGGACTTCCCTTGAGTATGAAAAAGATTAGGGTTATCTTCCACCGTGCTGGACAATTAATGGAGGTTGAAAATTAGTTTGATCAAAGTTTTCGTTTTATTAGAAGGTAAAAATCATATTAAAAATCATTCGTAGAGATGCGACACTAGGAGCTTGAGCGCGTTTTACTCTTGTTCCAAATCGGGCGTGTTCCCAATTTATACATATAAAAAAATTCTGAGTCGAATTTGTACATGAAATATTTTTTTGAAAATCTTATTGAAATATGTAGTCATTATTATCGATACAGAGGCCGAATCTATAGTTTTTAGAATGTCTGTCTGTCTGGGAACTCATTACGAGAAAACCACTGGACTGGAAGCTTACGAGTAACTACATCTTAATCTTATTAAGAAATACCAAATTAGAAATACACTTAGAACATTAAATATTTATGATATAAATAATCATCGATAAAATTATATATAATGATTGCTATTATTACTAATACTACCATTTATGTACAGATAAATGTCTTGAAATGAAAATATATTTATTATGAGCGACTCACTCTCGCTCCTCTCGGGTTCGTCCCTAGTTATGTTTTATATGTTTTATATATGTATAAGATACTTACCCACAGTAAAAAGTATCCTAAATGTTGACCCCGATAACCAGCTATAATCAATCCAAATTTTATCAAAATCTGTTCAGTGGTTTTCTCGTGATGTGTTCCCAGACAGACAGACAGACAAAAATCCTAAAAACTATAAATTCAACCTCTGTATCGATAATAATGACTATTTCAAAATATTTTCCAAAAAATATTTAATGTACAGATTCGACTCAGTTAGAATTTTATTATATGTATAGAGGATATATTATGTTGTGGGTTGTATTATAATGTGTTTTCTCGTGGGAATGAGATAATCTTCCGCCGTAAAAAATAGGCAATGCGACACACCAGCCCTCCAACAATCACGTTAATCACGTCAATCCGTTACTTTGTTTCGACGTGAAAGAAGTGCAAACAAACAAACAAACAAACAAACAGACAGACAGACTGACACATTTTCACATATATAATATTAAAAATATTAGTATGGATATTTGTGAAATAGTATTTTGTATGAAAATGACATAACACTAAAATTAATTCTTGTTGCACTACGATAGATTTACGACAACATTGTTCGGTAACAAATATTTCTGTAATAGTAAATTTTTCTACATTCATTGACTTTATTCATTCGGTTAAAATTTTAATTATATCAGTTGTTTAACTTTGAATTGAGAAATTAATAAAACTGGTCCGCATATAAATATGGACTCAAGCTTAAAATCTATACATATAATAAAATTCTGAGCCGAATCTGTATTTTTTTGTTTGGAAAATCTTATTGAAATAGACATTATTATTGATACAAAAGCAGAATTTAAAGTTTTTAGAAATTTTGTCTGTCTGTCTGTGACCGCATCATGGAATAACCACTGAAGGGATTTTGATAAAATTTGGTATGATGATAGCTGGTTATCCGGGTCAACATAATATAGGATACTTCTTACTGCGAGATAATATCTCATTTCTGGGAAATCTATACTAAACGTTAAAATGTGAGTCGCTAGTGTATTATAATTTTCTGGTGGAAAAAACCTCATATAACAGTAATATTTTCTGTTTCTGTGGGAGTGTAAGGGTTTATAGATGCTCAAAATTGTAATTTTAATTTTCATTTACTGTAACAAAAGCCCCTTATAGTTTAAAATAGACATATTTCTATTTCATGTGCTATGTATGTTAATATTATGCAGGCGCTATAATTTAAGCTTTTGCTTTTAAGATAATTTCCTTTATTACTTTAAAATTATTTGTAAATAAAGTATTGAAAGAGTTATCGATATTTGGTTAAAAAATACTCTATTATAAGAAGGCAACATTTGTTTGTTTGTTACATATGGAGTATCTGGAAGTATTGAAGCGATTTTTCAGTAGGTAATAGAAAAGTAAAATGTATGAGAGTAATTTCTTTATCGATATTTGTGCTAAGTAAGAGCTATTCAAATATATAATTCATATGAATTATACAATAAATTGACATATTATGTATATATTTGACATGTTCGGCTCAGTTTGTAGCGTTCCTTTTTGCTGTGCCAGCGGTCGCGGGTTCGAGTCCCGCTGGGGGAATTAATTTGTATGATGAGCACGAATGTTTGCACTCCAGTCATGGGCGTTTATGTTTATAATATGTATGTATGTATGTATTTAAAGTTATATATATTGTAGTGTTTCAACTATCTGGTATTCATAACATAAGCCTCGTAGCTTACCATGGAACTAGATGGTGATGTGTGTTGATGTCCCAACATATTTATTTATTATTATTTAAGTTATCCGTGCCTTTAAGGGTTTCCATGCTAAAGTATTATATCCGTGGAGTGTGCCAATACCTTGGCGCAAAGGCGTAAGGAACTTCGTTCCTGACAGCGATCGCCCGACCGCTTATATTTTTTTTTAATATGTTGCAGGTATCCGATTTCGATGAAACTAGTATATAAATTTTGTAAATTAACACACTGCGTGCTATTTTTTAGAATTTTTCGAAAGTGGTAACTCTGTTAAAACTCACTAATAATAGTCAAGAAAATAATATTTTTATTAAAAATATATTTATAACTAGCAAAATAATTAAGATAGACATACGTAATATTCATCATAATATTGTCCACAGTTGGACTTTAGAATAACATTCCTAGCTCTATTTGTTTCAGAGAACTGAAAAGTTTAAATTTGCTGTTATCAGGTCATTTTTCAAGGTCACTCAATGACAGCAAGAGATAGACAGTGAAAAACTATATAAAGAGCAATGTAAATGAGTAACGAACTTGACAATATGATATTTTTTACACTTGGCACTTTTGGGGGTACATTCTCAATACTTATCCTGCTATATTCTTTAAAACTGTTATACTTATACTTGTATCTATTGTATTGCTTGCTTTCTTTTTTGTTGCTGTAAGTAACTAATTATAATAGTGCCTTAATTTTGATTTTATAATTTATCCCGCGGAAACCGTATATTTTTCCGGGATGATATATAGCCTATATAACCTTCCTCAGTTAACGGGCTATCTAATGCAAAAAGAATTTTTCAAATCGGATTAGTAGTTCCTGAGATTAGCGCGTTCAACCAAACAAACAAACAAACTCTTCAGCTTTATAATATTAGTATAGTAGGTATAGATAGTATTGTTAGTTTTTAATTTTTAAATGCTCCGTGTAACTGTTTATGCATGTCGTGGTTACCTATACGTATAATAACAGTTAGATTTAGACCTCGTTTGTACAATTTGTGTATTTTTGTTAAGTTACTGTTTATCATGTTGGTGATCCTAATTAAATAAATAAGTAAATAAACGCGGGTGAAACCGCGAGATACAGCTAGTAATCAATAATCACACACTTAAAAACACAGATAACACAACCATATACGTATAAATACGATTTATTATATTTTGGAAAAGAAACTATACCTTCTTTCTTCTTTTTTGAAGTCGGTCAAGAATGTGACATTAGTCGGAAGTCTGTGGACTTATGTATTACATATATGACATAATTATTATCTTTCATTATAAATTATTCATAAACAACAAATGACGCCATCGCAGAACTCACTTTATATCGTCTAATATATAAATATCTCGTGTCCACGGTGATTGTGGTCGCACTCTTCCGAAACGGCTCAACCGATTTTAAAGTTTTTTTGTATATTTGGTAGGTATAAGAATAGCTCGTACAGTATTTTTCACCCTCGTTATAAAATTTGGGGGGAGGGGGGGGGGGTTATTTGCGATTTAAGTTTTTTTCTATGAACATATTTTATATAAATATAAATACATAGCGACGAACTCGAGCGAAACCGTAAATATATTTTTTTATTAGAAATAACTCTTAACTTTATTATGAACTCTTGTACACTTACAGTACATTAAGAAAGTAAAATAGTTTTGAAAGTACAATAATAATTTTGCACATGTCTCATTTACACATATAATATCTCAAGTTGTTATTACAATAACATTATAAGAAGTTTTCTTCGATAGCGCCAAAGCTCGCAGACTGATGAGAACTTGTTTCAAAATTGTTGAATAAATTTTAATTCGTTTTATAAACTTGAACTATCATCTGTATATAAATAGGCAAAGACAAAAGAATTCCGTACCATTTTCTCTTCTATTTGTCAACCAATTTCCGTTTGTCTATTGATGAGCTTTGTTGATTGTTATCAATAAAAAAAAATCGAAACAGTTTTTTTATATGTTTAACGGTTAGTATAGATTTCTCAGAGATGAGATATTTTCCCGCAGTAAAAAGTATCCTATATGTTGACCCGGATAACCAGCTATCATCATACTAAATTTCATCAAAATCTGTCCAGTGGTTTTCTTGTGATGCGTTTCCTGACAGATAGACAGACAGACAAAATCGTAAATACTCTAGATTCGGCGTCTGTATCGATAATAATGACTATTTCATTAAGATTTTCCAAAAAAAAATTTAATGTACAGATTCGACTCAGTTAGAAATTTATTATATGTATAGATAGATAAGTTAATTCTATTCATATAATATGTTATCCTCATTTTTCAATAATGATTACAGTCAAATTTCGACCACTAAGAGTACATTAATTTATAAAAACAATACTAATAATCCGCTCTGTCTTCGTTTATGTATAAAGTGACGTATATAAACATACATATTTACGTACATACACATATTTACAGGCCTTCCCTTAATTTGAGTGAGATCAGGCCATAATCCAGGGTTGGCGGACTTCACATGTCTTGAGAACTTGCTGGGCTTTCTCATACATGCAGGTTTCCTCACGATGTTTTCCTTCACTTAAGGCAAGTGGTAATCATGTTAGAAATAATTCGCACATGAAAATATCAGAGGTGCGAGACCCGGGATTTGAATTCGCTTCACTCGGTTTCCCAAGCGAAGTATAAAGTATTGTCTACTTTAAATAAAAGTACAACAAACACAAGATTTATTTAAATAACTATACAACAATTGTATTTCTGACAATATAAAAAAAATTGAATGAAGAATTTTTGATTTTGCTTCTAATTTATAATACATTATTTATATTTGTTAATGTTCCTATTTAACCACTAATTACATCACTTATCGTATTTCTTACACGTTTCGAATTGTTTTTTATTTATATATTTATATATTTTCAATCATACTGTGGTAGCTTCGTTCGGTCTGTGTCCTCGTTCATTACAAATGAACGATTATGAACTGCATTATGAATGTAATATGTATGTGATACGTATCAATAGCATGCCCACCGAGGGAGTAGTAGCCCAGTAAGGCAGTGGTAGCCCAATGGTACCGCGCTCGCTTGGAAAACCGAGTGAAGCGGGTTCAAATCCCTGGTCTCGCACCTCATCATCATCGAATCATTTCTAACATGATTACCACTTGCCTTACGGTGAAGGAAGACATCGTGAGGAAACCTGCATGTCTGAGGGAACCTAGCAAGTTTTTGAAAGACATGTGAACTCCGACAACCCGCACTTGGCCAGCGTGGTGGACTATGGCCTGATCCCCCTCGTATTGAAGGGAGGCCCGTGCCCAGCAGTGGGACGTTAAAAAGGGCTGAATACAGAATACAACAAGCTTTTGCCTATGTTACTGGACAAGCTTACTTACTATTAGTGAAAGACGTTTGACGGTAACATATACACACCCACATAATTATATACATTAAAAATAATCAGCATCTCTAAACAATGTAAGACATACATATTAATATAAATTAAATAATTATTATAATTTGCGAAATCATTACGAATGCACTTTCGCTTTCATAATATCTTATTAATTAGGCCTTTGCCTCGAGCAGGCTTAAGTGGAAGTGGACTGATTTTAATATTTCCGGTTTCACAGACGTTATTATCCCAGGCATATTGTATAATTCGTAATACAAATGCTCGCTAGTTTGTAAAATGACGACAAATTGAGGATGCTTCTGAACTTAATTGATTGCCTAAATATGTAAACTTGATTTTAAAGGTTAAAAACAAACTTTACAAGGTTAAAAAATTATAGAAATAGCTAAGACTTAGCCCTCTCGTTAGGTATTTAGGTCTTTTCTCTTGAACCAAGAAACTCTTGGGTAGTGGTGTATTTTATAATGCAACGTTTTAAAATTTTCGTCATTTTACATAATAGCAAGCGTTTGCAAAGACGGTGCCGTTTGTATAATTACGAATTATGATGCGACACTACTAAATTAGTTATTTGTATTATACTAGTTTTAGACTTGTGTCTTATAGTATTTTTTAATACCCTTACATCCCACGGAAACTAGGATTGGGATGAAAATGGGATAACGGGATAAAAATCTGTTTCCTCCCAGCATTAACACTATACAATAACAATCTTTTATTTGTTGGCTGACTAAATTAAGCAAATATAATAATATAAATATATATAATACACTAACTTTCTAACTTCCTGCTACTAAGTATTTTTTGACGTAAAAACACTTTATTATACTTGATCAGGCCGGATACTCAAATCCAGGAACCTAGCATCCGAAGTCTCATGTACCTAATCTATACAGATAAATAAAATTGGAGTGTTTGTAATATTAAAATAACCGCTTTTTACTAAATGCATATGGATGTATACACGGTACATATACCAAAACAACATTTTTTACAATTTTTGTCTGTCTGTCTGTTTGTTCCGGCTAATCTCTGAAATGGCTGGGCCAATTTTGACGGTACTTTAACTGGCAGATAGCTAATGTAATAAGGAGTAACTTAGGCTACTTTTATTTTGCAAAAAAAATTGGGTCCTACGAAAAAAAATTAAAACCAAATTAATTAATTAATTTTGTTTTGGGAAGCAACCTAGGGACGAACCCGAGCGAAGTGAGGGTGAGTCGCTAGTGATATTATATAGATGTTAAACAAAATAACATAAATATAATAGAATAAGTTGAATATTTTTGTTCTCTTTTCTAATAAAAATAAATCAAAATTGTATTACGATAGAAATTTGCATAATGGTGTGTTTTACTAAAATCGTTCATGTTGCTTAAATATTGCAGTGTTCTGTATAAGTGAAAGAGGTGTAGGAAGCGTTTTAACACTGTTTAAATGACATTAGAACATGAATATTATTATATCTTGCATAAATAATATTTTTAAATACTTTATGTGCTAATAACTGCCTACGACTTTGTCCGAGTTTGTAAAGCTTTATAGGAGTAGGGGAAAGCATCTAACGATATGGCTATATACATATGTTTGGATTTCCTTGATTTATTAATAAAAAACTAACATATACATATCTGTACTAATATAATAAAAAAGTAGACTTTGTTTGTAGGGGATAATCTCTAGAACTACTGAACAGATTCAAAAAATTCTTTCTCTAATAGAAAGCTACACTATTCCTGATGAATATAGGCTATATTTATTTTGATTTAAAAACAGTTTTTAGTTTAAAAGCTTAATATTTGTAAATCAAGTCTGATAATATCGGAGTAAAATGCGCTAAATATCCGCTTTACCGGTCTGCGCTGGCCAAATCGTTGCCTGTATATGAAAATAATGTTTATAATTAAGAACGGACCCAAGCAAAGCGAGGGTGTATCGCTAATAAATATATGTATATATATATATATATATATATATATATATATATATATATATATAATGAAGAAGACACACGTACATAATATTATATATGTCTCCGACTGCATAATATGTATTACGAGTATAATATTCCTTCGTCAATTTGTTTTCATCTTTTTAGTTAGCTTTTATGCGGTCGGTTTTTTTTATAATATATTTTATTATTTACAGCTCTTTAGTTTTTGCCAATTAAACATTTGAAGTTATATTTAGCAATTTTTTAACATATAAATTGTATATATTTTTATGACTGTCTCTTAAAAACCTTTATTTTACCCCACACGATTGGTTTGAAAGAATTTTTCTTTTAAATATACACAAAGTGGCGCCTAAAATCCGTCAGTTAATTTTTAACTATTTTTATATAGCCTATGACACTCGCGTTATCAAGACGAATCTAACAACGTATGAATAATCAAAATCGGCCCACGCGTTTAGTCTCTTTAACATACAGTAGGTACCACATAGGAACATACATACATACATACATACATACATACATACATACATACATACATACATACATACATACATACGTAGACTGATAAACACTTTACTTTCCTTTGCGTCGCGCAGTCGGGTAAATAGGCAAAGACAAATGAATTTAGAATCTTTTTCTCATCTAAGGAGTTAGAACTTTAAATTGAGATCGATTGATTGAGATTAAATTGATGAAATTTATTCAAATTATGAAACTTGAACATAAAAGAAATTACTTTTAATACATCTCAAACCCATCTTAATTGTTAATACGTTTTGAATATTTTTAAGAATCACTTTTATAGATTGAAGCAATAAATAATGTCGTTAGACGAAACTGCTTTTTATACAGGCTGGGAATTTCTAATTGGTTTTCAAAGTTTCTATAAAAATTGTAATATTAATTACATATCTATACATAACATAGTAAAAGTGTCTGTATGTGAAAGATATTTGAGAAAAACTATTATTTGGGCTCTTAACCTTTATTAACGCAATAAAACCTGAAACAATTATTTATAGTTTTAATGGTAATAAGTAGAATAAAAGTATTGGATGTTAATAAGTAGTAAAGTTTCTTTGTGGCGTACAATCTATTTTATCTATCTAAAGACACAAAAACACTTTTTGACAAAAAAATCAACCGATGAAATAACGTTGTGGATTAGCGCCGACTCAAAATTAATTACTTACATTGTTAGAAGCTTAGTTGTTTGAGATTAAAAAAGTTTATTTAATACTAGCGACTCACCCTCGCTCCGCTGGGGTTCGTTCCTACTTACGTTTTGACGTTTAGTACAGATTTCTCAGAGATGAGATATTTTCCCGCAGTAAAAAGTATCCTATATAATGACCCGGATAACCAACTATTATCATACCAAATTTCATTAAAATCTATCCAGTGGTTTTCTTATGATGCGGTTATAGACATACAGACACAAAAATTCTAAGAACTATAGATTCGGTTTCTGTATCGATAATAATGACTATTTCAATAAGATTGTCCAAAAAATATTTAATGTACAGATTCGGCTTAGTTACAATTTTATTATATGTATAGATTCAGTTTCATTTTTTTGTTACGTGATTATATTGCCAATATAACAGACATACATACGTCAATTAGTATTAGACACGTGTAAAAACTTGCCCCGATTTCTATGTTGATGTTCTGAATTCGAAGCCGTAAGCAAAAAAATATAATAAAATTTCTAGTGCGTAAATTATTTATGAAATACTATCGAAAATCAGAAAAATCTCATCAAATAAAACTAAAAAAACATTATATCCATACTTCCGTACTAATATTACTCGTATATATGCGAAAGTAACACTATCTGTCTGTCTGTTACCTTTTCACGCATAAATCGCTGAACCGATTTAGATAAAATTTGCTATGAAGATAGTTTGAGACCCTGGAAAGGAAGTAGGATAGTTTTTATCCCGAAAATCATTCTTTAAAGGGGTAAAAGGGAGGGGGGAGGGAGGAGGGAGGGGGGAGTTTGTATGAGTAATCAATCATTTCTCAAGTAAGGGATATAAACCTTATCATACTTAGGTACAATAGTCGACGACACGTTTGACTCAGTTTGTAGTGACCTACTTGCTGTGCCAGCGGTCGCGGGTTCGAGTCCCGCTGGGCTATTCATTTGTGTGATGAACACGAATGTTTGTATTCCAGTCAAGAGTATAAAGAGTTTATATTTATAATATGTATTTATTTAAAGTTATATATGTGTAATGTATCAACTAACTAATATCCATAACACAGGCCTCGTAGCTTACCATGGAACTAGATGGTGCTGTGTGTTAATGTGCCAACATATTTATTTATTTATTTATTTATTTATAATATACATAGTCTATCAATTCTGTACTAACCGTTAAAACGTAGATACCTAGGGACGAGCCGCTAATCTATAGATATAATAAAAATGAAATGCAGTCCATTCGTACGCGCATTATTTGAGAACGACTGGATCGATTTGGTTCCTTTTTAAACTTGTCCGTTGTAGTCTAAATAGGGTTTGAGGTACAAAAATAAAAAAATAGCACGAAAAATCATTCTGGAATTCTCATACGATCACGCACGAAATAATTAAAATGTTGATAGGACAAGGTAAGTCGGGTCAATTACTTAAAAATCAAAATATAAATAAAAAAGCTATGTTGTTCAAATGATTGAATATGTACTTGAATAACCATCACTATCTATTGTAATGTCTTATGAATTAAAATATCCTTGCACCCTTGCAAATTGCTTTACATGGAAATTATCCACCCTTAGGGATGGTAGTCTTGAAATTTTATAAAAATTGTGATTGACCCCTAAAAAAGAATCATTAAATATATTAGGCCTGATTATTCTCGTACTGTAGGGAGGCCCGTGCCCAGCAGTGGGACGTTAAAAAGGGCTGAATACATATATATTTGCGAAGATACTGTGTAACATAAATACAAAAAAACATACACTTGAGTACATCCTACTTTTTCGAAATCGATCAATCATGCTGTAAGTTCATCAATATATTAAAGCTCCATTACATTTAATTAAAGCTATACACTGAAAAAATGATGATGAAAAAGTTTAGAAATTGCACATTGCACTACAAGGCTCTAACATCACGAATTTTTAAACGATGTTTTAATTAACTATAACGTTTTAATATTGAGGCCAGTACTGTTGGAATGCAACAAGGCCAAAATTATGATATGAAGTTTTTTTACTGTGTTCGGGTATCATCTCTTCGTTTGAACATTTTATACTAGAATGAGTCAAGACAAAATTTTCAGTAAAAAATTAAATAATTTAAATTCGAATTCAGTAAAAAAATACGATTTTAGATAGATTTTCGCTTATATTTAAAACGTTGTTATGTATTTCGACATTAATTTGGAATGAAATTATACTCATATATCCATACTATTATAATATATAAATGCGAAAGTAACTCTGTCTGTCTGTTACCTTTTCACGCTTAATTCGCTGAAACGATTTAGATGATATTTGGTATGGAGATAGTTTGAGACCCTGGGAAGGACATAGGATAGTTTTTACCCCCGAAATTATCCTTTAAGGGGGTGAAAAGGGGGTGGAACTTTGTCAATCAATCAAATCAATCATTTCTCAAGACAGGAATATAAAACTCATCAACATATGTATGTATTCCATACTAACCGTCATAAGGTATCTAGGACAAAACTCGAGCGAAGCGAGGATGAGTCGCTAGTATCTTATGTAGCATAAGCATAAGGTTTTATTATTATCCTATAAACATATTATTTTGAATTAATATTTGAAACAATAATATTTTACTTTATTAGAACTGCGAATACCATTTAGCTTTACTATCAGTGCACCATGTTATAAGGGCAAAAAAAAAATTGAAACAAAATTATCACATATTATAAAAGAACTCATAAATCGATTTATAATAATAATTAATAATACATATGAGACGATATGTCCGCTAGTCTCATCCAATAGCACAGTTTTTTAGCCCGTTCAAACTCCATTCCATAGACCCTTTTAGTTTTCCATATTTTCCATACGCATTATCCGGAAGCCAACTTTAGGCATCTAATTATGGTTACTTATATATGCATCTCGGTTGATGCATCATTTTAAATTTCTTAAGAGGCCTCTACGTGTTGGACCTATGTCCCCACGCAAGCTTTCCAAAGGACCGTTCCTCCGAGCCCGTGAAGTCCGAAGAGATAAAAATAAATAAATAAAATACTAATAATCTATATACAATAATAAGAGTCAAACTGACCGCTGTCTGTACATCTATCATAATAATATTATCTATACTACTCGTATAAAGAGGTTAAGGTTGTGAGGTTGTAGGGGGTAATCTCTGGATCCACTGAACCGATTTAGATGAAATTTGGTAAGAAAATAGTTTGAGGGTCTGAAAAGGATATAGGATACTTTTTACCCCGGAAATCATCCCTTAATAGGGTAAAAATGGGGATGAAAGTTTGTACGGGAAATCAAGCTAGGGATGAACCCGTGCGAAGAGAGGGTGAGTCGCTAGTAGAAGATATTTGAGAAAAACTTTTATTGTGGATCTTCATTAAAGCAATAGAACCCAAAACAATTGAAATTTAAGGACCACCTAAGGACGAACCCGAGCTAAGCGAGGGTAAGTCGCTAATATTTAATATATTTACTAAATAATTAACCGTCACATTTAGAATCCTCATGAATTTCTTGTTCTTAATTAAAGCTAGCAATTATAAATAACTTAATTATTATTTAAAAGAAAATCCAATATACAATTAAAAATATTTGTATTTGATTATTGCATATACATACACATTAATAAATATTTAAAAGCGAACTCATTTATACTTATAACAATATTGCAGCAATTTCTACTATGCAACATAAAAAAAATATTTAATAAAAAGTTTATATAATATATAAAAAATGCAATAATATTTGTATACAACCGTCCAAAAACAATTAGATGCGTCCATCCTCGTGGGTTGTTTGATTAAGCAATAGAAGCCACGACTTTTTAGTTAAAGAGCACAATATTAATGTAGATCAATAAGTGCAGGATGTAGTATATATAAGAAACACGATATTAAAATTATATCATTCAAACGTTAGCCTTTGTGAGGTGTATTAGAAAATAGCAACATGAGATTGGTAAAGTTTATATTTTAAAGTTTATAAATAAAATTCAAATATTACAACAATCATAAGCTATATATATTCCTCGATATGATATTATATCGTAACTTTATATATATTATATAATTTGAATAAAAAACTAATAAACGTGAGCTTTTCTAAAATATTATCATAAATATCGTCCATTTACTAAACGTAATACTTTCTAAATGTAAATTAGCGTTCTTACAGATCGTGTTATTGACAGTAATAGCTATAACAAATGCGTCTAAATTGGGTAAGACCTATCTTCCGCCTCACGCCCAAACTTCTGGTGGATCAGAATTCTTAGAAGCCCCTTTATCAAGACCAATATATGTAGCTGATATACCAACATCACAAGAATCCGGTGCTCAATCTAGCAGTTTATATGCACAGCAACAGCAATCTGTTAACGAAATAGTCCAAGTACAAAACCAAGCTAATATTGCTCATAGTAATGTGGAACAATTGCAAAATGTGAACTACCATGTCAAATACGAAGAAAGACCAGAACGTCCCCAAGCTGCCTATGAAAGGCACGCAGCAATTCTCCGTCAAGAGTATCAGAACAATGGAGAATCTTACGCATATACTTATGAAACGGAGAACGGCATATCTGCTGAAGAAAGTGGTATAGCAATAAATGGTGTGAAAGCTCATGGTGGATTCTCATATACAGGGGACGATGGGAGGCAATACAGTATCAGGTATATAAATAAGTTTTGTTTAATTGTAACGTAACTATGGATTATTAGTTATTACTATTTGGAACTAGATTTGATTTTTATTTATTGATTGTATACATGAATATATACTTTTCTCATAATTTTCAAGCATATGGGTTGAATAAAGATAATATAGTTTAAATAACTTAACGTACTCTATTATGTTTAAAAAACAAGCTTTTATGTATATCATTAAAATTGTGTTTGATTTAATTTAAAGCTTTTTTAATTTTTTAGTTACTTGTTTGTATTGTTCTCAGTAAAACTTTCCATTTGATATCCATATCATGGGGGTGCATAAAAAAAAAATTATCATTGTTTACCATCGATGGGAGTCCGACATGTTAGATTTAGAATGATCGCTTATCTAACCATGCGTTGTCATCTAAACTATACATGTATGCAAAATTTCAGATTAATCAGTTAAAGATAACAGTTTTAAAAATCAGTTGCAAACTTTAGCCCGAACAAAAATTCATACAAACATTGCAAGTTAAATAAAAGCTTGTATAAACGTTATTTTTAGGATTGTTAACATTTATATTTTCTCTTTGTTTTCAGTTACACAGCTGATGAAAACGGCTTCAGACCTCAAGGCGACCACTTGCCCACACCTCCTCCTATTCCTGCTGAAATTCTGGAATCACTTGAAAAAAACGCACAGGATGAAGCAGCTGGAATTTATGATGATGGTAAAATATATAAGTCTAAAGACCAAAAACATCAATCTAATTATTTCTAATAGATTTAATATATAATATATAATATATTATTTGATTAAAATTATGTAATTTCTAAATAAATAAATATAATATCTATGCAGATAAATAAAATTGAAGCGTCTGTTTGTAATTTTAAAATATCAGCTTTTTACTAAATGCATATAAAATTATATACGGTATTTATAAGAAAAGCACAATTTTAAAATTTTTTGTCTGTCTGTTTGTTCCGGCTAATCTCCAAAACGGCTGGACTGATTTTAACGGGACATTCACTGAGAGATAGTTGATGTTATAAGGAGTAACTTAGGCTACTTTTATTTTAGAAAAAGAATTAGGATTCCGCTCAAAAAAAAATTAAACGTGTCTAGGGACACACCCGAGTGATGCGAGGGTAAGTCGCTAGTTTAATAATAAGATGTGAAATTTAAAAATGTACTTATAATTGTTTAGGATCATACGACGAAAGAAAGTATGGTGAAGAGTCCAGCCATAGCCAATACATTACCAACTCCGACATCGCGAAACAAGCCAACTACGTAATTGTCAACGAACAACAAGCAGTTAATGATGAAGATTCTATCGTAACTCATGCTGCACCTGCTATCACTGGAGGTCACAGAAATGTTGTTATCCAAGGCATACAGGATTATGATGATGTAGTGGAAAATGCAGTTCATGAAGCTTCAAATGTTGGAGTACATAAAGCTTACTTGCCACCAGATGCTCAAGCTTCAAATGGAGAAGTAACCAAAACGTATTTACCACCAATCGCTCATAAAGTTATCAAAGTTCGATCATCACAAAATGGAAAATTTGGAAAAAAAAATCGCAAACCAAGCTTTAATAAGAAAAGCGTATAACAGTATTAGTTTAACTACGAAAGATGTACATTTCCTAAATATAGTATTTAATTTATTTTATTAAGATTGATTTTTATTTCTCCCAATTTCATTATTCATAGATCTAACGATTGAACACATAACTTTCATCTAAATGACGAGTTTTAAAAAATAAAAAGAAAAGATATTTATCACGCCATATATGCACATCTATAAAAATAAAAATGAATGTTTGTATGTTTGTCCTCTATGCGTTCCTAATATGATTTTTGTATAATGAATACCTAATTTTTAAAAAAACGTGACTCGGGGATATTTCAATATATAAATTGAGAAACTGAATTTTAATTTTAACCACCTATCTCTATTGGA
The DNA here is from genome assembly GCA_905404265.1 of Fabriciana adippe. Taxonomy (NCBI): domain Eukaryota; kingdom Metazoa; phylum Arthropoda; class Insecta; order Lepidoptera; family Nymphalidae; genus Fabriciana; species Fabriciana adippe. The sequence continues at coordinate 13,245,876 of FR989998.1, read as the reverse complement.
GTTGTGCTTCAAAGGCTCTTAGGGTATGCTTATGTTTGCGCAAGCGATCCTGCAACGCTCAATTGCGATGCGGCGATAGGGTATTGTGAGTTTAAGTAAGTAAGAGTCTCCTGCCTCACATTTCTCTGCTTAAAGACGATCGGTAGAAAGTCCATGATGGGTTTCTCCAGCAATATTAAAAAAAGTGTATCCATGGTACCGAACTGATTATGATTATAGATAATAAAATCATATTTCATGATTATTTTTAATTATATTGTTATAAGTAAAAAGGAAAGTGACCAAAACAAGTGGCGTTTACAAAGGAAGTTTATAATTTAAGTATACTAGTAGCACAATTTCCTTTAGGGAAATATTTTTGTTTGACAATTATCAGTATAAGTAAATGTCTATATGATATTAAAAAGTGGACATAAAAGGATATTTTCTAAATACACTAATGATTTGCCCTGAATTCGTCGAGATGTAAAGTAACACAGATAAACACATACATATATAGATATAAATCAGCTATACATGCAGACGACACCTATTGTAATATCTACATATATAATATCAGAATCCTCTGTAGAACGTAGTCTCATAAAACAGATGAGTGGTTTAAGGATATATTACGAGTATACCTACAATAATTATTATTAACTATTTAAACAAATGACTTCATATTATGAAGATATAAGCTACTTATAATTAAAGAAAATAAATAAAATATAATTATTATAAACATAAGAAATCCTATGTAACTAGTTTTTATAAAAAATGGTACACCAAGTTCAAACTTCAACTTCAACAGAAAAATAAAACCTAATTGAAATTTTACTGCATAATGATCATCATCCCTAAATATCTATTAAAAATTTAAAAATATATATATTTCTTATTCCATAGTCAAAGGCAAAAACATATTCTCTTATAATTTCGTTATTACTGTCGGTCTGTCCGTATATGTACATATGGACAGACACCAAGGCCATATTGCTGAAATTTGGTAGAAAATGTGTTATATAAATCGCTACTTAACTATGTACGGAATCCGAAACATGCAAGTTACACTCGCACTTATCAATTTATTTTTTAAAATTAAATTATATAAGTCAAAATGAGGTTGATTACCTCACGACATGCCGTCTCATGTCATGTATGCAGCCATGAGCTTTGAACTTGCAATTATTATAAGCTTTAAGCAATGATACCTAAAGTTAATGAATCCTGACGGAAACTATTACGTGTAATCTATATTATTTTATATTTCTTGCACATTTCGCAATAGGTCACATTTATGACAGTATATAATACTAGCGTCTCACCCTCGCTTCGCTCGGGTTTGTCCATACTTACCTTTCGTTTAGTATAGATTTCTTAGAGATGAGATATTTTCCCTCAGTAAAAAGTATCCTATACGGATAACCCGCTGTCATTATACCAAATTTTATCAAAATATGTCCAGTGGTTTTCTCATGATGCGTTCTCAGACAGATAGACGAAAAAAACTATAGATTCGGCCTCTGTATCGATACTAATAACTATTTCATTAAGATTTTTCAAAAAATATTTCATGTGCAGATTCAGCTTACTTACAATTTTATTATATGTATAGATTTGTCGCTTAATGTAGAAATTTGAAAACAAATATACTGATTTGTTCCACGACACGTTCGAAATCACTTTCAATTTCATTGTACACTTTGATCATACATTACTATCAATTACACCTTCCCCAAAAAATGTCAAGGTATCAATAATAAATAATTTTAATGCCATAACGTGACCAAATAAAAAAAAAAAATAACCCTCTTAATCGTTGCCATGAATCGGACAGCAACGATTAGGCTTTTGTCACGTTGTATGTGCGTTTATCACGTCCTATAAATTAAAAACTATTAAAGTTGATTTTAAGGATCGTATATATAGAAATATTTGATAGGACAAATCACACATCATCTCTGATTTCGGTCTTCGTAACATCAACCAAGATGTTTTGGGTGTGTTTTAATATAACAATTATAATAAGTATTGAGCTATTTCATTGTAAACTTAATTTAAAATTAAAAATATAATACTATAATACAGGTTTATATCTGTGGGATAGTAATCACTTTTGTGACCACAATATATCTTTTAAAGATTCTTTTAAAAGCTTCGTGGTTGATTTAAAAAAAAATATATATTGAATAATCTTCGAAACGTTTTATATATTTTTTTTGTATGAGAATTAATATAGGTATTATTAAGGTATTACAGAATTAGGGTAAGAGAAAGTGGTGGATTTAAGTTTAAATAACACAAAATCTTATATATTTACAGGTTTTAATCATTCTAAGTCTTGTTTGTGCTGAGAAGCTAGACCGGACCTATCTACCGCCACCGGGAGCGGAATACTCTGGAGGTAGACCTGAAGATATTCAAGCACCATTAGAATATCCTAGATTGGAATATCCTAACAGTAATGATTACATGGGTCGTATGGAAATTGCTATAGGTATTGATAGAGTGGGACCAAAACAAGTTTCAGATGCACAAAAAGAATCTGAGTATACATTACCTGCAATTAATAATATTATAACTCAAACCAAACCAAATAATTCAACTGGCTCTGATTATACTCCTAATTATTCTTATAGTGAAAGTCCTATTATTCAAAATACTTATAAAGAGCAGGATCAAAACCAAAATAATTATCGTTTTCCTGCAAATCTAATAGAGAATATTAATTATCCATCACAATTTCAAACTGGTAATATATTTGCTGATACTAAATCTTCACTGCCTACTACAATTCAACCTCAAAGCGTTGGAGACGAAGACAGTGTAATTTATGTACCATGTAATAGATCTTTACCAATTGATTTTATAAATAACACGTGCAAAAACAATAACAATGCTAACCAGTATTTTTCAACATTGAGTCCTACCAGTAACTATATATCTACAACATCAGCACCTTCATCTGTAACTCCAAAGTTTTTTGACTATGCTAATACAAGCAAGTTACCTAACTATATTAATACAGCTTCTTCTACTTTTTATTCACCGATTACTAAAAGCCCATATAATGGAAATTCTTTGAACTTTGACGTCACTGCTAAACGCCCTGAAAGGATTCAAGCTCAAGCTGATAGAGAAGCTGTTATTCTAAACTATGAAAACTCATTGACACCAGAAGGTTATGCATATAGCTTTGACACATCAAATGGAATTCATGGTGACGAAAGAGGCATTGCAATAAATGGTGTTAGAGCTAAAGGATCTTATTCATATATTGGAGATGATGGAAAACGTTACAGCGTTGTGTACACAGCTGATGAAAATGGTTTCCAACCGCAAGGTGATCATTTACCAACACCGCCTCCAATACCAGATGCAATTTTAAAGGTTATCGAAAAAGCTTTTGAGGATAAAAAAGCTGGAATTTTCGATGATGGTAAGTAAAAGACATTAAAAGTTTTAGGCGAACGACTAATCTCATCGCTATATATTTTAAATTTAAGTCCGCCACTGCAAAAAAAAATTTATTTACTATACAGATTTTTATAGGATTTTTACCAATATTAAATAAATAAATAATCGAAAGAGGTATTATGTAGACACGTTATTATTTATTAATATTTTATTTGTGTAAATTAAGTAAAAAAATCATCCATTTTCAGATATTTCGTAATATTATCAAGGAAAAAGCATCTAGCTTCTAGATTTTCTTTATAATAATATGTATATTGAGTACAAAATGTATAAAAATATTAAATTATTTCAGGTTCCTACGACGAAAACAAATATGGTTACAAAAAATATCAAAAAAACCCCTACAAACCAAGTTTCTTCAATTATATGAGGGGACAAGAAAAGAAAATTGACCTTGTGAATTCAAGAAATAATATCCCACTCGAACCAATCCAAGAAAGTGGTGAATCAGAAAATTCAACAGAAATAAGTGAGAGTAATTATTCTAAAAATATATCAGAACTGAAACCAGATAATAACCAGGAAGTTGTTCAAGATAACATAAATTATACGTACACTAAAGAAATGAAAGATATACCTGAAAAAATAAAATTCTATAAAAATCTCTCTATCCAAGGTAATACTACTACTTTTGACACAACTAATTTATCTTCAACTTCCAAGTTACCATCTTTTACTGAAATGGGTCAGCAGTATTTCCCTAAACAAAATGTAGAAGCAAAAGAATTTCCATCTCGTTTTTCTGAAATGCAAGGTATAAGAAATGAAAATAAGCAAGATGTAAATGTTACACCAAAGCCTTTTATGACTCCTTATGTATCACGAATTAGTAAAGAAGACGATGAAATAGAAAATTCTGACAGTAAGGAAAAAAGTTATGAGAAACCAGAACAATTCTTCAATAATGATTCTCAGCAGAATTATAATAATGCTGAATACCCAGGAGGTGATGGTTTAAGAAAACAAGTCAATTTTCCTGATATTTCTGACAATAATGATAGCTTTAAATTGACAGATAATGGATATTTTTATCCAAAAGCGACGAATTCAGAAGAAGCTCTCTTCTCACAACATGCAAATCCATATTTGCCCATATCATCAAATGGGCCTCTTGAATTTTCTTCACAATCCACAATTCCAAACTTTAATCAATATTACTCGAGTACGCCTCAATCGATTTCTACACCTAGTAGTATAGCAATAAAAGAAAAAGGAAGAGAAAATCTAAGTCCAACTTCATTTCCGAATTATTCAACTACAAAACTTGACTTCGTAAACGGATACGAAAATACTAATACACCTACAATTAACAATTTCAATGATGCTTATGGAACTTATAAAGAAAACATGATTGATTCATCAAAAAGTGTGTCACCTTCAAGACCGGACATTCCACAATTCAAAGCATCTTATTCACCAAATATAGATTTAATTTCCAATTATAACACAATTCCTTCTACTACCAATAAAAATATTGCAGAAGACTTCAGTGGACCTAAACGACCTCAAAGCTTTGATCCTTTATCTGGCTATCACTATTGATAAGATTATATTATTTTAAATTTAAGCTTATTTGTTAAATTTTGAAATAAAAGCTTGTCTTTGCATTACTTACTGATGTTTTTATTAACATGATGATTAACAATTATAAAGTAAAAAAATAAAAATACATAGCTATATACAAAAATGTGCAATAATTATATGATACAAAGCTATGATAATGATTGCATATTCTTAGAATGTTAATGTATAACTCATTCACTAGTAAAAAATATATGAAAATATCATTTTAGAGATTTAAAAAAAATCTTGTCGGATTTTATCGAAGATTTATTTTGATTTTTGGGGAGTCATCACTGTCTATCGGCCTAGCCACACCCCCCGACCATTTAGGTTGCATAAAATTATAAAATCAAGTTTACAATGACCAGTTTATAGATGTTGCTGTGTGTTAATGCTCCCACATATTTATATTCATCTTATACCTTTAAACGAGCAACTCTTGTATATTTATTTATATATACCGACGATCTCGGAAACGGCTCTAACGATTTCGCTGAAATTTAGCATGTGGGGAATTTCGAAGACGAAAAATCGATTTAGATTAGTCTTATGTCTGGGTAAACGCGTGTCTTCAAGTTTTCATGTGGTTTTCTTTCGCATTATTTCACGCATTTGGTTAATAATTTTGCACGCTCGTTCATATTCATCGTGGTCAAGCGGCTAATACGCAAGATTGATAATTGCAGGTGCCCGGGTTCGAATCTCGAATGCAAAGTTTTTACTTTTGTTTTTTTTTGTATTTATTCAAGTTTTTAGTTTTTTTTTTTATATTATACTTCATTAACACAAAATATATGTATTTTGGGGTCCAGTGGCCAAACGGCATAATAAGAATTTCATTATATCTGTCTGCCCGTGAACAGGCATTTTACTCCGAGACTATGGGAGCTTTTTCTTATTAAAGCCGATAGTCGCTTTATATGCTATGAAGCTTCTTACTTTGTGAACAATGTGTCACCAATCCTGATATCCCCGTCTATATTCTTAGTTTCTAAAATATAGGACGTTAATTATGAAAAATTGAGATATAAAGAATATAGTGTAATTATCTCGAGATGTTATTTATATATATATATTTATTAACGTTTAGTATAAAATTTTTAGAGATGAGATATTTTCCCTCAATAAAAAGTATCCTATATGTTGACCCGGATTACCAACTATCATCATACCAAATTTCGTCAAAATCCCTAAGGTAGTTTTTCCGTGATGCGGTAACAGACAAACAGACAAAAATTCTATAAACTATAGATTCGGCCTTCGTCTCGATAATAATGTCTATTTCAATAAAAATTAAAAAAATAATAATTCATGTACAGATTCGGCTTAGTCACAATTTTATTATATGTATAGATAATTAAAAATATAAAAAAATATAGTTGTAACTTTGTAATATATAAAATTATTGTTATTGTTATATAAGTATTTACATAACTTTAACTTAATTACATTAACATAACTTTATTACTATCTACTTAAGCTAACGCAAGGAATTTTAAGCTTAAGCGAAAGCTCCATCTAATCGATAAGTAAGACAACTTCATAATCAATACAGCTTAGCAAGTCGAGTTCGAAACATCACTCATAATATTAATTATTGCCGCTAGATGGCATAGATTTCTTACTTATAAATAGCTTTGATTTATGAAAATAAAAATTAATATTTCTTTATTAATACTATAATATATACGTTTCAAAATGATCCATCCGATTGTGATGAAACTTTGGTGAATTATTCTGCGTACGCCTATTAAGGTTCCTGGTACAGAAAATATATTTTCTTTGAACGTTTGTCCTTTATGGGTTAGAAACACCATTCAACCATAGGGACGCACCCGAAGCAAGGTCTGATTAAAGCTCATTTAAGATTTTAGATGAATCGATAACTCATATTATGTACCTGCAAGTTTAGGAATATACACTCAATATATACACATATAATAAAACTGTAGAGGTAGAATGTCTGTATATAGAAAAAAAATGCTAAAAACCGAGTTAGGGGAATGTAAGAAGAGAAATAGAACAAATCAAGATTTTTTTCAATTTTTTTGTTTCTCTGTCTGTTTGTTTGTTTGTACGGGCGAATCTCCGAAACTATTGGACTGATTTAAATGAAATTTTGTATGGTAGTACCTTATATCCCTGGTCAATATTTTAGATACTTTTCATCCCGGAAAATTAAAAAGTTTCCGTGGGATAGTTAAAAACTATAGTAACTTATACAGCTTAGTATAGAAAAACTTCTGATTGGATTTTAATGAAACTTTACAATAATATAGTTCATACATCAGAATAACAAATAGGCTACTTTTTATCCCGGAAAAATGTACGGTTCCCGTGGGATAGATTTGCTTTTCTTTGTCTAGAGGCGAACCCGAGCGAAGCGAGGGTGAGCCGCTAGTCTATATATAAATAGGTAAAGTTAAAACAGTTCAGTTCCTTTTTCTCTTCTGTTTATCAACCGATTTTCTTTTTTTGTGTTTACTAGTTATTAACGACCTCCAGTGCTATCATTAAAAGCATTTTGGATATAGTTATTTTTTATAGTTAAATTCTATTCATATATATTCAAATATTTTATAATGGCTGCTATCAAATTTCGAATACATGATTTTAGAACCGGTTTTGATCATTTTAAATAAAACTATCTTTTTGGATTATTTCACGGATTTATTTTGATTTTTGGTTCCCGACGTTTCGAATGCTTTACAGCTATCATGGTCACGGAGAGACTAAGGTTTTAGACGTCTCAAAGGCGTTATATACTTGTTACAGACAGTGCCTACCCACTATTTTACAAAAATGATTTCAAAAATTCAAAAATGGCACCAGAGTACCTTACAATATTTGTTGATTTTAATTCTAATTTTTTTTTTTTTAATGAATATTATAATTAAATATAGCAAGCAATATTATTTACTTAATTTAACTGTTATTATTATAAATATTACAATTAAATATAGCAATATTATTTATTTAATTTAGCTGTTATTATTATAAATATTACAATTAAAAAAAAAAAACTTATCTCAAGTGAAAAAAAAATATGTCAAATACTCGTTTACCTTCATTGTCTGAACTCAAAAATATTTCAAAATAAGCAGAGAAATATTAATAAATGCTATAAACTCATAAGTACAATTTCTGAATCATGATTCTAAGAAACGACTGGTTAGTCATAAATGTTTTATGATTTAATGCGATGTAAACTTAATTATCTACATTCTACTTAAAGAAATAATGACTCTTCATTTAATTTATCATCTTTGGTATCTATTATTACGGCGTGTACCTACCTCTTAATTATGGTTACTATACAATTTTCATTCTCAGCCAGCGGTAGCCCAGTGGTAACACGCTTGCTTGGGAAACCGTGAAGCGGGTTCAAATCTCGGGTCTCGCACCTCTGATATTTTCATGTGCGAATCATTTCCAATATGATTACCACTGTCTTACGGTGAAGGAAAATACCGTGATGAAACCTGCATGGTTGAGAGAACCTAGCAAGACATGTGGCCAATCCACACTTGGCCAGCGTGGTGGACTATGGCCTGATCCCCTTCGTATTGAAGGGATGCTCGTGCCCAGCAGTGGGACGTTAAAAAAGGCTGAATACATTTCTTTATTTATGGCTTTTAAGTTAATGTTGACTTTTGATTGATTTGTTTCTCCATCGAGATTACGATACTGGAACAGTGTCACTCTATTCTATGTAACGATTATTCGCTCGAACACGATAGAACTAAGGTATATATAAATTAAATTGTACAGTCGATCTATTATTTACTATTCTGAAATATCAAATTTTGTGCTTTATCCATCTGTCTGTTTGTACCCCTTAACGCCTTAATTTAACTTTCGTGACTGGATAGATACTGACTTGTTTTGGGCCAGGATTTTTTTCTTATAGAAAGGGGTTCTTTGTCATTGAAGTATTGTGTTCATAAGGGTATCTTTAAGGAGTATTTTGAGTTGAAATAAAAGTGGATGGCAGATAGTGATGCCTCCTGATTGAGGTACAGATAAATATATTTTTTTCTTTTCTTTATCTCATACTTTTAAAGTTGAAGTATTTATTATGATTAAAAAAAAACTTAAAGCTAATTTGTAAAAAAATGTAATTGTCAGATGAAACAACTTTTTTATGACAAGACAAATTGAAGTTAAAAAAAAAAAAAACGATATACGAACGAGTTCCGTGTTGCGGGTCAATTAGACCGCTAACCGTCTATTACTTTGTATTAAAAACTTACAAAAAATACAATATGTACGTATACATATTATAAATTATACACTTTACTAATTATGGTGTAAGACATTATAATGATGTCCACCTGATCAATTTTGACCACGGTTGCCAGCCTCATTGAGAGTAGCCAACTACGCAGGAGACATTATAGTGTAGCGCGTGTGAGAGAGAGCGGAGACACAAGTGCTCTCCCTGTTTCTTTCACTCTCATACTCCGGTGGGACGACTACTCGACACGACCGGTGAGAGATCAAGTTAAGGATCGAAGATTTTACGTGCTCTGATGTAAGCAGGATATGCCTATTTATGCATATATATGCATTCATAGTACATTTAATTTTTGAAGCAAAACTTCTTTACGTACGCTTGACATGGGGGGTAAGCTAGTGAATGCGTTACGAAAAAATGTACGTACGTTCGTTGCCATGGTAACCGTAGTTATTGTCTCACAAACGATATATAATATTATATTCTTTCCTTAAATGATATTCTATAAATATATGATTGTAATATACCTAATATGCGTTATTTTTAGTATCTCACCTATCCTAATTATTAACCACTTAAATTGAATTTCATAAAGAGTACCGATAACCTACAGAAGTTTTACTTCTTTCGCGTGTACACATTCATACACGCACTCTTTATTTTTTTTTTGTTTGAAAGGTGGCTCAATCGAGAGTGTTCTTAGCTTTAAATCAAGAAAATCCGCTTAACAGTTTGTATGTTATCAGCTCTTTTTGAGACAGTAAAAGAATATGAGAAACTTCCACAGATCTGATCGATTATTATAGACTTGGTATCTCGTTACTTTAATGACATTGGAATAATATGGTAACCTAAGCCTGATACTACAGTGTCACCTGGTGTCTGTAAAATACTTAAATCTGTACTGTACTGTACTGTACACTCCAAAATTATCTATTTTAAATTTTTAATTTAAGAGTTATTTGCAATTATTAATATACGTTTTTTTATAAAAAACCATTATTGGAACAAAATTAAAAATCTAAATAACTCACAAACAGCATAAATAAAAATCTTTGAATCATAATTAAACTTACTAAATTCGTAGATATTATCTACAACTACATATTTATAAGCTTCGTTCGTCCCTATTGTACGTTTTAACAGTTAATATAGATTTCTCAAAAATGACATATTTTAGTGCAGTAAAAGTCTACTATATGTTAACCCGGATAACCAGCTATCATCGTACCAAATTTCATCAAAATCTGTCCAGTGGATTTCTCGTGACGCATTCCCAGACAGACAGACAGATAGACAGACAAAAATTCTTAAAACTGTAGATTCGGCCTCTGCATCTATAATAATGACTATTTCAATAAGATTTTTCAAAAAATATTTTTATACAGATTCGATTTAAAATTTTATTATATGTATAGATAAAATATAAAACAATTTTATTATTACAAACTGTATCATTTTCTCATCGTATAATGAGGATTTGAAGTAAGTTGCATACATTGTATTGTAAGCATTTATTTAAAAGGAATTTCCAACGCGAGGGACGATTCGACACGATTCATTAATGCGCCGGCGCATCATAAGATATTTAGCAATACTACATTCTATATTGGATTCTATTCTTGAAGTACATCCTATCAATAAAAAAATGGACACGTTTGGCTCAGTTCGTAGTGACACTACTTGTTGTACCAGCGGTCGCGGGTTTTAGTCCCGCTGGGGGCATTCATTTGTGTGATGACTGTTTGTAGTCCAGTCATCTTTGTTTATTTTTATAATATCTATGTATTTAAAGTTATATATGTGTAGTGTATCAACTATCTGTTATCCATAACACAAGCCTCGTAGCTTACCATGGAACTAGACGATGCTGTGTGTTAATGTCCCAACATATAGACAACGTAACATTTAAAAATGTTTATTTTTTAACTGTAGTAATACATTCGAATAAGGTTTTTAGGAAAAGAATTATATGGAAAACAATGTATTACAGAATTATTCCTCTTAAAAAGATCTTCCTATTGAACTGTAGCAACGCTATGTGCACGTACCTAGGGACGCACCCGAGCGAAGCAAGCGTAAGTCACTAGTATTTAAATATATTTAACGCTACATAATATGTATATATGTATGTATGTTGTCGCTAAGTCTATTTTCACACGCCTACAAAATTCAAGATTGGCATTGACAATCGACTGCAATACTCAAGTTTGTTTTTATTATTACATTTTATTATAATAATAATCTATGATTTGATTAAGTAAATATAGCTCTTGGTAGTTCATTATAAAAGTAAACAAATGAAAAATATATTTTTAGACTACCATAGTTCAGTTATGTGTGTTCAGTGGGAGTATTATTAGCATTACTTATTATGCTATAGATAGTGAATTCAAATTTGCCACTTTGCGAATGTTTGTCTCTCTATTTAAACCTGAAAGCCACCATATCTGAAATAGTGAACTGATTTTAAAAGGATTTACATTTGATAAAGAGAAATTTAAACCACAAGCAGCAGATTAGCTAGTTAGATAGCTATGTATAAAAGTACATTTCTTAAAGATTTGCGATCAAGCAGATTAAAATATAGAAAAATACACCATTTGACCTAACTATACAAATATGTATATGGCGTTAATAAGGTTGCAATAATGCAATGTAAAATCAGTCAGTGAATCTATACTTAGATTACTACCAAATGCTTGTCGTTTTAGTATATTACTCACCCTCGCTTCACTAGGTTGATTCCTCATACAAACTTTCATCCCCATTTTCACTGTCTTAAGGGATGATTTCCGGTATAAAAACTATCCTATATCCTTCCCAGGGTTTCAAACTATCTTCTTACCAAATTTCATCTTAATCGTTTCAGTAGTTTCGAAGCCTATTCGGTGCAAACAAACAAACAATAGAATCCTTCCTCTTTATAATATTAGTATAGATAAAAAATACCTTTACGTGACATTGGCAAAGTAATCTGTGCTCAAATGGCACGCTGTGAAGCCATTAACGAGAAAACTGAATTGAATTAAAAAAAGTACCTAACTTAATGTATTTTTATTAGTTCGTATATAAATCGTAATTCATATATGTATTTTGAACTTCATATTGACTTCATGACGACACGTTTGGCTCAGTTTGTAGTGTCCCTACTTGCTGTGCCAGCGGTCGCGGGTTCAAGTCCCGCTGGGGGCATTCATTTGTGTGATGAGCACGAATGTTTGTACTCCAGTCGTAGGTGTTTATATTTATAATATGTATGTATTTAAAGTTATATATGTGTAGTGTATCAACTATCTGGTATCATAACACAAGCCTCGTAGCTTACCATGGAACTAGATGGTGCTGTGTGTTAATGTCCCAACATATTTATTTATTTATTAGTTTCGAATTAATACACTTGTTTTTCTTTATAATAAAATTAATGTCACAGACAAATTAAGTTCAAAATTAAATTCCAAAAAAAAAATGTCGACCGCATAAAATGCGATTAAAAAGATAGAAACAAAGATTAGCACAAGTACTATGCTGTCGGTGACACATAATATGTTTTAAACTTGCCGCGAACCACGTTATATATTAAGGGGCGATACATTTTAAAAACAAACGCGATTAAAATACAATTAAAATACTAACTTTAATTTAATGTACTGATATTTAAAAGACAAGGTTGTTCCAAATTAGAGCTGCATTGTGTTGTAATGCACTCTATTGTGACGGTACAAAGAGTGGCCGAGATCCTGACCTCCCGACCTGGGCAGATGTTTTATTTTAATATCAAATTTATAAAGAAGGCTATCTTCATAATCTATTGTTACAAATGCATTTTAAAATTCATTTCGGCTTAGGTTCAAGACAAGATGTCAATCTACAGTTAAAAAATAGCTTTATTTGTATTAAGATGCTCGTGGTCATCCCATTAATACTATAAATGCGAAAGTTTGGTTGGATGGATGTTTGTTACTCAATCATGCCAGAACGACTGAACCATAGTTTGGAATAGCACATAGGTAACTTTTTATCCCGGAAAAATGTACGATTCCTATGGGATAGATTTGTTTTTCACAATGAATCTTAATAACATGTCATTTCCATATATTGTATTAGGTTTTCATTCCTCAACGATTCTTGAATGATATTTTATCTAAGTCCCCTAATTCAAAGTTTTAATGAGATGGAAAGCGGAATGGTAGGTAGGTACTTCGTATCGGAATTCAGCAACAACTATTATTACAGTAATTTATTATTTTAAACATTTAAAGTAAGTAATGAACTTAAATATCTTGTTCTTTAGTTTCTCATACCTTAATTTTGGGGACTTAATTAGATAAACAGCGATATGACCTTGAAAATATCGATTTTTTACTTTCAATATAAATGATGGTGCAAATTTGTTTTATTACTTTTATCTTTAGAAATTATGGCATCATTCATCATCATCATGTCACATTGATGTATAAGCTATATTACTGTAAAGTTTCACTAAAATCCAACAAACATACATACATCCATCCTCACAAAATTTCGCGTATATTATATTAGTTAGGTATAATAGGACTAATCTATCTATACATATAATAAAATTCTAACTCAGTCGACTTTGTACATTAAATATTTTTTTTGGAAAATCTTATTATTATCGATATAGAGGCCGAATCTATAGTTTTTAGGATTTTGTGTCTGGCAACGCATCACGAGAAAACCACTGACAGATTTTGATGAAATTTGGTTGATGATAGCTGCGAGAAAATAACTCATCTCTGAAAAATCTATACTGAACGTTAAAACGTAATTAGGGAGGAACCCGAGCAGAGCAAGGGTGAGTCGTTAATATTATTATAAAAGAAAAAGTATGTTTTTATGTGAATACCTACCACTTAAGCAAAACCACAAGCTAAAACCGGTTTTCTATATATGTAGTATCAGTAACCTAAAGTTCCTAATGACAAAATAATATTTATTACGAATAATTATACTATTTAATGTAATTTTGTTTACAGGATAGTATATAAGGGAATTTATTTTGGCCTTGACCACTTTACTATATTATTACACAAGTTATATAGAGCAATCATTTTTGACCTCGATGAATCCCAGTTAGTATTAAATGCGAGTCAAACTTATTAGACGTTTTTCGCCCGAGGTGGAGCGCGTGCTTTGCATGAGGGGAGTACACTTGCGACTGTTTAAAAATTTATTTTTAATATACTGTTATAACTAGGTGCCTATGTATCTTTCTGAGTAATTTTATCCAAATTTGTCCAGCCGTTCAACACAAAATTTTTAATAGTAAACCTATCCTTAAGGATATTTTAATAAGATTTAAGATATCCTTAAGGATAGGGTACGGATAAGATACAATAAATCATAATTTTAGATGTGTTAAAGAATGTAACATCGATGAAATATAATATTGTGATTGGGTTGACACAAGTTCTAATAGATGTCACAATTAAAATTATATAATGAAACTAGCATTTCCCGCGGCTCCGCCCGCGTTCATATGACCAAAGCCAAATTCTTAGGTTTTACATAATAGTATACTCTTACATATACACCAATTTCATTGCGCACCCTATGATTGGTGATTGATAATGTCACAAAGGTTCGTCAGTTAATCTCATATTTAATTTAGTAATATTGCACTTTTTGTTTTCTATACTTTTGTTTTGTTTGCTTGTTTAGTTTTGGGCGATAAACTCTCAAACTACGGAATTAATTTTATTCATGTTTTACTAATAGACAGCTATTGATTAATGTAATATTCTAAGCAAATACTTTTTATTATTTTATATGGCACGGTTAATATGATTAAAGTCGTAAGTATTTTACTGTGTCCTTTAAACCTTTACCTTCCAAGAAATGGTGTCAAAAAAAACTAAAAAAGTTGAGGTATAACAGTTCCTAAAATACTTTTTCATAGTTTTTGAGATATGGAATATTTTTAGTTACCCGCTTTGTCAGTTTAACAGCCATAAACTTGTTTTCCATAAAATGTTATAAAATAATGATTGTAATGAATGTTGATAAAATGAGTCGATATTGTGGAACGAAAATATTATTCGTATTTATTTTAGTGTTAACCTAACAAAATATGTAAGTAAGAAAAACAACATAGCATTTTGCTATACGAAACCTATAATACGCGAGTTAGATTTGCATTTGCCTAATTTTTACATTAAAAGACTAAAAAAATTAACATTATTTACTAAACAACAAAAATTTACAAATACTTTCATTCGAAAATTGTTTCGGCCAACAAAATATTGCTAATTTATAAAGCCAAATGTTTATTTTATTGATAATTTGAACACAGGCGAAGCCGCGGATAATTTAGTAATAATTCTAATAAAGTCATAGAAAGGTACATTTTTTTTGGATTAAAACTACGTATTTTAAAAACACATGGCGACATCTATTGTCAAATATCAAAATAACAAATAAATAAATTTTCATTAAAATAACTATTTTAATGAATAAAATACTCTATTGATATTTCCTTAACGATAAGCTTTTTCAAATAGTTTTAACATATATAAGTAAGTTGCCTTGCTAAAATAGTAGTATCATCGTGTTTTTATTTTTACCAGTTTTTGTATTTTTTCTCAGAAATGACATATTTTCCTGCGGTAAAAAGTATCCTCTATGTTGAGTCGGATAACCTGTTATCACCGTACCAAATTTCATTATCTATCGCTCTATATCGCTAATAATGAATATTTCAATAAGATTTTAAGTAAAATATTAAATTTACGGAATCGACTTAGTGGCAATTTTATTATATGTATAGTTACTAATTTATAAAGCCAAAAAGTTTGCTTTACTGAAAATTTGAACACGGGCGGGGGCTCCGGATAATGTACATAGTAGTAATTCTAATAAAATTGTAGAAAGGTCATATCTGTACATTCATTTTTTGGGAATCAAAACTACACGTATTTTAAAAACTCATGGCGACTGATGAATCTATTGTCGAGTATCTAAATAACACATAAGTATATATTAATTAAAATAACTATTTTAATGGATAAAATAGCCCTATTGATAATTTGATTTGCAAGATAAGCTATTTTTAATAGTTTTTACCATATTCAGTAAGTTACCTTGCTAAACTGTTTACAGATAGTATCATTGTGGTTTTGTTCGAACCAGTTTTTGTATTTTTCTCAGAAATGAGATATTTTACCGCGGTAAAAAGTATCCTATATGTTGACCCGGATAACCAGTTATCATCATACCAAATTTCATCAAAATCCCTCCAGTGGGTTTTCTGTGATGCGGTAACAGACAGACAGACAGACAGACAGACAGACAGACAGAGAGACAAAAATTCTAAAAACTATAGATTCGGCCTCTGCATCGATAATAATGTCTATTTCAATAAGATTTTCCAAAAAATATTTAATGTACAGATTCGGCTTAGTTAGAATTTTATAATATGTATAGATATAGATGTAAATTTTAATAAAATGATGAAGCTAAATAAGAACATAAGATTTTATTATTTATCTTTAGTTTATCAAGTAGTTAATAATATTCCCTCCCAAAGTGCGTTCATCTTATCGTGGTGGAGGGATTCATTAGCGTCCGGTAATCTACCCAGTCGCTAAGTCAAAAAATGCACTGGGAGGTGGCCCACGTCGGTGGGCGGTGTGCCATGCGGGTTTCTCCTGGTACTTCTTTGAAAGCAGAATGGACCATAAGAGCAAACCCATGACTGTTGTGGTCTGCTTCGGCAGGCCTGCGGTCAGGGAGTCGTGTTTGAGTGCTATGCGTAAATGCATTTCCCGATATTAAATAAAAACAAAAAAAAAGTAGTTAATAATAATATTAAGGATCAAACTTGGTTATAAACATCGACTTACATACGTTATGAATTATTTTAATTACATACCACCTGTCATACAATCTGTACTGATGTATTAAGCAATTATAAAAACTTAACAAATATAAATCGGTAAGACATAAATGTCGCAACGGAATCGCAAGTATACACTAGACCATAAATAACTTACCGTCAATCTCACGTTACACAATGTAGATCATCAGGGCTACGGATAATTCACACAAAATACTCTATGGCTTGCGTTACATTAATTTTAGTATCGGCGTTGTGTTCTCACGATTTGCCTTTCTACAGTTTGAAAATTATTGAGTTCGTCTCTGTCATACGGTCCTGCTCTAAAAATCTAGATTTTATATACATACCTATCCTTGCAAGTTATTTCTCCGTTAAAGTCTCCCTTCTCTCTCGCTTATAGACAATGTGCGCCTAAATCAAATCCGTAACGTCCTTCAACTACATTATGTCCCTTAATAATTGACATTTATCATGAAGTTATAATTAATTTTCATATTGGTCACGAGTTTTTTTATAACTAAAACAAATATTTGTTCCAATCGGGACTCGAATTCATGATCTCTAAAATAAAATACTTCATACTTCATATTATACTATCATGTAAAAAACTCTGTCTAATATGCACCAATATACTTTCCTATATTTTTATAATAAACTAGCGACGTTTTAAGGTTTAGTATAGATTTCTCAGAGATGAGATAGTTTCTCGCAGGAATAAGTATCTTATATGTTGACCCGGATAATCAGTTATCATCATACCAAATTTCATTAAAATCCCTCTAGTGGATTTTCCGTGATACAGTCACAGATAGACAGGCAGACAGATAAAAATTCTAAAAAGTATATATGCTTCTGTATCGATAATAATGACTATTTCAATAAGATTTTCCCAAAAATATTTAATGTACAGATTCGACTCAGATAAAATTTATAATATTTTATGGAGTTCTTGTAATCTTCTATATAAATAAAAATGAATGTTGGTAAGCGCATAACTCAAGAATGGTTGGACCAATTCGGCTAATTTATTTTTTTGTATGTTCCTTAAGGTCCACGGAAGGTTTAATATGTAAAAAAAGACTATATCCATGTTACTCTATCCAAGCTAGGGACGAACCCGAGCGAAGCAAGGGGGAGTCGCTAGTACTATAATAAATAAAATATTTGGTTTTTACCTCTAAAAGATACACCGATTTAACTTTAAATGTAACTTCCGTTTTTATACGTAAAAGGTGATGGGTGAGACAGCCTTGAAATATGGCCTTAAAAATATTAAACCGATTTATAATTGGCGAATTTACGTTATTTATGTTATGTTATGTAATTATGAAAGTGTGTTTGCTTGTCCTTCTTTCACGTCAAAACAGATTAACGTGACTTTTTTGTATGGAGATAGTGGGAGGGCTGGAAAATGACATAGGCTATTTTATACTGCGGGAGATTATTTCATTCCCACGGGAAAACACGTTATAATAATATAATCCACATCAACTCATCATACTATGTATATAATATAATATATAGTCACATCTATCTATAAATATAAAAGGCAAAAGTGATTGGCTGATGTATCAATGAACAGGCCATACCCTTAAGACTAGAAAATTGAAATTTCGCACACGTATTCCTTATATGACAAAGGCATCCACTAAGGAAGGATTTTTCAAAATTCAACCCCCAAAGGGATGAAATAGGGGATAAAAGTTTGTATGAAACTATTTATTCCTTAGAAATATTTGCATGAAATTTCGTATGAATTAAATAGTTACAGCAAAATAATGAGTTACGTATTTCAGCGTTTTCTAAAATTCAACCCCTAAGAGGGTAAAATAGGGGATGAAAGTTTTAAATAAACGCACAGGCCAAACCCTTAGGGCTAGAAACTTGAAATTCTGCACACGTATTCCTCTTATGACGTAGGCATCCACTAAGGAAGGATTTTTCAAAATCAAACCCCCAAGGGGGCGAAGTAGGGCATAAAAGTTTGTATAAAACTTGTTACTCCTTGGACATATGTGCATGAGATTTCGTATTTTTCGTAGTTTGATCCCGAGCGAAGCCGCGGGTTCTGCTAGTGTAATATACATATATATATTCGATCTATTCCATTAAACATATCTAGGGACGAACCAGAGCGAAGCGAGGGTGAACAGCTATATGTTATATAATTTATTTTATAATTAATTTAATATTAATAGACATAAAAAATAGCTAAATTCAGAACCTCCTTCTTCTCAAGTCGGTAAAATATGTTGGAATTAAGCAAGGACCAATAAGTTAACAAAGTAGACAGGTTAAAGTACGGTTTGAGTAATTTCTCTCAAAAGGCAATTCCGTTGCATTATTAATTTAGGTATCGACGACTGTTCTCACGACGCCGCTGTGTATGGGAAGATGACCAATTTATCTATTTCCATGACATAGTGTGAAAAATATTTCACGAATAAATTTACAGTTTAAGCCTTCAAGTGTAAATCTATACATATAAAAAAATTCTGAGTCGAATCTGTACATAAAATATTTTTTGGAAAATCTTATCCATGGGTGTTTTTGTATAGTCATGGGTGTTCACATTTATAATATGTATGTATTCAAAGTTATATATGTGTAGTGTATCAACTATCTGGTATCCATAACATAAGCCTCGTAGCTTACCATGGAACTAGATGGTGCTGTGTGTTAATGTCCCAACATATTATAAATATGATGAAACATTAGTATGCTATATGTAAATATACAAAGGTTACCGATATATAGTACTTTGATAGTACAATTGTCGCGTGAACTGTATCCGATAAAAAAATTGAGATTTGTTGGATCTAATAAAATGCAATCTTATAGCATTTATTAATACTAGTAATTATCGATTAGTTGAAATTCAACCATAACATATGAGAAGAAATAGAAAATAAAAAGACAGTTCAGGTTTAAAAACTTTATTATTTTAAGGGCAAAGGAAATACAATGTTAAGGCTTCGTGTCTCTCAGTCACGGCTTCAGTTTTCTCACCGACAAATATATCGACATGAGATTCCGTAGCAACATGTGATAAATTTAATGACATACAACTGATGCATCAACGTGATAGAGCTTGTGTTAATGTGATAGAATAGTTTCTTAGATTAATGCGAATATTTGACATTTTAAAATTATTCTATCTTTTCGGATTTTTTCGCGAGTTTATTTAGATTTTTGTTTCCCGAAGTTTGGAATGCTTTACAGCAATCATGGTCGCGGGAGAGACTAAGGTCACAGACGTCTTAGAGGTAGTTAGGTAGTTAGGTAGGTTTATATAGTTGTTACAGATGGCACCTACCCTCAAAATATGATAGTTTATGTGTTAACGTGATAAAGTCCTGTGATCACTATCTTCTACGGTGCTAGTTATAGGTTCCATTTTTAGGTGAATTTTTGTATCGATTGGCATATTTACATTTTTAGCCCATATAAAACATCGTTATCTGTACGACGGATTCTAATCATTAAAATATAATAAACTTATATTTAATGGCAAACTAATAAAGCTATTAAGTACTAAGAAAATAATGGATGCTTTGGGAAATGTATGTGTTACTTATAAACTATCATCCAAACAAACATACCAACATTAATAATATTAGTGAGAGTTTATAATACCGCCTTCCTTGGACTGAATAGGAATCCAAATGTCTTTGAACGATTCAATATTTTTTCCATTATACTCATAAATATATAGTCTAAAGTTTCTAATAATGGTTTGGAATAAAAACATCGTAGAAGAACTCGCGAAGGACATTAGTCAATTTTATATAACACTATATACTATAAGACGACACGTTTGGCTCAGTTTGCAGTGACTCTACTTGCTGTGCCAGCGGTCGCGGGTTCGAGTCCCGCTGAGGGAATTCATTTGTGTAATGAGCACGAATGTTTGTACTCCAGTCATGGGTGTTTATATTTATAATATGTGTGTATTTAACGTTATATATGTGTAATGTATCAACTATCTGGTATCCATAACACAGGCCTCGTAGCTTACCATGGAACTGGATGGTGCTGTGTGTTAATGTCCCATCATATACATATAATATAATTAAAAAATTTAGGTACACCATTTTAAACTAACGCAATATTTTAATACAAAATATTTTGCAACGTTCAAGACCTGGTTAAATGATGATATAATTATTTTACTGATTTTGCCTTACTTATAAAGGTCAAACAAATGTAGAACAGGTTATTGCAAATAGTATGAAATTATTAATTGCTTCTAATAAGATATCGAGATGTAATGTTATGATGCCTGGGGGATCTAAATGGGATGCTTTATATTATATTACTCCGCCTATAAATTGCACTACACTAACAAATCAAATGATTAACCATTACTATAATAACTAAATAATAATTTTATTCTTGCCATATATTAATTTTGCTATTTTTGAAATGAAAACTTCTATAGTTTTGGTTAGGGGGTAAATTCATGTAAGTCGTCATCGACATGGTCACGTGACGTTTTATCGCTAACACCCAGAGTGCCGATAGAAATGTAAACAGTTTTAATATACAAATTTGAATATTAATTTGAATATCCAAAAATAACAACTGTTTGTTTATAGTTTTAAGTTTTCACTTCTGTCGGCAGTTCTCATGACTGCTTTTTTTATTATGCCACCACAGGGCACGGTTCCTGTTCAATGCGAGAGGAATCTATATGTCCATTACGCTAGTCAAATGTATATTGCACGTACATAATTCCAAAAATAAGTACGTTCTGTAAGATATGGTTTCCTTTTGATACTTTTTCTCACAGTTTTCACTCTTTTGGCTGTTACCAAAAATGTCTTTGTCAGAAAAACTCAATATACATAAGAATAGTTGGTGTGGTCCAGCACTCACCCAGCATGAACCCAGGATCTGCAGATCTGCCGTACATTCTAGCCACAAATGAACAAAGATGAAGATATTATTAAAGTACAGAGTAACTTAAAATACTTCGAACTATCTACTTAATATTACAAAGTCAAGAGAGGTCAATTATGGCTTAAGTAATTACAAGCTTTTGCCTGAGGCTTCACGCGCCATAACTCAAAGTTCACTGTGATAATATCTCATCATAAAAAATTATGATTAAGTATTTTTTAATCATTCAATTCGCAGTTTATTTGAGGTCAAAGTGGGCTTGGTCAAAAACGTAACTAAGCTGGAGGGCGTGATTTCAATTTCCCTACACGGATATTTTGCCACATATTTTTAAAAACTGTTGATAAAAAAGTTACTATGATCATAATTAAGCAAACTTCATTAAAATCGGCTTAGCCGTTTCACTACACGTTAATGCAACTGAACAAACTTAACCGCTAATATTATATATATATATATATATATATATATATATATATATATATATATATATATATATATATATAGATATACACATTAAGTAATGTTAATGTCTTAAGCTTAACAAGTAATAGATAAAAATCAGATCGTTCATTGTTAGATTGACGTTGGTATATAAATTTCGTTATGATTGCAAATTGATGCACGCATTTCGATTTTCTGAGTGGGTTTCGGCTATTGGATATTACTAAATCGATATTTCATAATGGCGTACCTCTTCTTTTTTATTAAACGTCGAGTTAATAAACAATATGTGATAGAACTTTGATTAAAATAGTTTTGAATAGACGAATATTTCATTTTTAATAGTAATATTGCATTTCTAAATAAGATTAAAAGTATTTCTTTATATGAGATTTAGTAAATTGATATCAAGAATTTGAACAACTTAGTTAAAAAAGTATCTTTTAGGCAAAGAATAAAGAAAAAGTCCAATCCTTAGATAAGAAGAATAATTACTCTGAAAATAATTAAGAATAATTTTTTTATATGTAAAAAAATATATTTCATTTACTTCTATAAACTATACACTATAGTGAACTAGTACTATAAGCACTATAGATAGTACACTACAGTAATATAAGCACTATAGATACTAAAAATTCCTAGAGTTTCTGACTATACTCATCATCATATTCGCAAATTATAGTCTTATGTTGAGATACTCAGATACATGCATATCGATTTAAATTCATTTTATCTCTATACGAAGTTCACATCTGCTTATATACATATATATGTATGTATTTGTTTTAATCTCATAAAAGGCTAGCTAAGTGGCTTGCTTATATTATACTGATGATCATGAGATTTGGGACTTATGTTATCATCTTCAGCCTATTGGCTTCTGCTGAATGTAGGTCTTCTCTAAAAAGCGCCACATCCCGGTCCTGGTCAGCATCCTACTGCTACCTGCAACCTTTCTCAAGTAATTAGTCCATCGTGCTGCAGAACACTCTATACTACGCGTGTTAAACGTGGCCTTGACTCTTACAAGCATCGGTTCCATCGTGTCGATCATCTGTGCATCTGGAGATATTTATATCTTGAATCTGCCCAATAGGGCCATTGGGTTTTTCTATAAGAAAATACTATTTCAAGTTATTTAGTCGATTCTATAATAATTTGTTATAAATAAAGGTTAAGATATATTTTTTTATCTAACAATAAATGAGATATATAAATAAGAAAACATAAATGTTTTAACTCTATGGTATACTAAGGACTAACGCGCACTCATCGTCCATAGATACCTAATAGCAGGTTATGCGTTACTTCATATGGTAATAATGTACCTGTGTACTAATTTATATCCAAATCTGTCCAGCCCTTTTAACGTGAAGTTGTGAAACTTGGACTCACCTATACAAACTATTTCCGATTTCATAAGGTTATAGTGATTCTATTGTATGAGTAAATAAATATAAACTATTATTTGTCTCTAAAAAAACCGAAATTCAATAGCTATAGTCACTTAACCCAAGTGGATATTATTACAGTATTAAAATGTCGTTACCCACCTTATTACTTTGCAAATGAAAATCCTAAACATTAAATAAGTGCTTTAAACTATTTATAAAGGCATAAAAACAATCTTCTAAGGATTCTAAAATAATATCATCATTGGTTATTTTAAGATATTATACTAAATATTACTAGTGTTTGCCTAGTCGTCTAAATTCTACCATAATTATTATTGAAAATTTGAAGAAAACATGTATGAATATTTACCTAACTATATATTTATAAAATACCTTAAGATTCTTCCATAACGTCTAAAATAAACTATAATTGAAAGATGGCAATCAATCAGAGAGAGGAAAAGACAATCAGAACGGTGGCATCCCATACCAAACGTGCCAAGAAAACCTAGGAGCACACAGAAGACAAGAAGATCAATCAAGAAGCCGCCATCTTACTCCAATATACCAGTAAGTCATACCAAGATGATCTGAGAGTAAAGAGAGATGAAAAGGCAATCGGGAAGCTGGTATACTACACCAAAAATGCTAGCATCTCACAAAAAGAAGACCTGAAAGCGTATCACTAACTGTAGCACAACACTCTCAAAACTCCAAAAACTTGCCATCGGGTCTCATCTTGCCTGAATTATCTCTTTGATGCGAGTTACCATTCAAATTAGACCTCACAAGCTCTTAGAACAAAAAAGAAATCACGACAAAATAAAATCAAAACTCAAAGAAACGTACGGACATAAAGTATATGGTCACTCACATACTCACTATAAAAAACAAGAATCAATAATAATAAAAAACTTGTGTAAGTAACGCCTATACTCGTATTAAGTAATATAGGCAACTATTTTTGAATCACTCACGAACAAACAATGAGGTAATAAATAAAACGTATTATTATAGTTTCAAATGGTGTATGCAATAATTTATTTTTTAAAGTAGCAAAATTTTTCGATACTGTTCAATATATATTTCCTACAATGAATATCCATATATACCAACTTTTATGGCGATCAGATTAATGGTGTTTCTACATCAGATAATATCCTGTATCGACATATATTGAGGAGTTACAGCAAAATAAATAGCATCGAAACCTTTATATAAAAACACTTATATGAGTAAAAATTTTAAGTCGATGGAAAACGAATTATAAAAGATTTGGCGGTTTTGAACAAACAAACATTTACGTTTCTATTTATACAGGTAAGATAGATATCCTTATTTTACCCATTCCAGTAAGCGTCCTAGGTATTTAACAGTAGCCTATGTTTTACTCCAAGTTATAGTTTATCTGAGTACTAATTTTCATCCTAATTAGTCCAGCCGTTTCAGCATAAAACAAATAAACACATAAACTTATATTTATAACGGTAGTGTAATTAATTAATTATTGGATGATGGGTCACGAAGTAAGCGTAGGTAGCGACTAGTATTTAGCCTATTCATAAGTCATTCTTGACATTTCAAGTGAATTTTCAATGACAGACACGTCATATCAAATATTTCTAATAACTTCAGTTCCGTGGGATCATTTCACGAATTTCATTTTATGGATGACATTTTATCAAATGGTATTAACATTTTTGTTGACCGTACCTATCCGAGTATCTATTTTTACCCAAACTCTCCAAAAGAGGGTAATGTTTTTCAAGTAAAATATGTGTTTGTTTTTTTTTTGTTATATTATAGCCTAAACGGTTCCAAATATAGGATCAAAATATAAATAAATATGTGTTATTTTAACAATAACAATAAAAAAAAATCTGCTAAATAATTTACACTATAAGCCAATTTTATTGTAGCACACGTTATATTTATTTTATTTTCTAAATAGTTTAATATCACTGGTTTGATTCCTGACGAAGCAAGACTAAGCTCGGATATTCAGCCAACGACAGTGAATAAGACATCAAAGCTATATATTTAACATCTGCTTTACCTTTAATGCACGAGCCATTAAATTTTGAGTTTAATTTAACTCAATTTTATACTTGCACATAAAATTAAAAGTGAACTTTGACATACAAAATTGGAAGTAACTAGATCATATACAAAGTAATATGTAAATGAAGGCTATTTTATTTGGTTAATTGTTACTGCTCTTTAAACTTCGGATTTGAGCATTTTATTATTATATTCATGGGACCAGTTCGAAGTTAAGTGTTTTTGACTGCAGGTTCGATTCCCGCACTAGTAAATATTTATGTTATAAATGGTTATACAAGTCTCCGCCAGAAGTTTTAGAATTGCGAACATGAAAAAAATGTATTGTATTATAGTATATATAGACCTTTTTAATATCCTTCTGCTCGGCACAGGCTCCCTTCAATACGAGGGGAATTAGGCCATAGTCCACCGCGCTGGCCAAGTGCGGGTTGGTGGACTGCACGTGTCTATCGAAAACTTGCTTGGTTCTCTCAGACATGTACTCGTAGGTTTCCTCACGACGTTTTCTTTCCCTGTAAGACAAGTAGTAATCATGTTGAAAATGATTCGCACACGGGAATATCAGAGGTGCAAGACCAGAGATTTGAACCCGCTTCATTTGGTTTCCCAAGCGAGCACGTTACCACTGGGCTACCACTGCAATATGTAATTTTAATATGGCAATGTATACAGGGTTATTGGTAATTCGACGTATTCCCGTTAGGAGGTGATAGGGGTGACTATTTGCAATAGTTTTGACCCCCATAGACATTATGCAAAAGTGAACCATTTTTGAGTTATCATGTTTTTTAGCTTTTTTCAAAATGCGTCAGAAATGCAACTTCAAAAATTTATTAAAAAAAAAGTATCAATTTAAACCTCATTTTCTCTTCTGATTTATAAAAACGGTAAAACACCAGTTATTTATTAATATTAAAACAACAATTATCGGTCCAAATTAAAAAATGCGAGACGAAAAACGATATTACTTCAATATTTTTTTGAAACTTTCTCCACTAAAATGCCTTAAAAACAAAAAAAAAAACGTTATGAAACTTGGCTTGCAGATTATTTTAAAAACATAATCGTTTTCTTAGCTCTCCTAAAATGCATAACAACTAGGAACTTAATTCAAAAAAAACTGAAAAAAATTGATGACAAAGGAAGCAGGCAGAATTTCGTATTCGAACTAAACTTAAGGTCGTTCTTTAAAATTTCCATAAAATTAATTAAAAACAACACCCAATGTAAATAAAACAAAAAAATATAAATTTAATATAAAATTTAGAACCAGTAACAATTTAGTGGTAATAACAATTAACAATTAATAATAAGTAACAAGTAAAACATTATGTAATTTAGCCTAATTAAAGTTCTCGCTCGAAGTGACTTCCCCTATTGCGTACGCATAGTCGCATTCTTTTTCCGAGTTGTGACTTAACTACCGAAGTAGTCAAATTATTCCGCATCGCATTTGCTGCGTTTATAATTCTTGTTTTGAGTTTTTCCGCGGATGACACAGGCGAGACGTCGTAAACTAGGGACTTCTGTGACCCCAGACATAGAAATCAACCGGCGTTAAGTCCGGACTTCTCGCACGCCATGGAATGGGTCCTAAAGCCAAGGGAAAGTCTCTCCCGTGACCATGATTGTGAACCAAAAATCAAAATAAATCTGCGAAAAAATCCGAAAAGATAGTTTTATTTACATGATATACCAGCAATACGGATGTCCTGCACATTTTGGTGTCAATGTTAGGTGATGGCTCGATAGCCATTTTCCTAATCGTTGCATAGGGCGAGGAGGACCCATTCCGTGGCCTGCGAGGAGTCCGGACTTAACGCCGGTTGATTTCTATTTCTGGGGTCTCATAAAATCCCTATTTTTCGACCGCGAAAGAACTCCAAACAAGAATTATGAACGCAGCAAATGCGATGCGGAATAATTTGACTACTTTGGTAGTTGAGTCACAACTCTGAAAAAGAATGCGACTTTGCGTACGCAATAGGGGAAGTCACTTCGAGCAAGAACTTTAATTAGGCTAAATTACATAATGTTTTACTTGTTACTTATTATTAATTGTTAATTGTTATAACCACTAAATTGTTACTGGTTCTAAATTTTATATTAAATTTATATTTTTTTGTTTTATTTACATTGGGTGTTGTTTTTAATTAATTTTATGGAAATTTTAAAGAACGACCTTAAGTTTAGTTCGAATACGAAATTCTGCGTGCTTCCTTTGTCATCAATTTTTTTCAGTTTTTTTTGAATTAAGTTCCTAGTTGTTATGCATTTTAGGAGAGCTAAGAAAACGGTTATGTTTTTAAAATAATCTGCAAGCCAAGTTTCATAACGTTTTTTTTTGTTTTTAAGGCATTTTAGTGGAGAAAGTTTCAAAAAAATATTGAAGTAATATCGTTTTTCGTCTCGAATTTTTTAATTTGGCCCGATAATTGTTGTTTTAATATTAATAAATAACTGGTGTTTTACCGTTTTTATAAATCAGAAGAGAAAATGAGGTTTAAATTGATACTTTTTTTTTAATAAATTTTTGAAGTTGTATTTCTGACGCATTTTGAAAAAAGCTAAAAAACATGATAACTCAAAAATGGTTCACTTTTGCATAATGCCTATGGGGGCCAAAATTATCGCAAATAGTCACCCCTATCACCTCCTAACGGGAATACGTCGAATTACCAATAACCCTGTATAATGAAAAATATACATTGCCATATTAAAATGTATAAAAACTTTTTGTACAAGAAACATATTGTTTGCTAAATATTTATCTGTGCAGCTCGTCTGTGTATGTCCTCTTTTCTATACGAAGGTTGTCAGGTCACCAACGTAGGCAGATCCGGGTTGGCGAACTTCACATGTCTTTGGACAATTAGGTTCTCCCAAACATGCAGTTTCTTACGATATTTCCTTCACTGTTTTAGCAAGTGGTCAAACTTTAAAAATCATTCCCTTTATCCCAAAAATAATAGGTTTCACGCAAGTCTAACCACAGACAAGTACTAGTTTCTCACATTTAAATAGATCCTTTAGTGAAATACTCACTCGATGATGCCTTTCGCTCTCATTTTGCTTGGTAAAGGTTATCCAATGAGTGGAGGCAATTAAAATAATTAATGTAGAAGGAACGTCGTGTGAAGTATACATGCAAGCATTACGCCTTATTAAGATGCTTTATAAAGATTTAATTATTGTGTTTTCAATTTTTTTTTCTATGTTAACCTATTTTTAAAGAATATATTACTTAGAATTTTAAAATAATTAATATAATAGGCATTTTACCTATACGAGTAGATATGTAGTATAGAAACTAAGGCAGTGGTAGCCCAGTGGTAACGCGCTCGCTTGTGAAACCGAGTGAAGCGGGTTCAAATCTCGCACTTCTGATATTTTCATGTGCGATTAATTTTCAACATGATTACCACATATCTTAACGGTGAAGGAAAACATTGTGAGAAAACCTGCATGTCTAAGAGAGGCTAGCAAGTTTTCAAAAGACATGTGAAGTCCGCCAACCCGCACTACGCCACCGTGGTGGACTATAGCCCGATCCCTTCATGTTGAAGGAGGATCGTACCTAGCATTGGAACGTTAAAAAGGGCTGAATACGATTTTATTATTATGTGAATTCCTCATGATAATTCAATGGTTTGATTCTATCGAGCTGATCTGATGATGGGGACTACCTACTGAAGAAGGTAGAAACTGCTCAAGATTCAAACACACAGAACTCTTCACTCTTCTTCAATTTCACTCTTCCACTGCGAAGAATGTACTTATTTATGTATAATCCTATACAATAATATTATACAAATTATTTATTTATGTAAGATATTTATTTGTATTCAGCCCTTTTTAACGTCTCACTGCTGGGCACGGGCTTTCCTTCAATACGAAGGAAATCAGGCCATAGTCGAGTCAAGTGAAGTGCGGTTTGACGGACTTCATATATCTTCCGAAAACTTGCTAGGTTTTCTCAGACATGCAGGTTTCCTCACGATGTTTTCCTTCACCGTAAGGAAAATGGTAATCATGTTAGAAATGATTCGCACATGAAAATATCAGAGGTGCGAGACCCGAGATTTGAACCCGCCTCACTTGGTTTCCCAAGCGAGCGCGTTACCTCTGGGCTACCACTGCCTAGATATTTATTTATGTACTCGTCAACTAATTAACTACTACATATAATTATATAGCTTACGGTCGCGAATCCATTTGCATGGTATGATGAAAAAAACCTATGTCACTCTCATCCAAATCAATACGCTAGGCAGCTAGGGAACCCCTTTAAATCGTTTAAAGTTTTTTTTATATTATATATCCAAGATGAACCCTTTTTCATTTCTAGAATAATAGCTCACATAGCTCGAATGGGTCCCTAGTGTCTAACATTAGCCTATGTGGTACTCCAGGTCATAATCTGTGTACTAAATTTCAATCCAATCCATTCAGCCATTTCAGTGTGGGAGTGTAACAAACATCTATACTAATATTATAAAGAGGAAAGATTTTTCTTGTTTGTTTGTTTATTTGTACCGAATAAGCTCCAAAACTACTTAACCGATTTAGATAAGGTAAGAACATAGTTTGATACCCTGGGAAGGGCATAGGATAGAATATTTTTATCCTGGAAATCATCCCTTAAGGGGGTGAAAATGGGGATAAAAGTTTGTATGGGTAAAGCAACCTAGGGACGAATCCAAGCGAAGAGAAGGTGAGTCGCTAGTTTACATACATATATTATAATAGTACGTCCGATATGTGTATAATATATGTACATATATCAATAATCATATTTATATATTATTTTAAGTATTGTGATCGAATAATATGTTAAAATAAACTCAAATCATAATACTAGGCAACATTAAGATCGTATTACAAAGTTATATTTGTCCATCAGATTGAGAAACAAATTTCTCATTTATAATACGTGTATGGAATTCAAGGATTATAGCATTGATATATAGGTGCATTAAGGCTAGTTGAACGCTTAGGAAATGTGTAATTCTCGTAACCTTATGACCTTTTGTACAACTTTCCATCACTTTGTTGGATATGAAGAATTATAGAAATGGCATCGAGTAGTATAAGTATGAGTTTTAATCTATACATATAATAAAATTCTCAGCCGAATCTGTACATTAAATATTTTTTGGAAATTTTTTATTGAAATAGTAATTATTATCGATACAGAGTTTATAGTTTTTAGAATTTTTGTTTGTCTATCTGTCTCACGCATCATGAGAAAACCACTGAACAGATTTTGATAAAATCCGGTATGATGATAGCTGGCTATCCGGGTCAATATTTAGGATACTTTTTACTGCGGGAAAATATCTCATCTCTAAGAAATCTATACTAACCCTTAAAACGTTTCTAGGGACGAAACTGAGCGGAGCGAGGGTGAATCACTAGTATTATTATACATTACACGTTTTGTCATCGCACAGATATTAATTACAAAATTTGATGAACGCTTTTAGAACAATAGGATTTAAGAAGAAACTTTCACCATAAATATAACCTGTAGAAAAATTTTTTGTAGCACCAAAAGATGATTGATGACTTGAATCTTAAAAAAGGTTTTAAATATAGCAAAAATTTGGATTTTTCGGTTACTATTTAATATATCCCTTACATTATTATACGATCATTTTTTTTTTCAAACCTTTTTTTCATCTTCTTCAATAGACATACTACTGACAAACACTTCTCAAACTTAAAAAAAAAACTACAATTCACTTCTTAATGGCTTAAAAACGTGCCAGTTGAGCACATATTCCTTCGCAAATGTCATAAAAGATATATATTAAATTCAATTTTGTACTGATACCACTTTTATTAATTCTTACTCTGATAGTTCCAGATAACCGATATATAATTGAGGTAGGCGAGTTACAGTCGCAGCCGTAAAGATATATTACGTTAAGATGCGTTAATTACTGAATTTTGATGTGAATCGTTGAATAACTCATGAATAAGGATCGGTGTACATAACACAAACACACACACCACACACACACACATATATATATATATATATATATATATATATATATATATAATAAAATGTCATTAAGTAAGAATAAAGTAAGTTACATAAAATTAACGTGCGTTTCCTTTTTTTTCAACCTCACTCTCATTCTCTATTTTTTTCCTCCATATCAATATAATTAGTTAAGTATACTTCTTTATTCTCTTTATTATCCACAAAGCGAACAAGTAAATAAATTAATATGTTGGGACATTAACACACAGCACCATCTAGTTCCATGGTAAGCTACGAAGCTTGTGTTATGGATACCGGATAGTTAATAAATTATACATAAATAACTTAAAATACACATGAACATATTATAAATATAAACACCTATGACTAGATTACAATAACATTCGTACTCATCACACAAATGACTGACGTATATTCTGCACTCAAGATTTACCTGAAATATTTTTTTTTATCATCATGATTGATCATCACATTATTCTATACAAAAAAGAACCGACGATCTCCGCTATTGTATCTAAAACCAAACACGTCTCTACTACGAAGGTCAACCTACACATTCGTATTGCACTGGTCTTTTAAAATACGTTACACGCGTGACGATGCAACCAATTTTATTATAAAGGTCCAAACATTGCAATTAAAATAGAGTTCAACCCACGTTTTACGATCACATATACTTGGGTAATTAAAATTCCCTAGATTTTATGTTCTTACGTTACTTCAATTATAATTGGTATAATTTCAATATTGAGAATCTGAGGATCTTTACTTATGCTAATATATGATATTATAGTACTAAGAATATTTGCAATATTTGTACCTTTTATATAAAAATACTACTACACTAATACTACATAATTCCGTTTTAACGTTTAGTATAGATTTCTCAGCGATTAGATATATTCCCGGAGTAAAAAGTATCCTATATGTTGACCCGGATAATCAGCTATCATTATACCAAAATTCATCAAAATCTGTGGTTTTCTCGTGATGCGGTCACAGACATACAGACAGACAGATAGATAGACCGACAGACAGACAAGAATTCTAAAAACTATAAATTCGGCCTCTGTATCGATAATAATGACTATTTCAATAAGATTTTCCAAAAAATATTTAGTGTACAGATTCAACTCAGAATTTTATTATATGTATAGATTTTAAATGTTCAATAAGCTACATATTATTTTAGTATTGAATAAAACTATCCGACTACTATTGTAATGAAAAAAATACAAAAATGGTATGTAGGTATGTATTTGTATGGATTGACGTTTTTCGATCAAATTTAGTACGTAGATAGTGTTAGCTATGTTTTTAATTGCTTATATTATCAGTGCAATAAAAAAGTACCTTTAAAATCTAGATCGGAGACAGCTGTTATGCCTATTTTTATCTAAAAATATTATAATAAGAATAAGTTCTAAAAACGATTGTAATAAAAGCCTTAAATGTTGAAGTATCTTGTTTTCTTAGGTCTTGATTGAAAAGTAAAAATGTAAATTAACCATTTGCTTGTTTTAAATTTTTTTTTAAAGGCAACTCTGATAAACATATATAATTATTAGCAACTCACCCTCGCTACGTTCGGGTTCACCCCTAGTTACTTAAAAAATGGGGGTGCTCCATCTCCCATAGGAGGGTGAAAAATACTTTACGATCTATTCTCATACCTACCAAATTTATAAAAAAAACCATTGAAAAATGCGACCACAAACACTGTGACATGAGATATTTATATATTAGATTCATGAAATATAAACAAAAAATAATAAACGCTATTCGTAATAACAGACTGTCTATAGACACATCTATCTACAATTATTATCGTTAGCGGATGCAGAAACGGATATGAACGGACCAATTTCTTCGTACTGTAAATTATAACTTGTGACCTTTAGCATTTTCATAGGTATTTGAGAATTACTCATAATCCAAACGATTTTAAAAATCCTTTTAAAGTTCATATTTTTTTTTGTATGCAGATGATGCAAATAAAAACAATATTGACCCTCAGTTAGTAGGTACTGAATATATTTTTATGTTATTATAGGGATTATGATTAGACAAGCGACTTAAACCCGCTTTGCTCAGCTGTGCCCTGGGGTTATGTAGCTTAGGAACGCATAGAACAAACATACAAAGAAACATTCACTTTTATTTATATATATTATAGCGCCATCTTTGGGCAACTTTTATTATTAACATTAGCTTATATGTTACTCCAGGTCCAAATCATTCTAGCCACTACAGTGTGAAGAATTAATAAATTTAAACAAATACACAAACGTTCGCATTTAATAGTAATATGAATTAGGAAACTTGAGAGCCTACGCTAAGTTGCTGAGATTGAGGAGTTTGTGAAACCGAAGCCGTGATATCCCACGTAGGTAGAGCGCCTGTACTCGTACATATACACCGGCGCCTTCGCCAAACATTTTTATATGATACTAGCAACCCACCCTCGCTCCGTTCGGGTTCGTCCCTAGATACGTTTTAATGTTTAGCTCAGAGATGAGATATTTTTCCGCAGTAAAAAGTATCCTATATGTTGACCCGGATAACCGGCTATCATCATACCAAATTTCATCAAAACCTGTCCAGTGGTTTTCCCGTGATGCGGTAACAGACAGACAGATAAAAACTCTAAAAACTGTAGATTTGGCTTCTGTATCGATAATAAAGTCTATTTCAATCACATTTTCCAAAATATACTTAATGTACAGATTTGGCTTAGTTACAATTTTATTATATGTATAGATTGGATTTTAAATGAATTTAATGTTTTGCTATGATTTCACCATTTTAAGTACTAGCGTTCGTCCGGAGGTCGGAATTCGACCATAATCTTTTTTATTGATATAATACTAAAGCTCCTCAATAGCTAATAAAAAAAATTAAAGAGTGCGTGTATGAGTGTGTACACGCGCAAGGAATAAAACTTCTGTAGGTTATCGGTACTCTTTATGAAATTCAATTTATGTTTTAAATAATTAGGATAGGTGAGATACTAGAAATAACGCATATTAGGCATATTACAATCACATATTTTTAGAATATCATAATATAATATTGTATATCATTTGTCAGACAATAACAACGGTTACCATGGCAACAAACGTACGTACATCTTTTCGTAACGCATTCACCAGCTTACTCCTCAAGTCAAGCGTGCGTAAACAAGTTTTACTTCAAAAAAAATTGCTTGACAAACAGAGGACAAAAAGGAAGAACTATTTTGTCTTTGCATATGTGTTTATAGATTTCGCATGTTGGGTTAGAGTCCCTAACCTTAAAATAAATCTATATTAAACCGACCTAGATACATTTATTAACATATTATATTATGTGCAAGTAGCGGAAACAGATCTTTTAACCTTTATTCGTTGAATCGTAAGTTAAAGAGATGTAAAGATATTCATTTCAGAGACCAGTTTTCCAACAAATTGTGATATCATCGGTAATATGAGCTCGAGCGTGACAATCTAAAATATGCAGTCATAATGTTTACGGCATAACTATGATATATTATGATAAGTGTGAATTCCTTTCTCTTTCATTAATAACTTTATTATATAGTAGGTACCTTGGCCACCGAGTGTAGCTCGGTATTATGTAACATCGTGTTTTATCGGAAAAAACACATACATATATAGATAAAATTAAAAACAAAACCTTATCTAAATACAAAATTTGATCCAAATCTTTAGAGTCATTTTCGAGGTATACGAAATAAACTTATGTATACATAGTTATATATATATATATATATGTACATTTAATTATTATTTTTATATAAAAAATACATTGAAACTCTTCCAGTTTATTCATATATGTACCTATATGTTACAGTCAAAACTACTTTTGGCTAAAGAGGTTGGTCAATAGCAGTTTTGACTGTCATATCGGTAATAACTCTTAAAAAATTAAAGAGGTAAATATGTTGAAGGCTACTCGAAAGAACCCTTTCTTTATAGGTTAGGTTAGAACAGTGACCACCGCCGCCATAAACGACTAGAACTTTTAGAATAAAAATGCCTGTAGTCAAAACTACTTTTGACCGACCTCTTTAGTCAAAAGTAGTTTTGACAAAAAATAATTTTGACTATATCATACTCGTACATACGTACTAGCGACTTACTCTCGCTTCACTCGGGTCACCTCTACTTGCTTCCCAATACAAATTTTCATCCCCATTTTCACCCCCTTAAGGGATAATTTTCGGGATAAAAAGTATCCCATGTCCTTCCCAGGGTCTCAAACTATCTTCTTACCAAATTTCATCTAAATTGATTTTGTAGTTCTAGAGATTACCCCCTATAACCTCACAAATTCACAAACTTCACCTCTTTATAATATTAGTATAGATGTGGAAAGAAACGATAGGAAATTATAGAAATATGTATAAAAGCACAACCGGATATAGTACAGTGAACTATGGTATTTTTAAATGGTTACCGCAAACTCATAACGATGAGGTAGGTCAGTTTTGTAAAAAAAAAACATAACATATATAAGAAAATAACAGCTTAAGATCTCGAGCGGATATTCATATCAGTAATTGAATTATTCATGATGTGACATAATGGAATTCTCATAAATATTTATTTAACAACTGTGTTTAATTTTAAAATGTAAATAAATTATTTCTTGTTCTTTTATTGAATAATTTAAAACGAGTTCACAGTTCGGGTGTATGATTTTTTTTATATATAACGTAATATTTTACCAATAATTGTAAATTCGGTTATTTTTAATCGTGTCATTCTCCATTTTTTGATCTCAAATGTTTTAGATTAAAAGAACAACATTGACGGTCCGTGTAGGAAATCGAGGTTGAAGCTTAAAATAGAACTAAAATTAGCTTTTTAACTGACTTTAAAAATGGAGGTGTGTCTAAATTTGCGTTCTCAGTAATACCATTACCGCATATCACAGTATAGTTTTTGGGTATATGATTTTTCGATATGTAATGTGATATTTTATCAATAATTTTGGACCGGATTATTTTTAATTAGGTTATGCTGGTCAATCTTTATCTAATCTTCTTCTTTTTAAGCGGTATTGTCGAAGTAAATAATGCCCAACTAGCAAGTTTTATACCCACAAAATAAAAAGAAGAGTAAACAAAATAATAAAAGAATAATAATTCAGTATCGTCTAGTACTCCAGCCAGGTTTGAAGCCAAGAAATGGTTTAACTTAGGAGGCGGTCCACCTCGGTGGGTGGTGTATCTTGCGGTTTGCTCCTGGTACTTCTCTGATACCAGAATAGACCGTGGGAGCAACCCCATGGTTGTTATGGTCTACCGGCAGGCAGCCGTTGAGATATCGTGGTTGAGTGCGTAAGCAATCCTACGACGTCCCATTAAGATGAGAAGATTTCCTTTGGGTCTTAGGAGAAATACTTTCTTACTCAGCGAGTTTCCACATTACCACCAGTATACATATATGCAGGTGGTATATGTATGTATTTTCTAACATCAAAGAAAAGAATATATATCCGATGCAAAAAAAATACTTAACAAAACAGTGTCGGATTCCTAGTGATAATAATATAAATTTAGATATGTTACAAATATGACTGTACGTTCAAACATCTATTACTAACAAATGCACTATGACTAATAAATAGCGAAGAGTTATAAAGGCAAGTAATAAATGTAACTTCATTTGCATACATTAGACCTTACAATAGAAGCGCTTTTGGCTACACTCCAAGAAGTTCATTTATATTTTATTATGACATGAGAAAGTATCTACAGTTAGGCAGATCAATAGTATATTAATGTTCGTCTAATAGTCGAAATTTGACCATTTTTTAAATTTTAGGATAACATAAATAAATAGAATTTGCCATTTTTGATTTTTTTTGAAATCATTTTTGTAAAATTGTGGGTAGGCACTGTTTTTAACAAGTAATAACGCCTTTGAGACGTCTAAAACCTTAGTCTCTCCCGTGACCATGATTGCTGTAAAACATTCGAAACGTAGGAAACGAAAAATCTAATTAATAAATCCGCGAAATAATCCGAAAAGATAGTTTTATTTAAAAATGTCAAATATTTGCGTAAATCTAAGAAAGTATTATGATAAAAAGGTACTGAACTGTTTTGATACTAACAATAATACATATATTATGTCAATCTAAACACTCAGCTAACAATTGTTAAGTATTTTTGAAGTTATACTTCTTTTGGCACGTTTGGAAAAAAATATGAGAGTAAAATTTTTACGATGCGCGTATACGATTTTACTGAAAGCGACATGATGAAATTAGCTGCGTTCCTTTTACAAACAGAGAGTTGTGACATACGGGATGAAATCTTTAGCTATTTTTGTTCTGTTACGCCAAAGAAGTATAACTTCTTACGTCCGTACATAAATACACACACGTGTTTTTTATCCAAAATGTCACAGACTAAACGAACAACATTGACGGTCTGTGTAAAAAATCTTGGCTTAAGTTTAAAATTGTACTAAAATTAGCTTTTTAACTGACTTCAAAAAAATAAGGTTCTATATTCGGTTTCTTTTATTAACACCATTTCCGCCAATACCGTATACTACAGTACATATATTACTTACAATGTCCGAATGGTATGTTTTTTCAACTACGTAGTAGAAAAGAAGGAGGTACAAATTTGGATATTTTTACTAGCTTTACCCCACGGTGTCACCCGCGTTAAATTTGTTTGATTTAAACATCAGTTTTACAATATTGTATGGATTTATGATTAATGCTCCGCTCCTTTTAGCATAATGATGTATATGACCTATAACCTTCCTCAATAAACAGGCTATCTAATGCAAAATGAATTTTTCAAATCGGATTCTGAGATAAGTGCGTTCAAACAAACAAACAAACAAACTCTGCCTCTTTATATTATTAGTATAGATACATATGTTACCCACGCGATATATTATCTAATTCTAAATGAAACACGATTATTTTTAGCTCAGGAGATATTTAAGGATATTTTTTAATGTGACTTTTAAAATATCTATCGTAATGTTTATTATTTGAAAACTATCTTTTCTTGAAGCAGCTACATTTCTATGATCACTGTAAAACAATTGAATGGTCTTATTAATCACTCAAGCTCGTGATTCACGCTCCTAAACAAAACTCTAATTAATTACAAATGTTTGCTGTTATTTGTATCGTAACTTATTGCTGTCTTAAATAATTTAGATGCCACGATGAGTCTATAGTATTTCTTAATTATATACTTTAAACCATGGGAACACCTAGATCTTATATTTACTTTGACTATAGACACCATGTTTGGCTGAGTTTGTATTGCTGCTTGCTGTGCTAGCGGTCGTAGGTTCGAGTCCCGCTGGGGGCATTAATTCTCTTCCTTTTTAAAGACGTCCAAATGATAATATGAAAATGCTAACTAATGAGATAGAAGATTTTAGGAATCCGTAGCTAAATGACAAAAACTCTTTTAATTTTCACCCCGTTCTTTTGTCCGTCTGTTACGCATGTTTTGCTTATAATAATTATTATTATTAAAAAATGTGAAACCGATAGAAATAAAAATAGTTGTATAACAAATTCTGAAGAAATTTTCTGATAATATTAAATTTAGTAGTTATCATGATTTAAATCTAGGAATATATCTATACTAATATTATAAAGCTGAAGAGTTTGTTTGTTTGTTTTTTTTTTTTGGTAGTGGATTTGAAAAATTCTTTTTGCATTAGATAGTCCGTTAACTGAGGAAGGCTATAATAGGCAATATATTATCCCGAAACAATGTACGTTTCCCGTGGGATAGATTTGTTTTTATCTAGGGACGAACCTGAAGCGAAACGAGGGTAAGTCGCTAGTCATGACATAAAAATATAACCTTGTTATTTGCATTATGATACCATTGCACTCGAAATTCATTTATTTTTGTATGATCATCACGATTTTTGAAAATGTTAATGTATTCTTATTCTTAGCCTTTTTCTATTTAGTCTAAACCTATATAACCTATATAACTAATATAATCTTCTATATAAATAAAAATGCATGTTCGTATGTTTGTTCTATGCGTTCCTAAACCATTGCTCCGATTGTGATGAAACTCTGTTGGGTTATTCTGTATACGCCTGCAAAGTTCCTGGCGTAAACAAAAAAAGATTTTTCATTCCATCCTAACTCTTAAAACTTACTTAGGGACGAACCCGAGTGAAGCGAGGGTAAGTCGCTAGTTTATTCGTCTCTTATAGGTTGCTTCTCCATACAAACTTTCATCCCCATTTTCACCCCCTTAAGGGATGATTTCCGGGATAAAAACTAAATTTTCGTCTAAATTGGTTCAGTAGTTTCGGAGCTTATTCGGTACAAATAGTAATAATAATTTATTGAATAATAAAACACATAAACAGTAAACAATATTACATACAAAAACAAACATACATAATATTTTATTATACAGAACAATCTTAGTTTATAAGCACAAAACAAACAAATAAACAAATCTTTCTTCTTTATAATATTAGTATAGAAAAATCACGTCGTGTCGTGTAACTAAATACTCGTACATTACAATATATGTAGATTTGCAAAAATGTGAAATATGATTTGGTTTAGTTTATAAGATTATTGAATACATTAAAAGGAGGACACCACATGTACGTAGATTGCTCTTGTTGCCTCATAAATATTCTCACGGGGTGAAAGCAATTTGTAATTAACTTTTGTATATCTTTTTGTACATAATTCAATATTACAAATCTATATTAATATGCCAAAGGTGAAAAATTTTTGTTCATTTGAACACGTTTATCTCCAGAATTGGTAGTTGTATTTGATTTTTTTTTTATTTAAAAGTTCATTTATTGATGATATTGTAAGGCTGTTTTATAATCTTATTTCACAGTACAAAAATTAGAAGCGGGGCAATTAGAAGCGCAATTAGAAACAGAGCGGGGGCATAAAGTGGTAGCCTAGTGGTAACGCACTGGCTTGAGAAACAGAATGAAGCGGGTTCGAATCCCGGGTCTCGCACCTCTGATATATTCATATGCGTATTATCTCGAATTGAAGAGAGGTCCACCCCCAGCACTGGGACGTTTAAAAATAATTACCAATAAAATTTGCAACGTCAACCTGTTACTAAGATTTTTTTGACAGAAGTTTTTCTGTCTTCACCCGATCCGGGACTCGAACTCATGATCTCCAGATCTGCAGCCGTACATGATAGCTATTAGACAACAAGGCAGTCAAAGTGTATTTATTATACTAGCAGAACCCATGCATAATGATGTTATAGCCTATAACCTTCCTCAATAAACGGGCTATCAAATGGAATTTTTTAAAATCGGATTAGTCGTCCCTGAGATTAGCGCGTTCAAACAAACAAACGAACAAACTAACAAACAAACTCTGCCTCTTTATAATATTAGTATAGATAAATAGATCAGTTTTAAATAATAGTTTCTATTAATTTTATTTGTCAGACTGAACATGACATGTCAATAGCATCGCAAATCATTCTGGCATTTGACCTAAACTTACATAAGTCAATTGAACTGCGAATATGATAATTTAGCATATTATAATATGGATTTGATTGATTAGAGTGAAGGTTTGTACATTAATATCTGTCTTCAAAATCGGAAGTTGGTTTGATTCCCGGTTATAATAAATATTATAGTTTCAAAGGCTTTTATATTCGTTTTTTTTCACGTTTTTACATAGTAAAATATCTATACAAATAAATAAAATTGAAGTGTCTGTTTGTAATGTCAAAATAGCAGTTTTTACTTAAAGCATATAAAAGTATATACGGTACCTACATATAAGATTTTTTTTTTTTGTCTGTCTGTTTATTCCAGTTAATCTCTGAAACGGCAGGACGGATTTTGATGGGACTTCCACTGACAGATAGCAGATATTATAAGGAATGACTTAGGCTACTTTTAGTTTAGAAATAGAATTAGGGTTCCAATGAAAAATATTAAATCCCTTGAAATTGTGAACACAATCAGCGTAGCTAGAAGCGTTCCAACGGCTTATATGTATGTATGTATGTATATAAAAAAAACTCACTACATAAAAACTTTTAATCTATATTAAAAAAAACATATTTAAAAATGACATTCTTAATGAATAGTATTAATATTATTAGCTAGATCAAGGCGTACTATAAAAATCATCATTTTTCCTTATATGTATAAAGCAGAAGAAGTCACGGGCAACTTCTAATTGATTAACGATTATGTTTCTTTTAACAAGTGTAATTCCATTACAGAGGAATGCTTTATTTATTTACATAGATAAATAAATAGGTCTTAAAGTTAAAAGCGTGTCCAATGTCCATACTAATAATATAAATATAAAAGTTTGTGAGGACAAATGTATGGATGTTTGTTACTCTTTCACGCCAGAATGGCTAAACGGATCTGGATGAAATTTGGCACAGAGATAGATTATAGTTTGGAATATAGGTTTATTTATATTCCAGACAAATGTACGATTCCCGTGGGATAGATTTATTTTTGTCCA
Organism: Fabriciana adippe; assembly: GCA_905404265.1. NCBI lineage: Eukaryota > Metazoa > Arthropoda > Insecta > Lepidoptera > Nymphalidae > Fabriciana > Fabriciana adippe. Next base: position 13,203,430 of record FR989998.1, on the reverse strand, counting down.
GGCATGAACCCGAAGCGAAGCGAGGGTGAGTCGCTAGTGAGTATTAAAGTGATTTTGAAGTAATGGTTATGTTGTACCTTTTGTGTTTAAAAGTATTAAACTACTATCATAAAGGCGGTAGTGGGTTCGACTGAAATTTTCTGATAGAACTTTACAAATATATCGCAAAAATTTCTTGAAATAATGGAAGTGGAATGGAGCATATGTACAAGATTATGCTACTTTATATATGGAATAAAAAGATTTGAAAATTCTGTTATTATTAATAGATATTTAATTTTGATGTAAATTGTCATGATTATGCGTGTTGTTTGGTAAGTATTTAAAATTTTTTACACACACTTCAATATAAAATACTAGCTAGTCACCCTGGCTTCGCTCGGCTTCGTCCCTAGGTTGCTTCCCCAACTTTCATCCCCATTTTCACCCCCTTAAGTGATAACTTCTGATGATGATGGGATCTAAATCGGTTCAGTAGTTTCGGAGCCTATTCGATACAAACGAACAAACAAACAAACAAGAAACTATTTTCTCTTTATAATACCTATTAGTATAGATAAAAGTCAAACCCAAGACAACCGACGTGAAAATGAATGCATTTGCAAGTCATCATACAGCCTTGTTTACATACACGTGTACGAAGAATTCGATTGAGTGACCCTTTGCTATTACGTGATCGGTATCACCTTCGACTCGTCTTTAACCGTGATAGGACAGAAAATTTTTATTCTAATACTAACTATGACTCATGGCTTCGTTTGCATGAAAAAAGTTCTTTCTTTCAGAATTCTTAACTTTTATAATAATCTGTACTAGTATAATAAAGAGGCAAACTTTGTATGTCAGAGGTAATCTCTGGAATTACTGAACCGATTCCAAATATTCTTTCACTAATAGAAAGCTACACTATTCCTGAAGGATATAGGTTATATTTTATTTTGATTTAAAAAAGTTTTCACTTTTAAGTCTTAATTTTGCAAATAAAGTCTTACTGGCCAAATCATTGCCTGTATATAGAAATAATGTTTCTAATTAGGGAAAAGCCCGAGCGAATCGAGGGCGAGTTGCTAGTAATATATAAAGCTGAAGATTTTGTTTGTTTGGACGCTAATTCTTGGATCTAATGGTCCAATTTGAAAAACTCTTTTTGGCTTTTATAGCCTTTTTATTAAGGAAGGCTCTAAAGTCTTACATTATACTATAGCCTAATTTTATAAAATAAAAAAAACACGAGCGAAACCGCGATAAAATCGTAGTCTATAAATAAATTCATATTCGTTTCAAAATCATCAATCAGTATAAATAATATCAATGGTACATCTTCATGACTATTTTTTCATTTTTTCAACTTTCAACACATTATTTGGTTAACATTGTGGTTTGAACTTTAAAGTACATTTTAACATGATGTAGCTCGCGGCAAGTAATGTGATTTTATTGAACGATGAAGGCGTGATTCTCTCTGCTATTACAAGTATGACGAAAGATTTATTACTAACTGATGTATTCATATCGATTTAAATTTTAAATATTTTATATTAAAATTAAACAACACAGTGAATCAATATATATATTAATAGGCAAAGACGAAACAGTTTAGTAACTTTTTCTTCTATGTTTGTCAACCGATATTCTTTTTGAAGTAAAAATTCTTTACGCACGCTTGACTTGGGGAGTGAGCTGGTGAATGCGTTACGAAAAGCGTAATGAGTTATGAAAAGTGTAACGTTACGGACGAGGCGAACGTTAGTTGCCATGGTAACCGTTGTTATTGTCTGACAAATAATATATAATATTATATTCTTTCCTTAAATGATATTCTATAAATATATGGTTGTAATATGCCTAATATGCGTTATTTTTAGTATCTCACCTATCCTAATTATCTAAAACAAATTGAATTTCATAAAGAGTACCGATAACCTACAGAAGTTTTACTTCTTGCGCGTGTACACTTTCATACACGCACTCTTTAATTATTTTTGTTTAGTAGTTTATCTTTTGATTGACGAACTTTAGTTTTATCAACAAAAAAAATTAAATCCCTTATAAATACTTACATTATATTGCCTAATATCGTAAAAATATAAGAAGATATATTACTAATTCAAGCGACCATTTTTTCAAGAATACATGAATAGAATGTTTAAATATTTCCACATTCTATATTAAAATGCAGTAATTAAAAATCTAATACTAAGATATAACAGTATAGCATTCCGATTCATTGGCTTTCCTCACAGATATAGATGTAATAGATAACGCAAGTATCACGATTTGTATTGAAACCAAGCGTGCCGACTTTTTAACACCTACTGTGACGTCACAGCCGAAATTTAGTGACGAAAATCCAAACCGATTCAAAGACATCGATGCCGCCGATGCCTCTCCGCCCCGCTACGATTCAGCTAAAGCCGCCGCGCCGCCGTGATCGTTTCGCTCATACACATATATTTAACTTTTTTCCTTCAATGAAACTAATATTTTCAAAATGTATAGAACAAATAGTACTGTGTTTAGTCGGGAACCAGTCTTTCCGTCCCGTGGCCGCAATCCATTTTTCTTTTATGATTGGATCATGTGGGAAACTAAAAAAATAATTTTTAAACACAATAGAAATTTATAAACACATTTAATATATAAACATACTTGTATATGTTGAAAGGATAAACAAAAACACATTGAATACATGAACCCTAAAAATATTACCCTCCTTTTTTTAAAGCTGTCGTTTAAAATTAGGTCATGCATGAGCTTGTTTTATCTACTAAATTGTTATTTTTTATAATATGTCCGTCCGATATCGATTATTGATATATGTTGTAGAACGAACACCACTAGTCGCTAGATTTGACAGAAGAATGACAAATTGCCTGTATCACGAAGTCGAAGCGATGTGCGACAGTATCGCTTGTTCCGATATTCATCGTCTCCTAACACACAACGTCAGATCAAACGTCCAAAGCAAACGCGGCAATGTAATGTGAATACCGTTTACTTAACGTTATTTTATAGTTATGTATATTCTGGGACTCGCACACAGCTTGGAATACTTAAAAAACAGTTTTAATATGAATTTACGCATAATATAATTTTAAAATAACTTACCTGTGATAGGAAATATGTTCCTGCGTTTGGGGGCTCGAAATTTTTGGGCTATTGCAGTTAATTATCACGCAACGAGGCATTTTTTAGTTTATGCGGCCGTCTGGCTGCAACAATGGACGCGCACGGATTGAAGTTAGCGGCGACCAACCTGGACGCTTGGTCGGGGTTCGGACACTCGAAGTACATGCATTTGCGTTATCTATATACATCTATATCTGTGGCTTTCCTACTAAATAAATACAATTTCATATTCCCTAAAATAAGTACACGATGGAGGCAAGATTGTATTAAATAAATGAAAGTACCTGGGCGACCGAGCTTCGCTCGGAGTAAGATGGATAAAAAAAAAACTAAAAACTCGAATAAATACAAAGAAAAAAAACAAGAGTAAAATCTTTGTATCCGACCGGGATTCGAACCCGAAATTGTACGTTAGCTGCTTGACCACGATGCTTATGCCCATGCATAAGAAATTATCGACCATATTATGCTTGGAATAATACGAAAGAAAATCGTATGAAAACTGGAAAGTACGCGTTTTTCCAGACATAAGACTAATCTAGATCAATTTATCGCCCCCAAAAAGCGCCATATACCAAATTTCATCGAAATCGTTAGAGCCGTTTCCGAGATCGCCGGTATAAATAAATAAATATACAAGAATTACTCGTTTAAATATATTAGATGTAAACAAACCGCGAAAAAAACGATATCACTTCTTGAAATTACAATAAGTTAAAATTGCTCTCTGAACCATTTATTCAAGTATTAAGAGTATTAAGAATGTTTTCAATAAGATTAAAATATAAAAGTTTTATAAAGCGACCTTTTAATAATGTCAAGGTCATATATTATAATACTGATTTTTAAGTAAAAATAGTATGTAGTGAGAGGAGTAGGCAGGGGAAATGTTAGGGTAGAACGCTTGAGATGACGATGACGTTATGAGATACTTTGTAATCTACATGCCCCCGTCTCCACTCCCCACCCCCCTCCCCCCCTCCCTCCCTCTCCTACATGATCCCGGAGCATGGTTTTTCTGGGTTTATTGTGAATAATGTTAATTCTTCTAGAAAAACGTCAAATGAAAAATTTCTTGTAGAAAAAGATCTTAACGATGCTACTTCCGAATGTAATATATTGTTAGGGCGCAATCCATGACACGTTGACTGACTTTGTAGTGACTCTACTTACTGTGACAGTGGTCGTGGGTTCGAGTCCCGTTGAGGGGATTCATTTGTGTGATGAGCACGAATGTTTGTATTCCAGTCGTGGTTGTTTATATTTATAATATGTACGTATTTAAAGTTAAATATATGTAGTGTATTAACTATCTGGTATCCATAACACAAGCCTCGTAGCTTATCATGGAACTAGTTGGCACTGTGTGTTCATATCCCTACATAATTATTTAAAAATCCAGCCAGGAACCTCTAAACGATGCACAGACAGATAGATAGGGTGGTTTGCTCATGGTACGTTGATAGAAGAGTGATGGTTATTGTGACTGCTTTGCCTTTTCTTGCCGGGGTCGTATTTAGGTTTATAATATAACCACTCACTATACAGGGAAAAAGGCTCATAATAATACCTAAATTTATTTTTTAATCCAGACTTACTTTGAAAGTGTGTAAGTTTCTTTGAAAATTCTTTTAATATACTAAATTCTAGATAACCATGTCTCTGAGCTAACAAGCATTTTTTACTTGACACTACCAATAGAGTAATAAAGCCTACATGTTCAATTATACACATTCATTCGATTAGTAACGAAGACGATGTCCATTAAAATTCATTGCAAACATTTTTACACAATTTTGTTTTTGCAGTCCTTTTGAAACCATCCATTTATAGAAAATCAAACAAAGTAATGGACGTCTGCGAATTTAACTTAACTCCACCTTATATGTGTAAGTTATTTATGAATAATATAAAAGGATATAATCATAACTATTTCTGTTACAAAAGCTGTTAAAAAGGTAAATTTTACTTCATTACTTATTATTTTATGGTATTAAATAACTAAATAAGACGTTCACTAATGTTTGTTTCGGACTTGTCTAGCGTTCTAAATCGATGAGTATTTTACAGTCAACGTTTTATGACTTAATTTAAATACTTTATTAGAGTTTTAAGGCCTGTTATTAAAATCCTACTGGAATGATTACATTGATTGGTATTATATTATTATAGTAATCATAAACTGAGTGCGTGGTAAGTAATATTATTATATTAGCTAACATAATCTATACATAATATAATAAAATTCTAACTGAGTCGAATCTGTATATGTAAATTTTTTTGGAAAATCTTATAGAAATAGTCATTATTATCGATACAGAGGACGAATCTATAGTTTTTAGTATTTTTGTCTGTCTGTTTTGTCTGTTAATTATGAGATGATCCTGGGTTCGGTTCCTGGGTCGTAACATGATCATTACACATATGTTTATTTATTTTTCTGTCAAGAAATACTCAGTAGCAATCCAGAGTTGCGAAGTTGAATGTACACCTGCCGTGCTGCTGGTTCGCCTGTGCTTTTCTAGAGCTTTTGACTATTCGAATATAACAAATAAAGAGTGAATTTAAAATGGCATATATACGCGCTTCACTACAGTATATCATGAAGCAGAACTTACATTATATAAATAAGTTACTTAATATTTGATTTGTCGTATCGGTGTCGTGTCGTTTCTTATAATGAAACTACTCTTCACTGTCTATCTCTGGGAAATCTCTTTTAGGAAAATTACGACAGCTGAGTAAAAGGAAGGCTTATTAGGTGTTAAAATATAATACTGTGGCAAAACTCTAATGTTATTCACGTTTGCTTTGTTAAGTAACTAGATCTACAATTTGCAAAAAGGTTACTTTTAAAATATAATACAGGGCGAAGGCATCATTTATAAAAAGTAGCACCAGCACAAAGTTAATCGATTATTTTTCACATTATAGGTAATTTAGTTTAAAATACATTTTTATGAATATTTTATGTAAAATGTTGTACTTAGGGCTGCATAAATTATAAAGTTGATTTGGATAGGATTTTTATCTAGAGTAGGAATCTTTCCACGTTGTTTTAAAAAATCAGTTACATTCTATTTACAAAAATGGTGACGGGGACAGTATCTTTTATTACAGACCAATACATTTCTTTCTTTTTTACCACTTTTTTAAAAATATTCGAAAAACTTCTCAATAAAAGACTACATGTGTACTAAAATAACATCTTAGCAGAAAATCAGTTCGGTTTTCGTAGTGGTAAATCAACAGAAGATGCCATTCCCAATCTTTCAATTTAAATAACTAAAAATTTTGATAATAAATTCAAAGCTATTTCTGTTTTTTGAGATCTTGCTAAAGCTTGTAAAAATCATTCTTCTGTTTTTTTTTGTCTTCATACCTCTTTTGTTGACTAAGCTAGAAAATATTGGAGGTAGAGGCCTTGCATTTGAAATTTTCAAAAGATATCATGAAGACTATCTGCAGTATGCATTGATCATTTTAGAATTAAGGAAGAATCGGTTAATTTCGGCGTCCCTCAAGGAAGTGTTCTTGGTCCTACTCTTTTTCTTATTAACATAAACAAGCTCTGCATATTGCACCTGCCTAATAGTAAACTTTTAGTCTACGTAGACGATACTGTACTTCTTACTAGTGACAAGAATTTTTAGAATTTTCTCCAAGAGCTATTATAAGTTGGCTTAGTTGCAATCTGCTCACTCTTAATGTGGATAATCTTAGCTTAGTCTACTTTAGCAGAGGCTCCATATTGTTTGTGAATTCGTGCAAACGTCTGTTTACGGACTACTAGAGAGTGTAACTATCCCGTATTGGAAAATAGTTTCAGTGTTAAGCATCTTGGCGTTATAATTGACAACAATATTTATTTATTTATTATAAAGGCTTACTAACTCAATTTATATAAAACATGAATTTAACACAATAATATTTCGCTATTTTTTACAATATAACATGGAACCATTCACTCATTAGCGTCGCGACTAAGAAAGTTCTTATTTATTTTCAGAAAGTTAAGGAATGTGGTGGATTTCCAATGTCTAAAAACAGTAGGTACCTATATTATGCTTTGTGTTAATCATTTATATCATACTACATTACGTGTTGGGGTGAATCAGCTAAAATTTTAATGTTGGTACTAGAAAGGGCCCAAAGAGCAGTTTTAAAAGTTACGTCCAATAAGTCTATCTATTTCCCTAAGGCGGATTTATACGCTCTTAGTGAAGTGTTATTCGTAAGGAAACTTTTTGTTTTACAAACGGTTCTTCGTAAACACTCTGAGCTTCCTTATATACCTAGTATATTATGTACCAAACGCAGGTCCCAAACTATATGTTAAATTAATTCTGCAAGAACCGCGGTCGCAAAACGACATTACCCGTATCTAAGGTATTTCCTCTACGATAGAGTCAATAATTTTTTAAATATACCTATATAGATTAATAAATATGTTGGGACATTAACACGCAGCACCATCTAGTTCCATGCTACTTAGCTACGAGGCTTGTGTTATGGATACCAGATAGTTAATAAATTACACATATATAACTTTAAATACATACATATTATAAATATAAGCACCCATGACTGGGGAACAAACATTAGTGCTCATCATACAAATGAATGCCAGCGGGACTCGAACCCGCGACTGGCACAGCAAGTAGGGTCACTACAAACTGAGCCAAGCGTGTCGTGTTGTAAATCTGAATGTTTAGCATAGCTTTAATCTACATATTTCGTATGAAGAGACTGAAGAACTACGGACAACGGAGGCGAGCGTTGATATCTGCAACGCAGTTCGTTCTTTTGCATTATCATCGTAGCCATTGTTTTCATGTATACTTTTAAATTTCAAATTTCATATTACTGAAATAAAATGAGTTGGCTAAGTAAGTGTCGAAGGAGTTAAAAAGATTTAAATATATTTTAGAATTATTATAATTAGAATTTTAGATTTGTAAATTAGATAATATTATTATATTATTATATTTTCGTGAACAATAGATAAAACATTTTTAATGAACTTCTATTTCTCAATAAAATATAAATTAAACATCTATATCTTATAATCCTAACTAGCGGCTCACCCTCGCTTCGCTCGGGCTCGTCCCTAGGTACGTTTTAACGGTTAGTATGAAATACAAATCTTTGAATTTCTCGGCTTTTCTGCACTATAATATATATGTATTATACATATAAAATTTCCTCTTGAATCACTTTATCTATTAAAAAACCGCATCAAAATCTGTTGCGTAGTTTTAAAGATCTAAGCATACATAGGGACAGACAGCAGAAAGCGACTTTATTTTATACTATATAGTGATTACCACTCTGTATTTCATAAGTTTTGTAAATATTTTAAAAGTTTTCATTAAAATTCTTATTCCTTAACGATTGTAGAATGACATTTTTTGTTTGTGTCTAAGATCCGGTCGTCCCTTCCATACATGCATGGATTAGGTGTAGGGCGATCATCGGAAAGTAATCGTTATATCGAATGTATACGTCAGCTCTAAACGTTTATTATAATTTGTTCGTCATTCAGCTTCCGTCATTTTAACTACAGGTATAAATATTTATATAATTCTCATATATTATGTAAAACCTATTTATATACATACGTACATAGATATGAACATATATGTATGTACATAATAAAATTTTAAAATCCTTTTTGGTCAAGTTTTATTTTCTTATTTTACATTTAAAGTAATGTCCATATTATGTTATTATACTTGTAAGTTCAATAAAGAACATACAGTTCCTCTTTTTCATTGAGATACAGGTTGTCTGGGATATGATGGCTTGGAAAACCATATGAAGCGAGTTCAAATATCAGATCTCACACCTCTGATAATCACTTGTATTATATTTTAGTTAACAGATCGAGAAAAACATCGTGAAGAATCCTGCATATCTGAAAGAACCTAATTACTTTTCGATAGACATATTGTGAAGTTCGCCAACCCGCACTTGGCCAGTGTGCTGGATAAACCAATGCCTCTCGCTGAATGATGAGATGAAGCATGGTATCTTACATAAGAGTACAATTATAAACATATTATCTTGTTATAATAAAATTAAAATATATAAATAATAGTACAGGTATACCCGACAATTTTTTGTTTTGGAATTACCCATTTTTTTAATAATCGGACGATATTATGCTAGTTTTTTTTAAGAAACGGAGAATTAAGAAAAAATATAATTAAGATAAAAAGCGATCAAAGTCGTGATTAGATTGCAACAAGTTTTATCAAAATGATCACATCAATAAATTGACCTGCCAAATTAACGTTAAAATTACACCTTTTTAAATGCACGAGAATGAAATCATTCACGAATAACTATACACTGATGCATAAAAAATATTTCAAAACCGCACGAGATTCTCACGTTGAGTTACAAATGTACTGTCTAGAAAAACGTCGAGCATTTAACTTTTTTACTTTCATTATTTTTAAAAGCTCTTTAGTAACGCCATCTATTGATACATTGAAATTAAAATATTGTTAAAAAACAATAATATTGAACTGTTATTGTATTCAGTTCTTTAAAACGTCCCACTGCTGGGCAAAGGCCTTCCTTTAATACGAAGGAGATCAGACCATATTCCACCACGCCAGCCAAGTGCAAGTTGGCGGACTTCATACCTCTCTCAAAAACAATTGAACTATTATTGTCCTAAGGAAATGATGTAGATACATTTTTTAGGGAAATAAGAGATTTTCTTGTACCAGTACGTAACTGAAAATATAATATGCAGAGTTTCATTCGCATTCGTTCAATAGCTCACCTGTAATAAATAGGAATTGTGATAGTAATTTAATTAAAAATTATTCTATTAGACTCTATTTTCTGAAATTTTAATAATCGTAGAGTTTTGTGTAAAAAAATCCCTTTGAGGTCTAACTGTTCACTAAATTTCATCCAAACAGGTTCAGCCCTTTCAACGTAAAGTAGTAATAAGCATACACCTACATTCTATACACATACTAGCTTTCGCATGAATAAAAAAGTCACAAAGTTCAGCTCACGCCAATACAAAACCGTATGTTTTCAAAGATATACCGTAAGAATGTAAGTAATTACTGTCATCACAATAACATAATAGATAATATAAAGTCGCATCTCCGCTGTTTCTTAACGTGAACTACTGATTGTTTCTCTAACGCGATAGAATAAATGGAGATATCCGTCTTATGTAGGATTAAAAATAATTATACTTTAGGATAACATGCGAACATTTTAATAATCGGCAACATATGTTTAAAATAAATAAAGTATAAGATTGTGGGAAGTTCGATTCTCATTCGAGGCAAATATTTAAATTAGTTATACAACTGTTGGTTATGATACACTTATTTTTTTATATATATAAAAGGCAAAACTGATTGACTGTTGTATCAACGCAAAGACCAAACCCTTAGGGCTAGAAACTTAACATTTCGTGCACGTTTTCCTCTTATGACGTAGGGATCCACTAAGAAAGGATTTTTCAAAATTCAACCCCCAAGAGGGTGAAATAGGGGATAGAAGTTTGTATAAAACTTTTTATTTCTTGGACATACTTGCATGAAATTTCGAATTTTTTGTAGTTTGATCGCAAGCGAAGCCGCGGGTTCTGCTAGTTTAATATAATTGTGACTGTCTCATGACTTATTGGATAGCATGCTTGGCTACACATTCTAAGATCCTGGGTTCAGGTCCTAGGTCAAACCAAGTACATTTTTTTGGTTTTCGGTTTTTTGTTAGCCGTTCACGGTAGCAGCTTGGAGTTAGGAATCATTAATCGGTGGTCTCTTCCTCCCTTATCCCACGGGACTGTGAGATCATAAAGAGTAAAGTGTACACCTGGGTCTGTGTATACATTTAAACCCAATAATATTTACCGAAAGTTTATTTATCATCCATTAATTTCTAGCAAAGTAATAATATAAGTGAAATATAAAAAACAATATTTATAGATATTAGGAAATGCATGTAGTTATTGAAAAAAGTCATTTAAAGAGCTTATACGCACTAGCTGACTGCAACTGAGACGATGGTCTTTGTATTGTATTCAGCACTTTTTACGTCCCTCTCTCTTGGACACGGGCCGTCAATACGAGGCAAATCATGCCATAGTTCACCACGCTGGCTAAATGCAGGCAGGTAGACTCCACATATTTTTCGAAAACTTACTAATTTCTTTTAGACATATAGGTTTCCTCACAATGTTTTGCTTCACCGTAAGATAAGTGGTAATCATATTGGAAATGATTGAGACCAGAGGTGCGATACCCGGGATTTGAACCCGTTTTATTCGGTTTCTCAAGCGATCGCGTTACCACTGGACTACCAATGCCTCACCATGGTCGCAGTTATTATTTCTATGATGGTCGTGTAGTGAATAATATTCGACTACTTTTATAAATGCGAACGTTTGTCTGTGTATGCTTGTTACTCGTTCACGCTGAAACGGCTTGTGACTTGCAGTAAAACATAAGCTATTGTTAGCCATCTAGGGAGCGTAAGTCGCTAGTAATCTATACATATAATAAAAGTGTAACTGGTCGTTGTCTGTACATGGAAGATATTTGAGAAAAACTATTGGGGGTATTTATTAAAGCAATGAAACCCAAAACTATGATTTTTAAAATTTTTGTCTGTTTGTCTGTGCGTTTGTGCACGCTAATCTCAGAAACAGCTTAGCGGGTTTTGACTAATGTATTGTGATAAGCTTCACTTAGCGTTTAGTACTTGTTTTATTTTAAACGGTTCATGAATAAAATACTTATGTCATTTTAAAGAATCACCTATAGTCTAAGATCCCGTTGTATGTTGTGGACCCCTCATTTTTTTTCCAGGCGAAATATATATTTTTTAAACCATAAAACATATTAACAAACATGACCCAGGGGGGATGTCATTACAACCACGTTTACATGGTCGTGATTGAGGGGCTCAGTAGCGTCCGGCAGCTCAGCCGGGCGCGAAGCCAAGAAACGCACAGGGGTGGCCCACTTCGGTGGGCGATAGGAGGTGGTCAACTTCGATGGGCGGTTTAACATGCGGGTTGCTCCTGGTACTTCTCTGATAGCAGAATGGACTGTGGAGCAACCCCATGGTTGTTGTGGTTTGATTTGACAGACTTGCCGTCGGGGCGCCGTGGTTGAGTGCGCAAACGATCCTGCGACGCCCCATTAAGACGGGGGAGGTTTTATTGGGTTTTAGTGGGTAGTACTGACTTTTCTAGCCGCTGAGTCCCACATAACCCCCTGTATGTCTACAGGTGGTATGCGTAAATGCATTTCCCAACATTAAAAAAAAGGGGGGTTGTCACCAAAAATCCTAATAGTGGTAGGTAGTGGCGGTAGGTAAGTCGCTAGTAGATAAAATATATTTTCTAACTTAAATAAGAAACCATGCCTTAATTTTCGTATTTTTGATGTAAGAATATTGCCATTTAAATTTAATGTGTAAATAATATATAATTTAAAACAGACTCTACATTTTTGTAGAGCTTACATGCTTAAATTAGATAAATTAAAACTAATCGAATGGAATGATTTAGTCTGACGCTTCTGACGTGTAATTAAATGTGAAGTAAAAAAAATAATGTTTTATGATATTCATAACTCTCACCTTACAATATATACTTTTAAATCAAAGTTGTTATAAGTTATTGTAAAGTATGCATAAATAATATTTTTAATGTAATAAAATTTAATGTATTTTATAAAATATTTATGTATAATATTGTAATAACGGTATGTTGCCACAAAATTTGAACTCAGTAAATGTAACACACCTAAGCTTACTTAACTATTGATCACGTATAATTGAGAAACTGATACAACAATATAAAAATACAATGTCAAATGCATATAATTTTAAAATTTTCTAGCAATAATGTATTTTTAACCTTAAACTTAAAGTTTATATTAAAATCGAAACTTAGCTTTTAGTAACTATTAAACATTTATTAATTTCATACTTAATTATTAATAGTATGGTATAATTGTAATATTACGAAATACGAGAAAAATGCAAAAAAAAAAGCACTATACATTGATCCCTTATACATTCTACAAGACCTTAAGATGCGCCATAGTGACCGTGATACCTTTTCAGTGAGCTAAGCATTCTAAGTAAGGGGTATATAACCATCAGAACACGAATGGAGAGCACAGTTCATCGCAAACCATCCAAGACGCATCAGTAAATATTGCAAATATGAAACTGGTGAGTACTAGCTTTGAACTAATTCTTAGAAAGAATATCTTTGCCAAAAGGTAGAGTTGCGTTTAAGGCGTGCTTTGCAAAAATAGATCCTTAAAGCCTTTTTTAAATTGGCAAAAATTCACATATAAACTTATATGGTAATAACATTTTGCATATAAAGAAATGTAGAGCCTGTGGCTCTCCATTTTATAATGAGTGTTTTGAAATTTTTGCCATATGTTAAAAAATTATATACAAATAAGATATTCTTGCATATAAAATGTATTATAATACAATTTTTATGCTTTAATTGTTAGCATCGTATTCTTGAAATGGATTGCTATGTCACAATCGGATCGTTTCCTAACACTAAATTAACAAAGTTCATCTACAGCTTTTCTTCTAAATTTGAGCTTTTCTTAAGCTTTTCTTGAAGAATATTTAATAAGCTATTTTCTTTTATTATTTCATTAAATATATAATGCAATCTTAATGTAAAACTATAATTTCATTTCTATTTATGCATGGTCATTTTCCTTCTAGACGTAACATTTAGCATATTATTCAATAGTCAGGCAATTTAAATGATCTATAATAGAGATAAATATTTTACCCCCAAGCAAGTTCCTACATAAGAACAATAAGCTCTATTCTGTAACATTTAAACCACATTTATTGGCATTTTGTTTATGAACCTCGACCTTTTATAGAAAACTGCATGGATCCGTTATAACTTTTACTATTAACACAGTTAACATCAATAATTATTTTACATTTTTTCATAAATTGTATTTTAATAAATATTTCGAGGCATATATATTAGATACATATTTATATTAAAACGCAAATTTTCTTTTCTTACAGTTCATTGTAGCCGCTGTACTTGGTGTCTGCTCTGCAGCCCGCCTTGATAATGCCTACCTCCCTCCTAGAGGAGGAGCAGGCGCAGGCTATGGCGCTGGCAATGGACCTGCTGGTTTCGGGTCTGGCGTAGGTAGAGGTGCCATTGGTGGTGCTTTTGGAGGCAATGGAGCCTCTGGTTTTGGAGGATCAGGATCTGGTTTTGGGGGTGCTGGATCAGGTTTTGGAGGAGCGGGTGCCGGAGCTGGAGCCGGAAACTACCAAGGTGGAGCCGGAAGTTACCAAGGTGGAGCCGGAAGTTACCAAGCAGGAGGCAGGAGCAACTCCGCTGACGCTAACGCCCAAATCCTCAGATTAAACAGCGAAGTAACTGCTGAAGGCTTCTCTTACGATTTCGAAACATCTAACGGAATTAGAGCTGATGCGTCTGGAGTAGCTACCAATGGTGTACAATCTCAAGGTAGCTTTTCGTACAAAGGAGATGATGGTCAAGATTACAGCATCGAGTATACCGCTGATGAAAATGGTTACCAACCTCGTGGTGCTCACTTGCCTACTCCACCTCCAATTCCCGAAGCTATCCTGAAATCCTTGGAGCAAAACGCCCGTGATGAAGCTGCTGGCATCATCGATGATGGTAAGTAACATTCCTTAATATACACTAGCTAATATTACTTCATATAATTTATGGACATTCATGTATTGATTTTGTAACGGTTATATAACACGAATGATCATAAATCAAGATGATTGAAGTCAGAAATTTGCACATAAAGCCTTATTTCTAGGGACGGTAAATTTAAATAATTTCATATAAGTATACTAGCGACTCACCCTCGCTTCGCTTCGGGTTCGTCTCTAGAGCAAAACAATTCTATCCCACGGGAACGGTACATTTTCCTGGGATGATATATAACCTAAAGCCTTCCTCGATAAATGGACTATCCGGCACAAAAATATTTTTACAATTCCAACTAGCAGTTTCTGAGATTAGCGTGTTCAATCAAACAAACAAACAAACAAACTCTTCAGCTTTATAGTATTATATAGTATAGATAAAAAAATTATTAGAGATATAAAAAAATAAGTAATTATCTCATGTTACCTAACTTTGCTGGCCACTTAAGTTTTTATGCTCATACAAAAACTTTGGACTAGTTAGATGAAACAAAAAAACATATACCAATTAAGCATTATACTTAATGAGACTAAATTCGCAACCGCTATTTGTATACACCACTAAGTATGATAGTCATAAAGATCGGAGTAATTCCAAACTAAATATGGAGAAGAACCACGGCTCGACCTTGCGATAGCTATTAGTACTGTGCATCAGTTATTTTAGAATGACAACACATTCACTTAAGGCTTTTAAACTTAACCATTAAACATGCTAATTATTTAAATTTTGAGAAACGAGAAAAATTAGAAAGAAGAGATTCTTTTTTATTTTTTTATTAAAAAAAAAATCTCTACATGTGTCGTTTGTTTGTTACGGAAATACGGGTAAAAACCATATTAAGGGATATTCAGAGCGTTATAAGTAAACATTTTGTTTAAGTCCGAAGAAAAATGCGGTGCAGCGCAGACTTTTAAAGACCTTTGTGTAATTAAAGTCTGAATAAAACTACGAAGAATGCTCATTCGAATAAAATAAGTGAAGCATCCTTTTTATATAAAAATACATTGCATTTTATCGATAAAATTTTATATATTAAATTATAAATAACCACTCAGTAAATTTTACCACATAATTAACTGTTAGTAATGAATCAAGAAAGTCTCTCTAATAACACGTATTAGGTCACCCTACAATTACACCTGAAGATAGCTTGCATCAGTTCGTTAGCCACCGATCCAAGGCAGATGGGGCAAAGGTTTGCTTTAATTATCTTACATAGCAATTATTATGTCCCATTGAGAATAATTTTGAAACTTAATAGATTTGTAGTGCTTCTACGTACTTAAGATGTTGTTGAGTTCGTGTCTTTGAAACTTAAGCGTGAATTATGAGTTTAGAATACTAAATAATAATAATAATAATAATAATAAAAATTCTTTATTGACATATTTTATACATGCAGAAGTGTTAATGATTTCCCTAGCCCCTGCGCTCGTTAAAAACTGTATTGCAGGAGCTAGATACTATAGGGCATAATTATTATATTTATTATATCCATATAATCAAATATAGTTTGATGTTAAAAATATAATTCACTCGTCTTTGTCGTTTGAAACACTAAGTTAACAATGATTACCTCATACCAGAATCGAATCTGCGATATGTTTATCAATAAAGTAATAGGTACTTAAAGTAAATATTAGACAAAGAATATTGTGAAAGTGTCTGTCATGATATCACAATAAGAAATACCTCGTGTCGAGTTCGAGGCGTGGTAGTGACGGGCTCACATCCTAAGGTTAGTCCTGAAAGTAAATGCCAGCTCTATATATGTACGTTTGTTGAAACAGACAGTCGTGAGGCGTCATTTTGATGCTACTGTCTTTTGCAATCAGAAATATCTCACTCTACTTACGTAAAATTAGATTGGGCGCGGACTTTAAATTATTTTGCTTCTATGTAGCGTACCTATTTTGCTTGTAGAGTTTCTTTCCAAATATGACTTTGTAATTACATTATAGATATATTATTATTTTAGTTTTATCAAAGTTAAATTATAATTAGAAGAAAACATTATTTTAAAAAATATGTGAAAGAAAGGTCTAAGCACTTTTTATATTTTTTTATCGTAAAAATACTTAATTGCCATGCACATGGTATACTTAGAAACTTAGAATTAAAAATGTTGCTATTTTTAGATTCAAATATATATATATATATATATATATATATATATATATATATATATATATATATATATATATATAAATATATATATAAAGTGTCATAATATTGAAACGATGGCAGACCGGCCTAGAGAAACGTTATTAGACGCAATATAAAATTACGAGTATCTAATGATAATCGGATTCTCAACGTTTGTGCATACTTTCATACAACTGCGATGATTACGCATAATTTACATGTAATATAGCGATAGATGAGCAAACACTTATAAGTCAAAACGTATAATGATATCCGTTAAATAGCCTTTTATCGACTTTAAAAAAGAAGGGGATCAAAAAAATAAACATTCTAATCACAAAGATAGAAAATTATGTCGTCGTATTTTCTTACACTATGTTTTCTTACTTTTTCAAGCTCGAGCCGCTGAACAGATTTCTATAAAATTTTAAGGACATATGCATACTGGGGACGGAAATATGTTACATTTGATCCCCGCCACTAACCACGCGAGGGAAGCCGCGGGCAGACAGTAGTATATTATATTTTTACTCGCAACTTATAATATTAGACAGTTTTATATTACAGTTAATTCAAAATTTGCCAGAACTTTCTGCTTATACTGTTATTGTACATGATCTTTACATACTTTGTCTAAAAAAAAATGAATTCTGATTAGCGATGTATAGTGTGATTATAAAATTTACTCTACGCAGGAATCAAATCCACTACTCCTAACAAAGAAGAAAAACATTTTTTTAGCATTACTTTGACACCAATTATAATTTATTGACTAAATCTAAATTTAATTGATGGTTTCGACATGTTCGTTTTGTCCTGAGATATAATCTGACATGACAAAATCATTTCACATAACTCGAAACGTATGGGAAACTGTAACAAAGAGAGCATTAGGTTATCTTGTTTTAAAGAACCACTTAGCATATTTCTCACATTTGTGTAAACAGTATGGTCATTGTGAGGTTAATTGAGAAAAGCTTTCTGGAACTGGATATGGAAGTTTCAAAGATAGTAATTAGTAGTTTTCTTAGGTTTTGTCAGAGTATAATCGTAATCAATGTCGTTAAAAGTTTACTTTGTAGTCGATTTTAAAAAGGATAAGTTTGAATTTTTAGAAGAAGAAATCTTATTATTTTTTTTTTTTCAAAAAATATTTGGCTAAAAAAAAAACCCACACACAAGGGTAGAACAGTTCAAAGTATGATTTTGAAGAAAGTTAAAAAGTATGATATACTAATGTTTATTTATTATTAACAAGTTTTCACATATGAAACATAATATTGAAATATTAATATGAAAACTATTTGATTTGTCGAAAAAAATAGCTTTTCTCTTCATTCAACTTAAAAATCTTAACAAAATATGACTAAAAAGTAGCTGTAGTATTGCACAAAAGACGGCAAAATTTTTAAATCATATTTATATTATCAGTTTTACTAAATTAACTCTAATTTTATCGATCTACCATAATTAAAGTAGAAGATTTTTCTAAGTAAAATGTCACCATCTAAAATTATCGTTAGATATTAGTTGAAGATGAACTATGTATGTACGTACGTTTAATTACAATTGTCTTAGATGTGTCTATTCAGGTCAAGTCCTTTTACGTAATATTCTAAAGTAACCTTCCGCAAATACATCATTAAGATTGTATAACATTTAATTGAATGACTTAGTTCATTACAGTAGCGAAATCGTTTTGAAACTTCGCAAAAAGTGTTTTAAAGCTCGTCTGAGAAATGAAATTAAGCTTTAATCAACAGTAGGTTAAACTATAGTTTTTTTATCATTTTCTGTTGTAAGATTACATATAAAGACTTATGCAAACGTTATTATTTTCTTCTTTTTTTTCTTTGGGATGAAATTTATTCTGTGGTATAGTCAAAATATTATGTCCAACTGTAATATTTCTATTTTCGAAATTATATACCATAAATGGACACAACCATCTGCAAATACTTGTATATAAATCTAAGTTTATTTTATAAACTACAGAGTTTACAGATTTTACTCTAAATAAAGTACGCGTCAAAGATGTGAATCAAAGGTCACCGTTAATGTGAATTCGTTTCCGATCGCAGCCTTGAAAAGCTTTCGGAAGAGACTGTTTTGTGTGGCCTGTAAAAAAGCGTTTTACTATAACTTGATTTAATTTCTTATTTTTCAATGTTTTTTTTTTATTCTTTATTTTTATTTAGGGACTTTTATCCTTTTAGGACATGCCAGTCCCATCGTATCTTAACCTAAGTACAGCATCGATTTTTCAATGTTAGTGTAATATTTAAGTCTACACTGATTTTTATAATTAAGACTAAGCAGTATCGCCATCATAAGCAATCAAACTCAAATCTATTAATTAATAATAATATAAACGCGAAAGTTTGGATGGATGTTTGTTACTCAATCTGATCTGGATGAAATTTGGCATAGAGATAGATTATAGTTTGAAATAGCACATAACTTACATTTTATCCCGAAAAATGTATGGTTCCCATGAGATAAATTTGTTTTTGTTTTTCACTTAGGACAAACCTGATCGAAGCGAGAACAATAAAAGGACACTACTACACTAATTTTCATTTGAATGAGAATGGAGCAATTTATAATGATCTATAATAATATAATATAGTCTCTATTTTAAGAGCCTCGAAGTAATATTCAGAATATATGCGTGTACGAAGCATTATGTTGCAAGTGAAAATGGTCCACGATTACCGCCCCACTTGTTATACCGCTTATTATTCAATTGTTCCGAAAAGGTCGTTTGTACGTTTAAATTTAAACTAGAATCTTAATAATAGTAATTACTTTGTAGTAAGCTACCTCGTATTTTTTTTTACTTTGACATCGAACTTTATATCTCTATCCCTTAATTATTAATCATCTAAAGTTAGACTAACTACAGACATTATAAATTAAGTTCAAACTAATAAAACATTATTGTTAATCTATTCCATTAAAAACTTTGATCCATTTTAACTTAAATATGTCTAGACGGCTAATATTAAATATTCTTACAGGCACATACCGCGGTGAAGGCGCTGGTGCTGGAGGTGCTGGTGGTTACTCCGGTCAAGGAGGATACTCCGGCCAAGGAGGAAACTCTGGAGCTTCAAACCAATATGGCGCTCCTGCTCGTGGTTTCGGAGGCTCTGCTGGTGCTGGATCCGGTTTCGGTGGCTCAGCTGGTTCAGGTTCCGGTTTCGGTGGCTCAGCTGGTTCCGGTTCCGGTTTCGGTGGCTCAGCTGGTTCTGGTTTCGGTGGTTCCAGAGGTTCCGGTTCTGGTTTTGGTGGCGCTGCCTCTCGCCAATACCTCGCTCCTAACGCTGGTCTACGCGCTAATGGCAACGGCAACTTCAACTCACAATCCGGATACCGTTATTAAATAGGCAACTTAAAGATATTAGCTTTGTTTTGGGTATAATTAGGAAAGTTTATTACATTTTGGGATAAGTACCACCGAATTTCACTTATGAAGTCTTCCGATTAAGATCTTAAATACCAATACTTGGCTAATATTTTTAATAAACGAATTTGTTGTTATATTTATAGCGCCCTGTCAACATGACAACGAAATATGCTGTGAACCGTTTATGTGATTTGTACAAATGCTAGGCAGTATCAAAGAACTTGGCTTTGCACTGCCGTGCACCGACTTTAATACTCATGTCTGTTTACAAAGTCTTTCTTGCCTCTCATCTTCATTAATGATCTCATAACACCCTGCTCTCTATATTTCATTTCTTGTTAAATACTTGTTAGTTATAAGTTCTAGTTTGCAAGGCTATGTAAATGGACAGTACTAGGCTTAAGAGGAAAATGTATTAAAAAATATAAAAAATAGTCTATTACGATTGTAAATATGATATGTAATGAATAAATATTGTATAGCAAGATGTAGTTTTTTTTTAATTTCATCAAAGTAATCAAAATCAAAGCGAACTTGTTTCAAATAATTAGAAGGAAAAATGAAAAAAAGAACCATTTAATTCAACTTTTGTTTTTAAAATATGATTTACATTTATTTATTATTGTAATTATATGTACCTATTAATTATTAGGTAGTTAGGCACCTGAATAATAATTTAAGTCAGTAGTAGCCCAGTGGTAACGCGATTGTATGGAAACCGAGCGAAGCAGGTACAAATCCCGGATCTCGCATTCATGATGTTTTTATACAGCGAATCATTTCCAACATAATTACAACTTGTCTTACGGTAAAGGAAAACATTGTGAGGAAATCTACATTTCTAAGAGAACCTAGCAAGTTTTCGAAAGACGTACGGAGTCCGCTAACCCGCACTTGGCCAGCGTGGTGGACTATGGCCTGATCCCCCTCGTATTAAAGGGAGGCCTGTGTCCAACAGTGGGATGTTAAAAAGAGCTGAATACATTGTACAGTAATAATTTATATTCTAGATTTTTTTTAATTTTTCTATTGTTCATCTTTATATGCAATTAGTTATCCCGCAACTTTGTATGCATGAGACATCTAAACGTATTCTACATGTTTACGTTAAAGGTAAGCTACGTAGCTTAAATTTCATTAAATACTTTTCCGTGTGAAAAAAAACACGAAAATGACAACTATATCTATTATATTACTTGACCCAAAATATATAATATAGTTTAAGGCTGAAATTCTTTAATTTCAATACAAGATTAAGATAACGCTATGTATTTCCATACAAAGAGCAAGTGAAAGTCACTCGCATGCTGTCATATTTATAATGTGACATTTTTAGAAACAAATCATACGTTTTCAAGGATATAGGTCTGACATACTTAAAGATTTTAGTAGGGACTCATAGGATAGAAAAACCAGTGAATAAAATCCAATGGTACGGGCATCATAGGATGACTTAATGCATTCAACCACGTCGCCCCATGGTTGGTCTATCGAGGCAGACCATAACAACTCAGGAATTGTACGGTCTACTATGCTATGGAAAAAATAACAGGAGCTACCTACCGTGTCTGAATTTTCATGGTCGGATTGCCGGAGGGACGGTATTAACTCCTCCCTCCACCACCTTCCCTCCACACAAAGAAGGGGAATTAAAAAATACTTAGTTTTAACACAGCTAGGGTGCTTTTCCAGATTTAGTGGTCTTGTGCATGTAGCAGTCTTTAATTTTACTATAAAGTTAAATATCTATTCTCATTAACACAAAATAAATTCGAGTCCAGGGTCTCTATAAAAAGCTAGAATAGTATAAAGATATTCTTCTGATAATACTAATTAAGTAATTACGTTGATATGAAGTGGACGTTATTGCTCTTTTAAAATTTCATATTATAATACATAAGCAATAAACATGTATAAGCACATAACTTGTATACTCGTATTATAATGTACTTACGTTTTAACGTTTAGTATAGATTTAGACAAGTAAATAAAAACATTCTTAATTCATACAAATTTTCCAATTTACAACATTACTGATATATTGACAATTGTAAGGACTCACATTGTACCACAAACAAAAAAAAATCTATTGTATAAAATCATCATTCAAAATATGGTCAAAATAAACAATAAGGTCTACTTGGCCTATATCAATTACTGCAGTAAATCTCACTGATACTAGCCATGTCCATAAAATTATAGTGCACAAATATGTACTATGTTTATCTATATATGTATATATAATAGGCAAAAGTGATTGACTGATGTATCAATGCACAGGCCAAACCCTTAAGGCTAGCAAATTGGAATTTCGTACAAGTATTCCTCTTATGACGTAGGTATCCACTAAGGAAGGATTTTTCAAAATTTAACCCCCAAGAGGGTGAAATAGGCGATAAAAGTTTGTATGAAACTTTTTATTCCTTGGACATATTTGCATGAAATTTCGTATTTTTCGTAATTTGATCGCGAGCGAAGCTGCGGATTTTGCTAGTTTCTTTAATATTATGGCCGCTGGCTTTTGGAACGCCCTTCTCCGAGATGTTAGGTTTACAAAAACTTTAATGATTTTTAAAAAAAACGTCTAAAAGAATACTTATATACACTATAATCCTTTTTGTCTGTTACGATATTATTGTTCTCTTAGTATGTGTATGTATAAATAGCTATTATCCTTATTAGTACTAAAATATTTCTTGCCTATTACGAGTACCTATGTTTTGTTTTGGCACCCTACCTAATATATATTATTATATATACATACATATACGTATATATATATATACGTATATGTATGTATATATATATATATCGCTGTTTTAGCGATAAGGCCGCTTCTTGTACATTCCTTTTATTGTATTGTTTTTGTGTGTGCAATAAAGAGTTTTTATTATTATTATTATTATGTTTGCACATGCATTCTCTATTTCTTTCAGTCTCAAAAGTCCCGTGTGATAACGATAATACGATTGATCCTTATCACTTTATAAGGAGCAGGACGACGCTTTATAATTTACATGCTCTCCAAGATAAAAAAAAACCTAAATTACTGCAGTACTAAGTTCTAACTTAGTATTTCTGTAAAAAGGATTTTTTTAGTCTCTAGTAGATCTCGATATTATGTTTATAGATACATTATAATTCATATGATGCAATATAGATCGTAAGTTGAATCAAAACAGCCTTACCTCTTGAACATCAGCCGAAATTATTAATGATGGACCTCGAGATTCAGCATAAGTCATGTCTAATCTAGATTTAGACAAATTATTAGACTTAGCTCACAGCACAAGATTACTGTAATTATACTTGTCTGTACCAATCTTACAAGGAAGAAGTGTAAATTATTCTTCATGAAAGTTGTATTATAATGAAAATAGTAATTTAATAGATGGGTTTTTGTACATACATACATAGTACGTACTTTTTTTGTATGTATGTTTTTTTACACTAAACATGAACAGATTTTTCCGTTGTTTTTCGAAAAAAAGCTATGGGACCATACAATCCGACTAAAATATCCACCCCTAAAAATAGTGACGTACACATTCTTCTGGAATTAAGTGTATTCTTTGGAAATGAAGTATACTGAAAGTATATGATGAATATTGCATTGCATTTAGCCCTTTTTTAACGTCCCACAGCTGGGAATGGGTCTCCCTTCAATAGGAGGTGGATCAGGCTGTAGTCCACCACGCTGGCCAAGTGCGGGTTGGCGGACTGCACATGTCTTTCGAAAACTTGCTAGGTTCTCTCATGCAGGTTTCCTCTCAATGTTTTCCTTCACCGTAAGGCAGGTGGTAATCATGTTGGAAATGATACGCATATGAAAATATCAGAGGTGCGAGACCCGGATTTGAACCCGCTTCACTCGGTTTCGCGAGCGAGCGCGTTACCACTGGGCTACCACTGCCTTAATAATAATAATATAATTAATATACGCCTACCATTTCTAGATTTATTAGAAATAAAATAATCAAAAAAGTCAAAGTAGTTTTTAGAATATCTAATATCTATGTATAATGTATATCTAGGTTTTGTTAATTAAGCCAAAACTTTAACGTCATGATCATTATCATTAACTTGCGTTCATTTTTTATAGAGCATTTTGTAGTATCAAAAAACAAAAAAATACAAATTATATTATGACAATTTTGATTTTTATTTGAGCCAGAGATGGATTGGAGTTTGATTGGTGTTATCTCATATCTCCGGATATGAAAATCGTTAGCAATAAAAAAAGGAAATAATCGGGATAAAAACTATCCTACATTTTAAGTTGAAACAAATCACACATTTAAAAAAAATATGTCAGGATCGGATTAGTAGTTTCGGAGTTAATCCAGGACCAACATCGTGACACGGGAATTTTATATATAAAGATATGTAGACAGCGTAACATTTTTTTTATATTTTAATACTAACAAAAACCTATGCGTTACTCCAGGTCATAGTCTATTTGTCAATTAGATTTCTTCAAAATTCGTTCAGCAGTTGGAAGGAGTAAGCATACACGCACGCACATACACATATGCTTTCAGTGGGTTCCAGAAACTTCGAACAAGTCGTCGGTCCATCTTGTTGGAGCCAAGCTTCGCCTCCCGGTACACTGTCACCACTCGAGAAGTCTTTGTCCCTGGCAACCATCCGTTCTGCTAGCAATGTGCTTCCGCCACTAAAGCTTAGAGATTTGGCGAGCTATGTCAGTGACCTTGGTCCTTCGTATTATTTTTGATTTGATCTTGCAAGGAAACAGCCATTATATTGTATTATTATGAATTACCTTTAATGAAATCAAAGCTTGGACTGTCAGAGAAAAGGCAATAGATGCACCATAATGCAATGGAGTAAATCTGTCCATCTTTTGCAAGTTTTAAACGAATATCATCTTAAACACTACTTAACATTCATACACGTCCGACATAATACTTATTTCGCTTTGACCTGGATTCGAAAGGATATAATCTCAACGTTTTGTAACATGAATGCATCAATCAATTTATTATTTGTTTATTATAGTCAAGATGGTCTAGTGGGTGTATACTCTAGTCAGGGATAGCGGATATAATTATTAGGTATAACATAGATTATATATATGTAGATTTTAATTTTATTTGTGGTTTTAATTGTTATTAAGAAAAAATCCGAGAATTCATTAAACAGTAGTGGTAGTAGTATGCAGGCCTTTTTAATGTACCACTGCTGGGCGCGGGCCTCCCTTCATTACCGGGGGGATTATGCCATAGTCCACCACGCTGGCCAAGTGCGAGGTCACTTCACATCTTTCGAAAACTTGCTAGGTTCTTTCAGACCCGTACCGTACACCTTAAGACAAGTAATAATCATATTGGAAATGATTCGCACATTAGAATATCAGAGGTGCGAGGAGGTTGAACCCGCTTCACTCGGTTTTCCAAGTGATCGCATTACCACTGGGCTACCTTTCAAATAGAAATAAGACATAAAAACCTTGTGTACAATTTTTTTTTTATATTCATCATATTTTAAAAGTATTTGAGTCTGGCATAGAGTAAAGCACAGGATGGGTGAGTAAGCAGATTTTATACATCAACCATGTTTAAATGTGTATATATTTTGGACTGTAATATAAAATCTTTAAAATAAACTTCTCTACTTTTTAATTTACTATGTGAGGGGAATCGAAGTGACGTTCGTTCGTTCATTTCAACCGAAACCTATCCACTACTGGACATATGCGTCTCCCCAAGATTTCCACGACAGCCGGTCTTGTGTCATTCGCATCCAGTAAACTTCAGCGACTTTGACTAATCATCGGTCCACCAGTGGTGAGTGGGAGGCTTGCCCACGCTTCGCCTTCGATTGAAGTGATAACTTTTGGCTTATTATGGACTTAATCATGATAATAATTATTTATGATTCAACAAAAACGTAATGTGTGAAAACTCTTAAAATTTAATACTGTATTTTAACATGAAATATTTTAATTGTTGATTTTTTGGTTGACGTTATACTAAAAGTAATGTTTCTTGAGGTACCTCAGCTTATGATCCTATACAAAATGAAGAACTTATTTATAAAGTATCTGAAAACCAATAAATAACTCTACCAATAAGTAAATATTTATAATATGTATCTATTTAAAGTTATATATGTGTAGTGTATCAACTATCTGGTATCCATAACACAGGCCTCGTAGCTTACCATGGAACTGGATGGTGCTGTGTGTTATTGTCCCAACATATTTATTTATATTTATTTATAACTAATTATTTCATTCGGACGTAGGTAGTTATTAAGAAATCTATTATATACATAAAATGCTTTGTCCTGACTGACTGATCGATCAACGCACAGCCTAGACCGCTGGTCGTAGAAACGTGAAATTTAGAGGACATATTCCTTATACAATGTAGGCATCCGCTAAGAAAGGATTTTTCTAAATTCATCCCCTAAGGGGGTAAAATAGGGGATAAAAGATTGTATGAAACTCTGTTATTCTTAAAGCGAAATACACGGTAAGTGGTATTCAGCTTTAAGATGAAAAATAAGAAATATATGTATTAGATTTTTTTCGAAATTCATTCCTTAAAAGGGTAAAAGGGGGTGATAAAGTTTATATGGGCAAACAATTATTTATGATCAGAATTACTTGAAACTTTGTATTAATGCTCTTCAATACAATTTAATAAATATGTATTTTAACATTTTTTGAAATTCATCCCATAAGGCTGTCAAATAGAGGATGAAAGTTTGTATGAAACTCTGTAATTGATGCACGGAAAATGGTATTTACCTTTAAAATGAAAACTAAAACAATACAGATATCATTTTTTTTCGAAATTTATCCCTTAAAAGGGTAAAAGGGGGTTGTGCTGTTTATATAAGGAAAAAAATGTTTGTGATCAGAATTACTTGAAACTTGGTATTAATGCTCTTCAATATAGTTAAATAAAAATGTATTGTAGATTTTTTTTAAATTCAGGCCATAAGGGGGTAAAACTGGCCGGTAAAGTTTGAGTTGTTGAATATATTTAAAAAGAGTAACATGGCTCAAGTTCTCTGTAAGTGCACACTATCTGTGTGAGATATAAAGCAGTGAACGGAAATTATTCCGAATCCAAAAGAAAATTGTGTATAACTTTTCAGCCGACCACAGCAGCGACAACTATAACAGACCCAGAGCGCGAGAGAGAGAGCCTTACATATATTTGTGGTTGGTTTTTTTAGTGTAGACTAACTTAAGTGAATCTAGAGTTTTACTCTAGACATAATATTAAAAATTCGATATGACAACATATAAATTCAATGGAAATTAAAACTGAGCAAATTATTCAGTCCACGCGAGCGTAGCCGCGGGCAAAAAGCTACAACAAAATAAGAATGACACTTTATATACGTAACTTAAAAAAGAAGGAGAAGGAGGAAGACTGTAAGCTTCAGGTGTACATAGTACATTGGGTCTTTAAAAATAACGTAGATGTTAGCCTATTAGTATGTTACTTAAAAAAACCATATTAGCCATGTTGCCATTGTACTCTCTTCCTCTAAGTTTGGAAAGATGGAGTAGAAAAATGTATAAAAAATACAGTTAGTGCAACTTGCTAAATACCTAAAGCGTAAAATTAATTACAAAATATACGCTTAACGTCTTTTAAAATACTGGATATTTTGAGTTGCGATCGCTAAAATTAAATTTGTTTCCCTATATACTTTAACAAATAATAAAACTTACACAAACTTATTTTTGCAAGTAATAAAGTATGTATTGCGAAAAAGTTTATTTTTTCGTCGTTTGATCGCGGGCGAAGCCGCGGGTTCTGCTAGTAATACGATATTACTCATCGGGGATATTAAATCATATTCATACATTGACGTAAGTGTAAGACTAATGTCATAATTGAAAAAAAATACAAGTTATTATAATTATTATTTATGTTTTATTTCCGCAAAGTAATGTTATTAAATAATAAATAATTTATTTAATGATGAACATGCTTATTATAAAAATTACTACATTTTAAATCACATGTAGAGGAGGTATTCTATTAAGTGTACGTATTCTTGGATGTATGCTACTTGATTATCATTCTTTTAAACATATTATAATATCTTAAGGGTGGTTCAGTATAAATTAAAGAAAAAAAGGGTTAATAAATAAGTTCTCTTGTTATGTCCTATATAAAGGTAACATAAATATGCAAGTATCTTTATACTTGAAACATGAAAATTGAATAATGAAACCTTCAAAATCTGACTCGCATACCACCGAGATTTTCATATAGAAATCATTTACAAAATGATTATTATTAAAAATAAAGAAAAACATATAACATCATAAGGGAAATAACCCCCTTCGAATTGAGAAAAACCTCATGGTTTATAGAAATTAGAAAGAGTCGAAATTTATAAAACTACTAATTTCCAAAACTCCCAGAAAACTTTCCAGGTAAAACTAATAAATGACTATGTACTATGACATCAACTTTAAATATTATTTTAAACTAGCGACTCGCCCTCGCTTCGCTCGGGTTCGTCCCTAGCTTGGATATAGTAATATGGACATGGTTTTTTTTTAAGTATTAAAACCTTCCGTGGAGCTTAAGGAACATAAAAAAATAAATTAGCCGAATTGGTCCAGCCATTCTTGAATTATGCGCTTACCAACGTTCATTTTTATTTATATATAGATATAGATAGATAGAAGAAGATAGATAAATAAAAATAAATCATTGGCTATCTTCTAAATCGTTATATTTTATGTTTTTTAATATTGAAACACTGCGAGTACCATGACGGTACTTTAAAATAATCTAGATATATAATATAATAATTTAAGTATTCAGCAACTACAGTTTGAAAAACATAATATTATAGGCATAAACTTGACTCCGTTCTATCTCTATTGTGAGTTTGATAAGTATAATAAATAGAACTATCCAAAATTAATCAGAACCACCATTAGATATGCTCGATAGCATCAAAAAAATCGATTTCATAATATTTAATTCAGCATTAAACTATTACATTTTTTTACTGAACGCAACAAGCCTACTACCAGTTTGGAAAGAAAAAATCCTCAGACCTGAGCAAAACTGGCGAAAGAAACTCAGTGGGACTAGAATTATTTTTTAATCTTTTTTGTAAGTAAAATTATAAATTACGATAATTTTACAACATTAAAGTAACCTGGAGGCGATCACATCACATGAAATGTCTGTTTGTAATGTCAAAATAACAGCTTTATACTAAATACATATGATATTATAAACGGTACTTGTAAGAAAAACTAAATTTTTAACATTTTAGACTATCTGTCTGTTTGTTCTAGCTAATCTTTGAAACGGCTGAATCGATTTTGAGGTAACTTTCACTGGCAGATAGCTGATGTTATAAGAAGTAACTTAGGCTAATTTGTTTTAAGAAAAAAAATTAGGGTTCCGCTCAAAAAAATTACAACCTAGGGATGCATTCGGACTAAGCGAGGGTAAGTCGATGGTCTTCTATAAAATCATTAATTGTATAATAACTTTTAGCACACACATTATTAGCATCAAACTATTGTATTGTAATGATACCTTTACGAAGTCTAAAATCGAAACGACAATGAGAAGTAAATAAAAATAAATAACTAGCAGAATTCACGGCTCTGCTCGCGATCAAACTACGAAAAATACGAAATTTCATGCAAATATGCCTAAGGACTAAAAAGTTTCATACAAACTTTTATCCCCTATTTCACCCCCTTGGGGATTGAATTTAGAAAAATCCTTCCTTAGCGGATGCCTTCGTCATATGAGGAATACGTATGCGAAATTTCAATTTGCTAGCCTTAAGGGTTTGGCCTGTGCGTTGATACATCAGTCAATCACTTTTGCCTTTTATATAATAAGTTTAAAGTTGATAAATAGTCGTTAAAATTATTCGTTTTCACAATAAATTCCACTTCTTTATATATGTATCATTTAAAATTGACAGAAAGACAGATATGAGTAAATACCGTATAAGTCTGTACACCGATAAATCATTACATTACATAAGCAAATTATCTATTTGGCTCAAATGATGATCTGAAGAAGATCTGACCTCTCAACATATAAGGAGTAAGCCCATATTAGGTGTTTAATGTAATGTGAGTGGCTATGACGATAGAGGGAGAACACACACTCGTACGCAATGAGCGTAGTACGTTAATGAGCTTTATTTTAATTGTTTTATTTTTATATATTATAGAGAAACAAACAGTATTATAGTACATACAATTTACAATAAAAAATACACACATTTACCAGTTAAGTTTCCACAAATAAGAAACACATAACACATAGCTTTATTAATGATTATTGAATTATTTTATCTGCAACTTTTTATTCATCCTTCTTTTTACTTTGCTTTTTTGGTTTTGCTCGAGTAATTGGTTTTTGCTATCAAAATTACAAATTTCACTTGAACTATTTTCCACATTATTGCTTGACAGGAGAAATCTCTTTTAAAGATAAATGCACTTTTGTCCACGTCATTCCCTTTATAATTTTATGTATTAAATATTTTTAATATTATGTAATGGTCCAGTATTCAGATATTCCATAAGTTTAGGTTTCTACATATTATTACTTATATAGAAAGCTGTGAATAAGCGTGTTATTAATTATATAAACATTCATTTTTTTTTCTACTGTACTACTTTCTTGTTTACGCAGTGAATTGTCGGAACTTGTCACACCAATAGATTTTTTTTTATGTAGATTGTAGGTACACAAATAAAAAAATTGATTTTTTGGCACGAGTGCCACTGGACGGAGTCAAACTCGCACCGGTCCCATTTATAGGATGAGATTTAATAACAATGAATTACTTATAACGAAATATATAAAGGAATAACTAATATAAAACTTTTATTAAAAAAAAAAACTACTTTATGCATTTTAATCAATAAGCTTCCATTTAAAGGCATTTTAAAATTTAACTTTGGAGCTACATTAGTACTACCGAAAGTTTAGAGGGCTCGGTATTTTTTTTTATACTGGGAAAATAAAATAATCTAGAAGTATGATAGGCCATAACTTTTTAAAAACCTCGTTATAATATTAAATAAGATAAAACATAATATAATTATTAAAAACCTTTATTTTGGCTATTGAAAATATCGATATTATTAGATATTCACACTAATCTATATTAATATTATAAATAGGTAAAGTTTGTGAGTTTGTGAGGTTGTAGGGGGTAATCTCTGAATCTACTGAATCGATTTAGATGAAATTTGGTAAGAAGATAATTTGAGACTCTGAGAAGAACATAGTATACTTTTTATTCCGGAAATCATGCCTTAAGGGGGTGAAAATGGTGATGAAAGTTTCTATAGGGAATTATCCTATATATAATAAAAGCAGAATTTTAAATTAAACTTTCTGGATTTTTCACAAATTTATTTTGATTGTTAGCTCTCGATATTTCGATTTGAATGCAGCAAATATAGTCACGAGAGAGGTTTTTGTCACCTGAGAACTTTTTATATTATGTGTTTGTAATAAAACAACGTCTATGTAGAAAAATAATGACACTGAAGTATCTTACAGTTAAAAAATTAATATATAATTCAAATTAGCTTAGTAATTTGAAATTATTGACTTACAATTCTAAAAAGTTCAAAAAGATAGTTTTATTTAAAATTTCATATATTTATGTACATCTAGAAAAAATATTAATAGCAGAATTTCAACGTACAAATGCGTTCAAATGTGACGACTCCCTCGATGCTCCATTACGTGGATGCTGCGAGCCATCACGTTTGCGCCTATATCTTAAGAAGCTGAGAAAACCGTATGGCGGTACTTTTAATTGAAAATACATTATTTATAGCGTCATACAATACGTTAGTTTTTTTGTAATTTGACTCTGCTTATGTCAAGTAGTTATTCAACAAATGTCCGTGTTTACACAAGTTTTGCTTATACAATTAATTTACTATTCATAGGCTGATATATTCTAAACATCTATATACATATATAATAATATTTTGAGTCGAATCTATCCATTAAATATTTTATGGAAAATCTTATTGAAATAATCATTATTATCGATACAGTGGCCGAATCTATGGTTTTTAGAATTTTTGTGTGTCTGTCTCTCTGGGAACGCATTACGAGAAAACCACTGGACAGATTTTGATGAAATTTGGTATGATGACAGCTGGTTTTCCGAGTCCACATATAGGATACTTTTTACTGCGGGAAATATCTTATCTCTGAGAAATCTATACTAAACGTTAAAACGCAACCAGGGACGAACCCGAGCGAAGCAAGAGTGAGTCGCTAGTTTTCAATAAATATTGAACTCGAGTTGTTTATTACTTTAACTATTTCTCTCTAACCATACATACGAGTAACATCCATATTTAGATGGATGAATAGGTACAAACTGAATCTACGAACAAATTGTAATTATATGCATGATATGTTTATTTAACTAATATAAATCTTCTATAGAAATAGCATGACGTCTGCGTGTTTCAGAATTAATATAAAGTGTCATTTACAAAGCTACTCTGGTTCATTAATTGGGCGATTGAGTTATAACTTCGATTATAACGATATGCTTTGTCTGTTTCTACTCCTTTTATGAAATGTAAATATTATTTTCTTTTTATTTTTTAATATACATATTCAACTTTGCATGCACATATTGTAATATTCTTTTCTTTTTTTTTTTTTGGTTAAGTTTATTTAGATAATTATATGATTTCATTTAAACGTTGTGTACAGATGTAATTGGATAACAAATTTAAATCGATATTTTTAGTTTTTTAATACGTAGTTGTGATTTTTTTTTAATTTGTTTTTCTGTTTCTGTTCCAAATAAAAATAAATAAATATAATAGTACTAGTTAGTACCAGCGGCTTTGGTCGTGTGTTTTTTTATTTAATGGTCAATATTAACATGTTGAATAGTATAATTAGATATAGAACTAGCGAATCAAGTCCGCCACTATTGAAAGTAATCCGGAGTAGTGATTAGTGAAACCCATACAAAATAAACAGTTCTAAACTTTTAGATCTTCCAGCTGTACTTATGGGCTTTCCCTTTATACTTAAACCACCCCAGATACACCTCCAACAACACAAAAAAAAGATTTATTCAAATCGGTACGGCCATTTTTGAGTTTTAGTGAGAATAACAAACAGCAATTGCTACATGAAATACCAAAGAAAATCTATTAAAAAAATTAAAATAAAAGTCGACTGCAAAAAAAAAAATAACACTAAAAAGTAAAAAATAACTAATTGGTAGTTTTCATTTACTATAGACATTTAATCAAATATTTTCGAAGCTTTCTTTTAAGGTTTTATTTTTTCCTTTTCAGTGTTTTACTCGTAGTTGTAGCAAAGTAAGATGAAAGTACTTTAATAAAATATTCGCTTAAACCGTTTAAGTTAGCTTAATGCCAATTTTTATATGAAGCCTAACAAACTAAAATTTGCTTTTAGTAGTGACACTAAAAAAACTGGCTCTAAAATCTAATTCTAACGTATTGGGCTTATCAAATCAAATAAAATAAGCCCAAATCAGGTCGACGATACCGAACTCCTGCACTATGAACTAGCTATTTTTCCACCGATAGGAGTGGTGTTTTTTTTTAAATTTAAATGGGTCCCATTAGAAGAATACAAATCCAAATTGGAAGTAGTTATACACTTTGAAACAAAACAAAAATTGTCCAAATCGGTTAATAAATGACGGAGTTCGGAATTAACAAACATAAAAAAATACAGCCTAATTGAGGACCTCCTCTTTTTGAAGTCGGTTGAAAATATAATTAGATGGATAGATAGATATATCACTAATTAGATAGATAGATTTATTGTGCACCATAAAATAAATATACAAATAGAAGAAATATACATAAATAGTATGATGCACAGAAGGCGACCTTATCGCTAAAAACGAACTCCTCCAGTCATAGGAGTAATATACTTGTATTTAGCCTTTTTTAATGACCCACTGCTGAGCACGAGCCTCCCCCCATATAACCGTGATCAGGCCATAGACCAAATGGGGTTAATGAACTTCACATGTGTTTCAAAAACTTGCTGGGTTCTCTACATGCATGTCTAGGTCTAGACATGCAGGTTTCCTCACGATGTTTTCCTTCACAGTAAGAGAAGTGGTAATCATGTTGGAAAATTATTCATATATGTTAATATTAGAGGTACGAGATCCGGGATTTGAACCCGCGCCACTGGGTTTCCCAAGCGAGCGCTCTACCTCTAAGCTACCACTGCCTTAAGATACTTGGTACACATAAAATACATATGTATACTGTATTGCGACTCACTCTCGCTTCTCTTGGGTTCGTCCCTAAGTTGCTTCCCCATACAAATTTTCATCCCCATCTTCACCCCTTGAAGGGATAATTTCCGGGATAAAAACTATCCTATGTTCTTCCCAGGTTCTCAAACTATCTTCTTACCAAATTTTATCAAAATCGGTTCATTAGTTTCAGAACCTATTCAGTACAAACAAACAAATATTTCCTCTTTTTAATATTAGTATAAATATCCTAAATACTTCCATACAGATGTACATACATATATACATGCATGACTTATATTACATACATACATAATATAATATTATAAAGGTTTTTTTTAAGTTAATTTAAATGATACCCTAGGCAATAGAATTAAATGATGCTAGACGTATGTAATCGACAGATACAGATAATTACATTAAATGAAGAATTTCGTACAAGTAGCTTTTAGAATATTTATTTACAAAAACTACATTAATAGCAACCAATAGCTGTAACCATTCGTGACCATTTATACACAACCAGTTCCGTTTCCCACAAAATTGATGAAAAGGTCAAATCAAATAGAATATATAAAATACGTATTAAACCTTTCTGCAAACGCGTAATTTGTTTTTAATGTACTCGTGTATAAATAGGCTTTTTGTGAAGTTTGTTAAGAAGAATCAGTCTTTTGAAAATAATGGAGAATTTAGTTAGTTTAATTTAGTCAGTATGAGATTTTATTCGAACGTGAATTGAATCTGCTACTTCCAATGTTATAGTGGACAGTACCAATGAGAGCAGCCTTAAACACGTAATATATTATTAAAAAAAAAGTTTTAGAAGTAAAGGTTCTGCAGTAGGTATCTAAGTTATACAGTCATATTTGCATTAAAAAAATATAATTAACTTAAATATTTTTACATATGTTATAAAAGTCTGCTTATTATGTGATTTTTTCTATTATGGAGAAATCTGTTATAGATTTTTTTTATTAAGGGAAGCTCGTTTGATCTGGAACTCTTAGTTGATTCTTAAGTTAACATTTCACAATTATATTGTCAAAATTTAAATAAAGTTAAATAAGAAAATTATAACTTTCACTACCAACAATGTTATATATGTATAATTTAATTTGAAAACAGAATCTTTTTCTTCGTATACTTCATTACTGAAGGTTGTGCTTGTCCTGAAATGCTTTAACCGATAATCGAATAGCTTTCTCCACACCATTCTGTCCTCGGCTTGTCTCAGGGCAGTCGGAATATTGAGTCCCGTTATATTTTGAATCTGGTAGATGATCGCCCGCGTGGTCTTTTGCCTTCAATCTTCCCTACTACAACCAATTTGTCCAGATTGTCTGGTTGACTCTGGACAATGTGACCAAAATAACTTAGGACTCGTTGGTAGCATATAGTGGATAATCTGGTAGAAAAACAGAATCAATAGAGTCTAAAACGCCAGAAAAAAATTACATTAAAATTCTACAAAAAATTTCCTTAGTGAAATTTAATAAAAATAATATTATTTCAAAATTCTTACTTAAGTTTTCACGTCTGTGGCTAGCCTTATAAAGTGAAAAAAACATCGCGGCGTAATTGATTTGTATGCGCGCAATTAATTATTTTAGCACGAAATCGAATCGGATGGAATCTTTACATTTGAAGTTGATGTTACATTTTTTGTACAAAATAATCAATTGAAATATTTACTACTAACTTTGAACCGTAACTTTTCCCGCATAGTTTATTCTGTATAATTTTTGTTCGTTTCGATTTTAAAGGTTTTAACGTCATATAAGATAGCTCATACATTTCCTTAATAAATAGGCAATACAATGTAAAGAAGATATTTATAAAAATATTTGTTAGAATATTTTGCAACATCTATACAGATAAATAAAATTGAAGTGTCTGTTTTAATGTCAAAATAACAGCTTTATACTAAATATATATGGAATTATATACGGTACTTATAAAAAAAAACTTAATTTTTAAAATTATTGTCTGTCTGTTTGTTCGGGCTAATCTCCGAAATGGCTAGACCAATTTTAACGTGACTTTCACTGGCAGATAGCTGATATTATAAGGAGTAACTTAGGCTACTTCTATTTTAGAAAAAGAATTAGGGTTTCGCTCAAAAAAAATAAAACCTACCGAGAGATGCGTCTGAGCTAAGCAAGGGTAAGTCGCTAGTAAAAAATAAAGCTCGATCTCTTTAACTTTATAATATTAGTACAGACAAGGTAAAGACATATATGTATACTACTCCTATTTACTCTATAGACAATAAAACGTTATCACAACTTTCAAATTAGCTTTTATCAGGCGTTCTTTTTTTGTTTTTGATATAGCATTATGTTTTAAATAGCAAGTATAGATAATTATTAAAATTGTGAGAGTTAAGGCGCAGGACCGACGGCTTTACGTTCTCTCTGAGGCACGGGGGTGAAACACCGCCAACTTTCCAACTCCGGGCTGTTACTGAAACATACTAAACAGAAAGACTCAATAACTAAACTTGGCCCGACCCGGGACTGGAACCCAGGACCTCCGGGTGTGTAGCTATACATGCTAGACACTACACCACCGATGCAGTTAATTGTGTTATAGATACCAGATAATTGATACTACACATATATAAACTTTAAATATATATTATAAATATAAGCGCCCATGACTGGAGTACAAACATTCGTGCTCATCACACAAATGAATGCCCCTAGCGGGACTCGAACCCGCGACCGCTGGCACGGCAAGTAGGGTCACTACAAATTGAGTCAAACGTATCGTCAAATCCGTCCATTATTAATGTGTTTACTGTCAGAAATCAACTAGATACATCAAGATAACTTTAATTGAATTCGAAAAAAACTGGCTTTTGAGTAGCTCTTATTGACGTATACTGCCCTTTAGGTTTGAAATAAATTAACAATGTACTCGTATTTAAAATAAAAATATCGTTTTGAATTTTTTCGTGCATTTATTTGGAAAAACATTTTTAAATCTACAAATATCTTTTTGAATTATTTCACGCATTTATTCGGAAATTCATTTTTAAATCTACTAGTAGTATCCGCGGCTTCGCCCGCATTCAAACTTCCGATTTTTACCAAATTTCACAAACTTCACAGACTCATCCGCTGGACTAATCTGAAGATTGCCTGAAAATTTGATCAAAATCGCTCCAGCCGTTTAAGAGTCCATAGGGAACATATATATACACATCGATTTTTATATACATACCTACTATATATTCGTATGTATTTAAAGTTATATATGTGTAGTGTATCAACTACCTGGTATCCATAACACAAGCCTCGTAGCTTACCAAGAAACTATATGGTGCTGTGTGCTAATGTCCCAACATATTTATTTATTTTTAGTTTAATCAAGTTTTAAACATGGACAACAAAAATATTTCTTCCTCAATTATATCGTTGATTTCTGTATATACAACAATTAATTAAAAAAGCAAAAGTATTTTTGCTACGATATTATCGCTTAGATATTATATAAATACTTAGTATCAATAATAAAGATTCAAAATAAATCTAATTAACATTATACTGACTTGACACAAAAAATCTTAAATCATATCGTAATTGCTTAAGTGGTTTCATTCATTGATGGTTTTTTCTCATTTTTTTGCTTAAAACTGTTGAGTTATCAATACATTTAAAATATTAAAAGTACAGTTTTTGTTCTCTGATTAATTGATAGATTGTTTTAATTATAATGTTCAATGCTTATCTATACTTAATATTATAAAGCTGAAGAGTTTGTTTGTTTGTTTGTTTGGTTGAACGCGCTAATCTCAGGAACTACTAATCCGATTTGAAATATTCTTTTTGCATTGGATAGCCCGTTAGCTGAGGAAGGAAGGCTGTAGGCTATATATTATCATCCCAGAAAACTGTACGGTTCCCGTGGAATAGATTTCTTTTTGTCTAGAGATGAACCCGAAGCGAAGCGAGGGTAAGTCGCTAGTATTTAATATTTGGATAATATTTGGATGGTGTTACGTATAATACTTTAAGTTAAATTTGTTTTTTTTTTTTACTTAAATACAAAGCTGCAGTGTTTGTTGATTTTGTGCAAAGTTTACTTGGTTTTAGTTTGTTTGATTGTGCTAATCTCTGGAACTAGTAAATTAATTTAACCAATAACCACGCTGCCATTGGTTGAAGTGGGTTGGCAAACTTCACATGTCGTTCGAAAACTTGCTAGGTTCTCTCAGACATGCAAGTTTCCTCACGATGTTTTTTTTTTCACCGTAAGACAATAAATAATAATTTGTAATTAAATTAAAAAACGTTATTATTTGAACCTAAATAAAAGCATGACAATGGCAATTATAATATACATATCTGAGGTAACCTTTATAAATTAAAAAAAAATACTTAGTTAATTGTTTTTTTTTGCACTTAACTTTTAAATAGCTTTTTAGTTAATAACTTTAGTAGATAAAAAGTTAAAAGCTTTTATGTAGTTCCGTTATTGTTAAATTTCATAATATGTATTTAAACCTTTTATTAAAAACGTTAATCTTATTTTTTGAAAATATAGTATAAAAAAAATTTATATAAGTTGTTACGTATTTGGTTTTTATTATTGATAGATTATAATCCGTCTCGGTGGTCTAGTGGCTAGCATGTACGGCTGCAGATCCAGAGGTACTGGATTCGTTTCCCGAGTAGAGTCGAGTTTAATTGCTAAGTTTTTCTGTTAAGATTTTCACAGTAGTACCCCGGAGTTGGAAAGTTGGCGGTGTTGCACCCCCGTGTTTCGGAGAGCACGTAAAGCCGTTGGTCATGCGTCTACGCGACTTTGAGAGCGACAGGAATAGAGAGTTCACTTGTGTCTGCGCGTACACTTGTGCGCTATAATATCTCCTGCGCATCTGGCTAATCTCAGTGAGATTGGTCGCCGTGGCCGAAATCCATGGGGCATGCAAAAAAAGTATAGTAGGTAGTAAGTTCGATAAAACAGTGATAGTGTATTATATCAATACATAGTATAAAACAAAGTCGCATATAGAGTACAAACATAAACATTTACATTCATTTTTATTTATATCCATTATAGAATAATATGTTATTTTATAAAAGAAATAAAACTTACGTGCACTAAATCCGGTCATAAGCAGCTTATTACAGTACTTATTTAATGTATTACAATTGACATTGTTACACAGATTATAGCAAGAGTCGTAAATTTTGATTTACTTTTACTTACGCGTCATTTTGCTTTCATTTTAACCAGCAATATCTATACATATAATAAAATTCTACCTGAGTCGCATCTGTACATTAAATATTTTTTGGAAAATCTTATTGAAATGGTTATTATTATTCATACAGAGGCCGAGTCTATAGTTTTTAGAATTTTTGTCTGTCTGTCTGTGACCGCATCACAAGAAAATCACTTGATAGACTTTGATGAAATTTGGTATGATGATATCTGGTTATCCGGGTCAACATATAGGATACATTTTACTGCCGGAAAACATCTCATCTCTGAGAAATCTATATTAAACGTTAAAACGTAAAAGTTTATATATAAAATTTATGCATTTAGGAAATTCTTTATGCTAATATATTATTAATGTAATATTTATGCTATAAACTTCATGTTGTAAGTTTAAAAACACTGATCTTTGCCCAGTGGTCGAAATGATCACCGACCATAATCATTACTTAGAATTTGAAGAAAACATAATATATAAATAGAATTACTCGTCTATATAAAAAAAAACTGCTAATTTTTTTTTTCATCAATAACTACTAAACAAAAAAAGAGGAAATTTGGTTAACAATCAGAAAAGAAAATGATACTGAACTGTTTTGTCTTTGCCTATTTATATATAGAGATACATATATCTTTTACTTTTCTTAAGAAGTAGGTGCATATTGTTTTACATATTAGTATTTCATAGATAAATATTCAATTGCCATACCTTTTTTTTATAAATAACTAGCTAGGTTGATTTCCCATACAAACTTTTATCCCCATTTTCACTCCCTTAAGCGATGATTTCCAGGATAAAAACTATCCTATATCCTTCCCAGGGTCTCAAACCATCTCCTTACCGAATCTCATCTTAATCGGTTCAGTAGTTTAGGAGCCTATTCGGTGCAAGCAAACAAACAAACAAACAATCAAATCCTTCCTCTTTATAATATTAGTATAGATAAAAATGGCATTAAAATTATATAATTTTAATACCATTAATATATAAATAGGATTAAAATATTATTCAGATTTTATTCTCGAATATAATATGATACCACCCTTGAGGTATAATATAATTAGTTCCTGGGTGACTAAA
Organism: Fabriciana adippe; assembly: GCA_905404265.1. Taxonomy (NCBI): domain Eukaryota; kingdom Metazoa; phylum Arthropoda; class Insecta; order Lepidoptera; family Nymphalidae; genus Fabriciana; species Fabriciana adippe. The sequence continues at coordinate 13,162,396 of FR989998.1, read as the reverse complement.
CTCTCGGCATTTGTCGTAAAAGTTATAAAAATTGCGTTTTTTTTAAAGTCATGATATAGATAAACTTAAAAAGCAAAATCTTATGTAAATACAAAATTTAATCCAAATCATTTCATCTGTTTCCGAGTTACCTTCCGAGATAGGCTTCGCCTGGGTTCAAACTTCCGGTCGCTACCAAACTTTACAGGATCGTCCGCTGGTCTAATATGAAGATTGTCTGGAAATTGTATCAAAAACGCTCCACCCGTTTTAGAGTCCATAGGTGACACACATACATCGATTTTTATATACATATTATATACTAGCATTGCCCGCGGCTTCGCCCGCGTTCAGATGATCAAAAACAAAATTCTTAGGTTTTACATATTAGTATACTCTTACATAAACCTATTCTATTTTACACCGTATGATTGGTAAATAATGGCAGTGAATGATAATGCCACAAAGGTTCCTCCGTTCATCTCATATTCGATTTAGTAATATTGCACTTTTTGTTTTAGCAATAACATTTATGAACATATGTCTATATTTCTGTTTTGTTTGTTTGTTTAGTTTTGGGCGATACTCTCAAACTACGGAATTAATTTTAATCATTTTTTATCCCCCGACGCAAAAAGAGGGGTGTTATAAGTTTGATATCGATGTCTGTCTGTGTGTATGTGTGTATCTGTTTGTGGCATCGTAGCTCTCAAACGGATGGACCGATTTCGATGCGGTTTTCTTCATTTAAAAGCCAGTTTCCTTGCGGTGGTTCTTAGCTATGTTTGGTTAATATCGGTCCAGCAGTGTAAGAATATTAGCTCTTTTCCAAAATGATGTAAGGCATTTCGGCGTATGTTTACTCGATTAAGTGCTTCACGCGTGCCAGTGTAATCGTTAAATTACAATTAATAGATAACTTCGACCTGATGCTGCAACCAGAACGGTCTCCAGAGAACCCAACTCTTCGAAAACTCACAGCAGACATATCGTATTTTTGGGTTCAATAGATTAGTTTCAATGAGTAGGTATCTTGCAGGTTATGATCTTGCAATACGGTCACGTTGACCTGGTGCAGCAACCAGGATAATGGTCTCCAGAGAACTGTATTCTACATTAAAATTTTGATTCTTTGCTTTAACCAGTGATAGGTATGTAATGTACCTATCACTGTTACCGCCTTCACCGCTGGGAGGTACTTTGCGTAGAGGTTTTTTTTTTAATTTTTAATTTATACTGATTATTACTAATACACAGCTATAGATTAATTTAATATGTAGCTGATTATTTAAATAACATAATGACAACTTTTCTTAATGTTAATTTGTCGCGCAACAGGGATGGGTTAGCGATAGTTACTAATATTGTTCAAAACGATTTTTAAAAGAAATTGTAATATGTAAATAATTCTAAGCAAATACTTTTTATTATTTCATATGGCTCGGCTAATATGATTAAAGTCGTAAGCGTTTTATTGTGTCCTTTAAGTCTTTACCTTCCAAGAAATGGTGTCAAAAAAAAACTGAAAAATTTGAGATATAACAGTTCCTAAATTACTTTGTCATAGTTTTTCAGATATGGAATATTTTTAGTTACCCGCTTTGTCAGCTTAACAGCCATAAATTTGTTTCCCATAAAATGTTATAAAATAATATGAATCGAACGTATTTTTACGGTTGATAAAATGAGTCGATATTGTGGAAACGTAAATACTATTCGTATTTATTTTAGTGTTAACCTTACAAAACACGTACCTAAGTAAGAAAAACAACACAGTATTTTGCTATACGAAATCTATAATGCGCGAGTTGGGTTTGCATTTACCCAATTTTTACATTAAGACATTAAAAAATATTAACATTATTAACTAAACAATAAAAATTTACAAATATTTTAATTTGAAAATTGTTTCTGCCAAAAAAAAATATTACTAATGTGTTACTAACTTATAAAGTCAAAAATTTTGTTTTATTGAAAATTTGAACACAGACGGAACACGGGTGGAACCGCGAGTAATTTAGTAGTAATTCTAATAAAGTCATAGAAAGGTCATATCTGTACATTCATTTTTTTTGGATTAAAACTACGTATTTTAAAAACACATGGCGACATCTATTGTCAAATATCTAAATAACATATAAATAAATTTTTATTCAAATAAATATTTTAATGAATAAAATAGCGCTATTAATATTTCCTTTAAGATAAGCGTTTTTTAATAATTTTTACATATATAAGTAAGTTACCTTGCTAAAATGTTAATAGTATCATCGTGCTTTTATTTTAACCAGTTTTTGTATTTTTTCTCAGAAATGAGATATTTTCCTGCGGTAAAAAGTATCCTTTATGTTGACCCGGATAACCAGCTATCATCATATCAAATTTCATCAAAATCCCTCCAGTGGTTTTTCTGTGATGCGGTCACATACAGACAGACAAAAATTCTAAAAACTATAAATTCGGCCTCTATATAGCTGTTAATAATGAATATTTCCATAAGATTTTCCGAAAAATATTGAATTTATGGCTTCGGCTTAGTTACAATTTTATTATATGTATAGTTACAAATTTATAAAGCCAAAAAGTTTGCTTTACTGATAATTTGAACACGGGTGGGGCCGAGGGTAATTTAATAGTAATTCTAATAAAATCGTAGAAAGGTCATATCTGTACATTCATTTTTTTGGAATTAAAACTACGTATTTTAAAAACATATGGCGACATCTATTGTCCAATATCTAAATAACACATAAATGTATATTAATTAAAATAACTATTTTAATGGATAAAATAGCGCTATTGATAATTTGATTTTCAAGATAAGCTATTTTTAATAGTTTTTACATATTTAGTAAGTTACTTTGCTAAACTGTATATAGATAGTATAATTGTGGTTTTGTTCCAACCAGTTTTTGTATTTTTTCTCAGAAATGAGATATTTTCCCGCGGTAAAAAGTATCCTATATGTTGACCCGGGTAACCAGCTGTCATCATACCGAATTTTATCAAAATCCCTCCAGTGGTTTTTCTGTGATGCGGTAACAGACAGACAGACAGACAGACAGACAGACAGACAGACAAAAATTCTAAAAACTATAGATTCGGCCTCTGCATCGATAATAATGTCTATTTCAATAAGATTTTCCAAAAAATAATTAATGTACAGATTCGGCTCAGTTAGAATTTTATAATATGTATAGATACGGCTAGGGTTAGTTAAAAATAATGTAAAATAATGCCCGTTCGCGCGTGCTTGCCCGCGCGACCGGCAGCATTATAAACATAGCTCTGCTGCTCCCACTTCCATATATAAAAAAATCAAATATAACATAGCCTATAGCAATTCTGGAATCGTAAGGAATATTTAAAAAAAAGTGTCATTGGAATCTATTGGATAGATTTTTAGTTAAATTCTTTCAAACATACATACGAAGAATTTTATATAATTAGTATACATATACAAGAATTGCCCATGTAATATAATAAGATACGGTTATGAAAAAGATGTCAGTTCATTGTTTGAAAAGGTATTGCGATGCAAACAATAAAACATATTTAAAACAAATGAATAAGCTACATTTATGTTGTCATAATATTATATTTTACATGTCATCCTTATTAGATAGGCTACTCTTGCAAAGCCCTAGGGGAAATAGAAGTTCAACTCAAGCTTAAAATGTTATGTTGTTTTTTTTTTTTTTTAATTAAATAGACGTTTAAAAGCTCTTTTCTAGAACCGTAATAATCCCATCTTTCTTGTAAGATTATTACGACTATTCATCATATGGATATCAAACCTGCTACTTCCGTTGCTTCACATATTTTTTACTTTACTGCATAGTGTAAAACGAAGTCACATCAAGCTGTCTTTCCATCCCTATGTATGGTTAGATCTTTAAAACTACGTAACGGATTTTGAAGCGGTTTTTTTAATAGATAGAGTGATTCAAGAGGAAGGTTTATATGTATAATACATACATATTATAGTACAGAAAAGTCGAGAAATTCAAAGATTTGTATTTCATACTAACCGTTTAAACGTACCTAGTTACGTGTATATACAGGATAGCTTCGACGAATCCGAGCGAAGCGAAGATGAGTCGCTAGTTAGGCATAAAATATAATAACAAAATCCTGAAGTAATGGTAATAGATGATTTTTAGTGTCTATCCATACTAATATTATAAACGTGTAATTAACTCTGTATCACGCTTTAAGCGCTAATGAGATTTCTATGACAGTTGTCAAGAACAAACAAATTGCATTATTGGTACGGATATAGGTCCTTTTATTCCCGTCCTGCTAAATACGTGGAGCTGCGGACAGTAACTATTTAAAATATAACTTTTAAGTTATATAATAATTTTTATTCTTATGATACCTTTTAATCTTTGATGACAGCAATCTGATCAAAAAGGGCATAATAAAACTTCATAAAAGGGCATAAAAAATCTCACATGTTATAAAGTATTAGATCTTTAATCACCGCTTACATTTAGACACACGGTAGTGTGTCAAGTTAAGTTCAAGTCAAACAAACTGGCAACACAGCAGCCGTGTGTTATATTACACGAACCATTTGGAGCCACTTATGAGCTCTTAATAACTCAAAAGTTATTTATCATAAACATATCAAATTAGGTTTATTTATTAAATTCTCTTAGATTAACTAGAACCCCAAATTTCATAAATATATCTCAAACGGTTGTTGAGATATTAACGTCTAAAAATCGGCATTTTTGTCACTGACTAACTGACATATTGATCAAAAATCTGACCCACTTCCAGATGACCTAGGAAGTTAAAATTCGGTATCTAGCTGAGTGTTTGTCTGTATACAAAGGAAAATATTAGAAAACAGTGAATTTTTACGATTTGAAATATTTTCCAAGTATTCAATTTTTATTAACACCTAATGCCTTTCAAAATTATAATAGCAAAAACTTTTTCTTTCGCAGGAGAATAGGTTTCATGATGAAAGATGACTTTTATTGTTCTCGCTTCGCTTCGGGTTCGTCCCTAGACGAAAACAATTCTATCCCAAGGGAACCGTACATTTTTCCGGGATGATATATAGCCTATAGCCTTCCTCCGTTAACGGGCTATCTAATGCAAAATGAATTTTTCAAATCGGATTAGTAGTTCCTGAGATTAGCGCGTTCAACCAAACAAACAAACTCTTCAGCTTTATAATATTAGTATAGATTTAGACAACCGTTATCGGTTGCCACTTATGTTTGAAAATAGTAAAAGTCTGTAAATTTTACAGCTCACTTTTGAATGATGAATATTAATTATATCTTTACAAGGAGAAATGATATTCCATCAAAAACAGAAATGTGAAAATGGAAGCCAAGTTCAATATTAAGAATATGTGTGGTCGACTTCGCCGAAAAAAGAATTGAGATGGGTTGGGATGGGATGGATTTCAAGTTCTGTAGATAATCCTGAAATTTATTTATAAGAACATACAAACATTCTAAAATAAATTTGAAACACACACATTTAACAAAAGTGAAGTTCAAGATTTGACTTGGCTAGTTTTTACCAGCAAAACAATTTATTAGAACAGTAACATATGTTGACCTTACAAAATAAAATAGTAACTTGCATAATGCATATAATAGTAACACGCATATTCATAATATTGAACTTGTCTTCTTTTTTCACATTTATGTTTTTTTGATGGGATGATGTTTATAACCGTAGTTTTAATAAAATTATCGACCGACTTTTAACAAGAGATACGTTACTCAATTTGAGTGTATATATCATCTTCACCGTAAATTATTTTTTTAATATTTTTAATCAATTTTTAATGAATAGTAAAAATATTTGATTTATTCATGAAAAGTATTCAATTTTAATGTTGTCGCCTAATTTTTTTTAATATTTTTTTTTTACTATATCATAAGAATACTATAAAGAAAATGCATAAGATATTTTTAAAAAAGAAACAGATATCAAATTTTTTAACATTTGCAATAAAAATATTAACTTAAAAGAACAGTTTTTTAAGCGTTCTTCATGGAAATAAAAACCGAATCTATAATCGGAAAATAAAATTTACTATCTATATCTAATTTATAATATTTCATATATTTTACTTATAAAATTATATATCATATTAAGCTTTATTTAATTAAACTTTACTCTTTATTAACTTAAAACTACGTGACTCATATCTCACATCACGTAGATACATCAAACCAAAAAAACCATATAACTATTGCAAAATAGTACGAAGTAATTCATAATTTGTACTAATGCTGTTCTATTCACGAACTTACAATTACTAGCACGATTATAAAATAAGGCCTAATACAGCTTTCGTTATTAAATCGAGTACTTACTGAAATTAATTAATATCCTTGAATATGTGTTTGACAGACGAGGTCGATTGAGGAAAAAAAATCAGCTAATTATTCGTCCTATCATATGGTTTTATTATCTTTATTACGTCAGACCACGAGCGATCTTCAGGATTAAGATCTGGTCTCATATATATTAGGTCAGTTCGCTTCTAAGAAGCACAGTTCACTGTGAGCTTCACATTTGATAGTACATCCACCGACCTAAAAATGAAATTGGTAAAACATATTTCTTTAGCATTCATTATCTTAAAAAAAAAAACTAATTTTGCAATAAACTTTTAAAGTCTTATTATACTTATTTAGAATGTAATAAGTATTGTGTTAATACTTTCTTAGATTTACGCGAATATTTGAAATTTTAAAACTATCTTTTCAGGAGAGTCTCTCATGTGACCATGATTGTTGTAAAGTATTCGAAACGTCCATAAACAAAAATCTAAATAAATTCGCGAAAAAATCCAAAAAGATAGTTTTGTTTAACGAGTACTGTGTTTCTATCATGTGCTTAGTGATAATAATAAATATTTATTTTTTCAGTTCGTTGTAGCTGCTTTAATCGCTGTCGCCTCTGCTGGTCGTCTTGAACATCTTGAGCGTGCATACCTTCCACCTGACAACAATGCCCAGGGAAATTTCAATGGTGCTAGTTCAACAAGCTTCGGAGCTAATGGAGGTTTTGGCTCTGGAAGCTCTGGCCTAAATACCTACAGTTCTTTTGGAGCCAAAGGCCTAGGATCTACCGGTTTTGGTGCCAATGGCCATAGTTCAAACGGCCATGGTTCTAATGGACTAGGTTCCAATGGTTTTGGTGCCAATGGACATAGTTCCAATGGTTTTGGTGCCAATGGACATAGTTCTAATAATTTCGGTGCCAATGGACATAGCTCCAATGGATTAGGTTCCAATGGTTTTGGTGCCAATGGACATAGTTCTAATGGTTTCGGTGCCAATGGACATAGCTCTAATGGTTTTGGATCTAGCGGACTTAACTCCAATGGTTTTGGTGCTAACAGCCAAAGCTCCAACGGATTTCTTGTAAAGAGCCAGGGTTCCAACGGATTTGGTGCCAATGGTCTGGGTGCTCATGGAAACGGTGCCAATGGTCACAGCTCTTTCGGACTCAGTTCTTCTCAAGGTTCAAATGGATTGGGCAGTTCCAGTGGCCTCACCAACCAATACTTGCCACCTTTCCAAGGATCTGCTGCTGGTTCTAATAGCTACCCTGGACATTTTTCCAGCCAATGTACGTAAACTTAAAATTTACTTTTAAACCTAAATAAAACAATCGTAATGAGTCCAATTAAATTACTCATTTCTTGAGCAAAATGTAATGTATTTTTAAAATATTTTCTTTAAAAAAATATATATCACTAACACAAGTGCCCAATAGTCTAGAAGGTTTTTTTTTTCTTTTATTTACTTGATTTTATAGTGATTATTTTAAAAATAAATTGAAATATTACTAAGTTATAGTTTCACAAGTACAGTAAATTTAACGGTGTCTATTGGATTCTCAATTTTACGCACCTCCGTATACGGCTATTTTATTGACTAGCTAAAAAATTAACGTAGATGACACAGAGGCAAATCGTATTTGGTATATAAATAGTAACATACATATCTGCAAGTGTAGCTTAAATTGAAACATTATTTAAAGTAAAAAATGTAGTTTCGCGCCGAGTTGCAATCTCATGTCAAGACTATATTACGAGATAAGTTACTTACTGATATCTTTTTTACAGCTGGAGCTAGCCAACAATATAACAAGGGTTCTCAAGCCTCCGTACCCAGCACCAATTATGGTGTGCCTGTGAGTGGTCCATCCTCTTTCGGATCTGGTTCATCCTTCGGTACATCTTCTTTCGGACAGCAAGGATCAAACTTTGGCCAGTCTGGTGCTGCCAGCCGTCAATACCTGGCTCCTAAACTTTCTTCTTCCAACCAGAATATTCCTCAACAGCCTTTCGATGAAGAAACTGGCTACCATTACTAAAGCCTGTAAAAAACGAGGAACGTTACTCCAATTGTGAATGTGTTCATATAAAATAAATAAATGATATTATTGTGTATTGACATTTTTTATTTTTAAACCTTTCTATGATGAGAAAAAGCATTTTAATTTATCGTAAATGTATTAGCAAATTCAAAATAAAAAAAAATATGTTATTATTAATATTTTCTTGAAGAAAACAAAACAAACCAATTACTTTCCGAAAATATTACTTTTCAAAACAAAATATGTAACTTTTGTTACTAGTTTACTAAAAAAAGTCGATTGGCATCAATAGTATATTCATTCAAATTAGAATTTGTTTTATTTAAAAATCTTTAAGGAAGTTTTTAGAAACGTCCAATTATAGTTAATTCAAGGAGGTTCCTAACGACTGTTACTTTACAAAATGTTAATAGGTATAGATTTACAAAATATACAAAATAAATTGAGCTTATAGAAAATTGATTTGATTTTATCTAATATATAAAATTCTCGTGTCACAGTGTTTGTAACAAAACTCCTCCGAAACGGCTTGACCGATACTTATAAATTCTGTGTATATATTCAGTAGGTCTGACAATAGGACGTAAACTATTTTTCATACCCCTATGCGATAAGGGTGGTCCACCCTAGTGACGAACCCGAACAGAGTGAGGGTGAGTCGCTAGTATACACAATAAAATTTAGTTTTAAGGCCAGTTATAATAAAGTTATTTATGTTTTACTATTGATTACGATTTACTAGCACTAATTTTTATTCAAATATATTACCTACGCCTTAACTAATTTTATAGCAAAGATTTTTTATATCATAAGTAGTTTTATTTTTTGTAGGTAGAAACTTTCATATTAAATGCAATAATTAAAACAAATGGCATGAGATACTATTACCAAATAATGTCAAAGGAAGGTATCTGCAACGGTAACTTGTATACTGAATACATATGTATATAAAGTATGAATGTACTATAAAGTTCGGTTTCTTACATACCATTCATTTATGTATTTCTCTATAACAGACTTTGTACCGTTACTAAAAAAGTTAATAAGCCAATGTACTTATATTGGTACCTATGAATACTTTTAATTTGAATTGATTTTGCGCATATTATTCCTTTTCCATACATTCAATCATATTTTTGTCATTTCAAGAATTATATATTTTGACTAGAGACTCACCCTCGCTCCGCTCGGATTCGTCCCTGCTTATGTTTTAACGTTTAGTATAAATTTCTCAGAGATAAGATATTTTCCCGCAGTAAAAAGTATCCTATATGTTGACCCGTATAACCAGCTATCATCATACCAAATGTTATCAAAAGCCCTTCAGTGGTTTTTACGTGATGCGGTAACAGACAGACAGACAGATAGACAGACAAAAATTCTAAAAACTATAGAGATGGCCTCTGTATCGATAATAATGTCTATTTCAATAAAATTTTTCAAAAAATATTTAATGTACAAATTCGGCTTAGTTACAATTTTATTATATGTATAGAAGTTGGTGATTTTTTCACTAATAATAAACAAAAAGTGTTTTTCTTCACTGCCAGCTATAAAAAATCCTTTTGCGTTTAAGTGTTTAATAAAAAGATAATCAAATATACCAGAGAATCGAAACTTATGTGTGTTTGTGTTAATTATTTATAGATAAATACATAGATATACTATGATCTAAAGTAACACATAGACTGCTGTGAAGTACCTTTTTTTTAATGTTGGCAAATGCATTTACGCACACCACGTCTATACTTACAGGTGGTTACGTGGGATTTTCCGACTAGAAAAACCAGAACTACCCAATAAAACCTCCCCCGTCTTAATGGGGCATCGCAGGAGGGACGCCCCGGCGGCAGGTTTACCAAAGCAAACCACAACAGCCATGGGGTTGCTCCAACGGTACACTCTGCTGTCAGAAAAGTACCAGGAGCAACCCGTATGGTACTCCGCCGACCGCGGTGGGTGGCCTCCCGATGCGTTTCTTGGCTACCATTAAGTACCTATGGTAAAAGATGGATTTCTCCGAGAAAACCAGATGTAAAATAACTTTATATTACTATCGGCACAAACGAGAATTTGCACCAACGTTTTTTTTCCATATCAATAAAGAACGAAGTAGTAACAAGAAATAAAAATGACTTCATTTCGACTAATGAATCAAATTGTACCATTATTTTTTTATCATCATACATTATAATATCTATATGATAACGAAGTTTTACATCATCTTCTCGTCAAAATTAACCACGACTATTAAGATTTTGCTACGGATCATTGTTTGAAAACTGGTTTAATTTTGGATTGAGGAAGACTAAAACACCTGTTACTGATTTTTGTACGATTTTTTACACATTTTTTTGTAATATTTTAACTACTTAGTTAAGAGCTTTTCTCTTATTTTATACAAATTGATATAAAAAAAAATTATTGATTTTTTGTCGATTTGTGTTTAGTTCTACGATATAACAAACTAGTTTATGCACTTGGCTCCGCTCGCGCCTCGTGTACTTTATTTATATACAATTTCTGTGCTTTTTAGGGTGAAGGGATTCTGTTAGGTAGCCTCTGATTATTAGCAATCGAAGTCTTTAAGAACCAGCTAAAAAACTAATGGATCACTGCGATCGGGACGATTTATTAATTTGACATTATACTTTTTAAAATAGAAATTATTTATATTTATAATCCTTCTGTTCGTGTGAATGTCACTGAGCTCCTCCTAATCGACTGGACTAGTGTGTATTCAATTGGTGGTTTAGATGCACAACTGAATCCGGTGGTGGTGCTGCAGTCGAGTTCGATGATTTTTTTTGTTTTTATTACTAGCAGACCCCAGAGACGTTGTCCTGTCCGAACATATTTTGTATTAGTGTATGTCACTTAACTCCTCCTAATCGGCTGGACTTTGATGAAATTGCTTATGTTTGTCTCATAATATTTGTTTTATTGTCTAAATCAATTATGCCACTTAAACGAAAAGCTACAACTATCGGAAAGGTCAACCAACGTATGTCGAGTCCGCTAGTTTTTTATATAAATCTATAACTCCTGGTGTATCTTTAGATCAATCGAATTGATATGAAACTTTGCTTTATACAATCTGATAATACATTATTTTAGACTGAGCAGCCTAATTAGGTGTCCAGATTCTGAATGAAAGCATTTCCCAGTGAGCACCAGCCATTTCGATTTTAGAAAGTCCGCTTCTATCTGCTACTCGCAACCTTTTTTTGTCGTTAGTGCATCACGATCCCTATTTAAAAACTGCAATAGGATCTCATTAAAAGCGACAAAAATCACATAGAAACCAATAAATATTTATTTTCTATGCGGCTTTTATTGGTTTCTATGTGGTTTTTGTCACTTTCATGAGATCTTATTGAAGTTTTTCAATAGGGATGCAGACCGTACTAATCTTCATTTGCCTAAGCACGGTTTCAACTCTAACACATGTCGGGTTTCATGGGGGTTATCTTATATCTTCCATTTTAGAGTGCTAATTCTGCACGCGATATCGGTGATTTTAGTTCTCTTGCAATAAACTACGTTTTAAATTTTATATTATAGAAAAATAAAAATAGCAAACTTTCTTACCTTAATTAACCACTAGGGTTAATAAACTGTCAAAATCGTTACTAACAAACGTAAACTTATGCAATTTTAATTTTGTTGATCCGCATGATTGTGGATGTTGCATGATTTCGCTTAGAAATCTCAATTTAAATGGGATTTCATACAAATAAATCCTTTGTTTGAGAAGAATTTAAAGAAATATTTATATATTTAAAAAACCAAAAATTGACGCTTTATATGTTGTATATCAGATAGTTTATAATGAAAGCCTTTCATGCAATACTGCAATTTTAACATAAATATTAAGTAATATAATCTTATCTTTGAAATAAACATAAATAATTGTACAGTTTCCGTTGGTTTTTTCTCTACATACAATCGGAAAACCAAGTGAAGCAGCAAATCTCGAGTCTCATAACTCTGATATTATCATATGTGAATCATTTTCAAAATGATTACCACTTTCTTTGTGGTGAAGGAAAATATCGTGAAGAAACCTGCTTATGTGAGAGTAAAAAGGCTCGTGCCAAGCAGTGGGATGTTTAAAAGAGCTGAATAGTACATGACGTATAGTATAAATTTACATTAAACAACTATTTTTTCTCTCCATTATCAACAATCATCTGTATGATCAACAAGACTCTATCGAGATATTCTGATGATGAAGTCAAAAAGTGTTCAATGGAATTTACTAGTGGCTACCAATAAATAGTTAATTTCCCATACAGTTATTAAAAAAACGATTTGTTTTTATATATATATCTTTTTTTGTTTTGCAAAATGCTAATACCAATCTCGAAATAAAAAGGAATCTTCATCTACGTCGCTCTTTGAATTGTAATGTGTTAAATCTCTATTCAAGAAATAGAGTCGATCCGTTTTTCTGTTGCTATGTTAAAGAAAGACAATCTATACATACAATAAAACTGTAGACGTCAAATGTCTGTACATAGAAAAAAAATGCTAAAAACCGAGTCAGGGAATGTAAGAAGAGAAATAAAACAAATGCAGATTTTCTTTTTTTTTGTTTCTCTGTCTGTTTGTCTGTTTGTACGGGCTAATCTCCGAAACTGTTGGACCAATTTAAATGAAATTTTGCATGGTGGTGGTTAGATACTTTTTATCTCGGAAAATTAGTATTTATTATTAGTAAGTTAGATAGTTAAAAAAACTATAGTAACTTATACAGCTTAGTACATAAAAACTACTGATTGGATTTTAATGAAACTTTACAATAATATAGTCCTACATCAGATTAATAAATAGGCTACTTTTTATCCCGGAAAGATATACAATTCCCGTTGGATAGATTTGATTTTATTTGTAAAGGCGAAACCGAGCGAAGCAAGGGTGAGCCGCTAGTTTAAAAATAAAATTTGCATGTGTAATAATAGTTATCTATATAATAAAAATATGTTAATTTATAACCATATCACTGGAGAACCGTTGAACAAATTTAGCAGATTTTCTTTCTAAAATATTCGTGAAGTATTACGAATGAGTTTTAAAGAAAAAAATTTAAAAAGTTTGCTGAAAATAAGAAACTTGGGAGTAATTGAAATTTCAATGTTTTTATGAAAGTGATTTTTGGAGGTCGTACAAAAATTGTATACAAAAAAATTTATATTTTGTATGACATCACAAATTTTAATTAAAATTAGACAATATCTGTCGGGTCAGTTGGTAATCTAGTAAAATTTGAACTAGAGTTCGCCTAGTGGTTGACCACTATCATCATTGAGAGGTAAGCATATATAAATATGTTAGAACATTAACACACAGTATCATCTAGTTCCATGGTAAGTTTCGAGGCCTGTGTTATGGATACCAAATAGTTGATACACTACACATAATATAACATTAAATACATACATATTATAAATATAAACACCCATGGCTGGAGTATAAACGTATTCACCACACAAATGAATGCCAGCGGGACTCGAACCCGCGACCCCTGGCACAGCAAGTAGGATCACTACAAACTAAGCCAAACGTGTCGTCAAATCTGAATGAATAGAATCTATCTATTTATGTATGCAGTACCTATAATATAAAAAAAAACAACTGTTTCTTGATCTAAAAGCTCCTAAACAAAAAAAAAAAAAAGAAAACGAATTGACAAACAGAGAAGAAAAGGTACTGAACTGTTTTGTTTTTACCCATTTATATATACATGTAGATATTATCAAAACATGCGATTGTTAAAATTTTAAAGGTCCAATTCCCTCAGTCACGCGAAACTAACAAACGGAACTATCACACGGTACTCGCATGCGGCATTCACCTCACCTTGATATCGTTACGAACGTGATCTTCACATATATAATGACATTTCTTAATAATCATGTACTTGTTATGACCTGTGGCTTTACTTGTATTTTTCATAGCTACAAGAAGATGTTATACATAATATATATTTCGTTCTTTTAATTTATAAGCTTTTGAATTTTCTTACAATTAGTTTTTTTATATACTACTGGCGATTCACGCTCGCTTCGCTTCGGGTTCGTCCCTAGACAAAACAAATCTATCCCACAGGAAACGATTTTTCCGGCCCATAGCCTTCCTCAGTTAACGGGCTATCTAAGGCAAAAAGAATTTTTCAAATCGGATTAGTAGTTCCTGAGATAAGCGCGTTTAACCTAACAAACAAACAAACTCTTCAGCTTTATAATATTAGTATAGAAATTGTGACTTATATCTTGTTCTATTCCTGTAGAAACCAACAAAGTTAAAGACTCTTTTTATAGAGTCTTTTCGCATTTATAATATCTACCTACTAATAAAACCATCTTTAGGTATTTTTAGCAAGATCTCCTTACCAATAATCAAGTCATATAATTATAATCTATATTAATGTACTATAAAGTTTCTATATGTATATAATTGTTTATACCCATATTAATATACAGAGTTTTATTTTGTTTATTCGTTTGTTTGTAGCTTTTGGCCTTATATACCGACACTATTTTATAAAACTGTCTGTTTGTAATGTCAAAATAACAGATTTATACTAAATACATATAAAATATATACGGTACTTATAAGAAAAAAAATTAAAATTTTTGTCTGTCTACCTATTATAATATAATAATAATAATACAATAAGACTAATAAGTCTGTCTGTCTGTTTGTTTCGGCTAATATCTGAAACGACTGGACGGATTTAACGTTACTTTCATTTGAAGATAGCTGATGTTATAAAAACTTAGCCTACATTTATTTTAGAAAAATAATTAGGGATCCGCGTAAAAAACTTAAAACCCATGAAATTATGAACACATTCTGCGTACTTAGGGAAGGGAGGGCAAGTCGCTATTACATAAACAAACTTCGTGAGCAAAGACACGAGAAAAACCTAACATTACGATATATGAATAAATATTGGAAATTCACGTGAAAATTATATAGTATGGAATAGTTTTAATCATTAGTCGTCACCATTATTACTGATGTAACGTAACTTAGAGATAAGCCCCAATATGTAGCGTTGATTAGAAACTAATAGGTTTGAATAACTCGGCATAATAAAATAAAACTTGTTTCAGTTAGCTTTCAAGCTAAAAAATACTATTCGATAAAATTTGCATAGTTTATGTATAAAGTAGCCGAGAGCTAAACAAAATTTCTTTAAACTGTTAATTGCTTTTAATTGTTGACTACGTGTATCTTTAATCTATACATGTAATAAAATTCTAACTGAGTCGAATCTTTACATTAAATATTTTTGGAAAATATTATTGAAGTAATCATTATAACAGAGGCCGAATCTAAAGTTTTTAGAATTTTTGTTTGTTTGCCTGTCTGGGAACGCATCACGAGAAAACCACTGGACAGATTTTTGATGAAATTTAGTATAATGATCGGTTATCCGGGACAACTAATAGGATAACTTTTTACTGCGGGAAAATATCTTATCTTAGGGTAAGCTGTTTGTAAGAAATATATTTATTTAAACATCTGCTTAAATGTAAGAATATTTAGTTATCAGAGGTAAAGTATTTTTACGTTCAGTATTTTATAACGTATAGTATGTTTCAAGGGATTTTCTTGTATAGAATTAACTTACGAAAATTTAAAATGTTATTATGAACATTGGTCATAAAATAAAGTGAAATATTATGATAGCGACTTACCCTTGCTCGGGTGCGTCTCTAAACTTGAATGGTTTAGAACACACATAAAAGGCAAACGTCCAAAGAAAAATTATTTTTTTACGCCAAGAACCATCGCAGGTGTATACAGAAAAACACGAAAGAATTTCAATACAATTGGATTAATGGTGTAGGAACGCATAGAGGACAAGCATATGAACTCCGCGAAACCGCACTTGACCAGCGTGATGGACTGGGATAACCCCCTGATTGTACTGAAGGGAGGCCCGTGCCTAACAGTGGGACGTTAAAAATGGCTGAATACATACATATTAAAACTAAATAAGTACACCACGCCAAGAGGAAGATTCCTAAAAGATTTTCGAAAAATTTCAATCTTTATATTAAAATAATTCAAAATGTCGCTGATTTGTTATAAATTCTTGTATTCGGAAAATCGAAAAATGTAAAAAATATTAATCAAGTATCACTTTCTGATTATTTACCTTATTTTTTTTATTTTCTATTTGACAAAAAAAAATATTTTAGCAAGAAATTATTCAAGCAAATTTTTGTTGAAAGTTTTCGCACCTTCGAACTCAAGGCTCACGGCGACATCGCTATTAACAGTCTCTTAATGATATCATTACATATTTTTGTTCCATATAAAAACGCATCCCAATTTCAAGAGGACACAGTTCGATTACACTCATTGAATTAACAATACAGTAAAGAATTCTAATCAAAATGAATACTTTGGTAAGTTAACTAATGTTACTCGTACATTTTATTTTTAAAGCTTATCATCTTAAAGCTATATTCATATTCATATCAGCGCTTATGATATATTTTCGAATATTAGCTGTAAATAAAACAATCTAAATTTGTCTAGCCGCTTCTATTTGCCATTTCTCTGGCTGTTAATCCCAAAAGAATTCCAAAAAATATTTCAAAAAATTATCAATGTAAAATCTTCATCTTAATTTTCTATTCTAGATTCTTACATCTACACTCTTAGTTCTTACATCAGCAGCACAACTTCCTTCAGCTACTTATCTACCTCAAGGAAGACCAGGGTCACAAATAAGTGGTCCTCAAGGTAGCGGCAATCTCGGTGCTAAACCACCTTCCAACACGTACGCTCCACTAGGCTCAGGATCATCAGGAGCAGGAGATGTCAACACACGGCCTCAACAAGAAGTAGAAAAGAATGCAGCTATCCTAAAATTGGACCAAGCTATTGAAGAAAATAGTATGTTCAATTTGATTATTTTCATTTATTTAAAACCTAATTGCATAACATTTAAAAGGTAATAATAACAAAAAAATTGCTTTATATATATATATATATATATATATATATATATATACTAAATAATTGAGTGTCACTTCTAAACTCCAGGTTTCCATTATTCCTACGAAACCTCTAATGGAATCCAAGGAGAAGAATCAGGCGATATAAGTCAAACGCGTGGAGGTTTTGCATACAAAGGTGATGATGGCAAGATTTACTCCGTGACCTTCACTGCTGGTGAAGACGGCTACAGGCCTCAGGGTGACCACCTCCCGGTTCCACCTCCTACTCCTGAAGAAATCCTCTTGGCTTTGAAACAGAATGAACGTGATGAAGCTGCCGGTATCTTCGATGATGGTACGTTTATTAACATTTAGAATTAAAATATACCATAGTGCAATCTATTAAAAAAATGTAAACGTGACTTTTATGGGAGTAAGCTGTATTGATTATAACAGCTACAACATTCTTTTTAATTAACTTAAAACTAAATATAAAAATTAGATTAGTTTTTATTCTGAAGAAATATAAAGATATTTTTATTATTTTTAATAAAAATATCCGTGTTCTAAAATAACACTACTAAAATTAAAGTTTATTCGAGAATGCTTTAGTCAAAGATTCCTATATTCTTATAATATTTATTTATTACCATTTTTCAATCAAATGACATCTACTTCAGAATCTACATCTTACAGAGCTTAATAATAGATTACTTATATTTACGTAATACCTAAGTTAGATATTCAGTCCATTATCAACCTCTTTCATAATATGATTTTCTTCAATCAAATTTGTCTCAACCGAAAATGAACCTGGTATCAGCTATTATACTTTAATGCGGCTTAATATTCATATTTCAACAGGTAAATATCACCCAGAAAATGATAACCAAGGTAAGCCAGGATCAGGTGGTTTCGGCTCCACCAATCATCAAGGCAGCTATAATCCTAGCTCAGGATACTCTTATTAACTATAGCTGATAGTTTTTTATACTTAATCGTATAATCTTTATATTTTCTTACACTTGTAATATACTTCATATATTTTTTCTTGTCAATAAAAAAATCTCTTTTATAAATTATCTTTTCTTCTATATCGCTATGATAAAGTAAATAAGTAAATAAAATTCATATATGTAAATAAAAAGATCTATTGATTCAAATATAAATTTACATTTTGAGATTTCTATTTATTTAAATACCATAAAAGTAAAATTAAGATTGTATCTTCGAATATATAAAAAATGGATGAAAACAGGTTATAAAGCTATATGAAAAGTTATTTTTCCATCCAAATTTACTAAAATTACATAATATATACATATGTATAGTTTTTTCAAAATTAAAAGAGTATTCGGTGAGAGACTATATTCAAGGCATGCTGGTCATCTATCTTTCTTCAAACGCAAAAATAGTGTTGAAATAATGATTTTGCATCTTATTGTTGGCAACACAATTAGTTCGGTTTTTATAATCTGTAGTTGTAACTTAAAAAATATTGTTTTGTAATAAGAATAAATTGTAAAAAGAATTTG
This sequence comes from Fabriciana adippe, assembly GCA_905404265.1. NCBI lineage: Eukaryota > Metazoa > Arthropoda > Insecta > Lepidoptera > Nymphalidae > Fabriciana > Fabriciana adippe. The sequence goes on along the minus strand of FR989998.1, from coordinate 13,143,549 downwards.
TAATAAGAAATAGAAAAACGGCATCGGAAACAATCGGCAACGGAAAAAGTGCAAAAGTATAAATTGTTAAAAACATTAAAATATTATGAGAAAGGCTTAAAACTATATAATAAAACTAATAATTGAAGTGGTGCATCGTTTCATTAATTTAACGCATAAAAAAGATTTCATTTTAAACAGCTTTTTTAACAATCTCAATTCAATTCAATGTCATTGTTAATTACTTTAAAGGAGTCTGCCCACTACCCCGTCTCATACCATGACCGTGCTAGGAGCGTGTCAGGCAAAAAAATATTCTTTGTATTGAAATGTATGAGACTCTGCCCACTAGACCGTTCCGTCACCGACCGGCACCGTCGCGTGCCGTGCACGGAACGTTAACAATTGTCATCGAGAATATTTTACCGGTGACGGTATGCTGCGTGCCTGGCACGCGACGTTACGGGACCGGTGCGCGTAGGCGGCGCAATGGTGAGCATACACAACACTAAAACCGTTATGTACGGGTATGATACGTTGTTGATACGTTCTAGTGGTGCCATGCTCGTTTCCGTGCCTGATACGTTCATAGCACGGTCATGGTATGAGACGGTGTAGTGGGCAGACTCCTTAAAGCGAGCCAGTTGAGCACAGATTACATCGCCAATGTCACGTAGAATGGAGAATACAAGAAAAAGATTGGTTTTAACAATCTTATTTATATGTAGAACTTGTGTCTAGTCAGACAACTTGTTATCTCCATCTACACTATCATATTATAACGAGGAAAGATTTGTATTTTTGTAAGTTTGTAACGAATAAATTCAAAAACCACTGGACCGATTTAGATGAAGTTTGGTAAAAAATAGGTTTAAAACCGTGGGAAGGACATAGAATATGTTTTATTCCGGAAATCATCCCTTAAGTGGGTGAAAATGGGGATGAAAGTTTGTATGGGGAATCAACCTAGGGACGAATCCGAGCGAAGTGAGGGTGTGTCGCTAGTTTGTTAATAATTTCATAACCAAGAAAACTCATTAAAATTAATGTAGGACACCGTCATAGTATATTATGGCTTTTTCTATGTATCGATATTTTCGCCAATAATTTATAATGCTTTATAAATGTATATTATCACAGATTTTTTTAATAAAAAATAACACTAAAACCTAGAAGAAGTACTTTCAAAGCGACTTTTAATTTAATGTACCTTTTTCTTAATAAGTAATTATTAACTAGCACACAAATCTACCGTGAACAATTGCCAAGAGTACTTAGTACCTACGAAATAGACATACATATAATACACTAGCGACTCACCCTCGCTTCGCTCGGGTTCGTCCCTAGGTTGCTTCCGAAAACAAAATTAATTAATTTGTTTTTTTTTTTCGTGGGGCCCTATTTTTTTTTCTAAAATAAAAGTAGCCTAAGTTACTCCTTATAACATTAGCTATCTGCCAGTGAAAGTCCCGTCAAAATCGGTCCAGCCTTTTCAGAGATAAGCCGGAACAGACAGACAGATAAAAATTGTTAAAAATGTTTTTTTTTTTGTTACATGTACCGTGTATACATCCATATGCATTTAGTAAAAAGCGGTTATTTTAATATTACAAACAGACACTCCAATTTTATATATCTGTATAGATATATAGATACTATTAGGTCTTATAAAAAATCTGAGATATGTAATAATATGAATAAATAACTATTAAGCTTAACAACAGTATTGAAGATATGCTGAAAATAAAAAAAAAAATAAGGGGGAATATCTCTAAATTTAAAAATTAAAACTAAGGAAAAAGCTTAAACAACCTATAAAAACACTGTATACATATCAAAATTCATTTTATTCATAGAATAAATAATCTATGTCCATTTACTGGATCAGTAAAACTAAATACGGAATTATTATCACATTTAAATGTTGTATTGAACGTAAGCTAGTCGTATCTTGAACTCTGTTTACATAAAGACTTAAAGTAGAATAAAAGAAGAAAATTTAACTACATTTTAGAAGGAAATAATTAAAAAAATAGTTTTTTATATGAAATGATAATAAAATAGCCTCTTAGTCGAATTATTATATCTAAATGTAAACGGGGTTTAGCGATACGGCTTAGAACTTGTAGGGTTGGCGGAAGTTAGCTGTGGCTTGAGCACGAGCGTAGTTCTGTTGTGGGGTATACGCAGGACCGGTACCATATTTGCCGGGGTTGTATGAACCTGGAATTTAAATAATAATAATAAATAAGTATATAAGAAAAAATATCATAACTTAGATACATTATCTTTCTTATGTATAACAATTTTTTATTACTTGATAAAGAATTAAAATGAAAAAAAATCTAGTAAAACTAAGTAATTTCGAGCATTGTATGTATATGTTCCTTTTATTAAACAGGCCGTATTGAATATAATTCTGAACAGAAACAGCCTATATTCTTAATGATCACAAACTATTACTGTAATGAAATATCAACCGTGTTAACAAAATTGAGTGCAAAACTATTAAATAAATAAATATGTTGGGACATTAACACACAGCATCATCTATGTAGTTCCATGATAAGCTACGAGACTTGTGTTATGGATACCAAATAGTTGATACACTACACATATAACTTTAAATACATACATATTATAAATATAAACACCTATGACTGTAGTACAAATGTTCATGCTTATCACACAAATGAATGCTCCCAACGAGACTCGAACCCGCGACCGCTGGCACAGCAAGTAGGGTCACTACAAACTGAGCCAAACGTGTCGTCGAATGTACTTTAAAGTAAATATGAAATATTTGATTCAACATTTTTATCTCTAACAATATCGTGTCCAAACAAAAAGAATAAACAAAGACAATACAAAAACAAATTTCACACTAAGCGTTGAACATTATTTTACAATTCATTCCATTGTATCCAAAATTCTCTCAGAATGTTCATAAATGCAAAGCTAAAACTTTGATGTTATCCATATTTTTTTACCGTATGCATTTTTAACTCATTTACTTTTGGAAAAAGTGTGTTGGGTTATGTATGATCTTTAATTTTCTTCCAACCCAAATTTTTTGTATTGAGTCTCTACATAGGATTTGAATCTATGACCCTTGGCATCATTATCAAACAATGCTGTCAGTCTCATTGAGACTAATAAAAAGCGCAAATATTTTGATATATTATACTCTCGTGGTTAAATACAAGGGCAATCCAAACCTAATATAGATTTATAGTTTATAGAAACGCTAGCAGAACGAGCGATTACGCCCGCGTTCAATCTACAAAAAAAACTCTTTGGCTTTAATTTATACAGCTATATACTAGCTATGTATTTATTCATATATTATTCATACAAAAATCGCGATTAAAAAATTGGGGGGGGGGGGGGTTTAGGAGGGTGAAAAATACTTTACGCCCTATTCTCAAAAAATCATTAAAATCGGTCGAGCCGTTTCGGAGGAGTGCGACCACAAACACCGTGACACGACATATTTATATATTAGATTAAGAATTAATATAAAATAAATAAGATGAAACGTATAGTTCAAACGTTTCTCAGAGATTCTTGAGTAAAGCAGGAAAGGTCATGTGTTACGCCCAAAGCCTATGTAGGTTGCAGTCATCCATTCATTCTATTGGAATGTCCATTTCTCTAAGCATCTGCTATGCTATGCTGTCATCTATGTAGGTATTATTTTAGCGATTTAAACCCAAAAATGATTTAGCTTTTTAGCAAAATGCATTAATTGCTATTTAAAAAAGTAAGAAGTAAAAAAAGTGAAAAAGATTTACGCGTATATTTAACATATAAAGTTGGTTAGTTACACCATTAATAACTCAACAACGGCTGGACCGATTTTTATGATCTTTGATTTGTTGCAATTGTCTCTACTAATAACTATTTATATCTATTTAAAACGTACCTAAGGACAAACCCAAGCGAGGGTGAGCCGCTAGTTTTAAACAAAACTGTTTTTTTTTTAATTTTTAGCGGATTTATTTTAACTTTTGATTTCTGAAATTATCCATTTAATGCTTTATAGCAATCATGGTCATGGGAAAGACTAAAGTTTTAGACGTCTCAAAGGTATATTATAGTTATTACAAACATTCATTACATAGTAAATAAATCCTCGAAAAAATTGGAAACTATAGTTTAGTTAAAAAAGTAGTCGAATTTAAAACATTTTCTTTTGAAATTAGTAATAAAATATGTTTGGATACTACTTCAGTATGTGTTTACTTATACAAAGTACTTTAGAATACCTATTAAGTAAATATATATAAAAAAAAATATGATATACCTAACATACTCATAACTTCTTTTGTAAAGTCGGTCAAAAGTGTACATTTACCTACACATTGTTCAAAGTTCATAACTCAATATAATAGCAAATATGACTCAAGAAGCAATTTAAATAATTATCTACTGAATAAAACCTGAATTTGAAAGAATGTTTGTGCAATCATCCAACAAACGTCTAGTTCACGTTATATTAAGGTCAGTGTGAAGCATCTGAAAGCTTTGGCTTGAATCTAATCTTTGTCTCTTTGTCAATATCTTTTTCATTTTGAACTAATATTTCACATACACATTGTTTCATACAGTTACTTAGAAATACTTATCTTTTTTTTGGATTTTTACAATTTAAAATTTAATTAATTTCTTAAGTTATTCAAATTATATTATGTTAATCGATATAGATAACATATGTGATGCTTTTAAATAAAAATTTTGAAATTGGATTTTTGATGATTTCTTCGATTTCTCAACAAAATTAAAAAGAATAAGGACACATTATTATGTAATTTTAGAGTCAATATATTAATTATGACCAAATATGTAAAATAAAATTCCTGATTTCATACCATTGTTCATTCTATCACATTTCTATCTCTATATTATCTTTTATTTTGAAGACTTACCATCATCGATGATACCGGCAGCTTCATCACGAGCATTTTGTTCCAGAGCCTTCAAGATGGCTTCAGGAGTTGGGGGAGGAGTGGGGATGTGGGCACCCTGAGGTGCAAATCCAGCTTGGCCGGCACTGTAGCTTATGGAGTAGATCTGGCCATCATCGCCGGTATATTGGTAACCACCCTGGGCTTCGATACCATCAACCTGGAAATTACAATTTACTCTTTGAATGAAGTGGAAAAAAATAATTATGATGATAAATAACCGAATATTATATTTAGTTTATTATTTTATCGCTGGATACTTTGCACAATTACTAGTAGATGGTAAAAACAATGTAAAAATGATAGATTAAATAGATGACCTACCCACCACCATAGACCTACGACTTATTTTGAAATAATGAAATGTTATATACGAGTTTTTTTGGATAAATATTTTAACGGTCTGTAAAGAATAGATAGACTATATATTATACATACATAAGTATGATGAGCTCTTTTATATTGTATTTTAACGTGTTTTCCCGTGGGAATGAGATAATTTCCGCAGTAAAAAGTAGCCTATATCACTCTCCACCCCTCCAACTATCTCCACACAAAAAATCACGCCAATCCGTCACTCTGTTTCGACGTGAAAGAAGGACAAACAAACACACTTTCACATTTATAATTTGAGTATGGATATGGATGTATAATATTTTTTTTGTAAAACACAGTATAATGAAATTTCTTATAACAGCCACCCATCCAATTAATTTGCATAGTGTCACAAAAATCTGAATATGTAGTAACTCAGTCACCATAACCTTCAATATGTTCAAAGAAATGCTGCAACCAGTGTTGACATAAAGATGACACAAATTACAAAATTGTGTTAAATTATGCACATATTATATCAGTCTTTTACCAAATTTTATTAGAGCATATGATTTATCATTAAAATATTAGCAAAATTAGCATTTAATTTACATATGTATGTACATCTATACTAATATTATAAAACTGAAGAGTTTATTTGTTTGGTTGAACGCGCTAATCTCAGGAACTACAAACCCGATTTGAAAAATTATTTTTGCATTTGATAGACCGTAAACTGAGGAAGTTTATAGGCTATATATCATCTCGGGAAAATATACGGTTCTCGTGGGATAGATTTGTTTTTTCTAGGGACTAACCCGAAGCGAAGCGAGGGTGAGTCGTTAGTAACTTATATGAGTAAAGTTTATGTTAAGACAAGATACTATTTACGCTATCAATTTACGGATAAGAATATAAATATGATTCATATTAAGGATACGGCTAAAATGTATGCCTTAATTAGTAATTTATCCGTAATTTAACATTATGTTGACAGTAAAGTATCCGTGTTTAATTTAAATCGAGTTGTTTTAAATACATGATGAACAACATACTTTCTAATATATATTTTTAGTAAATACCTTGAAAGCGACATATGACATATTATGTTCAAATCGGTAAAGTAGCTCATTTGGTAACTAAAATTAGTCATAAGGTGTATGTCAAGCGGGTTATGTAGGCTCGAATATATTGGACCTGCATTTTTATGTTAATTAATCTTAATGATTAAAGATGTTCCAAAATATTATTGAAATGAAATTTTAACAAAAATACTTTGAAACAAGTTAAAATTATCAATGCCTAATTTTTTGATTAATTATAATTATTTAGGCATGTGTGTCAAAAAAAGGATAGCAAAAGCTCCTTTTGTAAGTCGATGTAAAATTTCAAATTGACCACGAAGACATCAATCAACCTATCAAGCTGCGAAACCGTTTGATATATGATGTAACTTTGGGATGGTGCTTCATCTAAAAATATAAAGCTTTAGCAACGACGACCTTTTGGATGACCGATGCCCTTTCAAGTGATTGTAACATATGGTATAAATAGGTTAGGTCTATATTATTTTTAAGGTCAAATCTATAAATTATATTTATAATAATAACTCTGCCTTTATAAGTTCCATAGCTGATGGGGTTCCCCATCAATGTGAAAGGCCAACAAAGGGGGAAAGGCCATATTCTACTATGCTGGCCAAGTATAGATCATAGACTCTATCGGTATTTCTTTAGAAAACTCACTCAAAAAGCGATAAGTCACATGACCAGAATATTTAATTCTCATATTTTTAACTAGCGACTCACCCTCGCTTCTCTCGGTTTTGTCCCTAGATAGATTCCCCATACAAATTTTCATCCCCATTTTCACCCCGTAAGGAATGATTTCCCAGATAAAAACTATCCTATTTCCTTTCCAGGGTCTCAAACTATCTTCTTACCAAATTACATCTTAATCGATTCAGTAGTTTTGGAGCCTATTCGGTGCAAGCAAACAAACAAACAAACAATGAAATCTTTCCTCTTTATAATATTAGTATAGATTATTTTAGCTATAACCATTGTAGAAAGTTAAGTTAGCTAAAGAGGATAGCTATTGATTCGGTTATGCATTGTATGATTCATTTCAAATAGTTTACATAATATTTGTATATAATTGCTATGACGCCGTGGATACACTTGCGTTGAGTACATATTGTATGTCATTCTATGGTGAAATAATTTGTTAAATAAGTATGTACGTAAAATAAAAACTGTCTAGACGTTTTGAATGCTAGACCAAAATTAACGTAATAACTGGAACATTCATTTCATAAAAAATACTCTATAAAGCAGTAATTTAACACAGTAGGTATAAATTGGATTTCCGTTGATGTTTCAAATTTACTAATCATATAAAACACATATCCTGTCTTAGCTATTAAAAATGTGGCATTTTATCCCTATTATAGGATTTTTATACTGATGAAAATGCTAAGTAAATAACAGTCTTTGATAATTTCGCAAGTAAAAATGCGTGAAGATAATCATAAAATTCACAGATTACCTAATTATGTTTATATACACTTCTATTAACGCATAAATGAATGTTTTGACTCAACACTGTGCGTGTAATAATTTAATTAAATCGATTACTAAATTAAATGTACATACATAAAGATCAAATCTGTTATGTTTATAGCTTATTTATAACTATGTAAGTTGTGACATGTTTATTAAGTGTTGCAACCTAATATTAATAGAAAATTAAAGTTATTGTTTTATTCGGTTCGTCCCTAGATAAAAACGAATCTATCCCACGGGAACTGTACATTTTTCTGGAATAAAAAATAACCTTTATGCTATTCCAGACTATAATCTATCTCTGTACCAAATTTCATACAGATCCGGTCAGCTGTTCTAGCGTGAAAAAGTATCAAACATCCATCCATCCAGAAAAATTTTCACATTCATAATATTACTCGTACTATGCATTACTATAGCTTAAAATATTGTTTTTTTCTGTGTTTAAATGCTTAAATTTATAAAACTATTACGTAGATGTTTTGGTAAATATATATTTTAAAGCTCATTTACGGAGTAAATGCAACAATACACCCTAAATCGTCTGAAATAGACGCAAAGGCCTACATACATACATATAGAGTAAACACAAGTTATCCAATATTACGCTACCAACCCTTAAGATAACCCTTTAACACACAGATGTTATTTAATTTTTATAAAATCTTACCTCACGTCCTTCTTCCTGTGCTTTGATACCATTTTCGGTTTCATAACTGTATCTATAAGAGTCTTCCTTTACATCAGCATCGTATGAGAGAATGCGAGCGTTTCTCTCGTAGGCGGCTTGAGGACGTTCAGGGTATTGCGAGTAGGCAGCCGCGGCTAAACCGAAGAGGGCGGTGGCGATGATGAACTGAAAAATTAAAAGAAAAATATAAACAATCTATATATGTATATAAAAAATCAATTGCCGTTCGTTAGTCTCGCTAAAAGTAAAAAATGGACTGATTTGAATATTTTTTTTGTTTTGTTGGAGGTGTGTCAGGTTGTTTATGTATAAAAAATAGGGAAAATCCAAAAAAATAGATATTCAAATTTTATGAACTCAAAGAAAGTAAAGTAAAGTTATTGAAATTCGTACAAGACAACGACTGTCAGGTTGTATGCAGTCCATTTTAATATCCCATTACTGGGCTCGGGCCTCCCTTTATTACGAGGAGGATCAGCCCATAGTCCACCATGTTGGTCAAGTGCTGGTTGGCGGACTAAGCATATCTTTCGAAAACTTACTAGGTTCTGTCAAACACGCAGGTTTCTAATAATGTTTAGACCGTAAGACAAGTGATAATCATCTTGAAAATGTTTCACACATGAAAATATGATATGCGAAATCCGGGATTTGAACCCGCTTCACACGATTTCCCAAGCAAGCGCATTACCACTGGGCTACTACTGCCTCAGACTATTAGGTTAGTTGGTTTTTAAATTAACTTATATTAAAATTATTCCTTCGAGTTCTAAATAAAACTATATTTTCGGATTTTGTCGTGCATTTATTTTGATTTTTAGTTCCCGACGTTTGGAACGCTTTACGGTTTTAGATGTCTCAAAGGTCATATACTTGTCACTGTCTATAACAAAAGAAAACCAAAAAGATAGTTTTATTTAAAATGACAAATATTGATGCAAATCTAAGAAATTATTCTCGAAATTCTTTAAAAATGTTAGAACATATAATAACGATAAAGAGAAATTTCGAGAATTCTTTAAAAAACTTAACGAATTAACTTTAAGCATGACACTTGAAAATCGAACGTGTGACCAAACTACTGAATTGCGAATTTTATTTATTCAATCGAAACTGTACAATACGTATCTAATTACCATCTCAGTCAAAATCATAGAAAAAACATGCTACCGTTCCCACAATTTATCAAGTGTAAATTTTATCTCAGATGCAATAGTCATTGTCTATATAACCCTGAAAACTCATATTAACTAATATTGCTACAATAAAAATTGAACTTTAATGAACCATAATTTTAAGTTGACTTTGGAATGAATCAATTAATCTTGATAACCACTTATTTGTTTTTTTATAAGAATAACATATTTTATGAATAAAAGTAACAACCCTCGCTTCACTTGGCTTTGAATGCATTTTTTTCCAATAATTATTAAAACATCAGAAAAAATCTTTAAAAAAAAATTGAAAAAAAAATCGCGCCAAAACGTACCTAGGGACGAACCTGAGCGAAACGAGGGTGAGTTGCTAGTATATGTATATAAAATAAAGTCGGGTTAGTTACACCATTTATAACTCAAGAACAGCTGGACTGATTTCTACGATTTTGTTTTGTTAGATTTATCTCCGCCCCGAAGCAGAAAAACTATTAAAACATCAGAAAAATTAACAAAAAAAAATATATGGCTAACGCTGGCTAATAACTATTTATATATATTTAAAACGTACTTAGGCACGAACCTCAGCGAAGCGAAGGTGGGCCACTAGTAATTATATAAAAAATGGATTAAATTTAATGTGATTTCTATTGGGAAAATGAATCAAATGCGCCAAACTTTGAGGGTTTTGTAATATCCTTTTAAGTTTTAAGTGATCGAATAAAGTAACTGAATGCACTTTTAAGGACTATATCGACACTTGCTAAGATGCTATTTAAGCATATTATTAGGATAATTAAAAAATAGAACATATTTCTTTTATCAAATTTGAAGTAAATATCCAATATTAATTTAATACTGAGTTACAATGTTCGTCCTTGCAGATAACGAATTAAAGAATATGAACATATGTTTGTGCGTTAATAAAATATTTTTATGGTAATGGCAATTTAAATATATATTTTTTTATATAATAAATAGATGTATATTAATAAGTAGTTTTAGCATAATAGAAGCTAAAGTACTATGAACAAATAAAAAAAAAAAAAAGATTTAGAATAAAATGTAACGTTATTTATTTATTATACTTAAGTTTTGCTTTTATTTATATTATTGTTTCTTATAAATCACTCTAAAATCAACATAAAATATGCAATGTTAAATAAAATAATATAAAAGTTAAATAAATTAAATTATATAAAATTAATTAATGAATTTAATTGATTTTATTAGAATAACTTCAAAAAATAAACCGGATTTCTAATTAGAGCATTATTTATATATTATTATGTTTTTTTTTTTATATGAAAACTATAAAATAATTATAACAAAAGCTTTATCAATATGGATATAACTTTTATCATCACAATAATTGAGATTGTATCAAATTATTAGAACAGAGTTTTATCAAAATATGTTAATCATTTAGTATATGTAAACCAACTTACCAGCTGCATGTTTGCAATGTGTTAGTTCAGGTCGAAGGTAAGATCTCGAATGAAGCACCTACTACCTATTCACTTATATATACGACGGACGATTACAAAATTCATTCAACATTATAATGTAACTTTTCCCAATAAATAACTGAACTTTAGAAACTTTTTTTGCGTAAGTTTTCTGATGTTTGAACTTAGATTTGAGGATATTTTTTATAATTTTTTTTTTTTTTTTTTTTTTTTTTTTTTTAGAGCATTTGTTATAAATATTTCAGTTTCATCTACGAGATGTCAAGGATACGGGCAGGAGTTACGATTTTTCATGCAATATTTTGCTCTATTAATATTTATTGTACTTTTAGTTTTATTATAGATTTGCATACGTATGCTTGTAGTTTCAATTTTATTATATATGTATATTAAATACAACGGACGTGTGTCCGTACCTTTTTTGATTTATTTATTTCTAAAATATATTTTTCATTTTTTTTATAAAATTAGATTATTTTTTTTAAGCTTGACGTTTTCAAAGGTTTTCGTCTATTATTATTCAGTAGATTTTTGACTAAAAATACTGGAGGAATCCTCTTTACAAGACCCTTCTTCATCGCCTTGGAATTTCTCTTCGTGGCCTCCTTGTGAAGCGCATCTATTAAAATTTCAAATTTACTTATTTTATTATTTATTGTTGACAGATTACGCTTAGGACATGATAAAGAAATTATAAACATTTTATCCATTTCGAAATGAATGATTTTTTTATTAACATAATTTTCGTTTTTTTTTATTTTGTAAAAAAATATTATATCGATTTAGAGTTGCGAAGACATCACGTAACATAGATGCAAACAAATGAACATGAAAATCGGGTGTCTGTTCATTGGAAAAATAATTTAATGAATCAACATTCTTCATAGACTTAGTTTTTCTTCTTATAAAAGACTTCAACGCGACGTGGTAAAAATTCTGATTATTCATATAGCAATACTTGTTTTGTAATATTAACAATAGACTTGTACATTATAGGTATGTTTATTCTACAGAAATACCTGACATTATTAGTTTTAAAAATATTTTATACGATTTTATTAGCTTCACTTGTAAAGTTGTAAACAAGTTTTATAAGGTAATTTTAACCTATTTCTAAAATATGTAGTATAACTTCAAAATTTTAGAAACCAGAAGGTGAATATTAGAAGTATAAAATCTAAATTATAATCGATTTGGGCTAATTTCATTTATTTTGTCCCATACGTTATATATTTTATTGAAAAACCAACTTGTATTTTTTTAAACATAACATATAAATACATATTATATATTGGATATAATTAAATGAAATTTTACATATGGGCTTACAACTTGTTTATTTATTTAAATCATAAAGGAAATAGAAGCTAAGTAGGATTCACTATTAAAAGTGAAAATTACTTCAAAAAGGGACAACTATTTCTACCAAAGCAAAACATAGCAATAGGAATGCGCACATATTATCTAAGAGTTTAGAAGCAAAAATGTTTTGTACTTTATTTTTTTATTCTAAACATGGAACTGTATAATTTACATAATATCTTATTTGTCTCTCTAGAAATGAAATTATGGTAACGGAAAAATGCTATAATTACATTAATATTGACGGCACGTTTGACTCGGTTTGTGGTGACCCTACTTTCTGTGCCAGCGGTCGCGGGTTCGAATCCCGCTGGGGGAATTCATTTTTGTGATGAGCACAAATGTTTGTACTCCAGTCATGGGTGTTTATATTTATAATATATATATGTATTTAAAGTTATATATGTGAAGTGTATCAACTATGTGGTATCCATAACACAAGCCTCGTAGCTTACCATGGAACTAGGTGGTGCTGTGTGTTAATGGCCCAAAAAACAAACAAACAAACAACAAATATGGTAGGTTCGTTACAGACTTATACATATACTGAAATTGAGTTTAAAGTTTAAGTGAGATTCAATTTTTCTTTTTCAAAAGATTCAAAAGTGATTGTTTTACAAGAACTTTTGAATCCTTTTCTATTTGAATAAAGTATATTTTGATTTGATTCGATTTATGATTACTTCCGGTCCTGCTCTATAGTCCCTTTGTTAGGCGGAAGATGAGGAGCTTGAGATTGTGCCTTCTGTCTCGGGCTAATCTTAACATTTTATCACAGATTAGTTAGATTTTTGCACCCACAGTGTTTTAACCGATTTTCATAAAAGAGCATACATATATTTTTGTCTATATTATGTACTCTTATATTATTTGCTCCGAGATTCAATCGATGAGTGACGAGAGACATGTTTCTAGGTATATTGATTAATTTAAAAAATTCCAATACACAGTACTCGTAATTAAAGTAACAACAAAAACGAAATTAATAAAAAATGTTGTATAAAGTTTACTGTAAAAAAAAATTAATACATAAATAGTAAATGATAAATTAATAATAATAAGCCATTTTAAGGTAAAAAGTAATCAAATTTTTTTCTTCATATTCTTAACATTTTAAAGCCTCAATGGTCTACTGGCTAGCATGTACGGCTGTAGATCAAGAGGTCCTGGGTTCGAGGCCTGGGTCTGGCCAAGTTTAATTACTGAGATTTTCTATCAAGAAATCCTCAGTAGTAGCCCAGAGTTGGGAAGCTGGCAAAGTCACAACCCAGTGCCTCGGGGAACCTGATTCTGCGCCTTAACGCTCAATTGTCATGTCGAAGTATCATACCATCAGACTTTGCAAAGCAAAGCAAATTTATTTCAATATGTACAAATACATCACAAATTGATGTATAATATTTTAACTATTATAATTAGAGTTCATAACTTGTCATATTTACCTCCTTACCTTAAATTACCTTCATACCTTTAAGCATTTTTGGCTGGCACAGACTTCGAAAATATCTGATTAGGTATCTGTATCTATAGTAAATGAAAACCCCCGTACTCTTTAGTGTCTGGAAGTCGCTTTTCATTTTTTTTTTGAAACAGTTTTATTAAAGTCATTTTTAGCATGGGCATGTGTATACAAGTAGAACTGTCCAATCTGCGTCTTATATCATAACTAGTGGCTCACCCTCGCTTTGCTCAGGTTTGCTGCTAGAAAAACAAAAACAAATCTATACATTACAACCGTACATTTTTCCGGGATAAAAAGTAACCTATTGGTTATTCTGATGAATGAACTATATTATTGTAAAGTTTCATTAAAATTAAATCAGTAGTTTTTGTGTACTAAGCTATATAAATTATATTTTTTTTAACTATCCCACAGGAACTCTTTAATTATCCGATATGAAAAGTATTTAAAATGTTGACCAGGGATTTAAGTTACTAACATACAAAATGTCATTTAAATCGGTCCAATAGTTTCGGAAATTAGCCCGTACAAACATGGATTTGTTTTATTTCTCTTCTTACATAGCCCTGACTCGGTTTTCAGCATTTTTTCTATATAGAGACATTCGACCTGTACAGTTTTATTATATGTTTAGATTGTTTTGTTAATTATTTTAATAAAGATTCAAGAGATTTTAATTCTTCGTAATACTTCAACGATCTTGACAACCTTTTTTTTTAACGTTAGAAAATACATTTATGCATACCAACTGCATACATACAGGTCAGCAAATCTCTCAACTAACATTATTAAGTCAGATTTGTCACTGAGCTTGAAGTTAACTTAAAGTATGTAGAAAATTTCTTGAGTTCAAATAAAAAAAAGCTAATGAGACTGAGATGACTTTCAAAATTCTGTATTACGTGAGATAAATATATAATTATAATTTATATATTAAAAATGCTGCACAACAAAGTTCAATTCAGCATTCCGTTTCCATTTTTTGGTAGAACAATCTATATGTGAATCGCTAACATCATTGACTGCGTTGTGATTTGCACCCATGACCTTTACAATGTACCAAAGCAATTTTAATATAGATGTTACAAATAACATTAGTGGCGTATTTTACGAGTACGCCGTTCTTTTATTTAAATCTATACATATAATAAAATTCTAACTGAATTGAATCTGTTCGTTAAATATTTTTTTGGAAAATCTTGTTGAAACAGTCATTATTATCAATACAGAGGCTGAATCTATAGTTTTTAGAATTTTTGTCTGTCTGTCGATTTGTCTGGGAACGATTTTGATGTAATTTGCTACGATAATAGCTGATTATCCCGGTCAACATATAGGATACTTTTTACAGCGGGAAAGTGTATCATCTCTGAAAAATCTATACTAAATCTTAAAACGTATAAAGTAAAACATATTATTCGTCTAAGGTATAGTTGCGAGGTTTATTTTTTTTTTCTTTATTATCATTAAAAGTTTTACATATATGATTCGATAATCGATTACGAACGTTAAAAAATGTTTCTAGTATTTTTATTTTTTTATTTATTGTTATTATTTGTTGTAGAAACCGCAATAAAAATATATACTCTGTAAAAATTTTAACTCTCTACCTATTACATGGTTCATGAGGTACATACAGCCCTCTGACAGACGGACAGTCCTCTGACGGACGGACGGATGGACGGACGGACGGACAGCGGAGGCTTAGTAATAGGATTCCATTGGTACGGAACCCTGAAAATCCTGAGATGTATGTATGTAGTCCTACATTATTCGTTACTAAATACATAACTAGAGTATTACATGATAATATGTATACCTATTTTTTAAGTACAGAAAAAAGCCGGGACAAACATACAGACAGACAAAATTAAAAAAGAAAAAGTTTTTTTTCTAATAAGTACCGTATATACTTTCTCATTGCATTTAGTACAAAGCTGTTATTTTGACATTACAAAGAGACATTTCAATTTTATTTATATGTATAGATTACTTATAGTCGTACATAACTAAAAGACTTAATACCTATTCGTAAGCTTGATTAACTTTAAACATATTAAATTACTCAAACTAATAATTAGGTACAACGGAACAATACTCTCTTATATCTTATACCTACCTTACAATAAATACAATATATGATACAAGGTCGTCGTCTAAAGAAGGCGTCTAGACAGGGCATTATAGTGCGGGGCGTGCGAGATTAGACGCGGGTGAGGCGCACCCAACTGTCATACTTATTTCTATATGTAAGTCGGGAAAAGGCATTAGGGTTTACGACTTATACTATAATTGGCCATTAGATGGTACTACAGCTTTAGCTTTAAAAGCATATGCCATGAAAATTGGTTTTTTATTGTCAACCCTAGCATTTGACTAGATTTAAAAAAAAATCAAAGGCCTACATAATAATATATATTGTATGGATTTTGATAATAACAAACTGGATAGGGAAAATTCAATTTAACATGTTACATATTGTTGTGAAGTCGAGTTATTTGGACTTATCTATACATATAATAAAATTCTGAGTCGAATCTGTACATTAAATATTTTTTGGAAAATCTTATTGGAGTAGACATTATTAACGATACAGAAGCTGAATTTATAGTTTTTAGATTTTTGTCTGTCTGTATGTCTGGGAACGCGTGACGAGAAAGCCACTGGACAAATTTTGATGAAATTTGGTATGATGATAGCTGGTTATCCGGGTCAACATATAGGATACTTTTTACTGCGGGAAAATATCTCATCTCTGAGAAATCGATACTAAACATTAAAACGTGACTAGTTACGAACTCGAACAAAGTGAGAGTGAGTCGCTAGTATTTCATAAATTCCGGATATTTAGACTGGTCAAACAAACGCTAACTAACGTAATGGTACATTTGCATAACACAGCTATGAATTGGCCAGTTTTCATAGTTCATGAGTTAAGCCTTGACATTAAATATTACATTTTTTACAAATCATACTTACATATAATCATGTAATATCCCTTGCGGGGTATTCACAATCAACATGATGTTATAATTTTTACTTTTGAAACCTATAATTCTTATATGGTTCTTTTTTCATTCAAATAATAAGGTCATAAAATTTATAAAACAGGATTAGTAAACGCCGATTTATGTATTGCCTAGACACTCATAGAAAACATTTGAAAAATGGTAGAAATATGTATTCAGCCCTTTTTAACGTCCCACTGCTGGGCACGAGCCTCCCTTCAATACGAGGGGAATCAGGCCATAGTAAACCACGCTGGCCAAGTGCGGATTGGCGGACTTCACATGTCTTTCGAAAACTCGCTAGGTTCTCTCAGACATGTAGGTTTCCTCACGATGTTTTCCTTCATCGTAAGGCAAGGCACCGTAAGTGGTAATCATGTTAGAAATGATATTGGTAGAAATATAAAAAAACAATATTCTAAGTTTACTTTTATTACAAACTAGTGACTTACCCTCGCTTCGCTCGGGTGCGTCCCTAAGTACGTTTTAAAAAGATGTGAATAGTTATTGCGAGTGTACCTTAAGAGAAGACTTATGCTTATTCAGATTTATCTGTAGTTCTTACTAAGACCTGCAATTTTCTAGTACATTATTTTGATGTATCTCTTAAGGTTTAGCCAGCGTTAAACATGTGTAAGAACAATTCGATAGAACCAGTTTTTGTGTTTTCCCTTAAGAATGAAAACTTTCCTGTAGTAAAACGTATCCTAAATGTTATGTTAAAACCCAGGTATTAAGTTATTACTACACAAAATTTAGTTAAAATTGGTTCAGTACTTTTTGCGTGAAAGGCGCACATTGATTGTGCTAAGTTACGAGTACTGTTTTATTATATGTATAGATTAGTTTTCCTTAGAATCTAAATTCTGAATTGCACTCAAATTAGTTGGGACGTAACAACATGTAGCACACATTCAGTAGTCACTAACCTTTTGCATTTACGTATATATTTTTGATTCCCACCTGACTAAAATAAAACGTAAACAATTTTTCTATATTCTTTGCTTTCTGCCTAAATAAAACCAAGTCGCTTCCCGCTGTCGTTCTGTCTATATATATGTATGCCTAGATCTTTAAAACTACGCAACGGATTATAATGCAGATTTTTTAATAGATAAAGTGATTCAAGAGGAAGGTTTATATGTATAATAAACGCCTAATATAGTAAAGAAACACTGATAATTTTAGAGGTTTCTAATGTGATGTCGTAAACAAACACTTTTTTTGCGCTTACATTGCAAACGCTGGCTGAACACTATGAGATAGATCAAAATAATGTACTGCAGTATTGTACACCTTAAAAGGTCTACAAAAAAGTCTGCGATGGCATATGTCTATCCCTAAAGGATAACATACTATATCCAGCGACCACGAACCAACCCGAGCGAAGCGAGGGTGAGTCGCTAGTATTTAATAAAATGTGAATTGGACAGTAAAAAGAGCTATTCGATGTCTTAAAAAATTGGATAGAACGTATGACCAACTAGACAGACAAACAAAAACTAGACTAGACAAACAAAAACAAGTCTATCCCACGGGAACCGTACATTTTCCGTGATAAAAAGTATCCTATTTATTATTCTGATGTATGAACTATATTATTGTAAAGTTTCATCAAAATCCAATCAATAGTTTTTGTATACTAAACTGTATAAGTTACTACAGTTTTTTAACTATCCCACGGGGACACTTTAATTTTCCGAAATGAAAAGTATCTAAAATATTGACCAGGGATGTAAGGTACCACAATACAAAATTTAATTTAAATTGGTCTAACAGTTTCGGAGATTAGCCCATACAAATAGACAAACAGACAAACAGATAAACAGATAACCAGACAGAAACAAAAAATTTGGAAAAAATCTGGATTTGTTCTATTTCTCTTCTTATATCCCCCCGACTCGGTTTTTAGCATTTTTCTTTCTATGTACAGACATTCGACCTCTACAGTTTTATTATATGTATAGATAAACATTCACTATGTTTGAGGATCATACTCGCAAGCTTTAAAAAATTTAGACATGTACTAAAACTGATTTATATCTTCTACGTACATAATTAGGCGAATGATCAGAGACGTGTTAATAAATTATTATTAAATAATATCTGATATGGCTTACGGTTAGACTTTGCAAAATCAACTACAAGACTTTCAAAGCTGTCTAAAACGCATGCACCTAATGTTTAAAATTAACGTCTACTCAAGTACACGTCTCTTTTCATAGTTTCAATTAAAATAATAATAATAATTTATTTCAGAAGTGTACATCTTCTATACATATAATAAAATTCTAACTGAATCGAATCTGTACATTAAATATTTTTTGGAAAGTCTTATTGAGATAGTCATTATTATCGATACAGAGGCCGAATCTATAGTTTTCAGAATTCTTCTGTCTGTCTGTGACCGCATCACGAAAAAACCACTGGAGGGATTTTGATGAAATTTAGTATGGTGATTGTTGGTTATCCGAATCTACATACAGGATACTTTTTATTGCGGGAAAATATCTCATCTTTGGGAAATCTATACTAAACGTTTAAATATAACTAGGGACGAACCCGAGCGGAGCGAGGGTGAGTCGCTAGTAATATATAAAATTCCCATGTTACGATGTTGGTCCGGGATGAACTCCGAAACTACTTATCTGTATCTAACGTATTTTTTTTCAAAGTATGTGATTTTTTTAAGTTAAAAAATAGGATAGTTTTTATCCCGATTATTTCCTTTTTTTATTGCTTAACGATTTTCATATGTGTGTCACAGCAATATATGGCCAGGTCTACTAGTGGTATTGTATATTGTTAATGTGATTTACTACTATAAACTATGTATACTTATAAAATATATATAAATAAAAACGAATGTTCGTAGGCTTGTCATCTAAGCGTTCCTAACTCTCTCTCTCTCTCTCTCTCTCACTCTCTCTCTCTATATATATATATATCTTTATTTATTGAAACGCGAAAATTCGTATTAAA
Source organism: Fabriciana adippe (assembly GCA_905404265.1). NCBI lineage: Eukaryota > Metazoa > Arthropoda > Insecta > Lepidoptera > Nymphalidae > Fabriciana > Fabriciana adippe. The sequence goes on along the minus strand of FR989998.1, from coordinate 13,123,596 downwards.
AAATTCAATCGATTTTTATAAGACCAGAGTTTTATGGTCGTACTCTTAAAATTACCTGTCAGATTTGAAAAAACATCTGTTTCAACAATTAATAATTTGAACGAAAATAGCGCTAACTTTCAGTTTTACATTCAAAATCTGTAAATAAATATATGTTAAGAGTGTACAAAAAATATATATGTATGTAAATCCCTAGATACTTCGAACTGAACACTGACTCCTATATATTTTGCTGGATAAATATTCACTGTAAGATTAAATTAAATGCTCAGTTTGATTAATATGTACGATTACTTATTATAACAAAACTTTAATTTTTTATAACAAAAATTTGGCCATCTTCAAAGCAAATAAAACATGAAATATTCCACTAAAAGAGTTTAAATTTACTTCAAGTTCAAATGACTAAGTAAAGCTCATATATTAAAAGAAATAAAAATTTCTTTAAAATCGTCAAAAATACATGACAAATACACAAAAACACGTAGATTGAGTGCGTCTTCAACTTAAACTTAGTTTTTGGTTAAACTTAACCGAATCTCATTAATTTAATTAATAAATTAATTAACTGTAGAGTGATTTGTTAATATTTTAATAATATGTTATAAATCAAATCTAAATATCGAATTTCCTGTCATACGATAAACTGATATCGACCGCAAGAGGTCAAGTTGTTGAGTAATCCTGACACGCCTTAGGAACATTTGTATTTAAAATGTTTGATTATATTTGGTTTAGCCTTGAAACAAAAAGGAATCTATAATAAATAACAATAATTTATTCATTTTAGAATATACTGAATTATTAAATAAAAACAAATACAATATTGCATTAATACCATGTATGGAAATTGTAAAATTGTTAGTTATAATGAAATTGGTTCTCGTCTTATCGATTTTACGGTTAAGAAATATTGCATTTAGATGTTTCATTTTTTATCTCTTCATTAAAGTTTATTATTTTAAAGTATTTTGGATCCAATTTTTTATGTAAAATAATTTGTATTTAAATAATCGAGATCTATGTGTTATCTATACTAATATTATAAACAGGCAGAGTTTGTTTGTTTGAACACGTTAAATTCAGGAACTACTAATCCGATTTGAAAAATTCTTTTTTCCTTTGGATAGCCTGTTTATTGAGGAAGGCTATAGGCTATATATTATCATGCTACTACCCAAGGAAACGGAGTAGTAACCATAAATGCCAACAAATCGGGCAGACTTCCATACATTATTGTAAAGGGAAGGTAAAGAAGAATTTGTTTTTGGCACTTTGAACGCGGGCAAAGCCGCGACGAACTTTAGTGTTATCAATAAAAAAATCGACGTACAATAGTAAAGACAAAAAAAATTCAGTATTATTATTTATAAATTCTTAATACAGAATATGATAGAATATTAACTTAAATACTCCATTTTATCAATTAACGAATTACAAGCAAAAAGCTATTCTTAACACATAAGAAAGTTAAAAATTATTTGACTTAAGTTTTACTTTTAGAACGCCTTCAAAAAATATATTTAAACCAGTAAACCGGTCTCTTTAATGGAGGGTTCATATATATTTTTTATTCAATTTTTTATAAAAATGATACTAATCGGACTATTATAATAGTATAAATGCGAAAATTTGTATGTGTATGTATGTTTGTTGCAGCTGGACTCCAAAAAAGACTATACTTAATATATTAGATCACTTATTTCGATAAATCATCCTACTAATATTATAAACGTGAAAGTTTGTAAGAATATATGTATATATGTATGTTTGTTACTCTTTCACGCCAGAACAGCTGAACGGATCTGGATGAAATTTTACACAGAGATAGATTATAGTCTGAAATAACACATAGGCTACCTTTTATCCCGGAATAATGTGCGGTTCCCGTGGGATAGGTTTGTTTTTGTTTTCCTAGAGGCGAACCCGAGCGAAGCGAGGGTGAGCCGCTAGTATAATATAATAATTGTTAATAAATCGATTTTTTTCAATCTAATAAAGTTAATATCGAATTATATTACGCTTAAATCATAATTGTTTACAACCTTCAGAAAACAATACATAGAACAGCTAAATGATGACTAACGCAGAGGCGGTGATAGGAAAGGTTACATTCCTCATTGAATATAGCATCTTCTATGATTTTTATTATGATACATTAAATTTTATCTCATTGGTATTACGATTGTAGACAAGTTTATAGATATTTTTTTCCTTTCTAAAGAGTACATAGTATGGTGTTAAGGCTTTAATTTTCAAGAATTTAAAAATTTAGTTTTATTTTTTTTTATGTCTGGTTATATTTTATACTTATAAATTTTATTGTTTTTTAATGTTTTGTTTCAAAAATGCACATGGTGCTCTTTGCCAAAAATCTAAAAATCTCTATAAAATATAAATCGTTTAGCTCTATTACGCTGTGGCTGTATCGATTACGATGATGCATCCTAGGAACCTAACAGAAGCCCATTTTTTTACTAAATTTTATCCAAATCCATCTAGCCATTTTAGCGAAAAGTAGTAACAAACACATACACACACACATACAAATTTAATATTAGTAATTCGATTAATATTATTTTTAATATTATATTTTAACGGATGCTATTTTTAACGGAAGACAGTTCTTACTAGTGCTTTTGATGCATGCAGGGTTCGGATTTGAATCCTTTACCGCGCTTTAAATGACCATTCATAGGCCATTAATATTCAACAGAACGTAGAATCTCTAGATTATTTAGATTTACAGCTAAGATTTTAATTTTAGATTTGATTTTGGACAATGTCAAGAGGTTAGAGTCAGGGGTCAAGTTTGCCTGATGGCTATATTAATATATGTAATTAATGTTCTGATCACACTATTCAGATACACACCATTTATCAACAGTAGCTAATTTAACTTAAAATGGATTAGTTTCTTTTATAAAACTGTGAGTTTGTTCAACACAATGTTTAGTATAGATTTCTCAGAGATGATACATTTTCTCGCAGTAAAAAGTATTTTTATGTTAACCCGGATAACCAGCTATCATCATACCGAATTTCAGAAAAATCTCTTCAGTGGTTTTCTCGTGATAGGTTCCCAGACAGACAGACAGACAGACAAAAATTCTAAAAACTATAGATTCGGCCTCTGTATCGATAATAATGACTATTTCAATAAGTTTTCCAAAAAAAAAAATTAATGTACGGATTCGGCACTGTTAGAATATTATTATACAATGTATAGATAGCGACCTATTCTAGCTTCGATGCTATGATCCTATGAGTAGGTGTCAGTAGGCAGTGCTATCTTTAGGTTTTATTATTAACAATAGCCTTATCCAGGTCTTAGTCTATCTGTAAATAAATAAATATGTTGGGACATTAACACACAGCACCATCTAATTCCATTGTAAGCTACGAGACTTGTGTTATGGATACCAGATAGTTGATACACTACGTATATATCTATATATTAATACGTGAAGCAAAAACTTTGTACCCTTTTTACGAAAAATACGCGGACGGAGGAGTATGAAATTTTCCACACTTATAGTTTATATAGAGAAGGAGTGCAGAATGCTAATATTTTTTTTTAAATTATGCATAAAAATACATTAAATCAATAAAAAACATTACACATACTACCATGTATTTGACACACACACACGCATATATACTCTTTTGTTTATTGTTAAAGTCTGAGGTCAAATTGAGAATAGATTAATATTGTAATATATGCAAGACAATAAATATATAACTTAATGAATTATGGTTGATTATCAACCACGCGGCCATCACTAGTAAATTTAAATCAACATATTATAAATATAAACACCCATGATTGAAGTACAAAATTTCGTGCTCATCATACAAATGAATGCCCCCAGCGGGACTCGATCCCGCAACCGCTGGCACAGCAAGTAGGGTCACTACAAACTGAGCCAAACGTATTACGTACGTCATCAATGTGTAAAAAATTTCATCCAAATCCGTCCAGCTATTTCAACATGAAGGAGTAACAAATATACACACAGACAATCTTTCGCAGAAGTAAGTTACATGTATGTATATATATATATATATATATATATATATATATATATATATATATATATATATAGTACAGTATAATAAGTAAGTAAGTAGAAGTAACTAATAATAGTGCCACTATAAAAATTTTGCACTAACCTTTAGATATTTTGAATTTTTTACATATTTTGAATGTATCTTGAAAATTAGATAGCGTTTGACAAAAACGTTTAACGTTTTATTTATTTTAAATTCACCTTAAAACTGATTATTCGGTCCTAGATATTTGTAGAAAATTTTAACAATGGGTCTAGATACAACTGTTGAAGTTATTTAATAAAAAAAATGTTATTGTGACATGCAATAAAACATACATTAAACGTAGTACCTTCTTTTTTAAAGTTCATAAAAAAAATGTTGAATATTTTCAACGACCCCACCATTTTATTTAATGTAACAGAATGTCATTTGTTCTACACCAACAGACAGATGTTTTACACAAATATTATAGATAATTAATAACCAAATGAAAAATATTCAAGTGTTCACATCATTAAATCATATTATATATAATCACCAAAATTCCTTGACTCCTTCGCTAAGATGATTATGATCATCATTAACTAGATGCTTCAATAACTTTGCTATTACGCAATATTTTACTTTTCATTAAGTAGAATCGCTTTATTTTAAACTACCAATTGCCTTCGGTTCCTACATGCGCTCCTTATATTCCTACTAATCAAGATCGATGATGATTATAATCACCTTAAACTAAATGATCATTTTAATGTTATCATAACTTTCCTATTTTGGAATATTTTATCGTTCATCAATTTAAATCCATATATTTTGAATCATCTGTACGAAAAAAAATTAAAGAATGCGTGTATGAATGTGTACACGCGCAAAAAATAAAACTTCTGTAGGTTATCGGTACTCTTTATGAAATTCAATTTATGTTTTAAATAATTAGGATAGGTGAGATACTAAAAATAACGCATATTAGGTATATTACAATCATATATTTATAGAATATCATTTAAGGAAAGAATATAATATTATATATCATTTGTCAGACAATAACAATGGTTGCCATGGCAACAAACGTACGTACATTTTTTCGTAACGCATTCACCAGTTTACCCCCCCCCCCCCCAAGTCAAGCGTGCGTAAAGAAGTTTTACTTCAAAAATTGATTGACAAACAGAGGAGAAAAATGTACTGAACTATTTTGCCTTTGCCTCTTTATAGATATACAATGTACTATATGCATATAGCATCTCAATAAAAGTATTGCACGAGTGCATACTTGTTTAGATCAATTATCTTCAGACAGTACTTTGCATAATAATATTTAAATAAAAGATTACTCGGACTATAATCAGAGTTCCGATAAATACATTTGATGTTGTAAAACCATATTGTATCAGCTTTAGATGCCTTATTCTGTAAAAGACATTAAAAACGCAATTTTACCAAAATAGGTAAAAACATTAGAGCTAAAACTAAGTTTTCCAACATGATTTTTTTTTCTCTTTATATGGTTTGTATGGTACTTTTTAACGGTTGTATGGAATAGATAGATTATATGCTATATTACTGCTCCGTTACCTTGGGTAGTAGTATGATGATTGATGATATATAGCCTATAGACTTCCTCAATAAAGGGCTTATGTCATGCAAAAAGAATGTTCCAAATCGGATTAGTAGTTTTTAAGATTAACGCGTTTAAACAAACAAACAGATAGACAAACAAACAAATAAACTCTGCATCTTCATAATATTAGTATACATATCCTTTGAGGTATAACTAAAAAAAAATATGAAATCATTTCACAATCGACAAAGGTATATACCATATAAAAACTTAAACCCAAATAAATACCGTTTTATTATAAAGTTAGTAAAAAATTATTTTATATCTAATCCCACCCATAGGCAATACTTTATCTAAGCCATAACTGATTGAATTTACAGATTTAGACTGGACTTATGTGAAAAACCAAATATGAGACCATAAGCATCTGTCATAACCTAATTTTGGTCATATCAACTTTTGATCGAGCATTTAATTTCAAGGAAATACATATTATTGAAGCACCTTGAAGTAATTTATTTCTACAGGATATAAGATGTTCCATATAACTGGACATCTTAGCCTTGACAAGAGCCCTTTAAAGTGAATAAATCAGTACTAATGGGCGACTAACATTTAAGTTATCTCATGATGATTAATAAACGAGTTGATGATCCGCATAGATACTGTATAAGCTTAATGACATTCGAATTGTAAATACATTAGTAATAGTATTTAATGTATCCGTCTATTAATAACTTATTGTTAATTAAATTAATTGTTGTGCTGAATTACTAAGATTCGATTTTTGGTTTTAGAGTTTTTTAACTCAAAAGAAACAGTACGTATAAGAAACTTGTGTCGTGTGTTGGGCTGCTACACTTTATTTTTTCCGAATGTACCATCACTACATATTATAAAACAAAGTCGCTTCCCGCTGTCTGTCCCTATGCTATATCTTTAACTAAGCGATGGATTTTGATGCGGTTTTTTTTAATAGGTAGAGTGATTCAAGGGAAAGGTTTATATGTATAATACATGCATATTATGGTACAGAAAAGACGAGAAATTCGAAGATTTGTATTTCATACTAACCGTTAAAACGTACCTAGGGACGAACCCGAACGAAGCGAGGGTGAGTTGCTAGTATAGTAAAAATAAATTATTTCTGAATTCTGTCCATTGTACTCAGCCCTTTATAACGTCCACTGCTGGGCATGGTCCTCCCTTCAATACGAAAGGGATCAAGGGTATGTACCCACATATACACCCGTACCCACTTATACACGAAAATTGTAATCTTGAATTACGGAGCTCTATAAAACAGTATTCTCACACTACACTACCATTATATAAAGCACACACGATCGGCCCAATATCAAAAAGGATTTATGTACTAACTTCTGCCCGCGACTCTATTCGTGTTACTATTTTATTTATGTACTAGCGACTCACCCTCGCTTCGCTTCGGGTTCGTCCCTAGACAAATCCCTAGACAAAAAAATAAATCTATCCCACGAGAACCGTACATTTTTTCGGGATGATATATAGCCTATAGCCTTCCTCGGTTAATGGACTATATAATGCAAAAAGAATTTTTCAAATCGGATTAGTAGTTCCTGAGATTAGCGCGTTCAACCAAACAAACAAACAAACAAACAAGCAAACAAACTCTTCAGTTTTATAATATTAGTATAGATAATTCCTCCGCTTCTGAGGTCCCTACTCCCTCCTATGTTAGATACATTAATTTCTCTAATAAATAGGCTAAAAAGGCAAATATCTATGAATTATTTAGCAAAAAATAATAAGATTTATGTATTAAAACACATAAAATCTCTATATAGATACTATAACAATAATTCTATAATAACAATGCATTGATGTACCTAACCTTGAGAGACCTTCAGAAGTCACGAAGTATAATTGAAAAGTTGTTATTTAATGATCAGTTTAAAAAATGCAAATAAATAGCAAGGTTTTTGATCTAGGAAATTAACCCACTTGTACTAAATTATGATATTTATGAAGCAAATAATATTTTACTATATATTCTTTAATTGTAACTTAAGAAGGAGTACCAAAATTATTTATAGATAAAACAAAATTTTCTAATCTGTTTTTCCATTATTATTTACTAAAGAAAACACTTTTTTTAAAGCTATGAGACAGTGATAGCAAAGTGGTAACGCATTCATTTGGAAAACCGAGTGAAGCGGGTTCAATACATGTAACAAACTCTTTCTATCGCACGCAAACAATTGTAAGTGAATGCTGTATACACCTGTAAAGGCGAATCATACCGAATTGCATGTATAAGTTACAAAAATTATAGTGTTATTATGATAAGTCGATGGTGTATCTACCTAATAAATAAATAAATAAAATAAATAAAATGATCTCCTACCTCTGATATTTTCATGTGTAACTTGTTTTACAGTGGAAAAAAACATCGAGAACCTAGCATGTTTTTGAAAGACATGGGAAGTCCGCCAATACGCATTTGGCCAGCATGAATGACTATGACCTGATCCCCCTCGTATTTAAGAGAGGCCCGTGCCCCGAAATGGGACTTTAAAAAAGCTGAATGCATACATCCTAAAACAAAATGCGCCATAATATTATGCAGGTAGTATAGATATCTATAGTATAAAATAGCCCTAAAAAATTTTGTAAATTGTTTATTTATTATTTTCAAATTCTTCTTTGTATTTTAAATAAAACTATCTTTTCGGATTTTTTCGCGATTTACTTTGATTTTTGGTTTCCAACGTATGGAATGCCTTACAGCAATCATGGTCACGGGAGAGACTGGAATTAATGTATGTATGTATTAAAAAATATAAATAAATTAAATGGTGGACTCAAATATAAGTCAAATAGAACAAAACGCAGACTATAATATTATTATAGATACATAAAATACAAATTTAAAACGGAAATACGTATACGTAATATACATTATATGTAATTATTACATATAATACAATCCATATGTATATTGTGCATTTACATCCTTATTATTTAATAAGCATAAATACCTAAAAAATATTATGCTATTTATAATTATTCAAATATATTAATCAATATTATAGTCATCTATAAAAATAAATAAAATTGAACTGTCTGTTTGTAATATCAAAATAACAGCTTTTTACTAAATGCATGTAAACTACGCATACTTATAAGAAAAAAGAATTTTTAAATTTTTGTCTGTCTGCCTGTTTATTTGTTTGGCTAATCTCCGAAACGGCTGGACCGATTTTGATGAGACTTTCACTGAGAGATAGCTGATTTTATAAGGAGTAACTTAGGCTACTTTTATTTTAGCAAAACAAATCAGGGTTGCGCGCAAAAAAATTAAAACCCACGAAATTGTGAAAAAAAACGGGTACTAGGGACGCACCCGAGCGAATCGGGAGTGAGTCCCTAGTCTATAATATTACTTTTTAACCGACTTCAAAAAAGGAGGAGGTTCTCAATTCGTCGGAACCTTTTTTTTACTAATGTAAGAATTCATAATGCATAAGCATGTTATAGTTATCTATACCGTACACAGATGCCATGACGAATTTGGATGATACGTTGCATATTTGTTCAAAATCCGTTTTTGTCGTAAACAGAAAGGCCGAAACAAATGTACATACTTCATTCCGCGCATGTTAGGAAACTACGACCTCCAATTTAATGGCTCAATAGATTCTGCAAACTAATTTTATTCTCATTGTTCTTTCATTGAATCTATTTCAATTATAATAAAAGGTGCTATAAATAAATACTTCTTCTATAAAAGCTTTAAATACGGTTTTGATCGACTTCAAAAAAGAGATACGATAATTGGGTTGTTTATTGTTTTTGTGAATATTCTATTTCAAGAACAATTGCCATACAAATTTTCAATTATTAATGAACGGTATTACTTTAAAAGTACTTAGTAAATAGTAAAACGACCTTCTTCCTGATGTTATCTTGATATATATAAGCGCTATAATATGGGATTATCCAGATTTCTCAGATATGAGATATTTCCTGCAGTAAAAAGTATCCTATATATTGACCCGGATAACCATCTATAATCATACCGAAATTCATCAAATTCTGTCCGATGATTTTCTCATGATGAGTTCCCAGACACACAGACAGACAGACAATATTTCTAAAAACTATAGATTTGGAATCTGTATCGATAATAATGAGTATTTTAATAAGATTTTCACAATTTTTTTTATTAATCAGCTCGCATATAATTTAAATTTCACTTAAACAAAAAATATCTAACCCAAAGTTAATATATTCATTGTTTTTGCTCTAGCTATAGAATTATTTTTCAATTTTTTTTTTGTTTAATTATGTTGGGACATTAACGCACAGCACCATCTAGTTCCATGATAAGCTACGAGGCTTGTGATATGGGTACCAGATAGTTGATACACTACATATTTATGACTTAAAATACAAACATATAATAAATATAAACACCCATGACTGGAGAACAAACATAGCAATGCCCCCAGCGGATCTTGAACCTGCCACCGCTGGCACAGCAAGTCCCTACTTTGTCACTACAAACTGAGCCAAAAGTGTCATCAAATTTCTGTTTATTTTAGTTTTTAAAGTAAACTAAACCTTGAAACTTTCATAACTAATATATTAGCATAGTAACAAAGCTACCTGTAACTCTGCATTTGCAAGGGCACATGTAAATTTAAGTATAATTATTATAATTATGCAGTTTATTGCTATTAACTTTGACATATACTATCCAAAACTAGATAACTATTATAGTTACTTAACCAAAAATTGTGTAACATTCACTAATAAGATCAATAGACGCGTCTACGCAACGTATCGTAATATAATGATATGTTTAAAGTATACACTAGTTATTTGCCCTATCTTGGCACGATTAAGTTTTAAAACTTAAAGCTTTTAAAAGAATTCGAAGCTTTTTCCTATAATTTATATTATAATAACATTTCGCATCAAAAACTTAGAACTTCTTCCAAATAAATAGTAGTCTATGTCACTATTAGCTTAATTTGTGCTTTATATAATAAAATTCTAACTTAGTCGAATCTGTACATAAAATATTTTTTGGAAAATCTTATTGAAATAGTTATTATTATCGATACAGAGGCCGAATGTATAGTTTTTAATTTTTTTGTATGTCTGTCTGTCCGCATTACGAGCAAACCATTGGACCGATTTTGATGAAATTTGGTATGATGATAGCTGGTAATTTGGGTCAACATATAGGATTCTTTTTACTGCGGGAAAATATCTCATCTCTGAGCTAATCTTTAAACCGTAACTAGGGACGAACCCGAGCGGAGCGAGGGTGAGTCGCTAGTCTCTTATACAGTTAAAATAACAAGAAATTATTCTTCTTGACTAAATCCTTTATCTGATATTCAAAGTTTTATTAAAATCGATTCAAGCATTCCGAAAATTAACAGTTAAAAATCGACAGACAGACTAATAATTGTATATAAGTATTCAATAAGTAAGTATGTTGAAATTACAAATGGACACTTAAATTTTATTTTTATGCATAAATAGGTGTAGACCTGTCTTTATCATAAAGTGCCTTGTCATTAATTGACTGTTATACTTTCCTTACACATATATTTAATGATCATTAAACATTTTCGAAACATATAATTAAAAATCATTAGGCTTTAATTGTAGAAAGCAACTCGTTAACGAACATTTTATTTAACAGTGTGTTTATTAAACTAGTGAATTATGTACAGACAACGTTGTTGTTTGGCAAGATTTATTACTAACAGTAGCCTATGTTTAGATAGATAGATAGATTAATAGCTCTTAGAAAAAACATTTGTAATTTAAAGAGATATAAATTAATAAAGAAAAGTTAAAATATCTATAAATTTTCAAGAATCTCAAATTTTAACGTTAAATTTTTAATACTTGGTACTATATTTTTAATGAATAAATAATAATAAATATGTTGGGACATTAACACACAGCACCATCTAGTTCCATGGTAAGCTACGAGGCTTGTGTTATGGTTACCAGATTGTTGATACACTACACATATCTAACTTTAAATACATACATAATATAAGTATAAACACCCATGACTGGAGTACAAACATTCGTGCTCATCACACAAATGAATGCCTCAGCGGGACTCGAACCCGCGACCGCTGGCACAGCGACTAGAGTCACTATAAACTGAGCGAAACGTGTCGTCAATTTTTAAACATTTAAATAAAAAATATTCATTGGATATTTCTTGATTTTTATTTAGTTCCATTATTATACAAACACAAAATACCACTCTCTCACATACACAGCTGTGCACAAAGCGATTGCATCGGACCTCATCTAGCCTTTACATGATAATATTATAATAAAGACACACTGTATATAGTAATAAAGTATTAAATTATGTTTAACATTATAACGGTCATTATATTAAATTGCATTAGAAAATTATTGGTTCTACAACTTGTATTAAGATATATTGACATTAGCGGCTCACCTTCGCTTCGCTCGGGTTCGCCTCTAGACAAACAAAAACAAATCTATCCCACGGGAACCGTACATTTTTTCGGGATAAAAAGTAGCCTATTCGTTATTTTGATGTATGAACTATATTATTGTAAAGTTTCATTAAAATTCAATTAGTAGTTTTTGTGTACTAAGCTGTATGAGTTACTATAGTTTTTTAACTATCCCACGGGAACACTTTAATTTTCCGGGATGAAAAGTATCTAAAATATTAACTAGGGATATAAAGTACCACTATGCAAAATTTTATTTAATTCGGTTCAATATTTTCGGAGAATAGCCCGTACAAACAGACAAACAGACCAGACAGACAGAGAAACAAAAAAATTATAAAAATCTGGATTTGTTCTATTTCTCTTCTTACACCCCCCTGACTCGGTTTTTAGCATTTTTTTTTCTATGTACAGACATTCGACCTCTACAGTTTTAGTATATTATGTACTCGTATAGATAGTACAGACACTTATTAAAGTGTTAACTTGAAAATGAAAATACATTTGTATCTATATCGACTTATCCTGTCTTCACTCGGGTCTCTAGATTTCTATAAATCTAGATGTACTAGTCTTTGAGCTACTTCAGGTCATATAGGTCTCTATCTGTGTACTAAATTTCATCCAAATCCGACTGACCGTTTTAACATGAATGTATAACAAATGTACATACATATAAATACACATAAGTTTTCACCTTCTGGATAAAGCATAGAAGTAAAAGATCTTAATTTATTAAGGTAATAAAATTTCCACTTACAAATAGTACCTAACTAATAAATGATCAAGTTAAAAATTACAGGAGCCAAAGAGAAAAGGGGCAAGAAGTTAGACAAGATTTCATTCTACAATGATCGAAAAATAGAAATAATATAATTTAATATTATTGTATGATGTAACGATTAAAATAATTTGAATAGAATCCCTTAAACTATTCTTCATCTATATAGATAAATACAATTGAAGCGTCTGTTTGTAATGTCAAAATAACAGCTTTATACTAAATGCATATGGAATTATATATGATACTTATAAGAAAAAACACAATTTTTAACATTTTTGTATGTCTGTCTGTTTGTTCTGGCTAATCTCCGAAACGGTTGGATAAATTTTAACGGGACTTTCACTGGCAAATAGCTGATATTAAAAGGAGTAACTTAGGCTACTTTTATTTTAGATAAAGAATTAGGGTTTCGCTCAAAAAAATTAAAACGTACCTAGAGACGCACCCGAGCGAAGCAAGCATAAGTCGATAGTTATAGAATAAAATCTTGTCTTAGCCAGAGTTGTAAAATCAATAGTTTTTCTGGTGCGTAGTGTAGTGGGCTGAAACGTATTTCCTTACAAAACCTTCCCAAATCGTTTTTTTTTGAACTCTCATCAGCTAGTCGTCCTTGACTATAGGAATTAGTAGTTATATTAGTATTATAATGGCTAGAATAAATGTATAACTTTCTCTAAACTAGGGGTCACATAATCGAATCCGGCTTGGGAAAAACTATTGAAATTATAAGATCTTTATTTAACAAGAAAAATATTAAATAAATCTATGTCTTCCGTATATTTCGATTTCTATTTATATATATTTCTACAAACTTTACTATATATTTTTATTCATTTGAAACGTTAGTAAAAAATAGTGTAAAATTGACGAAAATGTAATATTTATTAGTAAAAGACGTTATTTTAGTTTAGCAGTTTTATTAACCTATACAGATAAACAAAATTGAAGTGTCTGTTTGTAACGCCAAAATAACGGCTTTTTATAAAATGCATATGAAAGTATACGGTACTAATAAGAAAAAAAACAATTAAAAAAAATGGTCTGTCTGTTTGTTCCAGCTAATCTCCGAAACGGCTGGACCGATTTTGACGGGACTTTCACTGACAGATAGCTGATGTTGTAAGGAGTAAGACTAGGCTTTTATTTTAGAAAAATAATCAAGGCTCCAAAAAAAAATCGTACTTAGGAACGCACACGAGCGAAGCGCGGGTAAATCGCTAGTATCGAATATAAGCCAACTAATCTATATCTCTTTATAATAACGAAAGTGTGTAAAAATAACAGAAATAATACGGAACTCTCTCACAAATGTTCGACTTAATATTATCGGTTTTTATATGTTACAAATACCGTTGCAAAACTAACGCCGAAATAAAATGAAAATGATGTGTGCAATATCCATTAATCAAAGTTTGCAAGGATAGGATAGGCTTGATTTAGGTGATATATTGTCATTTAGGAAAATTACATATTTAGGAAGGTTAAGGCAGTGGTAGCCCAGTGGTAATACGCTTGCTTGGGAAACCGAGTGAAACGGGTTCAAATTCCGGGTACACCTGTGATATTTTCATTTTCGAATAATTTCCAACATGATGATTTGTTTTGCTTTGATAGAAAACATCACGAGGAAACCTGCATTTCTGAAAACACCTAGCAATTTCAAAAGACATGTGAAGTCCACCAACCCGCAGTTGGCCTGATCTCCATGAAGGAAGGTTCGTGCTCAGCAGTGGGACGTTAAATAATATGAATAAAAAGGGCTGAATACAATACCATACATACAATAACAAAGGTTAAATTAACTGTTATTAGGTTTTATTTAAAACAAGCGTCTGTCTTTAATTCTCTTCGACCTGAATCGAAAATCCCATCTTTAAAGTAGTCTATATCATTTTTAATTTTCAATATATATACATAAATTTGAGTTGAATTTGTTTGTTCAAGCTAATCACAGAAACAACTGCATACCGTTTACATGCCGTTCTCACCAATAGAAATAAGCTATAATTTATAAACATTTCGCAAAAATAATCTACCGCTATGATGTTATTTGTATATTAGGTCGGAAAAATTCGTCTGTACTCAGGACGCACCTGTGTAATATTATTAATAATAATAATATAATAATAAATATGTTGGGACATTAACACCCAACGCCATCAAGTTCCATGGTAAGTTACGAGGCGTGTGTTATGGATACCAGATAGTTGATACACTACACATACATAATTTTATATACATACATATTATAAATATAAACACCCATGACTGGAGCACAAACATTCGTGCTCATCACACAAATGAATGCCCCCAGCGGGACTCGAACCCGCGACCGCTGGCACAGCAATTAGGGTTACTACAAACTGAGCCAAACGTGCCTTCTTTTTAGATACTATTTAAACTCTAAAAAATAATGCAATGAGTAATATCAAAATTTTTAATAAATATAGGTTGAAACAAAATAATCCTTTAACTAAGTATCAATTTATAATAATGTACTCCTGACCGTTTTCAGTCACGGCGGCCAATCTCACTAAGACTAGCCAAGTGCGTAGGAGATATTACAGTGCACAAGTGTACACGCAGACACAAGTGCACTCTCTATTCCTGTCACTCTCATACTCCGATGGAACGACTACTCGACACGACCGGTGAGTGTTAAGGCGTAGGACTGACGGCTTTACGTGCTCTAAGACGCACGGATGTGAAACTTCGCCTACTTCCCAACTCCGGGCTGTTACTGAGAATTTCTTGAGAGAAATGCTTAATATCTGAGCTTGGCCCGACCCGAGACTCGAACACAGGACCTCAGGATCTTCGACCGTATATGCTAGCCACTAGACCACCAAGGCAGTTCAATCAATTTATATAATATATATTACTTTATATGGAGATGATATTCAACAAGTACATTTGAACTTTAGAAACGCTTTATGTAATAGTTATAATAAGACACCTCGGGGCAAGGATCAATAAGAGGTTCTGTCACGGTACGAATTCAAATGGCCATTAAATTGGTTGAAATTATTTCTCTAATTGATTTTTATTCAAAATATATTTATACTTATGGTATACTAGTAATCTCCGCCGGATTTACTTGCTATTATCTTTGCCGACACGTTTGGCTCAGTTTGTAGTGACCCTACTTGCTGTGCCAGCGGTCGCGGGTTGGAGTCCCGCTGGAGGCATTCATTTGTGTAATGAGCAGGAATGTTTGTACTCCAGTCATGGGTGTTTATATTTATAATATGTATATATTTAAAGTTATATATGTGTAGTGTATCCACTATCTGGTAACCATAACACAGGCCTCGTAGCTTACCATGGAACTAGATGGTGGTGTGATAGTGTCCCGACACATATTTATTTCTCATAAAACTCACGCACCTTTACTACATGCAGCATCATACATGAATGGTAAAAGTTTCATCTTAATCGTACGAATGGTTTTGAATTACAAACAGACAGACTTCGTTACACATAAACAGACAGTCATAAATATTCATGTAGGTATGTTTTTCAAGTCACAAAAGACACAAGTACACTTTCTATTCATTTTCATTCAGAACGTCCAATAAGGTGATAATTCGACACGACCGGTTAGAGTTAAGGTGCAGGACCAACAGCTTTACGTGCTTTCCGAGGCTCCAACTTCCCAACTGCGAGCTACTACTGAGAATTTCTTGACAGGCTCAATAATCAAACCCGGTTCTACAGTTGCTAGCCAAGGTGGTATAACAACCACAAACATAGATAAATACATATACTCAGCAACTCATATTACTAGCGACATACTCTGGCTTTGCTTCGGTAAGTTCCTGGGTCACTAACATCCACCTATATGTATTCAGCCCTTTTTTAACATCCCACTGCTGGGCACGGGCCTCCTTTCAATACGAGGGGGATCAGGCCATAGTCCACCACGCTGGTCCTATATAATAGCCTATATAGCCTACGTATCAAGCTATATAGCCTACGTTATTCCAGGCCATAGTCTACCTGTATACATACAATCTTTCACATTTACAATAGAAGTTCAATTACTGTAATAAGTAGAATTCACAGCATTGCATTATAAGCTGTACATAAATATTTTAAATAAAACTATCTTTTCGGATTTTTCGCGGATTTATTTAGATTTTTGGTTAAAAATGTCAAATATTCGCGTAAATCTAAGAAAGTAATATTTAAATACATAGTTAACTAATGACAAAATGATCTGCGAATATACTCATCTTACCCAATTGCAATAAGCAGATAGAGCCAGCGACAGCTAACGCATTAAGGCAATGATAGAGTATACGCCTAAATCGTGAAAGTTCAAAAACAATTGTGATGAATAACATTCCTAAGCAAATATTTAGGTCAAAGTCATAAGTTCGCAGGCATAGATTATTTATAGATCTTCTAAGTTTTTACTAAGTTAAAAATGTTTGATAAAATGTTACAAAATAGTACCTAGTATAATGAGAAGTTTTTAAAAAAAAATCCATATGCTTACTTAATATTATAAATGTGAAAGTGTGTTCGTTTGTTTGTCTGTGGTGGATTAGTGTGATATTTTGTGTAGAGATAGTTGAAGTTGAAGGGAAGGAAAGTGATATAGGTTATTTTTTACCGAGATTATCTCTTTCCCATGGGAAAACACGTTATAATACAACCCATAAAATGTTAATGATCAGAATTACTTGAAACTTGGTATTAATGCTCTTCAATACGATTAAAAAAATACGTACTTTAGTATTTTTCAAAATTCATCCCATAAGGGGATAAAATAGGGGATGGAAGTTTGTAAGAAACCTACCTTTTTAGATTTTTTTTTTTCTGTAGATTTAGCGTCATTGAAGCTGCGGGCTCTGCTAGTGTATAATAAAATGTGTGTGTGAGATTAAGCAAAAGTTAGACTCGATAGAGACATATTTTATTAAAATACGTCCATATGATATTTTAATTTGCAAATTGTTGTCAATCTATACAGATAAATAAAATTGAAATGTCTGTTGGTAATGTTGACATAAAAGCTTTTTACTAATTGCATATGAAGTTACATACGATACTTATAAGAAAAACACTTTTTTTTATTTGTCTGTCTATTTGTTCCAGGTTTGTTGACGGGGTTTTCACTTGCAGGTAGCCGATGTTATAAGGAGTAACTTAGACTAATTTTATTTTAGAAAAAGAATTAGGATTCCGTTCAAAAAAATTAAAGCATACTTAGGCACGCACCCGAGCGAAGCAAGGGTAAGTCGCTAGTTGTCTAAATAAGATACGACTTGAACTTAAGTAGAAGTTGGTATGATAAAATAAATAGAAAAAATGGAGGCGTGAGAATTCGCTGGCGTTACATTATTGTCTAGCATATAAAAAATATCATGTATAATAATAAAAAAATATAACATATATAAGTAAAATAGTATTATTATCTACACTCGAAATAAATTCCCTGCCTCTTCCTTTTTTAAAGTCGGTCAAAAACATGAGTAATATTGAATGTTCTCGTGCTAGATATGAGTTAGAATCTTCGCCGAATAATCTAAGTCCTTGAAGGGCTGAATACAATCATTGCTGTGTTCCACTTGGGTCTTTTTGTAGGTCTGAACAAAACTTTAATGAGTTAATAATTACGACTGTTCGCCTAGTTGTCGAAATGTGACCTTTAAACTAGGTGCTAAGTTAATATATTATAGGTAAATTATATGCGTGAATTTTGTTCACAATTTCATGGGCTTTAATTTTTTTTGCGCGGAACTCTAATTCTTTTTCTAAAATAAAAGTAGCCTAAGTTATTTCTTATAAAAACAGCTATCTGCCAGTGAAAGTCCCGTCAAAATCGGTTCAGCCGTTTTTGAGATTAACAAGAACAAACAGACAGACAGAAAAAAAAATCAAATCAAAATACTTTCATATGTATTTAGTAAAAAGCTTTTATTTTGACATTATAAATAGACACTTCAATTTTATTTACCTTCTATTTAAATGAGCAATTCTTGTATATTTATTTATTTATTTATAATATAGAAACGGCTCTAACGATTTCGGTGAAATTTCGTATGTGGAGGTTTTTGGGGGGCGAAAAATCGATCTAGATTAGTCTTATGTTTGGGAAAACACTTGTTTTCGAGTTTTCATGCGGTTTTATTTTCATCAATCAATCGATAATTTCTTACGCTCAGGCATAAGCATCGTGGTCAAGCGGCCCAAGTGCAAGGAATTTACCTATGTATATAAAAAAAAAGATTCCAATTTTTTTCATTAATAACACTAAAATGTTATGTAACTAGATGAGGAGAAAAGGGTACTGAACTGATTTGTCTTTTATATATAGTCTTTATCACTAATACGATTAGAAACTATAGTGGGTTACTGTGAGACGATATTTTTTTTCAGAATAAAATATTGGATAAAATAAATTAAGCATATTATATATTTTGTTTTTTAATCTACATAATGCTTGGCGCTATTTCATTTTATTTTTCAGGCTTGCATACTAAGGTGTAGAGATGATAACTGTTCGTGAGTCTGTCCTACTTTAAAGGATTGAAAATCCCAAGAAATATTTTTTAATTATTCACGTAAATCTAAGAAAATATTATGGATTATATTTGTATTTATTTAATTAAAATAGACGGCATAGAACTGATAGTCGAAATAAAATTTTCATGAAATATCTTATATTATTATGACGAAGTTCCACATTAAAACATTAAAGATGCAATAAGATTACCCTGACAATGTAAAACACATATAAATTTTTATTCCAAACACTAAAATTCCTACGTCCAAAATATAATCTATACATGTAATAAAATTATAACTAATCCGAATCTGTACATTTAATATTTTATGGAAAATCTTATTGAAATAGACATTATTATCGATACAGAGGCAGAATCTATGGTTTTTAGAATTTTTGTCTATCTGTCTGTTTGTGTTTCTGTCTGTCTGTGACCGCATTACGGAAAAACCACTGGAGGAATTTTGATGAAATTCGGTATGATGATAGATGATTACCCGGGTCAACATATAGAATATTCTTTACTGCGAGAAAATATCTCATCTCTGAGAAATCTATACTAAGCGTTAAAACGTAAGTAGGGATAAATCCAAGCGGAGCGAGGGTGTGTCGCTAGTTATATTATATAGATGATACAGATATTCGAAATGTTGGATATTTCGTCGCGAACTAACACTAAGTTCTATTTTCTAGACCTAAGCGGATAAATCCACTGAAATAAATTTTAAAATCAAATGTCATTAGGTCATAGTGAAACAAATCGTTGGAAGTAATACAAATTATCAAATTACAATGTACTGTGTGGGTTTAAATATTTGATACGTAGGTGTTAAGCGGTAGTTGCTAATTATTTTCAGACAAAATAATTAATATAAAATGTTATATGACATTGATGATTATATTACGTTTTTGTGGTTTATTCAGATCGTTGGTCGTTTTTTGCAGTAGTAAATATATTTAATTTTAGCCAATGACAAAATAGTATTTAAATAATAATTCTAGATAAATACCTATAAAAATATAAATGTGTATATGTTTGTGTATAATGTATATTGTACAATATATTATATAAGCCCATAATTATGCTAATCTACCTATTTAATCTAATTTAAAATATTTAAATGAGCAATTCTTGTATATTTATTTATTTATTTATACCGGCGATCTCGGAAGCGGCTCTAACGATTTCGCTGAAATTTGGTATGTGGGGGTTTTCGGGGGCGATAAATCGATCTAGATTAGTCTTATGTCTGCGAAAACACTAATTTTCGAGTTCACGTAATTCGTGTTAATAATTTCGCACATTCAGGCATAAGCTACATGATCAATCGGCCAAGGCGCA
Organism: Fabriciana adippe; assembly: GCA_905404265.1. Lineage (NCBI taxonomy): Eukaryota > Metazoa > Arthropoda > Insecta > Lepidoptera > Nymphalidae > Fabriciana > Fabriciana adippe. Next base: position 13,102,833 of record FR989998.1, on the reverse strand, counting down.
GGATTGACTATCTCAGGTGGCCGAGCTCGAAACCCGGTTGGATACAAAGATTACTTTTGTTTTTTTATTTATTTTTAAACCAAATTGAAAAGAAAATTGTACTTTTGACCAAAAACGCCGAGTGAAAATCAGTCGCCTAGGTATTAAACATTAATATTTCCACAAAAACTAGATTCTTATGCTTCTTATACTAAAGAGAAAAAAAATATATTTATTGAATGTACTGCATCTTTTAACGCTTACTATACTATTATAGTTTTTCTTTTATTATCTACTAAGAAAAAAATGGAAAGAGGAAAAATAAATACGGAGAACATTTTATTTTTTATTATTTTCTAGCAACAACAAACAATTTTGGTAACAGCTTCCACTAAGACTAGGTTTTAGTCACAAATCTTTCTATTGAGTAACGTTACATTGTCAATATGTCAATTTGAATGCTGTAATAACTTCATCTATAGTTATTACCTAGGATAATTATGTAACTCTGAGTTTTTACAAAATACTTAATATACATTATTCGCATCGAAACTGTATCAACTATAATTTAAAATATAACAATCTGGGTATTAGGAACAAACAAAACATATAAACAAGGCATAATATAACAAGTTTAACAGAGGAACTTAATGGTGATATCCAGTGTTGGATGCTGGGGCTTGAGCATATTCTTGTTTATAACCTTCATATTGGTAATTTTGAGCTGGCTGTTGCTCTTCGTTATAATGACCTGAAATATATTAAAAGGAAAAATTAGTACGACTTTTTCTTTTTCTAAAAATAAATAAATATGTTGAAATATTAACACACAGCATTATCTAGTTCCACGGTAAGCTATGAGGCTTGTGTTATGGATACCAGATAGTTGATACACTACACATATATAATTTTAAACACATTGGAGTACAAACATTTGTACTCATTAGACAAATTAATACCCCCAGCAGGGCTCGAACCCGCCACCGCTGGCACAGCAAGTAGATAAAATCATCTAATCAACCGAAGGTTTGTATTGGTGCTATAGTTATGAACTCTTGTTTGATAAAAAAGATTCTTTTAAAGTCTAAAATAAGTAATAATCTTAATAAATAATAAAAAAGTTCAGTTAATAATAAGACAGTTAAGAATAATGTGTTACTACACTATTCTTGCATTGTGTGACTTACGTCGACATTCTAAACAATTGCGGCAAATATTTCCAAAATGACAATGTAATTTGGAATTTACGTACCATCATCGTAAATTCCGTTGGCTTCAGCCTTGGCATTTTCCTCCAGAGATTTTAAGATGGCTTCTGGGATTGGTGGTGGAGTTGGAAGATGGGAACCTTGAGCCCTAAAACCATGTTCATCAGCAATGTATGTCACTGTGTATGTATGTCCATCATCACCGGTGTAAGAGAAAGCACCTTCTGCATTCGTGCCTTTAGCTACGTGGCCAATTTCCTGGGCTTTGATACCTGAAAGTATTCAATTTTTGGTTTTCAAATTACAAAGATTTAAGATATTATACATACTAGCGACATACCCTCGCTCTGCTCGGGTTCATCCCTACTTACGTTTACGTTTTAGCGTTTAGTAAATATTTCATAGAGATGATATATTACCGGCAGTAAATAGTTTGTTATTTTAACCCTTTACGTTAACCCGGATAACCAGCTATTATCATACCAAATTTCATCAAAATCCCTCCAGTGTTTTTTCCGTGATGTGGTCACAGACAAACAGACAAAAATTCTAAAAACTATAGATTCAGCTTCTGTATCGATAATAAAGACTATTTCATTAAGATTTTCCAAAAAATATTGAATGTACAGATTCGGCTTAGTTACAATTTTATCATATACTAGCAACTCACCCTCGCTCCGCTCGGGTTCGTCCCTAGTTACATTTTAACGTTTAGCTCAGAGATTAAATATTTTCCAGCAGTAAAAAGTATCCTATATGTTGACCCGGATAACCAGCTAATATCATAGAAAATTTCATCAAAATCTGTCCAGTGGTTTTCCCGTGATGCGGTAACAGACAGACAGACAGACAGACAGACAGACAGACAGACAAAAATTCTAAAAACTATAGATTTGGCTTCTGTATCGATAATAAGGTCTATTTCAATAAGATTTTCCAAAAAATATTTAATGTACAGATTCGGCTTAGTTACAATTTTATTATATGTATAGATATAGATTAGATAAAAAAAAGATAAAATCTTAAAAATAAGATTCAAATAGAAAAAGGTTCCCTTACCATTTTCAGTTTCATAAGCATAATTGTAGCCATGATCATTACTTTCCGAATGATACGCCAAAATTTTGGCTGTTTTCTCAGCAGATGGTCTTTCGTAACCTAAACTACTTTGGTGATCTAAACTTTGCTGTCCATTTAAATGACTAGAGTATTGAATCTGTTCAGGAAACGAATGGGACTGTCCAGCATATACTCCTTGGTGTTCAACAGCTGATTGGTAGACGTCAGCGACATTTGCGTACTGGTTTGCTTGCGGTTGGCCAAAGATACGTCCCGCAGATGCTGCAGCAATGATAGCAGTGAAGGAAGTAAACTGAAATAAGAAATATTGTTATAAAACACTAGCGAGTGTCGTCCCTAGGTTGCTTCTTAAAACAAAATTAATTAATTAATGTGGTTTTAATTTTTTTTTTCGTGGGACCCTATTTTTTTTCTAAAATAAAAGTAGCCTAAGTTACTTCTTATTACATTAACTATCTGCCAGTGAAAGTCCCGTCAAAATCGGTCCAGCCATTTCAGAGATTAGCCGGAACAAACAGACAGACAGACAGATAGATAGATAGACAGACAGATAGATAGATAGACAGACAGACAGACAGACAGACAGATAGACAGACAGACAGACAGACAGACAGACAGACAGACAGACAGACAGACAGACAGACAGACAGACAGGCAGGCAGACAGACAGACAAACAAAAGTTGTAAATGTTGTCTTGGTATATGTACCGTGTATACATCCATATGCATTTAGTAAAAAGCGGTTATTTTAATACTACAAACAGACACTCCAATTTTATTTATCTGTATAGATACGCAATTACGCAAATAAATTATAAAGGCAAATATTATTTCACTTTCAAAAGAATGTATAGTTTAGGGTAAATTAAAATAATTATACAATATGTAAATTACATGAATATGATCACTGTTAAATTATTACTAAATTGGAAGTGACTGGTTTGATTCCTGTGTGAGACAAAATGCTTTGGCATATAGATGTTTTTCACCTTTAGGATTAAATCACACAAAACACAAAATATTTATTAATTCCACAATTACCACGAGCGACACCTTTAAAAACACATGTTATATAATAGTATTTCACAAAAAATCTTATGACAATTACTATTCTTATGCGTTAATAAGTTTAAAAAAAATATTGTTAACTAAAAGAAAGGTATTAATTTAATTAGAAATGGAATTAATTAAATTATGTTTTATTAAGTTAATAGACACTATTTTAGTTGAAAAAAAAAACGTACCAGCTTCATTTTGAATGTAATTCACAAAATGTATAAGTCACGAATGAGTAAAAAAATTTTCACCCGCCCATTTTATACTAAAAAGTTTCTATATACGCACGTTCATATTAAGTCACACTCGTTTTGTTATTAGTGCTTTGCCTACAACAAGTATGAACTTAAGCTAAGTTATTTAACTTTTCGGTTTTTTACAAAAATATAGTAATGTTTTATTTATAAAAAAACGTGTGTGTGTACTTATGTACGCACGTAAGAATGTATACTTCTTTGGCGTAACAGAACAAAAATAGCTAAAGATTTCATCCCGTATGTCGCAACTCTCTGTTTGTAAAAGGAATGCAGCTAACTTCATCATGTCACTTTCAGCTAACTTCATCATGTCGCTTTTTACAGATTCTCTCAGATATGCAGGTTTCCTCTCGATATTTTCTTTCACCGTAAGGCAAGTGGTAATCATGTTGAAAATAATACTTTCTTAGATTTACGCGAATATTTGAAATTTTAAATAAAACTATCTTTTCAGATTTTTTCCCATCTTATTTTTTCAGTCTCTCCCGTGACCATGATCGCTGTAAAGCATTTGAAACGTCGGGAACCAAAAATCAAAATAAATCCGCGAAAAAATCCGAAAAGATAGTTTTATTTAAAATGTTAAAAATAATTTGCATATGACAAAATCAGAGTTGCGTCCAGGGATTTGAACTCATTTCACTTTATTTCCCAAGCAAATGCGTTACCACTAAGGTACCATTGCCTTTACTGTTACCTATATTATTTACGTCTTTTCTATAATTTTAACTGTCAATTCCTTATTTTCTGTATGTCTGTCTGTTACCTTTACACGCTTAATCCGCCGAACGGATTTAGATAAAATTTAGTATGGAGATAGTTTAAGATCCTGGGAAGGGCATAGGATAGTTTTTATTTCCAAAATCATTCCTTAAAGGGGTGAAAACGGCGGTGGAAATATATATTCAATCAATCATTTCTCAAGTAAGAGATGTAAAATAAAACTCATCATAATTGGTTAGAAATAAAAAATATTTTTTATAGGGGAATCTTTTCAAGTATTTTTGAAGTAGGTACCTACTTTGCCATAATCGTAAAGAACTTATCCACTTTGCTAAAACCTGTTAAAACGTATCGAGCTAGTCGCTAGTTATTTAAAACATTATTCAATTGAAACAATATAACGTTTAATATAATATAAATATTTTTTATTACAAAAGTGTAGAAGTCTACAATTTATGTAGCTATAATAAGATGCTGGCAAGTGCGAGTGAGGTAACAAGTAACGAGATGCACCCGATCACTGAGTAAGTAGAGCGCGTTTTAGACAGACCTAAGAAAGAATAGACATAACAGAATATTTCGTAAAGTAAAATATTTTTTTTTATTTAATATTTAATTTAAAATAAAATACTTTTACTTTATATAAAATGTATTTTAAGTTTGAGTTTATAAAATTATATCATAACTTTTAATAATTTCGTTTTTAATTTCTATTCAATTAAATATATTTTAACTAGTGGTTTACCACTAATTCGGGTGTGCCTCAAAATACGATTTTTCCAACATAATTTGTAAAATTATCATACCATGTCACAATTATCAATCATATCATACTTTAAGCTTTACTGTTTTAATTTCTTCTATATTATAATTTAGCAAAATAATTGTGTCCCACTAATACCATTCATATCATAACTTTATAAATATTGTAATATATTATATTGTAATATGATATGATTTTTTATTAACTTTTAAATATTTTTTTGTTACAACTAAACTAAATATTATTAATATTATAATTGTTGACAAAACGAAAAAATCATATTATATTCTCGAGAAGATCCTAAAATTAAATAAGTACATTTCTAAAATATTTCTAGTACTATAATTAAACAATAGCAATTAAGATAGTATAATATGGAATTTAGCATTGCAATAAAGTGCAAAAACTTCTGTCTAAATGTATATAGCTCTATTATTTTCGTAACGCGGTCAATATTACTTGCACGAGTAATGAGATCAATCGTTAACGAAAAAATTAACTCAAGTGTATCTAATGTAATCGATACTTAATTTAGACATATTTGGTTAAAATAATTTGTTTTTCAATTGGAAGTTTACCGACATATCTTTTTAGTGTCTTCTCCATTCTACGTAACATTGGCGAAGTGTGTGTGTGTGTGTGTGTGTGTTCAGCCCTTTTTAACGTCCCACTGCTGGGCACGGGCCTCCCTTCAATATGAAGAGGATCAGGTCATAGTCCACCACGCTGGCCAAGTGCGGGTTGCCATTGGCGAAGTAATTTGTGCTTAACTGGCATGTTTTGAAAACATTAACAAGAAAATTGAATTGAATTGAAATGAAATTAGAAGTTATGTAAAATTATAATAATACTAACTGAGAGGTACAAACGCTATTCTGTTCTTTTGTTCCTGATTTTGTTTTTTACCCTTGAGTTTATACAAAAATGTTGATAATTTTTTCCTCTAAAAATCTTATTCGCCCAGCTTTACTCAAGTGATGGTTTGCCAATGAACAACATTTTTTTTAAATTTAAATAATAGCTTTTATTGTACTGATTGATCCTATTTTTAAACTATTTTAAATTATATAGTATAGTATATAATATACTAGCTATATAAATAATAATAAAGTGCTGTTGCAGTCACAATATACGAAAATATATTTGACGATAGTTTGGCTCAGTTTGTAGTACTTGCTGTGCCAGCAGTCGCAGGTTCTAGTCACGTCGGGGGCATTCGTTTGTGTGATGAATACGAATGTTTGTAGTCAGTCATGGGTGTTTATTTTTACAATATGTATGTATTTAAAGTTATATATGTGTTGTATCAACTATCTGGTATCCATAATACAAACGTCGTAGCTTACCATGGAACTAGATGGTGCTGTTTGTTAATGTCCCAACATATTATTTATTATTATTATATATGAAAAATTATAGTAACATGAATACGTATTATGGCAGTTAAAAAAGTACAAATCATGTCCGATTCACACGTAATCTTATTAAACTTTCGTAATGTGTAAAAACTCGTCAGTACAAACTTTCGTTAAAATAGCATAATATTTCGTTACTTCCTGTAATAAACACTGTATACTTTAATTTAATTTAGTTTTACGAAATGTAGTTTTTTTAGAACTTTCTTACATTATTAAATAAATTAAAAAAATATTACTAAAACGAAAGAACCCAACTGCGAAAACAAGAAATAAAGCTTTTTTTTAACAACTAACGAATTATCCTTGCTTCGCTCGGATTCGTCCCTACGTTTTAAAGTTAGTGTATATTTCTCAGAGATGAGATATTTTCCTGTTGTAAAAAGTATCCTTAATGTTCACACGGATAACCAGCTACGAGTATCATCATACCAAATTTTATCAAAATCTGTTTAGTGGTTTTCTCGTGATGCGTTCCCAGACAGACGCATAGACAGACAAACAAAAATTCTAAAAACAATAGATTCGGCCTCTGTATCGATAATAATTATTTCAATAAGATTTGTTCAAAAAATATTTAATTTACAGATTCGATTCAGTTAGAATTTTATAGATTTGCGATTCCTAATTATTTTTAAACACACACACATATATATATATATATATATATATATATATATATATATATATATATATATGATTTTTTAAACATAGATATATTATAGTATCTAGGTGACTGAGCTTCGCTCAGCGTTTTTCGGTACATATATAAAAATTGCGTTTTCTTAGAAAAGACACCACATATAGAAATACTTGAAAAGCTAAACCTTATCTAAATACAAAATTGATCCAAATCGTTGAACGGTTCAGAGCCATATTAAATTAATGAATATAAACAAGAATTGCTCATTTAATATTATAAGATGTTTTTGTGATCATCTCTTAATATCACGAAAAATTAGCCCCAGAAACAAGTAATATTAAAAGATGGACATTTAAGATACACTTAAGTCTCTACAATAGAATGCTGTCCGATTAATTTACCAGCATCCATTGTCTCGTAAAAATCCAAACAATGCCCTAATCTCATAAAACAATGGGAGGTTACACCTACTTTACACTAAACTGACCAACATAAGACATCTATATACCATGTATACATACATGTATGTATATATTCGTACGTAGGTTTCAAATGTGACAACCACCTATGTCAGATTTGATTATTTATAATGGTCCATATAGTCCATATATATTCTTTTTAATTATTATTACAGCGAAAATTTTGCTCCTTTTTAAGTTGTAAAAGCTTAACAGATTTAAGTGGTACTCAAAATAAAAATCGTTTATTTTTTTTTACATATAGACTTCAGAAGTACCTATAACGTTGTACTATAACGTAAACATTTAAAATATATATATATATATATATATATATATATATATATATATATATATTTGTTTAATACTTTCTTAGATTTACGCGAATATTTGACATTTTAAATAATAGTATCTTTACGGATTTCTTCCAATGGCGTTTCGAGTGCTTTACAGCAATTGTGGTCAAGGAAGAGGCCATGATTGCTGTCTCTGCCATGACCATGATTGCTGTAAAGAATTCAAAAGGTTGTGAACCAAAAATCAATATAAATTCGCGAAAAAATCCGAAAGATAGTTTTATTTTTATTATTACGATAGTTTTATTTAAAGTTGCTATTACGAATTCATGGCATATTTTTGCCTTTCACTGATTTACATTTAAATATAATAATAATAAATGATTTATTATGTTTATTTATTGCAGCTTATAATGACTTGGTAATATTATACAGTTTCTTTATAATATTCGCGTAGTAATTCTATTTAGAAAATCAAACAAAAATTTCTAACGCAGAGTAACGCCTACAAGAAAATAATAGCAAATTTATCGATAAATTTATTAGTGTGTGAAGTACTATTATATAATATAATAAAATAGAAAAAAAAACTTTGAAGGAATAAACAAAAACTGAATTAAGTATAAATAAGAGTAATTATTATATTACCTAAATTGTTATTAGTATTATTTTATTATATATTAATTATAGGAATGTTCTTAGCCGTGGCGTACTAATGTCGTGCTACTTCGACAAAAGTTACCGTTTCTATCTCTTCAGGGTATAGAGTGGTACAAAGATCATTTGGCACGCGGCGGAAATCAGAACTAACACTGACATCTTGTAAAGCGTCCCTTTTGAGAGAAGTTGGAGTTGATAAGCTTGGAAAACCAAGTGAACTGTGAAGCGACTTCAAATTACTCAAAATTTTTGCCATTATTGCGGTTTTCTTACACGGTACAGTTTTGAAAATTAAAAATTTTGACTTAATTATGACTTGCTAATACAATGAGAGAAAGTATCTTGAGGAAACCTGCATTTCTGATAGAACCTAATTAAAACTCTGCATGTCTGAGAGTCCTCTTGTCCCTCGAAAGACGTTTTAGTCCGAAATGAAGCCCGTATCGAGCAGTATGACGTTATAAAGGACTAAAATATTATAAGTCTACTATTATAAAAGCGAAAAATTGTATATTTGTTACTTCTTCACGAAAAGACTAGACAGATTTAGATAAAATTTCGTATACAGATAGACTACATCTAGAATAACACATAGGTTACAATTAACCCAAGGAACTCGAGCGAAATGAGGGTAAGTCGTTAGTTATTAAATAAGAAATACAATACTTATAATATCTAAAAAGGCAGTGGTAGCCCAGTGGTAACGCGCTCGCTTGGGAAACCGAGTGAAGCGGGTTCAAATCTGATCTCTCATATTTTTATGTGCGAATCATTTCTAACATGATTACCACTACCACGGTGAAGGAAAACATCGTGAGGAAACCTGCATATCTGAGAGAACCTAGCTAGTTTTCGAAAGATGTGTGAAGTCCGCCAACCCGCACTTGGCCAGCGTGGTGGACTATGGCCTGATCCCCGTCGTATTGAAGGGAGGCCCGTGCCCAGCAGTGGGACGTTAAAAAGGGCTGAATACAATATCTAAAAGGGAACAATGTAAGGATAACGTATAATGGATAAACTGCTTATCAAAAATGAATACATTTGAAAACAATGAAAAACAACGTCCAGTAATTTGTTGCGGCTTGTAAACTGAGAATAAGCGATATTATCATTAATTACTTGTCGGAAACATCTCATTTGTTGAATAATTTAAATGATACAATACACTTCACACACCCGTGTTAGTCAATCTATAAGTATAGGGCTGTTAGCACAATAGTGGCCTAACCAAAAGACATTGTAATGTAAAATTGAATATCTATCACAATAAACACTAGAAGTAGAAATAAGCCTGTTACGCCCAGATTTCGACTCCAAAAGGTGAATAAATTCTTCATAGGCCTGAGTATATGCATATATAATAAGATTCCACAAAATGTCCTAGATTTACCTCTTCAAAAATTTTAAGACAAAATTAAAAATATTTTATTGCGCAAAGCGTATTACACTGATCAAGAGTTTCTTGTTGATGGAAATGTGTGGAATTGAGAAATATGGACTCATGCGGGCTATCTATATTATTATGTTAATAAATGTAACTTTGATATTTAAAAGAGCAATTGTTGAGTTTCATGACGGCTTTTCTCAGCAGAACTGCTTTCCGAGCCGGTGGTAGCTTCCTCACGGACTGACTTCACTGACGCTCTTTAATTTTGAATTAACGATTGAAAAGTGCTAATAATAAGTCTAATTGAATAAAGTTTATTTCATTTCTACTATCCGGTAAATCTCTTTGCAAATATCCCGTCGATCTGTCTATCTATAATAATTATATAAAGTTTATAAAAATATATTTTTTTATCAAAATACATATAAAAAAATATTTAAAAAAGGCAAAAGTACTTTTAGACCATTTTACCGCTATAGTTAGTATGGTATAATAAAACGGTAAGTTAATTAATGTATGTTACCGTTTTACTATAAACTTAGAATATGTTTTTTTTTTTTAGTTAGTGTTTCTAATATAAATAAATATCGCAAGTTATTCGTTTTATTTATTATCTATACTGTTGTTAGCTCACTAAAATATTCACAGCTCTACATTCTATATTTTCTACTTTAAACAATTGATACCCTACGGAACGATCGTAATTATCTCTAGTGAAGGAACTAATTAATTGGCTGTAGTTAGTATGAAAATAAATCTTAATAATGTTAACATTTTAATTAAATAACCTGAATAATAATGAAGAAATGGTATGCATTTGTATTAGATTATGGTATGATTATTTGATATTGTTACAAAAACACAAATCCAAGTGATGCGGGTTCACACACAATCCTCTGAAATTTTCATGCGCGAATCATTTCCAACATGATTACCACTTGCTCATACGTGGAGGGAAGCATCTTGAGGAAACCTGTATGTCTGAGAGAACCTAACTAGTAACAAGTTCTTGAAAGATTTTGAAGTCCGTTAAGCCGCAATTGGGCACCATGGTCCTATAATATATCCTGATCCTTTCTTGATCCCCCTTGTATTGAGTGGGAGTTCCTTGCCCAGCAGAAATAATTCTGTTTGAATTAAAACTTCTTGCTAGGAAATTACAGGTAAAAAAAACTATTTCATACTTATGGCGTCACTTTAAATCTTAGCAGGCTCATTTTTCGCCTAAAGAATTGGCATTGCCATTCAATGGTGGAATACAGCTAGCATTCTTGCTACTACTCCACGCGGACATGACTTGTACAGTAATAATTAAGTGTACATTTGTTTTGTATATATATTTAAGTATACTTGTAATTTTCTCTTCGACGTGTTTTAATATCGTGATTGAATTGAATTCAGTACTAAAAATTATTTTATATTGTATGTGATTTGATGATTCAAATAATTTTTTATTGAAGTGTTTTCTTTGAATTATGATGCAAGATTCCAGATAATTTTTGTTGAAATTTCATTACTAGTACTATTAGAAAATATTTGCCGTACTATTTATATAAAGGTTTTATGCTAGAGCAGGTATTTCTTAAAGTTATTAATATATAATATAACAAAATCCAATCTCCTATTTAGACACATATTTAAAAACAAAAAAAAACAGAAAGACTGACAACAAAATACCAAAATACAAAATGATAATCAATTTATTGAATATAAACATTGTACTGTACAAACTTATCTAATATATCAATATATGGCGTTCGTTCAAAAGCGGTATGGCTGTCTGTATGGGGTGATGTATCTCGGGGTAGTGTAAGTGCGGGCGGCGAATACGCCTGCATCGTACTTGCCGGCATGGTAACTACCTGTAAAATAAAAACTTGCTTAGAAATTATCTTAGATATATAATAATGCTTCATTTGCTTATCATACTGATATAATAAATGCGAAGTTTTGTATGTGTGTCTGTTGCTTGTCACGTTGAAATGGCTGGATCGATTTGGGTTAAATTTACACAGATAGAGATACTGTGAATGATAAATTTTATTAAAGAATTGGGCTTTCTGTATATAATTTCTTATACACAAGAATTTCAAGTGTTTTCCCGCGGCTTCTCTCGCCTAGTTTATTTATCTATAATGGTTCCTCGACTTAGGTAGCGTAATGGTGACATTTCTAAATCTTTATTAATAAATAGGCTATAAAATGCAAGTATGTTTTTTCGAATTGGACTAATAATGGTATTGATTAGAGCGTTTAAACAAACTAACAAAAAAAATTCAGCTTAAGTATAAACTACTATATCGGGAAAAACTATTCGAATTACTAAATATTTAATCATTTCTCTTCAAACTCTTCAAACGATGACTTCGCCTCAGGAAATTTTTGATATTAAGTTGAGGTTATAAGTGTCGTCACGAAAGTCGTAGGTTCGTGACCGGAGTGAGGCACATAGACATCAAAATGTCGGAAATTAGATAAATCGTGATATGAGGAAATGTATTTGGCTCTATTTCTGTTCCTTAAAAGGTCATATTTGACCCAGCGGGCGTAACAGGGATGTTCATTGCTCAACGTCTTTATATAAAAGTAACATTTCCCGCGGCTCCACCCGCGTTCAGATGACCAAAAACGAAATTCTTATGTTTTCCATATTAGTATGCTTTATAATTTCAGCATGGTTTTATTCTAAGCAGTTTTTGTATTTTTTTCTCAGAGATGAGATATTTTCCCGCAATAAAAAGTATCCTATATGTTGACCCGGGCAACCAGGTATCACCATACTAAATTTCACTAAAATCCCTCCAGTGGTTTTTCCGTGATGCGGTAACAGACAGACAGGCAGACAGACAGACAGACAGACAGACAAAAATTCTAAAAACTATAGATTTGGCCTCTGTATCGATAATAATAATTAATAAGATTGTCCAAAAAAATATTTAATGTACAGATTTGACTTAGTTAAAATTTTATTATATGTATGTATAAATAATTTGAAAGCCCGTAATATGTAGTTAATTTCATATTCAATTAGACTCTATGTCACAAAATAAGGACATGCATATAATTGATGACATCGACCTATCACTTCTAGACCCATAATCTAATGAATTACATTAGATTTATAACATTACTTTACAAAGTGTATTAGGTTTAGGTGTAACTAAATTTTTGGTGTTAACTTAAATCGCGTATTATATTAATTTCAAAGGTAATTTTCAGCATATTCGTTGTAGGGCTCTATATTTCAAATAGTTTAAAAGGGCAATTACCATCTTTAATTCTATACTAATATTAAAAATGCGAAAGTAGCTCTGTCTGTCTGTCTATTACCTTTTCACGCTTAATTCGCTAAACAGATTTAGATGATATTTGGTATGGAGACAGTTTGAGACCCTGGAAGGAACATGGAATAGATTTTATCCAGGAAATCATCCCTTAAGGGAGTTAAAAGAGGGGTGGAAATTTGTATTTGGTATCAATCATGTCTCAAGTAAAGGATATAAAACTTATCATACCTATTTATACATATAATACATGGTCTATCTATTCCATAATAACCGTTAAAACATACCTAGGAACGAATCCGAGCGAAGTGAGTTTAAGTTGCTTTGTAGTATTATAAATGGTCAGGGTATTTTTTCACATACAGATTATCAGTACTATGTTTTTAAACTAATCCAAAAAACCCAGTTATCGCAAATAGTTATTAATAATTGTATAAAGTAATAAAAAGTATGTACCTAATTAAATATTTACAGTTCACTAGTTATTTTTGTAGTTAAAATTTAATATTAACTTCTTTATATTACGAGTAATACCATCCAGCCATATAGATATTCAAGATGTTTTCTTTAAGTAATCCAATATCAAATATTACAAAAAATAGTTAATTTAAACACTTTCTCCTTTTTCAAAATCGGATAAAATATAATATTATTAGCACATTACATAATCAAGTGTTTCCATAGAGTAGCGTCGCTCTGTAATTTGTTCCATGAATAGACGTAAATTGATGATTATTTACAAAGAAATTATATGATATACAATGTGAAGGAGTTTGAAATCCACTCATTTATACATAAGCATTTGTTTATTTAAACATACTAGCGAATTACCCTCGCTTCGCTCGTGACACGTTTCAATTTTTTTAAGCGGAATCCTAATTCTTTTTCTAAAATAAAATTAGCCTAACATACTCCTTAAAACATCAGCTATCTGTCAGTGAAAGATCCGTCAAAATCAATCCAGCCGTTTCGGAGATTAGCCGGAACAAACAGATAGACAGACAGTCAGGCAGACAAAAAAAATGTGTTTTTCTTATAATATGCCATATATAATTTCACATGCATTTAGTAAAGAGCTGTTATTTTGACATTACAAACAGACGCTTCAATTTTATTTATTTATATAGATAAAAGTTCTAAGCTATTTGCGATGTAGAGTATGAAAACCTAGATTATAATGGATGAGAATCACGACGTAGTAGGGAGTATAGAAGTATTTAAAATTATAAAATATAAGAAAGTTTGTATTTATATCTTTTTCACATTAAAACGATTGGATAGATTTTGATAAAATTTAGTATACAGATAGACTAAGACCTGGAGTAATAAAGGGTAAATCGCTAGTTATTAATATTTTAAAATAAAACTATCTTTTCGGATTTTTCGCGGATTTATTTTGATTTTTGATTCCCGAAGTTTCGAATCCTTTACAGCAATTATCAGTCACGGGAGAAAAATGAACCCGCGAAAAAAACCGAAAAAATAGTTTTATTTTAAAATATCAAATATTTGAGTAAATCTAAGAAAGTATTATTTACATTCTTAGTATTACGTACATTTCGCGCACAATCGATAAGGTGGGAGGAAAATTATATATCTTTGAATAAAATCATGGCTATCAAAAATATGAGACACGATGCTTGAAGACGAATTTATACATTATGAAGGAGCTTTAACTTAGGCGTTATAACCTACAGCTATACGTGTTTGTTTGTCTGTGACATCATAGCTCTCAAACAGATGTTCGTATCGATTTCAAAGCGTTTTTTAATTAGTCTGCATGCATTCTAGTAATTAAACCAAATATATTTATTTAATATTAAAATATTTATATCTATACCAATATTATAAAGCTGAAGAGTTTGTTTGTTTGTTTGATTGAACGCGCTAATTTCAGGAACTACTAATCCGATTTGAAAAATTCTTTTTGCATTAGATAGCCCGTTAGATAGCCTATAGGAAGGCTATAAGCTATATATCATCCCGGAAAAATGTACGGTTCCCGTGGGATAGATTTGTTTTTGTCTAGGGACGAACCCGAAGCGAAGCGAGGGTGAGTCGCTAGTATCATATAATAGTAATAACTAATAACTTTTAATTTTAAGTATAGTATAATGAGTACTTTTGATATTTTCAATTATTTTAACATACTCAAAAATCCATTACTTTGAACATTTAATTACAGATGAGAGTGAAAGGGTCTAAGTATTACATGATAAATTGCTAGAATTTAGCAGTCTTCGAGTCTGAGAATCAATTTAATACTTTACTTTAGACACGCCCTTGCTTAATTTATAGCTTTAATAGTACAAAACTAATTTTAAAGTGATTGCTTTAACAAGATTGAGATTTAAATAAAAGGAGCCGATTTATGTTATTCATTGGTTAAGGATGGAACCGAGTGCTTAAATGCAGTTATAGTTAAACTAGAGACTCACCCTCGCTCCGCTTGGGTTCGTCCCTACTTACGTTTTAACGTTTAGTACAGATTTCTTAGAGGTGAGACATTTTCCCGCAGTAAAAAGTATTCTATATGTTGACCCGGATAATCAGCTATCATCATACCAAATTTCATTAAAATCCCTCCAGTGCTTTTTCTGTGATGCGGTAACAGACAGACATATAGATAGACAAAAATTCTAAAAACTGTAGATTCGGCCTCTGTATCGATAATAATGTATGTTTTAATAAGATTTTCCAAAAAATATTTAATGTACAGATTCGGCTTAGTTACAATTTTATTATATGTATAGGTGTATGTATGCAACACGTAATTCCTAAAAAAATTATGTATATAAATAAAAACTTATGTAAATGTCCGTTTGCACAACACCGCTCTCAATTTTTACTAAACGCTTAGAAATTTTGATAGATATTAGTATTATATAAAATACGGCTACTAAATGGCGCTGCAGTATGTCAACTTTAGCGCGGTTTAACCGACATCTAAAAAAAATTAAGAAAAAAAAAGTAAAAAGTGAAACAAAACCTTATGCAAAAAATTGCATTTACTAACTTCCCACCTTTAACTGAAAATTAAAAAAAAAACAACACTTTCAATTCTTACCATCATCAAAAATTCCAGCTGCTTCATCCCTCGCGTTCTCCTGCAAAGCCTTGACAATGGCTTCAGGGATCGGTGGAGGGGTAGGAAGATGAGCACCTTGGGGTTGGAAGCCGTTCGCATCAGCTGTATACCTCACGCTGTAAACCTGCCCATCATCTCCTGTATATGCGTAGCCACCAGCTGCTTGGATCCCATTGGCTTCACGACCTGTCTCTTCCGCTGAGATACCTGGAATGATATTTGAGTTGATTATTCGTTGTTTTTGTAACATAATATCAAAATGTAAAAATTATTACAGCGGCAGTAGGTTCGATTCTAGGTTAAGATAAAAGGTTATATCAACCAGATATTAACCCAATTTATCCCTTTACAAATATATGGATATATAAAGTAATATTATGCCATTCTCCAGCGTGCTTTGTTTATTGTTATGTGAAAAAGACACACTAACACACTTATATAATATTTATTTAAAACAGAATCGATTATACTAATACATTAAAAAAAGAAAATTTTAAGCAAATCTTAAATAATGAAAATATTTTATTGATCTACAGTTACGATATATCCCCATACATACATACATTCATTTATGGGATGTAAAGTATATTATTTCACACGATTACAAAACCTGACCTTGTTTTTTATTTGTAATCTAATTTTAAATGGAATGATAGTCGTAAATTTTAAGAATCGCTTAAATACATGTAAATTTGATTTGAACTACACAACACGAACAGTTTATATCGTCGTTACTATACACGGTGTCGACGGTAACGTAACCTCCCGCGTATTTTTTTAATCTTTTCCAATATAAACTAAACTGAATAAAGTTAAATATGATTTCAATGCATATTTTTATATGACCTAGCTTAGATATGTAGTGTTTTCTCATAAAAATAAAAAATCGGTCAAGTGCGAGTCGGACTCGCTCACGGAGGGTTCCGTACTATAATCGATTTATTTTTAATTTGTATGGCAGCCTTTTTGAAATTCGCCATCTTGATTTTTTATTATTTGTTGTTAAAGCGGCAATAGACATACACACTCTGTGAAAATTTCAACTGTACCTATTACGGTTCATGAGATACACTCTGACAGACGGATGGGCGGACGGACGGACAGCGGAAACTTAGTGATAGGGTTCCGTTGGCGCCCATCGGGTACAGAACCCTAAAAAACTAAAAAATATATAACAAGAACTATGTATACACATTAAATACACGTAACGCTACAATATATCATTTCCATACAATTTTAAGGACGATACGTTTAATATAAGACAGGTATTTAAGCTGATTATTATTTTTAATTTCTTGTTTCTTGATCTGTATTTATAGCTTTAAACAATCAAAAGGAGGTGTTACTCAAATCGTTTACATATTTTTGTGGGTGTTATATACCTTTAACTCAATACCTTTGTTTTTAATTTAAAAAATTATGCATAATCATGTCCTCACTCATTCCATCTATAAGGTTAGATAAATAAATTTTATAAGTAGTTTAGTTGGAGGATCTTTTTTGTTAAAAAATAATTAAAATACTTGATTTTACACATCTTGCAGATGGACAAAACTATTTGCAATTATTACCTATATCTTTAAACGAACACTATCAATGATGGCATCCCTTACGGTAGAATTTCTTTACTTTGAATAGCATTGGCCTAATTGTATCCCATAATAAAAACATCTTTGCATGATTGTCATGAACTGATTGACTTTAGATCATTTTTCATCTACTTCCATTTTGACTTAGTAATCATATTTTTATACTACAACTCGTTCGAGCATACTCATTTGCGTTAATTTAACGGGCAGAAAAAAATAATAAATAATGTTAAAGCGAACATATTTTAATGAAAACAAGATAAAAATGGTCAAAAATAATTGTAATTTATTAATTTATATTATCAAATAGTTTTCCTCACTATTGTTATAATTGTAAGAATCTGGGATTTTCAAATTCAATTTACGCAGTGCTTAATATTGTCATTGTTCTTATAATTAAATATTTATTATTGTCTGGAAGACAGTGGTAGCCCAGTGGTAACGCGCTCGCTTTGGAAACGGAATGAAGCGAATTCAAAACCCGGATCTCGTATTTCTGATATTTTCATATACAAATCTAACCTAGAATAATTATTAATATAGAATAATTAAAAGAATTTTCAAAATCAGAGCGCCTATCAAAAATTATTAAGTTTTTTTTACATTATTATTAGATTTTATTATTTTTCATAAAAACACGAATATTTTCGATGATTATTGTAAAGCGTTCTAAACGTCGAGAACCAAAAATTAAAATAAATCCTCGAATAAATCCGCAAACATTTATCTTGAGACACGTTTAGCTCAGTTTGTAGTGACCCTACTTCCTGCGCCAGCGGTCGCGGGTTTGAATCCCGCTGTGGACATTCATTTGTGTGATGACCACGAATGTTTGTACTCCAGTCATGGGTGTTTATATTTATAATATGTATGTATTTGAAGTCATATATGTGTAGTGTATCAACTATCTGGTATCCATAACACAAGCCTCGTAGCTTACCTATGGAACTAGATGGTGCTATGTGTTAATGTCCCAATGTATATATATTTATTTAAAAGCCTTAGTTCTTACCATTTTCAGTGTCATAAGCATAATGATATCCCTGTTCGTTTACATCTGATACAGATCGTAGTATTGCTGCGTTCCTCTCCAATGCCGCACGAGGTCTCTCTGCGTAGTTGTTTCGGTACTGTAGGGGTACGTATGGAGGCAGGACGGCGGCTGCGCACGCGCTGATAAAAGCTGAGAGGATGATCTGAACAAAAATAGATAGTTTTAGTTTATTTTATAATACTGTTTAGTTTTACAGACATTTTATCTTACTAGTACAATAATATTATTAAAAAAATCACATATACATCTATATACATCTATATATCTACATAAAAAAACTGTGTTTATTGCTAACATCAAAATCGTTAAGAGCTACTAAACAAAATAAAAACGGTTGACAAACAGAGGAAAAAAGGTACTAAACTATTCTATATACATATGTATACTGTATAAATAATTTATTGTAAAATCACTTAAATTACTTCAATATCAAATTATGTTTTTTTATTGTCGCTCGACAAGATGACTCCATGACACCTGATGGTAAGTAAAAGTGGAGTCCAGGAATGAGATCCATCGGTTCCGGGACATGATCTCGATACCGATCAACCTCACCTCGTCGCCCCGCATACGTGCTTTTTCACGCTCCGTTTAAAATACCCAGGATTGTACACTTCATTTGATACTTTTAGTATTAAATTATATTTACATAATTTGATACGTTGTAATGTAAGCGATCTAACTGTAATGAGGTCAAAATCATACTAATTTTAATACATCTTGAATGTCTGTAACATAATGCCTATCTTTGGAAAAAATAGAAAAGGAGCTTAAATTAAGCTCAAACCATATTATCGCGTATCGGACTAATTTTATAGAATCTATACAGATAAATAAAATTGGAGTGTCTGTTTGTAATATTAAAATAACCGCTTTTTACTAAATGCATATGGATGTATACACGGTACATATACCAAAACAACATTTTTTACAATTTTTGTCTGTCTGTCTGTTTGTTCCGGCTAATCTCTGAAATAGCTGGACCGATTTTGACGGGACTTTCACTAGCAGATAGCTGATATAATATGGAGTAACTTAGGCTACTTTTATTTTAGAAAAAAATAGGGTCAGACGAAAAAATTAAAACCAATGAAAATTTGAATAATATCCGATTCAAATAGGGAAGTTGTATACATACATTATATTTTTCTATATTTCTTCTATTTAAACTGTAAACTATATATAATATACTTAAAGACGAACCCGAACGAAGCGATGGTGAGTCGCTAGTATTAAATAATATAAATAGCACCAAAGTACCGGGCAAAAAGATACCTATATAGATAAAGAGCAAAACCTTATCTAAATACAAAATTTGATCCAAATCGTTAGAGCCGTTTCCGAGATAACACAAAATAAATGTATGTATGTATGTACAAGAATTACTCATTTAATATTATAACATGTTGCAGAAGGTACAATTAAATAACAAATTCAATTAGTGTGGGAGACACTAAACAATGCTTTAGACTACTGTAATTAAATAAAAATAGATGTTCTTCAAAACCATGTCAATATCCAATGATGTAATAGTATAATTACACTTTGGTTGAAGTAGGTCACACTCAAATTATTCAGTATATAAGAAAACTATGATAGTATGGCTTTGCTAAGGGAAATATTTAACAAATGAAAAAAAAAAAGATTTTAGTCTTAATAGTAACAAAATTAAAAAAAAAAACTCCTGGATAATTTCTAAGAAATTAATTGTTAATTGGCACACCGGTGTGCCCGTGCATCTCGACAGGTTAAAGAAAAAGAAAGAAGATGGACATAGATGGACAATATAAAAATATTACTAAAATCAGGTTTTTTCAGTATAACGTAGGTAATTAGTGATTACCGAAAATCCTAACTTGCGCATATTTAGTAGGAATTCTGCTTTCCCAACCTGGTTACATATTGTTATATATAGCGTTAAGCCAAGACATCTGTATGGCACGTACAAATATTTTAAGAATTGAACCTGGGACTATTCTAAAGTGGCAGTAAACACTGTTAAACAAAGATTAATAGAATGCTGTTTTAGATTTACGCGAATATTTGACATGTTAAATAAAACTATCTTTTCGGATTTTTTCTCGGTTTTTAGTTCCCGATGTTTCGTGTCCCTTGACCATGATTGCTGTAAAGTATTCGAAACGTCGGAAACCAAAAATCGAAATAAATCCGCGAAAAAATCCGAAAAGATAGTTTTATTTGAAAAGATTAATATTAAAGAGCAAATACGGTTAATTATGGAGTATCACCCACCACGCTTGAAATATTTTTATTAAAAAAATAAATCAAATATAAAGATTCAGCCAAATCTAAACCGTTTATGTCTGTTAGTTATTAGGTATACAGTATGATATAAATTTAGTAGATTTGGTTAATTGATTAAGCAGATTTTGATGAAAATATCAAAAAGTATAGTCTATTAAAAAGAAATTTAACCACTTAATAGATTTCCTTTGTTATTTTAAATTTTGAAATTTACAAAAACACCCAATTTTACATATTTTATATAATAAAAATATACTAATGTCTGTTTCGATATTGATGTAGTTTGGAAAAACTAATAGACGTACCAGTTTCATGTTGCTGCTAGAGCTACCGAACTTCGAATGCCTCTTGATCATCCCGACCCGGTTTATATACTTGGTTGAATATATCCAAAGTCAAGGTTGCAATGTAGGATCTGTAAGGCGTAGTACATAACGATTTGTTTCATTTATATGATAATTATATGATATAGTGTTGTACTGTAATTCTGTCTAGACGATTTTATTGGTCTTTCGGGCTAATTTCCTAATGATAGCTGCATCAAAATTAGACTATAATAGTATACTCGGTAAAAAGATGTTTTGACCTACTTCAAAAAAAGAAGTATATGCAATTTAGTTGAGTGTTTTTGTCATGTATAAGGTAATATCTTCATTCGTCACAAATTGTTGTGAAGCGATTTCCATGTTTTTTTTAATTAATAGGTTGGCTGAAGGGTTTTAAGGAGGTTTTTTTAAGTTAAAAAGTTATTATTTATAAATAGTGCTGTTATATTTATCTCCTTTTCTCAAAGTTCTGATGTGTTTGTTAGTATCAAGTATCAGGTTTTGACGACACGTTTGGCTCAGTTTGTAGTGACTCTACTTGCTGTGCCAGCGATCGCGAGTTCGAGTTACGCTAGGGACATTTGTGTGATGAGCACTAATTCTTGCACTCCAGTCATGGGTGTTCATATTTATAATATGTATAGGTATATTTAAAATTATATATGTGTAGTGTATTAACTACCTGGCATCCATAACACAAGCCTCGTAGCTTACTATGGAACTAGATGGTGCTATGTGTTAATGTCCCAACATTTATTTATTCATAGGTTTCAGAGATTATGGGTTCAAATTTCGTAGTCTTGATTTTATACCTTTGTAATGCTTTTTTTTTGGCTTAAATAAAGAAAACTAAATATGGAAAGCATTTGAGACGAGAGAGAAAAAATCCTAATATTTTTTCTGTATGGTTTCAAATGACAACTGACTGGTCTCCTACGACTTTCTATGAAACATGAATGTTATGTCTCCTTTTAATCTATACATATAATAAAATTCTAACTAAGTCGAATCTGTACATTAAATATTTTTTGGAAAATTTTATTGAAATAGATTTTATTATCGATACAGAAGCCAAATCTATAGTTTTTAGAATTTTTGTCTGTCTGACTGTCTGTCCGTCTGTCCGTTACCGCATCACGGGAAAACCACTGCACAGATTTTGATGAAATTTAGTATGATGATAGCTGGTTATTCGGGTCAGCATATAGGATACTTTTTATTGCGGGAAAATATCTCATCTCTGAGCTAAACGTTAAAACGCAATTAGGGAAACTAGCTAGTTCATAAATAAAATGCATGGCTTTTTGGAAAATTAGCCCACTTGAGCCTCCCAATACAATTAACATAAATTATATACAGTGTAGATTGTTGCAACTCAGCAATGTTTGGTAGCTTTACACAATTCTTAACAATGTATTCTATAAACAGCGGCCCGTTAATTATTATGGCAAGAAATATCTTCATGTAATTTGTTATTACAAGGGTAATTAAGTTTTATCTTGGTGTAAGCTAAATAATACTAATATGCTTATTAAAATATAAAAGACAGTGGTAGCCCAGTGGTACCGCTCTCGCATTAGAAACTAAGTGAATCGAGTTCAAATCCTGGGTCTCGCATCTTTGATGTGTTCATTCCACATGTTTACCACTTGCAGGGCCGGATTTAGAGGAGGGCAAGCGGGGCTGCAGCCCCGGGGCCTCCACAAGAGAGGGGCCTCCACAAAAGAGATTTAAAAAAAAACAAATTCTGAGTGGTCGACAACTTTTTCGTTTTTATTTTTAACAAATATGATTGATTAGGTATATATGTATAATTATTCTTAAATATTAAAAACAATTTATCCATATTCGTTCACCGCAGATCATCGCGGTCGGGTAAAAAGAAGTTACAGAGCGGTTATCCTTAATTAATTATCATGCGTTTTTTTTGATTTCGCGTGAGTTTATTTATTTTATAATTTTTAGGTCTGCAATATTATCATCAAATGCCAATGTTTTATAGGTAAATTCACGTTTGTTAATTCAAATTTGAAAGAAACTTTTCGATCTTTTTCTATTTTTGTGTTTCGTATTTTTGAGTGCATGCACATATCTATATCTACTTCATAGGATTAGGTAGTTAACTAAAGGTAAACAAAGAGCTCATGGGGACTTAACCTTTTATTATAAATATTTTAACACATATTGTCAACTAGCGATTTAACCTCGCTTCGCTCGGGTGCATCCTTAGGTACACGGATTTTATTCACAATTTCATGGGTTTTAATTTTTCACGCGGAACCATGATGTTTTTTCTAAAATAAATGTAGCCTAAGTTACTCCTTATAACATCAGCTATCTTCCAGTCAAAGTTTCGTCAAAATCAGTCTAGCCGTTTTGGAGATAAGCCGGAACAAACAGACAAAATTTTTAAAAATTTAAACCGTATATGCATTTTATATGCATTTAGAAAAAACTGATATTTTGACATTACAAACAGACATATAAATTTTATTTATCTGTAGGTATAGATAAAATACCTACAGCTTAAGTGTAAAATACAATAAGAATCTAGACTCACAGGAGCATCTGCATATCTAAAAGAATTAATGAACAGTAGCTTATCTAATAAGATTGTTAATTAGAAATAAAAAAAACAAGGTTTTGTTCATTGTGTACCATTCGTCGGATAGCAATAGAAGAGGCAACTAGCAAGAAAAGCTAAGGAAGAATCAACCAACGAAAGTTTCATTTTGAAACCCTTAAATGCAGTCCACCATTTTTAAATTTAAAAGTTTCCATATGGTATATCATGTTAAATCAAATGAATAAGGTTTGTTTATATGCTGTTGCTGATATTATACAATATAGATGTTTGCTTTTTCACCCGACTGCGGCGAAACAGGGTTATGTGTTTAACCTGTATGTATATCTGATTCTATATTCGTTCGGATTCACTAAATGGCTTAACTGATTTTGATGATGCATACGTAATTCGATTCCTATTGATAATGCGAGTGTCATATACAGATATTATTAAAAGTCAAAATGGCGAATCCTAGGTGCCAGTATTAGTAATTTGTGTATATTGAAAAAAAAAATATGTCAGTCAGTCGGGTTTTTTTTATTTTTGTAAAAAAAAATTGTTTATTCGGAATATAATTAGGGGCCTCCACTCTTTTGTTGCCCCGGGGCCTCCACACCTCTAAATCCGGCCCTGACCACTTGTCTTACGGTGAAGGAAAATATCGTAAGGAAACTTGCATTTCCGAGAGAATCGAACAAGTTTTCGAAAGATATGTGAAGTTTGCCAATTCGCACTTGGCCAGCGTGGTGAACTTTAGCCTGATCGCCCTCACGATGAAGGGAGGCCTGTGCCCAACAATAAAACAAACCTTAAAAAAGGCTGAATACAATAAATATATTAGAAATATGATAGCCTGTATATCTGTTTGTTACTTCATGATCTAACGAATCAATGAATTAAAGTGAAAGTGGAAAATAACTTATATTATGGGTTAAAATGAATATAGATATATTTTTAATCGACGTACCACGCGAGTAGATTTGCAAGCAAAATCTATATTACTATAACTCTAATAGCTTTGATTAATTATTTTATTTTTATTAAATAATTTTATTTATCTCCTCAGTCAAAAGACGTCCACTACTTGACAGGCCTCTCCCAAATATAATCTTGTATATCGTAAGATATAGTGAATCTTGTATAAAGAAGCTTTAAAGTACCCACTGAGCTTTTGCAATTAGTAATTCTACTAATAATATAAATGCGCATTTTTATGTGTGTTTATGTGTTTTTATTTAAGAGCTTCTTGAACCGTGAACTTGAACGCCTCAATGGATTTGAGTACAATTCAGAATGATAGCTTATAGCGAGTACTACATAAATATGCTCCTGGTACTTCTCTGTCAGAGTTGATTGTTGGAGCAACCCTATGGTTGTTGTGACGAGACCAGATGACCTGAGGTTGGGGTGTCGTGGTTGAGTACGTAAGCGATCCGGTGACGTTCCATTAAGACAGGGGAGGCTCTGTTGAGTTTTAATGAGTAGTACTGGCTTTGCCAGTGAGTCGCACATTACCTGTATGCATGCAAGTGTTATGCCTAAATTCATTTCCCAACGTAAAAAAAAGTACCCCCTGCAAAGACCAATATTTTTTTTTAATAATCATTGGAATTAACTTGTTATATAAAAAATATTCTTTGCCACAAAGCATACAGTATCCTGTTTAGTAAAATAATTTTCGTAATCGGATCGCTATGTATGGTTAAATATTTTTTTAATCCGATAAATAGGTAGTTATATAGTTTCTATATACATAAATTTGACGACACGTTTGGCTCAGTTTGTAGTAACCCTACTTGCTGTGCCAGAGGTCGCGGGTTCGAGTCTTGCTGGGGGCATACATTTTTGTGATGAGCACGAATGTTTGTACTCTAGTCATGGGTGTTTATATTTATAATATGTATGTATTCAAAATTATATATATTTAGTGTATCAACGATCTGGTATCCATAACACAGGCCTCGTAGCTTACCATGGAACTAGATCGCGTGGTGTGTTAATGTACCAACATATTTAATATTCATTTACTTATAAAGTCACAAACTCAATTTATGTAGATTAAATAAAACTATCTTTTCGGATTATTTCGCGGATTTATTTAGATTTTTGGTTCCCGACGTTTCGATTGCTTTACAGCAATCATGGTCACGGGACTCGATCCCAGGATCTCAAAATCTAAAACCGTACCTGTTAAGCACTAACTGTTATTTAATACATACTGAACTATACCCGAATATAATTTACTAGCGACTTATCCTCGCTTCGCTTCGGGTTCGACCCTAAACAAAAACAAACCTATCCCACGGGAACCTTGCATTTTTTCGGGATAATATATAGCCTATAGCCTTCCTCAGTTCAGGGGCTATCTAATGCAAAAAGAATTTTTCAAATTGGATAAGTAGTTCCTCGCATTAACGCGTTCAACCAAACAAACAAACAAACAAACAAACTCTTCAGCTTTATAATATTAGTATAGATTAATATATCAAGCAAGCATGTGAAGCCGCGGGTGAAAAGAAATTAATAATCTTAATGTGAATTTAACAATATGTCTTAAAAAATTATTACGCTAAATTCGTACTTCCGCTTACAAAAACATAAACACTTTGCATAAACAAGTATATATGTATGTATAGAAAAGATACGGATCTGTGATTATCATAACAATATTTTTGAATCGGTTTTTGTGTCATTTTTTGTTATAAATAGAGTAGTTTTTGCTTATAGAACGAATTATATATTTATTATAATATCAATTGTTATTTTGCTTTTAATGATAATAATAATAATAATGTCCTCCTGACCGATTCCGGCCACGGCGGCCAATCTCATTGAGACTAGCCAACTGCGCAGGAGATATTATAGTGCAGCGCGTGTACGCGCAGACACAAGTGCACTCTCTATTCCTGTCACTCTCATACTCCGGTGGGACGACTACTCGACACAACCGGTGAGAGTTAAGGCGCAGGACCGACGGCTTTACGTGCTCTCCGAGGCACGGGGGTGAAACACCGCCAACTTCCCAACTCCGGACTGTTACTGAGGCTTACTATACAGAAAGACTCAATAACTAAACTTGGCCCGACCCGGGACTCGAACCCAGGACCTCAGGATGTGCAGCCGTACATGCTAGCCACTACACCACCGAGGCAGTTAATGCAGCAATGATAATATTAATATTATAAGAAGTCCGATTTACAATAGCATTTTTGAAAATTTTAAGATGATTAAATCTAATTATTTATTTATTGCATTATTGTAATTTTAAAAACAATTGAAAAAATAACATTTTATTTTTTTGTATTACAGAGAAAGTTGAGTAGAAGATGATTATATTCGTCAATTCTCGAAACTCGAAAAAAAATTTTCATTCAAACCAAAAAATTCAATTAATTATTAATTTTAAAAATCAGTGGGCCGCTTCAAAATGTGGATTAAAAATATTTTTTTTTTAATTTAGTTTTTTTTTTATAAGCTATGAAAATTTTACCCCCAAGTTAAGAAAAAAAATTTTTTTTTCGCTCCACCATATTAATTATAGTACTTAAATTTTATTAAGCTTGATTCACTCACTGCAGAACGCTAAAAGCTAAGTCAAGCGAAGTGAGGATGAGTCAGTCAAGTTTTTCTGAAAAATTACACTGTTTGATTATTCTGTTTCTACTTTATTTCTATTAACATATCTTGCATACATGGAATTTCAAGAATGTATAGCTTTTATTTATTTTCAAACTTTACATCTTGTTGATAAGTAAATAAAATAAATATGGGACATTAACACACAGCACCATCTAGTTCCATGTTAAGCTACGAGGCTTGTGTTATGAATACTAGATAGTGGATACACTACACATATATAACTTCAAATTCATACATATTATAAATAAACCCACGACTGCCGTACAAACATTCATGCTCATCACACAAATGCGGGACTCTACCCCGTGACCGCTGGTACAGCAAGTAGGGTCACTACAAACTGAGCCATACGTGTCATTATACAAAGTATAGTGACAACGCCCTGTGTCCTTCCGATTTAAACCCACATTGAAATAAAATGTTGGATGGCGGTACTTAATAAGTAAAATACAATCTGCCTAATATATTATACATGATGTAACTAAATACCACAAAGGAGTTTCATCTTCACTATTATGAATAAAATTTGTTAGTTTGTATGTTGGGAACAAGTTTTGGAATTATTGAACTTTTAATAAAAAATATAAGAAAGCTACAGTAAGCTTGGATAAAGTAAGATTTTGTATTTAAATAAAACTATCTTTTCGGATTTTTTCGCGGATTAATTTAGATTTTTGGTTCCCAACCAAACCACCAACCACCAACCACCACCACCAACCAAACCAAACCAAAAATCAAAATTAAAATAAAAATTAAAAACAAAATAAATCCGCGAAAAAATCCGAAAAGATAGTTTTATCTAAATGTCAAATATTCGCGTAAATCTAAGAAAATATTAAGATTTTGTAATCAAACAAAACAAAGTTGGGGATCTATATTTGACCGACTTCAAAAAGAAGGAGGTATTTTAAAATAAATCAATCTCGCCGATTTATTTTGATTTTTTATCACAACATAGTATAAAACAAAGTCACTTCCCGCTGTCTGTCCCTATATATGCTTAGATCTTTAAAACTACGCAACAGGTTTTGACGCGGGTTTTTTTAGTAGATAGACTGATTCAAAAGGAAGTTTTATATGTATAACACTTGTATAATATAGTAGAGAAACACTGATAGTTTTAGAGGTTTCTAATGTGATGTCGTAAATAAACACTTTTTTTGCGCTTACATTGCAAACGCTGGCTGAATCCTACGAGATAGATCAAAATAACGTGTTACAGTATTGTACATCTTAAAAAGGTCTACAAAAAAATCCGCGATGGCATATGTCTATCTCTTAAGGATAACATACTATATCCATTTTACTATATCCAATCTAGGGACGAAGTGAGTCGAGTAAACTTTTATTATCGATTTACCGGTTTTTAAAACAATCATGGTTACGGTTAAAACTAGGTAAAACAGGTAGTATGCGTAAATGTATTTTCCGTCGTTAAAAATGGTGTTGGGCATAAATAGGTTTATATTAACCAGGTTTAAACCAATTTTTACCGACTTCAAAAAATAGGAATTCGAATCGATTTTCGTAGTTCTTTTTATAATGAATAAGATATGAAAATCTTCACAATATAATAAAAAATCTATCTAAAAAAATCCACGCGATTTTTTTTTTTACACATAATATGCAATATAAACTTTATATTTTTCTACAAAAAAAAAAACATTTTGCTTTTTATTTAAATATTATTTTTTCATTTTATAGTTTATTTAACAATATTTTTTTTTAATTATACACTGTTTTACCTTGCATAGTAAATAATTCAATCGTGTGTCAGTAGCGTAGTATTCCGAATCTATTGTGTCGCCCACTCGTGTGTCAAGGATAGTGATTCATTTAGGAAGTTTGTGTGGATCATACCTGCATAGCTATTACGACTTTGTCTAAACATTTAAAAGATGGCCTAAGGAGTTATTTGTGCTATATGCACTATCAAAATGTAACCAGGTCAAAGTATATGAAATATTTCTTAACCGACTTCCAAACCAGAGGATGCACTCAAATTGGATGTTTTTGTGTGGTATCTCACCTAACATCGCCATCAATAGTGATTTACATAGCGCATTTGTATGATTCTTTAATAATGAAGCCACTATCTAAATATAAGAAAATATGAATTCAATAATAGTATACATTGATTTTAAATTTTTTTATATATTTAGGTAAAACTTAATTTTAAATTGTCAATAGACAATAAAGCATTTGCTAGATGGTGAGAATGAATGAAATAGATGGTTTCTATCTTATATAAGTCACAAAATAAATAAATAACTAGCGACTCGCCCTCGCTTCGCTCGGTTTCGTCCCTAGGTACGTTTTAACGGTTAGTGATTCCCGTACAAAATAAACAGTTCAGAACTTTTTGGTTTTCCAGCTGTTTTTTTTTTGTTTACACTAATTTTTTTAATATTTAAACCACCCCTGACACACCCCCAACAAAACAAAAAAAGAATTATTCAAATCGGTCTAGCCGTTTTTGAGTTTTAGCGAGACTAACGAACAGCAATTGATTTTTATATATATCGATATAAAGCCAGTAAATAAGCTTCACAAATTAATGACATCCGGTTTAGTACTAACAAACAAACAAAATGTTCTTAATTTTATGATATGAATAATTCATATTACGTATATTAAGACAATAGTCTATTTATCTTGTAAAAATTGAATAGTTTTTAATCATAATATTCTCAATGTCGTTAGAGATTGCTAAAGAGGCGGAAAATGATTTATATGGACATTCAAATTGTAATATATTTATGGGTAAATACTTCTATGATTGTATACTTGATATCATCTCCTTATTAAACATTTTTTTGTATTAATATTTTAAGAACTAAAGAGGGCATGTACCTTATTCGTAGTGGATAACATATTAGTTAGTTACTTACGTTATTGCTCTTAATGGTATAGATATTTGTACACGTACAATGTACAGATTTTTCCTTAGGTTTCTGAAAATTACTAGATTTGCAATCATTTTCGCTTAGTAACGTAGCGGACCTCAAAACTTCCAATCCCAATCATGTTTTTTTTTTTTATGAAAAATATGTAATTTTTTGAGTTATAAAAGTTATGACTTTTCCGATTTTATTGTCCAGACAAATTCTATAGAAGTTTATCAAAGTCTGTATCGTGTGGACTCACCATAAGAAATATGGTTTGTTGGAATTTGTTAGCTGTGGAAGTATAACATAAACATATTTTTTTTTCTTTCATTATAAGAAAGTTATATTTTTGTACCGAATGACAAATCAAGGCAGCGTTATTAAAAATATAACTACCGTAGCGCAGTAATTTATGATTGGATTGTAAGTGACTATTGAGCTGTCTACGAATTCGATTTCCATTTCGGTTTAATTTTGTGTATGCACCATGTAAACGTTTAGCCACAAATGGTTATAGAAAAATTATAAGATAGATTTTATCGTCAGGCACTGATACTCGCACTTTTTCATGGCCTCATTTGGGCCCACCACAGATCCATATCTTATAGTACTTTTTCAATACACTTATATCATAGGGGATGCCTTTTGAAATATTATTACAATAACAAATAGTGTTTAGTCACTTGGAATCATGAAGTTTCACTCCCCCAACCTCCCGTCTAAGCTTCATTTTAGAGACGGCTTTGTATTGGAAGGGTGTGGTTAAAAAGCAAAATATACTATTTGCCTTAATAAACGTTAAAAGGTACACTACTCCTAAGTTCAGGCGAAATACCTTTTTTGTTTGGAAGAACATCTGCAACAGTAGACCAGCCATCAAACTTCGCGTTTGTGCGGTAGCGATTAGAACAGGCGAGAAACTTAACAGTTGGTCTTTTAAAAATAATGGATTCGACACAATGATTTAGTAATTATCCTTCATACGTATAAACTAGAATTAATATCACACGTTTAAATCTGTGCACTAAACACTATGTATTCGTGACGGAATAACATGCTTTACTTAATAGTATGTTTTTATTTTAGATTGATTGAAATACGTGTCTAAAATTAAAAATCTGCCAAGTTTCATTGTATTTTATTAAGAACCTTCAAAAATACAATTCCACTTCATTTTGTAAGCTCTAGCAAATAGAAATGCATACGCGAGCGGAACCACAGGCTGTAGTATGTACGTAGAACCTTCACCTTTATTTAGACAGTGTGTCAAAAAATATAAAGTAGCTGAGATGTTTCTGACTCATTTAATAGGATGTGATTCTGTTTCTTTATATTAGATATCTGGTTCATTGAACGTCTTTTTTTAATGATATTTGTCACGATTTTGAACTAACATTTGTTTGCTTTAAATATGTTTATTTGTAGAAGTAAATTAAGATATTTTAGTGTTTAGCCATTATAATGAAGTTTATAGTGTAACTTTAAAGTATAGACAATTTATGATTCGACTGATTAAATAAGTCCGTATTATAAAATTTACTGTATTCAGCCCGTATTAACGTCTTCTTTCAAGACAAGATGAATCAGGCCATAGTCCACCACGCTGACCAACTGCGGGTTGGTGGACTTCACATGTCTTTCGAAAACTTGCTAAATTCTCTCAGACATGGAGATTTCCTGACGATCTCATCCTTCACCTTAATGCAAGTGGTAATCATGTTGGAAATGATTTGTACATGAGAATATTAGAGGTGAGACTTTAACCCGCTTCACTTGGTTTCCCAAGTAAGCGCATTCCGATTGGGCTACCACAGCCTTTGCCTGCCCGAATTATGCTACTATTATAATATCCTACTAATATTATAACTGTAAAAGTTTATGAGGATGGATGGACGTTTGTTACTCTTTCACACCAGAACGGCTTAACGGATTTGAATGTTTGGCACAGAGACAGGTTATATATACTCGTAGTCTGGAATGGCACATAGATTACTTTTATCCCGGAAAAATGTACGGTTCCCGTGGGATAGACTTGCTTTTGTCTAGGGACGAACCCGAGAGTAAGAAGCGAGGGTGAGTCACTGAGCGGAATTGTATATTGTATACAATCCCAATCCACATGTAGTGGTTGACAATAAAATAGAAAAATAAGTAAAGCAATAGGAAAAGCCGGTTATTTGCGAGTAAAATCTATTGTATTTTTCATGCATATAATGTTTACATGAGATATAATCAGTTAATTGTAGACGTGGGTGAATAATACATTACTGGGTTTCGTATAACATAATAAGACAGACAGACAGATCGAATTGACTACACGTTTAATATTCATGAATTATTCATGACACTAATATTGATAGGTATTGTTTATACGGAAATGGCTATTTTATTTTAGTTTTTTTTTTAAATTAATTATAAACAGTGATCAATTTTCGTTTCAGTCTTGCCCTAATTTGTCAATTTTGATCGACTACAAAAAGGAGGTTGGCAACGAATTTTGAATCTATTTTATTGGGATATCTATTGTAAAGGGAAACCCCCATTCAATTATTTATTACTTTTAAGTATCTGGAATTCGGTTTACATTTTAGTTTTTAATTTTGTTATAGAATAGGTTATACCACAAAGATCACTACATAGTACAAAACAAAGTCGCTTCCCGCTATATGTATGCTTAGATCTTCAAAACTACGCTACAGATTTTGATGCGGTTTTTTTAATAGATAGAGAGATTCAAGAGGAAGGTTTATATGTATAATATATGTATAATATAGTACAGAAAAGCCGAGAAATTCAAAGATTTGTATTTCATACTAACCGATAAAACATACCTAGGGACTAACACAAGCGAAGCAAAGCGAAGCTAGTCCTATAAAAATTAAAAAAAATATCAACCCCTAAGTAAAACATCACAAAAAGTTTTTATTCCATAATATATACTTTTTTAGGATGTAAGACTCGTCACAGTTAGGATGTGCAATTGAAATTCTTGTCAGGTTATTTAAGTGCTATTTGAATATAGGCTTATTGTTAGCTATGATTTATCTTAATATGGCATCAACTTGCACAAAATTCGTTTAAGGATCTTGAACGTTTGGCAACTGAGAAGTGAGATTATAACTAATGACATTCCGAGAGGATAAATTATAAGGTATTAATATTATAATTTGATTTAAATAAAAATAAAATTACATAATCTATACTAATATTAAAAATGTGAAAGTTTGTGAGTATGGATGTTTGTTACTCTTTCACGCCGTAACGGTTGAACGGATCTGGATGATGGCACATAGATAGATTATAGTTTGGAATATTACATAGGCTACTTTTTATCCCAGAAAAATGTACAGTTCCCGTGGGATAGGTTTATTTTTGTTTTCATAGAAGCGTGAATCGCTAGTAAAAAATAAAAGGATAATATGGAGGAGTTGAAAAATACAAACAAACGGTAGATCGTGGGATGCTCAGTTTTCTATTAAACTTATGAACCAAGTAATTACTGTTGGCGCGATTCCTAAATAGCTACGTAATCAAATAAGAATACTTCATTATATACAGAGACGGATTTTGTTTGAAGTAAATTATGGCATGTCAATCATCTTGGATTGCCCCTATTATGTTTATACACTAACGTAGGTACGTTGCTTAAGCCTAGTGCATATTGTGCACTGTTGAACCTAATGTAAGTTTTAATTTATGTTGTAATTTACTTTGTTGGTGTTTTGGTATTTAGCTTCTAGTTAAATTGTTGATACTTGATTCTCTGTGAAGTCTGTTCGATTCTCGTCTAAAATATTTTATATTGATCTATATATGTATATGTACAACGCAACATTAAAACCCAACATAGCCTTCCCCAATTTAATGAAGAGGATCACTGACGTCCTCAACCACGACATCCCAAGACCTGGCCTGCAGAAGCAGACCATAAAAAACAAAGGGATTCCTCGTACGGTCCACCCTACTATTAGTGCATGCCTGCATGGAACACCGCCAACCAAGGTCGGCCGTCTTCCAATACGTCTCTTAGTTTCACACCAGAAGCAGAAGCAGAAGAAGAAGAAAGTGAGCAATCCCTGGACAACAACAAGATGATAGTAGTACTTGAAGGAACTCAAGCTATAAGCTTAAACAATCTTAGTGCGAGTTTTTTTTTTCGAAATGTTTTATCTATACAGATAAATAAAATTGAAGCGTCTGTTTGTAATGTCAAAATACCAGCTTTTTACTAAATGCAATGCAACTATATACGGTACTTATAAGAAAAACACAATTTTTAAAATTTTTGTCTGTCTATCTATTTGTTGCGGCTAATCTCCAAAAAGGCTGGACTGATTTTAACGGGACTTTCACTGACAGATAACTGATGTTATAAGGAGTAACTAAGTTACTAACTAATTTTATTTAAAAAAAAGAATTACGATTCCGCTCAAAAACTTGAAACGTGTCTAGGGACGCAAAGTAAGTCGCTAGTATTGCATAAACATAACATCATAAAGTTTAAGGACGATTTTTGTTTTTTCGGCTTATGGAAATCAGTAGATTATTGAATTGCACATTTTTCAGCATATCATTAACCAACGACACCTTAATCTGAGGGTTACAAGTATTTCTAAGTTATCAAAATATTAAAATATCGGCGGCCCTAGTTGCGCGATCTTATACAGAAGACTTATGTATGGTGGAGGTACTCAACAGAGTGCAGGGTATCCCCCCTTATGTTAATCTTTCGCACATGAGTAAATCCCAAAATCCCCTCTTTTAATTGTAATTTCTAATTTCTACAACGAATTTAAAAACAATTTATATATTATAAGGACGTGTTAGATCAACAATAATTAGTTTATGAATCTGTACCAACTATGAGGACTTCTATCGGATGATTGAACTTTTTTAAAGGTTACTTGTTCAACTATAACACCTGTCATCTTGGATCTCGTGAGTGGATGTAAAGATATAAATTTCATTTATATTAAGCTTAAAACAAAGATTTGGAATTAGAAACTTTATAATTTAGGATAGTGTTGGTGTTGCTTAGAAAAAAAGCTGCAATATTTGATTTTTATATATTTTTTAAACCCTAAAAATTATTTCATTATAATGTCAAATATACTCATTAAGTCTAGGAAAGTATTTGTTATCCTTTGAAACATTTTCTTACATTTATAACTTAATTTTGTATAAGCATTCGCAAACAGTAGAAAAATATTGTCAATCTCATTTTTCTACTTGTCAGTAACACTTACAATTAATATAGATTTAGCCGTTTCAAAGAACTGCCATTTTATTGTATTTGTGTTCTTTTTGTGTGTAAAATAAAGATTTTTTATCATTATTATTACGTTTTAACGTTTAGTATACATTTCTCAGAGATGAGATATTTTCCTGCAGTAAAAAGTATCCTATAAATATATCATCTAAATTTCATCGAAATCCCTCCAGTGATTTTTTCGTGATGTGGTGACAGACAAACATATAGACAGAGAGTCAGACAGAAAAACAGACAGATAAAAATTCTAAAAACTATAGATTCGGCCTCTGTTTCGACAATAATGTCTATTTCAATAAGATTTTCCAAAAAAATTTTAATGTACAGATTCAAATAAAGAGATAGTGGTAGCCCATTAGTTATGCGCTCGCTTGGAAAACCATTTAAAGCGGGTCCACATCCCGGGTTTCGCACTCTGATAGCTTTATGTGTGAATTTTCTTCGACATATTCCTTATGGTGAGGGATAACATCGTGAAGAAACCTACACCTATCGAAGAGAACCTAACTATTTTTTAAAAGACATGTAGTTAGCCAACCTGCACTTAGGTAGCACGGTTGATTACCCTCGTCGTATTAAAAAGAGTTGCCTAGCAGTGGAGGTTTAAAAATTGAAATAATTATAAAAAAAGTATTTAAAAAAAAGGTTTCAATTAAATGCTCTAAAAAGAATATAACAAACTTTAAATTTATTTCATTACACAATTTATATGATACTAGCAACTCACCCTTGCTCCGCTCGGGTTCGTCCCTAGTAATGTTTTAATGTTTAGCTCAGAGATGAGATATTTTCCCGCAGTAAAAAGTATCCTATATATTGACCCGGATATCCAGCTATCATCATATCAAATTTCATCAAAATCTGTCCAGTAGTTTTTCCGTGATGCGGTAACAAACATACAGACAGACAGACAGACAGACAGACAGACAGACAAAAATTCTAAAATCTGTAGATTCGGCCTCTGTATCGATAATAATATCTATTTCAATAAGATTTTCCAAAAAATATTTAATGCACAGATTCAGCTTAGTTACAATTTTATAATATGTATAGATAAAAGCTTGTCGCGAGATTTATACTATTCTTTATTGCACTTAAAAGTAAATACAGTAATTATACAATTTTTATTTTCAAAGGTGGACTTATCTCTAGAAGAGATCTCTTCCAGATTTCCAGATTTATTCTATAAAAAAAAAACATATCATTTTTTAACAAAACGTGTACGCAAAATTTCATATCAATCGGTTGAGGATAATTGCTTCAAAATTCAGTTGCAAGATTTAAACAGAAAAAACAAACATTGCAAGTTAAATAAAAACTTTTAAAAAGGCTGAATAGTTAAACAAAACGTATTATATAAGATTATAATAAAATATAGTCCTAAGTTCGATTCCGTTGTTTCATAGGTTTTTATAACTAAAGTAATTAGCTTCATATTTCACATACTCGTATTATTCACAATTTAGAAGACACAATAATAATTTCAAAACAGTTTTGTAGAATTAAGTTTGACAAGAAAAACGGTTTGTGATTATCTCCAAAGATGGTTTTAGTGTTAAGAGGATTACTCTCGCTGTGACCTAGATATGGGAACTGGTGCTAGATTTTAAACATGCTGCTATGTGACGCCATTTTAACTTAGTAACTTATAAGTTGAATAGTGAGCAAGGAATAGCGATTTTTATCATTTATCTTTACATATAATAAAATTGTAGCTAAGCCGAATCTGTACATGAAATAATTTTTGGAAAATCTTATTGAAATATTCATTATTATCTATAGAGGCCGATTCTATAGTTTTTAGATTTTTGTTTGTTTGTCTGTCTGTCTGTTACCGCATCACAGAAAATCCACTCCAGGGATTTTGATGAAATTTAGTATGATGATAGCTGGTTATCCGGGTCAACATATAATATATTTTTTACTGCGGGAAAATATCCCATCTCTGATCCCCCTCGTAAGAAGCGAGGGTGAGTCGCTAGTAATATATAAAATTCTAATTACAATGAATATAATAAATGTCTGTCTGTTTGATACTATAACACATTTAAATCATTGAAATTTTGATTAAATTTGGCAAAGGCTAAGTATCTTAAATACTTATACCGCTCAAATTACACAATATCGCGGGCTGAACTAAAAAAATATAATCCAAATTTCTCTACACATCTATTAGAAAAGTAGATGTAACTTGTACAACAAACAACAAAAAACTTGTAACAATATTACAATATTATGTAAAATATTTTTTACCAGCAAATCTTTGCAACAATGTTCATAGATAGTTTATTTAGATAATACTTTTGTTAGTAAAATTCATTTGATATTATAATTTTAATTACAATTGTTATGGTAGACATAAACGAGATGAAAACGTGAATGGCGTGTTCGAATTCACGCTCTCTTGATTAACTGTATGCGGTATAACACTTTACAATATACGTGTTAGTTGTCCAATAAATGCTATAACTAAGCTATTTTTTTTATAAAATACTTACAGATAAAAAAAAATATTTGTTGATATCACAATTCTTAATTTATACTAGTGACTTACCCTCGCATCTCTCGAGTGCGTGCGTCTCTATGTGAATTTTATTTTTATCACTACATAATATGTATATTATAAAATAAAGTCCCCCGCCGCGTCTGTCTGTCTGAACACGATAAACTCAAAAACTACCAAACTGATTTTCATACGGTTTTTCACCAATAGATTGAGTGATTCATGAGAAAGATTTAAGTGTGTAATTCATTAAGGTTTTTTGTAAATTGGTTGAATTATAACGATGACTGTTAAAGATGTCGGAAAAAATCATGTCGACTGTGAGCTTTATTGGCGTGCGCCGCGTAAACTAATAAAGTTATATGAAAACAATGTATTACAGAATTATTCCTCTTAAACATATTTCCCTATTAAACTGTAGCATCGCTATGTACACGTACCTAGGACGCACCCGAGCGAAGCGAGGATAAGTCACTAGTAGATAAATTATTACCTAGAGTATTACAGATGATATATAATCCAGGTCAAATACTAAATTTCATACAAAACTTTCCAGCCGTTTCTGCGTGAAGAGGCAACAAACACATATACATACATACATACGTACATACATACATACATACATACATACATACGTACAAAGATTCGAATTTATAGTAATAGTATGATTAATATTTTTATAATTATAGCAAAACTTAAAGTGGAAAAACGCTTTAACTAAGATATTAATACGTACTTAGATATAAATCGCTTATTTTATTTTTTCCAAGTTATTTTTGACAGTTATGAGATGATATTATTTTATGAGACAATACAAAATTCAATGTTGTCAGATTGCAATTAATAGTTTTATTTGAAAGCGTTAATTTTTATGTAGAGTTAAATAATTAATTTTAATATAGGATTTAAAGGTTAAAAATAACAAATGTCCTTACTTAAAATGTAAGGTTATGTCAGTGTCAGTGGTAATAGCAGTGGTAGCCCAGTGGTAACGCGCTCGCTTGGGAAACCGAGTGAAGCAGGTTCAAATCCCGGGTCTCGCACCTCTGATGTTTTCATGTGCGAATCATTTCTAACATAATTACCACTTGCCTTACGGTGAAGGAAAATATCGTGAGGAAAACTGCATGCTGAGAAAACCTAGCAAGTTTTCGAAAGATACGTGAAGCCCGCCAAACCGCACTTGGCCAGCGTTGTGGATTATGGACTGATATCCTT
Organism: Fabriciana adippe; assembly: GCA_905404265.1. NCBI lineage: Eukaryota > Metazoa > Arthropoda > Insecta > Lepidoptera > Nymphalidae > Fabriciana > Fabriciana adippe. Next base: position 13,063,219 of record FR989998.1, on the reverse strand, counting down.
TGTATTGAAGGAAGGGCTGAGTCCAGCAGTAGGACGTTAAAAGGGGCAGAATACATACTTTTGTTGATTTAATTTTTAAAGAAAATATATGTAAGAATTGCGTTTACTCTTTACAAGTCTAGCTTTAACAGAGCAATATAATCATCACATCTTATAATATACTGAAAATGTATAAGGATAATTTATTGCAAGTAAATTAATAAGAATATAAAACAGAATTTTATTTGTTACTCAAAAGATGAAGAAAATTAATGTTTATGTGTTTACTTTATAACATCTCTTATAAAACAGATGTTTTAAAAAAAAACTTTTTGTAGCAAGACGATACCACGATGTGCATCGTTTTTATTTAGCCCTTTATAAAATCTACGCTTATAATTAAAACTTAAATATAGACAAAGGCTCTTTATATGCGTAAAATTCAGGCTAGCTTATATTTTAGGGCTGAATGAAATGATAGCGCGTTTTAAAAAACACATATGGCTCCATCTGTAGCCATTTTCCTATATATAACTCTCCAACAACTACTGAAATAGTGACATAACTTCGCCTTAACGGAGTATGAAATATTTTTTATACTCGTGAAGGAAAAGCTCGAGGAAAGCTACATAGTAAGCCTGTAAGAAAACCTGACTACATTTCAAAAGACATGAAGTTCGTCATGCATTTCGCCAACGTGGTATAATCGTAGTAAGCCCATGCCCAGCTGTGGGACTTTAAAGGGCTGTATAATAGTAATAAAAAAATTGTTATTATTATATATAGACTAGATATATTTTAGCCAGACTTACTGTGGCGAATAGAGGACTAAGGCAGTAAGACAAAATCTTTTTTACTGAAAGATGGGTTAATGACTTAATTTAATTTAATATTATTTTTATTGATAAATAGAAAATTTGATAATATTTGAATATCTGCAGTAACTTCATTACGTTATAATTTTACTTAGGAAGTTAAGATTTCCTAATAATTTCAGTTATCTCATGACAAGTGGTTTAACATGAAATTTAACTAAATCTAATTTAGTGGTTGACTCTTATACGTTCCGTGAAGATAGGTTGCAAAATGTTATTCAACAGTACGTACACTGGTTGCTAATTTATGATGTAGCTAAATTTAAATTAACTTAAGTATCGTCGGTATTACAAATGAGTATTGAATAAAGTTTTCTTTAAAATCTCATACGATTATAACATATATCTACATATTCATAATTCACCTAACGTCATGAAGTGTTGATAAGATTTTTTTCATTCTGGTTAAGATCAAGCATGAATTGATAGATGAAGCACGATTGGATAGTTAGATGTTATTCCAAGAGAGATTATAAGGATTAATTTAAATCTCTACTTATATTATAAATGTTAAAGTTTGTGAGTATGGATGTATGTTTGTTAGAGATAGATTATAGTCTGGAATAACACATACTTTTTATCCCGGAAAAATGTACGGTTCCCGTGGAATAGGTTTGTTTTCCTAAAGGCGAACCGGAGGGAAGCGAAGGAGAGCCGCTAGTATAATATCAATATGATAGTCAGTGGTAGTCCGGTGGTAACACGCTTGCTTGCTAAATCGAGTGAAGCGGGTTCAAATCTATAGGTACCTAACAATGGTTTGTTCTCTCTCGTATTGAAGGGAGGTCCATGCCTAGCAGTGGGACATTAAATAAGGCTGAAAACATACATTAATCAATATAATAAAAATGAAATGCGCATCAGAAAATATTACATTGAGAACATGACCTATTTGGCTTTTTTAAATGTTCGTAATAATTGAATATGATTTTAGGGTACAAAACTTTAAAAACATGTACTTTACAAAATTGCCGAATTCGGGACAAACTGATACTTTTTCTATACATAGAGTTTTTGTAAGACTTCAAAATCACATTTTAATAAAAATTAAGACAAGGCAACGTCTCTCAACCTTAGATCGGCTACTATTTAAATATATTCTCCTCTATTATTCCACAAGCGTTTTTCCGCAGCTTCGCACGCGTAGTTTAATTATGTATTACTAAGTATATCTTTAAAAATAAAATGTGTTATTTTGATGTATAAGCTATATTACAGTAAAGTGTCATCAAAATAAGTTTAGTAGTTTTTGCGTGAAAGAGAAAAACATCCGTCCACACAAACTTTCGCATTTATAATATTAGTAAGATCGTAACAAAACTCTACATGCTTGTACTAAACACGTACTTATCTAATAGCATATAAAAGGCGATTACATCTGTACATTATAAGAGAAATTTATTAAATCGTGACTGAGGATTCTCACTTTGAAATTAATAACACCAATCGTATTTAGAGATAATATGTTACCTATAATTCAGTAACCATTTTATCTAATATTCAACGCCTATTTTTAACCGACTATAAAGGAATAAGAGTGCTTTTTCTAATTTCGGGAGTAATTACGAAAACCTGTATTTAATTATTCTCATCAAAAATCCTTTTTTTTACTTTATATGACTAAAAAAAAGAACAAAGGAGGATTCTGAGAAAAATATCAACCTACACGACCTTGTTGACGATTATTAATTTTGTCATTATCATATAAAATAAAGTATTTTTAATCGTCATCCTCGTGTTACATTTTAACGATCACTTCTGGACAACACGGATACGAATATTTTCTTATCCGGCCCCCGAATCTTTTGTTTTTGTAGTATTGTATAGTTTTATCACAGATCATATAATACTAGTTTTATAGACTGGTTCTTAAGTTTTTATACCACAACTAGCAACTCACCCTCGGTCCGCTCTGGTTCATCCCTATTTACGTTTTAAAGTTTGGAATAGATGTCTCAGAGATGAGATATTTTCTCGCAGTATAAAGTATCATATATGTTGACCCGGATAACCAGCTATCATCATACCAAATTTCATCAAAATCTATCCAGTGGTTTTCCCATAGGTACTAAAATTCGCCAATAGGTGATCCTATTTGTGTAAAATATTATACGTAGGAAAGGCAGCCCCGGCATATTCATGTAATAAGTAATATTTATATCAGCTATACCCCGTCCTAGATAAAAGTTTCAAAAAAGTTTAACACTTTCGGGGTTTTTACTTGGACTCCACGGGAATAAAGAATATATAATTTAATTCTAAATGGAGATTTCTTACATTGTAATATTATAAGTTGATTTACTATTTTATTTTATCTTATAATATTAAAGAGCAATTCTTGTATATATATATATATATATATATATATATATATATATATATAAATTTATTTTGTGTAGGTATCTAGGAAACGGGTCTAATTTGAATCAAATTTTGTGCTTTCATAAGGTTTTACTTTTTAAGTTTATATACATATATAGATGTCATTTCTGAAAAAAACGCCATTTTTCACAAAAAAGCTCTGAACTAAGCTCGGTTACCCAAGTACTTGAATTCAAAAACTTCTAATAAATAAAATACAAAAATACAAACAAAACTACACATGTTATCAAGTAATAATCATCGTAATCCGACTTATCTATGAACTTTATATTATGAACTTATACTAAAATATTAAATAATGATAAAAAATGTTGTACAATCTCAAAAAGGAACTGTACACAAGGTTATGACATTTACCCGCAGATGAGATTGAGTTGATCTAGTTAGTTTTAGAGTGTCAATTTATAAACGAAATGAAAAATTTTTTTTTTTACTGTCTTTTACCCATGACTTTGCTTATGTAGTTGGTACATAAATAAAATTTATTTATATATTAATCTACTATGTATAATGTATAAAAGCGATACTGCGATACCTCGTTAAAACGGGGGAGGTTCTGTTGGGTTTTAGTGGGTAGTACTGGCTTTTCTACCCGGTGAATCCCACATAACCAACTGTATGTATGCAGGTGGTATGTGTAAATGCATTACCCAATGATAAAAAAAAGTATAAAAGCTTTGCAGCGTGAAGAATTAACAAACTTACACTAAAACTATCAAATTATCAACATTAGTATGAACAGTTGTTATGATTAGACTATTTCAATAATATCTATATATTACAATATACGAGTATATACACATTACATATTCTTTTAATTATAATAATTTAAGCATTTAAGCAATGATCTTTATTTTATTTCCACGACAATGAGCTTACTCATATTTAGAAATTAGAAAAGTTATAATTGATAAAAATAAATAATATAGGTGGTAAATCTGTATGGCCCATTCAAACCAAAATCTTACAATCAATAATAAAAACGTGAGAAAAACAATTGTGCACGATGATATAAATATGTTGGGACATTAACAAACAGCACCATCTAGTTCCATGATAAGCTACGAGGCTTGTGTTATGGATACCAGGTAGTTGATACACTACACATACATAACATTACATACTTATTATAAATATAAACACACATGAGAGGAGTACAAACATTCGTCCTCATCACACAAATGAATGCCCCCAGCGGGACTCAAACCCACGACCGCTGGCACAGCAAGTGGGGTCACTATAAACTGAGCCAAACGTATAAATAATAATAATAACGATGTTTTCTTTAAATAATTTATCCTCTTAATAACTAGCAAAAGGGTAAAACACATGTAACATGCATATTGAATTTCATAAAAATAACGTACTTACATTGAGATTTAATTACTGCGCTTACTAAAATAATAAAAATATTCATTATTATAGTATGCAAAACGAAATGCCTGCTCTTTGTACCAAGCCCCGATAATTGACCATTATGAAGTCGCTAGTGGTGTTTGTACATCGTTGGTTTTACACAGAATGTGGACTTTTAGAGGTGGCATCTGCTATTTTATGTATAATAAATTATAATTTTTTATGAGTAATATATTTTGACTTTTAATTAATACAAAAAATATATAAATAAAATTGAGTTTGTAATCTAAACTGCACTATTTATCGAATAACTTAACGGTAAATGAACGACAATACTTAGATATATACAAAATAAAGTTAATTATAATATATTAGTTATGTTTTTATTTCTGTTATATTATTTTAAATAAAACTATTTTTTTCGGATTTATTTTTACGTATTTATTTTGATTTTTGGTTCCCGACGTTTCAATTGCTTTACAGCAATCATGGTCACGGGAGAGACTAAGTTTTTAGATGTCTTAAACGCACTATATAGTTGTTACAGACAGCCTAACCACAAAATAAAAAAATGAATTCATAAAATACAAAAATGGCACCTTAGGCACAAAGTACCTTACAATATTTGTTTATTTTAATTTTAAACATTTTTATAATTTTAATATATTATGGAATATTATTTATTTAATTTTAACTGTTATTATTATAACTATCCGAAAAAATCCAAAAAGATAGTCTTATTTAAAACTAGCAGCACACCCTCGCTTCGCTCGGAAAATCAAATATAAATGTATCCCATGGGAAACGTACATTTTCCGGGATAAAAAGTAGCCTATCTGATGTATGAATATTATTGTAAATTTACATTAATATCCAATCAGTAGTTTTTGTACACTAAGCTATATAAACTACTATAGTTTTTTAACTATCCCACGGAAACTATTTGATTTTCCGGGGTGAAAAATATCTAAAATGTTGACCGGGGATATAAGTTACCATCATGAAAAATATTTCATTTAAATCGGTCCAACAGTTTCGGAGATTAGCCCATACAAACAGAGCAACAGACAAACAGACTGTGAAACAAAAATTTGAAAAAAAAAAAACAGGATTTGTTCTATTGCTCTTCTTACATCCCCCTGACTCGCTTTTTAGCATTTTTTTTTTCTATGTACAGACATTCGATCTCTACAGTTTTATTATAGTATAGATGTCTAGGGAAATATTATCTGTTATCCTACATTATGTTTATATTTAAATTCATTTTTTTTTTATTATTTAATAATGTATTTTTATTTATTTATATTCAAATAGCAAAATATACACACTTCGGATGTATGTCATTTTATGTATATAATTAATTAATAGGTTATATGTCAAGAAAGGTCTAATGGTTTAAAATTAAAACTGCCACTGAAATTATATACCACCTGTATCTCGCTACTCTATGAGTTCATTTGTGGTACAAATTTATGATCGACAGTAATTATTTTACAATTACCATCTCATCTGTAGCGCTTTAAATAAAAAGGTCGACTACATTCAAAAGGATCGATGCATTGATGGTACAGAATGCGGAATCAATTCTTAGGTCTTTTGCACTTTGTATCTTTGCACTTAATAAATATAAGCTATTTTTTTATTATTAAGATTTATATAAAACTATCATCACCCGCGGCTTCACCCGCGTTCAAGCTTCCGATCATTACAAAACTTCACAGGATCATCCTGACCTGTTCGACAGAGAGATTCTGTAAATTGCCTGAAGATTTTATCAAAATCGCTCCTCTCATTTTGGAGTCATATGGATACACATATCAATTTTTATATAGTAGATCAATAAAAAAAAATAAGTTCCACTTCCTAATTAATGTCATCTAATGTTTTTTTTTAAACTAAACAAATATGCCAAGAAGTCCGAATGGAAGCCATCTAATTTTTGTGTACAAGATTGGTTATCTATAGCTGTGTTAGTAGGTATACCTAGTATCATGTCATCTGTAGTATAATTAATGGTTTAAATAACATAATATTTCTGATTTGTTGTGTATGATATCTCGTGACAGGCTAATGATTTCCTACCAGTTTTGAATTAATTATATCAAAAACTAGCGACTAACACTCGCTTTGCTCGGGCGCGAGACCCACTGTACGTTTCATTTTTTTTGCGCGGAACCCTAATTCTTTTTCTCAAATAAAAGTAGCCTAAGCTACCACTTATAACATCACCTATCTGCCAGTGAAGGTGCCGTTAAAATCGGTCCCGTGGTTTCGGAGATTATTCGCAACAAACAGACAGACAAAAATTTTATAAGTAGTGTTTTTCTTATAAGTGTCGTATATAATTTCACATGCATTTAGTAAAAAAACTGTTATTTTGACATTACAAACAGACACTTTTATATTTATCTGTATGTATAGATTAGTTAGCATCTGAAAAAATAATGCAATATTTTGATACTTGACTATGAAATTCATATTTTTCTATATTTGAGATTTCAACAGAATTTTAAATAGTAGGCATCATAAGTCTTATTAACTAAGTCAGTACACTTAAAAAATGATTATATAATATATGATAATTATATGATGTATATGATGACTAAGCAGATACTAGATGGATTTATTAAAGAAAGTGTAATAAAAATGTTTATGTGTAGGTATGTAAATAAGGGAAATTTTTGCGTCACATGTACTCACGTATCTACTCGTTTTGTTTAAGCCAAGAACCGATGTAATATTTTTTTTTTACATTAACATACAGCACTATCTAGTTCCGTTGTAAGCTACGAGGCCTGTGTTATGGATACCAGATAGTTGATACTACACTTATATAACTTTAAATACATACATATTATAGATATAAACATCCATGACTGAAGTACAAGCATTCGTACTCATCATACAAATGAATGCCCCCAACGGGACTCGAACCCGCGACTGATGGCACATCAAGTAGGGTCACTACAAACTGAGCCAAACGTGTCGTCGTTTTTAATTTTTTAAGTGAAAATTCTTTAGAATCGTTGTGATTTCAAACTCGATGAAACGAAAATGCGTCACGACAATGAGACAAACACATAAATATATAGGGATTAAGGAATTTAAATAATACTGCATAATCTATAATGTATGCTAATATTATAAAGAGGTGAGATATTTTTGTTTGTTTGCTTGCTTGTTCCGAATAAGCTCTAAAACTACTGAACCGATTTAGATGAAATTTGGTAAGAAGATAGTTTAAGACCCTGTAAAGGACAAACGATAGCTTTTATATCGAAAATCATCCCTTAATGGGGTAAAATTGGTGATGAAAGTTTGTATGGGGAAGCAATATAGGTACACAGGAAAAATAATATGTATAATATACACAGGAAATTAAAAATAATAGTGAACAATATGTAATGTAATATATATTACACAATATGTTAAATAACTTTTAAACTTAGTAAAAATATTATAAAAAAAAAAAGAAAATAAACCTAATAATTATCCTACTTTTAATCTATACAGATAAATAAAATTGGAGTGTCTGATTGTAATATTAAAATAACCGCTTTTTACTAAATGCATATGGATGGATACACGGTACACATACCAAAACAACATTTTTTACAATTTTTGTCTGTTTGTCTGCCTCTCTGTCTGTCTGTCTGTTTGTTCCGGCTAATCTCCGAAACGGCTGAACCGACTTTGACGGGACTTTCACTGGCAGATAGCTGATGTTATAAGGAGTAACTTAGGCTACTTTTATTTTAGAAAAAAAAATGAGGTTTCCGCGAAAAAAAATGAAAACCCATGAAATTGTGAACAAAATCCGCGTACGGCGTACGCACCCGAGCGAAGCGATATAATTTAAATGAATATCTTAGGAGTAGCAAGCTACTACTTGTGTATAAACATAGCTAACCGTGAAAACGTACCTAGGGGCGAACGCGAGCGAAGCGAGCGTGAGTCGCTAGTTTATAATATAATATCTTTAATTAAAATCTTCTAATGCGCCATGCAGAACCAATCAATATAAAATAACAATAATTTATTTATGAAATAAACTCTCAATAACTTAAACTCGCAATAACTTAAATATCGACGTATTAATAACCTACTACTATAACTAATTGGCGAATCTTAAAATTAGATTTATTGTTTCCGAGTTATAGATAATGAATAGCTTTTATCATTTCGCGAGTAATTTATTAGATATTTTGGCTTTGAAAGATAGATAAAAAATATCTCCTGGATAATTTAAAAACTAAATTCGAAATAAAAAAAAGACTTTTGTTATGTTACGTTAAAAATATTTATTACCTACTTCTATTTTATTAAAGCAATAAAAAACGAGATATTAAAAGAAAATATCATTTGTCAGATTAAAAACTTTGAAGTTATTTAAATTGTTGTACGTTACAAAATACTAGGTCAAATAGCAAATAGTATTATAATTTTTCGAATTAATTCCATTACGCTGGTGTAATATTTTGTAGAATTGTATTACAAAATTACGCAGAGCGAGTGTGAGAGGCGTCTCAGATGCGTGAGGAGCGCCCACGACGATCCCACTTAGTTAGTGATTGACGATCATCTATCGATATCGATTAACTTGGAGTTTAAATTAATTTGGATAACGCTTTAAATAAATAAATAAATAAATCCGTTGGGACATTAACACACAGCACCATCTAGTTCCTTGGTAAGCTACCAGGCCTGTGTTATGGATACCAGATAGTTGATACACTACACATATATAACTTTAAATACATACATATTATTAATATAAACACCCCTAACTGGAGTACAAACATTCGTGCCCATCACACAAATGAATGCCCACAGCGGGACTCGAACCCGCGACCGCTGGCACAGCAAGTAGGGTCACTGCAAACTGAGCCAAACTTGTCGTCGTTAGCAATAAAATTTACGTTATTATTTACACCTGCAACAAATTACATTGATACATTTGTTTTGAGTTTACTGTAAAAATAATGCCAAAATAAAATGGCGACGATGCATCGCCATCAAAATTGTAGATTTTTAGGAATGAGTTATTTATACGTCTAATTATGATATTCGGCTCATCATAACTTAGTTTGATAATAAATTTTTCGTATATATTTTTAATTTTAAACCTAATATAGGTGCAATAAAATATATTGCAATTAAGATCTACGAGTATTATTAAGATTTTATTTGATGCATCAAAATGTTAAAATTTGTAAGATCGTTATAATTACATTTTTTTTTAAATAATGGTGTTTAGGAAATTCGCATTTCAAATTAATCTTCACACTTTATTTGTTTATAATATGATGATGTACTCCTGATCGGCTTCGGTGGTCAATCTCACTGAGACTAGTACTAGTAGCACGCATACACAAGTACAGTCTCTATTTCTTTTTACTTTCAAAGTCCAATGTGTGAGAGTTATGTGCGATGCACACTATAGTGCCGATCATGATTCGTATTCCGTCCTGTATTGGTCTGCTAAAGTACTCTTATACAAGAAACAATAAAAGCAATGTATTAGCTGATCGCTGGGACGCCGATGCTTGGGTGCTGGATGCACTGCACACAGTCAAGTAACTACCCTCAAGTATTGGGGGGGGAATCTATTTGTTAGGTTATTATTATTATTAAATTTAATTATATTCATAAATATAAGCAACTATTTACAATGGATTATTGATCTGAAATAAATACTTATTATTACTATTAATAAGTGCATTCACACAATCAGTAAGAGTCAAGTTCCTATCGAATCACATTCCAGCATTTTTGGATAAAAATACTACGTGTGGTTTAGCCCTTACGGTGCAGAGAGCGACGGCTTTATATGCTCTCCGAGGGACGGGATTGTAAAACCACCAGCTTCCCGACTCTGGATTACTACTGAGAATATCTTGACAGATAATTAAACTTGGCTCAAGTCTCAGGACTTGAATCTATGACTTGCATCTGTAGCCGTACATACTAGCCACTAGATTACCGAGGTAATTGAGAATATGTATATGTCACAGTCATTTTACAATAGGGGCGACTTACTAGTGTGAGTTAATGTGGGCAATTATTTTATTTTTCTGTGAATACCTAAAATAAATGATTCAAATATCGATGTAAACGTCAAAAGCGCATCACCAAATTTCACAGATTAACATCAAAAGTGTCGATACTTTGTGTCTAACAAATTAAATGAAAAGGTCTTGAAGACTGCTTTTATGCAATACTGATGAATTAAAATGCAAAAAGGGTGATTATTTACAAATGAAAGCGAGCCATATTTACTACAAACGGGTTATGTTAAATTATCATTACTTATCAATGTCCGTAGTTTTGCCTATGTAATTGTTTTATGTGTAACCAGAATAACTGATTTTTATTTCTCTAACAGAAAAAACACAGAAATTGTAGGTTCCTTATATTATAAGTATGTAAGTTTGTGAGTTTGTTTATAATGGATAAACTAAGTTTTTATCTCGTTTTTATCCCTCAAATGAGTGAAAAGGGGGATGAAAGTTTATATGAGGAATTAATCATTTTTCAATTAAGGAATATAAAACTTATCATACCTATGTATATACTAATATATAGTGTATCTATTCCATTCTAAGACTTAAAACCTACCTAGGAACGAACTCGAGCGAAGCGAAGATGAGTCACTATTTAATATAAACTTCCGATAGTCTTTAAAAAAATCAGCCTCGCCACAAAATTCTCAGCTGATGTCTCTCATCTAAAAACTATTTACCTGCCAAATTCCAGCTTCATATATCAAGTAATTTTTGAAACTAAAAAACCTACCCCCTACCTCAAAATAACATTTTCTTTTTCACCATGAGATAAAACTAACCTAAGCCTGATTATAGAACTCTACTCGGAAGCAAAATTCAGGTTAAACCGATTAAATCTACGATTATAATACATATCGTAAGATTTTCTTAGATAGAATTTTTAACCCTTCTTTGGTCTTTAGTATTATGCCATAATAAAATTTCAATGCTGTATTACTATTTAAAGAACTTTTAATTTCTTTGAGTTAGCACCTACATATATGTCACAGTTTCGCTTAAACAAGCTAAGATTATAAATATTAATGTGTATAAATATACATAACTAGCGGCTCACCCTCGTTTCACTCGGGTTCGCCTCTAGGAAAACAAAAACAAACCTATTCCACGAAAACCGTACAGTTTTCCGGGATAAAAAATAGCCTATGTGTTATTCCAGACTATAATCTATCTCTGTGCCAAATTTCATCGTTTCGTTCGTTCATCAGATTCGTTCAGCCGTTCTAGCGTGAAAGAGTAACAAACATACATCCATACATCCATACATCCATACTAACAAACTTTCACATTTATAATATTAGTATAGATGAACATAGCATATTCTTTATTTAAATTAACAATTAAAAAGGGATACATATTATGAGAAGAGAATTCAAGAGCAAATTAGGACATAACTCTAAAATTTAAAACAGTATATATACGGTATATCATAATGAAGAAGTTTCCCATTTTTTTTTATGTATTAATTATAAAAATTAAATTAAATATAACAAAAATATAAAAGAATTGTTAAAATATCTCAACAAATGAAAAAATTATGAAACTTTAAAGTTGCGCTTGTAAGAATAATTTCGTGACGTCACACGAATTGGAAGACCGGAATTTAAATTAATTTCTCAGTCATTTATTGATGGATTTCAAATTTTTACACTGATTTATTAGTTTTCATCTATATTATAATGCCATTGCGTTAAATATGCTAGTAACTTCTCTATTGAATATCGATTTATATAAAAAAAAAAAACAATAAACTATGATACTTATGAATATGTTAGAAATAAAGTTCATTGTCCATCTCAACTTACACTCTAATAAATTACATCACTTGGCCTACAAAGTTGGTTGAAAGCGAAAGTTGAAACTGTAGTTGTCTCTATCTAGAGGTCCGTTTATAGTTTCAGATATAACGTATGTTTATTTTTTTTATTAGATATTGTTTATGACCTAAGTATATTTTAATAATCTAATATTAAAATATTTTTTAAATCAATTAAATAAGAACAAAATGTCAATGAGATACTAAAAAAAACATCCTCTTAAAAATATAATAGTGTTATATTATTAATGTTGTTTTGAGGTTATTAAATGTATGGAGGAACCTAATTAATAATTAATAAGTAATTGATGTATTTTATAATAGGCATAAATCACGTAACACTGGTATAGGAACTTTATTAAACATAGCTGAAACCTATCTCGATGAATGAAGCAGTATGAAAATCCGTCTATTTGATTGAAGCTATTGTAGCTCTTCATTACAGACAGTCGAAAACAATACTCACTATACATACATATATCTTATAATAAAATATGTGATAGTTTTGTTTATTTTTTTCGTCTTACCACCTAGATTATGAAAGCCTCAATAACATTAAGGTTTTGTTTCAATATACAGAGGACTGTTTAATACCTACTACTTTAAAAAAAAAATCTACCTTTGAGATTTATAAAGTTTGCCGTCTTAATAATATAAAGAATTTAATATTTAGATTCCTCATGTAGCCCTTTTTTTAAATATATCACATGATAACGTTTATGTACGTCCGTCGTTGTGTCACCTAATCCTTTATAGACGTAAAAAAAAATATTTTTTTCGTTTAATAGGTTTAAAAAAATTGAATCGCAGAGTTAGACAGAGTATATTCATTATTAATTTCACGAGTATCCTATAAGGTTTTTATTTTTCCTCCAGAGACCACAAAGTAAAGCATTCTTAAAAAAATGATGTTTGTAGAATATATTTATTAAACATATTTTATTTTTATTAAAAAAAGTTGTATGTATATATTTATGTTTTATTTTTATAATCTGTACTTATAAACAGTCTGTATAAACGCAGGTAAGAAAGAGATAGATTGTTTGAAGTTAGAATCATACTATCGATATGGCTTGACTTACATACGATAGGAATTTGATATAATATGTATGGAGCTTATGTCAAATTTCTATTTATAGTAAAGAAAGGATTTTTACTTTAGATAGATTGACTAAATAAGGAATCCTTTTAATCTTTCCTTCTGTATCATTCAGTAAAAACAATACATAATTGCGTTAAGTGCTATACAACTTATAATTTAATTACGTGGTAACATGAAAGTGATCTGATGTGAGTGATGACAGAGCCACAAGGTTAACATACTAACCCCTCAACTTCCTTGTAAATTAATTCTTGTTTTTAGAAAAACTTTGTAAGTTTATTCTTGACTAGGGATTCACCCTCACTTCGCTCGGGTTCGTCCCTAGGTTGCTTCCCTTTTTCACCCCCTTAAGGGATGATTTCCGGGATAAAAACTATCCTATGCGGATTATGTCCTTTTCAGGGTCTCAAACTATCTTCTTACCAAATTTCATCTAAATCGGTTCCGTAGTTTCGGAGCCCATTCGGTACAAACAAACAAACAAAAAATCAAATCTTTCCTCTTTATTATATTAGTAGAGATAAATTATTGAAAAGCGCTAAATAAAACATGGCTTCTATAAGTACCTATTCATCGTCATCTCCTTGCCCTTTTCCCAAATTACTTGGGGTCGGCGCAGTACGTCCATACCGCGAATTAATTTCGGCAAAAGTTTTACGACTGGCTGCCTACCTGACGTCAAACTTCTTTGGGAATGCTGTTGTTCGCCCACCATCGAGTAAGGGACTCAAGATCCCTAAATCCTTTAGTTATCTTCTACGACTCTTACAGGAGGTGATGGGGTAGCTCTATTCTAAGCCGAGCGATACACGGCTAAAAAGACGCTATAAGTGCCTATTATTTAAAAAAGTATACAAGTGCTAGGCACATGATTTTTATGAAAACTATGTAAAAATATCTGAAAATATAACTGTATAACTTATAAAATACTGGGTTTTCCCGTGACTTTGCTTGCTTGAGATGTACATACATATGTTACAGATATGCTGTCGAAATTAATACTCCTAATTTATAAATTACGCATATCATTCTTCAAAGTAATAAATCAAAGAATGCTATTCTAATGTTATTCTCATAGATCAATATTTTATATACACACATAGATATTATATTTGGAAATACTCATAAGTAAAATAATTCTTATGACATAAATACTAAAGGGAGTTTATTGGATACTTCTTTGACGTGAAAACGGAGAAAAAGCTCGCCTAACTGCTAAGAATAATGACGTAAGCCGTATCTTATTATGTTTTCCTTTTATAGAACAGTCAAGAAGCTTTCGTAAGTTATATACTTAACCTATTGTAAATAAAAAAAATTATGAACGAAGCGAAGGCGTGTAAGTAGCCTAAATAAAACAACTCATGTAATTTCCACATAGGTAAGTAACTAGCACAATTATCGTGAGAACTCATACTTTTGATTGAAAAATGATGATTATATGATAAGATTTATTAATTAAACAAATAGCCTGAATAATTACATATTAAATTAAACTACTGCTCGCCTAGTAGTCGAAATTTAAGCATAATCTATAAATTATCGAAGATTTAGGGTAAACATATATTAATAATATTTACCTGTCTATTAAATGTGTAAAACAATTCTGTTTTTTTTTTATTGATAACATGACAAATTATGACTCCCAACGAATGTCAACACTTCAACTCGCCAATAGCTAACTACTAAACAAAAAAAAACATCGGTTAACAAACAGAGGAGAAATATTAACAAAAATAAAAAAACTGACTGCGTAAAAAGCTAAATAAAAAGAAGGGAACAAGTGTACGAAGAAACATAGTATTATGAACACACGCATCTATTATAAAACTTTTACAATGTAACAATGTACATAATGTGTGTATTACACATTGTGTTATTTTAGTTGTATATATCTTTATAATCACCTTTTAAAATCCTGAATTTTGATATCCCATTTGAATGATTCTGATGATTTTTTTTCCAAACACACAAATTTGCGCCTAGGATCCGCCATTTTGATTTTTAATGATAATATCTATTATACGAATATCTTATCATACTCGCGTTATCAATATGAATCAAATGACGTATGAATCATCAAAATCGGTGAAGCCGCTAAGTAAATCCGAGAAAATATAGAGTCGGACATACATACATACATATAGATCAAACATATAACCCTCCTTTGAGCTTCGCCGCAGTCGGATAAAAAGTTACTGTAAACATAACTGTTTTGTCTTTACCTGTTTATATATTAATCTATACTAATATAATAAAGGTGAAGAGTTTGTTTGTTTGTTTGTTTAGTTGAACGCGCTAATCTCAGGAACTACTAATCCGATTTGATAAATTCATTTTGCATTAGATAGCTCGTTAACTGAGGAAGGCTATAAACTATATATCATCCTGGAAAAACGTACGATTCCCGTAGGATAGATTTGTTTTAGTCTAGAGACGAACCCGAAGCGAAGCGAGGATGAGTCGCTAGTTTTATATAAGTAAAGTTCCTTATATACTTGATTTGTATAATAAAGCATTAAGTGGAAGAGCTAAATGAAATAAAGTCAAAACTCGTAGCTCATTCGTACGCAATATGACAAGTGAACACTCTGACATATTATAGCAACTGTTCACGAATTAGTGCTTCGTAAGCATGTTACACATACACTTTATTAGGTATACTGTAATAGAGCTATTCGTGTAAAATAATAAAGCTCATATTATATATTTTTTTTACAAGTTATTTTTTTTACTATAACTGTATGTATACATATGATTTCCGCTTCAGGTAAGCTTTTTTAAAAAAAATTAAATGCAGTTATTATTATTTTTAAAAATAAAGAAATGTTTCCTTTGAGTAAATCTTAATAACTTATATTTAAGGTACTTTTCTTCCATGTCCCATCGATTTGTTCCACCCTGCATATGGCCTAATACTTGAATATAATCCACATTTCAGCTTATTTTGGGTAGACTTAGAAAGTTTTAGATGGCGCTATAAGTAGGAGGTTAAATACACGACATTGTCAAGTGGCAATTATTTTATTTTATAAAAAAATATTCTTAGATGTGAGAAATATGCCAAGTGCAAAGACAATTTTTGAAGTAAAACTTCTTTACGCACGCTTGACTTGGGGGGTAAGCTAGTGAATGCGTTACGAAAAAATGTACTTACGTTTGTTGCCATGGTAACCCGTTGTTATTGTCTGACAAATGATATATAATATTATAATCTTTCCTTAACACGTTCGCTGCGGCGGCGTTAGAACTAAACTTTCTACTAGTGCGTTACGAGACAAATTCTGCCCGTATCTATACTTCCTGCTATGCGTTACGACCTCTATTTTGCCGTACCAGGACCTGACTTCCCAGGTCCTTACAGACGTGGAAACTCATCATATCAATGTTTTTTTTTTACTAATCGAAAGGCTACATCCTCGTGTATACCTAGCTGCAGCCGCCCGAGGTTCTGTAAGATATTTCGAAAGATAAAGGGATTTTTTCAAAATCAGCCATTTACGGCAATATATTTGCCGTATAGCATAGAAGTGATAAAATGTTAGGGATGGGGTTTACTAGTAAAATAGACAGTCGACATTTTTAACGATATTCTTTATTATAGACATAACATTAAAATTTAACAGGGTTGAATTACCATAATTAATCAACACAATAATTATTCATACAAGTAACTTCAATTTTAAGTTTTTAATATTTAATTAATAAAAAAGGTAGATACCTATCTATTTTACTTGGTTATCTTATCAAACAGCAACATGTACCTAGTATAAATAAATTAATCAAAAATGTGAACAGGTTTTTTTCATTTTGGTTCATATTAAGGTACAAAATCATTTTAATTACTTTACAATACAATAGTAAGAATATCGAGCACAAAATACTTCTCACTCACGGCCATCTCTTATTGCAAACTGAGGCTCCGCGCGGGCGCATGCAGTGAGGTGCGGGGTGTGGAAGAACGGCAAAAGAGTTGCCGTACCGCATTGGACAAAAATATTTTACTTACTGTGCGTTACGGCAAGTATTTTGCCGTACATTATTAGTGTAGAATATTATTATATTTAAAGCAACAATATTGAAAAAATCACTGTCTCTTCTCTACAAGTACGGGAACATAGTTAAATCACCTCCGCACCGAGAGTAAAACAAGGACAACCAGCAGCCGCACTGAATGATATTCAAATACGGCAAAATACTTGCCGTAACGCAGCGAACGTGTTAAATGATATTCTATAAATATATGATTGTAATATGCCTAATATGCGTTATTTGTTTTTTTAGTATCTCATCTGTCCTAATTATTTAAAACATAAATTGAATTTCATTAAGAGTACCGATAACCTACAGAAGTTATACTTCTTGCGCGTGTACACATTCATACACACACTCTTTAATAATTATTTTTTTTTACATTTGGAAACCGGAATAAATTGTAAAAGCGTCATCATTGCACAATGCACAGTACAAAATTACCTAGCGTTAATTTTTCAATTATAATTTAATTTAGGTAATTTAAAACACTGTAATCGTATTTTCCTTCATTTATATATACTATTAATATGTACAATTATATATACATACAATATATACTATTAATATGTACAATTTATTTAATTAATTATTAGTTATTATTTCATATACTTATATTTTAAAATATGACAAGTATATAATTCAGATATATATTTCAGAAAGATTACCGAACAATACACAAATATTTTAATTTACGTATTTAAGTGACAATGTTAGTGAGCAAAATTCTTAAAAATATGTTATTAATTATTATAATAAATCTCACTGAGACTAGCCAGATATGCAGGAAATATAGCGCACAAGTGTACGCACAGACACAACGTCCACTCTCTATTCCATTCACATTCAAATTCCGATGGGACGTAATCTATAGGTACATATAATGAAATTCTAACTGATTCGAATCTGTACATTAAATATTTTTTGGAAAATCTTATTGAAATAGTTATTATTATCGATACAGGCCGAATCTATAGTTTTTCGAATTTTTGTCCCTCTGTCTGTCTGTCTGGAACTGCATCACGAGAAAACCACTGGACAGATTTTGATGAAATTTGGTATGATGAAATTTGATATGATGATAGCTGGTTATCCGGGTTAACATATAGGATACTTTTTACTGCAGAAAAATATCTCATCTCTGATAAATCTATGCTAAACATCAAAACGTAAGTAGGGACGAACCCGAGCGGAGCGAGGGTGAGTCGCTAGTTCAGATATGCATATATCAAAAGAAAGACTAACTAACAAACAATCGGATTTACAATCACAAGGAACTGAATTATTAATATATTTTAAAATATAATTATTATGTCTAGTGTATACACTGCTTTATAAACGTAACGATGTGGTTCGAGTTGCTCACGTTGGCAACCTTTGAAGATGAACCTGAGTGTTTAAAAAAATGTACTCACTAATTGAAATGAAGAAACGTGCTTAGAAAATATTTTGAAATCATATAATTACTGTACCATTAACATTCCTAATTGCATTAAGACTCAATTTTTATTAAAATGTTAATAAGACTATATTCTAGACATGTCTACTGCTTTTTTTCTTATACAAGAATGTTTAATGGTAACCAAGTTCTATATATTAGGGGATAAAAGTAATCTATATCAGCCAATTGTATATAAACTATCTCTGTGTAAAAAATATGTCAATTTATTGCTCTATACAAATAAAATACTGTATCGAAAAGGGCAAGCCAACCAATACATTACTATATAGTATACAAAACAAAATTAAGGATAACACTTTCTCGCTTTATCCTTATCCCACGCCACGTGGGATTGGCACATGTTTCCTTCTTGCACTTCCTTCTATCAGACATCATATCAGCACACACATATTATCCTCTTTCACACAGTCCATCAATAACTCAACTTATATATCAATATTTTATTATTATTTAGGATAACTATACAATATTAAATATGAAATTAATTAAATATGTTGGGACATTAACACACAGCACCATCAAGTTCCATGGTAAGCTACGAGGCCTGTGTTATGGATACCAGATAGCTGTTACACTACACATATATAACTTTAAATACATACATATTATAAATATAAACACCAATTACTGGAGTACAAACATTCGTGTTCATTATAAAAATGAATGACCCCAGCGGGACTCGAACCTGCGACCGCTGGCACAGCAAGTAGGGTCACTACGAAGACGAACTGAGCCAAACGTGTCGTGTTGAAGGATAACTATACAAAACTTGGCAATCTTTGAACCCGTATCCGTCGCGTTTAATAGCGATCGATAAATTTAATATAGGCTAATAAAGCGAGTGATCTTCTGCCAGAAAGGTCATTAAAATAGACGAAGATCCCAATGACAGCGGATCATTTAAATGAACTACAAGCAATAGTAACTCGAGTGCATATTCAGCAATCATAACCAATTAAATTACGTCTCGCTGTTACGTATGGTACAAGTTGTAGGCGAAAGCTATTTATATAATCTAGTAGCGATTCACCCTCGCTTCGCTTGGATTCGTCTATAGTTATGTTTTAACGTTTAGTATAGATTTCTCGGAGATGAGATATTTTCCCGCAATGAAAAGTATCATATATGTTGACCCGGATAACCAACTATCATCATACCAAATGTCATCAAAATCCCTCCAGTGATTTTTCCGTCATGCGGTCACAGACAGACAGACAAAAATTCTAAAAAGTATAGATTCGACTTGTGTATCGATAATAATATCTATTTCAATAAAATTTTCCAAAAAATATTTAATGTACACATTTGACTTAGTTACAATTTTATTATATGTATAGATGTAAACTAATATTGTTAATGCGATAGTGTGTTTGTTGGTTAATTGTTTTTTTAAGTTGCAACGGATGACGTGTATTTTTGACCAACTTCAAAACAATCGTTTTTTTTATCGTTCAATTTTAGATTAATTTTTTAATGTTTTTTTTTTTTTTTTTTAATAAATAGGCCACAAGTGATAATTTCCAGAAAATTGCACTAAATATTCCTAAGAATAAATGTTTAGGCGATTTTCTACATTCATTGACTGATAAATAAATTTAACCCTAGTAATTAACCCTCTCTGCCTTTTTAAGATTATATCATTCATCATCATATTATGTTTATGTTGGAATTAATGTTGTTCTGTGAAAGCTACATTACAGTGATTTTTCATTTCAGTTATCAACTTATAACTTATCCCACTTACTAAAGTCAAGGTTAAAGTTAATTTATAAGTACCCTCGATTTACTAATGAAGCGCTACTTAAATGTTTTGTAATAAGTCTATTTCCACGCTCGTTGTATGTTATTAGTACGATAGGTACGATGCAAGGTTTTAAATAAGTGGAAAATTATATCATAAGTTTATTTGATTTAATAAAACCTAATAAAAAACCGGTCAAGTGCGAGTCGGACTTGCGCATGAAGGTTTCCGTACCAATATCTATAAAAACGGCAAAAAAAACATGTTTGTTGTATGTATGGGATGGGATGTCTGTTGTAAGGGGCCCCCCCTTAAATATTTGTTTTATTTTAATTTAATTATTTATTTATTATTTATATATTTATTATATAATTTATTTATTATAGTTACATATTTATTTATTTTTAAAGTGAATATATAACTAAATATTTTGTGAATATTTCAAGCGTCTACCTGTTGCCGTTATTAATATCGAGCAAAAACGAGCCAAAAAAATCACGTTTGTTGTATGGGAACCCCCTTAAATATTTATTTTATCCTGTTTTTTTTCAGTATTTGTTGTTATAGCGGCAACAGAAATACATCATCTGTGAAAATTTGAACTAACTATCACGGTTCATGAGATATAGCCTGGTGACAGACGGACAGATAGACAGACGAACGGACGGCGAAGTCTTAGTAATAGGGTTCCGTTTTACCCTTTGGGTACGGAACCCTAAAAATTGCAAGCGACGTGCAATAATAAATAATTTTAATAAGTTTTTTATTTTATAAAATTATATCGCATTTATATCTAAGAGTGAAACACCGCCAACTTCCCAACTCCGGGCTGTTACTGAGGCTTACTATACAGAAAGACTCAATAACTAAACTTGGCCCGACCCGGGACTCGAACCCAGGACCTCAGGATGTGCAGCCGTACATGCTAGCCACTACACCACCGAGGCAGTGTTTCACCCCCGTGCCTCGGAGAGCACGTAAAGCCGTCGGTCCTGCGCCTTAACTCTCACTGGTCGTGTCGAGTAGTCGTCCCACCGGAGTATGAGAGTGACAGGAATAGAGAGTGCACTTGTGTCTGCGCGTACACTTGTGCACTATAATATCTCCTGCGCAGTTGGCTAGTCTCAATGAGATTGGCCGCCGTGGCCGGAATCGGTCAGGAGGACATTATATCTAAGAGTACTCTTATTTAATTTTACCATTTACTTTACATTGTATTTTTTCTTTAATAAATTTATTTTAAGCGTGCGTTTATTTTATGACTTATGAATTATATTATTACTTTTTTAATAAAAAAAATGCGCATTATCATAGTTCCTCACGTATTTAAATATTTATTATGTTTATTTTTTATTTCTATGAAGCCTAAAAAGGAAACCTTATTATATTATTTAGTAGCGACTCAACCTCGCTCCGCTCGGATTCGTCCCTAGTTACGTTTTAACGTTTAGCTCAGAGATGATATATTTTCCCGCAGTAAAAACTATTCTATGTGTTGACCCGGATAGCCAGCTATCATCATACTAAATTTCATCAAAATCCAATAGTTTTCCCGTGATGCGGTAACAGACAGACAGACAAAAATTCTAAAAACTATAGTTTCGGCCTCTGAATCGATAATATAGTCTATTTCAATAAGATTTTCCAAAAAATATTGAATGTACAGATTCGACTCAGAATTTTATTATATGTATAGATATACAAGAATTGCTCAATTAATATTATAAGGTAGACATATTCATCTATTCGTTGAACTTTTTGAACTCCCCGAAAAATAACGGAAAATAAAACAGATATACTCATGTATAATTATTAGTAACTTCAATTAGTTAAGTACATTTTATAGTTAGAACTGGAGCTCTCTATAAAACGTGCTGCCGTATAATGAGGCTCATAAGAATGAGACCGAAATGATATTTAGTGTTCATAGTTTAATAGATACTAGTTGCTTACTCTCGCTTCGTTCGGGTGCGTCTCTAGATACGTGCACATAGCGTTGCTACAGTTTCAGAGGAAGATCATTTTGAGAGGAATAATTCTGTAATATATTGTTTTCATAAAACTTTATTAGTTTACGCGGCACCAAAAAAGCTCTCAGTCGAAACGATTTTTTTACACATCTTCAACAATCATCGTTATATTTCAGAAAATTTACACGAAACCTTATTGAATACACATAAATATTCTTCATGAACCACTTTGTCTATTGGTGAAAACCGTACGAAAATCGGTAGTTTTTGAGTTTATCGTGTTCAGACAGACAGACAGATGCGGCGGGGGACTTTACTTTATAATATGTATAGATATAAACATAAGCAAAGTTGTAGGCACGAACTTAGTATTTCATAAAATTGTATGTACATATGTATATGTATACATAATCATAGTGAAAGGTAATATTCTGTAATATGTTGTAATTATATTACATTAAACATTACGTATAGGCGTAATAACTTATTTCAAAAATCATTATTTGACATCTAGCATCTTCAATGCTGTCAATTAGCTATCAGTAACAGTAGTAAAGCACATTGAAATATTGACATCTCATATTATAACTAACTAGCGACTCACTCTCGCTCCGCTCGAATTCGGCCCTACTTACGTTTTGATGTTTAGTATAGATTTCTCAGAGATGAGATATTTTCCCGCAGAAAAAGTATCCTATATGTTGACTCAGATAACCATCTATCATAACTCCAAATTTCATCAAAATCCCTCCGGTAGTTTTTCCTCGATGCGGTAACAGACAGACAGACAGACACACAAAAAATCCAAAAACTATAGATTCAGCCTCTATATCGATAATAATGACTATTTTAATAAGATTTTCTAAAAAAAATATTTAATGTACAGATTCGGCTTAGTTACAATTTTATTATATGTATAGATTTATAATTTTTTGCTAAACTTGCTAATTCAATGAAAATGAAAAGTTTGCATAGAAATTGTAAGAAAATGGGGAATACGTTTAAATTCAAATTCAAAGTATTTTATTCAGCATTAAATTATTATAATGTTTACTGAACGTCATGAGTCTACTACCAGTTCGGAAAGAAGCCTCAGACCTGAGAAGAACTGGCGAAAGAAACTCAGCGGGACTAATATTATTTGGTTATATTTTTTTTAAATTTAAATTTAAATAATAAGTACTCGTATAAAAGAATCGAATATGTAATCACATTTAGTATTAAAACTACATAATTGTAGTTCTACAAATTGAAAGACGGAATATGTAACTAAAAATTAAGCTTACGATATATTTTTTACTAACGTTTAGCTTTTACAAACTTTAAGCTGTACCAGTTATCTATAATGCAAAAGTCTATACGTATATTTGTTACTCCTTTAGGAAATTGGTTGAGCGGATTTAGATAAAGTTTAATACACAGATACACTAAGACATGGGGTAATTCATAGGCCACGGAAGAGTCTAACAGTACCCGTGGCCCCGGCCTTATGGCAACAGAGGAGGATTTTTGTCAGGTTTTTTAGTGGGTAGGCTGCCGTCCGTTTGCCATCTTTGCGCGGCAGGAGCCCCACATAACCCGCCTTGCTTCCCCATTGGCGAGTGGCTACCCGTAACAGGGTTTTTCCTGACGATAAAAAAAATGTCTAGGCACATAAGGACTCACCAGAGCGAAGCGAAGTTTAGTCGCTAGTAACTTAATCTACATATATTAATATTATGAAGAGATAAAGTTTAAGTTTATTTTGGTAATCTCTAAAACTACTTATCCGATTCTAATTCTTTTTTTTTTACAAATAGGGTGCTACATTTTAAATAAAACGATGTTTTCGGATTTTTTCGCGGATTTATTTTGATTTTTGGTTCCCGACGTTTCGAATGCTTAACAGCAATCATGGTCACGGGAGAGACTAAGGTTTTAGATGTCTCAAAGGCATTCATCATATAGTTGTTACAGACAGCCTACCCAAAAAATAAGAAAGTGAATTCAAAAAATTTAAAAATGACACCAAAGTACCTTACAATATTTGTAAATTTTAATTTTAAACATTTTTATAATATTATATTTTTTTTATTTTAAGTATTATAGGAAGCTACATTACAGATAAAATGGCTTTACTGTAAGAGATCATAATAACGGGCACTTGAGTTGCTTTATCAGCTTGTGTGGCCCAAACGTTTAAAAATAAAGCAATGAAGACGACTACTAGGGACGTACTCGAGCGAAGACAGGGTAAGTCATTAGTGTTGTCTAAAGAAATTGAAATATTTTGTGATATTTTACTACTAAAGTCAATTAATGATGAGATTTAATCGAAAATTCCATTTGCGACTTCAGATCGTGACAACGCTTGGTATTCATCCAGATTTGTTGAAGGTTCCGGAGTAACCTACCGGTGGTATGCGATGAGTTCATATTGACTTTTCAAACAATAACCAACTTTATTAATAAGATTATAAAGTTGAATTTCATTTTTTCATACTATACTTCCACTGAAATGTATTGCAATGGAAATTCAGTTTTATTTCTTTGAAATAGGGTTTTATTTTCAATTACTTACTGCAAATATAACATATTTTAAAGACACGTTGCTCTAAGGTCTTTACAACTTCACAATGAAAATTGAACTTTACGTCTTTTAATATTAATATGAATTCCAATTATTTTCTTTTGTATGTGATAATTATATAGAAGTTTGCACTTTTCGTCGGCGGCGATTCCAAACGTCTTTAACGTTTTGTCTAAAAGGTATCATTTTATTTATTACACTTGCTATTATATTAGTATAATATTATGTATTATCATTTCTGCCCTATTTTTGTTTCGTAAATGTCAAACGATTACCATATCTACGTATCTATATATCTATACAGATAAATAAAATTGGAGTGTCTGTTTGTAATATTAAAATAACCGCTTTTTACTAAATGCATATGGATGTATACACGGTACATATACTAAAACAACATTTTTTATACATTTTTTGTCTGTCTGTCTGTCTGTTTTTTCCGGCTAATCTCTGAAATGGCTGGACCGATTTTGATGGGACTTTCACTGGTAGATAACTGATGTAATGAGGAGTAACTTTGACTACTTTTATTTTAGAAAAAAATAAGGTCCTATGAAAAAAAAATTAAAACCAATTAATTAATTAATTTCGTTTTCGGAAGCAACCTAGAGACGAACCCGAGCGAAGCGAGGGTGAGTCGCTTGTATTACAATAAAATTCTAAGTCGAATCTGTACATTTATTACTTTTTAGAAAATCTTTTTAAAATAGTCATTATTATCGATATAGAGACCGAATCTATAGTTTTTAGAATTTTTGTCTGTCTGTCTGTCTGTGACCGCACCATGGGAAAACCACAGGAGGGATTTTGATGAAATTTAGTATGATGATAGCTGGTTATCCGAGTCAACATAATAGGATACTTTTACTGCGGGAAAATATCTCATCTCTGAGAAATCAAAGATAATATTATTAATCTTAAGAATTTTTACAATCCACTTAGGATTAGGAAAAAGCTTGGAATAAGAACTACAATCTATCAAAACCTATTATAATTAAGCATTATGCAGCCCTTCAGGCAGAGATCCTAAGGCGTCCTTGATTTCTTCGTCTAATACGTTGGGTCATAACCGCCATTTGTGTTTGCGCTTTAGATATTCATGTACACCTAGCGAAGATCAGGGTCAGTGATCAATTCTTTACGAATGTGGCCTTGATGAAGATACTCAATCTTATATACTTTTAAGCTCGCGTAAACTTCTCCATCTTATCCATGATGTTATTATCCTCAAGGCCCCCGTCCCATTGATGTTAAATGTTAATTGTTTAGTCCTCTGTTACATGTTAAGTGTGATAGAATTAGACTGACTAACATTTTTGTAAAATAACAAAAAAGTCGAAGTCATACAAGTTTTTACTAACTGAGAGTTTGCTAGTAATAAATAAGATCTAATAAAACAATATATGTAAGTTCATTTTGCCATCAAAAGCCTATATAGTATCGAAACTATTTAACCCTGACGAGGTTAGAAGCAAACGTGCAAGTGTAAGAAATCAAATATCAATTGCCCATCATATTCTTAATCATAAATCTTGGCGCATTGATTTAATTATTATTTATAACTAGCGACTTATCATCGCTTCGCTTAGATGCGTCGCTAGATACATGGATTTTGTTCACAATTTCATGGGTTTTAATTTTTTGCGCGGAATCCTGATTTATTTTTCTAAATTAAAAGTAAGTTACTCCTTATAACATCAGCTATCTGCCAGTGAAAGTCCCATCAAACTCGGTCTCGCCGTTTCGGAAATTAGCCGGAAAAAACAAACAGACAGACAAAAATATTAAAAATTGTTTTATTCTTATAAGTACCGCATATACTTTCATATACATTAAGTAAAAAGCTGTTATTTTAATATTACAAACAGACACTTCATTTTACTTATCTGTATAGAAGATATCTATGACATTTGAATTTATAAATTATAAATTCACCAGATATTTGCGCTTTACTCGTAAAAACGATATAAACTGTAAGTAAACTAGTATATAGGTAATAAAATCTTGTGAGTACATTTTAACTTATACGAGCTTTGTAAGTACACGAAAACTGGAAGACATTACAATAATTTGATACCATCGAGCTGATCTAACCATAGAGTCAACCAGGATCTTAGAGAGAGCTTTCTTAGAGCTTATTAATAGCTATTACTAAAATCTCCGATATTGGGAACATTTAATTTATTTTCATAGATAATATTACAATGAGTAAAAACGTGTTACATAGTTTTAATATAATTATTTACTATAAAGCGCTATTTCTAATTATGTACTTTCCTTCGAATGCACCCAAATCCTTAGGTGGCTAACAGTAGCGTATGTGTTACTAGAAGTCACATATAGTCTACCTGTACACTAAATTTCATCCAAATCCATCCAGTATGAAAGAGACAAACATATGGAAATTTTCGCTTTTAAATTAATAATAATCCGATCATAGATACCGGAAAGCTTTGACATAAGCCTTTTAGAAGATGATCATAACGAATGATAAATATCAGTAAAGCTAAAATAAAGTTGGGACATTTACACACAGCACCATCTAGTTGCATGGTAAGCTACGAGGCTTGTGTTATGGACACCTGATAATTGATACACTACACATATATAACTTTAAATACATACATGTTATAAATATAAACACCCAAGACTGGAGTACAAACATTCGTGCTCATCACACAAATTAATGCTCCCAGTGGGATTCGAACCCACGACTACTGGCACAGCAAGTACTACAAACTACAAGTCACTACAAACTATGCCGAACGTGACGACAATTAAAACTAATAATGTTATTTTCATAAACTGTTATTTTACTATAAAGTTGGAAGGTTAACTTTATGCATTCCATTTCCGGTCATAAACACCAAATTATATGTGCAAAATTTGTTTATATTATATTTTTGAATGTCATATCAATTTAAAACTTTATAAATAAATATATGTAATGTATGTACGTAGGCAGTGGTAGCCCAGTGGTAACGCGCTCGCTTGGGAAACCGAGTGGAGCGGGATCAAATCCCGGGTCTCGCACCTCTGATACTTTCATGTGCGAATCATTTCTAACATGATTACCATTTGCCTTACGGTGAAGGAAAACATCGTGAGGATACCTGCATGTCTGATAGAACCTAGCAAGTTTTCGAAAGACTTGTGAAGTCCGCCAATCCGCACTTGGCCAGCGCGGTGGACTATGGCCTGATCCCCCTCGTACTGAAGGGAGACCCGTGCCCAGCAGTGGGACGTTAAAAAGTGCTGAATACAAATATGTTTTTTTTTTATCCGGAATAAATAGCTTGTGCTACTTTCCACCGAACCCTAGACTAAAGTTCAATTTTTGTAATTTTTCGTTCTTCATGCCAATAACAAAAAGATACTTTTCAAAAAGCAACCTTAATAAGTTTATTTCTCTACTAGCGACTCACCCTCGCCTCACTCGTGCTCGTCCCTATGTGGTCTTTTAAATTGACATAACTTTTTTATTTATGAACCGATTGAAATAAACAAATACTGAATTTAAGTAAAGTTTACCACAACACATTAGTGAAAATCGCACCCAAATCGGTTAATCCGTTTCTGAGATTAGCGCGCACAAACGCACAGACATAAAATCTAAAAATCATTGTTGTGGGTTCTATTGCGTGACTCCCAATAATAGTTTTTCTCAAATATTTTCCATGTACAGACAGCGATCAGCAACAATTTTATCAAATGTATAGATTAAAAACAAAAAGTCTAATTAAAATCAGGATAAAGTATACGTCAAACTATGGCATCTTACCCAATGATTTTCATGAAAGCTCAATTTCAGGATTTCCGCGTGGTAGTACTCAGATAATTCTATGAAATCTATACATATAATAAAATTCTGAGTCGATCCTGTACATTAAATATTTTTTTGGATAATCTAATTAAAATAGTCATTATTATCGATACAGAGGCCAAATCTATAGTTTTCAGAATTTTTGTCTGTCTGCCTGGGAACACATCACGGGAAAACCAAACTACAAATTTTGATGAAATTAGGTATGATGATAGCTGGTTATCCGGGACAACATAATATGTTGTCCAACCAGCTATCCTATATTATAGGATACTTTGTACTGCGGGAAAATATCTCATCTCTGAGAAATCCATACTAACCGTTAAAACGTACCTATTGACGAACCCAAGCGGAGCGAGGGTGAGTTGCTAGTTCTCTAATGCGTAGAAATTAATACATAAAATTTGATATGCTTGCTATTGTATGAGTAATGTTTATTACTTTTATGTTCCTTTAACAGTATATGGATGTACTTACGTCTGAAATAAAGATTATTATTATTATTATTATTTAAGTTAACTGTCGAAGGTTTTACTAGCGATCTATATATAAGGCAATTTTAACAATCGCTATGTCTGTATGTTTTTTCAATCACGCATCGAGAATTGCTAAACATAATATGATGCAAATTTCTTATTATACAGACTTTATTTTGAATTCTGCTAAGTTGAATTTCAATAATTCTACTAGTTAGAGCTTTAGCTTTTGCTTTGTTTTCTTACTAATATTATGAATGTGAAAGTTTAGATGGATGTTTGGATGTTTGTTACACAATCACGCTAGAACGGCTGAACGTATCTGGATGAAATTTGACACAGAGATAGATTATAGTCTGGAATAACACATACTTTTTATCCCGGAAAAGCGTACAGTTCTTGTGAGATAGATTTGTTTTTGTTTTTCTAGAGGCGAAACAGAGAGAAACAAGGATGACCCGCTAGTATATAAATAAAAATATCTTTAATGATTATGGTCTAAATAAAAATATATAGACGTACATAGACAAAATCGTATTCATTAACTAGTATAGTGTACAGGAGATGAGTAAAATACGTCCTCGTTACAGATTTGTTATAGACTCCACGTACATTCCACGACTTCATCAAAATGCTACATGATTTGTTGAATTGCGTTACGCATTAATGCCTTAATATAATAAATACTGGCCGCGCCAATTACTCGTAAGTTATATTATATGAGAAATATTTGTATAGATGTAATAAAGGATAGGTATCAATAAGAAAAATCTTATCTTATCATACAATATTAATTGAGCAATTCTTGTTTAAATACAATTTTATTCCGTATATCTCGGAAATGGTACTAACGATTTTGATTAAATTTCGTATTCAGATAACGTTTTGCTTTGTAAGTTTATTTATAACTAGCGACTCATCCTCGCTTCGCTCGAGTTCGTCCATAAGTTGCTTCTCAAAACAAAATTAATTAATTAATTTGTTTTTTTTTTTTCGTGGGACCCTATTTTTCTTCCTAAAATAAAAGTAGCCTAAGTTACTCCTTATTACATCAGCTATCTCCCAGTGAAAGTCCCGTCAAAATCGGTCCAGACATTTCAGAGATTAGCTGGAACAAACAGACAGACAGACTGGCAGACAGACAGACAAAAATTGTAAAAAATATGTACCATATATATATCCATATACATTTAGTAAAAAGCGGTTATTTTAATATTACAAACAGACACTCCAATTTCATTTATCTGCATTATCTATATAGATATGTCTTTTCTAAAACAAAAACGCAATTTTTATATTATGTTTTCCCAAAAACGCCGAGGGAAGCTCGGTCGCCTAGACATTTCATAATGATATAGCGACTCAACTTCGCTTCGCTCGGGTTCGTCCCTAGGTACGTTTTAATGGTTAGTATACCATATACGGCTACAGATTCAGAAGTTATGGGTTCAAGTCTCGGGTCGGATCAAGTTTAAATACTGAGTTTTTTGTTAAGATATTGTCAATAACAGCCCGGAGTGGGAAAATTGGTGGTGTTTCACCCCCGTGCCTCGGAGAGTAAAGCCGTCAGACTTGCACCTTAACTCTCACCGGTCGTGTCGAAGTGTCGTCTCATCGGACTTTGAAGATTAAAAGGAATAGAGAGTGCTCTTGTGTCTGCGCATACACGCGCTGCACTATAATATCTCCTGCGCAGTTGGCTAGTCTTAGTGAGATTGGCCGCCGTGGCCGAAGTGGGTCAAAAGGACAATATTTTTTTTTTTTTTGTTAATTATAATACTGTCTTATTTGATCATATAGAATTTTTACAGAAAGAAATAGAGAGGTTTTAAAAGCATAGCAGATCTGAAGAAAAGTTATGAAGGTTGAAAACATTAGTATGATACTTAAAACAAAGTAGTAATGTGTCATGGTTGCACTCAGACTGAAAAATTATATACACGGAGTAAAAAATTATATGTTAGCATGATTGTACTATTCATGCTACAATTATCGATTTTATCGAACATATTTTTTATTATCTTCAAGAAAAACTTAATATATTCTTGTGTATTTTAAAAAAAATCTTTTGTCTTTATTTGTGACATGTTTGGCTCAATTTGTAGTGACCCTGCTAGTTGTGCTAGCGGTCGCGGGTTCAAGTCCCACTGGGGACATTCATTTTTATGATGAGCACAAATGTTTGTACTCCATTAATTGGTGTTTATATTATAAAACGTATGTATTCAAAGTTATAAATGTGTAGTGTATCAACTATCTGGTATCCATAACACAAGCCTCGTAGCTTACCATTGAACTAGATGGTACTGTGTGCTAATGTTTCAACATATTTATTTTATTTATTTGGCTTTTCCCCCATTTTTAACCTCCTGATACTTCCTCCTCCTTCCTTCTGACTTATACGTCACTATTGGAGATTTTTCGACATTTCTGGCGTTGAACCCATCGTCAACATATCATAGTGGATTGTCCTTATCTATGTAGTCGGTACGCGTCATCTGCCTTTTTTGCCTTTCTTACACCCTTTAGTCATTTGCATGTCTGTATGACATGGCGATCACATGGTCTTCACTGTGACGCATAACGTGACAAAACCAGCACAGACGGTTTTCTCTCATTTTTTGCAGTATTTCAGCTACATTAAAGGACCCACAGATGTATTGATAGTAATGTTAATTCTATTCTGGTAATGAAGTGAGCAGTAGAGTATCTCTTTAATAATATATTATCGATTAAAACAATATTTTTTCAAGTATCGATGTTACATTACAATTATGTTTTAATTAAAATATTGTATTCAGCCCTTTTTAACGTCCCACTGCTGGGCACGGGCCTCCCTTCAATACGATATCACATAGTCCACCACGCTGGCCAAGTGCGGGTTCGCAGACTTCACACGTCTTTCGAAAAACTTGCTAGGTTCTCTCAGACATGCAGGTTTTCTCATGATGTTTTTCCTTCACCGTAAGGCAAGCAGTAATCATGTTAGAAATTTTTCGCACATGAAAATATCAGAGGTGCGAGACCCGGGATTTGAACCCGCTTCACTCGGTTTCCCAAGCGAACGCGCTACCACTGGTACCACTGCCTATAGGAAGCATTATTTAATTAAAACCAAAAACATACAATTTACTACCATACAGCTATAATCTTTCAAAATTGATACGCTAGAAGTAGTAAAAAATATTATAATTTACTTAATCGCTCTTTCATACGCAACCAATTAAGATGACCCCTCTTTATATAACAGGGCATTGAATGTCTTTCGATCTAATCGATCTTAAAAGACTTATTCGTTTTTTTTATTTGGGTATTACCCGTGTGAGTATTAAATTAAAATCATAATGTTCTGGCGTGATTGAGTAACAAACATCCAAACATCTAAACTTTCACATTTATAATATTAGTAAGAAGTAAAATTTATTTTTAAAGAGTCAAAGATAAGAATTTTCTAATGAATCAATGATTAAATAAAACTTAACCGAAAACTCATAGTGCACGGATATGACCTTCGCATTTTAATAATTGACGTAAAAAATTATCACATTAAAATCGGCAGATCTAATAAAAGAAAAAAATAGACACTTCTTGGTGCAATATTAATGAAAATATATAATAAAATGGTGATAGCTGGTTGTCCGGATCAACATATAGGATACTTTTTACTGCGGGAAAGTATCTCATCTCTGAGAAATCTATATTAAACGTTAAAACGTAACCGGGAACGAACCCGAGCGAAATGAGGATGAGCCACTACTGTTAAATATATTTCTAATTCTCCATAATATGCTCTTTGATTTATCGATATGTCAAAAATACATAAAGTTGGCCTACTTCGGTAATGGCCGCTAATCTCACTGAGACTAGGCATAAACGCAGGAGATGTTATAGTGCACTTGTGTGCACTCTTTTGTTCCTTTCACTCTCAATTTGACAAACAAACACCGTCAAATTCCCAAATTGAGAAAAACGCTATAACTATATCTGGCCGGGTCTCGAACCCAGTACCTGCAAATCTACAACGGCACGCCACTAGACCAACGAAGTAGTTCGATATATCAAAATGATATCATAAAGTGAAATAAGATCTTCATGACGTCATTGTGACATATTAATTTAAACCCAAAATTAAGTCACTTATTTTAAGCTATACATTTTTTTAGTCACCTGACTCACCAAATTTTCAGAAGAAATAACTTGTTATAGTAAAATAGATAGATCCTATAAGAATCTTACATGTCAGAGGTAAGGCAGCGGCAGCCCAGTGGTAAACGCGCTTGCTTGGAAAACCATTAAAGCGGGCTTAAATTCCGGGTCTCGCATATCTGACACTTTCATTTGCGAATAATTTTCAACCTGATTACCATCTGCCTTACGATTAAGAAAAACGTAAAGAATTCTGCATATTTGAGAGAACCTAGCAAGTTTTCGAAAGGTATGGGAAGTCCGCCAACCCGCACTTGGCCAGCGTGGTGGACTATGGCCTGGTCACCCTCGTATTTAAGGGAGGCCCGTGTCAAGCAGTGGGACGTTTAATAAGGATTGAATATAAACACATTACACTAGTTAGTTTTAAAGACTCAAAGTCATCAATTATTCTACGATTTGTTCTATTTTGACTAACTGTGCAATTATGAAATACACGACTTTACCAATTCTAGGCTTCGATTGGTAGCATTCACTATTTTAATATACAATGAGTCAACAATTTATATGTAATGCCTTCAGTTTCACTATTTTGATAGTATGTTATATAAATATTAATCTATGTGATGTTATGTTAGACTGAAATAAGTTGCCAATTTTGCTGCACTTTGTGCTTTTTGCTAATAATGGTTTTTTTTTTTTTTCTGGTATCTATTATTTATTTTTTTAAACATTTTTAACATATCAGGTTCAAATCAAAAATCAGTTTCATATTAATTTACCTAAGTATAGTTGATAAGTAAGTCAAATTCACTCAATACTTAAAATATCCAATTATATTAGATTCACTAATATACTAAAGTATACAAAGCCTTGAAGATCATAACAAGAAAATTGAGAAAATATAGAAAAATTAACTAGTACGAAATACTTTCTTAGTTTGTCGAACAGCTTTTTCACTTAAATATATCATAAAAAAAGTCAATAAAAAGCACTCTTCCTATACCAAAGTTAAAATCTTTACAATAAACATATTTTCCGATTTATTGCTAAAAAAATCTTATAATAAAACCAATTATAATAAAAACATGCGCGTATCGAAATACAATGCACCCTAGATTACTCTTAGACCCATTAAAATAAAGAAAAATGTATTCAAACAAACAATCCCATTCAGTAATTAATTTCTTTATTGGGGTTTTTAAAAAAGCATAAAAAACTACAAACTAAAAATATTAATTAAAATATATTTGCATGTTTATTTTAAATTACGATAACGTTAATAGAATTAGCACTCAATAATTAATTGTAATGTCATTTTAACTACAAAAGGAATATGACGTACAAACAAACAAACAAACTGTTTCAAAATGTTTTACAGTTACTCAAGTTTTTTAGATAGTCTCTTTTTCATGTCACATGATTTATTTTCTTAGAACATTAACAAATTCTACATAAAATTTAAAAATAAGACTATTTTAGATAGTTAAATGTAAAATTATTTATATTATATTTTATAAATACTTAATTATTTTAACATATTATTTTACGAAGAGCTTACTTTTGATAGTAGCGCTAAATATGCCCTTTTATAAAGCCTACAATTCCACATTTCCTTTAATTAATCCTATTTTTTAAATTCCAGCTATATCTACATAAGCAAAAACAAATTCAATATTCGAGTCATAGATCCTTTAAATTCGGTCCCCAAAAATTATTCAGCAAGATAATATAAAACTAAGTTGCTAAGTAAAACACTCGAATAAACACAAAGTAATACAAATCTCCTTCAATCCTTCAATGTCGAAACATGAATGCGGCAATTAAAACGTTTCAAATAGAAAAAATATCGACTGAACTACAAATAATTTGACACCGTGAAGGGATGGAAAGCTTGGTATAAATTGAAAGCTGATGCATCATATCTTCACAGTTAGCTATCATCTTCCTAACTCGACGCATCAACCATGAAATACGTTAGTACTCTTATTACTTTCTATAGTTAAAGTTATCAGTTAAGTGATAAGTGTTTGTGCAATTTTTATTTGGAAATGGGCTATTTCTGTTTGTGTGTGGCTCGTTTTGAGGTTAACTAGGATTTTGTGTCAAGGCTGTTTGACTTTTGTGTTCTAAATATATCCTTTCTCGCTTTTAATCAATGTTTGATTAAATGGCGAATTGGTCTGAGGGCAATTAAAATAATATAACTTACGATCAGGCTGCTGTAAAACTTTTTTTTTTAAATGGTTTGATACCGAAAAAAAAAATTGTTTCAAATACAATTTTAAGGAATGAATTTCCAAAAATCATTTCTTAGCGTTCATCTATATATAAGGGACTATTCCTTTCACGCTATCAAAACTTCAAAGTTTTAAGACAATGAAGCCATCAACTTAATGTATTTTACATTATTTAAAAATTATGCACAAAACATATATTAAGAGAAAAAAATACATATAAAATTATTTTTTATATGCACATTATAGTATATGAATCAAACTGAAATAAAATTTGATTTCATCTTTTCAGTTCATCGTTCTAACCCTAGCATCATGGGCCACTGCAGCTCGCCTAGAAAATGTATACCTTCCACCTAACTCTGGCTCATCTAGTGGAGTGGATGTTGGTCTGAAGACACCCTTTGTAGACTCTGCATCATCAGCCAGTAGCCAAGCTGACATCTTGAGGTACGAGAACGAGATCGACAGTGATGGCTGGCATTATGCATATGAAACTAGTGATGGAACGAAAGCTGAACAAAACGGTGAGTTTTTTTTTTTTTACTAATAATCTGTTTTGACTTCACTAGGCTATTTGAAAACATACCCGAAAAATATAATTTTCCTCACAAATTAATTATAACAGTTTTTCTATAAACTTAAAGATGACTATGTAAAAAATCAGTATAAATATTATACTATTTTTTTACGTTAAAATCTATAACGTATATTTTTTAAAGTTTTTACTTTTAGTAATGGTTATTTATATGTATTTATAGATAAATAGATAAAGTTATGTTTGTTACTTCTTCACACTGAAACGGCTAACCGGATTTGAATAAAATTTAGTTTACGGATAGACTGTAATCTATACATATAATAAAACCGTAGAGGTCGAATGTCTGTACATAGAAAAAAATGCTAAAAACCGAGTCAGGGGGACGTAAGAAGAGAAATGGAATAAATCCAGTTTTTTTGCAAATTTTTTGTTTCTCTGACTGTTTGTCTGTTTGTACGGGCTAATCTCCGAAACTATTGGACCGATTTAAATAAAATTTTGCATAGGGGTACCTTATATCCCCGGTCAATATTTTAGATACTTTTCATCCCGGAAAAATGTACGGTTCCCGTGAGATAGATTTGTTTTTGTTTGTCTAGAGGCGAACTCGAGCGAAGCGAGGGTGAACCGCTTGTCTGGAATATAGGCTACTATTAGTACCTAACTTAATAAATTTTCCAAAAGCTAAATTTGAGCTTCTGAATTTAAATTCCAGGTTATGCCATAAAAATGTAGAATTTGCCAATAAAGTTCAATAAATTTTACCGGTAGATATTATACACATACATATTTGCCTCTTGTATTAATTTGACTAATCGTCTAATAAATATGAACTGCAGAATCAAAAATATTTATGCAAAAAAACAACGTAAGCCGCCTTACAAACTCTTTAGAGATTATCAATTTACACAGTTCATTTAGTTTTTAGGGATCCGTACTCAAAGGGTAAAATGGGAACCTATTACAAAGTCTTCGCTTACCGTCCGTCTGTCTGTCTGTATGTCTGTCCGTCTGTCCGTCTGTCTGTCACCAGGCTGTATCTCATGAACCGTGATAGTTAGACAGTTGAAACTTTCACAGATGATGTATTTCTGTTGCCGCTATAACAACAAATACTAAAAAACAGAATAAAATAAATATTTAAGGGGGCTCCCATACAACAAACGTGTTTTTTTTGCCGTTTTAATAGATAATGGTAAGGAACCATTTGTGCGCGAGTCCGACTCGCACTTAGCCGGTTTTTTTATATATTGCTATCTTATTTTACCTATCTAACAACATTTCGCAACGTACTTATTAGTCGTATATTATGTAATATTGTTTTTGCCTACTTCATGTCGATCACGTTCAGTATCTAACTATATGTAACCTCGTAAGAGTTTTAACATTTAAAAGCTTAGTTGACGTTAAGTGGACAGTAACTATCATATTTTTATAATGTAAAACGATATGCCCATAACCATGCTTTATCACCATCTAGTTCCATGGTAAGCTACGAGGCTTGTGTCATGGATACCAGATAGTTGATACACTACACATGTATAACTTTAAATACTACATATAATAAATATAAACACCCATGACTCGAGTACAAACATTGGTGCTCATCACACAAATGAATGGCCCGAATAAGACTCGAATGCGCGACCGCTGGCACAACAAATAGGATCACTACAAACTGAGCCAAACGTGTTGTCTATCGGAAAATCATATACGTAAGTTAGGTAATGATTTTAAAAAGAAAAAGAGAGAGAGAGAGAGAGAGAGAAAGAGAGAGAGAGAGAGAGAAAGAGAGAGAGAGAAAGAGAGTTAAAAGTCAAAAAAGTAAATTAATAAAACATGGTAAATATCCGTTTTACGTCATAAAGACATTGTCATTGACCATCAAGGTTTAGAGAATAATAACTATGATATTGGCCTAAAACAATGATGTATTTTTTTTTAGTTCACGGATTTAATTCTAGCCGGAAACTTTATTGTTACGAGCTAAGTTCCTGAGATCGGAAAAACAAATGGTCACTCGCTTATCACTTCACTCCACTTTTATAATTTATAGTATTTCATCTCGATTTTTGCTTAACTTAGTGATCACTAGACACTGTCTATTTATAAGCATAAACAAAGAGCTCTCCCAGGATTCGAACCTAAAACCCTTGATAGACAAATACTGCATTCAACTCTCACAATTTCTCAGATTCATACAATAATAAAGAAATTAAGTTAAAATAACCCACTTATGTCTACAGAGCTTAATTATGACGAATGATTCATAATGCTCACCTACAGTCCAATTTAATATATCACATGTAACTAATAGCGTCGTCAATTTAGAATAATCTTGACCTTTTAACTAACCATTGCTTAAACATTGTACAAATATAGTTTAAAAAAAATAATATTATTGTTTGTTTTGAGTAGTGAATGCAATTTATTTAATTTTTGTTAACTATTGGTATGCATTTTAAAAATTTTACACAATTGGCTCAGTTTGAAGTGGCCCTACTTGATGTGCCAGCGGTCGCGGGTTCGAGTCCCGCTGAGGGCATTCATTTATGTGATAAGCACGAATGTTTATACTTCAGTCATGGTTGTTCATATTTATAATATGTATGTATTGATGTTATATATGTGTAGTGCATCAACTATCCAGTATCCATAACACAAGCCTTGTAGCTTACCATGGAACTAGATGGTCCCGTGTGTTAATGTCCCAACATATTTATTTATTTATTTTTATTTACATTTTTAAATTATATGTATTATAGTATTCTATCATCGGTGCCAGCCAATACAAATCAAAGCACACCGACTTCGAAAATATCTGATTAGGTTATGAAAACTACCAATCAGTTATTTTGTAATTTTTAGTGTTTTTTTTTAAATCGGTTTTTGTTTTCTTCTTAAAAAAGTTTTTTAGTTACATTTATTCTTTAGCTTTGAATCCCTTAACCTAGTTATCTATAATTTTCCTTACTAAGGATAGACTTTTGACGTTAACTCCATACGAGTTATGTCTAATTCCTATCTCTAGTAAAAGGAAGCTTAGAGATAAATTGTTGTAGTACTCGTATTATCATAAGTCAACGAAAATCTGCAAGCGATATAATATGAAGTTTATAGCTGTCACGACGTCATTGTAATTTTTAGGGTCAACAGATTTGAACCTATTCTTAGATAACTGGCTTTCCATATTGTCATGTGAGAATGTCAGAAAACCTTTAGATGTTATTCTGACCCCTGATTTTATAACACTATTAGTGACCCTCGCTTCACTCGGGTACGTCCCTAAGTACGTACATATAACGTTGCTATAGTTTAATAGGAAGATATTTTTAAGAGAAATAATTCTGCTAACTATCTGCTAAATATAACTTTATTAGTTTACACGCCAATAAAGCTCTCAGTCGGTATGATTTTTTCTGACATCTTTAACAATTATCGTCATATTTCAGCCAATTAACATAAAACCTTAATAAATTATACACCTAAACCTTCCTCATGAATCAATCCATCTATTGGTGAAAACCGTATGAAAATCCATTCGGTAGTTCGGCCTACCTTTGCTTATTAAACTTCGCCTCGTGTGTCTCATTTATAACAATAAATTCTTAATTAAATTAAATTTATAACAATAATTTAAAATTCTTCAAAACGTCGCCTTCGTACTTATTTGTTCAAACTACCAATACTTTTTATACTTTACAGTAAAGAGTTTCTTTTTTTTTAAAAAAAAACCAAAGCTTTCTTCCTAAGGTTTATGTACATATATAGATAAAATACATTTTATCGGCTTTATTATAGTAAAACTAATAGAATTGACATTTAAAAGGCAATAATTCTGTATTAAAAAAACACTTTCGGTAAATGAAGTAAATTGTCCATCGGACAAGTAAGGTGTGAGGGGACGAAAATATAAAGGAATTTGGTACTAATTTAAATACTTCATTACAGGTCGTGTACTTCCCGGTGCAGGACCAGAAGAAGGTTCTATTCAAGTGTCAGGGTCTTACTCGTACATTAGTGATGATGGTCAGACATACTCCATCAGCTACACTGCTGACGAGAACGGCTACCACCCCGTCGGTGACCACCTCCCTACTCCACCCCCAATTCCTGAAGCTATTCTGAAAAGTTTACAGTTAACTGCGGGGGGTGATGGTAAGTTGATCTATCTCATGTTTCATTTATTTTTTTTATAAAATTTTACTCTATTTACTTAAAATTTAAGTTTACCAATAAGAACTTTTTATCAACAGACTATTAAAAGAGAAAATATATATGTACATACATACATATAAAATGAAGATAAATAACGTATAGGCCGCCCTTATGGCTAAAACCCCCATTTATTTTAGATCTTTTTTTTTATTATTTTTTTTCTCAAGATTATTCATCGAATAGGCAGTAAATAGTAATACAGACAGACATATAGACAAAAAAATTAAAACTGTTCTGTTTATCCTCTACCCATATCATACCCATTACGTTTTTAAATAAAATAATTCAACATAAAAATTCAATCCCGTTACTACTTTAGCATATTATATATTTATAAATAAATAATAATTAATAAACTATATGTAGATATATAAATAACTAGCGACTCATCCTCGATCCGCTCGGGTTCGGTTACGTTTTGACGTTTAGTATAGATTTCTTAGATGAGATATTTTCCCGCAGCAAAAAGTATATAATATGTTGACCCGGATAATCAGCTATCATCATACCAAATTTCATTAAAATCTGCCCAGTGGCTTTCTCGTGATGTGGTTACAGACAGACTGACAGACAGAAATTCTTAAAACTATAGATTCGGCTTCTGTATCGATAATAATGACTATTTCAATAAGATTTTCCAAAAAATATTTAATGTACATATTCGACTCAGTTAGAATTTTATTATATGTGTAGATAATAATATAGACAGGTAATAATAATAATATTAATGCATATTTTTTCAGGTCAGTACAGCAAACAGAAGAGCAGCTATGACGCAGACGCAGGTTACTAAGACATGAAGATTTACCTGAATTATATAATACTCAGTGCTTAATCAAATGTATGGATTAATCGTTTTAATTATAATTGTACATAGGATTAATATATACCTTTGATAAGCAACGGCCAGTAGGTACTTAATGTATTATTAATAACATTTTTAATTTTTTTAATAAAAAATTTAAAAAATATTAGTTTTTTTCGTTGCCTTTCTACTTCTATAGTAACATTTTAACTGTTGAATTTAATTTTACCTTACAAATTATATATGGTGGTACTTTTAGCTAAGATTAATTCAGTTCCTTTCATTTATAATAAACTAGCGACTCACCCTCGCTTCGCTTGGATTCGTCCCTAGTTACGTTTTGACGGTTAGTATGGAATAGATAGTCGAACATGCTCTGTGAAAAACAAAAATAAATCTATCCCACGGGAACCGTACATTTTTCCGGGATAAAAAGTAACTTTTGCGCTATTCCAGACCATAATCTATCTCTGTGCCAAATTTCATCCAGATCTGTTCAGTCGTTCTGGCGTGAAGGAGTAACAAACATCCATACTCAGAAACTTTCACATTTATAATATTAATATGGATGAAATCAATACAAAACATCTTAATACTTTTTCATATTAACTTTATATAAATAATATTTTTTAATAATATTACGTTTACTGGATAGTTACAATTATTGTTTCAAATAAAACTGCGATAGAGCCGCCTTTAATTAATTGATAGCAATTATTCAAACAATTTACATTGTGTTTAACTAATAGATGGCGCTTAATATATAGCTGTTATACGAAGTACATTAGATACATACCTGAATTTTTACCTACGAATGGGTGCGTGTAATATTTTCAGTTCAAAAAAACTATAAATATCATGAATAAAAATGTATACTAACAACAATTGTAGTTCCCTTTTAAGTATGTATGTATTAATCAGCGAGTTATTTTAAGTTCAGTTTTTTGACTTTTATTTAAATTACAGTGGTTTGGCATATTCATTGTAAAATATACTTATTAGTCGTATTTACCTCCAAACTATTATCAAAGCCTTGTTGATATTTACGTCGAAATGAAAGGCATCGAACGAATAGGTACTATGTGAATTTCTTAATTTATACTATAACTAGCGCCTCACCCTCACTTCGCTCGGGTTCGCCCCAGATAATACTTTAATTTGACATAACTTTTTTTTATTTTGGAACCGATTGAAATAAAACAAATACTTAATGTTAAGTGAAGCTTACCACAATACATTACTGAAAACCGCACCGAAATCGGTTAAGCCGTTTCTAAGATTAGCGCGCACAAACGTACAGACAAACCGACAAACAGATAAAAAAATTAAAAATCATTGTTTTGAGTTCTATTGCGTTAATAAAAATCCCCAATAATAGTTTTTCTCAAATATCTTCCATTTACAAAATACATCACAGACAGCGGATCGCTGTCTGTAAATATTAAAATTTTATTATATGTATAGATTAATGATTATAATTTTCGACTTTCAATTTAATTTTTCTCTATATTCTGTACCAATGCCCTAAGCAGGAACCTAACCCGTGAACACAATAAGTCCTTTCGCTCAGACGCTCCACTCCATACGTACACTGCGTTAGAAAAGTATTAAGACCAAGTAAAC
Source organism: Fabriciana adippe (assembly GCA_905404265.1). Taxonomy (NCBI): domain Eukaryota; kingdom Metazoa; phylum Arthropoda; class Insecta; order Lepidoptera; family Nymphalidae; genus Fabriciana; species Fabriciana adippe. Next base: position 13,020,004 of record FR989998.1, on the reverse strand, counting down.
CCAGCGAAGTGGATGTTTAAAGCTACCAATCTCCTGCAATAAATATGTTTAATAGATTAAAAAAAATCTGTAGTAAAAAATATTGTTAATAAAAATGAATGGCTAAATGTGTCGTTAAGCGCAAAACTCGAGAATGGCTCGACCAATTCGGCAATTTTTTTTTCTAATGTTCATCAAAGTACGAGGAAGGTTCTTATGAAGAGAAAAATTGAAAAAATTTCACAGAAAAATGTAAAAATCTAATTTTTCTTTTTCCTTATAATAATTATGAACGTACTCTTAAAATTAATATTAACAACTTTAATGCATTTATAGATTTGATACTTTCTTTTTCTACGATATACAGTTTGAATTTGACTTTGTTTATCCTTCTTTCAGGTCGAAACAGATTGACGGATTGGCGTGATTTTTTGTGCGGAGATAGTTGGAGGGCTGGAAAGTGACATACCGCGGGATATTATCTCATTCCTACGGGAAAACACGTATAATACAACCCACAACAAATTATCATACCTATGTATATAATATAGGCTTAAGGCTATCTATTCCATAATTCGTTAAAATGTACTTAGGGACGAACCCGAGTGAAGCAAGGATGAGTCGCTAGTCTGTAATAATAATCTTTACCAATTGGAATGTTATGTATTCAAAACCATTAACAATTTGAAGTCATGCACGTTTCTTAAAATGACATCATGAGTGAACTATAAACTATCAGTCCTTGATCTCACAGCTTCTAGTTGGCACTTACTAATTCGTCGTGTTCTTCAATTATTCTGCTCCGATACATTGAATATATTTTTAAATAAAAAAACATTGAACTGGTCGAATTGCGTTTAATTAAGATCAAGGAAAAAATACAAAAAATAAAATTGCTACAGTCGATACATAAGTATAAAAAAGTGTTCTCCAGATTGAATTCGGCAAGAGTGCGTAATTTATCTGAGACTAGGACACTGCGCTGGAGATATTATAGAGCATTTAATGTGGATTCTTTATTTTTTTATCCGCTGAGAAATAAGGCGCAAAAGAGACGGTTTCACGAGTTCGCGGAGGCAGGCCGGTATCAAACCGCCAATTTTCCAAGTACAGACTGCTACTGTCTATTATGTTAAGAAAAAAAATTAATAACTATACATCGCCTGACCTAGGACAGCCGGGCGTGAAGCCAAGAAACACTGGGAAGCAGTTCCTCAGCACTACCTCAGTTGGCGGTGTACCATGCGAGTTGCTTCTAGTACTTCTGTGAGTAGATTGGACCGTGGGAGCAACCCCTGGTTGTGTTATCTGGCGTTGGTTCTAAATTCTAACTTATTTTTTAGAATTTCTGAATATAAAATCAGTAGATTTTATTTAGATTCGAACCTTGAATCTCATAATTTACAACCAATCTACACTGGCCATTAAGCCTATGAGGTGATTGTTAATACATGGTATACAAGGCTTATGAAAAATGTTTTGTAGAAATTTATACGTAGGATACTAAGTATTAAAAATAAGTGATTATTATGCCTTCAATTATAATTATATAATTTTATGAATAGAAACATCAGCAATTATAAACCTAAAGAAATAGGCAGAAGACCTTGAGAATATGCGAAAGTCTAAACGTAATCGACATAATATCAAATTCTGTTAAAACGTAAATGTGCAAGTTCGCCTAAATACCTCCAAACAATTAATTTATTTATAACTAGCGACTTACCCTCGCTCCGCTCGGGTTCATCCCTACATACGTTTTAACGGTTAGTATAGATTTCTTAGAGATGAGATATTTTCCCGCAGTAAAAAACATCCTATGTGTCCGGATAACCAGCTATCATCATACCAAATTTCATCTAAATCTGTCCAGTGGTTCTTTCGTGACGTGTTCACAGACAGATAAAAATAAATTCTAAAAACTATAGATTCGGCCTCTGTATCAATAATAATGACTATTTCAATAAGATTATCCAAAAAATATTTAATGTACAGATTCGACTCAGTTACAATTTTATTATATGTATAGATATAGACTAGCTGTACGTGAATTCTGCAAGAACTGTTTGAACACAACTCGATAGCTGAATCCGCGCAAACATAGTTCATACAGACTACAGTTACATATTATGTGTATGAAGTATCTTCAGTATGAAATATAATCGCGGATTCAGCGGTCATATTATATAAATGTTCTTACAGCATAGCTATACATCTACTCCTCCAGAAAACGTTGTATACATTTATAAATTTATTCAGATAGACATACATATAAACAAACAGACAGACAGAGAATTTAAAATATGTTTTTATTATAAGTACCATTTATACTTTCATATGCATTTAGTATAAAGCTGTTATTTTGACATTACAAACGGACACTTCAATTTTATTTATTTGTATAGATTTATTTATTTGTTTACAATAACCCCAATAACCCTCTTTACCTATCCTCTCTAAATTTAGAACGAAGACCTGTTATCAATTTGCAAGTGTTCCATTTTGAAACCGTTATCATTTCTTGGAATTTCTTATACTCGTATCTACAAAGACACATTATGTAATTTATACTAATCTATATCTGTATTAATATATAAAGTTGAAACGTATGTTTGTTTGAACGCGCTAATCTCTGAAACAATTTAAAAAAATTGTTTTTTTATTTTCTAACATTTTTACTGAGGAAGATACCCTTCTTTCATCAAACTACTACATTTAGGAGTAGAGCAATATCACAGAAATACTATAAACTACGCGGACGAAGAAGCCATGAGCAACGCTAACGCTTGAAAATACTGAAAAGATCATACTTACACTAAAAATATAAATATACGAGTATGTAGTTGTTTTCTCCATTATCGTTAGTATTGTCATATCACTTTATAGTCATCCACCAACCACCTCTAATAATGACCACTGTTTCATAAAGACGCTCGTAGGATTCTGGGGTCAACTAATAATAATATGCTATCTTTTTAATCGACATAAAAAAGGAGTAGGTTAGTAAGTACTCAATTCGAACATTTTTTTAAGTTTTGCGCATTTTGTATGCTATTTACAGATAAGCAAATGTACAAACAGTGATTTACTTATTGAGTTCTTTGAAACAAAAAATAGCCCGAATTCGATGAATCTTCCCTGCCTTTTGGAGAGTTTCCCTTCATCATCAGAACAGCTGAATGGTACAGAATGGTTGTATAATCACCCGATGACCCACACTTGTAAAGTTCCAAATCGTTAAATATTTAGAAACAGATTAAATTTAACTTTCTACATATACTAGCGACTTACCCTCATTTCGCTCGGGTTTGCCCTAGGTGCGTTTTAACTGTTAGAATGAAATAGACAGACTATATATTAGTATATACATAGGTATGATGAGTTTTATATCCCTTACTTGAGAAATGATTGATTTCTCATATTTCATCCCCCTTTTCACCCACTTTTTCGGGATAAAAACTATACTATGTCCCAGGGTCTCAAAACATTTTCATACCAAATTTCACCTAAATCGGCTTAGCGGATTTTTAGTTTATCTTTTACAAACAAACTCACAAACTTACAAACTTTACCTCTTTATAATATTAGTGTAGATAAATCAACTTTTACTTATTTAAGTTTCTAGTTATCTACTTCTCAAATAGAATAATAGCCCTAAGCTATATTTTCTATTCTATTTATTACTATTACCTTTATTTCATTACGTCCGACATAAGGAAACAAATATCGTCTGCGTAACAAACAAAATATCAGGGAAATCCATCATTATGACGAATTATAGGCAAATGGACCTCTGGGTAACCTTTTCAGGTTGTTATGACGTAACGTGTAATTTGTTTACATTGTATTAATGTAGCGGTCTTTCTTTAGCTCCATAGTGAATAATTTTACTCAACTAGCTGACTCTAGAGACGTTTTGATTAAATTTAATCCCATCAAAAACATAAATGTGAAAATGGGAGCCAAGTTCAATATTAAGAATATGCATGGTTGTCAACTTCCCCGACAAAAGAATTGAAATCTAAATGGGTGCCAAGTTATGTACATAATTCTGTTTATTAATAAGAACATATTTGAGTTCAAGACTTGGCTAGTTTTTACCAGTAAAGCAAGTTTTTAGAGTGAGATATGTTGACCTTACAATATAAAAACAGTAACTTGCGTATAGCATAAAGAAGTTATAGTAAGTGATTACCCGAATATAAGGTAACATATATGTAAAAAATAGCCAAGTCAAATCTTGAACTCAAATACGTTCGTGTCTTGATTTTTTGTGACCTTTGTTCATACGAAAATCTTATAAATATATACTTTCAGTTTTGAATTTCACGGACAGCTTTTTTTTATTAATTTTTTTTCTACATACTACGAAATGTGATGCGTTTACCAACGAATAGCATGTTTTTATTTATATAGATAATATAAATAAAATTATCGGCCTGTATATTTGCTCACATTTCTACTAAAAGAACCATCAGAAGTATATGGCATTTACAAATAAATAAATAAAAAAACTAGATAAGAATTAGAAGAAATAAATAAAAAAAAAACTAGAGTTATCAAATTGTAATTAAATCGCAATTATTCAAATAGAAGGAAGTCTTCGGATATTGTCCAATATCCAACATATTAATTCATTCGTAAACTCATTTTCATGTAACTTTTTATACTGAATATGGTTCACGTGTAAAGGTGGAATGATTCTTTAGAAATTATTTTCAAGAAAATGTACTATTTAGTTAAAAATAGTCAAGTTTTCAATTTTTAATCTTCAGTGCAAACAAAGTTCATTGACATGAAACACCCGTTTAGTACTAATTAACACAGTATGATTCACTTAAAATAAGTTTTGTACATCCTATTTAACTCGTCGTTAACTTTCAAAGTTACATACATTGTCACTATTATGTATGTACAATCAACCCTATAACTGTATTTGGCCCGACCGGGACTCGAATCCAAGACCTAAGTTAGCAGCCAAATCCACCATAGCTACTATATCAAGAGGCAAGCACGCTATATGTAATGTTTATAACACATAATATATTACTTATGTATTCTTATCATATGACCTCTGCTTTATATTATCCTGACAGTGCATCTAAAACTTTAGAATATTTGGAACTGCTACGGAAGTTGATAACAACAATGCTTATAGGAATTACAGTGTAGCGAAAAAATATATGTCTGACAGTTTATTTTATATTTGTAAAAAAATTGCTGAAAATATTATTATACTTAGATACCAAATTCGCGACTTTATTATTAATTTTAATAATTTTGAATCGTTGAATAGTTTTCCTCTCATTCAGTCCTTTTTAACGTCCCACTGTTGGGCACAAACCTTCTTCGCACTGGAAAATTGCGAAGGGAATCAGAACATAGCCTATCACGCTGGCCAAGTGCGCGTTGGCGGACTTCACATGTCTTTCAAAAATAGGTTTTCTACGACATGTAGGTTTCCTTTCGATGATTTTCTTTCACCGTAAGACAAGTTTTAATCATGTTGAAAATGATTCGCATATGAGAATATCAGAGGTGCGAGATCCGGTATTTAGCCTCGTTTCAACTGGTTTTCCAAGCAAGCGCGAACCACTGAGCTACCAGTCTATTTTATTTATAAAAATACTAAAATCCTCTAATCCATTCAAATTTCTTCATAGAAATACTCAATAACTGAGCTTGAACCGACCCGGGACTCGAACTCAAGGCTTCCGAATCTGCGGCCATCTATATTAGCCACTAGACCACCGAGGCATTCCTAATATAAAAAGGATGACATTAGCTTATGTCAGTCAAAAACACATGTGGCAGCTGTGTGTGAGCGGACCGCCCTTCGCATTACGTTCCTAATGAAGCTTATTTTTAAAATTATGAAGTCCAAAAATTCGGCTTTAACAACATTTAGAAAAAATGATATGCGTTTAATATTTTTTTAGGATCCTCTCTGGGTTCAGTTATTAAGAAATTCTCAGTGATATTCGAATTCTTACTGGTCGTGTCGAATAACCACGCCTGAATTCGCCGCGAGAGAGCGCTAGTGTAGAGTGAGGTCTCTGGAAATATCAAATGGTACTGAAAGTTAATTGTTTGTGAGCTTTTTGTCGCGAATTTTCACTAATATTGATGATTATTGTAAATATTGTGCCGTTCCTGATTAATTATGGCAGACAAAGTACGGCAAAATAAATCTCATTAGATTAAAAGAAAAATTAAGAAAAAGTCAAGTTTTTATTTATTTGGTTATGTTTAATTATTTAAAATCCTGATAGAACTGTTTCTGCGCTAACAATTATATTTATTATATTAAATTTATTGGCCCTATCGGAATATTAAATACATTTCAATGACAGTAAAAGTACCTCACTCGCCAGTGGCGCCAACTGGTGCCACCAGAAACGATGGCCCTCATTGTCATCCCACCGTTTGATAGTTAAAGGAAAAGAGGAAGTTAAAACTTATCTGTACAAAATGCTATCCTCAATAAGAGTTGCTGTCGTGAACAAAATCAATCTGTAGCACATTATTATTATTATTATGGAGTTTCTGCGATGGTTTTTATTTTTATGTATGAGATATTATTCAGGTTCATACTAAGTTTCTTCCTTATAAAACGTAATTTTATTCTTCGACTTGGCGGACCTAAACGACTTTGCAAGTGTATATTGAAGAATTAATAAAGATTTAAAAATATTATAAATAAGAAAAAAATAATTAAAATATCATAGTAATTTCCTGTTTCCTGCTTTACAAATAGAAACAGTTAAACTATCATTATACTAAGTCAGTTTGTTGTACAATGTTATAAAGAATTAAAAGTTTGTACTTTGCATAGAGGTCAGAATGTGCTACAGTGTAAGGTTGATTGTCATACCGTAAGGTGGCCTATTTCGGTGGGGGGAGAGGGGGGGGGGGGTGGACTATGCGGGTTGCTTCTTGGTTGTTGTGACAGGCAGCCGTCGGGGCATCGTGGTTGAGGATTGCTTCTTATACTTGTAGGCACACACAAATATATACATACACATCCTTTTTTATACTTGTCCATTTTATATTAAGACCTTTCTATTAACCTTTTTTTTATAAATCATATCTTGTGACATATTAAAAAAAAGAATAGAAAAGTATTAACATAAAAAGGCGTAATAAAATATGCACGATTTTTATTTCTATTTCTAATAAAATAGATTAGAATAATCGAATATTTTTGCAACGTCCATATACTTCTCTGAAGACAGAGTGGATTATGGCAACCTATTAATTGCTGTGGCAGGCAGCCATCGGGGCGTCGTGGTTGAGTGCACAAGTTCAATAAGAAGGGGGAGATTCTGTATAAATAAACAAAAAAGACCATTTTTAATAGCACGAATAAAACTTCGTGGTAAAACTAGTTTATTACTAATTAAAAAATCTCAAAGATAATATGGATATAATTATTAAATGATAAACTTATATAAAAAAGATATCCTTTATCAATAATGTATGCATCAAATAAATGTAAAATGTTTTAATTAAATAATTAATAAACCGGAGAACGTGAGTTTTACTCAAATTTAATGTAAATAATTATAGTACCTATCGCTTCAAATATATTTTTTTTTATTTTAGCAAAAAACATAGCAGGTTTAGTAGCTTTCATTTTAACCGACGAAAAAAAGGAGGTTCTCAATTCGACGCGTATATTTTTTCTATGTTTGACCACGCATAAGTTTTTTACACTGTAGTCCGATTTCAATTTTTTTTTATTTTTATTTTTATGTTGTATATATTTTGGTTCTTTTAAATATATAAATAGATTAATCTTAACTTAACTGAGAAATGCTATGTTTATTGATTCGTCACTCACCAATGGAGTAACAGATCTACGTAATTTTATGCAGTGTTATTAGGATTGAGAATGAAGTAAAATAAATTACACTCCTTCACGCTAAAATCGCTGAACGGTTTAGTGCTAATCAGGTCAGGAGTAACACCTAGGCTACTGTCAGTAATAATAATTGCCCAAAGGTGGCGCTGTTTATTTGAATAAGTATGAATTTATACATATTATAAAATTAGATAAAGAGAATGTTTTTTTTTTTATAACTCACAAAAAGCACCAAGGGCAAATCTGAGCAAATCGATAATGGATCAGTAAAAAACAAATAAACAAATATTTCAATATGTCACGCAATAAACTGGAGTTACAGTAACTAAGCATAAATGACAAAATACCGAAAATTAGACAATTACTTTCATAATTTTCTCAAACACAAGTAATGCCGCGGTATATTCAAGTGTTTGATTTGCTAGCAATCTGAAACAGATGATATAGTAATAACATGGTTAGTGGTTATTCTAGACAATTTGAATCAGACCGCAAACGCTTAAGGCAATAACGTCAATTTGAAATTGAAAGTATCCAACCGTTACAATAGTATTTCATATTATAGATATGTTTGAGCTAAATTGGTCACACAGACGACGTTTACATTTTACCTTGCACATCAATTTTTTAAAATATAAATACCCATAGATTATTTAAAATCTAAGATAACGAATAAGATAAAAATTATAAAAAACACTAATCAGATTAATTATTATTGGGGATTTTATCAATGTTCGTAACCGTAACTAAAACTATAGGATATCCGAAATAAAATATATATCCGAAACCGTAACCGAACCTGATATAAAAGTTTCGAATAATTACGGATTGGGGCTGAGTTAAAATGAGACACGTTATGACAGGTTTTCGTCCAGCCGAATCGATGCGCGTTGTTTAAATAGTTTTTGTTATTTATTTTGCTGAACTATGTTAGTCAGTCATATTGTAGTACCAAAATATACCTACAAATAAAATCAAATCATTACCTATTTGTACTTTCCTTTTAAGTTTCTTTAAAAATGTAATATTCGTATCTGAAACTATCCGAAACCATCGGATAATCCGAAATAATTTCATCCGTAACCGTATCCGAAACCGGTATAATGTGTTCATATATCCGTATCTTTAACCAGATTATTATATCCCCGATTATTATATTCAACTATAAAAATAATACTTCAATAAATATCTAAAAAACCATTTACGTATATAAAGACCATATTAAGTTAATTAAGCATTATTTGCTATTATTATTAAATTTATCAAACAAATTACAGTTCATCCTGTGGTTTTCTAACGTCACGATATATTGTAAACGGGATTTCTCGCCAGTCGTACGTAGAAGTTCAAATGGTGCTTAGTGCGTCCTAAGCTCTTACAGTGTGTGGCCATGAAATTGTGCTGGCTTTTTATTATTTACTGGATTGCGATTTTGGATTCGAGCTATGGAAATCAGGTAAATAGTATTTCTTTTAATTTCTATATTTATCATATATTTTTTAAATAATTATGGTTATTATAGAGTTTTTTTTTAAATAAATTTTAAAAATATAATTTGAATGCCAAATTACTGTGGATAATATTAAAATTATTTATTATTTAAAAATAGCGTTATAAATATTGTATAATAATTTAATACTTATTAATTTAGAGAAATCATATTCTTGTCATATTTGAAAATGGGATGTGATTTAAATAATTTCTAAATAAAACTATATTGTCGGGTGTTTGCGCGGATTTATTTTGACTTTTGGTCAAGAAAAATCATGGTCCCTGTAGAAATTTCTGTGAAATATTCATGTAAATCTAAGATAATATTATCAAATAAATTCATTGAAAATTTTGTAAATGTATTCAATAAATTATATAAAATATGTATTTCGGATACATTATTATAAAATAAAATATTTTTATTATTTACATGAATTACAACTATTTTACTTAATTACTGTCTTAAATTTATGCAATTATTTGACATTTTAAGTTAAACTATCTTTCTTATCGCGAGAGACTCCCGTGACCATGATTGCTGTAAAGCATTCGAAACGTCGAGAACCAAAAATCCAAATAAATCCGCAATAAAAATATATAAAAGATATTATATTTTATTATATTTTGTAATAATAACAACGAATAGACAATCTTAACATCTTACATATAATAAAATTCTGAGTCGAATCTGTACATTAAATAAGTATTTTTTTGGAAAATCTTATTGAAATAGTCATTATTATCGATACAGAGGCCGAATATGTAGTTTTTAGAATTTTTGCCTGTTTCTCTGTCTGTCTAGGAACGCATTACGAGAAAACTACTGGACAGATTTTAATGAAATTTAGTATAATGATAGTTGGTTATCCGGGTCAACATATAGGATACTTTTCACAACAAGAAAATACGTCACCTCTGAGAAATCTATACTAAACGATAAAAAGTAACTAGGGACGAACCCGTGCAAAGTGAGGGTGAGTCGCTAGTTTTATATATAAATAATTTTTCATTCATATTTTAACTCTTATCGAATTTGTCCCGCGAACGTTGTAGAAGTAGAATGACGTAAACAATGAGGTAATTCATAAAACAAAGTTAAGTCACAGAAGGATATTTCATTGAAAATCTATTAATAAACTAACTTTGTATTTGTTCCAAAAATACATTATGTTTGATTACTTTTAAAGTCAAACATATGTCAAACGTGTTGATTGTAAATTATTTTTAAATAATCCACACTATTTTGAAGAAATACGCAGTTTAAAATGACTTTACTAATATTCCACCCTCGCTTCGCTCACGTATTTAGTTGCTTTTTACGATTTATTCCAAAAATATTGTTTTTTTTTTTTCTATATTTACTTATAATATAATATGTAATTCATCTTTTGACCTTCTTCTGTGTTTTTGATCTTTATAAACAGTAGCCATGTTATTCCAGATCATATGCTCTGTTTATGTACAAAATTTCATTCAAATCCGTTCAGCCGTTTCAGCACGAAGAAGTATATAAATACAAATTTTTACTTTACCACAGAAGTATTAAGTTTGATTTCTGGCCGACGCTTTGCTTTTTTTTAAAAAACTATTACTAACGCCTTTACAGCCAATTTAACTCGCCAATCACATAAAACTAACTGGGTTAGGTCATGTCTGACTGTGAATAAACTTTTCTTGTTTTTGTTCTATAAATATCTCCAACTAAAGAATATTTTAAATAAAACTATCTTTTCGGATTATTTCTCGAATATTCGATATATTAAATAATATTGATAACACTAGTATTAACATGCAACGTTGCTCGAGTGGCTCTTTATCAAATTTCGTTTATAGTACATAGTGACAGCGCGTGTTTCTATTAGTAAAATATTTTTTATCATTCAATAGTTTCTTATAATATCCCTTACAGACAAACAAACAAAGACATTATTTTTTTTTCTTATTAATGAAAGAAATATATTTGGAATGCTTTATAAGAAGAATGTAAGTGAAAATTTGGAAGTCTACATATTTGTTACTCATTCACACTGAAATTACGGGACCGATTTTGATGAAATTTAATATAAAGGTAGACTAAGACGTGGAGTAGTATAGGTTACTATTAGACGTAAGTAATTCGCTTGTACAACATAATAATCACACTCTAAACTAACGCTTTTATATCATAATCAATCAATACATGACGACATGTTTGGCTCAGTTTGTAGTGACCCTACTTGCTGTGCCAGCGGTCGCGGGTTCGAGTTCGAGAGAGGAGCCCCCCGCTGGGGGCATCCATTTGTGTGATGAGCACGAATTTTTGTACTCCAGACATGTTTGTTTATATTTATTGTATGTATTTAAAGTTATATATATGTGTAGTGTATCAACTATCTGGTATCCATAACACAGGCCTCGTAGCTTAACATGGAAGTAGATCATGCTGTGAGTTAATGCCCCAACAACATATTTATTTATTTTATTTAGTACGTCCGCCGCTACTGCAATACATCGAATAATAACTAAGGATCTCATGATCGAATTCTTAGAACAACAGAAAACTATTTTTAAGTATAACCTAAATTTTACTAGACTATTATAAGAATTTTAAAGCAGTACCTAATAATTTTATGAACACTTCACTCTACGCCTGAAATAATATTTGATCAAAATGGAAAAAAATATTTCGAACTATCTTTCTTCCACATTATGTATTCAAGAGAAAAAGAAGGTAAATGTTTCAAGATCATATACACGAGTAAAATAACTATTAAATTAAAATAAAAAAAAAAACTCCACATAATAGGCCTAGGTTTTCATATCATTGCAATGTTATTAAAGTGATGGGAACCTAGTTACGAATCGGTTAGATCTGTGAATATTTTACCGTCTAGAATAGAGCTGATAGTTTGCAAACGGCTGAATGGATTTTCTTGATTTATATCTAAGAACACTCTCAATCAATTCGCCTTTGAAACATAACAAAAAAAAAATTGGTTCATCCGTTTGGGCGCTACGACGCCCCAAACAGACACACAGATACACAAGTTAAAGTTGTAACACCCCTTTTTTGCGTCAAAGGTTAATTAATTTTCATCAATTCAATGTTTGTTATTTTTTTTCATATTTTCATGAATTTACCCTACACAGAGAGAAAATAAGGACTAGCAAATTTTTATTTTGGTTAAATAAAATATAATAGCGGAATTTCTGGCACCATTTAAAAAATATAGTGGGTAATATTATTCCTTATAGTTTGGTACTTATGTTTTGTTTCATAAAACCGGTATTTTAATGCTCTACAACTTTTGCCATGACTTCAAACCTTGTTTTGGCGAAAACAAAATATTTACAAAGAAAAAGGACTTTCATAACCTCTGATAATTTGTGACACGAATACCAGATTGAGACTTTTAAGGCAACGTATAAAAATATGCTAAAACAAGGATATATTAAAAGTAGATAATTTCTACAAAATAGCTAATCTAAAACTCTATGAAAGTCATATTTGCAAAAATAGGGTCATATTTGATAATTTGACAAATAGAATAGAAATAGATGTCAAGTGATAGTCTTATCATTTATAGATACCTCAATCAGATATCTTGCAGTTTTTTTATTCTATAGCGATAAAGACTGATTTGTCGATCATTAGATAAAAATTATTAATTTATAATATAAGAATTATTAATAACTAGCGGCTCACCCTCGCTTCGCTCGGGTTCGCCTCTATAAACAAAAACAAGTCTATTCCACGGGAACAATACATTTTTTCGGGATAAAAAATAGCCTATTTGCTATTCTGATGTATGAACTATATTATTGTAAAGTTTCATTATAATCCAATCAGTAGTTTTTATGTACTAAGCTGAATAAGTTACTATAGATTTTTAATTATCCCACAGGAACTCTTTAATTTTCCTGGATGAAAAGTATCTAAAATGTTGACTGTGGGATATAAGGTATCACCATGCAAAATTTAATTTAAATCCATCCAACAGTTTCGGAGATTAGCCCGTACAAACCGACAAACAGACAGAGAAACAACAAAAAATAAAAAATAAACTGGATTTGTTCTATTTCTCTTCTTACATCCCCCTGACTTGGTTTTTAGCATTTTTTTCTATGTACAGACATTCGAATTCTACAGTTTTATTACATATATAGACTAGCGACTTACCGTCGCTTTGCTCGAGTTCGTCCCTAGGTGATTATTTAAATTGACATAACTTTTTTATTTATGAATCGATTGAAATAAAACATACACTAAATGTTAAGTGAAGGCTGAAGCTTACCACAATATTTATATATATAATTTTTAAGATTATTGCGCACAAACGCACAGACAAACTGACAAACTGACAAAGTTTTTCTTAAATATTTTTCATGTACAGACAGCGATCAGTTACACATTTTTTTTATGTATGTATGATGACTAGCTAAATCTTGCCCCGCTTCACTGTGGCTTTGTCTAATATTAATTACTAGCGACTCGCCCTCGCTTCGCTCCGGGCTCGTCCCTAGACAAAAACAAGTCTATCCCACGGGAACCGTACATTTTTCCGGGATAATATATAACCTATAGCCTTCCTCAGTTAACAGGCTATTTAATGCAAAAAGAATTTTTCAAATCGGATTAGTAGTTTCTGAGATTAGCGCGTTCAACCAAACAAACAAACAAACAAACAAACAAACTCTTCAGCTTTATAATATTAGTATAGATGAGGGGAATAAATGACAGATTTGCGATTTTGAACAAACGAAGATTACATTTGTATATCCTTTTAATTTTTGAAAACAGATAATATAATCAATTTTATGATATGTTAAACAATTATAGATAATATTATATATTACACATAAGTCAACTTGATACAGTGACACTTTTTATCAATTATCTGTAATTATAAATATTTTGCCCATTCGAAAACAAATTTGTAAAAATAAGTTATCTTTGAAGATAGCAAAGGAAAGAATATCATATATTATATGCATATCATTTATCAGACAATAACAACGGTTAATTTGGAAACCTAATTACAACAAATTATGAGGCAATTTAAAATATTTCTCAATCCCGTGGGAACTTCGGGATATAAAGTAAGGTATACACACTCTTTGGTAAAACTGCAAGGACCTGTTACCTGATAAAAAATGGATACATGTAACCTTTACGCGCAGTTGAAATAAAACATCTTTGGCAAATGTCGCAATTAAATTAAAACAAATCAATAATTAAATAAGGCATATTAGGCATATTACAATCATATATTTATAGAATATCATATACGGAAAGAATATCTAATATATAAAATTCTCGTGTCACAGTTTTCGTTGCCATACTCCTCCGAAACGGCTTGACCGATTTTGATGAAATTTTTGTGCTTATCCGGTATCTATGAGAATCGGCCAACATCTATTTTTCATCCCCCTAAATGTTAGGGGTAGTCCACCCCTAAATTTTTTTTTTTATTTTTTAGACAAAATTTTTAATTTCTATTTTTTTATGATACAACATACAAAAATACATACAATCCTCAATTTTCACCCTTCTACGATCAACCCTTATTTTTTAATAGCCATTTTAGTAATAGGAAATTATTTATATGGCAAAACAACGTTTGCCGGGTCAGCTAGTAGTAGTATTATATATTTATCAGACAATAACAAGGGTTACCTTGGTAACAATTAGTCATTAAAGCTTTTATTTAATTTATGCACATACATCCCACAGTAATTAATGTTCATTTTTATGAGTAATAAGATAAGTTTTTTTATCAAGTTTAAAGGTTATTTTAAATTTTATTTAACATATATTACATAACATATTATTCAGTATTATTTTTCACTTCCTGTGTAATGTACTCGTATTGCATCTCATTCTCTCGTCAGCTTAATCCTTTATATTTATATGTTTGTCTCTTTCTCGTGTTGCATTTTAGTTTAATCGAGTTTCAAATTACAACGATTCTAAAGAAGTTTTACTTCAAAATATATTTTTTAATATATTAAAAATAAAAATGTATTTTTGTAATCTTACCAACTCAATGACATAGCAGAACTAAGTAGAAGCTATAAAAACGACACAAGATATAATTATTACAATCATCAGAATCAATTTTAAATATAAAAGTAGCTTGAAATACAAAAAAAAATGATCATTGACATGATTACTCTAAAGTATTCGAAACTTCGGAAACCAAAAGTCAAAACAAATCCGCGAAAAAATCCAAAAGAATAGTTTTATTTAAAATTAACTTGAAATGTTTATAACTACATTACACTTTTTCGAGCCATCCGTCTCAAGCATGTCAGCAGAAGCTTATAAATAACTAATGTTTTACAGATTTGTTTATTTTTAGACTCCATATGCAACTTTGGTTACCGACGTTTGAGTCCGACGGTGTATATCTTGATTTCGTATTACTTTATTAATAGACATTAAGCTCTCTTCTCAAAGCTTAGCTGAGCTTATTTTTAATTATATATACGTCGATAACTTTAGATGTACATATGCTTTCTTATTTTTCATTAGCTCCTTAACTGTAAAACTAACTAAAGAAAAGCTCCTTAACGTTAACGTTTAGTATAGATTTCTCTGAGATAAGATATTTTTCTGCAGTAAAAACTTTTGTCCTGATGCGGTCACAGACAGACAGACAAATAGACAAAAAATCTAAAAACTATTGATTCGGCCTCTGTTTCGATAATAATGAATATTTCAACAAGATTTTCCAGAAAATATTTAATGTACAAATTCGACTCAGAATTTTATGATATGTATAGATTTATTATACGAGTATAATTATATTGTCCTCATTTTCTTATATCATTGTATGTTAATAACACTAATTCCTTTCAGGTAAAAAACATGACAAAACCCGAAAGATCACCAAATAGATTCTTAGCGGGGCAAAATAATGAAATAACCATAAAAATTATGATGCACATAGATCAGCCATTAACTAAAAAATTAGCAGTCCAATACAGAGTAAATACAAGGAAGAAACTGAAATCAGTGACACAAAAAATCTTAGAAGATGTTAGAAAGCTTTTCATTCATAGAAGTTTGAATCAAACTATTAGATTTAAGTTGATCGATACGAAATTTCTAAGAAACAGTGAAAAGGTAGCTTTAGATGCGAATGCACCGAAGTATTTGAAAAGTTATTGCGAATGGCAAAGTGAAAAGAAGATATCTCAGAAGACTTGGTATTATTCTGTGCTGTTGACCGGTTTAGATCTTTTTCATGTGAACAATGGAAGGAAAATTAGGAGTAATTCAGGTATGTATGAGAAAATATATTTATTACTAGCAACTCACCCTCGCCTCGCCTACTGTCGTCTCTAATCTAATATACAGGGCGGACTTTTGAGACGGGACAGTAAGGGCAGGTACCTTAACTACTATAGTTACAGGAAAACGTTCCTAGGAAACCATCCATAACTTTTTGAGATATTCTGAACTGCATTCACAGATTTTGGAAAAAATTTACAGTCAGCGAGAAAAATGCTAAAATACCAAGAATTTTTTTTTTATGTCAATCGATCCTATTTCATGCAGGAATCAAAAGACTCTATGGGACCATTTAAGGTATGAGTACTAGAAATGACAGAAATCGCCAAAATCTTTTCGTTTGATCAACACGAAATATTTTTTGTTGCCAAACGGTCCTATTTTTTAATGTGATCAAAAGACTCTTTGAGGCCAACTGAAGTTTGAGTATGGTTCATACTACTCGTAGATACAGTTTTTAGTGCTGCCATCTCTACAAGCTTGGCAGGAAATAAATATTTCATTTGACTCTAAATAATAATCTAAAATCTATTCTCGTACTAGTAACAATTATATTATTGCTAACAATACTAAGAACCAGAACTTAGGTGCACAATAAATTTAATTAAAATCGACCAAGCAACGGCTCTTAAACGTTAGAGAAAAGAAAGAGGACAAAAAATTATGAACAAATGTACATCGAAATTTACATATAAAGATATAATATTTTCAAAATTGAAATTTATTTTTATAAATATTAAAATTTACATTATTATACTCGTAATGTTGCTCACAAAACATGCAATCTTGGACCGTTACTGAGAGTATCCTAAAGAAAACCTAATATTGTTTATAGCAAATAAAAAAGGAGTCCCTCATTGCACTTTATTTATTTAATAATTAATTTAAAATAAATTGTATATTATTTCAGGTCGCGGTTACACGAAAGGTATTTGCAACGTCAAAAAAAGCTGCGCGATTGTAGAGTGGGATCCTAAGCTTACTGGATTTTTATTAGCCCATGAGATAGGACATAGGTAACTTTTTTATCCATAATTAACTTATATTTCTCATAATTGTACGTATAATTGATTCTGTTCTATGATTTTACACAGTTTTTCTTTTTTAATGTTGGGAAATGCATTTATAATATATTGATACACTACACATATAACTTTGAATACATACATACTATAAGTATAAACACCCATGACTAGAGTACAAACATTCGTGCTTATCACACAAATGAATGCCCCCAGCGGGACTCGAGCCCGCGACCGCTGACACAGCAAGTAGGGTCACTACAAACTGAGCCAAACGTGTCGTCATTTATAGATATTAGATACTCAGTTTTCATAGAAATATCGCAAATATATTAAAATTCAGAACGCAATGAACGTATCACGTCACTTGACCTCTTACCCATCTAACTCTCGCGAGTTTTACAATTTGTTTTTCATGAATATGCGCATATGCTATCAAAAGCTTACAGGCATTATATTAAATTATTACATTGATTAAATATTTTAGGTAATATCTATTATAAATAGGTGAATACAAAACTGTTCAAATAAGTTTCTCTACCGATTTTTTTTGTTTAGTATCTATTGACGATACATACATACATACATACATGCATATATAGGTAAAGACAAAAGAGTTCAGGACCTTTTTCTCCTCTGTTAGTAAACCAAATTTCTTTTTTTTTTTTCATTTAGTACATAGCTATTGACGAACTTTAATATTATCAATAAAAAAAATATTACAGTCGAATTCCGAACACTGGGCGAACATTAGTTTCATAACTAGAGATATAACATTAAATTGGACTATATGACTATTGGTATATGAGTTAAATTTATCTAATATATAAATATCTTATGTCACGGTGTTTCGATCGCATTCGTAAACTCGAAACGGCTTGACCGATTTTAATGAAACTTTTTTTTGTATATTTAGTAGGTATGAGAATAGGTCGTAAAGTATTTTTCACCCTTCTACCCCTACCCCCCATTTTTTTAAGTAACATGGGTCGAACCAGAGCGGAGCGAGGATGAGTGGCTAGTAAAGTAATAAAAAGTATCTAATTGGACAAGTTACATGACAAACAATAAATACACACGCATTACCCAAGTTTTTAGTATAATTTCATATAAGATGTTTATTTTTTATACATTTCAGCCTCGGCATGAGACACGACGGTCCTCCATACAATCAATGCAAAAGTCAACAGAATATTATGGCCCTTAGACATGATTTTAACAAGCACCCTAAGACCTGGTCTCCCTGTAGTTGGTATTCTCTGAAGCAATTTTTAAAGTACGTATGTTCTTCAAATATTTTTTATTTGATAAATAGATTCCTATATGTATATATTCATATAGGGATTTCACAAAAAATATATAGGTATGTTAAAGTCCCTTTGGACAAACAGTGACGGCTTTACGTGATCTCCGGGCTACGGGGATGAAGCGTCGCCAATTCTCAACTCCAGACTATTACTGTTAACATGTTAACAAAAAACCAAATAAAACAAAAAACTTAACCACACCTGGGCCGACCCGGGAGTTGATCCTAGGACCTCTGGATCTGTAGCTGTACACGCTAAGCTCTAGACTAAAAAATAATAATAAAATTAGTTTAAAATACTGTTTAATTACTCGCAATCAGTGCAACTCTGACGTACCTTTATTCATTTTATTTTCAATTTTTGGCACACAATAATTTTTGTTTTTTTTTCCAGGACGAGTAAAGCATGGTGTGTTAAGCCCGAAGCTATAAATAGAACTTCTTTAAAATTTCTTCAATAGTTATAAGCAATTTGTGATATATTATATTAGAATACTAGAAATGTCTAGTCAACAATGACCTAAGATTATAAAATCGTATCCATACTATGCTTAGTCTTGCCTAGGGTTTTAACCATACGTCACAATGTTATTATCCCAAAAACTTCCTGTTTAGCTTTAGCTTAATAAAAATGTTTGTACAAAAAAAATTATAAGATATAAAATCTTTACCAAATAAAAAAAGTGTAAATTACGAAAAGAAGTTTTTTCAGGCCATATACATAGATAAACACAACCCAGTTATAATTCATCATATCGTATAATCTATTATTATATGATCTGTGTCTATACTTATAATATTATAAAGAAACAAGAGTTTGTTTATTTAATTGAACGCGCTAATCTCAGGAACTACTAATCCGATTTGAAAAATTCTTTTTGCATTAGATAGCCCGTTTATTGAGGAAGGCTATAGGCTATATATCATCATGCTACTACCAAGGGAGCGGAGCAGTAATCATAAATGTTTTCAAATCGGGCAGACTTCCATACATTATTGCATTGTAACATAATTGTGAACGCGGGTGAAGCCGCGGGTACTGCTAGTATAATAGTAAAAGCAACAACAGTGCATAATCTTAAAAACTAAATATTATAATTTTTATATGTTAACTTAATAATATATCATATTTGTTATTAAAATATGGCATTCTACAGTATTTTTTGTACTTACATAAAATATACATTATATATACTAAGTGACTTATGTTTTATTTAAAACCTACAACGTAACTTCCTAACTTATAGTTAGTCAACGTATGATGATATCGGCATACGATGAAGGAAAACATCGTGAGGAAACCTGCATGTCTGAGAAAACCTAACAAGTTTTCGTAAGACAATTAAATATACTTATTTAACCGACTTCAAAAAAGGAGGAGGTTCTCAATTCGTCGGAACCTTTTTTTTCTTTTTTTACAAATAAGTATATCAGTAAATAACTAAAAGTAGAAAACAACTTGCATAGATAAACTTACGTAAACTCAATAAAAAAAAACTCTTAATATTAGTAAAACCGTACTTTAAATGAATTAAGTGCGTACACCAACAATAATAGCAATATTTAACTATTTTTAATAAAACTTATAACACAACACAAGGCATTGTTATATTTGTACACATTGCTATAAATTTCTCACAGGAGTAATTGTTTAACTATCTATACATATAATATAATTATAACTAAGCCGAATCTGTACATTAAATATTTTTTGGAAAATCTTTTTGAAATAGACATTATTATCGATGCAGAGGATGAATCTATAGTTTTTAGAATTTTTGTCTATCTGTCTGGGAACGCATCAAGAGAAAACCACTGGACAAATTTTGATGAAATTTAGTATGATGATAGCTGTTTATCCGGGTCAACATATAGTATACTTTTTACTACGAGAAAATATCTCATTTCTGAGAAATATATACTAATCGTTAAAGAATCGGTAAAACGTAACTAGGGACCAACCCGAGCAGAGCGCGGGTGAGTAGCTAATACGATAAAATAACTATGTGTGTTTATATTATATGTATCAATGTACTCTGCTACATAGACTACTCGTATAATTGTTAATAATATACCAAAAGATGGCGCTATTCGTTTGCCATGATGCAAAAGATGAATACCTACGTCATATATTTTGGGACGACAATTTAACACGTTCACTGCGTTAAGATTTTTAGATGACTTTCAGCTAGTGCTATATAAGGTCCCTAAAACCTGAAGCGTGATGATCTTGGAGTGCGTTGTCGGGTCGAAAATATCTGTTCGGTATACATGTATTTAGAAGTGGATTTTGAAGCAATTATAATGATTTTTTTAAATTTTCTTTATGAAACATATTTTTTAATAATCATGTCGTATATTTATACGTTCGTAACAAAATCCGGCTATTGTAACTTATGTTAACGATTTGTCAAAATTTTCGGGTCGTTTTCACCCGATATCCGCACTGCTTGTAAAGTGTATCGATAAAAGATTAGTGTTGTACAAGTAAAACAACGATGAGATGAATAGTAAGTTTTGTTGAAATAAAAGGTACTTATCGACAATTAGAAAAGATTAGAAATATGTTTTTCATTACAACAAATGGTTTTTCTTCATACTTCGCAAAAAGATTTAACCTTTTTCACTTCGCGTGTGACTAGTAAATATTCCGGGACTTACAGTGTTATTCCGGGTTCTATTATTCCTTTCAACTTCACCTTCACACGTCAAAAGCATTTTTCTACATCTCGACCTCTTCATTTTGTCAAAACTGCTTACCACTTGTAACAATAATTACAATACGTCGATAACGACTTAGACGTTGCTAACTTATGTGCAACACTAGTGTTACGAACACGAAATCTGGTGCTGCTATCGGGTCATCGGGTCATCAGGTCTGAAAGACCCGATAACCGCACCTAGCGAAAAATGTTTACTGCTAGTCGTTATAAGGTCGAATAGATCTGATATATTTTTTTTGTATCTACGTCAAATATTTGAAGAGGTAAAATTAAAACTTTAAAAGTCCCTTTTTTATTTCATAAAACGAAAGAGATATCTATCCCGCACCAGCGGTAAGACACAGATTTTTCGTGCCGCACCACGGGGAAGTCTCGTATCGGGTTGATTCGACCTATTGCCGCAGTGAACGTGTTAAAATGTTTTCTACTAGTAGTAGATATTAGAGAATTTCTCTCTCTACCTTTTGATTCCAGCCCTATATGAAATTGATGTCATCAAATTACTTTTCTATCAAAGTTATAAAACATCTTGCAAATTTTCAAATCTATACAAATAAATAAAATTGTAGTGTCTGTTTGTAATGTCAAAATAACAGCTCTATACTAAATGCATATGGAAATATATACGGTAAGTACTTATAAGAAAAACACAATTTTAAAATTTTGGTCTGTCTGTCTGTATGTTCGTTCCGGCTAATCTCCGAAACGGCTGGACCAATTTAAACGGGACTATCACTGGCAGCTAGCTGATATTATTAGGAGTAACTTAGGTTACTTTAATTTTAGAAAAAGTATTAGGTTTTCGCTCAAAAAATTTCAACGTACCTAGGGACGCACCCGAGCGAAGCGAGGGTAAGTCGCTAGTTCATCTATAAAATCGGGATTACATTTAATTAATTAACTAAATGGTCTTATTCAATTCTTTTACTTGCATATTTAGTTACATACATACAAATAGGTACAGTTAATAAAACATTACAGAAAAAAAAATTTATTGGTTCATATATGCCGGCAAAATTGTTTATTATTGTTTAAACTAACATATGTATATTTGTATAAGAATATTTATCAAAAAAGTCGATTTTAAATTAAACTACATGCTGTAACTAGGTACTTCTTACAATTACCTAAATATTAATTGAAATTTTGGGTTAAATAATTGTAATGAATACACTTCTTAATTACCGTTTTTATAGAAAGCACTCTCGCTATGCTCTCGAAATACAAAACGTTATTTATTTGAAAATAAAACACTTTCCCCGTTACATCCGTAAATAATGACCAACAATGTTTAATAACGAATTCGGGTCACATACAACTGTTACTATATGTATATTATGAAGGTTTGTCTATTTGTTCATAATTCCTATTTAAAACATCTTTATTTTTTAGGCCAATCTTATATAGTATGTACTAGCGACTCTCCCTTGCTTCGCTCGGGTTCGTCCCTAGGTTGATTCTCCATGCAAACTTTCGTTCCCATTTTCATCCCTTTAAGAGATGATTTCCGGGATAAAAAGTATCCTATGTCCTTTCTAGGGTCTCAAACTATCTTCTTACCAAATTTCATCTAAATCGGTTCAGTAGATCCAGAGATTACCCCCTACAACCTCACAACATCACAAACTTTACCTTTTTATAATTTAGTATAGATTAGTATACTTTATACATAAAAATTTCTAAGTATTAAGTTGTAATGTGGTTATGCATACACTATCCACCTGTATAATCTTCCATTCCAGTGTACAATACAGTATATAAAAAATATGATGGAGTTAAAAAACTTTTTTAATTTTACTTATTCTGTACTTTAATATATAATTAATTGTAGTTTATTTAAGTATCTATAATAATACCTAATTGTTTTGCTCGTAAGGCTCTTACCGTGATGTTAGATAGCCTTATAACCTTTCTTCTATAAGCAGGCTATTTAAATGCAAAAAGGTTTTTTTAAATAGCCACTATTAATATATGAAAGTTTATTTTTTTCTATGCTGGTTATATTAATATGCTAGATAGAATAATGTGAAAATCGTTGAACGGATTTGGATAGAACTTTGCATACTAATAGAGCATGTCTTGGTTTAAATATGTATAAGATACTTTAATTTCCGGTACATATTGCATTTCTCGTGTGATATTAGCTTGTTTTCACTAAGTCTCATCAGAATCAAGTGTATGCGGGTCACTAGGAAGCAACTTATTTCAATTTAAGAGTTACCACAATAGAATTTTATTTTATATTATCACTAGCGACTCAACCTCGCTTTGCTCGGGTTCGTCCCTCAGTACGTTTTAACGGTTAGTATGGAATAGATATACTGTATATTATATGATATATAGCCTATAGCCTTCCTCAATAAACGGGCTATCTAATGCAAAGAATTATTTAAATCGGATTAGTAGTAGTTCCTGAGATTAACGCGTTCAATCAAACAAACATACAAACAAACAAACTATAGATAGGTTTCGAAGTTATTAGAACATATAATATATATGTAGATGATACAACACAGATCCTTTTACTTTACAAAAGTTTTCCTAAAGTCCTTAGAATTGCTAAGTAGATAATCATTTGCATGGGACACTTTGATTTACTAAATTCTATAGGTCTTGAAAGTGCATACATAACTTTTAAGTTATAGTTTTACGTTTGTTTTAAAATTAAATATTTTTAATAATAATATATTATTTGGGTAACTGTGTTTCGTTATAATTTAATTATGGTATAGGTCCTCTCTATGTACCGACAGTGGCAAATTGTCATTCACATGTTTATGAACTAGCGACTCACCCTCGCTCCGCTCGGGTTCGCCCCTAAGTGCATTTTAACGATTAGAATAGATTTTTCAGAGATGAGATATTTTCCCGCAGTAAAAAATATCCTATATGTTGACCCAGATAACCACCTATCATCATACCGAATTTCATCAAAATCTATCCAGTGGTTTCTTTTTCGTGATGCGTTCCCAAACAGACAGACAAAAATTCTAAAAACTATAGATTCGGCCTCTGTATCGATAATAATGACTATTTCAGTAAGATCTTCAAAAAATATTTAATATACAGATTCGACTGGTATAATTTTATTATATGTATTTTTATGTTTATTATTAGCTTCGCCCGCTGAATCTGCCTGCATAACAGGTAAATAAGGAGAAGCCTATGTGTTAAGCCCATATTTAACTTATGCTTATGGTTTCAGTTTCAAAAGAAAACACTATGAACGTTTTGTGAGCAGGAAATAAAAGGCTTTTTTTTATATTATTTATTTATTTTATTATGGTTATAGTGGGGAATAAGAATGCAAAGGATTTCCTAGCATCGATAAAAAAGGATATAGGATATGATGAAGGTATTCGTTCCAACTCACCCACTGATTCACTCACTCACAAAATAAAAAAAAAAAGACAATTTTTTTTTCTTGTTTTGTATTATATTTACAATAAATTTAACGTTTAACAATTATAAAATATATCAATAGTGTATCAAATTAATATAACATTAAAAATACAATATTTTAACAGCCAAAGCCGCGAGGCAAGCATAGCATTCAACGAAAATCTTATTAGTATTCGTTTGAAAGTCCGTTTGGTCATACAGTACTGATGCAAGTAAAAGTGAAGAAACCGTGCAATTTATTACGATTACATTCTGGAAACTAACATGAAAGTGGTACAGAATAGTTGTCTACTCAATGATAAGTCGAAAGAGCATCGTTGTTATTATTACGTCTTTACATTTCGCTAAAGGCAGTGGTAGCCCAGTAAGGTACTGGTAGCCCAGTGGTAACGCGCTCGCTTGGGAAACCGAGTGAAGCGGGTTCAAATCTCGAGTCTCGCACCTCTGCTATATTCATGTGCGAATCATTTCTAACAGAATTACCATTTGTATTACGGTGAAGGAAAACATCGTGAAGGAAACCTGTATGTCTGAGAAAACCTAGTAAGTTTTTAAAAGACATGTGAATTCCGCCAACCCGCACTTGGCCAGCGTGGTGAACTTTGGCCTAATCCCTCCCGTATTGAAGGAAGGCCCGTGCCCACCAGTGGAACGTTAAAAAAAAAGGACTGAATACATAGTTACATACATTTCGCTGAAATATTCCTTTTCCTGTAGGTACTAGTGACTTACCCTCGTGTCGGGCTGTTTGCCCGTTTTTCGCCCGTTGATTCCCTATACAAATTTTCTTCCCCATTTTCACCAGAGGGTTCACCTTAAGAGTAAGGTATGATTTCCGGAATAAAAATATCCTGTATTATACCAGGGTCTGAAACTTCTTACCAAATTTCTTCTTCTAAATCGGTCTAAGAACTAGCGACCTAAATAAAAAGGGTACCTTTACAATAGACATTTGTATGTACCTGTTATCAAAAATGTTTTATTTTAATATACTCGTACTACTTTTATTTATAAAGGCTTTCTAGTTTAATTTATTATTATTAGCAAAGTTATAAAGTACACTAGAAAACCCAAATATTTTAGACAGACTGACTTATATACTATCAATGTATATAATACTAGGTACATAAAGGTTGCACGCGAAACGCCCCGGTGACCCACAGACAAACAAACAAAGGTACAGTTAGAATTTACGCACATTCATTGTCATTTTCACTAATTCCGCGATTATGAGACAAAGAGTAAACGGTAAATGTTCACGCTTCGAAGACGTAACAGTTGTTAAAGACGTTTATAATTTCTCACTAATCATATGTATGTTTTATTTTGCTGGTATATTACTATACTAATATAGTATTATATGATCTGTGTTAGTATACAGTATCTTGTATACTGTATAGCAACACAGATCATAAAATATAATGTAGATTTTAATATGCTTTTTGCTAAATGAAGCTTTATTTTTAATGTCTCAATTCCCTTTTGTATTTAAAATATTATATAAACTAGCGACTCACCCTCGTTTCGCTCGGGTTCGTCCCTAGGTGATTCCATAAATTGACATAACTTTCTTATTTATGCACCGATTGAAATAAAACAAACACTAAATATTAATTCAAGCTTACCACAATATATGAGTGCACTTAAATTGGTTAAGCCGTTTCTGAGATTATCGTGGACAAACGTACGGACAAACAGACAAAAATTAAAAAAAAATGTTTTGGTTTCTATTGTGTTAATAAAGACCCCCAATAATATTCTCTAATATCTTCCATGTACAGACAGTGATTAGTTACAAATTTATTATATGTATTTATTATATTATATTTTATAGGTAGTCTATGTTTTGCTCTAGGTCATACCTACTCAATTTTTTTACTAAAATTCATTCAGTCTTTTTAGCGAGGAGTAATAAATACATTCATATAACATACATATAATGTACATAAACATTTTTAATGTAAAGTACTTATATTAATGAAACTGGGAAGTCGATTTTAATTTAAGTCTAACGATCGCATCGATTTGAAACTTTCTAAGTATGTGAAATCCGGATGACAATGAAATAATTTGATATGATCTAGGTGGTCTGTTAATGGAATTAAAGGCTAGGGAGTGGAACTCTTTTCTTTTTACTAAAATCATTTTGACGAGTTCCATACGATATAATTTTTCAAAAGCGTGTTTTTTAACTATTACTAGAGAAGTTTAGCACATTTGAGGACGGCGGTCACGAGTTCGAGTCCCGCTGGGGGCATTCATTCGTGTTACGAGCACGAATGTTTATACTTTAGTCATGGAGGTTTAAATTTATAATATGTATATGTTTAAAGTTATATATGTGTAGTGTATCAACTATCTGTTACCCATAATACAAGCCTCGTAGCTTACCATGGAACTAGATGGTGATGTGTGTTAATGTCTTAACATATTTATATATTGCATATTATGTAATCCATATCCTCTAATTACTACATTAGATACTGCTGCGATAATAATATCAAATATGACAGGAACCTTCACGTTTTAAGTAAAATGTGTCAATCATATATTAATTTTCATTTGTAAAGACTTACTACGAGTACAACAATATTTTAAAATATTATTTCAATATCTAGGCATATTTTATGCAATAATTAAAATAAAAATATAATTATGAATATTTCATTATGAAATTTCACTTTTACTTTGCTTCCAATAAAAAAAATTAAAAAATGGAGAAGTTCCCATTTTTTTTTTGTATTAATTATAAAAAAAAAGTAAAATATAACAACAATATGAAAGAATTATTAAAATATCTCAACAAATGAAAAAGTTTTGAAACTTTAAAGTTGTGCTTGTAAGTATAGTTTTGTGATGTCACACGACCTGAAAGACCGGAATTTCAATTAATTTCTCAGTCATTATTTGATAGATTTCAAAAAAAAAATTACTGATTTATTAATTTTGATCTACATATATTATATTTCCATTGCCTTAAATATGATATTATCAACATCATGAAACTTCTCCATTTATGCGCCAATCGCGATTAACAAATTATGTTAAATTTTTACTTTCGTCTATAAATAGTATGAAGTAATTGTATTTTATTTCTGTTAAATGTATACTAGGAAGTGTTTCCGGCTTTGCCTGGTGCTTTTCCATACTGACAATCTTAAACTAAGCCATACAACTCACACCATCTATAGTCTATTAAAGCTATATATCAGACACCTTCTAGGTGTAAAATAGTTTCATGTCAATTGGACGAATAGTTTAGAAATACATACATATATTCGTCACAAACAAACAGACCAATATGCATTCATATTCAAAATGTAAAAGACTTTCAACTTTTTCTTTTGTAAACATTTTCACCGCGTATTTTTTTTCTAAAATTACTTTTTAAACAAAAGTCGTAACCAGATGTGTTTTTTTTTCCAACAAACATTTAAATTTTAATATTTTTGCAAAAACAATTAATCAACTAATTTAATTTAATCATTTATCAACCACCAAACCTAATACTTATGTACATCCATAATTACTTATGTATCCATAATTACTTACACTAATATTATAAATGTGAAAGTGTGTTTGTTTGTTTGTCTTTCTTTCTCGTCGAAACAAAGTGACGGATTGACGTGATTTTTTGTGTGAAAATAGAGGGCTGGAGAATAACATACTTTTTACTGCGGGAGATTATCACATTTCCACGGGAAAACACGTTATGATACAATCTAAAAAAAATATTTATATTCAGAATTACTTGAAACTTGGTATTAATGCTCTTCAATACAATTAAAAAAATTATGTTTTAGCATTCTTTGAAATTCATCCCTTAAACAGGGGATGAAAGTTTGTATGAAACCTAAACTTTCCATGTTATGTACAAAGAAATTAATATTGTTTTAGTTAAATCTCCAAAAAATAATTTAAATTTTTTAAATATAATTTTATATGGGCATTCTAATTCATTTTAATCAACTATATAATCTTTATTTTTGAATTACACTATTAGCATTGTAAAAAAAATGTGAAATACATTATATAATTAAGATTGCTTTATCATTTTTACTGGTAATATAATATTTTAAAGCAATAGAAAACTGTATTTATTACATCATAACAAAATAATCAAAAGCTTATCAATACCTACATATTAAACAAAAAAAGAAAATCGGTTGATAAACAGACGAGAAAGAAGTACTGAACTGTTTTGTTTATTCCTATTTAAATAAATTAATTTGTTAGGACATTAACACACAGCACCATCTAGTTCCATGGTAAGCTAAGATGTTTGTTAACAGAGATACCAGAGTGGATACCAGATGGTTGATACGCTACACATACTCGTATATAACTATCAATACATAAATATTATTAATATAAACACCCATGACTGTAGTACAAACATTCGTGCTCATCACACAAATGAATGACCCCAGCGGGACTCGAACCCGTAACTGCTAGCACAGTAAGTACTACACAATACAAACTAAGCTAAACGTGTCGTCAAATTTATATAAAGATAGAGTTAGTCAGCCAATTAACGTATGATCTCTAATTTTGATCTCCTTTTTATAGAATAAACTACCATGACCATCGTTCCTTTCTCTTCGGTCCGCTCAAATACACACAATACATACAACACATGCAGAAATAAATATTGGGAGAAAGGCCTTATTAACAATGGCTTAGCCGTGACATATCGAAACGATCTGCCATACATTGGAACACAGCTAGTCGTAGAGACGTCTCTAGTTTTAATTTTTTTAAATACTTAATAATTTCCTGTAACATTGAATGAATTTTATTAAAATAACAAATAAACTGATTTCTTATTTTAGAGATTTTTAGTCATATCCACATTTACATAAAATTATCCTTATTCTTATTTATTTTATTATTAAACCCTTTATTGCAACAAAGATAATACAGTAAAAAGAAGATTTAAGAGCAAGATAAACATATTAAATTCAGGTATAAAGGAAGTTTCATCACAAGAAGTTAACTTTACAGGTTGTATTAGAATTATGGGGGTTGCATGGAAAAAGAAAATGGGGAAAATAAAAAAGGCTATATAGTCATTGTAAGTTGCACACTAGTTTCATAAACAACAGCTATTTTATCGTTATTATGGCTATAAATGAGAAATTAACTGCCTCGGTGGTGTAGTGGCTAGCATGTACGGCTGCACATCCTGAGGTCCTGGGTTCGAGTCCCGGGTCGGGCCAAGTTTAGTTATTGAGTCTTTCTGTATAGTAAGCCTCAGTAACAGCCCGGAGTTAGAAAGTTGGCGGTGTTTCACCCCCGTGCCTCGGAGAGCACGTAAAGCCGTCGGTCCTGCGCCTTAACTCTCACCGGTCGTGTCGAGTAGTCGTCCCACCGGAGTATGAGAGTGACAGGAATAGAGAGTGCTCTTGTGTCTGCGCGTACACTTGTGCACTATAATATCTCCTGCGCAGTTGGCTAGTCTCAATGAGATTGGCCGCCGTGGCCGGAATCGGTCAGGAGAACATTATTAAATGAGAAATTGTATCTCGTAGTGTGGTATTTGTTTCTGAAAAGCCTTTATACATACCGTGTGCCTACCAGAAAGAAAAACCAGCTTTTTTTCCAATAAAATTCTACGATACCTTCGCTGTCCCAATAGGATGCTGTAGGATGCCTTTAGCATTCAACCTCTATGCCCTGATGGCTAGTCACCCCCTGACTATCTACATATCTTATAATCTTAATTTACGAGACAATTTAAGGAAAAAGTATAATATTTATTATAAATTTTAAATATCAACAATTATATAATAATTATATTGCATATCATTCACAATTTTCTTGATACATATCAAAGTAAAAAAAATAATAATAATAAACTTTTATAGTGTTAAAAACAACCCTAGCTTTTTTGTAGCTAACACTGTCTAATGTCTATCAATGGAGGCGGAACTCTTGATGCAGAAACATTTTCACTGTTTCTCTTGTTTTTAGTAAATGAAGGTTAATGTGTGTAAATGTGGAAACTGGGGCGGGAACATTTGAATTGATTCTCTTTTGTTCGAAAGTATTAAAATTAAAAATTAAAACGATAAATATAAAAGAATTTATTAACAAAAGGAACGTAATAATATGAAATTTTTGACTTGTTGACTGGTACTATACATTAAATAAATTAATTAATTTTATAATAAAGTCTAATCTGAAATTGTATCACATGGAAAAATTAAAAAGAAATACTTTACCAAAAATAAACAAAAAATAAATATTATATTTACATAAAATAAATATAATATTTATTTCTTATATATTAAAACATTCTAATTAAAGAATTGCACGTTTTATCGATACATTCCCAACCCTACCTTCTAACTGCAATCTAAATCGTTTGCACAAAACCACAGTCGCGAGCCGCAAAACACCGTGAACTGCCGCCGGTACAAATGAAATAAAAAAAAAACATTTATTTCTATCACATAAATAAATAGAAAAAAAAATTAAAAACTTTTTTATAATGGCTCTATAAAATATTTCCATTGTAAACTAAAATTAAAAAAAGTAAAACTGTCAATTTGCGCGGGAAACACAAAGCATGTGAAGTTTTAAAGTGGTATATTATTGTTGATTTTTTGTTACATTTCTTTATAAAATGTGAATGTGTTATTTATTTTTAATAACATTTATTGTGTTTAATAAGTCGTGATGGATTGGATAAATTTAATTTTGGTTGTGGCTCTATCGTTTACCATCGAAGTGTATAGCGACCAGCTGTTCGGAAATGATGTAAGTAAACTATTTGTATATAAACACATAACTTTAAGATTTTTGAGGTTATCAAAGTTTATTTATTTTGCAATTTATATTGTATTAAAATTTCTTTATTCTGCGTCTTTATGTTTTTTATTTTAAATTTCTCTTCAAGTTATAAAAATTAATGTTTTTATTTAAACAGAATTGGACTAGATTAATTACTGAGTTTATTTGTTTTATGATTTTTTATATAGCTACTGTGGATAAAAAATATTATAAATTAATATTTTTAATTGGTATTTTGAATTTTAAGTTTTTTTTAATATTTTAAAAACTAAACTTTATACTCGTAATAGAGTTAAATATTTTATTACAATATAGAGGTAAAACATGAAACGGTTTTTGTACTAAATACGTAAAATTCATAATATTCTAGTAAATGTACAATATAAGATTTATTTTAGACCGACTTCAAAAAGGGGGATTTACTTAATCGGTCACATGTTTTCTATGCTGATGTTACGCGATAATCTCGCAAATTGTGTACTTCATTCATATATATATATATATATATATATATATATATATATATATATGTATATATGTATATATATATATATTAAATTAGATAGTGATTTTTTTGGTAAATAAAATTTCCATAAGATATAAGGGACGCGTAAATGTGCTGTATTAAAAACATATAAAATATTTTCATTATTGTTTGTCTATTTATAACAGTAAGTTTTTTTTTATTTTATTTCATAACTTTGTTAAGGAAAAACTGGCTTACATTAAAGTATTTATTTTAAAACAGGTAAAACATGAAATCCTCATATTTTTTGTCTAAAATAAAAGTTTGTTTACATATTTTAAGAACACCAAAGTAAAGGTCAGTGCGGCGTTTGAACCTTATATTATACGAATCAGGAGATATAGTGGGGTATATTCGTTTATGATACACGAAATAAATGGCGGTGGTAGTCCAGTGGTAACGCACTCGCTTGGTAAATCAAGCGAAGTTGGTACAAATCCCGGGTCTTACATCTCTAATATTTTCATGTGCGAATAATTTTCAACGGTGTAGAAAAACATCGTGAGGAAGTCTGCATGTCTGAACCTTACTAGTTTTGGTAGTAGACTCATGACGTTCAGTAAAAATTGTAATAATTTAATGCTGAATAAAATATTTTGAATTTGAATATGAAAGACATCTTAAGTCCGCCAACCCACACGAGCGTGCCACACGTGGCGAGCGTGGTGGACTCTGGCCTGATCTCCCTGGTATTGAGGAGAGGCCTGCACTCGCCAGTGGGACGTAAAAGGAGTTGAATTATCATACAAAATAAAGAATTTTTCATTTTCATAGCCATTCTTAAAAGTATTCAAGAAGAAAAAAAAAATATGTAAAATAAGGGTCAATAACACTAAATTCTCCAAAAAATACAAAAAACAAGAAAAACATTTCACATTGTAATGTGTACGCCATAGTTATTCGCAATAAAAGTCATCCTCAGTCAATTTATTAAGACAGCAAAAAATAAATCGTTTTACCGTTTTGTTGCTTAAATTTTAATCTTCTCATGTATATGCGCCTCATCCTGCATACTTAACAACAATTTGTATACTGTGCGTGAGAAAATTAGCAATTTACATGTTATTGAAACTCGTTTTATCCGATAGCTTTACGTGTATACTAGTAACATAGTATGAATTTTAAATTAAACCTTTTTACTCACTGACTGAATAACCACAAAATTTTAGAAGGGATGTCCTCATGACTTGTTTCGGCAACAGTGGCCAACTCACTGAGACTAGCCTACTTCGCAGGAGATATTATAGTGCACAAGTGTTCGATCAGACACCAATGCACTCTTTTCCTGTTACTTTTAAATTCCAATGGGACGATAATAATTCAACACGATCAGTAAGAGATCAGATGCAAGACCGATGACTTAACGTGCTCTCCGAGGTACGAGGGTGAAATATTGCCAACTTATCAACTATACTATTACTGAGACTTTCTTAACAGAAAGACTCAATAGCTGAATTTGGCCCAACCCAGGACTCGAACCCAGGACCTCCGGATGTGCAGCCGTATAGCTAGCCACTACACCACCAGGGTAGTCAGGGCTACTGTATCTAGCAACAAAATAATTGATCAGATGATGATTTGTATAACGTTCCCTACATTACACAAATCCACCATGAAACCACCACCAAAAAAAGATTTTTGGAAATTAAACGAGGCAAGTGGATGTATATTTTGGGTACTAAACTTTGTATGAAACTGCTTCCTTTATAATTTGCCATTTTCCGTCTAAGCGATTAAGGTCGCGGGTGCAAATAAAAGTTAGTTAGACCGTTTATAATATTATTTTGAAAAGAACGGAGTTATTGGCATGTTCAATTTACATGTACATATTAACATATAGACATAAATAAATAAAAACAATGAACAGAGATAGTTTACCCCCATACGAGTGTAGAGGGTAAGTTAGAGTAATCGTCCTCGTTGTATAGTACTATGTAGCCTATACGAAAAATTACTTCGACAGTCTCAAGACGAGATTTTAAAGAAATCTGTTATAGGTAAAATACGCTACCAAATATCTCGCCTCCATATAAGTGATAAAAATAATGCGGCATTACATTTTTCTAGTGTCGTATTTATACTCGTGATACTATGGGTACTCTTAACTTTTACCTTATAATATATAATTCATACATTCGCTCGGGTTCGTCCCTAGTGAAAAACAAAAACAAATCTAACCCAAGGAACTGTACATTTTTCCGGGGGGAAAAAGTAACCTATGTGCTATTCCAGGCTATAATCTATCTCTATACCAAATTTCATCCAGATCCGTTCAGACGTTCAGGCATGATTGAGTGACAAACATCCATCCAAACTTTCGTATTTATAATATTAATGAGATTATATTAATTAATAATGAGATTATCAAACTCTCTCTTCATTAAAATATAAGTATCAATAAGAAACATATATACACACACACACACACACACACACACACAAATATTGCATTTATAATGGCATTTCCAAATATTATTTTAAAAATACATTCAAAGGAAGTCATATATAGAGCTAGTTTAGTTGTAATGATAGTTGATATAACAGCATACGTTTAATTCCCTAGTAACACCGGTCATAGAAAAAAAAGCGTAGGCTGATATACTGGGTCTATCATAGTCGAGTTCAAGGTGCTAGAAGCAATTTGAACAATGAAAGGAATAACTTGTTAGGTCATATTCAAATTCTATTGATTATGTCAGACCCTGAACTGTATATAAAATGTCGTGACACAGTCCATTAAGTGACCCACATAGATGCATCATAAATAAACATTAACTTGTTCTATCAGAGGCTTTTGTTTTGATGCATTTTGCTCTTTTTAGATATTATTTCAACACGTCAGTAATATGTTTATATTAAAAACTAGATACTTAGACTCAAATTTTGTTCACAATATCATGAGCTTTAATTTTTACTCGCGGAACTTTGAAAATTTCTCTAAAATAAAGTAACACCAGCTATCTGCCAGTGAAAGTACCGTCGAAAACGGTCCAGCTGTTTCGAAGATTAGCTGGAACAAACAGACAGACAGATCGATAAGAATTTAAAATTTGTTATTTTTTTTCTTATATATGAATTTAGTAAAAAGCTGTTATTTTGACATCAGAAACAGACACTTCAAATTTATTTATCTGTATAGATATGTGAACAAAATTAATAGAAGTGTATGGATGTGGCTTCGCGAATTTAGTTCGAGTTTTTTCTATCAGAATTTTTAACGACCGGACGTAATATCTACAAAATTATTTTAATATTTAATTATTTTTTTTATTACATAATATGTAGATTAATAATAGAAAGTCTTAAATATGCGCAGATAATTTAGAGAAAAACAAATTAAACGTGACATCAGACACACTTGTAGTATTTGATGAGAAAAAATTGATTATTAGTTACATGAAATATGTTATTTATAGGGTTCCGCACCCGAAAAGTGCCAACAGAACCCTATTACTAAGCCTCCTGTCCGTCCGCCCATCCGTTTGTTAGGGCTGTACCTCATGAACTGTAATAGGTAATGTACGTACGCACGTAATAAGTAATGTTTTTATAATCTATCTAGTAAATGTTTGACGAATTATATAATATGCATGTCTTAATGTAATAAGTATTGCATTAGCCATAATAATAGTCTTTGTATACATACACATGTTTATTATGATGAATCGACATATATATAATAAAAGATTATTTGCGCCTTAAATTCGTTTTTGATTAGGCATCAGCCGTTTATGCATACCTATGATAATTCCTTTAAACTAAAATATTGGTCGTAAATTGCCTGATATTTATTTACTGCGAGAAAATATCTCATTTCTGAGAGATTTACACTAACCGTTAAACCGTACTACTAGAGATGAACCTGAGCGTAGCAAGGGTGAGTCGCTAGTGTATGTATAAAATTGTCAATAAAGTATTTATTTATTACTAGAGACTCACCCTCGCTCCGCTCGGGTTAGTCCCTACTTACGTTTTAAAGTTTAGTATACATTTCTCAGAGATGAGATATTTTCCCGCAGTAAAAATATTCTATATGTTGACCCGGATAACCAGCTATCATCATACCAAATTTCATCAAAATCCCTCCAGTGGTTTTTCCATGATGCGGTAACAGACAGACAGACAAAGAGACAAAAATTCTAAAAACTATAGATTCGGCAATTGTATCGATAATAATGTCTATTTCAATAAGATTTTCCAAAAAATATTTAATGTACAGATTCGGCTTAATTACAATTTTATTATATGTATAGATTTATTTACTTGAACCTTATTTAGCACTTAAGTAAAAATTTCTGCCGCCCAATTAATTAAAATCTTCAATGCACTATAAAAACAGATTGCAATCAAAAATTCAGGTTAACTTTTCGCAAGATATTTTCGACACGCCAGACGCAATGGGAAGTCTATTCATATGCATTGCAATGTTTTGTGAAATATGGAATTAAATAAATTCATAGATAAGAAAATACTAATTGGCATGTACTTGGGCATTATACATTTTAACGATTTTAACCCTCCTTCAATGTTCTCAAGCTATTTACTATGACTACTGTTATATAGATAGGGTCTAGATCTATTATCATCTAGGTATACTAATATTATAAAGCTGAAGAGTTTGTTTGTTTGTTTGGTTGAACGCGCTAACCTCAGGAACTACTAATCTGATTTGAAAAATTCTTTTTGCATTAGATAGCCTGTTAACTGAGGAAGGCTATAGGTTCTATAACATCCCGGAAAAATGTACAGTTCCCATGGGATAAATTTATTTTTGTCTAGAGACGAACCCGAAGCGAAGCGAGGGTGAGTCGCTAGTAATATATACAGGTGGTATATGTAAATGTATTTACCAACATTAACAAAAAAAGATTATATATGTGCTGTTCAGAGAAATGTAAGTACTAAATCACCATATCTCTCATAGTTAGTTAATATGTACATCAAAACAAAATCCCTCGCCGTGCTGAGTGATGTGTTTGTTCGGGCTAACCGCAGAAATTATGGCACATTTTTTATACGGTTTTCATCAACAGAAAGAGAAATTAATTATCTGGAATCAGTGCCGGATTGAACCTTAGCACCGCCCCTGGGCAATGTAAGAAATGCCGCCCCGTTATCGAAATTTTGCATAAAATGGATAAAGTTTCGATAAGGTTCGATTTTTTTTATTTTTGATAAATGCAAAAAAATAGTTTTTTTTTAAATATTCATTTTTTGGAAAATTTAAAAACATTTTCGATAACGCAAAGATTTTTTTTATTTATCCTTCGAATTTTAAAGCCAGAATGATGATAGGCTACTTACTATGTACTTTGTGTGAAAATAAGCTACTGGTATGATTAATGTTATAAATTCGAATGGTCTCTAGAGTCACCATAGAGTAACTAATATTATAATATTGAAATTAACTACTTTATTGTACTAAACCAATTTCGAAGGAATTTACCAAGAACATAGATTGAATTCTGGGGAAAAAGTTTCTTCATGGAAAACTTTCTTCCAGCTTTTCGTGCGAGTATATCCGCAATAAAATAAAAGTATAATATAAAATAACAAATTCATAAAAAAACAACTGGTAGCTGATTTAAAAATCAGTACTATGTTATAATAACTATACAGATGAAATGAGTTATGTGTCAAGGAGTTTACTTCTAATACTCGTTTGTTGACCTTAAAATAATTAATAGAATAAATTGCTTTAGCACATTGGAGGTCAAAGAAAAGTATATCATAGCTTTCTTAATCGATTATTAATTTAAAATAAAACTTACATACAATATAACATGTGTAATTAAATTGTTTTAAAAAAAGTAAGGGCATATTTTCATACAAAAATATCTTAAGCGAGAATTTCATTCGCTGTTATACTGAAGTTAAAATAATTAATTTAAAAAAAAACATGTTAAAATAGCAATTTTTTACTCTTTACAATTATGTAAGTTATAAAGCTTCAACATAAGCTTTATCTATTCGAACTTTAACACGTTTATCGTGAGGGAATGGCAGAGTAACTGTAGGTCGTGAAATTTTGTCATAACCTTTAAACACGATTCTTAAAAGTTTTGTATGAGAATATTACAAGGTTCAAATTAAAATCACAGTGCAGTTGAAAAAGTTGATCTAAAAAGTTAAAAAATGTGTAGAGACTAAATTAAATAATTGGAAAATAATCAAAATCTATGAATATTTAACAATAAGTAATATATAAATTATATTTTAGTAAATTATATTAGCTTACTCAACTTTTTATACGTAATAAAATTCCATTCCACCTTTAAAAAGTTTTGAAATGTCAGTAGATAAGTATGTAACATATCCCTTTGTCATCCCCTCCCACCCCCCCCCCCCCTCCCTCCCTTCCCTCCCATTTTTTTCATCGCCATCTTAATGAGGCGTCACAGGATAACTTATGATCCACTCTGTTATCAGAAAAGTATCAAGAGCAACACGAATGGCTCACTACCCACCGAGGTGGGCCACCTCCCAATACGTTTCTTGGCTTCACATCTAGCTGGATTGCCGGACGCTAATGAGCCCCCCACGACAAGCTGAACGCATATTGGGGGGGATGTAACATATTCCTACCCCAGCATCACGTTCACCATTAATAGCAATGTACACTTTTATATTTAAGCTTTTAAATAATTTTATCTTTAAGCTTAGAAATACCTAAGTATATTACCTATCATTGTAAATGTATTTCTAATTTTATTAAAGAATGTGAAAGATGGCGTCCCTACGCCTGAACTCTGACTTACAATCATGTTGTAATATCGCTTTAAGCGAGCTTTGTTTCCTAACGTATTATTAGTTGACGCCTTCATGTATAATCTATATCTGTATATTTTGAATATTAGAAATGTTATGTATCGATCAATCAATGTATTCGTATATGTTACGCATGATTCATGAACTACAAAAAATCAAAAATTAACTGATACTTTTCGTAAATATATCCAATACCAGCGACTCACACTCGCTTCGCTTCGGGTTCATCCCTAGAGAAAAACAAATCTATCCCACGGGAACCGTACATTTTTCCGGGATGATATATAGCCTATAGCCTTCCTCAATAAACAGGCTATCTAACGCAAAAATAATTTTTCAAATCGAATTAGTAATACTTGACATTAGCGCGTTAGTATATTAATATAGTAATATTAATATACTAATATATATTAATATAGTAAAATTAGTATATTAATATAGTAATATACGTGTATATTAAAGTAGCTATGAGGAATAAGGGTTAGGATGAGAAGGTTAATATAAGTCGATTTAAAAAACCTTAGTTGGAATATTTTCATGACTTCTTAGAATTGTTCTTATGTAGTATATGTTAGAAATAGCAAGATAAATATTGTATTACTAGTCTTGCCTACAATTTTTGCCTACAGTATGTATGTCAGTAAAAAGTAGCCTTTCTGTTATTCTATAATATTAATTATCTCCTATCCTTTGATTTAAAATCGTTTAGCCATTACGGCGTGATTAAAACAAACTATTTTACAGATTTTCGCATTAATTAATTACTAGCGACTCACCCTTGCTTCGCTTTGGGTTCATCCCTACACAAAAACAAATCTATCCCACGGAAACCGTATATTTTTCCGGGATGATATATAGCCTAAGCCTTCCTCAGTTAATGGGCTATCTAATGTAAAAAGAATTTTTCAAAGCGGATTAGTAGTTCCTGAGATTAGCGCGTTCTACCAAACAAACAAACAAACAAACAAACTCTTCAGCTTTATAATATTAGTATAGATTATTGTGATACAAATAAGTATAAGATAAATGCAGTTTTGTCAATTTTGTGTATAGTTTAAGAAAAACAACTATTAAATTAAAATATTTATTAAAAAATACATACAGAACGAACATACACTCTTTTTCTTTTTTGATGTCAGTTTTTTCGAAGTCGGTTAAGATAACACTTTAATTACTAAACCGTGTGTCACGAAAATCATTGCGCAATACATGAGCAAGCTAGCTAGCTTGAGGTTTTGACACCCCTCTACCTAACCTACATTATTTATGACGTTTGATACATTTTCAAAATTATTAAACTTTGTTGTAAGGCAATAACTTAAATTTCAAATTATTTAAGTACTATTTATCTGAATGTAAACTTAAAAAAATAATCATTGCCTTTAAATTTTGATTTTTCCCTTTACTTATCCAAACTATAAACGAGCCTACGAGAGAATGAGATGAATATAGAGTATCAGGAGTAGGATAAATATAAGCTTTATTTTTTTAATAATATTTTTACCAAGTTCAAAAGTTATTTTACATATTATTTGACATAAATATACACTACATATTATTAATTTTATGATTTTTCACTTCCTGTGTAATGTTTTCTATGTCAAATAACAACGGTTACCATGGCAACATGCCAATGTATTCTATCTCATTCTC
Organism: Fabriciana adippe; assembly: GCA_905404265.1. Taxonomy (NCBI): domain Eukaryota; kingdom Metazoa; phylum Arthropoda; class Insecta; order Lepidoptera; family Nymphalidae; genus Fabriciana; species Fabriciana adippe. The sequence continues at coordinate 12,979,199 of FR989998.1, read as the reverse complement.
TCGCCGGCTTAATCGTATATATTAAGATATTCGTCTCTTTTTAGTGTTGCATTTCCATTTCATCGAGTTTCAAATCACAACTATTCTAAATAAGTTCCACTTAAAAAAAAACGTACACAAAAATAACAGCTGTTTCCTTTATAATAATATAATCTTTATAAACCCAAGTAAAGTGGTTTAGAAGTCAGTACGTTATAAATAATGCGCTAGATACAAAGTCATAAATCGATTTCCCTTGATTTATAAACATCGTGACAAGTACGAATTCCATTTTAACATTACATTATATTAACTGTATTTTTTTATTTAATTGTCACATGGACCGAGTGAGATAATAAATTGTATTTCAAGTGGTAGAAGAATCGAAGTAGTAACCTCTAGTATAGTGCAATTTTACACTGTCACTATACCAGATGCTTATAAACACTTTCCATAGATTTTTGTAATATGCATATCACGAATTGAGCTCTTTTTAACGTCCCACTGCTGGGCTGTAGTTTCCCTTCAATACGAGGGGATCAAACCATAGTTTAACACGCTGGATAAGCACTGTTGGATTGGCGCACTTCACATGTCTTTCGAAAACTTGCAAGGTTTTATTAGACATGCAGGTTTTCTTACAATATTTTCCTTCACCGTAAATGATTCGCACATGAAAATATCAAAAATTATATTCTTGTACATTATCATATATTAAAAAATGAACCTTAAAGGTTTTATTTAAATGATTTTAGACATATGCATTAATATAATATAAGGAAATAAAATAATATATTTTATATAAACTCTGAAAGTACACATCTGGTTTTTTAAAAAAAAATAATAATAATAATAAAAACTCTTTATTGCACACACAAAAGAGGTAGAAATAACAAAAGAATAATACATTAGAAGGAAAATGCACAAGAGGCGGCCTTATCGCTAAAACAGCGATTTCTTCCAGGCAACCTTTAGGTGTAGGAAATAGCAAAGTGTGAAGTGGAAGGGTGTGAACAAATAACAGAGTTAGGAAGAATAAAAATGATACATACATATATACATACATATGATATTTTATATACGTATATAAATATATAAATTAGGTATACCTAAACAATATAAATAATATGACAATATAACTATATAAAATAAAATAATAAATAAAATAAAATAATAATATAATTATATAAAATAAAATAAAATAAAGGCAAGAAGTGTTTTAATAAAGATAACGATAATAGCTATATATATACATATCAGTACATATATATAATCGGAAGAAATTAAAAAGTAAAAAAGTGTTCTTTTAGACGTTTTTTAAAAAATTTTAGGGTTTTAGCAACCCTAACGTTTCGGGGAAGGGAGTTCCAAAGGCGACAGGCTGTAACACTAAAGGAGTTGCCATAAAAGGTAGAGGAGTGGGAAGGGATTTTAAGGATAAAATTTTGGGCAGAACGCAGAGGACGAAAATGGGAATCTCCAAGGAATTCAAAGCGCTCTTTAAGGTAATGTGGAGTCGACGGATCGAACAGAATACAGTAAAGAAGATGAAGTATATGAGTATTTCTGCGAAGACGGATAGGGAGCCACTTGAGCTTTTTACGAAGATCAGAGACATGGTCATATTTATGTAAACCAAATATAAACCGAATACAAAAATTTTGGAGTCTCTCAAGTTTATTTAATTGCTCCTCTTTAATATCAAGGTAACTGATATCAGCATAGTCAAGAATTGGTAATAGGAGCGATTGTGCTAACGCAATTTTGGTAGAAAATGGAAGAAAGTTATGCAAACGTCGAAGGGATGCTACCGAAGCAAACATCTTCCTGCTTACCTCACTTACCTGTGGAACCCATGATAAGTTCTGATCCATAACAACGCCAAGATTTTTAACGGTTTTGCTATAAGGTATGCTCACGCCGTTTAACACCACAGGTGGAAGAGTGTTAAAGTCAATTCTAGATATGAGTTTGGGACTGCCAATAATTATAACTTGAGTTTTCGCAGGATTTAATTGCAGCCCAAACGACTCACTCCAAGTGGTAATTTTTAAAAGATTGTAATTAATATCGTCAATTGTATTAGGTAAGTCAACAATTTTCGATTGACTATAAATTTGCAAATCATCTGCATAAAGGTGGTAGAGAGAAGATATGTGTTGACAGATATTGCTAATAAAAATAGAAAATAAAAGAGGAGACAACACGCCACCCTGTGGAACGCCAGCCTCGACTGGAAGCCAGTCTGAGTACGAATCTTGTATTCGTATACGTTGGCGACGTCCATGCAGGTAACTACGAAACCAGTCAATTACATTAGGAGATATGTTAAGAGAAACTAAGGTAGCAAGCATAATATCAATATCTACAGTACCAAAGGCATTGCTGAAGTCCAGCAATACAAGCACTGTGACCTGCTGCGTATCCATGCCCATCCTGATATCATCAGTAATCTTAGCCAACGCAGTAGTCGTACTATGACCAGGACGAAAACCGGATTGCAGAGGATCATGAAGATTATTGCTAGAAAGGAATTGAGTGAGTTGCTGGTGTACGAGGCGCTCGAGTACTTTGGATAGGAAAGGAAGGATTGAGATGGGACGATAATCATTATAATCTGCAGGATTGGTTTTTTTAGGCAAAGGCAAAATTTGAGCGTCTTTCCATGATGAAGGAAATTCACTGTTATCAATAGAGTAATTTAAGATGGAAGTAATAACAGGAGATATAATATCAAGGATAGGAATAATCATTTTACGACTAATGCAGTCAGCACCGACTGCGTCAGAACGGATGGCCAGGATATTCTTCTTAACATCACTTTCTGTAAATTGACTAAAGACTAAATGTGGAATATTAGGAGTAGATGAAGCTGAAATTTGATTTATGGTTCTTAGTTTTGTTGCCTTATCAATGGCACGAGATGAAGAGAAGTGCTTATTAAGCTCATTTAGATTGACATTTTGAGGATTTGTACTGTGTCGAGTTTTCCCAACTCCTATAGATTTAAGAAATTTCCATACCTTGGATGAGTCATTTTCCTCAACCACGGAATGATGAATATGGCGTCGTTGGTTATCTCTACACACCCTATTGCATAGATTGCGAGCTTTCTTGTATTTATGAAGATTTTTGTCATTAGCATTTGCACTATATTTCATTTTGGCCACATTTTTCTTTTGCTGCAACAACTTAATCTCATCAGTTAACCAAGGAGCTGGAAGATGTTTTATGCGAACAGGTCGTAATGGGGCATGGCGGTCATATAACTGTGTAAGAAGAGAATTCAAGACCTCTACCTGATCGTCAATACTAGCACTATTTAGCGCTGTCAGCCAGTCAGTTTGGGCTGCTTCTTCCCGTAGACTGTCCAAGTCCAATCCACCAAAATTACGAAGCAGAAGAATTCTTGGCTTAGCTTTGGGGGGTTTAATTTTATAAGATAGATAAAGGAGGTCATGATAGGAAAATGCCGAAGCTGGATATTGACCATATTTTTCAACATGGTCAACAGAAGAAACAAGCATTAGATCTAGTAATGATGGTAGGCAATTTGGAAAATTATGAGTAGCTGACAAAGGGAGGATATTTAAATTAGCACCGTTGACTATGGACCTTAAACGAGAAGAGCGATGGTCATTTTTCAGTAGGCAGGTATTAAAGTCACCCATTATTATGGTATGGCTGTACAACGGCTTAAAGCGCTCCAACAGGGTTTCAAATGAATAAAAGTAGTCAATCGTAAGGCATGGATTATAGTACACACCAAGTAAGAGTTTAGCGTGCCCAAGTATTACCTCAATGACCAGGTGCTCCGGTCCAACATTTGACTGTTGTTGTGAGACGTCAATAACGGAGAAAGGAATATGGGAGCGCAAGTAAATAGCAACTCCACCTCCAGTACGCCCAGTACGATCGTTTCGAATCAAATGAAACCCTGGGAGCGAGTAGGAAGTTGAAGGTAGACAGGGCTTTAACCACGATTCTGAAACCAGAATCGCGTGGATATTTTTAATATCAAAAGAAGCTAGAAAATCGGGATAATGTGCAGGAATACTCTGAGCATTTATATGGACAATATTAAAGTTTTTTAGAACGTCTAAGAAGGTAGAATTTAAAGTATCGCCTAATGATGGAATACTTTTAAAAAAAATCTATTGGGTATAGACAAATAGAGATAATATAAGCTACTGTTTATTCTAATATGTCTGTTTGATGTTCCTGTGTCTTATAGTAAAGAGTAAGGATATGCAGAGTGTAGTTAGTGCTTGATTGAAGCGAGAGCACAAATCGTTAGTATTCTAATGACGAATCAAACGTAAAATAATAAATTCTTCCATGTTATTTTTCACAACATTTATCATACCATTAATCTTATACTACTCATTTTTTGCATCAAACCTTGACATTACTATTCGACCTAATTCAGGATTATAGGAAAATTATTCCATTTTTGGAATAAACAAGTTTTTATCAATAATATTAGACTAATAAAACTGTGATTCATCATTTTATTGCTTATTTAATTTAATAATTAAAGGTTAATAATTAAAAGATGTTAATAATAAACCAATTTTGTAGTTTCTCTTATGCATCACACATACAGTGCTACAAAGATCATTTGGCACTTAGGTGACATTGACATGAGGGAGTCGGTGTGAAATTAAGATTGTATAAAAAATACACCTTTTAATCTCTATAAAATCACTTCATATTCTGAGATATTTTTATTGAAATAAGAGCACGAAATATCCACAACAAACATCAACTCCAACTTCTCTCAAAAGTGACGCGTTACAAGGTGACAGTGTTAGTTCTGATTTCGGCCACGTGCCAAATGATCCTTGTAGCACTGTACAGTATTGAATATGTTTGCGTTTAAACAAAAAATACAATTTCTTCAGCTTTTTATATCTTTGTATGTAAAATTGCGCTGTGCGTGTGTTTATAATTCTTCTCCTTTTAAATGGTTTGTTCGATTTTGATGGCATTATTTTGTGTAGTTTTGGAGTCACTTGGGTGGTTTAAAGTTATAATTAGACGTGGTAGGCTTTACTGTTCTAGAGATCCAGTTAATTTTCTAACCAAAAAAGATCTATAATAATAATATATTGGGATATTAATACACAGCACCTCTAGTTCCATGGTAAGCTACGAGGCTTGTGTTATGGATACCAGATAGTTAATACACTACACATATATAACTTAAAATACATACATATTATAAATATAAACATCCATGACTGGAGTACAAACATCACAAATGTTCTCATCACACAAATGAATGTCCCCAGCGGGTCTCGAATACGCGACCGCTGGCACAGTAAGTAGGGTCGCTACAAACTGAGCCAGACGTGTCGTCAAACGTGTCATCTATGGCAGGACAACGACTGGTTACCGGGTCCACTATTTTGTTGATATAAGTATAAAATAAAAATAAAATACCCATCTAAAAATACAATAACATATTCGTCATTTTACTACTCTCATAAGTTACAGTTCTTAGGTTGAAATAAGACTGGATTATTCATATAATAATATAATATAAACATAGTAATTACCAAAACCGTTCACAAAAGTTCAAAACGATTTACCCGAGCAGCAATGCGAAGCTCACGTTTGTCATTGTCGACGTATTACCTGAAATTATGATATGCTGTGATTACACAAAATAATTTAAATTACGTATTTTAAAGTCCCATCAAATTGCATGTCAAAATTTATACTTTCTAGTCAAAATGAAGCTACGCACATAACAATGCACTCAAAATAACGCAGAGAACAGTTCGAGCTGTAATCATTATATACCTACATATATCTTATGTGTACGTATGTACGTATGTGTTTATTTAGCCCCCTTTAATATCCCACTGCTGGGCAAGGGTTTCTCTTTAATATGAGGGGGATCAGGTCATAGTCCACCACGCTGGTCAAATGTGGGTGCGGACTTGACATGTCTTTCCAAAACTTGCTAGATAGGTTATCTCAGACATGCAGGTTTCCTCACGACGTTTTCCTTCGCCATAAGACAAGTGAAAATCACATGAAAATATCAGAAGTGCGAGACCCAGGATTTGAACCCGCTTCACTAGATTTCCCAAGCGATCGGGCTACCACCGCCTATATCTTATGTGTCCATCAATATAACAATTGTAATATTTTTTCTTCGATATTCGATAACTATATTGGCAAATAACAAGTTTGCAAAATTCTTTTTATGTCTAATGGTACACATGGAAAAAATATAAAGCACAGATGACATAATACTATACTAATACAGATGCAACCCATACAAAGAAATTGAGCAGCGCTAATTCGGGCTATTCTTTGGCTAGTTTTGTTTGCTTGAATAGATAATAGATAAAATTAATAAAAATATGTTGGGACACAGAACCATCTAGTTCCATGGTAAGCTACGAGGCTTGTGTTATGGATACCAGATAGTGAATACACTACACGTATATAACTTTAAATACATACATATTATAAATACACCCATGACTGAAGTACAAACATTCATGCTCATCACACATATGAATCCAGCAGGACTCTAGCACAGTGAGTAGGGTCACTACTATCTTTTTTAACCATGTTAAACAACTCTAAAAAGCGTCATCTGAATATGCAATACAAACCAATTACATGATTTTTTATTATTATCAGTAAAATTACGCTTTGATTTACGAGAGCATTATTTTATTTTCCTTTTCCTCCATCCATTTTTGGGATATATTTATTATCTTTTACTATTTTTATAACAAACTAGTGACTTACTCACGCTTCGCTCGGGTGCGTCCCTAGTTGCGTACATATAGCATTGTTTACATATAACTCTATTTCTTTACACGGCGCACGCGAGTAATGCTGACAGTCGTCATGATATTCGACAACTTCAACAATCGTCATATTTTAGCCAATTTACAAAAAAACCTTAGTAAATTATACATCTAAGCCCTCATGAATCACTCCGTTCATTTGTAAAAATTGTATGAAAATTCGTTCGACATTTTTTGAGTTTATCGCGTTCAGACAGACAGACAGACGCGGCGAGGGGACTTTATTTTATATTATGTAGTGATACATGTAATCCCATCTATTGACATTAAGTTGAAATATTTTTTTCGATAATTAAATATTAACCGTGATCATCAATGTCCGTGTGTAGGTACCCTTAAATTTAGTTCACTAACAGTAATTATTATCACGTGTAAACTTTACATGTTATACTTTAGTTATTTCAATAAACCTACATAATTTCTTCACTTGTCGTGTGCAAGTGTGGAGCAAAATAAATAATTCGCCGACATGTTAACCAGAGCGGTAAGACAATGTCATGAACAAAAATGTCGTAAAAATGTGAATTAAGATTAATATTCGAGTCTTAGAATGTGGTTTAAACTAACAACCGCCTGCGAGTTCGTTCGCATTTTATAGTTAGCTCATCTATACAATATTAAAAAGCTGAAGAGTTTGTTTGATTGTTTGTTTGTTTGTTTGGTTGAACGCGCTAATCTCAGGAACTACTGGAAGGAATTGAAAAATTCTTTTTGTGTTGGATAGTCCATTTATCGAGGAAGGCTTTAGGCTATATATCATCCCGGAAAAATGTACGGTTCCCGTGGGATAGAGTTGTTTTTGTCTAGAGACGAACCCGAAGCGAAGCGAGGGTGAGTCGCTAGTAATCAATATGATTCGTGATTTGAAAGAAAGTGAGCAGAATCTGTTCGCATTACATATTGTAGCTGTTTACATCTAATTAGCTGCTTATAATTAATTTTTAACTGAGCAAGGTACACTTATAAAAAAAATATTATTACGCTCTATTTGTTTTTGAAATTTATGTGATATCAATCTTCTTAAGGTATAACCTGTTTGGTAATAATCGAATTTCGGAAGACATTACGTAACATACACACAAAATAAATCAAGAATCAACAGATTTTTTTTGAAGTGGGTCAAGCTTTGCTTTTAATTAAATTTTTTGCCAAAGCAATGAAAACTCTAATTTAAATGCATTGAGACGTTCTCGAACAATAATATTTAGGTAAAAGATAAAAAGATGATGTGATATGCCAAAAATTTATGAAATATGCAAAAATAATAGAGCTTTACATCGCAAATATTTTCAAGCATAAAATTTTAAAAAGAGCATAATTTTTTACTTAATTTTTTTATGAATTATAATATTGAAACAAGTTTGTTTTGTAGGCTTGTTAATGTCTGCTAAGTAAGTTTAAGTGTTCTAGCCCATGAGTTATTTCAGGTTATAAGCTTAAACGTAATTCCGTTCAACGTTCTATTGAAATTCTCTAACAATTTTCACAGTCAAAATATTACTTATATAAAAACAATATTTCCCATAATATATTATTGTGACGCTTGACATTGACACCTAGGCCAGAGTGCGCAGGTTCGAGGTCTAATAGATGATCATTCAAAATACTCTGCTTTTGCGGAAGTTACTAGTAGGTAAGAAACTAGCGATTTACCCTCGCTTGCTCGGGTGCATTTTAATTTTTTTGAACGAAACCATAATTCTTTTCCAAAAATAAAAGTAGCCTAAGTAACTCCTTATAATATCAGCTATCTGCCAGTAAAAGTCCCGTTAAAATTGGTCCAGCCGTTACGAAAATTAGCCGGAACAAACAGACAGACAGACAAAAAAAATAAAAATTATGTTTTTCTTATAAGTACCGTATATAATTCCATATGCATTTAGTATAAAGTTGTTATTTTGACATTAAAAACAGACACTTCAATTTTATTTATCTGTATAGATGTCATTTGATTGGTAGATACGGAAATAGTTCCCACAGAAAAGTCATTCGCACACTTAAAACCCCAGTTACAGCTAGTTACATAATTATATTTAAATACTGTTTACACTATCGTAATACCATCATTTATGGCACTGCGACGAATTAAAGTAACTGCAAATTCTTAAAGAAGTCTTGTTAAATGAGTTTGAACTTTAAAACGTAGTACATTAAGGTTTTTCCCATTGTTTTGATGTTTTGTACATTACCATTACGAATGCGGTTTACCATTACGAGTTTTTAGAAATTATAGTTAAATAAGATAGTAGTTTTTGAGTTGACATTTTTATTTCATAGAAAGATATTGTTTTTTTTTAAATTATCTATACATAATACAATAAAATTCTAACTGAGTTGAATCTGTACATTGAATATTTTTTGGAAAATCTTATTGAAGTAGTTATTATTATCGATACAGAGGCCGAATTTATAGTTTTTACAATTTTTATCTGTCTGTCTGTGACCGCATCACGAAAAAACCACTCGACGAATTTTGATGAAATTTGGTATGATAATAGCTGGTTATCCGGGTCAACATATAGGATACTTTTTACTGCGGGAAAATATCTCATCTCTGAGCTAAACGTTAAAACGTAGGGGTGAAACCCGTGCGGAGCGAGGGCGAATGTACGCACGTATTTACTCAAAAAAAGAATAAAACCAATGACCTGAGTGAACGCTAATTACTCTTTGTTAGTACTGACGGTCTTCTGACAAGAGAATAGTGCACAATATCATTATTAGGACGTATGAGACGGTAAAATTAGAAATTGCACTTTCCACGATACGCAACGATTGTTCCGAGATGAGATTGCAAGATTATTTACATTTGCTTCCTCCCTCATTATGTATAGAAAGTTTAATTTAAAATATCGATACTTGATAAAAGGTTTTTAAAGGAGTTTTCATTAAGAGATTCAAACGTTTTTCTATGGAAGCTATTATTAGCCACCTATCCTGCGTTTTAATTTTTTTTAGGTTCAAATGAAAATGATAGTAATTGGCAACACTACGATGTTTCTGTTTTATTTCTTTGTCTTCTAGGGTCTAGAAAAATTATTTTATTTTGCTATAGTACAATATAACGTTTGATTGCTAATGTTTTGCAAGTTCGTTGAACTTTATTAATGATATTTGACATTAATTCGTGTTGATAACAGACTTTTGCATATTTAATACTAACGATACCTTAAAAGTGGCATCAACAATAAAAAAAATGATATTGAAACCAATCGTACTATTTTTTTATTTCATACAGCTTATGAAGAAGTAAAACAATTTTTTCGCCGTTATATTTTTTTCGACGTTTAGAATGCTTTACAGCGTACATGGTTAGAGAAAAGACTCTAAAAATTAAAGTACAACCGTGAAAAATACGAAATAATAGTTTTACTGACAAGTATTCGCGTAAAATTAATAATGTCTGGATATAATTCTAAATATACCTGTTAAAAACTAACATTAACGCAACCGCATTGGCGCTTCAGAGAACACGAAAAGTACGTCACTCGTAGGTCTTGCACCTGCCCTCTCACTCATCGTGTCGAATTGTCATTCCAAATGAAAAAAAGCTCTTGCGGCTGCAATCAGTAAAGAGAACATTATTACTGTGTCAATATCATTGTAGCAAGCAATTCATGAATAACCATAATGCTTTAGTCAATAAAGCTCCGAGAAATGACTTTCATGGTATATAAATTAAAATCGAAGCCTAGACTAGATTATTTGTTCCGCAATGTCTACTTGTTTTTTATCATCCATAAGAATGAGGCTTGCTGTCCCTTAGTTTTCCTGTTCGACGAGTTTGTTGTATCGTATGGACACTCGGGGCTGTGTAAAAAAATTGTATAACACATTTTTCTACTCCTGATAAGATGGATTATGATAAACTAGAGACTTATCCATGGTTTGCTCAAGTACGTCCCTAGGTATCTAATATATGTGTTACTTCAGGTTATATGCCATCTAAATCCGTTCTACGGTGTTAGCGTAAAAGAGTAACAAATACACACATATAGACTTTCTTATTTATAATAGTATAATATTATTTAATGTTACGAATGTCATTGTCATTGTTATATCATAAAGTGAAAGTGCGATATGCGCAAAACTGAAACTAAAGTAAAATATTTTTTTTTTATTCCTAAACATAGTTTATTAATAAATGTTCAATAGTAAAGAGATAGGTTTGTATGAAATTCTGAAGATTTTTATCTTCTATATGGATTTTCACTGTAGAAGTGCGATACATTATACGTAACAATTATACGACGTGCGAGGTCCAATCAATTGTTAAAATTAATTCTTGAAAATTATGAAACATACTAGCAACTCACCCTCGCTCCACTCGGGTTCGTCGTTTGGTATGTTTTAACAGTTAATATAGATTTCTCAGAGATGAGATATTTTCCCGCAGTAAAATGTATCCTAAATATTGACACGAATGATTATATTCGGGTTTAGCTGGTTAGCTATTATCATACCAAACATTAAAATCTGTCCAGTAGTTTTCTCGTGATGCGTTCCCAGACAGACAGACAGACAAAAATTCTAAAAACTATAGATTCGACCTCTGTATCGATAATAATGTCTATTTCAATAAGATTTTCCAAAAAATATTTAATGTACAGATTCGACTTAGTTAGAATTTTATTATGTATATGTATAGATAAAATCTAAATGAATTTCTTTATATAAATAACTTATACATTATATAAGCACAATAGGTTCAATCAGTTTGATAAAAATCTCTTCAGATATCTTTATCATCATAAAAAATACTCTTTTTACACGAATTGTACCCATGAACAAAGACTACTGAAATTTCGTCTTATCGTAGTAAAAAGATCAGAAATCATTGCAAAAAGCCGCTTAATAATTATGTAATGACTGAGTAAGGCACGTGAACAGGTTTCCTTACGCAGCCAGCGACGGTCAATGACATCGAAGTGCAGATGCATCGATGTAAAGCTATAGTCACACTAAAGTCACTTCTATTTTCTAAAACCTAAAATATATTAGTGTCCTGAAAAAATATCAGAAAACAAGTGCCTATGTAGTCTTAGATGTATAAAAATTACTTTAGGTAAATCTAAACTACTTTTATTCCAATAGTTCCGTAATAATAAATCTGTAGTTTTTACACCATATAAATAACAGTCATTACTTTTGACGTTCAGTAGTTACATGCGGACAATATAGTGTATAAACCGACGAACAAATAGGTGCAATGTTCTTGTACTGTACAACAGTTCTGTTTTCATCAGATAAAAAAATTATTATTCAGATTCCTGATTCACTAAAATTTTCATAAAACGAAATTTTTTTATAAATTACTTATGAAACTTTTTAAATAAAACTATCTTTTCGGATTATTTCGCGGATTTATTTTGACTTTTGGTTCTCGACATTTCGAATGCTTTACAGTAATCATAGTCACGGAGGAGACTCTCTCGTGACCATAATTGCTGTGAAGCATTCGAAACCTCGAGAACCAAAAATCCGAAAAGATAGCTTTAATTAAATTGTTAAATATTCGCGTGTATCTAAGAAAGTATTATTTATGAAACGCCCACGTGTGTTTCTAGCTTAATGATCTTCATGATAGGAATGTCACGTTTCCATGCTCTTCCGATCTTACACTATATTATGTACGAACATGCACCGTATGTTCCGCTAAATTACTTCAATACTGTATTTTTCAATTGAAATTAAATCATTAACTTTATATTTTTTTTAATAAAAAAACGTACTTCTAAACACTTTTCCACAATAATTACGTATATAATTTATAATTAGCTTCTTATAAGTTGTTTTTTAAATTTGAAAAAATATAGAAAACTAAAAATTTTTAACTAAAAGTACAAAAAAATTAACATATTATCATTATCATATAACAAAAGTAGAATAAGTTAAACAAAATAAGGTACATCTAATAATATCTGCAATTGTGCTAAATTATATTATGTACAATATATTATCATAAATATAACAATTATTCCCATATGTTATAAACATTTTAAGTCTTTCAAATTCCGAAGTGGTTTTGATCGAGCTTTTATATCGGAAAAAGCTCCTGAAAATCATGATTATTATACTTAATAAGATTTGTGTGTTAAAATAAATCAATTTACATAGCACGACAAGTAACAAATTTTAAATTCGATCATTAACGCCCATGCCCACTGTACGTAACCACTAACAATAGATTTACGAAATATGTTTCGTTACACATTGAGACATGTTCGTTACACTAACTACCAAAAATAAATAACAAAACGTATCTTTCGATTATTTGACCTACTAGTGACAATTTTACTCAATATGCGAATTGCCATTATCTTATAATATTCACCCTTTTAACGTTTAGCATAGATAACTCAGAGATAAGATATTTTCCCGCAGTAAAAAGTATCCTATATGTTGATTCAGCCAAGCTATCATCATACCAAATTTCATCAAAATCCGTCCAATGATTTTCTCATGATTCGATCACAGACAGACAGACAAGAATTCTAAAAACCATAGATTCGGCCTCTGTATCGACAATAATGACTATTTCAATAAGATTCTTCAAAAAATATATTAGGTATTATAATTTATATGTATAGGTTCGACTCAGAATTTTATTATATGTATAGATGAACAACTCTTGTGTATACATACATTTATTTCGTGTATCTAGGAATCTTTTTGTTTTACTTTTTAAGTTAGTCTAGGTATACAAGGATTTTTTCTCAAAAAAAGAACGCCAATTTTACATCTTCCCCGAAAAACGCCGCGCGAAGCTGTGGTTTTTTTTTCTAAAGTAGTCTGATAGTGGCGACTTCTTATCATTATAATAGATTTGTCTAAAATGTGTTTTAACTTTTTAATTTTTTAAATCAAACATACATGTGAGTTAAATCGATAGATTACACATTATATAATATATGTATATGCTGAGACAGATTTAAAGATCAAGATTTAGTTATTGATTTAAAAATTATTATGTTCATAGATCTAACTTCTGTTTTTTTTTTTTTTTTGATTCTGCTATCAATTCTTATTCAATTGATTATTATAATACAACAATATAATGGAACAAAATCATTTTTATATCCTAGAATACCTTCTCTACAAGGCGTACCAACTTCAGATATTACATCTAACCAGTTCTAAATGTTACCGGTTAATTTCGTGACTGAGTTATTCAAAGATATACCTACAATAGGATTGTCATTGAAATAAGACATGTGTATTATACAATCTATCTTGCTGTACCTATAAAATTTCAACTTATAATTACTTACAATTTTTAACTAAACAGTATTATCTTAGTATCTTTTATTAAAAAAAAGTGTTTGTGTGTGCAATTCTCACTTGGTAGAAGTGAAACTTTAGAAAAGTAACCTACGAGAGAATGAGATGAATATATAGTATCAGGAGTAAGATAATAAGGTTTATTTTTTTTATAATATTTTTACCAAGTTTAAAAGTTATTTTATATTCTATTTAACATAAACATATGTAGTGTACATATTATTCAGTATTCATTTTATTATTTTTCACTTCCTGTGTAATGTATTCTATCTCATTCTCTCGCCGCTTTAATCCTATATATTTATGTGTTTGTTTCTTTCTCGTGTCGCATTTTCATTCATCGAGTTTCAAATCACAACGATTCTAAAGAATTTTCACTTCAAAAACTTATACGAGTATATCGATTCACAATTGTCGAAAATGTTGCGTAAGGTACACAAAAAACAGCCAAATTGACTTATTTTTTTTAATTCCGTCAAATAGTAGTAGTGAGGTATTAATATAAACTTCATCTCTATTAATGGTTTGATTATCAAATCATAAATATGTCAACTTAATATCAAAATAGTTGTTAGGATTTTATTATCGTGTTAATAATATTTTATTATAGCCTTAGGTCAGATATTCAGAAATGACCAACCGCTTAATTTTATTCACAATTATACAAGTTACATTTGTAATTCAATTATACAGAGTTAAAGTAAGATATTGAAGTTAGTAAGCGACAAATATTATGATAGATATTTTTAGTTGGCTTAATTTGAATAATTGACTTTAAGCTTTTAACTAAAGGATATGATATTTTTATTAGAAAAATAACATTGGATATTTAAAATAATGTGCAATAAAATGTATCCAGTAGGTGTAGACTGTAGGTTGTGCATAAGTGTAATACCTATACACTTACACGACAACACGTTTAATCTAGACGACACGTTTGGCTTAATTTGTAGTGACCCTACTTGCTGTGCCAGCGGTCGCGGTATCGAGTCCCGCTGAGGGCATTCATTTGTGTGATGAGCACGAATGTTTGTACTCCAATCAAGGGTGTTTATATTTATAATGTGTATGTATTTAAAGTTACATGTATATGTGTAGTGTATCAACTATCTGGTATCCATAACACAAGTCTCGCAGCTAACCATGGAAATAGATGGTGCTGTGTGTTAATGTCAGTAGTAAAAAAAGGAATATATTACTTTATCTAGCTTTATTACAAAGCTCCAAAGGGGATCAGGCTGCAGTGAGGGCGACAAGCGGGTTGG
This sequence comes from Fabriciana adippe, assembly GCA_905404265.1. Taxonomy (NCBI): domain Eukaryota; kingdom Metazoa; phylum Arthropoda; class Insecta; order Lepidoptera; family Nymphalidae; genus Fabriciana; species Fabriciana adippe. Next base: position 12,963,838 of record FR989998.1, on the reverse strand, counting down.
TGGAGTTCACGTATAGTTTTTTCGTAGTTTTCCTTCATTTTATTTATAAGTGGTTGAAAATTATTCACATGTGATAAATAGCAGAGGTGCGAGGCGCAGGTATGAACTGGCTTTACTTGATTTTTCAGGTGAGAGAGTTCTATCTACAACAAACTGACAGAATGAATTTTTACAATATTACTATTAGTAAAAATATTCAAATAATATATTATATCTCATTTCAAAATATAATACCATGATCAGTGCCATTAAAATGTATTTATTATACCTACATAGATTGATACAGTGTAACTAATCCTCACTTCACAAATTCTTCCTACTACGTTGACCATGAACGGTATTATTTTGATGCTATGGTATAGAATGACATCCTGTTCATACACTTGCTTCCCATTACATACAAAAATAAACTTGCAATGATTAATACAACAAAACTTAACTTTGGCTAAAATAAAGTTTATGGCTAATCGGTACTATAGATGTCGAGTAGGTACAACTATAAAAAATATTAGTAATATCGATTTCAATTCAAAATCGATTTTTAAGTCATTTATAAGGACTTCAATCAAATATTTTTTACGATAAAATTATTGACACTAATTTTCATCGAAACCCGCTGAGCTATTAAATAAAAATACTAGTAGGTAGGTATAGGACTATATATTATACATATACATAGGTATGGAGATTTATTGTGTGTTGTATTGTATCGTGTTTCCCCGTGGGAATGAAATAATCTCCCGCGGTAAAAAGTAGCCTATGTGACTCTGCAGCTCTCCAACTATCTCCACACAGACTCCAAAATCACGCCTATCCGTCACTCTGTTTTGATGTGAAAGAAGGACAAACAAACAAAAAAAAATTATGTTATTATGTCTGTGTTCTGTCTTGGTTCATCTCAGTGATAGAAAACAAAAGTATTCTAAAGTACAAAACCAGACATAGAACGAATATATCAAACTTTCTTAGATTCCTAAACAAATCGGTTCACATTTTATGTCAATACTAGCGACTCGCCCTCGCTTCGCTCAGGTTTGTCCCTAGGTTGATTCCCCATACAAATCATCATCCCCATATATACCCCCTTAAATTATGATTTCCGGAATAAAAACTATTCTATGACCTTTCCAGAGTTTCAAACTATCTTCTTACCATATTTCATCTAAATCGGTCCAATAGTTTTCGAGTTTATTTGTTACAAACATACAAAGTTCAAATGTTTCTTTTTTATAATATTAGTGTAGATTAACATAAAATATATTTTATTAGGCCCAAAAAGAATTAATAATATCAATTTATATCAAAAGCAACGTTCAACTGAAAGTTGGAATGGTATAATTTCATCATACAAATTATATATCAATTTAACAACCCAAAACTAATTGAAGACTGGCGATGTTGCATATGCATATGCAAACCGGCCAAGGTTTATATCTTTTATCACTGATAACAATCAGATATGAGAATGTCTGTTTTGCAATATGACGGACATTACACAAGGAGTTAACTAGGAAATACGTAATAGTTTTAATTACTATATTAAGTTAAAAAAACAATTAGAGGCTATTATAGTAAATATTTATGTATGCACGTTTTAGGAGGCTAAATATTGCATATTTAATTAAAATAATATGTACTAGGTATTTGAGACTAAGCCTTTGTATGTTAGTCTGTTATAATAGACAAAAGACAAACAAATGCAATCAAAACATACATTACTTAAAACTTATCATAAAGTCACGTGGGGTGCTCTTAATAAATAATAAAAAGTGTCGTGACGGTCGAGATATCACACTTTTTTCTTAAAGTCTTATCTGTCTAGCCAGCTTCAAATCATTCGCGATAAAATGAACAAATTGACACACGAGACAAAAATTTTGAATTTGGTATATATTATATCTCAATTATTCGTCAATTACAACTTTTTTAATTAAAAAAAATCAATATAGGTACAATTTTGACTTTACTCTGTTATTAATATATTAGAATATTTTCAGTAATGTAAATTCAAGGATTCATTTAAATCATCCACAGAACTTTCATAAAGTAGTGATTTAACATTTTATCCTAATTGTTTAAAATCCACTAGTTTTGGTCGATAGTTTCGCTCGCTTAAATATTAAGTAGTTCAAAAACATAGATGTGTTTTAATTCAGAATATAATTTACCTCAATTCCTTTCACTCAAATTCGTTTAGCTGTAACAACGTAAAAAAGTAACAAGCTCAAATTAACACACTCATGCCTGATATAAGATGTTTCTTATATAATGTAATTTTTCATTTCACCTGTATTCAGCCCTTTTTAACGTCCCACTGCTGGGTACGGGCCTCCCTTCAATACGAGGGGGATCAGGCCATAGTCAACCACGCTGGCCCAGTGCTAGGTTCTCTCAGACATGCAGGTTTCCTCACGATGTTTTCCTTCACCGTAAATTTCACCTATTACGATCAAAAAGAACCTAACCTACTTAACACTAAACTTTCACGTTAAAATAACGGTTCAAAAAGAATTTTGTTAATATTTTCTGAGACGTACCGGAATATTTGACATTTTAATAAAACTATCTTTTGGGATTTTTTCTCTCTCTGCCGTGACCATGATTGCTGTAAAGCAATCGAAACGTCGAGAACCAAAAATCAAAATAAATCCGCGAAAAAATCCGAAAAGATAGTTTTATTTAAAAGAATTTCGTTAAGAAACTTGGCTATTCGACATTATCTGTCACAGATATATTTTAAATTCATATAATTATATATGTGGCCCTTTCAGTTATAATTTTATGGATCATAGTTAAGCAAGTACCTTGAGTTGGCTATGCACCTGTTCAATTTGTAGGTACTCGTAGGTCACAACGTATTTATTATCGAAACTAGTGTTTTCGATAATTAAGTGGAGCAAGAATTAAGGCATTTACATACAAACCTACGAGTACTTACAAAGTTGTAAAATATTTCACACTAGCGACTTATCTTCGCTTTGTTCAGATGCTTCCCGAGGTAATAAATAAATAATAATAATAAATATATTGGGACAGTAACACACAGCACCATCTAGTTCCATGGTAAGCTACGAGGCTTGTGTTATGGATACCAGATAGTTGATGCACTACACATATATAACTTTAAATACAAACGTATAATAAATATAAACACCCATGACTGGAGTACAAACATTCGTGCTCATCACACAAATGAATATACTCAGCGGGACTCGAACCCGCGACCGCTGGCACAGCAAGTAAGGTCACTAAATTGAGCCAAACGTGTCGTCAAACGTAGGTATTTTCCTAGATAGCCTTTTGTATTTATAATAAACAGATAACGCTACCTTTTGACAAATTTTATGACTAACAGTCTATCCGTGATACATTTCATCCTTATCCACTGATCCGTCTCAGCGTGACAAAGTAACAAACACAATTTTCATATTTATAATTTATAATTCAAATAAAATGAAGAAACCCTTAATGTACTCTATTAGTAGCATAATACTAGCAATCTATTCTTGCTTTGCTCAAACCTAACGCACCCTAAGTATTCAGGAATGTATCTCCGTCTCGATTTGCACTCTGTTGAGTTACTCTTCTTCTTACTTACTCAATCTTTTTTACATAATTTCATACTTTATAGTGTTCATAATAATTATTGTAATAAAAATATTTTACAGATAATCCTTAAAACTTTCCTCCTAAAGATTAAAAGATGTACACCAACTTTTTAGGGCAATAAAATGCCAAATACGATTATTTAGAATATTACTACTTATATATTATGTGTAATTAAATAAATATATATTTATCAATGTTTTCAAGCGGTTTTTTTTAAGTAATTTGTACTCTTATTTTTTAATTTACTTTATATGTAATAAAGTAAACTAATAATGCTTTACTTACTTATGACCATGGAGTAAAAATATTTTTTTTACACTGTAAAATATTACTTTCAATAAAGATACGAGGGTGTCAGTGTAATAGACCATTAGCCCTTATTATATATACAGCCTATATAGTTACAAAATTTTCGGTTATTAACGTTTATTATTCACGCGAAACGAATGTTGCTAGTCTAGTTAAGTTATTCGAAGTTATTTCGTAAATGTACTTTGTTAGATTGTCTCAATAGTTCAACTATTTGACCTAAATATGGTGAATGATTTGTTGAAATTATCAAGTTATTTTGGATACCTTTTGGTATTCTAATATGGATAATGCAGAATAAATTTGTTTCTATGCTCAATCAAACTATGGCCATAAAATAGCCCTAATTGAAATAATTTCATTACTAATCAATTTGAATATACTTTTTTTATATTGTGCATATTATTTATATTTATCAAATATTCACATTTTATTAAACATATTCCCTGAGTAATACTTTCTTAGATTTACGCGAATATTTGACATTTTAAATAAAAATATCTTTTCGGATTATTTCGCGGATTCATTTTGATTTTTGGTTTGGTCACGGGAGAGACTAAGGTTTTAGACATTATATAGGTACTTGTTCTCTCAAAGGCTTTATATACTTGTTACATTTATGAATTTTTAAAATCATCTTTGTAAAATTGTGGGTAGGCACTGTCTGTAATAAGTATTGTTGTAAAGCATTCGAAACGTCGGGAACCAAAAATCAAAATAAATCCGCAATATAATCCGAAAAGATAGTTTTATATAAAATGCCCTGAGTACTTATTTTTTTTTTATTCAGAATTTTTCGGCTATTTTAATAATTCAGTACGCGTAAATATTTAAAATTCTACAAGAATACGAAAGCTCTATTTCTTTGTATGTTGTTATGTTATCTATGATCGCAATGTAAGTAAACCGGCTTGGGTTTTATCCACCATAATTTTTTACTGGCTACCTATTTGTATATGACCTTATTTATATTTGGACATGTTTTTGCTCTAAAATTGTACTTAGAGCAAGCGCGTGCACATCAATCAGTGTTCCGTGAAACACTAAAACCTTCACCTGTCACGGCCAATACTCTACGCATACTTAGATGCACATAAGTAATACACCAATTAAATCCTCAATGCTGTATATTTATTCTTGATTTATATTGTTAATACACGTTTGGCTCAGTTTATAGTGACCCTACTTGATGTGCTAGCGGTTTCGAATCCAGCAGGTTCGAATCCCGCTGGGGGCATTCATTTGTGTGATGAGCACGAATGTTTGTACTCCAGTCATGGGTGTTTATATTTATAATATGTATGAATTTAAAAGTTATATATGTGTAGTGTATCAACTACCTGGTATCCATAACTAAGACTTCGTAGCTTACCATGGAACTAGATGGTGCTGTGTGTTAATGTCCCACAACATATTTATATTTATAATATATATCTACTTAATAATATAAATCTTCAATTTATTCACTGACACACTAACAGACCACGCAAATCCTTAGAAGCATGAAATTTTACTCGATATATTCGCCTATTGTGAATCGATGAACATAATAATTTTATAATGAACTAGTGATTTACCCTCGCTTCACTCGTGTGCGTCTCTAGGTACTTTTTTTTAAGTGGAATCTTAATTCTTTTTCTAAAATGAGAGTAGCCTAAGTTTCTCTTTATAACATCAGCTATCTGCCAGTGAAAGCCCCGTCAAAATCAGTCCAGCCGTTTCGGAGATAAGCCGGAACAAAGTGATTTATATATAGATAATATTATGTCCTCATGAATGGCCCAAAAGAAATGGTCGAAAGAACCGACCCCTAAGATAATGAAAACTTTTAATTAATTTCGACATCTACGTAACTTTTTTGTTTAAAAAGTATCTAATTATTCTAAAACAATTTTGTAAAAATTTTACTCGTAGATAGGCTATAAAGGGTTTTTGTTGTTATTTTCATCTAGTGATTTTTTTATTTAACAAGCAACACTGGGCATATAATCGATGCGCCGGATGGTAAATGTGTAGGTACACTGTACAAGTAATAATAATAATGAGTACTTGTAACCTTTGACAGTAAACTTTTACCACTTTATAAATTATTGTTTGATTTACAAAGATAAGTATTTATTTATCCTTGAGATAATGACATATAATATTTCTTTTATACAAATGAAAGCTTGATTCTCTTGACTTGAGACTTCACTTCTCTGTCTTTGCACGTAGTAAAAAATTCAACGGGCTTACAGCTCGCTACTACGTATTTATTCATTTGAATTGCCATAATAATTTTAAACTATTTTTTTCCAGATTCATAATTTGATTTTCTTTATAGATATTTAATAACTGTCAAGACAGACAGCAAAATTAGTCTTAGATCCCGATCTATTTGTTAAACCCCTCACTCTTTTTCCAGACTAAATATAGTACTAAAAAAAATGAAACATATTAACAGACATTGACCCCCAGGGGTTGTCACCAAAAATTTGCTCCAGCCTATTTTTAATTAACAATTTTTTAAATGTTTTTTTTTTGTTAAAGTACTAGTTCTTGTATAGTTTTTTTAAAGTTCAAATTTAGTTTTTTTGCAGTTTTATGTAGAATCTTACAAATTAATTATCTAGAAGTAACGTTAAATCGAATATTGCAAGTTACTAAAAGGCGCATGGCTTAGACCTCCATGAAATGAAATCGGGTCGCTAGTAAAAGTAAATATATATAACTCTTAAAACCTACTTAGCTTTTAATATAACATTTTAGTTCATAATTTTTTCTTAACCTTAAATAGAGGCAATCGCATACAATTAATATTAATGCAATTGACATAATACACTAGAGCAAGGCGTGGCTCGCATACCATTTGTGGGCAACTATCAAAATTCTTATTTGGTAAATAGTTGTCGCTGGATTGTAAATATAATCTCTCTCTCTCTCTCTATATATATATATATATATATATATATATATATATATGTATATATATATATATATATATATATATATATATATAAAAGGCAAAAGTGATTGACTGATGTATCAACGCACGGGCCAAACCCTTAAGGCTAGAAAATTGGAATTTCGCACACATATTTCTCATATGACGATGGAATCCACTAAGGAAGGATTTTTCAAAATTCAACCCCCAAGGGGCTTAAATAGGGGATAAAAGTTTGTATAAAACCTTTTTACTCCTTAGACATATTTGCATGAAATTTCGTGTTTTTCGTAGTTTCATCGCGAGCGAAGCCGCGGGTTCTGCTAGTCTATATGTATATAGGCAAGGATAAAACAGTTAGTCCCTTTTTCTCTCTGTTTGTCAACCGTTTTCGTTTTATTTAGCCATAGTCCACTACGCTGGCCTAGTGCGTGTTATCTAAGTAAGAATCATTTGTACGGAATGTCGCATTTGATTTATGTCCTAAACATAGGTGCTTATTTCAAATTTACTAATTTTTGAAGTAAAACTATGCTTTTAGCTTGTTGGCTGAAATGTTACTAATAGAATGCTAAATTGTTACTGTGTTAAGAAAAATAATCTTCCTACTATATAAATGCGATGGTTTGGATGGATGGATGTTTGTTACTCAATTACGCCAGAACGGCTGAAGGGATCTGTATGATATTTAGCACAGTTATAGATTGTAGCCTGAAATAACACATAGTTTACTTTTTATCCCGAAAAACTGTACGTTTTCCGTGGGATAGATTTGTTTTTATTTTTCACTAGCCACTAGTATCTAATATTTTTAAGCGCAATTATTTTATATAAAAAATATGTATAGATATTAGCTATTTTGTATTTTATTTAATTATAATGATTTGTATACAAAACATTTACATAAAGCGCATAAAATCTTAACATACTTTAATAATATGTTAAATAACATATAACATCGCTCGTAGTATACAACACCTTTATGTATATTTAAGAACTGTTTTCTGACAATAAATCATTCTTTTACCATAAATTCTATTAGTTTATGTAACATTTCAAAAGCAATTAATCAATTCAAACCTTAAACTGTCTGCATTGGCAAACCCTAACGCTTTCCTCTCAAGCCAGTCGCTTTTCACTCCATATAAAGTGCAGTGCGATAGAGTAGGTATTATGTTAAAACAGATTGTTAAGTTAGTTATGCAATCGCATACAAAAGCTTATACGTATACGTACATCTCAAAGAAGTGCTTTCAAAATATCTATTACATACTAGGAATTAGCCCGTGCTTTACTTAAGGTTTCAGTGTACACATATAGTAGACCTATTCTACTAGTTAAAAGGGACAACTATTAATATACTTGGGCATCAGTGTTATTAGCAAGGATCTTCTAATAAGAAAAATACTAATATTATAAATGTTAAAGTAAATCTGTCCGTCACATTTTCAAGCTTAAAGCGCTTAACACATTTCGATAAAATTTGGCAAGGACATACCTATATTTTATCATGGGAACAGACATCACGTTCCACTCGTATCACACGAGCAAAGCCGCGAGCAACAACTAGTCTTCTAATAAGAAAAATTAAATAATTTAATAACTTAAATCCTTAACATTCACTGCCTCGGTGGTTTAGTGGCTATAGGATGTACGGCTGCTGATTCCTGTGTTTCTGTGTGAAGTCTTGTGTTCGAGCCTCGAGTCAGACCAAATGAATTATTCAGTGTCTATAAAAATTCCCAGCAAGAGCCAGGAGTTGGGAAGTTGGCGGTGTTACACCCCCGTGCCTCGGAAAATGTATAAAGCGGTTTTACGTCTGATTTCTCACCGGTCGTGTCGATTTGTCGTCTCTCGGGAGTATGAGAGTGACAGGAATAGAGAGTGCACTCGTGTCTGTGCGAACACTTGTGCACTATAATATCTCCTGTGCAGTTAACTAGTCACAATGAGATTGGCCACCGTGGCTGAAAATCGATCAGGAGTACATCAATCATTGATCATCATCATTAATTAATCTTTTGATTAAAAAAATCTATACTAACAGTGAAACGATAGCTTTAACTCTACGGAAATACGACTATTGCAATTTTTCGCACACAAGTTTTATTTATATTATCGCACTACATAGGTATCTAGTTCTATGAAGTAATAAAGACGACCTACTGAAAACTAGATCGATTTCGATAATATGACTTAAGTTATATAGACAAAAAATAAGAACACTACTCGACTCAAATAAAACATCGCGTGAAATGCATCGATTAGTTACTCTCATTCCCACAAAGCGAGATTTACATAATTCATTTGAAGACTAAATTACGATTTAATTTACACAATGTTCTATAAACTACCTTTTCTTGCTTCGTTGGTGTAGTGGATAGCATGTACGGCTGTCGATCCGGAGGTTATATATTCGATTCTCGAATCAGGTTAATTAAATTAAAGTAAAAATTCGCAGTAAGCAGTTCAGAGTTGGAAAATTGAACTCGTTACACCACAATGCCTTCAAGAGTAAGTAAAGCCTGTATCTAATCTCTCACTGATCGTGATGAATACCTGTTACACACAAAAACACAACGTCTTCATAAACTTTAAAATTTGGCACAATTGAAACTAAAAAAAAGCATAGACAGAAGAGAACATGATCCTATTAGATCACGAATCCTAATAGCAGGCATTGTAATAAGGCCTAAACAAGTGAAATTTCTCTTTGGAGCTTTTTTATTCCCTTTCATAAACGGCCGAACTTTCTTCACGCCATATAATATTATCAGTTTATAATTGACAAAATAGTAAGCAGTTTCAATATTGTACGTACAAGTTAATTTTCACTTAATTACTCTTTGTTTAATTAGTGTCTATTGTGTAAAATGACGTGCTTGCAATGTTATGCCCTAGTTGGTAGTACTGTAATCTATTCCGTGTTGTTTATCTTTTTTGTACTTCTTGACGTTTTTACTAAGGTTGTCTTAAAAATTATTAAGCAATTCTAAATAGCAGAACGTTTTAAATAAAACTATCTTTTCGGATTATTCCGCGGATTTATTTTGATTTCTGGTTCCCGACGTTTCGATTGTTTTACAGCAATCATGGTCACGGGAGAGACTAATGTGTTAAACATATCAAAGGCGTTATATACTATAGCAGAACGTGTTTGAAAAGCTAAATAGAATTTATGTTTTGTCGTGGGATAAAAGATGATTAAATAGATTAAATAGTTATGAGAAAAGATACAGCTACTGAAAAATCAAGTTACAGGTTTTTTCCGCCCTTATTGAAGGCAAATATGTTTTAAAATAAGTAATAGGTATTTTTTTTAATAATAAATTGAGGTGTAATATAACGTGTTAATTAAAAAAAACTTCATATTATGTGAAACTTTTGGAAATTATGAACCGATTTTCATATTTCTCTTTTTAAATTTAAAAAAATCACGTGAATTGAGTACCTCGTCTTCTTTGAAGTTGGTTAAAAAGACATTCATTGTGAACTATTATCTTTCTTGAAATAGAAAGTAGCTTTTGTCAAACGAACACTATGGGTTTCTATTATAAGTCTATATAACATTAAGTAACGTGATGTAATTTTTATTATACTAGCGACTTGTCCTCGCTTTTTTTGGGTGTGTCCCTAAGCTTGAATAGGTACCTTAGAAATGCATAAAAGAAAAACGCCAATAGAAAAAATTTTTTTGTTACACCAGGAACCTTTGCAGGCATATACAAAATAACCTGCCAGAGTTTCATCACAATCGGATCAATGGTTTAGGAACACATAGAGGACAAACATATGAACATTTATTGTTATTTATATAAATAGATAGATAATTCAGCTAAGCCGTTCAATTATCTCACAAATATGATTACAGAAATTTATTTGCAAAAAGTTAGAAAAAATAAATAAATACTGTGTTAACGAGTTTCTTAACGATACTTTGTAATTACATACTATACAATAACTCTTTGACATGACATTGATTAAGCTACGTATTCCAAAAGATGCAACCTTAGATAATAAGGTCGTTTAAGTACAATGATTACAAAGAGGCATCTGTACAAAGCTATTTAAGGTGCTACTACAAGATAGAAAAATACTGACTTTAATTTATTTAATTTTTTAATTGAAAACATCTTATATTATCACTAGCGACTCACCATCGCTACGCTCGGGTTCGTCCCTAGTTAGATTTTAACATTAAGTGTAAATTTCTCAGAAATGACATATTTTCATTTTCCCGCATTAAAAAGTATCCTATATGTTGACACGGATAACCAGCTATCATCATACTACATCAAAATCTGTCCAGTGGTTTTCCCAGACAGACAGACAAAAATTCTAAAAACTATAGGTTCTGCCTCTATATCGATACAGATTCGACTCGATTAGACTTTTATTACGTATATATGAATGCAGAAAGTTATAATTTATGTGTATGTTTATTTCTCTTATATGCTAAAAAGCTGAAAGGATTTATGACATAGAGTAATACACAGGTTATTTTTATATTGCTAGAAACACTTCATGTGGAATAAAAAAAAATTAATGAAAAAAAATATTATTACAGCTTCCTTAAAATGTGTTTGTGAAAATTTATGATATCATCTTATAAAATGATAAGATAATAGTAATTGGCATACAAAACCATTATCTCTAGTCCCTAGATCGCGATTTTGAGTCCAGTTTGGTGCTGTATATTGGTCAAATATTATTTTTCTGCGTCTATTTCACTAACCTTAATCAAAACAAAATTTAGTTTGTATGTACAAATTAAATAAATTAAAAATCTCGATTATTAAAATAATTAAAAATTAACTTTGTGAAAATCGAACCAGCGACCGCTCTACTCAAAATAGCTTAGTTTCTTTTGCAAATACCCTAATATAGAAATAATAGCAGAATTACCTCGCACCCATTCATGGTTATTTTATCATTTTGACCCTGTATTTTGCACGCATGGAAAAAATCACTTATAATTTTATGCCTGAGATGTTCTTAACGAGATCTTCATAAGATATAACATGAGTGTTTGTCTTAAATAATTTAAAAATAACTTGCATCCGATTTAAAATCTTTTTAAATATGTCTTAAATTGAATTTAAAATAGTTACATATTCAAGACTATATCCTAAATTAATTATTAGTAATTTGTTAATATATTTTGAAATAATTTTCTGATAAAGCTCTCAACACATTGCTCGCTCAAAATAAAATCATCTATTAACGTTGAATTAATTACTGTGAAGTTTCGATTTGCACCCATAGACCATCGAGTCAGAATATGGAGATCTTTTCATTCCAATCATGTTTTAGTTATGTCGATCGTGGAAAGTCATCTTGCCTATTTTGACCAATAAAATTTAATAAAAAAGTTTATTATAAGAATAAAACTGCATAATAGCTAACTAAAAAGATGAAAACAAGTTGACGAAGGAATATAGTATTATGCAGTCGGAGACGTACATATGTATATCTCGCGGCAAGGATGAAACGTATATAGTTAGCTTTTATACAGTCGGATTTTTTCATTTTTATAATACATTTTTTTATTTACAGCTTTTTTAGTTTTTGCCAATTTGACATTTGAAATAACATTTATCATTTTTTTATATATTTATGTTGTTAGGATTAATATGTGCTATTTGTAAGATTTCATCGTTTTTATTAATTGTAACATACAATTTTCATACAAGACATTTCATCCTTACCATAGCCTCTATCCATTAATTCGATAAAATAGTGACGGTGTACCTTTTTGAATTTTCAGTTGGTTCGATTACCTGTTCAGGTCACCGGTTCAAAAAAAAATCAGCTAATCTTATTTAAAAAAAAAAATGTTTCCTTTGAGTGAAACTTGTATATTTTCAGTGTTTAAGACACTTTTCTTACATGTCCTGTGCGTTTGTTCCACAATGTTAGAGTCTATATGTATAATTTGTAAGATTTCATCGTTTTCTTCAATTCTAAGACGCAATGTTTGTTCGAGAGATTTTATCCTTCTCATATCGATTAATTCGATAAAAAAGTGACGGTGTCCTTTTTGCATTTTTATTTGGTTCGATTCCCGGTTCAGGTTAGCTTTTTTTAAAAAAAAAATAAAAAATAAACACACACACCTATACGAACTTCCGCATTTATAATTATATAGTAGTCCGATGTCTAAAACTATGCGACCATCATAAAAATAATAGGAAGCTGCGACCATGGTCTTGGTCGCGGTTGTCTACCACGTGTGGATTCTTAAGAAACATTATCATACAGTACATCATTAATGTTTAATTGTAAATTACAATCAGACAAAGGCGTTAGTATATGTAATTTTTAAGATATCGCATGCAAAATTACTTTGTATTTGAGTGATCAATGCTTATAATCATTTTGATGCTTGGTTACCGTAACGCAAGCCTTGAAAATAAATATATATAATTTTGCTATGCAAATTTACATAAAAAAGTGTCTGTCTGTAATTTTGGAACATATTATAAACTAGTGTTTTTTTCACACTTCGCACGCATAGTTCAATTATTATGTATTACTATATATTTAAAATTCATAGACTGATGTATAAGCTATATAACTGTGAAGTTTCATCAAAATCCCTTCAGTAGCTTTTGCGTGAAATTACGTACTTGTAAAGTTTTATATTACTACTAGCGACTCACCCTCGCTTCGCTTCGGGTTCATCCCTAGACAAAACAAATCTATCCCACGGGAACCGTACATTTTTCTGGGATGATATATAGCCTATAGCCTTCTTCAGTTAACGGGCTATATAATGCAAAAAGAATTTTTCCAATCGGATTAGTAGGTCCTGAGACTAGCGCGTTCAACCAAACAAATAAACAAACAAACAAACTCTTCAGCTTTATAATATTAGTATAGATTATACCTATATATAAATATGGCTCATAAAAAATAACTATACTTATAATACATTCTGCCAAGTCGTGCATCACATTTACCATGACTGATCATGAATAGGGGGTGTCACAATTTCCTTCACTCGTTGAATTGTCAAGGTAAGCAATCGCATTTGACATTTGGTTACCTATTGTAAACGGAATTTGCACTTTGCAAGTTTAGGTGCATTTTGTACAGAACTACCCGTAAATCTATCATGAAACGAGGTATTGTTCTAAAACTAGAATGATAAGTGACTTCTTATATCTATAGTAATATTATAAAGATAAAGAGTTTGTTTGTGTGTTTGGTTGAACACGCTAATCTCAGGAACTACTAATCCGATTTGAAAAATTCTTTTTGCATCAGATAGCCCGTTAACTGAGGAAGGCTAATATAGGCTATATCGTCCCGGAAAAATATACGCTTCCCGTGGGATAGATTTGTTTTGTTTTTGTCTAGGGACGAACCCGAAGCGAAGCGAGGGGGAGTCGTTAGTCGTTTATATGTTAGCACTAGGATCTGCTTATATTTTTCAATACAAATCTATTTATATTAATTACACCTTATAAGATCGTTCGCTTTATAAAAAGAAGGAAGCGGAATCATATTTTCCAAATACTTTATGAATGGATTACTTATTCAGCCCTTTTTAACGTCCCCCTGCTGGGCACAGGCCTCCCTTCAATACAAGAGAGATCAGGCCATAGTTCACCACGCTTTCGATTTGCTAAGTTCTCTCACACATGCAGGTTTCCTCACGATGTTTTCTTTCGCCGTAAAATAAGTGGTAATCATGTTGGAAATGATTTGCATGAAAATATCAGAGGTGCAAAACTCAGGATTTGAACCCTCTTCACACGGTTTCTCAAGTGAACACAATATTACCACTGGACTACCACTGCCTGATATGTTTACTAATGGTAATAGTATCTATATATTTCAATTATTTTTTAAATACATTAATAAATATTTTGATTCAAAATAATTATTTCAAAATCAAATTACTCCAAATTTCATTATTACGACGCTTTTTACGATTTCTCGGTTTAATTCGATTTGAACCGCAGATTTTTAGCCGTTTTGTAATAAGAAAACAGCATGATCTGTAAATGATTGGTTTACGTAAGAATAGACTACGCGTACAAACTATCAACACTTTCATTGTTTCCAGGGGCTCTTGCGAATTGCGATCGCTTTGAGTGGATCAAGTTTCATCAGAGTACGTAATAGGTTTTGTTCTCAACAGTTAATTATGTGGAAAAATATGAAATTAGTTTTTCTTCAAAACTTACTTTTCTACACTAATAGTATAACAAGGAAATATTTGTATTTTTGTATGTTTGTTTGTTTGTTTGTTTGTTTGTTTGTTTGTAACGAATAAACTCAAAAACTACAGGACCGATTTAAATGAAATTTAGTAAGAAGATAGTTTGAGATCCTGGGAAGGATATAGAATATTTTTTATTCCGGAAATCATCCCTTAAGGGGGTGAAAATGTGGGTGAAAATTTGTATGGGGAATCAACCTAGAGACGAACCCGAGCGAAGCGGGGGTGAGTCACTAGTAAATAATAAATAAGTATATTTTTGTTATCAAAAAATAAATATTGATGATTGCTCTATATATAAAACTTGAATATATGAAAAGATAGAGATCTCACTATTTCGTCAAATTTTCGGATAATATATTCTTTATTATTGAGCAAAGAATATTATTCCGTAGCAGAATACTTCACTGATGCATGCATACGATCATTGTATTGATATATTGTAAATTATTATTACTGTATTTAAAAAGAGCAACTGTTGAGTTTCTCGTCGGCTCTTTTCAGCAGAACTGCCTTCCGAGCCGGCGGTAGATTCCTCACGGACTGACTACACTGTCATTTAATTTAAATTTAAAATGTAAAATTGACGATTCAAAAGTGCTTGTAAAAGTCTATTTGAATAAAGTTTATTTTGATTTGATTGATTTAATGCTAAGACTTTATGATAGAATTTGTCTCATATGGAAATAAAATCTGCTAAAACGTAGTAAATTCTACAAAATAAGTGCGATATCTAGTATAAATAAATAAATATGTTGGGACACTAACACACAGCACCATCTAGTTCCATGGTAAGCTATGAGGCGTCTAAATACATACATATTATAAATACAAACACCCATAACTGGAGTACAAACATTCGTATTCATCACACAAATTAATTCCACCAGCGGGACTTGAACCTACGACTACTGCTAGCATAGCAGGTAGGGTCACTACAAACTGAGCCAAACGTATCGTACCTACTACCTATTATGTTATAATTACATAATTCAAATAATATTCTTAAAGAATATTGTGCTGAATACATATTTTTATCGTTACGCTTCGTTTACAGATGAGAGCTATTAAATAATTTATATAAAATATCGGCTTTCTCGCTGGACTTCACTGAGAAAATGGACGCAAAATAGGTTATTTGTAGAGAAAGTTAAATATTATCACTATGAGTCGTTCAAAATTACTTTAGAATATTATAGCATGGCATTATGATTTTACGGCTTCTATTAGATTATTTAAATTTTAAACACTATAAAGACTGTGTAATATAAAATTAATGTTATTTATTTAATGAACTTTAAAAACAGTCTTAATTGCAATAAAATATAAAGTAACTACTTTTTTTTTTGCGAATTTATTTTGATTTTTGGTTTCCGACGTTTCGAATGGTTTACATCAATCGTGGTCACGGGAGAGATTAGTCGAGATTAGAGAGTCTTTAGGTTTTAGAAATCTCAAATCTCATTATATAGATGTTACATGCAACAAAAAGTTTCGCTGTTTGGAACCAACAATCAAAATAAATCCGATAATTTTATTGAAAATGTCAAATATTTGCGTAAATCTAAGAAAGTATAGTAATTACTTTGTTTATACATTTACTGTAAAGAAATATTAAAATTACTTTTCAATATACGGAGTTCCTAATGGAATACTTCTTCCTTTTTGGAGTAGGTTAAATGTAACGTTGGCAGCTGACTGAAACAATTATTTTCCGATATCAGGTTAGTTAAATATTATGTATATTTTTATTGTAATGTGATTTTCTATATAACATTAATATGTAGGTATTCCACAAATTACAACAAAAAAAAATAAACAGCACACAAAACAATGGATTTGTAAGAACTTTACCGTTGAAATTTTTAGAATACATATATGTATATAAAGATTGATTTCCCTATAAATAAATAAATATATATATATATATATATATATATATATATATATATATATATATATATATATATATATATATATATATATATATATATATATATATAGTTAAGCACGACCTTCATAATATATTTTTTTGTTATCGATAAAGTAGAATAAGAAATTCGTATAGCTTGAACTGTTCGTGCTATACATTCTTAAATGACGCAAGGCTCATCATTTTGTCTATAAACAGATGTAGACTAGAGCAAGTAAGCTAAAGTGTTAAAAAAACTAAAATTATCTAAAAGAACAACGGAAACACTAAAATAAATGAAATGCCATTTCCTGAACAAATACGGAACAAGACATTTACTATTCTCGTAGATAATAATAGACTTGTAATAAATGTACAATATACTGGCTATGGATTAAAGTACAAACTTAAGCGAAATAATAGTAATAATATATTTGTCTAAGTAAAATCATACAAAAAAAAAAGAGAAAAACGCTTGTCTAAGTAAAATCTTAAAAAAAGAGAGAGGCGCATCACTACGTTTGAATAGTCAATAAGCTATTTTTTCGAAAATATTCGTAACAGTCCGTAAAAGCTTTTAGAGGAAAGAAATTGTTTTTTTTTTATATATATAATACTTTGTTAGATTTACGGGAATATTTGATATTTAAAATATCAAATATAAATAAAACTATCTTTTCGGATTTTTTCGCTGATTTATTTTGATTTTAGATTCTCGACGTCTTGAAAGCTTGACAGCAATCATGGTCACGGGAGAGGCTACGATTGCTGTAGAGCATTCTTTCTCAAAGCTTTTTATTTTGTATGAACATGAATATGTTATTTTTAATTTGTATGAACATAAAAATAATATTGAAATTTAGACGGAACAACTCGGGTCAGCTAGTTTCTGATAATTTAGGCTTTTTGAAAATTAAACCTGCTATTTTCCATTTGTTTATAGTTTGACAAACAATGTCTTAACACCACACACTTCAATACTGATTTACTGTTAGTGCATGATCTAAATGGTGTGTTAATTTATGTTACCACTTATCAATATGGTTTGCATCACGTCTTTTCTATTTTACCTGATGTAATACATTTATTTTACAAAGTAAATTATGCCAAATTGGAACAATTATTTAGAATCGTTACAAGCATACATTATATTTTTTTTATTTAGTTTTTTTAGTTTTAAATTTCTCTTAAAATATTGTAAAGTTTAATTAAAGAAATTTAAAGTATTTAAAATGGAGATACGTCTTACAAAATTAACTTAAGCCATATTGTGTTTCGATTAAGCACAGATCCGTGTGAAAAATGACTATTGTCAAAAAGTCGAGGCTATTTTCTAGCTAATAACACCAGAACAATAACATTACTAACAATCGGTATTAACGTTTATGCTTAAAATTTATGTTTTTTTTTTTTTTTTGTATAAAGCAAAGTCGTTACATTGCTTCCTGAATAACTAATGTTTGGATGAACTTTTTAAGATTGCAAGATTGAAAATTACATCTTCATTTGTTGAATATTTTATGCAAAATAATAAGTTATATAAAATATTAAGTAATATTTAAAGAGTACTTATATCATTGTACAGATATTGTTAATATTTCAAATTTTAAATAGAATATATTTTTCTGTTTTTTCGCGTTTTAATTATTAGTGATGAAACGATTATCACTTAGCGATTACGATTCACGATTTCTATTACAATTCTGTTACTTAATAAAACTACTATAAACTAAATTAAAAATATTTGCTGAGAAACAGCTAATCAAAATTAGGGATTTTAATTTTTTCTTTAGAAAACATAACATTTCAAGCTACTCGGGCGTCAGTCTGTTGCTTTTGTCAGTTTGATTCAATCCAGCAGTGGAAAATAACCTCTCCGATGCTACGGACGATGGTTTGATTGAAAGATACTTTTTTGCTATTTCTTTTAGAATGATGTATTGTGTTGCGTTTTTCCAATACTGAATACACACACATGAACAAAAGATTTACACTATGCTATATTTAAATGTATGTTAATTTCTTTGAAAATATTAGTAATAAGTAATAGCTAAATAATAAACGATTACAGTTAATCGTAAAATATCGAGAATCGTCGATTACGATTAATCGTAATCGTATGAAACGATTTTTTCACTAGTTTTAATTAGACTTATTGTTCTCGAAATTTCGAAAGCTGTATTGCGAAAATAGTGGCGGTGAAGGTTATTGGCGTCTAAAAACTTATACTTATTATTACTTATAATAATAATTTTTATAAATTATACAATAATTTGAAAAAAAAAACAATTATTGGCATAAACAGATCATCTATCCTCTTTTCAATGAACCGAGATGAAAATATTCGTCACTTAATAGACCATTTGCAAAAATCAATCCACTGCCCTCGTTACGCATATAGAGAAATGAAAAACAAACATATTTATAGATTTTATAATATATATTATATCAATAATGTTACTAATATGTTACTGACGTATTATTATTATTTTTTGTTCCAGGAACACGCTAATCAATTGCTCAATCACCTGTCAGAGTCAGAAAAGGTGTTCCTATTTGGTGCCAATCACAATAGTAAGTTTTAATTTTTTTATATGTTAATTTATTATTTTGAATTACAATTCTGCTTGGCTGCTGCTTTTTGACACAATTATTGATAATTAAGACTCTATACACATTTATATTTATATTTATTTCTATACTATTTATTTTCAGATGCACAGTTCGAGATAGCGCACTTAAAACGGCCAAAACGTCACAAAAGATCTCTACAAGATACTAAGGACTTAGTGACGTTAAAAAAGCATTTAAATGTTAATTTAACTCCAAAAAACAGTTTTTTAGACCCACAATTCCTATTACTGAAAAGGTGGTCGAACGGGACAGAAGTTATATTTGACAAACATAATGATGAAGAACTAGATATGTGCTATTATAGAAGTGGTAGCGCCGCTTTATATGCATGTGATGATGTGGTATGAACTATTTTTTTTTTTTTAATAATACTTTCTTAGTAATACTTTCATAGATTTAAGCGAACATTTGACATTTTAAATAAACAAATATTTTAACGTTGGGAACCAAAAATTATGATAAATCCGCGATAAAATCCAAACAAAGTTCTATTTAAAATGACATTTTTCTTTTTTTTTTTTATAAATAGACCGGTATTGCAATTCATTTAACGCCACCTCTGCTCTAATCTAATTAACGCTTTCGTTGATCACTTTATCTCAAATCGAGTAATTTCTTTTTATATTATAAAATCTATACATATAATAACATTATAACTTAACCGGAATCTGTATATTAAATATTTTTTGGAAAATCTTATTGAAATATACATTATTATCGATACAGAGACCGAATCTATAGTTTTTAGAATTTTTGTCTATATGTCTGTCTGTCTGTATGTCTGTTACCGCATCACAAGAAAACCACTGGAGGGATTTTGATGAAATTTAGTATGGTGATAGCTGGTTATCCGGGTCAACCTATAAGATACTTTTTACTGCGGGAAAATATCTCATTTCTGAGAAATCTATACTAAACGTTAAAAGGTAACTAGGAACGAACTCGAACGGAGCGAGGGTGAGTTGCTAGTATAATATAATAATCATCCTTTTTTTTTTTTTAGAGAGGAATGATCAAATCCAACGATAGCTACTATTTCATACATCCACTACCAGAACGATTTCATAGCGAACATGTGAAACCACATATCATTGTAAAAAGATCTACTATTAATAAAAATAATGAAGAAGACATGTGTATAGAAAGAGAAAAAGATTTCACCTCAAATCCTCAACCAAATAAAACTTGGTGGAAACACAGAAGAAAACGAGATATAGCACCAAGTATTGGTGAAGACAGCTTAGACGAATTTAAATTAAATCTAGCCCATAGAAATAAAACTATAGGCGATTTTATCGGGAAACTAAACGTTGAAGCACGCCAAAAAAGAGCCGTGCTACCCGCAATATTCGTAGAGACCGCTGTTTTTGTTGATCGTGATTTATACAAACATATGACGATAAATTTTCCAAAAGAAACTGAGAGGGAGTTAGTAAGATTTGTCTTAGCAATGATCAATGCTGTGCAATTAATTTATCACGACTCGAGTTTGGGTAGACCAGTCAATTTCATATTAAAAAGACTGGAAATTCTTCATGAAGATCCGGCTAATTTGAAAAGACCTCACGATATTGATAGGTTTTTAAGCAATTTCTGTACGTGGCAGAGGCTAGAGAACCCGCCGGGAGACAATGATCCGTTGCACTGGGATCATGCTTTAATTCTAACTGGGCTAGATTTGTATGTGGTTAATAAAAATGGAAAAGTTAGCAGTCAAGTTGTTGGTAAGTTATGACTTCTTTTATTACTGGTTCTTGAAAAGAAAAGCGTATTTACTATAATTTATAAAAACCTAAACCTTTCACCATACAAAAATTGTGTGAATTAATCTGGCGGTTACCAATTAGCTATTCAATATTCTAACATCTCTATCAATACATTGTCAAACAGACAGACATACGAAATGCTGAAAATATGAACTCATTTGTCTTCTATTTTTCACCAATTCAAACAACAAATTCTTATATTAAAGGTATTATGTATAACTTTACCGTATTATAATTTTATTATGTTTATAGATAGATAATATTGTTATATTTTTTTGCTATAGGCTTAGCCCCCGTCGCCGGCATGTGTACAGTGACAAGCAGTTGTACTGTCAACGAAGGTAGACATTTTGAAAGCGTCTACGTTGTAGCACACGAAATTGGCCACAAGTAAGTATTATATTTGAAAAAAAATATTATATGATGATACAAAAATTCTTCTATAAGTCTATTTGAATAATTTTAATGTGGTTTAAATACAATTGTTCACTTGAACATCCAATTCAATTCAATTTTCTTGTTAAAGGCTTCAAAGCATGCTAGTTAAGCATAGATTACTTCGCCAAAGTCACGTAGAATGGAGAAGACACGAAGAAGATTGGTCGGTAAAATAAGATCATTAAAACTCAACATCATCTCCCTGTCCATATCCCAATCACTTGGGGTCGACACAGTACTTCTTCCGTACTTCTGATAGGATTTGGCAAAAGTTTTACGACCGGCCGCCTGCCTGACATCAACCCACCTTGGGAATGATATTGTTTATAATCTAGATCATTAAAACTATATTGAATTATAATGTGTAAAAGGGAGTAAATCTTTAATAAATCTTGGATTTACAACTTGAAAACCCAAAGCCTAGGCATGCGTCATGATGGCCCACTCGCTGACAACGGGTGCGACCCGAGCGCGTACATCATGAGCCCAACGCTGGGCAGCGGCAAAATCACGTGGTCGCAGTGTAGCAGGAACTATTTGCAGAAGTTTTTGGAGTGAGTTGGTTTAATTTTTTGTGGGACTTAAGTTACTATTGTTTTATCCATCAATCAAAAAAGTATTAGGTACACAATCAGCGATAAAAAATGTCCTCATCGAATGAGCTCTCATTTGAACATTTGAGCGCGCTTTTAATATTTATTTTTCGTGAAAACAACTTTAAGTATTGCATTTAAGGTTTAATTTACATTGTTGTATATTTATTTTACTGGAATAATTACCTAAACACAATTGGTGACAGTTTTAAGAAAACTTTTGAACGGGACTGTGTATCTAGTACTTTGGTTACTTATGATTAAGGATCTATGTACACTATGTTTTTTTTACTACTTTACGTATTATGAATTCTGCGGTGATAATTTTAAGAAAAGCAGATTCCTTGACTTCATATCGATACAGAAACGAAACGTCGTGTGCATTGACCTTAAGTTTTTGTAGATAAGAATCTTTGTGGGAATTAAATCGAGTAAACAGTAGTCTACTACTAGATGTTTTTATAATACAACATAAAAAAGAGAATCTCTCAATGCACTAAAATCTGTATTTAACATTTTTTTAACTCTAAAAGCCTTTAATAGACTGTCTAACGTTCAATATCGAATCATTTTGCATATCTTTATAGTGATTATATGTACCAGAATAAACTAGAAATTGGAAACTACAAAGTCAGCTATCTAGGGCCTAAGGGTCCTTACAGTTCCGAGAAAAGCATTAAAGCTGTCAAAACGCCGACGTCAAAATAAAAAAATGAAATAGGTTTATTTAAAACTAGCAACTTACCAATTTCATGTGATTTTTTTTACGCGGAACCCTAATTCTGTTTTTTAAATAAAATTTATTCCTTATAACATCAACTATCTGCTAGTGGAAGTGCCATCAAAATTGGTCCAGTTATTTCTGAGATTAGCCAGAACAAACAGACAGACAAAAAATATAAAAATTGTTTTTTTCTTATAAATACCGTATGTACCTACTTTCATATGCATTTATTAAAAAGCTGTTATTTTGACATTACAAACAGACACCTCAATTTTATTTATTTTTATAGATTTATAATAAAAAATCTGACAAATAACTTTTATTTAAAATTTTAATGAATATCTAATGAAACATTTAAACGGTTCATTTATTAATGCCAAAAAACAAATACATTTTTTTTCTTTACTACATAATGATTATTATTCACATTGTATTATATAGCGACAATTCACTTTAGCACAGTACAGTCGAGGTGTCTCCTCGACCACGGCAACTCGGCGGGCCAGCTCGACCACAGCGCTGAGGGCATACTGCCCGGGGAACGATTCGATGCAGACCAACAATGTAATATATCCTCTTAATAATGCACTTCTTAATTAATATTATAAACGCTAATCTATATTTTTAGAGTTCCGTAGCCAATAGGCTGAAAAGAAACCCTTATAATTTCGTCATGTCCGTCTGTCCGTATGTCACAGCTATTTTACTCGAAAACTACTGTAGTTATGTAGATTGCAAAAGCTATATCGATAGGTGTCTCATGCGAGATTTTAATCAATTCTCTCGTCAAATTACATTAAATAAGAAAATGGTTGGTTTTATCATGTTACT
The DNA here is from genome assembly GCA_905404265.1 of Fabriciana adippe. Taxonomy (NCBI): domain Eukaryota; kingdom Metazoa; phylum Arthropoda; class Insecta; order Lepidoptera; family Nymphalidae; genus Fabriciana; species Fabriciana adippe. The sequence goes on along the minus strand of FR989998.1, from coordinate 12,939,869 downwards.
GAGAGATGAAAAAAATGTAAGTGCACTTGTCCGATTTTTTTTTTATTTTAAAAGTGTTCCAATTATGTATAATATACTTACTTGTTAGATTAATGTATAGCTGAGCTTAAGAATCCTTCTCACCTTCTTCTTCTTCTTCCTTATCACCAATAAAATTATAATCAATTATCAAGTATGACTTTAAAGAAAAAATATTCTTTCAATTTTACTAATTATCGTTATTTGAGGGTGCTTTTAAGCAATTTTATAGTGGATCTTTTTTGTTACAATAATATATGCTAATATTTCTAAGGTATGCTCAAATACGGTCGAGGAAGCAGACAGTCCGGCGCACAAAACCTAGAAGACATTTGTCGAGACTTGCACTGTCAAAGAGAAAGGTACACTTGGACTTCTCACCCTGCGTTGGAAGGGACTAAATGTGGAGATGACATGGTAAGAGAAAAATAAAATTGGTGTATAGGTACTGGTATTCAGCCCTTTTTAGGGATCAGGCCATAGTCCACCACGCTGGCTAAGTGCAGATAGCCGAACTTCACATGTCTTTCGAAAACTTGTTAACTTCTCTCAGATACGCAGATTTCCTCACAATGTTTTTCTTCAACGTAAGGCAAATGGTAATCATATTGAAAGAGGTGCGAGACCAGGGATTTGAACCCGCTTCATTCGATATCCTAAGCGAATGCGTTGCCACTGGGCTACCACTGCTTTAAATTGGTGTATAGATTCTTTTAATTCCTAAACAAATAATTCGTGAAAGTATTAGAAGTAAATGTGTGATTTTAATCAATCATTCGCCAATATACATAGTTAAAGACGATGTCATTACTGTTCTCTCTACCGAGTTATAGAGTACCTACCGTAGGCTAAATAAATATGAAGGAACAAAGAATGAAGTGTTCTTTGGTTACATTGTCAGCAAACACTCTCGCTTTAATATCAAACGCTTAAATAAGCTAATTTCAGTGACAAAGCTATACTTTCAGGGTGTTTATATTTATAATATGTATGTATTTAAAGTTATATATTATGTGTAGTGTATCAACTGTCTGGTATCCATAATACAAGCATCGTAGCTTACCATAGAACTAGATGGTGTTGTGTGTTAATATCCCAACATATATTTCAGTGATAGTGCCTTGTGATCAAAACTTGTCAAGTTACTTAAGCTGCAATTAGATTATTATAAAGTTTATACTGTCTCATAGATGTGATCTAGTGGTTACGATATACGGCTGTAGATTCGGAAGTCTTAGGTTCAAATCCCAGGTCGAGTCAAATATAGTCATTGCGTTCTTCTGTCGAGAAATTCTCAGCAATTTATAGTAATTTATCTGTCAATGGTTATGTCAAATTGTCGCCCCACCAGATTGACAACAAAAGAGAGTGCACGTTGTGTTTGCGGGTATACTTGTGCACTATAATATCTCTTGCGCAGATGGATCGCCTTAATAAGATTTTGGCTATTCTTATTATGTGTAGATATAGACATTATCATTATGTGTAGTAGACCCGCTTAGATCTGTACTTTTCTGGGGTCATTTTTTGTTAAGTGTCACTATTATAGGGTTTTCGAAGTCCTTAACGCTAACGGTAGTATGTAGCACAATATATGATGTATATGACAGTACTGCCGCGGCGGGTCGTGCGTGGAGCGCGTGCAGTCGCGCGCGCGCGGCTGGGGCCGCTGGGCGCGCTGGTCTCCGTGCGCGTCCGCCTGCCTGCTGGACGAGGGCGGCTCGCCCGCCGCCGCCGGCGTCGCCACCGCCAGCAGGCGCTGCGGGAAGCCCCGGTAAGTGTGTCTCTCCCTTTCTCCACTTTTCTCTATCCCCTCCCTCCCTCCCATTTCTTCTCTACATCCCCCTCCTTTTCTTATCTTATCCCACTTGACCCATCCCCATCCCTCTGTATCCCTTTCTCTCTCTTTCTTTCCTCTCTCTATATATATGCGTATCATAAATTCAATGAATTTTTTTTCTTTCAGGCATGAAAACGGTAAAAGCTACTGTCATGGACACGACAAAAAATATCAATCCTGCCAAGCGCCTCAGGTACGTCATCATAATTTGTTTATTTCAAAAACACATTTAAGGAACAACACTGTAGAATATATTTATACTATAATTTGTTTTTTTTTTTAAAAACATAAATTGATACTTTTGGTAGCTAATTGAAACTAATTAAGTAAATCATCTTCGTATCATTTCCCTTCGAATGATATACTATACTTAAAAATATACATTTTTTGAAAATGTTAAATAGGTTCCTAAAGAAGATAAAAAATTAAATGGAATTTAAATATTAAACAGAAGTACGAAAATCAATATTTATATAACCGTTAAAAAGTCATTTAACTTCTAAAATAGGAATAAAATAAATTTTTCCAGTGTCAAAACGTACCAGGAATGACGATTTGGGACTTTGCTGACGAGACCTGTTTGCGCGCGCGCGACGTAGACCCCGACCTCATCGGCACCGGCTTGCAGAGGATGGATGCTGATGGTAACATGTTTTTGTTCATTTATAAATAACTAACGTCATCTACTCGTTATAAACTCGTTATAAATGTACTACTGACTTTCCTAAGTTTAAGTCGTTCAAATATTTCTATCCCTATGATGAGGTAACTTACAGAGAGTAAGTATTTCACTCTCCACTCCTCACTCACGTGCCACTCCAGGTTATAGTCAATGTATTATTATTATTAATCTTCAATCAAATTTTCAATTCAATATATATATTCAAATACATATAATACTCGTTATAACCTGTTATATTACTTCAAAACATTTTCAACTCATTAACCAATAGAGAGCGCAACAAACCAACTAGTCTCTTAGACAAAGAAAAGGATAAAGTTTTAATATAGTCTCGAGTTTCTTTTAGTTCTTCTCTGGTCTGAGACTTCTTCTTTCCGAAATTAAACAATTGTAATCATTTAATGCTGAATAAAATATAATGAATTTAATTTTAAATTACACCAACGTATGACTGCCGCCAGACGCGAGCAGCAAGTGCGCGGTGTGGTGCGACACGCGCGGCGGCGGGTACAAGTCGCGCGGCTGGAGCTTCCCCGACGGCACCGCCTGCTCGCTGCGCGCGCCCAGCTTCTGCATCGCCGGCGTCTGCCGGGTGAGCCGGGCTTGCTTACATCATACTTTACCATCCACCATCATGCTTTGCCATCCCACGTCATACTTTACCATCCCACATTATACTCTACTCCCACATCATTATTCAATCAATTCTCCCTTCAGAGAAATTCAGAAAAATTCAGAGAAATTTCTTTGCAATGCTTTCTTTACCACCGTACTATCAAGTGGTCATAGTTGAAAATGAATTGCATATAAAAATTACAATTTCAAAAAAACCATCTTAATGAGTGAAAATTAGAATAATCCTTGCTAGCGTTCTTTGAGTTATTTTGTTCAAATGAATAAATGGCGATTAAAAAGGTTTGATAAAATTATTTTTTCTTTCTTTTTCAGAAATTCACTTGCACAGATAATCCAGATGAAGAGTTCACGCTGTCTACAGAAGACTGCGAGTGGGAAGCGTTGCAAGTGAAAACTGCCGCCTCACACACTACTACGTAAATATCTATATATTAATACGTGAAACAAAAACTTTGTGCTCCTTTTTACGAAAATTGCGTGGACGGAGAAGTATGAAATTTTCCACACTTATAGTTTATAAAAAGGAGTGCAGAATGCTAATATTTTTTAAAAATTATGCATAAAAAATACATTAAATCAATAAAAAAAAATTACACACACTACCATGTATTTGACACACACGCATATATACTCTTTTGTTTATTGTTAAAGTCTGTGGTCAAATTGAGAATAGATTAATATTGTAATATACGCAAGACAATAAATATATAACTTAATGAATGATGGTTGATTGTCAACCACGCGTCGATCACTAGTTATTATTGTCCGTGTGTGTGATGTGTCAGCGTGAAGGCGGGCAGCAAGCGGCGCGCGGCGGGCGCGGCGTGGCGCGCGCTCAGCGGCTGCCACTACCGCTGCGTGGCGCGCGCCGCCGGCCTGCGCCTCGTGGCCGCCGAGCGCCGCTCCGTGCAGATATGCGCGCCCGACAAGGAGGTATACACACACACACACACACACACACACACACACACGCACACACGCACACACGCACACACACGCACACACGCACACACACACGCACGCACGCACGCACGCACGCACGCACACACACACACACACACACATACATAGAGAGAGAGAAAGAGACAGAGAGTGAGAGAGAGAGAGATATGACTACATAGTATAAAACAAAGTCGGTTCCCGCTGTGTGTCCCTATGTATGCTTAGATCTTTAAAACTACGCAACGGATTTTGATGCGGTTTTTTTAATAGATAGAGTAATTCAAGAGGAAGGTTTATATGTATAATACATACATATTATAGTACAGAAAAGCCGAGAAATTCAAAAATTTTTATTTCATACTAACCGTTAAAACGTACCTAGGGACGAACCCGAGCGAAACGAGGGACGCTAGTTTATTATAATTTATTAATAATATATTTAACTGTCATTATTTTTATAAACTAATTTTTGTTTCTAAAATTATAACATTGTGAATCTTTAAAAGGTACTTTTTTTGAATATTCTAAATGTTGTTTTGCCTATGCATATTATACTATTTTTTTATTGTCGTTATCACCTATAATTAAGGTAATACTTTACCTATTTATTCTATTTTCTGTGTATGTTATAATGTGTTTAGTTTGTACTTTATTGGTGGTACTCTGAAACATACAATTAAACAATATTATTCTAAGACAAGTGGTAACCGACCATATTTAAAAATTATTCGCACAAGATAATATCAAAATTGCGGGACCCGGGATCCAGGACCAGGGATTGAACCCGCTTCCTATATACAATATAAACAAACATATATGACTACAGGCGTGTCAACAAGTGGTAACCCCGTACCAGTACGCGACAATGGTCTGCTCCAAGTACAAGGAGCGAGTGCGGCGCCTCTCCGGCCTCGGCATGCAAATATCGCCGGCTTTGGGTGAGTATTCTTATTTAATCTAATATATTTAAACGAGCAATTCTTGTATATTTATTTATTTATTTATACATACATACATACATACAGTTTACAGTTTTTTTGGTTTACAGTCAATACAAATATAAGCACATCGACTTCGAAAATATCTGATTAGGTATCTAGTTTAAATGAAAAGTTAGTAATTTTTTACTTTTCAGTGCCTAAAAGTCGGGTAGTTTTTTTTTAAGTTTTTATAATACTTTAGATTTTGACATGTGACGTTATAAAGCTTATGACTTCCCCCTCCCCTGCTCCCCCCCTCCCTCCCCTTAACGTGTGATGTAACTTATGGATGGCCAAGACTAGCCATCTACGCAGATTATTCACTTAATCACTGGCTCACTCACTAACTGACTCACTATCTCCCAGAGGAGCCAGACCGCGCGTGCCGCGTGGCGTGCCAGGACGAGCACGCGGCGCACCGCTTCTACCTGGTGAACGGGCGCGACGGCTGGTTCCCGCTCGGCACCGCCTGCGCCCGCGACAACTCCTCCTACTGCGTTAGCGGCAAGTGCTTGGTGAGTGAGGCGATTCAATACTATTTACTTATTAATTAATGGCTTCAAAGCATGCCAGTTGAGCACGGATCACTTCGGCAGTATCACGTAAAATGGAGAAGACACGGTCCTCAGTGTAAAATTTTTGACGACGCGTTTGGCTCAATTTGTAGTGACCCACTTGCTGAGCCAGCGGTCGCGGGTTCGAGTAACGCTGGGGACATTCATTTGTGTGATAAGCACATATGTTTGTATTCCAGTCGTGGGTTTTATATTTATAATAAATATGTATTTAAAGTGTATGTGTAGTGTATCAACTATCTGGTATCCATAACACAGGCCTCGTAGCTTAACCATGGAACTAGATGGTACTATGTGTTAATATACTAACATATTTATTTTGTTTATTAATTTATTAAAATAACCTGCATGTCTGAGAGAATCTAGCAAATCAAAAGATATGCTCAGTCCGTTAACTTGGCCAGCGATTATAACCTGTCTGATTTCGCGAGGCCCATGCCCAGCAGTGGGACGTTAAAAAGGGCTGGACTTTCAAAGTATAATTTGATTCCCAGCAATTCGGTCCAGACAACACGCCGCTGACGCAGATGGTGTTCACGCTGCCGCTACTACCGCGGCGCTCTCGCCACCGCCGCAGCCTGCTGCGCCCGCGCCTCACCGTCACCGCCGCGCTCGACCACCTGCATCTGGAAGAGCTGGTGGCGAGACTCAATCTCACAGGTGACCATTTTCTTTAACCGACTTCAAGAGAAATTAGGTTATCTATTTGCTACGTATATATGTAATATTATTGGAACTGTCTGTCAAGATTGTCTACCACGACCAGTCAGTCAAGACTGTGACGACTAAGAAGAAGAATTGAAACTGCAAAATATTCACATATGATAATCTATTAGGGCTTACTTAAGAGTTACGAAACTGAATCATACCATAGGTACTAACTATCTAGTCTATCTATACCATACTAACCATTAAAATGTACTTACTTTAGTAACAGACCTACCATCTACAACATGCGCCAAATTTAAATTGTAAAAAATAATATGTGTTCTAATATATTATAACTAGCGGCTCACCCTCGCTTCGCTTGGGTTCACCTCTAGAAAAACAAAAACAAATCTATCCCGTGGAAACCCTAATTTTCCCGGGATATAAAGTAACGTATATGCTATTCCAGACTATAATCTATCTTTATGCCAAATTTCATTCAGATCCGTTCAACCGTTCTAGCGTGAAAGAGTAACATCCATACATACATACTCACAAACTTTCACATTTATAATATACTAGTGACTCACCCTCACTCCGCTCGGGTTCGCCCCTAGTTACGTTTTAACGTTTAGTTTAGATTTCTCAGAGATGAGACATTTTCCTGCAGTAAAAAGTATCCTATATCTTGACCCGGATAACCAGCTATCACCCATAACAAATTTCATCAAAATCTGTCCAGACAAACAAAAATTCTAAAAACTATAGATTCGGCCTCTATATCGATATTAACGTCTATTTCAATAAGATTTTCCAAAAAATATTTAATGTACAGATTCGGCTTAGTTACAATTTTATTATGTGTATAGAATTAGTATGGATATATCTATTCAATACTAAACTATAAAACTATTTTTATTACAGATACAAAAATTACATATTTTCAATCAATACCAGAGAACATTGAAGTGGACTTCACAAACCCAATACACATCTCACCAGAAGACACGTTCTTACGGAAAGTGCCGCGACCGACGTGGGATTGATACACGTATACAATTTTAAAATATTTGTACGAGAAGGATGCGTTTAGATTGCATTATATATAGTATAGAAATTATTTCTTCCATCTTGTAAATTACTTAGAAGCAACTATTCCAATTTAAGAGGTAGATTTTTTCTTCAAATTTAATTAAGACTTTTACAATACAATTTCAATTCAATTCAATTTTCTTGTTAATGGCTTCAAATGCGAAAAAACAATTTCATCCCATTGGAATTGAACCCACGAAATTCACAGATTATTTAAAGTAGTAAATTTTTTCTATCTCAGAATTCTCTCGAATCCTCTATCTGCCAATGAGAACATTATAAAAATCGACACAGACATTTTGGAGGTTACAGGGTAAAAAAAAACATTATTTCTAAGATAGATAACATTTTTAAATTGCTAATTGGGATTCAGCATAAAAAATGTTAGGGTATATGCATACGACTCTAACGCACTGTAAACGCGCGTTTGTACGCGTTTATATCAATACAAACAGAACAAATAAGTATCTATACGGATAAATAAAATTGAAGTGTCTGTTTGTAACGTCAAAATAACAGCTTTTTACTAAATGCATATGAAATTTTTAATGTTGCTCTGCTTGTTCCGGCTAATCACTGAAACGGCTGGACTGACGGTACTTTCACTGGCAGATAGATGATTTTATAAGAAGTAATTTAGGTTACTTTCATTTAAGAAAACGGAATTAGGCTTCCGTTCAAACAAAATTAAAACGTACTAACCCTTCTTGACTTGGCGGTGCGGTATCTGTATGCGGTAATTACGTCACCGAGATATTACTGATGTCGGCCAGATCTCCTCACTTATCGGTATACTTTCGGTACGCTTTCGGTGTAAAACAATTGGATCTTACAGAAACTTGGAAAAATCTTGCCACTTTTCGCTCGGTAAAGAATTGGTAAGAATTTTACCAAGCGTACTTTACTGCAGATACCGCACCGCCAAGTCAGGAAGGGACCTAAGTCGTTAGTAATTAATAAATATAATATTAAAGTAAAACTTCTTTACGCACGCTTGACTTGGGGGGTAAGCTGGTGAATGCGTTACGAAAACATGTAGGTACGTACGTTTGCTGCCATGGTAACCGTTGTTATTGTCTGACAAATGATATATAGTATTATATTCTTTCCTTAAATGATATTCTATAAATATATAATTGTAATATGCATAATATGCGTTATTTTTAGTATCTCACCTATCTTAATTATTTAAAACATAAATTGAATTTCATAAAGAGTACCGATAACCTACAGAAGTTTTACTTTTTGCGCGTGTACACATTCATACACGCACTCTTTAATTTTTAATCTTACAGCGCATTAAAACAGACGCTATACGTTCAAAAACGCGCGTTTATTTAACGTAGTGTGCATACAGCCTTTAGCAAAATGTATGCTAACTTTTGTGACATTCAGACACTTTATTTTAATTTTTATATGTATATAATATTAATGCCTAAGTCTTTAATGGTGCTTGAGATGAGAAGAGGTTGTGAATATGTACATAATATATAGTTTAAGTATAGTCAATAAAAGTACTACAATTATTGTGATTTTTTTTAGTATTTATATTAGTTATTTAAATCAAAGTACCAAAAAATTCCAAATTTCACTATTCCTTGGGTTTTTTTTTTGTAATTTTGATATATTTTGGAGCGATTAGTCTTTTTATATACCTATTATATATTAGTTTTAAGTAAATTAAATATACATATTTTTAAATAAATAATTATAAAGCTTAGTTTGTATTTATTTAATAAAGATATTAAAATCCTTCTCCCGATCCTTACTATAATTTACATGAGTAACTTTATTGATATCATAAAGTTTTAAGTAAAACTATCTTTTCGGATTTTTTCACGGTTTTGATTGAGACTGCCCAGATCTCCCGTGACCATGATAGCTGTAAAGCGATAAATCAGCTAAAAAATAAATCAGCGATAAATCCGAAAAGATAGATTTATTTAAAATATCAAATATTCGCGTAAATCTAAGTATTAATATATCATTAAAAGTTTTCGTTTAAATAATTATTATTATTCAGTACCTGGGCGAGGTTATCATCCATTGGCAACGATACAAGTACCACAAACATCCACGACATAGCGCTAAATGAAATTGTCGGGATTAAAGCAGATGAAAAAAGATTCTCTAATAGTTATAAAAAATATTCTTATTGTGAAAAATCACATTTTTTTCTGAAAATACACCCATATAAATAAAAATTAAAAAGTACAATCTTATCTAAATACAAAATTTGATCCAAATCGTTTGAGCTGTTTCCGAGATACACGAAATAAACTTATATACAAGAATTGCTCATTTAATATTATCTATACTAATATCATAAATAGACAGTTTATTTGTTTTTTTGTACGCGCTAATCTCAGGAACTATTAATCAAAGTAGAAGCGAAGCGAGGGAGAGTCGCCAATAATAGGTATATAAAATATAACACCACAATAACTTCACAGAACGGGATAAAAAGTAGTTTTACAGTTTAAAACAAACATTAAATATTATGTCTAATCTGTTTTGATAAGTTTCACTAACAAAATATTCTAAATCACCATAGTAAAATTTTCAAATATTATATTCATGTTCTAATATACTTTAAACTAATTATTCCGTCTTCAGGCGTGTTTTTTTTTTAAATTGAGACCACTAAGTGTAAACCTATTACTTAAAAAGACAATCATAGTTCATAATCGGCAAAACAACTAGTACAACCTCCATTTTTAATCCAGTCATCTGTATCCATAATAATATTATAAATCCGAAAGTAACTATCTGTCTGTTTGTTACGTTTTCACGCTTAATCCGCTGAAATGATTTAGCCGAAATTTGGTACGGAAATAGTTTGAGACCCTGGAAAGGACATAGGATAGTTTTTAGAAATCATCCCTTACGGGGATGAATAAGGAGAGTGGAAATAAAATACATATTAATATTAAAAATAAAACTATTTAATACAAAATAATAACTATAATAAATACATAATTTACATTCAATGATTTATACTCTTCATACAATGCAGCAGCCGCGCCTGGTCCGTGAGGAACCACTGCCAGAGCTTACGAAGATTATGTTTATCGCCATTCTGGAATTAAAACATTTTTTTTATCGATCAAAAAACTACTAGATACACAATCAGCGACAAAAAATGTCCTTACCGAATGAGCGCTCATTTCAACATTTGAGCGCGCTTTTAATTATTTTTTTTTGTAAAAACAACTTTAAACATTGCATTTAAGGTTCAATTTACTTTGTTATATATTTATTTCAACTAGAATAATTACCTAAACACAATTGGTGACAGTTTTAAGAGAACTTTTGCAAGGGATTGTGCATCTAGTAATTTTTTTGAAAGGTGAGAAGTTAGTTTGAGACACTGGGAAGGACATAGGATATATTTTATTCCGGAAATCATCCCTTAAGGGGGTGAAAATGGGGATGAAAGTTTGTATGGGGAATCAACTGCTATTTGTTAATAACTTGATAATGTATTTTCACCTTAACTCCATTAAAGTCTCCACTAGTACTAACAACTTTACTGTCAATCTTCTCCATCTCCTGCCTTAGCGAGTGTGTCATGGCCGACACACTCCTGTCGTAGCAGTTCGGCTGTTTAGTGCAGCCATCCCATATATATTCTTTCAGAGGTTTCGTGGACTCCTTACTGCAAATAGTATAAGAATTAAAATTGGTTTAGAATTATATATTATTAAAGTTATACTTCTTGTGGCACGTTTGAAAAAAAATTATGAGAGTAAAATTTTTACGATGCGCGCGCACACCGACAGCCAAAAAGCGACATGATGAAGTTAACTGAAAGCGACATTATGAAGTTAGCTGCAATCCTTCTACAAACAGAGAGTTGTGACATACGGGATGAAATCATTAGCTATTTTTGTTCTGTTACGCCAAAGAAGTATAACTTCTAACGTGCGTACATAAGTACACACACACGTTTTTTTATTTAATCTTCATATTCTTAGGTAAAGTGGTTAAAACTGAACTTTATCTATTTTACTTGTATATTATTTTCTACATATCAGAAGTAAATTGTAAAAACCGTGAAATTATAATAGCCCATTATTTTGTCAATTGTCTCCTAATTACTTTCACTAGTGAAATTATAATCTAACGGTTTTTACAATGTACAATACAATTTTTAATCCAAAAAATCTATACAGATAATTAAAATTGAAATTTCTGCTTGTAAAGTCAAAATAACAGCTTTTTACTAAATGCATATGGAATTATATACGGTATTTATAAAAAAAAAAAAAAAAATTTTAAAATGTTTGTCTGTCTGTCTCTCTGTTTGATCCGGCTAATCTCCGAAACGGCTGAGCCGATTTTCACGGGACTTTCACTGGCAGGTAGTTGATGTTATAAAGAGTAACTTAGGCTACTTTTATTTCAGTATAAGAATTAGGGTTCCGCTCAAAAAAAAATGTACCTAGGGACGAACCCGAGCGAAGCGAGAGTCGCTAATTCTTAAATTAAATAACAAGTAATAAAAAAAACTTACATCTTCTCTAATGAATTCTCTTTAGTTTTATATCCTTCTTTGATATTATCCTTTAATTCCCGTATACTATTACTCAATTCGTTATTGAGCTTAATAGGCAACAACACATCAGCACTGGGTTCGTATCCAAATATGGATAAAAGGGCATTTAATAAAACATTTGAAGATTGTAAATTCTTCTCCACTGCTTCTTGTTCCGAGGATATATCGTTCATTGATTTCTGAAAAAAAAAAAAAAAACAAAGATTAAAATCTACTTAATATTGTGAATGCGATATACTAATTAATGGAAATGAAATTATATGGTACGTATAAAAAAACACGATTTTAAATTTTTTTGTCCGTTCGCGCATCGCTCGAACGTGGATCCGAAAGACGAGAAGAGGGCAGGGAGGAGAGAGGGGCGTCAAGCTTCTGCGGGCGCGCCGGCGGGTTACCACTTCGAATTCACCGGCGGCTACCAACGGTTTATTCGCTATGTTTCAATATTCAAATTAATAGAGTTATTTTGTACAGTCCAGTCTCTATTATTTACCAATCTCCAACGGTGTCTGTCTGTCTATTTGTTCCGGCTAATCTCCGACACGGCTGGAGTGATTTTGATGGATCTTTTACTGGCAGATAACTCATATATTAGAAGTTACTTTATCAAAACCTTACCTAATAATTCGTTTAATTCGTATATCGTCAGCCTAATTTGTTAAACTGCTATGTGCATAGTTTACAGGACGAAGAAAAAACTGTATTATGTCATTTCATCTTTAGAAATTAAAGTTCTGAAAATAGCATTGGTTCCTATAACTTTTGATATTTTTCTAACCTTTTTACATTTTATCGTCTGAATTTGTTCACCGGCATAAAAAGTCAAATTGCTCAAAAACGGATTTAGCAGGTTAACGAATAAGTCGACGATATAAATAAAAGCAATACCCACAATCCGGCTAGCGACAGTGTCGGTCTCCTGCAGCTGGTACGCCCGGAGCTGCGCCGCGAAGTGCAGCAGCTCCTCCAGCAGGCGCAGCTCGCGGCGCAGCGCGGCGCACAGCGCGCGGTCCGCCGCCAGCGCGCGCGACGTCATGTTGGTCAGGTAGGTTAGATCTTTGTAGATTTGTCTGGAAATATAGTTATTAAAGTTATACTTCTTTTGGGATGTTTGGAAAAATTATGAGGGTTAAATTTTCACGATGCGCGCGCATACCGACAGCCAAAAAGCGACATGATAAAGTTAGCTGATAACTGTTTGTTGCCATAGTAACCGTTGTTATTGTCTGACAAATGATATATAATGTTATATTCTTTCTTTAAATTATATTCTATAAATATATGATTGTAATATGCCTTATTTATTTTATTAATTTATCATTCCTTTTGCAAACAGAGAGTTTTGACATACGGGATGAAATCTTTAGCTATATTTGTTCTGTTACGCCAAAGAAGTATAACTTCTTACGTGCATATATAGTAAGTACATACACACGTTTATTTTTTTTGAAGTAAAACTTCTTTAGACATGACTGAAGGGTAAGTGAATACATAAGAAAAATGAGTGAAAGTGAGAGTCAAATTTATTATTTATTATTTAAAAATATATATTATATTTATACCAGCATAACACGCGGCTACGCCCGTGTTCAAACTACAAAAAATAACTTTGGCTTTATGTAAAAAATGGGGGGTGGGGGTAGGAGGG